>OZ005648.1:338033744-339471244 GCA_963930645.1 Salticus scenicus | reverse complement strand
AAAACAGATACAAGCTCAGCAGTACAGTAATGCATTAATTTATTAATACATTCTTTTTTTTTTATGTTAGCAGATGTTTTATAATTATGTTCGCACAAAGTTATTAAAGGGACATTCAAAATTCTGATTAGAAACCATAGATCTCTTAAATAATAATCTCCTTCTCCTACTCGAGCAAGTAGCTCAAATCAGATATCTTGTAGTTTTTTTTAAAAATGATGTCTTTGATCAAAAAATTTTCTTTTTCCACTATATCTGACATTACTGTAACTATTAACTATGCTATAACTAATAAAAAATGAGTTTAAATATCATGTCATATAAAAAGCGTATTAAAAAAATTGCTTTTTTTGCTTTGAAAATTTTCCGGAAAAACACAGTAGAAAGTTTTCAGAAAAGGAAACTTTTCTAGCCCACATCAGTTTTTTAAAAGGGAGTTTTTATTTAATATCTTTTGAACCAATTATTCGATTGAACTAAAAGTTACAGTGTTAGATAAATTTTGTCCTGATGTTATTTATAAGTATAACAATTTTCGTAGTGGTAGATTGAACTGTGTATTTCGTACAGAGAATTAAAACTTGATATGACTTGACATCCATTTTATCAAAATAAAATCACAGTTCAGAACATTTATTTTGGAGTGGTCATACCTTACACTGCTCAGGAGACCTCGCTTAATATTATATAGGATATATGATTTCCTTTTGAACATTTTGTGCATCATGTGGTCCCAATCTGTAGCAATTTATTTTACAGATTATTTCAAAAAAATGAAACATTCCAAATGAAGGTTTTCAGCGAATTTACTCATCCTTTTCTGAGTTATTTTTTAGTTGCCTGGTTTTTAATCTAACAGAAAAATCAGGACTTGGACCCTCAAACATGTCAAAAATTAAAAAAGCAGTGCATATTTTAAATTGAATTTTTCTCTTTTAGCACATCCTCATGAAAAAAAAAAAAAAGTATAATCTATTTTGAAAATTTGAGTTTGTGTCACGTTTGGTCTCTGGTGGTGGCTGCAGGGTCCTAAAAAATAATATATATATATCATATAGGGGAATTTCATTATTTTATTTATTACTAGCAGGCTTTGCAGGTCACTATATTTAAATGAATTAAAAAAAGAATCGATTTTTTTTTAATACCGTTCTACAAATATTAAAATTGCTTAAAAACTTCGCTTTGATCCCTTGCTGACTTCGGCAGAGACTTCTTCACTGCAGCGTCTTGGTAGTGGATAATTTAATTTAATTTATAGAAATGCCAATAATACAGGAAAAACTGCATTTTAGTCATTTTCTTTTTTATAATAAACAGAATGGAAAACACATAATGTTTTAGATGGAGATTTTTCGTATAATTAGACCAATTTAAAAAAATGCTTTTTCTATTTTTCCCTCTTGCATTACAAAAATATTTAAAATAAAATTGAGGAAAATTGTGCAAAGACATTGAAATAGCTTTAACCTTGTGACAGAGTTTGAAATTTGGCACTGAAGTAGCTTGGTCGTTTCTCACCAAAATGCTTACTTATGCATTTGCGATACCCTTATCAACTCATCGCTGAAATGACAACAAAATTTTAAATAATTATAAGATAAAAAAAAAAAAAAAAAACGTTTTATATACCATGTTTTAAAATTTTCTGTTGAATCTTATAGCTATAGAACTACATTAGCACTTTATCAATGTGTAGAAAATTTTAAAGTGATAATGATGTCCATTTTTGTGAGTTGCATAATTTAATTTGTTACAATTTTTTAATGTTCACGTTTAATTAAATGTATTTATTTTTATGTCGAAAGAAAATGAATACATATATATATATATTTATTTAGCAACTATTAAATTATAACTAATATTTATTTTTCATATTTTAATTAATTAAAAGGAAACTTTGCAATGTAATATCTTTATAATTTGATATAAATAAATAATGTCCACACAAAAAATGAACAATTTTTATAGCTCTTTTAAAAAGTATAACTCTATACAGTATCTTTTAAAAGAATTCATCAGTTTTTACTAAAAAAAAAAAAAAAAAAGGCAAACTTTCATCACCAAAGTAGTTAAATCTAGATCAATCAAAAATAGGAGTGGTCCATCCGGACGTGTTCCTGACAAACTCTTCTTTATTTATATAGATTATTATATTATTATTTCTGTCTTTTAAGTTAATTTATCATTTGCTTTATATTATCATTTGCATTCAAAATATATTTTAAAAATATTGTACACCACTGCTGACATCAAAGCTGAACATTGTTCATAAACCTGAATTAAAAATTATTTATAAAATTAATAAGCATGACTGAATTCATTATGACTAATCTTTACAAAAGTTAAGCTAATAATCTTTTAAAATTGTTTAAGGAAAATTCAAAACAATTTTTGTAATGGGTTTGTCTGTCTGACAGTGCTCTAACTAGGGTAAATATGCATGCATTGTCATGAAATTTTATATAATATCACTAATAATTTTCATCTCATGCTAAGAAAATACTCGAAAATGTGTTATTTTATTCGTATAAAACTCAATCATCGCTCATATTATTTTGCTTTTCATTCATTTATGCAGGTGAGATATCCATGCGAGATTTTTTTCAAGCGATATTTACTCTGTGTGATATTTTGTCTGGCTAGATTTTGTCCTTCAATATTTTGGGCACGAGATTATGTATGTCCCCAATCAAAACTTATGAAATCAAATTAGATAAAGTGAATGCTGTCACAATTTCCAACTGAAGTCTGGTTGAGGAGCAAACATTCAAACCATGTTTTCTCCTTTGGATCCGCGATTGTAATGATCGATAGATGGCGCTTTCTCAACACTGCAGTTGTTAGTAAACATAGCCACGTGTGTTCCATTAGTGTTCTTTTTTTTATTCTACTTAATATTCGTACTATAATTTCTCCGCCATTACATTATGGAAAATTGATTGCTTTTGGAAAAAATACTTCAGTTTATTCAAAGTTCGATTGGAAGTAGATTTTTAACTGAAGTTGAACAAATATTAATTTCAAATCATCTGATTAATTCTTTACTTCCATTAGCCGAAGCAACTGAAATTTTAAATTTGTCATTTGGAAATAAATGGAAGCTCAATTCTGGATTTCTTGATCCTTTCAAGTTACACTGTGGCACACAACAGTAAGTGTTATCTTTTTTACCGGATTTATTCATTTTTATTCAATAAATATATGTGAAACTAAATATCGGCAAGCAATGGCGGCTGTATGGAATTCGAATTAAACCATGTTTATTGTAATTTTACCTTAGCCCACCAGAGGGCGAGCATTTCATTACAATCGCGGATACTATTTTTCAGAAAACATTAAAAAAATAACTAATAATTTAAAAAATAACTAAACTTAAACCCTAATTATCGTTTGTTTAGATGTATTACTAGTTACTAGGGAGATACGTAGACATATCTAGGAAGATATGTAGGCATATACTATGTTGTGTTAAGTTTAAAGAAAAATCATTAACTCAATGTTTTTATTTTTGGAGAAAACACTGTTTGAATGTTTGCTCCTCAATTCAAGTATATGCATATCAAAAGAAACACTTTGCATTAGAGGAGGCGAAGAAAATTTTCTTTCATTTTAAAAATTGGTGCATGGGAAGTATTTACCAGCAGATATTTTTTTTTATTATTATGACATCTTTTAGACTGTATTTTGACATTTTTAATGGCTTTTCTATTTTTTTTTAAATAGTCAAATTAAAGAAATTGTAGTCTCAGTTTTCCACCTAATTAAAAAAAGAAAAACTTCTTTATTTCAGTTATCACATTGGATGTAATTTTTGATGTATTGATTTTTTTTTAAAAAAAGATTAGAGTCCTATTAATTTTAGCGATAAAAACAAAGAGTCACTTTTTCAACGAATTAATCATTAATTATTTTTGTTTATATATTTTATATATATATATATATATTTTAATTCAAACTTATACACACATTCCTTGATAATAATAATAATAAAAATGTGTTTACTTAAAACTTCATTCTTGTTCTCCTTTGCATTAAATCACTTAGGTAGTTCATTAAATTTAAAGAGAATTGTTTGCTATCTATGGCTTGAGTAAAAATAAGTTTGCCATGACTTGCTCATTTATATGCTTCTAGTTTTTTCTTTGGTTACTCATATGTACATTGAGCTTGTTTTCTGCTCTCTTATTATATCTGAACATTTTTTTTTTTTTTTTTTTTTTTTCTGTAAATTTTAAGGACCATAAAATCAAAATTTTGTCATGATTTTTCTTTTACCTTTTGTAATCATTATTTATCATTTTATTAATTATTATAAATTCAGATCTTATATTTCACTAGTGAGATTTTAACATTTTTTACTATTTTTGTTTATTATCTACCAATATGTGTTTATGGCATTTCCAGCAATATTTCTTTTCAATTTGAATCTGCAGTGAAGACTAACTTAATTGTTAATTATTTACTTTGTCAGGAAACTATCATTACAGAGGGAAATGATTGCTGGTGGATCTGCAGGTTTTTGCCAGATAATTGTCACAACACCCATGGAACTCCTCAAAATCCAGCTTCAAGATGCAGGAAGAGTAGGTCAGTTTTCTTTTTCGTATTATTTATTGTTATCGACTATATTAGTTCAGTACAAAGAAATAAAAAAAACTAAGCTAGTTTATCTGCTACGTTGAAATAAAAATAGAATTTTTATTTATGAATCAATAGCAAGCTTGTTTTCTTTGTAAATGCAAAAAATCATTATTCTAATATATATACCATATAAATAATTCTATTATATTTATAAAACAAAATTGTGGTTTTCGTATTTGAAAATTTCAAGTTATAGTAAATGTTTTTTGGGCTGTTCCTTTTCTAGATCACATAGATTGTTTCATAGACAATTCTTGTAAAGCCTGTCACATAATGTAAATTTTCTGTATTTTAGGAAGTATGATAATTTTTTTACTCAGATTTTCGATTGATACTGGGATAAGTTGGTAGGTATGCAAAATGAAATCCAAAGGATTTATCCATTAGCATGGAATATGTGATAAATACTAAATAAAACTAGTATATTATGGCCATGGTAAAATTTTCTTCTATATTTTCGTATGCAAATTCATGTAATTCAGACCAGAACAGTAAAAAATCAATAACTTTGTTTCAAATTATCACAAATGCATGGTTCAATCATTCATTTTAAAGATACTGACGAGTTCTTTAAAAAAATTAAAAATTGCTACCTTGAGGGTGGGGGAGGAAGGGATGCTCCTACATATATACATTTTTCTCTTGGTTGTTAATTATAGACAGAATCTTTTCAATTTTGCAAATGATTGGTCAAAAATAATCCCCATTATGTACATTCCTATGAAATTTTGTTCTATTCTGTCGTATTTAAGATATGAAAAGCTGAACAGTGCTACTTGTCAAGCAATATGCACCAAAAATTGATAGCCACCAATTTATGTTGAATTTCTACCTATTAATATCTAGAGCTGCCACAAAATTTTCATCACACTTATCCAGATAGACAGACAATTTCTAAAAATGGTTAAATTGCGTTCAGGAAGGTATCTCAAAATGTCTAAATCCATCGAAAACTAGAAGTAAAAAAAATTATGAATCCATTTTTTTCTTCTATTTAATGTAGAAGAAAAGTCAGTTTAAGTTAGAATTCTAGATCTTAAGTTGCTGGTTATGTTTTAAAACACCATTGTTAAAAATATTTTTAAGGTTTTCCAATCCTTATTCTTAATAAAAATTGTAGAAGCAAGCTAATTAATATCTGTATATAGTAGTGGAACATAGTATAAACCAAAAATATTATAATGGCATAAATAATAGTAGAAGAGTAAAAAACCTCAAAATAAGAAGAGAAAAACTACAAAAATAAAGGACTTTTTAAAAAACTTACACTTTATTGTAAGGAGGGTTTCATATTCATTTATTGTTATTCAGACAATAAACTATTATATGAGAATTGACGTGCTTTCTTGAAGCTGAAAATCAATAGCTAGTCTTATTATTAGGGCTGTGCCGATTAATCGATTAATCGGTTCGGTTAATCGATCAATGCTTAGTCCCGATCAATTTTTTTAATCGAGTTAATCGGATCGATTAATTCGATTAAATTTTTTTTAAATCCGATTAAAATTTTCAAAATACGAGTTAAAGTAAAAATGCTGTTCTGCCTAGAAAATATGTTTTCGCATATTTTGCTAACAAACATTCTAAGAAACATCCATCAAATAATGAAAAAGCAAAAAAAAATAATTTAATAAAATTAAACATAGTTTATACGTCTCATTAATATATTAAAACCAATGTAACTTTTAAAATGAGATAATAAATTTTTTTTTTTTAAACTTTAAAAATACATTTTAATTAAAAACATTAAAAGACCAGACAGACGTTTCGGCTAGAACACTAGCCCTTCTCAGTGTCAAACATACAAGCACAAACAACATTTACAGAAATTCATCAATGAATTTTTGTAAATGTTGTTCAAAAATTCATCAATGAATTTTTCGGCTAGTGTTCTAGCCGAAACGTCTGTCTGGTCTTTTAATGTTTTTAATTAAAATGTATTTTTAAAGTTAAAAAAAAAAATTTTATTATCTCATTTTAAAAGTTACATTGGTTTAAAAAAAAATAAATAAAAAATAAAATAAATAAATAAATAAATAAATATATAAAAATAAATAAAACCCCTCAAAAGAAGTTGTTGCACTTTTTTGATAGAGAAAAGGGAGAGGACAGTTATTAAACAAAATGCCGCTCCATGTGCATGCTGGAGCAACACAACCTGCCTACATAAAGTGTTGGCTAGAGTAATAGTATTCTCAAAAACAAGAAGCTTTCAAAAAATAAAAATGCTAAAGATTAAAAAAAAAAAAAAAAAAAAAGAAAGAAAGAAGAGAAGGAATTGAGATTTCCACTATCCCTCTGATGGGGAAATGTCAACAGAGATTCACAATATCTTCAAACGTTTATTGTCTGTTCAGAATCGCTGATAGTAACTATTGAAGTAGAAACAGAATATAACATTCTGTGTTCTAGTCCGAAGTGACAAAGAAGTACTAAAATATAAGAATTTGAGATTTTTATGATAATGATATGGAATTTTGAGAATTCGTTTAAAAATAGTGACGAGCGAGATGGACAAGGCCTGAAAATATAAAACTAAAATATGTGTAAATTCATCTAATGTTTCTTTCAAAATTAATTGAAAAATTAATTTATTTAAAAAAAAATAATGAATAAGTGAAAATATTTATATAAAATTAACACTTAAAGTCACCAATTATTACTCTGAAAATTGATTTAAATTTCAGCTATGAAACAGATATAATTGATTAGACAAATTTTTTGAAATTTTTTTTTTCTCAGTCAAACTTATGAATAATATATATATATATGTACACACACACACACACAATATGAGAGTTTTATTCTACATTGAAATAAAATTATATAAAGAAAAATGAAAACCGATTAAAAATCCGATTAATCGATTAATGAACTACGATTAACCCAGTTAAAACTCTAAATCGATTCCCACCCCTGCTTATTATTAGCTTGAAATTCAAAACTGTCTTTGAACACACTGTCCACAGATGTTGGTATAGCTAGATCTACAATGAGAAATAGTAAATATGAAAATAATTGAAATCTTGAATTAGTGAAATAACCTAGAAGCAAGTACAGATATCTGTGATGAAGCTCCCATATCTAGACACTGAGGAAATCAATACTATGTCAGGCAAATCCATAAATACAGAAATCTTGAATTAGGAAAGCAACCAACTATAGTAGGTGCAGATTCAGGCAGATGTGGTGCATAAAAATATCTTAAAAAGTCAAAGATTTTCTGTAAGGAGCTGCTGAATGATAGTGTAAAAAAAACTCTTCAGAATATGGATAAGTTTATAAAATATTGCATTAAATTAATTGTTAAAAGTATGACTTTTAACAATTTAAGAGATTAATTTTTATCTATATTAGTTTGACAGTTGATTCAGAATTAATATTATTCTTAATATTAGGATGAAAAGCTTAGTGAATTTTATTAAACTAAAGAATATAAGAATGATGATTATATAATTATTATCTAGAAATGTTTTTAGTATTAATACTAAAGTTTAATTTATTAATTGGAATGTTTTGTTTTTTAGTTTGCTTATATGATGGGAATTATATGATGCTTATTTTATGATGATTATATTATTGCTTATATGATGGGAATTAAGAATAAAAATTAAATTTTTAGCCTCTAAAAGCGCAGCAGGTGGTGGAACAGTTCCAGCCCAATCAGCAACAGCTATAGCCCTTGATCTTCTTCGCACACGTGGAATTGCTGGACTTTACAAAGGAACTGCTGCAACAATGTTGCGAGATGTTAATTTCTCCATAGTATATTTCCCATTATTTGCACATTTAAATGCTCTTGGTCCTCGTAAAAAAGATGGAAGTGGTGAAGCGGTCTTTTGGACATCATTCCTAGCAGGCTGTGTAGCTGGTTCTACTGCAGCATTTACTGTTAACCCATTTGATGGTGAGTATATTATTTTTAAATCTTTTATGATGGGAAAAAAAATATATATGTAGAGAAGATTTGCTGTTTGAGCATAATTATCCTTTCTACAAAAGAACTTGATTAGCTTGGTTTAAAAGAAGCAGCTAATCAAAATATTGATATAGCATTGCGTCGGAAGTCACTTGAACTTGGTATGTCAAGGAAAACAAAATCAGAACTGACGAAGTACTCTCCATTTAGGGGTTAGGATTAAGGCTTATTGACTGTTAATGTGTCCAATGCCTGAGTGTCTTTTCAAGAAAACCTGGTCCATATTTACTCGAGTTTCAGAGAAAGCCCCGAAATGTGCCAAATTGTTACGCCAATGAGTACGATTTGAGTTAGAACTGAGCACCTCCAATCTAACAGCTTGGACAGCAGAATCTCTCAGTCACTAGTGGGGCACTTTCCATCTAGAATTTGGAACTTGCTCTTTCCCTCTCACACACATAAATACTATAATTATATACTGTGGACGAGTTTGCCAATTTGTTCAGTAAGTTCGAAAATATTTACTCAACAAAAATGTAAGCCTGAGGACAAATAAAGCGACATGGTTTTAGCCATATTTTACTTTGAATCAACGTACCTATAATTGCTATTAATTTCTTCAAAATAAAAATAGCCTCTTGTCATTTTGTTTCCTTCGAGAACACATAGAATTTAATTAATTCGATTGACGATAACGTTTTTGAATTTTCTCATGGTACCTTCTACGTTTTTCTTTCTATCTATTTTTATTTTTATTTATTTATTTTTTTGAATGAGTAACTGTATATTTTACTTTTAAATTAGGCAAATAAGATTTTGTTAATGCTTGCACATGTAAAATTATAAATTATTTAATATAAATGCTCATATTTTCATCAGATATTCATCAGATATTTAATATATTTATTTCTTTTTGCAGTATGTTGTGCCTAATGCAGTTCGTCAAACCGTTTAAAAACAGTTTTGCATTGGGTTGAATACTGTGCATATTATTTACAGGCAATGTTTTTTTAATTTAAGAAAATATTTACATCTCCATAAATATACGTGCTAGATACAAATTAAATATATACATGTTATGAATATTTTATGTGTTAGATACAAATAATTAAAAGGAGCCACATAATCATGTGGTACAGCTATGACACATTTCAAACTAATCTTATATGATGCTTTTAAGTATTATTATTTTACCATTAATTTGTTCTGATTCCTATTTAGCCTTCTGGAGAAAAATTTCGCTAAAATATACGTGGTATGATGTGTTCTCTACATCCATGAAGTTACAAGAGAATCCATCAAGTATAGTATTGATGTCTAAATTTGAAGATGTCAATGTTATTTTGTCACTCATCTGTAAATACATATACTGGGCTAAAAAATTAGGTTCAGAGTAAAGACAAAGGGTTGAAAAACTTTTAATATAATATTGTAGCATTTCAGAAAACCATTAGGCAAAAAATAGTCAAATATTTAATTTATCTCTATCAACAATGAATTAGGACGATGTAAATTGTACACCTTGCCTGTTTAAAGTCTTTATATCATCACTTTTTTTTTTCCCCATTGAAAAGGGTGTTTTTTACAAATTTTGTAGCAGATATACAAGATCTTTTTACAAGGTTAATTTACAAAATTTATTTTTACAAGATTTCTCAAACCTAATTATTTTATTTATTTATTTATTTTCACGTTTCCATTAATGATTTTAATGATTTTGAATTTTAGGAATGAAATCCTAAAGATATTTTTATATCCAGATTCCAGAATTTCTATGTGTAGCCCAAGATAGGGGGCTCAACTAAATTCCAAAAATTTTAAAGGTAGGCACATGTCCTCCTGTACGCACGCTTATATTACCTAAGTAATCGGTAAATGGAAGTAAGAGAATTGTAAAGTTTGTGTCATATTAAAAAAAAAAAAACATTTGTCCACTTTTTTAAACAATATATAAAACCGAAACTTTCATGATAATTAGTAATTTATTTTTTCTAACCTTATTTTTATTTCTGTATAAAGTTAGATAGTAAGTGAGCCAGTTATTTAATGTAACACATCGATTTGAGGTCTGCAAAAATTGAGAGTTTGTAGGGTTAGATTTTTGACGGGATTGGACTAGGCTGGAGTTTGCCGTATTCAGAATTTTCACAGGCCACAAAAAGCTGATTGTAATTAACATTATCAGATTTTTTAAAGCAGTGCATCATCCAAGATTAAGGCGCTGCAAGTGCTAGCAAGTTAGAATTTGCTTACATTAAAATTTTCGGAAGTTGGGATGTAGCTGGTCACTAAAGTCAGCCAGTTTGTAAAAAATATTTGAGTTTATGAAGGATCACGATCTTTGACTTCAGAGAGAAATTTCCAGTGTTAATTTTAATAACAATCTTCTAAAATATAATTAATAAAACTGCAAAAATACTATTGCAAACAATGAAAAGGGGATTTTAAATATAATTTGTAAAAATATATTTACTATTTATTGGAAGTATCAAAATAATTCTTTTTTTTTTTTAATAAAATGTTTTTTATGTAGTAAATATCGAAGTTTTCACGTCTCAAAATTCATTTTAATCTGGTGGAAAATAGAAAAATATAACCATATAAAATACTTTAAGTGATTCATTTCTGAGCCTGGAGTACTTCAAGAATTATTTTGGTGTTGTAATGAGACAGACACACAATCAAAAAATAAATGAAAATAAAAACTCCTAGAGAACAGTAAAAATACACTTTCTTTTTAATTCAGATGATACAGACTGAAGAAGAGTACATAGGAATAAAATATGTAGTACATTTTCTCAGTCCTTTACCTTCTCAAAATAAATAAAAATTAATTTTTTTTATTCGGTACATCAAAAAAGTATGTATAATATAAACAGAAGAAATTTTATGGAAAGTTTTATTTTGAAAATTTACAAAGGGGGAACTGTCTCAGAGGGCTCCCTCCCCCCTACAGTAGTTAGTGCCTGTAGTGGATAGTGATCTCTCAACTTTTCTGCTTTTCGCCCTAACCCCAGTTTTGCGTAAGATAAGTACTTGTTAAGATTCCAAATTGGTTTAAATTTATTTTTATTTTAATTTGCTTGCTTGAAAATTCATAAAAGGGTGAGATGCAGAGCGGGAACCCGACAAATATGAGCCGTTGGCCCATCAACAGATATTTTGTTTAGTTGGTCCAACGACACATTTTTTGCCCCCTTCGTTGGCATTTTATTTGTTGAGTAACTATGGTTGGCCCACTATAAAAAACAATGCTATGAATGAGTCCAAGCCCAACAGTAATTCATGTGTTAAATTTTCACATATTAGTACCTTTGGAAATAGAAACAGGACATTATGTATTATTGTGAATTTATAAAAATAGCAAATAGTTGATACGAAAATGTAATTGCCAACATATAATACTCCTTATGAGCCAACGGTTTGATAACAGTCGGGCCATCCATTCACCCAACGACATATTATAACCGTTGGCTAACAAAAAGCCCAACAAAAACAACAATTGTTTCAATGTTGGACCATATACATTTTGTTTGCAGGGAATTACAAAGTGTAACGAAGGAAGAAAAAAAATGGTAAAAGCCATCGCAAAGGTTTCAAAAAATTTTTTTAATTGTAAAGTATCGACATTAAAATTTACAGGACAAAAATTTTCCCAAAAAATTATGAAAATTGAAATCTTATTTAAAAAAAAATATTTGCAACATCAAATAAAAATTGGTATGGCTGTAGCCCCGGCACCACTGACAGCTTGATTCTAATTTAACAAACCTTTTCAGTCGGACAAATTTATTAGCTAAATTGATTGGTTCTTGATTTGTCAAAGAATTTTCTATTTTGAGAAATGCAAAATAGTTTTTTCATGAAGAAATGCCTTCAAATACTGAATTTTATTTTCACAATATTTGAATTTGCGCATAATAGCTGTTTTTCCTATAAAATAAAATGAAATAAAATAAAAAAGAAAAGAAAAGCTTTATTTGATCTTCTAATGAAAATTTTTAGGTTCCTCATCTATTATTAAAAAACTTCATCATGACCTTAATGTCCCCCCCCCCTCCTTCCTAATGCTTGAGTTTAGAAGTTTTAATACTCACTTTAATGTACCCCCCCCCCAAATAAAAACTTAAAGTTAAGAACATTAAGTTATGAAACAGTGCCTCAGGCTTACAAGGGAAGTATGAATCGGTAAAATTGCTATTGAAACCAAACAAAGCTTAAATTAAAGTGCATGGTCGAAAACATAGGGTAAAGGGGCAACCTGCAACGCACATCTTTGTGGTGCAATGGTAGCGTCCTTGACTTGCGATACGGAGGTCCTGATATCGAGTCCCCGCAAGGACGTTTTGTATTTTAATATTTTTATTTCAATTCATTTTTTTTATGTTTTTAATTAAATTATTAATTTATGAGAAATAATTTATTATATTCAGTTTTTTTTTTTTTTTTTTTTGAGTATTGCAATTAATAAACTATTGACCATGAATTTAAGAAATATATATTTTTATTTATTTATTTATTTATTTATAAAAAAGTAAATCATGTTTAAAGCTACGAATATAGTTTCTAATTTATAATAATTATGATTAAAAGTAGAAAAGTCCTGAAACTATAAGTATTTTTGACAGTGAAAACAAAAGATGTAAGATTGATCACAATTATTTGAATTACAATTTTGTTCATCATGAAAATTTTGTTAAATATTTGGCTTTTCGCCGAGATTACTAGATTTGTAAAATTCATATTTACCCAGATTTTGAATTTTTTGAGATGTAAACTAATTATAAATTAGTGAAATCATTTTGAGAAAATCTGTCATTGGGTTCAATTTTATTGTCAGTTCTTCCGATGCCATCAAATTTGACAGTTGTTTAATGAAATATTTTTATATATATAAAAGGCAATGTCTGTGTGTGTGTGGACAGCGTAGCGCAAGGACGGTAGCTCGGATAGTCGTGTGTTTCGACGCGAAGGTACCTCCCAAAGGGTCCTTGTGCACCTCAAAGCCCGATTTTTGAATTTTTGATTTTTCTTTTAATTAATTAAAATATGAAAATATGAATCTTATTTATCTTTAAAAATAGCCATTTAAATTTTATCTATAATTTAATTGTTGCCAAAAAAAAAATTAGGAGTTCCTTTTTTTCCGACAGGAAAATAAATACATTTACTTGAACACGAACAATAAAAAATTATAAAAAATTAAATTATACATCTCCGAAAAGTTGTCGTCATTATCACCTTGAAAATTTTATACACATTGATTGCTAACTATTACAAACTATATTGATTGCTAATATAGTTTGATACTATTATATGTTGATCTAAAATGTTCTTTTTTTTTTTTTAAACTACTATTTTTTGTATTTTTACTGTCAAGTTGTTATTAAAAAAAAAAAAAAAAAAAAAAAAAAACTGCCCATGACATCTAATTTGACTGCGTAGCATTTCTTTACTTCAATGAACTATAAATTTATTTTATCAGTTTTATTTATAGATCCTACTGGACGATTTTTTAAATTTTGGTGTTGAAATACACCAAATGTTTCTTGCAAAGAAGTTTAATTTAGCAACAGCCATTTTAGTCTAAGTAGTGCGTCAAAAATATAAATAAATTATAAAATATTACATAGAGAAAAAAAAAAAAAAAAAACTTAAATAGTAGTCACATAAATGATATATTTTTATCTGAGTAGATAATTTAATAGAAAAAAAAAATGCAGTTTTAAAAATAGAAAATTTATTTCAGCAAGCACTATTTTAAGCCTGAAAACCATCAAAAATACAAACAGAATATGAAGAATCCTTATAAATTAACAAAAAGGTGTCCTATAAAAGTATGAGCAAAATAGGGTTTCCTGTTTTATACAAGAAATAATAATAATAATAATAAAAAAAAAAAATCTGTCACTAATGTGGCGACAAAAATTCCAAAGCCACCAAGGGAGAGATTTAATAAAGTTGTGTAGCACAATAAAAACATTAGTTGTCTAAATGTGGCAGAAATAGCCCTCATAGCATATTGTTATATGGGATTAATTCTTTGCCCTGAATCAATTTTACTGTTGCAATGAAAGTAGTTTTACAGGCAAAGTGAAAATAAAAGGGCAGTTCATTCACTTTTAGTGGGGTCAGCCTTGCCGATAAACTTGGTGAGTGGGCGACCAAATTTGGTGAAAAATGGTAGTTTAGAGTTCTCGAAGTTTTGAAGCTCTCGGACACATGGGAGCACAGATCTCGAGCTTTCCATGGAATTCTTGATGGTGGAAGCATCACCAAAAGTTATAAATGGGAGTGAGTTGATTTCTGCGAAAGAGTATGTAGTCACTGCGATTCAGAGTTATTCAGAGACCTATTCTGAGTGATAGCACTTTAGGGATTGAGCTAAGTGAATGAACATTTTTTGTGAGCTAGAGAAGATTTCTGCTCTGGAGAATTTGATGTTATTTACTTTACTCCTGTGGAACAAGTGACTATTTTTTAGATTTCCAGAACATTCATTGAATAGTGACTTTTGCTGTACATGCAACAGCTTCAACTGTTTCCAGAATATTCGAAGAATTAAAACTATTATTCGACTGTTTTCAAGAATATTCGTTTTAATAATAGTTTTGTTGTACGGATTCGAGAAGTTCAAAAAATGTTTGATATTGCCAAGGAGGTCCCATACTAAAGATGTGACGAAAATAGTCGCCAATCGAAATATATTTATTTAAACGTTTCAATTATTCAATTAAAAAGAAATCATTTAAATATAGTGCCCAGCGAAGTGGGCAAAGCCTGCCAGTTTGAAATAAAAGTTAAATGCGAAGTCGAATAGTCAAGCAACAGCTGTTGTTCATTCAGGATTTTTCATGCAAAAAATTGTATGAATTGAGAGTTCAATTGAAAGTACAATTGCGAGCAGACGATTAACTCTTGCTATTAATGACGTTGATAGAAAATAGTACTTAAAAATTTACATAAAACACTAGCACAAATCATTAATAAAATTCTATCTATATGTAATATAAAAGTATTTCCCATTAAATTATTAATTTCTTTTAATTTAATTAATAAATAAATTGATTAAAAATTAAAAAGTTATTAAATTGTCTGCACTGAAAAAAACTTTTTTAAATATAATTAATATTTTCTCTTAAAATAATTATTTAATTTAATTAAAAATGGGGAAAAATAAACATTTCAGTTGAAATAAAAAATTAAAATACAAAATGCCCCTGTTGTGGGGACTCGATCTCAGGACCTCTATATCACAAGTCAAGCCACTGCACCACGCCTTCTTACGACGGCACGTGTTTGGTTGGTTTTTATAGAAATAATTAAAACTATTAGGGGGTCATCATATCTCGCCCCATTGGAGTTGTAGCAAATTTGCACTCTACCCTATGTTTTTGACCATGCTCTTTAATTTAAGCTTGGTTTGGTTTCAAGAGCAATTTTACTGATTTATACTTTCCTTGTTATTTCAGTAGAGAATATGAATGATACTACAAAGGAAAATTATTTCTTAAAGGAAAAATTCAATGTTTACATTACATCTGATAAGTTATGCATTTTATAAATCACTGCATTATATAGATTGGCACTGTAAAGTTCTTAAATGAAGAGCTGAATAATTGATGTGAGAAAGCTCTTATAATGAAAGGAGATGTTTAAATTGTAATTAGTTTATGTAATTTTTGTATTTTTTTGACTATTTATTTTCATATTAATGATAATTGAGTACATATATCTAAGATGTGTGTATATAAATATATATATTTTTTTCTTTTTTCCCTTCAGTGGTAAAAACAAGATTGCAGCTTTTAAGGAAAGCAAGTGGAGAAATGACGTACTCAGGGATATTTGATGCTTTTGTGTATGTATTAGGTTTATTTTATTTTAATTATTTAACTTTGATTTGTTATCTTTATGCTACTATTGTGTAAACATGTGCTTATTTATATTTTTTCAATTCTAGAAAAATTTTTAACACAGAAGGAATATTTGCATTCTTCAAAGGTGCAGGGTGTAGGATGATTGTTATAGCTCCGTTATTTGGAATAGCACAAACTGTATATTTTCTTGGTGTAGCAGAATGGCTATTAGGTAAAAAGAGGAGGTTAGTGTAGTGTATGATAAAATTTATTCAAAGTATTTCAAAATGTGCAGCATTTTTACTTAAATAATACAAAATCTGGTATACATTTATAATTGCCTGACTTTATTTTATCTATTCTTTATTAGTTTTCGAATTAGTTTAAATTTCATTGTATTTATTTATCCATTGTGTATGTATTAAATAAAGCTGTTTTTGAGATTTTTATAATTTATCTTAAGCATAATATAGTCTTAGGTGCATAGTATATTCATTATGCATTATATATTCAAACAGGTTACATATAATAATCAAATTATTATCACATTTTGAATCATTTATTATTCAAGTAAAAATATTTTTAATGAAATTTACAGTACATAGTATATTAGTTTACAGGCCAATATTCAAATATGTGTGTATATCTATTTTACATGCATGTTTTAACTTTTAAAATCTGTGATCGATGCTTAGTTTGTGATAATGATTCTAATCAGTGTATTTTAATAGTTACATTTACCTTAGAATATTTAATATCCTAAATTGAAATATTATGTCACAATCATTTGTTTAGAGTAATTTTAATTTCACTAAAATTTTAGCTTATTGCAGTTTTGTTTTTCTTTTCTTTTTTTAATTCTGAGAAATTTTTACTTTTAAATTTTAGTGTGAACATAATTACGGAAAAAGTAACTGATGATTGAATGTTATTTGCATGAATTTTATCCTAAATTATAGGAAAATTTAAGAATGACCTTTTTTAAAGATTTTATTAATTAAATTCAGCATGAAGATATAATTTCAGGGAAATTAACATTGGTATGCTAATAATTTTAATGTATTAACAAATATCTTGCTTGCAGTTACTAATATTTCATATTTTGAAAATGCACTTTTAAAAAATATTGTTTTTTCTAATTTTTTGCCTATAAGTTTTATCTTTTGTGTATTATAGTTTGCTGTTTTAATCTTAATTCTTGATTATGGAATGACATTTGATGCTTGTTTTACTGATATATATCTTCTCTTTTACCCCTTTTTCCCTTGCATGCAGTGATGAGTCTGGAAAATAATTTATGGTAAGCAAATATTTTGTGAATTAATAAAATTACTGAACTTTTCTAATCATATAGCTTAATACATCACTCAGATAGATAATAATAAGTATTTGGAAATTAACGTACACAAACATCAAACCATCTCAATTATACATATTAAAAACAAAAACTATTTTATATACAAGACAAAACTTGTTAAAATACATTTAAGAACAAAATATACATATAAAAATAATTAAAATCTAGACGTTTAAAAACCAGTCTGGGTTTCATCATCAGTATCAATTACAACACATGCAAGCATTACATGAATACCCAAGAAATTTTAAAGAAGTACCGAATATTGAGGAGGAAGTGTGCATGCTTCATTGATAGTGTGGAGATGCCTGGCAATGTGCCAGCTCTCAAGGAAATACGTGACTTATAATTATCAAAACCAGAATTTAGAACTTTTATATTATCGAAGTCAGGAATATGATCGGTTTCTATTGAATGGATTACAATTTTAGAATGTTGGTTGCAATTTTTAAAAGATCATCTGTGCTCATGTAGTTCTTTCTTTTTAACTTTAAACCCATAACCCCTTCTCTGGGTCTAACTGGCGTAATATATTTAATTCCTTGTAAAAATTGTAAATATGTTTATATAGGTGAAACTGGCCATACAGCAAAAATTAGACTACAGGAGCACAGACGATCTTTTAAAAATTGCAACCAAAATTCTAAAATTGTAATCCATTCAATAGAAACCGATCATATTCCTGACTTTGATAATATAAAAGTTCTAAATTCTGGTTTTGATAATTATAAGTCACGTATTTTCCTTGAGTGCTGGCACACTGCCAGGCATCTCCACACTATCAATGAAGCATGTGCACTTTCTCCTGAATATTCGGTACTTCTTTAAAATACCTTGGGTATTCATGTAATGATTGCATATTATGTTGTAATTGATACTGATGAGGAAACCCAGACGGGTTTCGAAACGTCTAGATTTTAATTATTTTTATATGTATATTTTGTTCTTAAATGTATTTTAACAAGTTTTGTCTCGTAAATAAAATAGTTTTTGTTTTTATTTGGAAATTGTTTATTAATTTTCATAAAATTTTGTATAGGACATAAATTATAGCATATTTTCTCTTTGCATAATAAAAATAATCTGGTGTGCCACTCACACAACTTTCTCTCACCCTGAAATTTAATACTATAAGTACAGATAGGAGACTAAGGGTTAAGATAACAAGTACTGTTATGCAAATCTATGTTAGAACAATTCAACTTAGGCCAGCTTTATTTGACAAATAATTCTGTGTGAGGGGGCTACCCCCCCCCCTCTGAAAGTTATGTACACATCACATGGTGCACATAAATATAATCTTATATTAATAACACATGACACATCCTGAAATCACTTCCATTAATTTTCAAGTATTGCTGAATTATAATCTAGTTCTTTTGTGTAGTCCTGTAAACAAACAGTGTATGATTTCTATACCATATTCTGCATGAAACATGCTTTTACACATATAAAGAATATATATTCGTTTCATTTGTTTTTAGTGCAGTCTATAGATGTTAAACTATACTTACTTGCAATTTTCCCCCTATATGCAATGTATTCGAATTCTCTTGGGTGTCCCTGTATACAAACCATTTGCTTGATCTCAACGAAAAGCTTAGTGTAGCATCCCTATATGATAGACATTTAGAATACCAAGTTTGAACTTTCTGCTATAATTTGTTTTTGAGATATGCTGGTAATGGACACACAGACCAAGTGCTAAAAACATAATTTTTAAATTCAGTGGACCTCAAAACATGTAAATATAACAAAAACTTACTTTCGAAAATTTTACCCCAAAACAATACTTTCTCTACCTTATGGGTAAGAGAAAGTAAAAAGATTTCAGCATGTTATAATCATCATTAAAAAATTATCACTTTCTCCTATACATTTATAAGAAGAAAGTATTGGATTCATGAAATTGGTTTTCGATGGATTTACACATTTTCAGATGTTCTGAAAAATATTTGTCTGTGTGTATATCAAAAATTTTATCGACATGGTAGCTCATAAATCAACGGACAGAACACAACCAAACTTGATATTTAGTTGAACATTGAGTTCAATTGGTCCTTATTACATTTGGACTCAACAGGTGGCACTATCATTTTATTTTTCCATATTTTTGATTGGGCAGTATAGGATAAAATTTTGTATAAATGAGAATTGTTTTTAACTTTTTAATGTGAAATTATATAGATACATATTTATAAGAATAATAGTTAATCAGGAATTTCTTTTTTAATATGTGTAGGAGAATCACTTTTTCTCCTGGTGGAAGAAAATGTATCCCCCTTTCAAAGGAGGTATAAATTTTCAGCATGAATATCTTTCAAAAGAACTCATTGATAACTTTAAAAGAAATATTTGAACCATAGGTCTATGATAATTTAAAATGAATTTATCTTTTTTTTTTTTCTTTCTTTTAACAAAAAAAAAAAAAAACTTAGAAAAAAATATTTCCTCAGATGTCGGCACAAAATTGACTTTCTTTCATCATTTAGTGTTACACTTCCTTGATATGAAAATTATTTGCATTCACAATGGAATACACTTTTAATAAATGTCTTGTATAGAAAAATAGAAAAGAAAGTTTTGTGATGGCCACAATATACTAGTTAATATTGTTGTTAAGTAAATTTTGTAGAATAAAAATCTTACTTTTTATTGCAAGTTTTTAATTAGATTTTTTAAACATGCTTTGAGGTGGTCCGACAATCTGGTCACTCCTCAAACTTAAGCATGCTTTGAGAAATTGTTGTACAAAGAGCCTAAAATTAGATTTTAATTCCCCCCCCCCTCTGCATTATAAGTGCAAACCTGCCATCTAATATATTTAGTATAATAATTAAGCTTTAATTTAAAAATATGACTTGGTCATTTTTTTTTCCCATTTCGGAATATAAATGAATATATATTTACATAAATGAATAAACTGTTTCATTCATTCTTTCTTTCTTTTTATTTTTTCTGTTAAATATGTTCCTTTTTACTAAATTTTTTCATACATGATAATACATTAAAGTGCATTTTCAGCTAATCCAGCTTTTCCCTACTAAATAGAAAATACTGTTAATCCCAGAAAACATTGTTTTTTGCACATGCAATTCATTCAATTTTTAAATGTTTTCTGAATATTTCTTATCTAGTAACTTTTTGGCTATCTGCTGTTCCTGAATGCTGTTGTTAGTTAGCTCTCCTCAATTTTATAAGCATCTAAAACTATGTTTTGCTGTGTGGCAAATAAATGAAATAAAGCAAGAAAAAAAAATTACATAAAAAAATAAAGTGCCAGCTTGTAAAATAATTGGCAAGTATAAAGTTGGGAGATTAAAAAAAATTTTCGTGGTTATTGCTAATCGGTGAGTAAAAAGTTGGGGATTAAAACAATTTTTCGTGGTTACTGCTAACCAAGCAATCTTCAGGCTGAAGTTAGAGAACGTTTATGTAATGCCACACCATTCAGAATGTGATATGTAATCAGATGATTATTTGCTTGATTTTTTTCTTTCGGAAAATATAGTACTTTCTAGCTTCTAGAAGGACATGTACATGCATTACTCTTTTTGACTCACTTTATTATGTAATGGAATAATTCTCTCTCAGGGTACAAAAACATTGTATAATTTTTTACAGTTCAGAAAAAGCATAATTTGAGTGATGGGAATCATAATTATTAAAAATAGCAAGTTCTGAGTAGTTGCAAAATTTAAAATTTCTATTTAATCTCATTCATAATTAAAAAATATTTCATATTTCAAGTGATATATTTATTTTATTCTGAAAAAGACTATTTTGCATCACTAGAAATTGAATTTATTTTACAAAATGCTCCAAGGAAAAGATTGTAAAAGGAAGAGCTCAATAAAGAAAATTAAAAAGTCCTGAATTAGAGAAAGTGTATTTTTTAGAAAAAAACTGAGAATGAATTTAAAAACCGAGAAAAAAGTATTTTTAAGAAATACATACACACATTATATATGTATAATAGTTTTAATTTTAAACCACCAAAAGCTAAATTATAAAAATCATCATTATTATTTTATGTTCTGATACTAATAAGTAATCTTTCTACCATTGGCGAGGTGTAGTTAGTTTAGAAAATTAGAGAAGCACTGCTATTTTCTTTTTCCCAAATGTAAAGTGCATTATATAATATATATTATCGGAAATAACCTTACCTAAGCTTTTTTAGTCGTACCATAGTTCTTTCAAGAGGGGGGCCCCCTTCCTTCTTCTGTGGCGGTGTAGTGGGAGCTTTCTCTTCGGCTGACCTTTTTTGAGCTGTGCTCTAAAATCAGATGCCAGTTCCAATCGATATTTTGCGTTGGCTCGATGCTATTACATGATGATAAATTACTTAAAATTTCTATTGTTTCCCAGTGAAGTGTGTAGGTTTGATTGTTATAATTTGCTAATTTATGAACTTTTCTGAAATCTATTTTAATATTTTCAACTGGGTTTGTTTTACTAAAAGCAGTGTTTACCATATTTTAAGTCCAAGATATGTTCCTTTATTCTATTTTTAATTTTATGATTATAACTACATATATTATCGGAAATAACCTTACCTAAGTTTTTTTAGTTTATTGGTTCAGACAATGTTAAAAATGACCCTAATAATAAACTCAATGAGGGAAATAAATGAAATAAATGAAGGAAAATCGCCAAACAATAAACCATCCATTATTATTAACCATGCTCCTAATACCCTCAGAATTTTCAGTAGATATAAGAATCACAAAAATCCCCCCAAAATACATCCTGTAGTAAGTAAATTGGTCCTGGATATCCCCTTAAAAAATAAATGTCCAAAATTTATTCTTCTGTACTCCCCCCTTCAGGTACAAGTTTGCATTCAACTGGTGAATTCATTAAAAACCTCCACAAAATTAAAATAAACCAAAATCATCTTTTAGTAAGTTTTGATGTAGTTAATTCATATCCTTTTATTGACCTCCAAGAAATCACAGAAATCATTAATACAAAAATTAAATATCAATTTGAAAATACTGAAATTGCTAACACATTAATCGTAGCTAGTAATTTAATTCTAAAGGAAACTACTATAAATTCAATAATCGTTTTTACAAACAGCGAAAGGGATCCCCCATATCAGGTACCATCGCCAAACTAAAATTAAGATTATTGTAAGAAAGTATTTTTAAAGTCCTTAAAAACAAAATATGCTAGTGGTTTAGGTATGTGAACGATGTTTTTGCGGTATATTATAATAAATTTGATATAATTACAATTTTGAATTAATTAAACAATTTGGATAAAATCATACAATTTACACATGGAATAGAAATTAATGGGAGAATAAATTATTTAGATGTAAATATCTTGAGAATTGAGAACAATAAACTAAAAGCAACTGTTTACAGAAAACCTAATAGTAGCACAGAAATTATTAGTAATAAAAGTTTAATATGTTTTTAATAAAAGTAAAATTCATACAAAAAATTACTCAATAAAGAGCTCAAAATTATAATCACTAATGTGGGATATGAAAAAGATCTTCTAGACAAATTATATAGAAATTGAATTAAGAAATTAAATCAAATTGAAAGCTATCAGAAAGTTAAATCAAAGTTTACCTCCACGATTTCATATGATAGAGGAATATCTAACAAAATAAAAAACTTTGTGAATAAATATTAGAATTCCATTAAAACCTAATAATAATAATAAAAAAAATGTATATATATCAACTAATAAGAAACGATAAAGTGGATCCACTAGAACAGGGTGCGAAATTTCCGCTCTGGTCTACTTATAGATAGAATTCTTACATGATACGGTGACAGAAAACATTCTTTTTATAGATTTAAATATGGCAAAATCTTGCCATCTTATAACCTCATATTTAACCTCTCCCTTTTAGATTCTCGGAGAGCCGAGTCTGCGCACCCCGAGATCGCCCCAGCCTGGGAAAGGAAAAATGCTTAGTGCATACATAAAAGTTTTGATCTCGGACTCTTCGGTTGTTTTATTTCTCTTACTGTTATTTCTCTAAGCAGAGTGAGAAAAGACGAGCAGAGAGCCTCTTTGCCGTCGTCCACTATCCCGGAGAAGAGATATGCGAAAGTTTACCTATGCGATATTGTCATGAGCTTGAGTCCTTTTAAAGACACTGTCTATGTTTATTTTGTTGAATAATGATCAAAAAACAGTTCATATTTTCCAGTTTTTTACTAAAACAGCAATGATTTGCGCTTGTAATGATTTGTAAACAACGATTTTATCGAAAAAGTTATTCCGAAATGGCTATTTAAAATGACAACAATGAACAAGTTATACACATCGACATTCTGTTTGATTACAAAATTAAAATGGACGAAAAAGACATTTCTGATGTAAAAAGTTAAATAAATAGATAAATAAGGAAGCTTAATCTTTCAGAATAAAAAGATTTTCATAGGATATTGTAAAAAAAATGCTTTAAAAAAAAAAAAAAAAGACAGCCCTATTTTGTGGCGAGTAAAACTTTTGTTTCGGCGAGTGTAATCAGAGTTGAAATTTCGGGCCCTGCACTAGAAACCTTAGGTATATATGGAATTCACTTTAAAAAAGCAGATAATTCTGCGGGTAATTATATAGGGATGGCTAAATGCAAAATTAAAAATAGAATAAAGGAACATATTTTGAACTTAAAATTTAGTAAATTAATCACCACTCTTAGTAAAACAAAACTCAGTTGAAAATATTAAAACAGACTTTGGAAAAGTTTACAAATTACCAAATTATAACAATCAAACCTACACACTTCACTGGGAAACAATAGAAATTTTAAGTAATTTATCATTGTGTAATGGCATCAAGCCAGCGTAAAACATCAATTGGAACACATGTTGGATTTTAGAGCACAGCTCAGAAGAAGTCAGCTGAAAAGAAAGCTTCCACTACAACACCACAGAAGGGAAGTGCCCCTCCTGAAAAACTATGATAAAACTAAAAAAGCTTAGGTAAGGTTATTTCAGAAAATATTTATGTAGTTATAAAGTTTCTTTCTATTTTAAATGAATAACATTATAAAATGTTAATGACAGGAGTTGATACTTGGCTATACTGAAGTTTTCTGAAGTAATAAATATTTTTAAAATCTTGTTTGATTTGATTCCCCTCCCCGAGCATGCAAGAATGAATCATTAATTTTTTTATTTTTATTTCAAGTATAAACAATTAAAAAAGAAAAAAATAATAATAATGCTCTAAATTCTTTTTAAATTAGCCTTTTTAAAATATTATTACAAAAATATTGCTCTAATGTACCCAATTGAGCAGGATGAACAGATATCCAATTGGCAGGCACTTCTTTCCATTGCACTTCCAGTGGTTTATGTAATACAATGCTACAAAGAAATCACTACGGCAGATAAAATGTTATATTAATGGAGAATTAGTTTCACTTTCCTTGCTGAATTTTTATAATACTCTCAAAAGACAAGTATGAAACACATTCATAAGAACAAGAAACATTTGTAATGACTTATGACTTAAAAGAAGAACAGCCCTCAAGAGCTAGGCACAGCAACTAGAAATCTGTTGTACCCACACTCAAAAAGCATCCCTAAGATAAAAGCCTCATAATTGAAGCAAAATTCAGCAATCACCTAACAGGAATATCCTGTAGCAAAAATTTTCTGCAGCAAAAATCTCGTAAATTTTTAGAGAATACATTGGATCTTCACATCTACTGAGAATGGGCTTGAATTTAGGAGAGTTTGTGTGATCTTTAAATTTTCTGAAAATTCTAGGGGTATTGGGGGGCAATTTTCAGAAAATTTAAATATCATCAGTGGCCCCAATATTCCTAGAATTTTCAGAATATTTACTGATCATAAGAATCCCCTAAATTCAGACCCAATGTTAGTAAATTTGAACATCCAACGTATTCTCTAGAAATCTACATGAAGAAAATTTACCAGCAAATCCTCCTCCCTTCAAATCACAGTTTAAATTTGACTGAAAGCTTCTTCCATCAATTTTAAACAGTTAAGTTTGAACCTAATAAAAGAAAAAATTAGCTTTGATGTCATTATCTTGTTCTCATCTATAGAAATTAATGAAATGATTAATGACAAAATAACTGAAATTTATGGAAATACACCTATCACTATTACCTTAATTTCTCCAAATAATTTAATATTAAATCAAAATTCTTTCAGATTTACCAATAAATTTTATCAACAAAAGAAAGGAGTCCCAATGGAATTACCTGTTTCTGGATTTATTGGCAAATTAAAATTATGTTTAATAGAAAACATCTTTACTAAATTTAGCAATCTTATTAAATATTCGCTCTACTACATTGACTATGTTCTTGCTGTTTTAAACAAAGAAAATAACATAGAATATATTTTAAAAAGTATTTTTGATATTGACCATAATATCCAGTTTATGTGGGAAAAAGAAGCTAATAATAAAATTAATTATTTGGATGTAACTAATATGCGTACCCCCCAAAATAAAATTCTAACAACCATTAATCGAAAACCTAGAAATAACAATGAAATTATCCATAACAGATTTAAAACCCCATATCCTTATAAAAAACTACTAATCAATCCTACATAAGCCACAATCGTAATTTGCTCTAAAACTCCTTAACATTGAATTAAATGAAATAATCCAAATTTCTGAAAAGGTAGCATACAATAAAAACTTAATTAAAAAACTATATAAAAGCCATACTAAAAAACTGAATCATATCTCAAATGCACAAAAAGGAAAATCCTGTTTTACTATTTCTATTCCTTATGATGAAGGTGCCGCAAATAAAATAAAAATGAAACAGCAAAATTTAACATTAATATACCAGTTAAACCTAACAAAAATGTCTTTCAAAGAATACATAACAAAAAATATTGCATCAGTCCTTTAGAAACCAGTGGAATTTATAAGATTAATTATTAAAAAAAAAAAAAAAAATTAAAGAACTTCAAAATGATATAAAATTTGGAAAAATCACAACAGTTTTAACTAAAATTAATCAAACTGAGCCAATAGAAATGAACTTTAATAGCCCTGAAAAACTGTCTAATTTTGTCAATAATCATTATGCATTACAATGTGAAATGCTGAAATTGTTAACAAACAATAATATTTGCAACCAATCGGATCCTATTTTCATCAATGCCAGATGGTGCAATCTTCTGCATTCAAGAAAGGCGAAGGGATCTCAGTAAGAACAGGGGTAGTACTTGTCCTGATTTTCCTGAAAATTTTAAAAACGTCCTGAAATGTCCTTAAATTTGATACATTGTCCTAAAATTCCTGAAATTTTCTGCTATTATGCTATATATTGACATCAAAACCACACTTTACTCTGTGATCACCAGATAAATAATAGTAAAAAAAAAAATTTTGTAAGCAGCTTTGTTTCTGCACAGCTGCATTTATGCTTACTTTTTATTTCCATTACCCAAATGCTAAAGGTAATGGGAGTATTGTATCTGATGTAAATTTTTGATTCTAAACTTTCACCTGATTTGCATGTTTTAAGGTCTCCTGATTCCAAAAAAAAAAAAAAAAAAAAAAAAAAAAAAAAAATGTGGTTTTCAGCAGTTGTTCAGTATGTGTGTATGTGCATGAGGAATTTTCTGATTTTCATATCTCCTAAACTAATAAAGATAGAATGACAAAACTTAAGAATTCAGTGTACAGATGATTTTTCCTCTTGGTGAAAATTGTAAAATCGGAAGTAGGACATTGAAAACCAGTAGTAAGACTTGAAGTGCATTTCTCGAAACAGCTGTAACAATTTTCTTTAAAGTTGCTTTATAAACATCTTTTTAAATGTCCTTTTATATGTATTTGTTGGTTAGTTCAGGAAGTTTGATAGATGTCCTATGTCCTATATAAATATGTCAATTTTAGGTTTTTCGAGTGCGTTTCTTTAAAAAATGGCTCTACAGATTTTCTCCATACTCATCCAATTAACTCCATTTTATATGTCCTTTACCTTTAAGACATATGTATTAGTTCCTACATGAATACTATTTGGTATCTAATTTGTTTAGTCAATTTTATATCTTTGGACTGTACTATATCTAAAAATAGTACATATAATATGTGTACTGACCTACCGTCAGGAGAAGGACTCTGAGGGAAGGGATGGTCACTATAGAAACGGATGTGTCCACTTCATTTTAGGTAGACTGGGTGCTATAGGCTATCATTTGGCGCGAAATATGGGAAGAAGCAAAGAAAAAACACAGTGCGCAGTTTGTTTCAAACCTCCACTAATGCTAGGCGGTCATTTTTTTAAGTCAAAATTTAACTATTCACTTATATATTTATTTCTAAATTTGTTTATTTTTATTTTTATCATTATTTTATACTAATTATATTTTATACCTGTCTATCACATTTGTGATTCCGTATTACTTTATTATTTAAAAAAAAAAAAAAAAAATTCTTTTTAAGAGAGGGAAAGCATTACATTGCGAAATCGTGAAAAAATAAATTAAATTATAAAGTAAAATAAATAATTCCTTTAAAGAGCACAAAAGTAACTAATTTCTTCTGCAAAATCTTTAAAATTCTTAGCATTTCAAGCTACAAAAATAACAGCTGCAGAAACAGATGTACATATCTGAATTGGCAAAATAAATAAATAAGTAACCAGAAATTATGGATTTGGATGGAAGTGGTAATGATATCTTGTTGACTCTAGGGAAATTTCTGAAAAGGTTTACTATCATAATTACTCCACTAATAACTTTTGACAATATGTTATTGGAAAAATCAAACAGAATTTTATATTAATAAAAAAGATAATTAATTCGATCACGAAATTATTGCCAATCCTGAAATAAAGAATAAATTTGAAATGGCAAAGATAATCTGTACGAAAACTTTAGAATCTTTTTCAGTGAATTTGCTCTAAAATAATGTAGGAATCGTACAAAGATTTCACACAGAGAACTGATGTTGCATTTAAATTTTGTTAATGAAAGGAATTTTGGCTCTTAATTTTGACGCATTGATTAAAAAACTATTACCAAAATGTAGGAAAAGTTATCAAATTTCCGGTGGTCGAGAAAACAAATCTGCAATTTCTATACCCTTACAAATGAACAAATGAATATTAATTATTGAATAATGTTAGTTTAAATTTAGCAGTCACTTAAATATTACCCTCAAATTTAATTTTCTTTAATTTTAATAAATGTAGAACAAATATCGTATGACAGTTTTATATAATCAGTATAAATTAAAAATTTCCTTGGTTTTTAAATCTAAAAACTTTATAGCACTCCAGCTTTGTAAATAGCAGCATATATATATATATATATATATATATATATATATATATATAGTTTCTTTCCTTTTCCTTTTTTTTTTTTTTTTTTTTTTGTACATTGTGATTATTTCATCTTTTATATCCACACTTTGATGAAATGGTAAGTTTTGATTTATCTGTACCAGGCTGTACAAAATAAAATTTCTTCAACAATTGGATCATCATAGACTATTTCAACAGAATGTACTTTTAGTAGTATTTATGTAAATTTCTAATCATATGATATAACCGATGTAACATAGTTTGCATACAATTTATCAGAATTATATATACTGTATATATATACATATATTTACTATTGTATTAATTTATACCACTATTACGTAATTATATTTTCAAAAATTGAATATTTATTTAATTGGAAAATTGATAGCTGGGACAGTTTACATGAGCATTTTTTCCCCCTCTACGAATATATTTCAATAGAATGATCCTTATCCTTAGCGAAAAAACGAAATGAAAAAAAAAAAAAAAAAAAAAAAAAAATCAAACAAATTGCTAATTGCGCCAAGGTAGCACTTGTAATAAAAACTTAACCCACCTCTCCCTTTTGGTTTGTTCTTAGGAAGCAACCCTACTCAGGGTTCTTCTCGTGACGGTAATACAGTAGTAGTGGGCAGTGGAAGTTGTGTGGTTGTTATACACGAGATATTTTTGCCCAATGAAAGTCTTAAGCTATTTTTCTAATGAGAAACAATTGATGCAATGAACATTTTTAAAATTGGTCTCTAAGTTGATTTGCATGGACGATGCCCTTTTTGATTAGAAATGTTTGAAAAAATTATGAGTCTAAGAAAGTTTTTGAAATGATTACTATAAATGAATGCATATTTTAGTGGTGCTTCAGTTGTTCTAATTAAAGTTAGATTTTTTTTTTAAACTTTAAAATAGTGAGCCAAATGTTTCATTTTTATGCCATTTTAAATTTTCTTGTATGAATTAAAATATACACTAATTTTCATTTATTCTTACCATTTTTTTTTTTATATTTTAATCATAAGTAAAATTTTTGAGTTATCATCAAAAAGCAATGTGATATAAACCCTTTCAAAAATTGGATGTTTTTCTCTATTTAAATAAAACTAGCTCTTTTTAACAATGCACAGTAGATTCAAGGCATCTCGCTTATGTAGATAGACTAGTAATCTTGTCCTGAAAATGTTCTGAAATTTTCAAAAATATATGTCCTGAAATTTCAACTTATGCTAGTACTACCCCTGCAAGAATCTTCACGGACCGACACAACAATTGATGAAGTCCCAGTGCTTGAGGGCCCACCAGCGGCCGAGCGGTTCTGCGCTCAAAGCTGGTAGATGGGAGGTGCCGGGTTCGATCCCAGGTCGCGCTCATCGACCTAGCCGTTCGGAGTTTTCCGTGGTTTCCTCCGAAACTTGCATAAATACGGGCTAGGACCCCTTAGAAAGACCCCCACGGAGGGCATTCCCCCCTAGGCCTAGGACACATCAGGAGTCAATCGGCCTTAAATCCTACAACCAACCAACCAACCCAGTGCTTGAGAGCAACCAAATATTTGTGCTAACAGAAATATTTTTTATGATAAATATAGGAATCTTCCTGTATTATTTGATATGTAAATGCATAGATCAAAAATTCTAAATTTGGGAAAAGCACTAAAGAAATGCTCTTTTAAGAAGGTGAAGTAACTTAATTTTTAAATGACAAGCAGCATTGGGTGAATGTGAGCATGTGTTGATCATGCTATACAGAAAATTGAAATACTGCTTCAAGAAAAAGTGCTGTTTAATTTGTTTCTGCATAAAATAATATCAAATTATTATAATAATTATTATTTTTGAATCTTAAATAAGAGAAGTGGCATTTCCATGGAATCTGCTTTGCTTCTGCAATCAACCCTATCTCACAATTTGTCAAAAAAAAAAAAAAAACTGACTGCATAGTATTTTTGATTGAATACTATATTTCCCATATCTATCGTAGTCAAGTAATGGAAGTAAAAATGTGGTTACAACAAGGAGAATTTTCAACTTCTTAGAAATTCTAAGGCTTACAGCATAATAATTTTGATGAATATAGTTTTTCTTTATTAGCAAGTCCACCGACGGCCGTGCAGTTTTGCGCTCAAAGCTGGTAGACGCAAGGTCCCAGGTTCTATCCCAGGTCGCGCTCGTCAGTGTAGCCGTTCGGAGTTTTATGTGTTTTTCTATGAAATTTGCGTAGATACAGGCTAGAACCCCTTATAAAGACCCCCACAGAGGGCACTCCAGCTCAGGCCTAGGACCCTAATGCAGTGAATCAGCCTTAATCCCCCGAGCCCAACCCAATCCTTTATTAGCAAAAGGTTTGATTGTCTTTATATAAGTCGACCCCTTTGCCCCTTCTGTACTGTGTTTTATTGTCCTATATTTATTTCTTGACTTACATTTGAATACGAGGGTCATCCAAAAAATAAAGACTAGTTATACAAAATGAAAAACATAATATTTATTGGGAATAACTATTCTAGTACATACCTGAAACTTCCTTCGCCTCCCTACATAATCACGTCTTAAATTTAAACATTTGTTGTATCTGGTTATGAGTTTCAGAATTCGTATGTTACACTCTTCTGCTGCCAAATCATTCATGCCTTTCTTGATCTTAAATAACCGTTAATTGCTTAATGTTTGGAAAGTCAAGTAGAGTCACTCTAGAATTTTGTTTTGTTGAGGGATTACCCCATTCAAGTTATTGGTGTTTGTTCTCTGTGATGATGCAAGACACCCACGTCTCACCACCAGTCGCACTTTGATCAAGAAAGGCTTAAGTAACTGGCTTAATAAACTGGTGGCAGAATTTTGAAGATTGTCATCAGATATGATAAATGATTAAATGTAGGATGATTAAATGAAAAACATAATATTTATTGGGAATAACTATTCTAGTACATACCTGAAACTTCCTTCACCTCCCTACATAATCACGTCTTAAATTTAAACATTTGTTGTATCTGGTTATGAGTTTCAGAATTCGTTTCAATTTCTTTAGAGAAATGAAGGAAGCTTCAAATATAATTAGAAATGTTTTTTCGATAAATATTGTGTTTTTTTATTTTGTGTAACTAAACAGTCATTTTCTGGATGACCCTCGTATATATGAAACTGCAATTTTATCAACAATCCAGCAACGAGCAGAGTAGCTGCTGCAAGTAATTCATAAATTATACATATTTGATATTGTAAAAGTCATTGAAAGAATCATTTTTTAAAAATTAGCATGATTTTACACAGTTATAACTATTATATGAAAAACAAACCTGTTTATTAAAATCACCATTGAAATTTGTGAATGTATTCAGAATTCCCTAATCAGTATATGTTCACAGAGAAAGGGTACTTAAAACAAATCCGAAAATTTTCAGAATCGTTTCATTATGAACTGCTGAATTGTAATAAAATTTAGTATATAAATAAAATAATATTCATACTGTGTTTATTACAAAAATAGCTATTTGATTTTCAAAACCAACAAAATTGAAAACTTTCGATAATCTTATGGCTTGTATTTTTACTTTTATTCCTTTTAAGGAATAATTTTAAAAAGTTACCACTTAAATAAAATCTGCTAATAATGTAAAAAATAAATAATAATGATAATAACTTAAGTCAAATGGCATCAAGGAAGAAAATCCTGAATAAAAGTATTTGCAGCATCATTTACTGTAGAATTGCACTTAAACAATTTTGATTTTTCATATAAGTAAATTTCATTATAATCAATAAATAGTATTGTGATAACTAAGTTTTCTTTAGATTGTTGAATAATTCAATTTTGATTTTTTCTTAGTTACACATAAAATTTATAATAATATAACAAAAATGTTTAGCACTAGCACACTAACAGTCAGTGACTAGTTAAATTGATTTTACAGTAACATTACTCACTCTCTTTTTACCATGTTTTTATTGACTTACTTTCTTGTTTGTTTGTCCAGTGCAAATCTTGCAATCGATTTTTAACTAACTTCCCAACTAGCTCAACATTTGAAACTTCTAGAATAGCTCAGAACATGATAACAAAGCATTCTTTTAATACTTTTATTCAATTAATAAAATGTGAAAATAATAACCTCATAATAGCTTTAAAATTAGCTATTTAAGTTTTATTTATATTTTAATTGTTGCCAAAAAAATTTACAAGCTCATTTTTTTTTTTCATTTTTTTTTTTTTTTTTTTGACAGGAAAATAAATACATTTACATAAACATGAACAATAAAAAATTGTAAAAATTAACGTCAGTTTAAAAATTAAAAAAAGTGCTAATATAGTTCTATAGCTATAACTTCCCGCCTAGCTAGACATTTGAAACTTTTAGAATAGCTCAGAACACGGTGACAATGCATTCTTTTAATACTTTTATTCAATTAATAAATGTTTGAAAATTTCTTATAATTGCTCTCTTTATAACAGAAAATTTAAAAACATGGCATAAAAAAAGTTATTTTTATCTTATAATTATTATTAACTCTTTTAGTTATTAATTTGTAAAATAGTTATATTAGTATTGTATTTAAACTTTTCATTCATTCATTTATTTTTATATTTTAGATTTGCTGAAGAAGCTAAGTCTCTTGAATTATCACCCATTTCAAGTGTTTACTGTGATGCACCAAATGTTAATTTACAAGAAAAGGTTAATTATTTACCTAACTTAAGTCTAAATGCAGCTAAAAATTAATAAGTTGGGATCAAGAAGTAATAAAAATATGCCAACCTCTGCCATGAAATTAGTCATCACTAGTAGTATTCTAGTACAAATATTTGGCCATTGTGATGTGAATGTGTATCTGTGATTTAAAATTTTAAACAAAAAATAGATAATGAATTTAAAACTTAAATTAGGTGTGGTATAGAAAATAATACATTATGTAATTTAATATTTTTATGAAATACTTTGTAATTTGAATTTCTCAGTTGAGCTGATGTTTTCTACACAAAAACAAGCATGAGATTAATAGAGCTTGTATTGTTGCTTAAACTACAAAATGCAGATTTGTGCAAAATTAACTTAGAATGAAGTAGTAATGTTATAATGTGATGTAAATGTTTGTGATGCTTATTTATATTTGTTATCAAAATAATTTAATACCTAAACTAAGTATCTACTTATTTTAATCCAAAGACATGGAAAAATCCTTCAAATTATTTATGGATTATTTTTGTTATGAGACATATTACTTTTTACATTGTTTTTGAAAGTTATATCATTTAATTCGTATCATTTCTGAACAACAATAAGATAAGTGAAAAATCCAAATTCTGAGATAATTGAAAATAATTCTTATACTCATCTTTGAAACACGATAATGCTTATTTTTAAATGAGCACTTTTTTTTTTTTTTTTTTTCCCAAGAAAAAGAAAAAAAGTTACTATGAAGTATTAAAAATTGCTTTCTGCTGCATATGTAAAATGCTTTTAAAGTTTGTGTGCAAAAATGTTTTATCGACATTTGGCAATCAGTGTGTATTCATTTATTGGATAATTAACTAAATATACCTGTTTTGTAACAAGATATAACTGTTTTTTTTAAATTATTATTTTAAGTAAAATATTGAAAAATGAACATCTACATATGATTAATGTATGAGCTTTACATTTAAAAACAAGCTAAAGATCCATAATTATGTAATTTTGAGTTATAAATGTATTGCAGGGAAAACAATAGCTCAGTGAATGATAGTTAGATGGTTAAACAGATGTTTACAGTTTCATTTATCTGTCATACATTGGAGATTTTTATAAAAAATAAAGAAATAAAATAAATACATATTAAGTTATATGGGTTGTGTATAAAATTAACGCTGATAATTTGTATGTAACATTAAAAGTATTTTATTTATTTATTTTTATTGACATTACATTACTTTAATTGCTTCTTCTAAAACTGCCGATATCTCAGAATTTCTCTTATTGCTATTCCGAAGTGATTATCTGTTTCAGCCAAATGAAAAATATTGTAATATTTAAAGCTATTATAAAAAAGATTATTAATGTGTTATAAACTGTTAAATGTTTGGTGTGAAAGCAATGTATGTACTAGAATTGTTATCCCGCATTTATAGAGATCTTTTAAGCATTTCTGTAATTTTCTATATCCTATTTATGGTGTTTGTGTCTATTTTTATACATTACTTTTTTGGTGTGTGTTTCTTGTACAAATTGTTTAATTTATTTTATCTTGAGATTTCCTTTTTATGTACTCATACATCTAAACACCACCTTTGTAAGAGATTATATTTCATTATGATTGTCTAGTCCATATTTTTGAGCTGTATTTGCATAAATTTGTCTAAAAATTTGTTTTGTTTTATTTGTTAAGTAAATTTAGTTTGATAAGATTTTATATACAGTTCTTGTAAGTATTTTGAGGAATTCTTTATAATTGAAATTGTTTAAGATTTCTATTATAACTGGTCTGTGATTAATTTTACAATAATTCTTATTTCTTCTTTACAATAATTCTTTTTTTTTTTTTTTTCCGCCATAGAGTTTAAAATAAAGTAATTGCATGATCCTTTGTTTTATCAAAAATTTTTTTTTTTGTTTTTTTAATTAGTAGCGAAAATAGAAGTAAACCTCCATTTTTGGCCATTAGTTAATTTTTCAATTTTAACTTTGCTTTTGAAACATAATATACATCACATTTTATGTACCATGGAGATTTTTTCCTCCAATAAAACACATTAGTAAATATTTATTTATGCAGTTTAAAAGTATTAGTTAATGTATTTTCCATTTTTATAGTCCAAAAATATGTTCCTAATGATGATTATCGTTCATCAATGATATGAAATGTTAAATAACAGAAGTTTCCAGGTTTATTTATTTTTTAAAATCTATGTATCTACATATACATAAAAAAAAAAAAAAAAATAATAATTCTTATTTTTCATTATATTAACCAAAGATTGATAAGGACCTTACTTTTTACTCTGAATGAATATTGTATAAGTTATGTATTTATAAAGAGGTTTTATTAAATTCATATGAAGCACCTGAATAGTCCAAATAAGTGAAAAAAAAAAAAACTCGTTTACCATTTAATAAGCTTTACAAAAGAGATCATGTTCTATTTTATTTCAGTCTTTAAAACATGTATGAAAATGAAAATTAAGTTTTCCAAAAGAATTAGTTGAGTCATTATTTTGCCTATTTTAATGTTGACCTTTTTTTTTTTTTTTTTTTTTTTTTTTTTGTGAAAAATTAAAATATTTTTGGGCATTTTAATTTTTCAAAGATTGAATTTTTAATTAATAAGGAATGACAAATCTGTAAAGAACCGCTTTCACCAGAAATAGTAAAATCTAGTGTTAATTCATTTTTATTTATTTTGTGTGAACATCTATATTTTGCGACGTCATGTTATCTTTCTTTAGTTTCATTAAACTTTTTTATATATGCTACATTCAGCTGTAAATAGCCATGTAACAGTCACAGGAACACTGATGGAAATTATGAGAACCATATTACATCTATGCTTTATGGCCCCTTCCCGCACATATGCAATATATATAAGTGTTTATTAAGTTATCCTTGTCAAGGCCATCCATTTAGATGTTTATTATTTTGCCTGTGTCCTTGAAACTTAAGGGCCCTCTTCACTCGCCGCCGCCGGAAGCCGAAGCTAATGTTATTCTATGGGGAATTTTTTTTTTTACAAATAACTTATTAACTAATACATATTTTTTAATTCTGTTTTCACATTCTGAAAATTCCCAGCTGTTAAATTGACGGACCTTTTTAAAAAAATTATTTTTTTAATTTTTTATATTTTATTTTGAAGCTGCAAAATACGAATTTTCAATATGTGAAATTTTTTCATTTTTCATTTTCAAAATAAAATTTTGAAAATAAAAAAAATACACTTTTAAAAAAGGTCCGTCAATTTAATAGTTGGGAATTTTCTGAATGTGAAAACAGAATTTTAAAATATGTATTAGTTAATGAGTTATTTGTAAAGAAAATTTCCCCATAGAATAACATTGGCTCGGGCTTCCGGCGAGGGTAAGTGAAGAGGGCCGTTAAATGATTCTTATGCAATTCTTAATTGAATGTAAATGTTTCAAGCTTAATTGAATGTTACATCAAGTTTTAAAAACATGAGTTTCTATCATACAGCTTATAGTACTGGAGCTCCAAGTCTTTGGACAATCGTTATACAGTATATCTAAATCAATGTTATCTCCTCAGTCACTTTGTGCAACAGTACAGACCAATACAGTCAAGAATTCAGTATCATCTTCAGTCTACTTCACAAATTTTAATCATACAACGGTGCTTGATACATTCCAGTAATGCAACACAGCATTTTTGTTTTAATATATTCAAATTTTATATAGGTCTGAGGAGTGTATGTGTCATTTTAAATGTCTAGATAAAATATCATCCAGCAGTAAGCTGGGAGACATTTAGCCATTTGAATGTGATATGAGAGCCTAAAGTGTTCTTATTGTTATGTGAAATTGTTGTATCTGTTTTCTCCATAGTTTTAAAGAAATAAATTTGAACAAACTGATTTGTTTCATTTTTTGTTAGTGTATGTTTTTCATTATGTGCACTAAATCATAATTGGAAAATATAATAAAAATTCATTATCTCCAGAACCCTAATCCTGCAGCTAAAAGAACATAGTCCAACATAATTTTGATTAAATAACAGTACATTTACCAACGAATGTTATGTGAGAAATGCCTAGCTGGTAATCAGCCAGGGTAGCTCGATGGTTTGAGCATCCACACGTAAAGCGGAAGGCATGGGTTCCATTCCCGGCTCTGGTATTTTTCACATAGTTGATATAAAAATCAGCCTTCCACTCCATAATTTTCCGAAATGAACTTTCAGGCTTGATGAAAAAATTTCTAAATTGAAAATTTCATGGTCTATTGGAGTTGTGCCATGATTAATAATGTCACTTGATACAGCTGTGTTTGCAGACTCGGTGACTTTGCCAACGAATGTTATGTGAGAAATGCCTAGCTGGTAATCAGCCAGGGTAGCTCAATGGTTTGAGCATCCGCACGTAAAGCGGAAGGCCCGGGTTCGATTCCCGGCTCTGGTATTTTTCACATAGTTGATATAAAAAATCAGCCTTCCACCCCATAATTTTCTGAAATAACAGTACATTGTTTTAGCTTTTTGAATGTAAATGAGCATTTGTGATTTTCTTTTTTTACACTACTAAATTTGTAATTAAAATCTGTAATCTAAAAAATATTAGTATTTTTAAGTTTAATAAATAAACAATTTAGAAACCTACTAAATCATATTATTTATTTAAAGTTAACTACAAAACTTAAAATTTTCAAGAAAGCTCTTACATAATTGTCAGTACACTTCTTTTACAAAAAATAAACATTTTCAAGTATTTGGATCACTGCGATTTCTAGTTAATAACTTGTTTTCAATAGTCTTGCAGAATATTTTATATTAAACAGTAAAATTTATAAATGGTTAGAAACATATCGTAGAAGATGGATAATGTAGGACTATACTTTGTAGCATTTTTCCCCCCAAAATTATTTATAGAAATCAAATAAAATAATTAAAAGATAAATTAGGGCTTTAAAAAGAGCTTATAATAATCTGTTTATTAACCAAAATTGATGAAATTTGAACTGCAAGTTGTTCTTGTGTTGTACAGGCTGTATATTAAGTTTTGTGTGTGTGAGAGAAAATTTGAAGAATTTTGAAAACTGCAATTTTTAATCCCACTTCAAAAACATGTGACTTAATGAGTAGCAGATATTTTTTTCCTCTCCAAATGGTTTCCATACAATCTTCTGCTGTTGCCACCTAATTTTAATACTTGAGTTAATTTAAAAAAATCTAATTGTCTGATTGATAAGCTGTTTAATCCGTTGGATTCAGAAAAATCGCCCCTTTCATTTTGTACCTTATATGTAACGATACAACTGATATTTCTAATTTATTTTCCCCTTTTTTCTAGCGTGACATTCACAAACTTGCCTACCGTTCCTGATGAGAGCATAAGAATTTGGGGAAAACTATGTATAAACAGGTCTTTGAAAAATATTGACTTCAGCTTGAATTCTTTAATTATGGATCTTAACCCTTTGAGTGCTGAATACTCGCGGCCTGTGCGGTCCATACGGACGGCGCACGGTTGGCGCTGACGAGTTGTCTCATTCTTATTGTGAACGCAAGTGTTGCATAGTACACTGATAAATTTTACCGGGTGCGTATTTGCGTCCATAGTCCATACTGATAACATCTGCTAAGCGCATATTTGTGTCCATAGTCCATACTGATAACATCTGCTAAGCGCGTATTTGCGTCCATAGCACTCAAAGGGTTAAATATATATAACAAATTACAAAATGCATATAATAAACAGTACAGAACTTTATGAAAGCCATAAAAAATGTAAAAGGATTCAGTTACAAAAATAAATATTTATACAGCCCCATACTGAAAAATTCCATTCATTAATAAGGTAGTGTATAAAATTTTAGCAATGTATCAAGAAAAATTCCCAGAGACATATTTAAACAAAGATATTGAGGAATTAAAATGTAAATGTAATGATTTATTTATTTTGCCATTCTTTTCATGAGTAATTTGTGTATGACCTGCAAAACACTATCTATACCTTTTTTTTTTTAATATTACCGCAGTTTATTATAGATGTGTAACAAGGATAGAGGTGCCAATTATTACGATTTGTCTGTAATTATTCGGGATTTGCGGCAATAATTACGGCATTACGGACAACATATAAAAATTACGGATTATACGCTTTTAAAAAAAATCGCGGGTATCGATCGTTAAAAAAAAATGAATCTCTATTAACGATCGACGATAAAATGCACAACGGAAGCCTTCCAATTCTCAATCTTTCTCCATCCACAAAATAAATGTCAATATCCATTTTAAACTTGCTTTACTGGATTCTGGAAACTATAAAGAAATAGAATTATACAATATTTCTCATTGATGTAATTTTTTTAACCCCCCCCCCCCCCCCCCCCCCACACACACACACACCTCTTTTCTTATCTCCAACTAGCCATGGACGATAAAAAACTCTGCAGAAGCCTTTAGTTTCACAGTCTTTTTCCATCAGCAACATAAATGTCAATATTCATTTTAAACTTGCTTTATTAGATTCTAGAACCTATAAAGAAGTAGAATTGTTTCATTTCTCATTCATCTAATTATTCATATTTTGACTGCCCTTCTTCTATCCCAGCTATTGATCAAAGATTACTTCTAGAACCAAAAAATGTGTTTCCTTAATAAATTAAAAATACATACTGTATTATCAAACAAAAAATATGCATAAAGAAAAGAACAATGTTTTAATGCCAAAGTGACAATAAAAATAAATAAATTAATAATAATAATAATAATAATAAATAAAAAACTAAATTTTTGTAAACTGCCCCCCCCCCCCCCCCCGCAACAAAAAACAAAAAAGAGAGAGAGAGATCCAGATGTTTTTCCCCCAGAAAGCAGGTTTAAAAAAAAAAAAAAAAACTTTCATTTTATAAGAAGGTAAAGAAATAATCTTTATTTACTTTTATTTCGAAATGTTCCTAAATTTTTAATTAATATATTATATCATTGTTTATAAAAACTGTTCAATTCGTTATTATATGCGAGTTTGTGCATAAAAATTATTCCGTAAAGCGGTTCACATTTCATAAATATGTAACTCTGATTACTGATAGCTCTTACTGAAAATTGGCACCTCTACAAGGAGAAGTCACAAATGAAAAATTCATTTAGGGATGAGATTGCACAAAATTATATAGTATACTATGAAGGTAACAACATATTAAAGTAGTAGTGCACACTAACTAAACAATCTTTAGAAAAATGCTTTCAAAGTTTCAGTAATATATTAAATATAAGTTATTTCGCCAAACTGTCAACACCCCAGTGGTGTGGTTGGTAGCATACGGAGCTTCTATCAGGAGGTTTGGAGTTTGATGCTACCAAATAGTATATCATTTTTTCCATATTTCTTTTGCATTTATTTACTTAAACATTTTAGCATTGTTATTATTTTATTTATATATTTTTGCTTTATTTTATAAATGAAACAGCTAAATTTTATTTTAAAAGTTGTAGAAAATTATAAATAATATAAATAGTAACTATAATACACATATAATTTTTAGAATAAAAAAAAAAAAAAATTAAAATTTTAAATTTAGGATTAAATTAATTTAAAGATTAAATTTTACAATTATCCAAGATTATAAATTGCTTGTTTGCAGCTTTAATTGCAATAAATAAATAAAATGCCAAATAAAAAATTTAGAAACAAATGAAAACCTGACAGGAAAATTAAGTAGAATAGACCGAAGTGTGAGATGTAGGTGCACTACTTAAATATTGGTTTGAGCCTTTTGTTTTAGTTTTAATATGTTTATATTACATACCCTGCTTTTCATTTTTATATATTAAAGAACAGCTGCAATTTCAGGGCTGCCACTCAATGAAGACTCTAAAAATAGTCTCTTTAGTTGCCTTTTTAGTCGCCAGTGGCAGCCCTGCAATTTTTATTTTTCTACACAGAATAATAATAATATTTAAAAAAAAAAAATCTGATCAATATTGAAAGATTTTTTTTTTTTGTCTAAATCATCGCCAATTTTTTAACTCTTTATTCTATGCTTCATACTTTACATAAACCTTCCTTTAACATGTCAGTTCATTTTTGTAATCTGTAGTGAAAAGACATATTATTTGTTACTTGTTTCGTTATTATATAAAGTTTTGTGAAAATATTATCTACTGATAAATGTCAGTTAAGAAAGGTATTACTGGTGTATCAGAAATTGCAAAAGAAAATGTTCTTAAATAATTATTATACAGTGATGCATTAAAAACTAGTTTAAAGGATGTCGTCTGTATTTCAAACATTTGCTTAAAGAAGTAATTTTATTATATCGGCATTCTCTCTCATATTTTCTAATTCTACTATGTTGTTCTCAATTATATTGATTGGTGAAGATATTATTTAATTGATTAGTAATTATATACCTATAAATACATTGTATTTCTATTTTTACTTTTTTATAATTTTATAATTGATTTATAACAATTAAATAGTATTAAAAAGTTACTGTTAGGTTGCATCAAATTTGGAACCTTCAAATAAAAGCTCTGTACACTGTGGTTTTAAGGTGAATTATTAAGTGTTTGCATAAATTTGTGCGGTTTTTTATTGCTTCATTTCATAAAAATACATGAAATCAAATGACAATTTTTAATCAAAATACTCTCCATTACTTTCTACAACTTTTGCCCATTTTTCGGGTAACAAATGTACACCATGGCGATAGAAGCTCTCGTCTTTGGAGGCAATAAAATGATCTGCGTCCGCACAAACTTTTTCAATGACCTAATAGATAACTTATGTGGGTTGTGTGAAGGTTAAGATAACACCAGTAAACCAACTAAACTTTTATATACAAAAATATCACAGGATTATAGTTGAATACAAGACAACCAGCCTAATCAGCGGTAAAGCAGAACTTAAACTAAAGTGTTTACAATATGCTAACAGGCTACAGCCACAACACTACCAACAGTGCCACTGGAGTATTGACATTTTTTAGAAATAACTTATACTTAAGCTATTACTGAAACTTTAAAGGCTTTTTTCTTGTTTGGCTAGTGTATGCTACTACTTTAATATATTGTTTACCTTCATAATATACTATAATTATGTGCAATCTCATTCCAATTTAAAATTTTCCATGTTGTGACCAATCCTTATAAGATCAGTAAGGATTATTTTGAGGATAAGTATTTACAGGGTAACAATTATTGAACTATATGAAATAAAACGTAAATTACAAACGAACTACGACATGCACACACTTTATTCTACATGTGAATGTCACTACAGATATTCAGATTTAGGTTATGACACGTTCGATATGCCTGCCATCATTGGAGATGATGTGGCGCAGACGAATAGTGAAATTCTGCATAATCCGCTGAAGTGTTGGAACATTGAAGCTGTCAATGTCCTCCTGAATGGCTGTTTTTAGCTCAGCAATCGTTTTGGGGTTATTGCCGTATGCCTTGTTTTTAATATAGCCCCACAAGAAAGGAGTCACAGGGGTTCAGATCTGGAGAATATGGTGGCCAATCGAGGCCCATGCCAGCGGCCTCTGGGTACTCCAGAGCCAGAAGGAGGTCCCCAAAATGCTCCTCCAGGAAATCAAATACTCTCCTGCTTTGATGGGGTCGAGCTCCGTCTTGCATGAACCACACAGTCACCTGTTGTGGGCGGAGAGATTTCTCGATCGCTGTTATTGCTCGCATAGTAGGCCTTCACAAGCGCTATATGCTCAGGCACCATTTTCACTTGCAAATGGCCAACAAAAACAAGGTGCATGCACAAACGCATACTAATTCCCATCATGCCCTGCTGCCAACTGTGCAGTTTGAACATCCTAACGCAAACCGTTCGGAAGTTGTGACAATATTTCATATAGTTCAATAATTGGCATCCTGTATATTAACACATTCACGCCGGTGTATTTTGTTTACATAGTCTTCTGAGTTAATTTCTAAAACAGAGGTTCCAGTGTATTTGGCGAAATGTCCAAGCGAAAGTGTCTAGTTCTTGCAACCCCACATTTTACATTATTTATCAGTCTGTCACTATGGTGACAAGGTTGAGTTGAGTGGGTTTTCCACCGCACTAGTACTACACTATAGGAAACCTACAGTGACAGAGAGAAATTTTATTACTTTATTTAGGTTTCTGTAGTCATTTGGTTTCCAAGAGAACAAATTTTGGTCTTAATGAAGTTAAGTGTGTTTTACTTTTATGTTGAATTAGACCTACACAAAGAGCAACTGGCGACGGTCTAGGATTGAATCCTTTGTTTTTATTGATTGATTTCATAAAAATATTTCTTTTTCAAGCAATTCAATAAACTTTTTCGGAGCAAATCTTTCCAATGTTTTTTTCCTTAGATATGTCATCCATGTTCAAAATAAAACCTCTGGGCAGAGCAGCCATCCCCTCCAGTCCATGAATGATCAAAATTGGGATTTCATGTCCTGGACCACTATTAGAGGGTGGGTTCCAGACCGTTAGTGATTGCTTGGGGGACCATATGTCCTCAAAATTACAAGACAGCCTCTATTGTGAAATAGTTTTAAAAATTTTGAAAAATTGTAGTAAAGAAAATTACTTATCATAATTTTTACTGATTTAATCCAAAATAATTAAAAATAAGAAATAGCTTCAGAATTATAATAGTTGTTAACTATATATTTATAAAGGTATTTTAATATGGTCAACCTGCCAATTGGCCATAACATATCATTAGTGCAACGTAAAACCCTCTAACCCGAACATTATTTTTTTGGTGAGAATGAAAAAATCACCAAATGTAAACCAGCAATTTAAAACCCCTATTTTAAGAATTTTCCATATCTTTAATTAGCTGTGGCCCACGCTGGTATGAACGTGTTAAGCTGGGGTCAATATTTTTCAAACAACCTGCACATTTACTAAAATCACTGTTAAAATTGATAATTTTTGGACAGAAATGGGAATAATGAATGTAAGCAAAAGCAATTTGTCTAGAGTGTTTATCACATTAATTTGTAACTGCTTTGCTGTTGCACGTACACATTTTCTCTAAGTGTTCGTATCCATTTTAAAACACCTATTTCTTCAAGTATTTGTGGTAGAAAAATGAACACATGTGCTTTTGACTTTTGAGTAAAAGATACCGAGGCAAAACGCAGAAAATTAACTTTAAAGGTAATTTTTAGTTGTATTGAAATATTTTTTTTTACTTAAAAGAAAACAGAAAAAATTATATGCGATTGGTGTTATATGTTTACAAAAATTATGAAAATAAGTATTAAAATTTTTGATATTTTTTTACTTCAAACCCAGAATTAAGCTGGCCAGAGGTTAAAAAGTGAAAAATAACTTTTAAGTCATAGAGTATAATGAACTACCTTTCTTTTTTTTTTTTTTTTTTTTTAACTACAATATTTTTATATTTTGTGAGTTCTATATATTAAAGAATGAAAGGCAAAGACAGAAAAGTTTTATAAACTACATGTCATAAGTTATATTTGTTTCAGTTCCCAATTATTATAATTTGTATTTCATAGTACATAAACTTTATTATTCTTGTATGCATCATAACAGGGCTCATACATACTCAAATGTGAAAAAAAAAAAAAAAAAAAAAAATCCTTGAGTTCTCCATATTATTTTCAACACATAACTAGACAGGTAATATCTATTTGTCCTTTGAATATTAACTTTCTAGCTTTTGCTTACTTTCAAATAAGACACTATGAGTTAATTACTAGTATTTTTAAATATTTTTTGCAAAATTATCGGAGATTGTATAACACACTATTATTGATGATTGTAGTAGAAACCTTTGGATTTGTGCATATTTCACAAAGCTATTATCTGATTCAAGCTACACAAGGAAAATGTCAGTTGTTTTTCCAAATTATACTATAAATTTTTGCAGAATTTTAATTTCCTGATGCACATCCATCTTGTCATAACCCAATGATTGATAAAGATTCTTTTTCTAGACAACCTTTTATTCTTTACTAACTGCAGTACCTCGTATTTTCCATACTCATCTGGGGAAGGGGGTGTGGGACAAGAGAGAAAAAAATTTAATAATTAGAAAGACTCATGCAGTTTCCAAATTGTATAATGATTTTTATCAGGGTTGCCACTCAAACAGCAGAGATGCCAAGTTTCAATAAGAGCTATCAGTAATCAGAGTTATACACTTATGCAACGTGGAGACGTGAACCACGTCACGGAATAATTTTTATGCATAAGCCCACATTATAACAATGAATTGCATTGTTTTTGTAAACAAATATATTAATTAAAAAAAATTCTAAAACAAAAGTAAATAAATATGTATTTCTTTACCTTCTTAGAAAATGAAAGTTTTTTTTTTTTTAACTTGCTTTGGAGGGGGACATTTGGATCTCTCTCTATTATTATTATTATTATTATTATATATATATTTTTTTTTTTTTTTGGGGGGGGGGGGTTACATAAATTTATTTTATTTATTATTTCTATTTTATAGTCACTTTTTCATAGATAACTGTTTTTATGGCATTAAATACTAAAACATTGTTCTTTTTTTTAAATAAAACATTTTTATTATTTTTTTTTTCTTTAGTACCTTGCATAAAATCTAACATATTCTTTGTTTGATGGTATAATATGTATTTTTAATTTATTAAGGAAAAACAAATAGATTCATCAAGCTCAGTAATAATGCCTACATATAATTACATATGTGAGAAATATTGAGCACTTCTATCACTTTTTTGGTTCTAGAAGCAATCCTTGATCACTAGCTGGAAAGCGGGAGGGGCATTCAAAATATAAATAATTAGATAAATGAGAAATGAAACAATTTTACTTCTTTATAGGTTCTAGAATTTAATAAAGCAAGTTTAAAATGAATATTGACATTTATGTTGCTGATGGAGAAAAATTGGGAAACTAAAGGCTTCTGCAAAGCTTTTAATCGATGATGGCTAGTTGGAGATAAGAAAAGAGGGGAGGGGGAGTAAAAATATAATTACATCAGCAGAAATATTGTATAGTTCTATTTCTTTATAGTTTCTACAATCTTACAAAGCAAGTTTAAAATGAATATTGACATTTATGTTGTGGATGCAGAAAGATTAGGAATCGGAATGTTTCTGTTGTGTGTTTGATCATCGATTGTTAGTGGGGTTTTTTTTTTTTAACGAACGATATCCGCGACTTTTTTAAAAGCGTATAATCTGTAATTTTTATATGTTGTCCGTAATGTCATAATTATTGTCGCAAATCCATAATTATTACGGACAAATCGTAATACTTGGCATCTCTGAGCAGAATGAAATTCCCTGCCTTTCCAGACGTGTTCTAAGAAAATTCCAGTCTAGTCATATATTGTGCATTGGTTGTATTGAGGGCAAAATAATTATGGTAATAACTATTACTTTGACCTAAGGACAAATTGCCCTCCATGTGGGGATCTTTCTAAGAGGTCTTGATTTTAAAAAATGGCAGAAGCTAAGGAAAAAAAAAAAACAAGAAAAATGACTATGTTGGAGGAAAAATTCGTTTTTTTTGGCAATCGTATGAATTTTCCTGACTTTTGCAGATTCTGGCTAAAATATTCAAATTCCCAGACTATTCCAGGTTTTCCAGGCAGCGTGGCAACCCTGTTTTATTTTCTTTAATGGAATTCAGCAATTTTTTTAATAGTATAATGATTATGAACTTAAATGCAGTATTTTCATACAAAATATGAAATCATGCATCATCTTTAAAATTCAATATGTATTTAAGCTTAAATATTTTCCAAAATTTTTTTTTGTAAAATGATGACATTTCCTCATTTTTTTGACATCCTCAAACTTAATAAAAGAAATAAAAATCAAATAAAAATAGTAGTACATGTATTTATGACTGTAAGGAATTTCTGAATATTATCTCTCTTAAACAAATAGGAATAGAATGATGAAACTTCAGTAATAAGACACGGCTGGTGTACAAATGATTTTGCCAACGTTTGGGGAAAAACTGAAAGCGGAACATAGGAAACTAGAAATAGGACCATAAACCCATATATTAAAAACAGCTATAATGATTTTCCTCAAAGTTGCTATATAAACTCCCTTATAAATGTCCTTTTGTATGTATCTATTAGTTTGATACTTCAGGAAAACTGCTAAGCATCCTGTATAAATAAATTTTAGCTCCAGCAAGTGGACTTCTTAAAAAGCAGCTCCATGGATTTTCTTCAAGCTCGACATACTAACTCCGTATTAGATGTCTTTTCATAATTGTTCGTTTTAAGTGAACGGATGAATTTGCCAAGTTTTGATTGTTTGTATCTAGTGATTTTCTTTAAATTTGTTACATAAACTACTTTTCAGATATCATTTTACATGCATTACTTGGTTACTACATGAAAATTCATAGACATCTTTGGTTAGGTAAGTGTTTTAGTTCTCAGAAATGGGTGTTTCAAAAAACAGCTCTACCAATTTTTTTTTTTTTAATTCACTACATAAACTTTTTGTATGTCTTTATGATGTATGCATTAGTTTATTAGTACGGGAAAATCGTTAGGCACTTCATTGCCCAAGACAATTTTATATCTTCTGATCATTACACTATATTCAAAAAGAGTTCATATTATGTTAGTAGAAAATAATGGAAGTTTTGTGTTTGTTAAACATCAGATTTTTTTTAAAGTTTACTCTTTATTCCTCATACGAAAGCCTTATGTTCCATATATTTATGAATCAACCAATTTTAAATTATTTTTTATTTAAAGAAGAAAGCTATAGGATGTATACATTTAAAGTTATGGGATTAAATATGTTTTAAAATGTAAATAATAAATGTCATAGAAACAAAACTAAACATGATATTGGAAATAAAATATTTTTTGGATTCTGATAAGAGTTTCTATATTAAATTTCAATTGCTACATTATTTTAACCAAACTACTTGTTAACATTAAACCTATTTATTTTATATTTCTACTTCTATTACCTAACTGTCATAGGTAATGGAAATATTGTATTTGGCCAAAAATTTCGATAGTTTTCACTTGATTTACATGCGTTAAGGTCCAAAAAGTGGTTTTTGGTAATTAGTAGTATATGTGGAGAGCGAGTATGTGTGGAGAATCTTCTGACTCATGACACAAACTTTAGAATTAAGACATGTCTAGTATACAGATGATTTTCCCAACTTTTGGTGAAACTTGGAAAACCAGAAATAATTGGTTACTGTGAGTGGTAAGTGATTGATAAATCTGTATAAATATATATATATATATAAAGCTCTCATGGTTTTCTTCAAAGTTGCTATATAAATACACTATTGGATGTCCTTTCATATGTATCAGTTGATTAGTTCAGGAATATGATAGGCATCCTGTATTTACAGACAGACCAATTTGAGGCCTTGCAAGTGTGTTTCTTTAAGAAAAAAAGTTCTATGGATTTTTTAAAAATTTACCATATTAACTCCCTTTTATATATCTATATTGTAAAACAACAACTGCATACCAAAAAGATGCGTTTTGGTGAAAATTGGAAGTGGGATTGGAAATCAGTATCTCAAAAATGGCTCTTAACGATTCTCTTTAAATCTGCTACATAATCCCCCCCCCCCCCTTTATGTCCTCTTTTCATGTATTGCTTAATTGACAGTCACATTCTGATTAGATAGGTCAGGTTTTAGATCTCAGAAACTGGTGTTTTATAAAAGTGGCTCTACTGATTTAAACTCTCTTATATATTTTTAGGACCTATGTATTAGTTTGCTCATATAGGAAAATTTTTAGTTGTCTATTTTGTTAAGTCAAATTTATGCTTCTGACCACACTATCTCCTAAAAAGTGTATAGTATGTGTAATAGTGGGTAATGTGGTTGTTACACACTAGATTCTTATTTAATATGACTAAAATTTTATGTATAGGTTAGGTTATTAATATCAATAAGTTAGTAAAGAACAAGTACAATCATTGATCTTAACCATTTTATTGACCACAAAAACATGAGTATTAAGTGGACATTTTAAATATTTTTTGTGAAGCCAATTCTACATATAATATAATCCACAGAAATGGAATGATAACAGTTTCTTCAATGAATCAACAACAAAAATATCTTGCTTTTTAATTAAGTACAATAAGTATTTAATATTCTAAATGAGTTCAACAAGAGAATAAAGTGATATTACACATTTACACAAACTATAGCAACAACTAGAAACACTTTAAACGAAAAACATTTTCATTCATGTGCTCCTCTTAAGCGCCATTTCTTGATTAAATAAATTAACACACCACAAAGTCATTTTTCAGAGAATCAGACTAGCCTATGCCAACCAACATCAATACAAGGAATGTCTGCCACAAAAATGCTTCTTGACTATTGAGAATTTTTTTCTTAAATATACAACATATTTTAATCATTAAATTTACGATTTGGGTTTGATCCAAAAAGTGCTTCACGGATTTCTGGCAGCAACTGTAAAGAAAAATAAAAACACAATGAAACAAAAATTGGTTATACCTATATAAACATTATATAATACAGATGTTAACATTTTGTACCCGGTAGTAATTTTGTTTTGACAGAATCCACCAAAACGGTTAAAAAGGGTGAATCCAAGAAGCATGCTGATTTTAAGATTAAAGCCTATATATTTTTTTTTCTTGGAGCAACACATTAACCACATGTTCAATAAATTGATTGATTGAGAGGCAGCAATAATGAACACAGAATGCATACTTGCCAACCTTAAAGAATGAGAAACAGGAAGATTCATGTTCAAAATTACAGAAATTTAATTAAAATTAGGAAGATTTTTTATACAAAGTACATTTCCATAATTTTACATCATACATTCTTAATTTTTGCAACAGTTAATATCATGACATTTCTTAAATTTCTATTTTAAAATTTGAAAAAAAAAAAAAAAAAAACTAACAAAAGCTGTAAAAATGAAAAAGAAATTGAACTTACAAACACAAAACGGGAAACTTTAACTATGCATAAAATTAGTAATTAGCTGAAAAGTTTTTCGCTAACTCATTCAATTCTACTTCTAGAATCTATCAAAACAAGTTTAAAATTAATGCTGTTATTTATGCTGTGGATAGAGAAAGATTGGGAAACAAAAGGCTTCTGCAGAACATTTGATTGCCGATATGCCGATCGCTACTTGGAGATAAGAAAAGGGGGGAAGGGACAAAAAATAATTAGATGAGCAAGAAATATTTAACATTTCTATTTCTTTATAGGTTGTAGAATCTCAGAAAGCAAGTTTAAAATGAATATTGATATTTATGTTGTGGATGGAAAAAGATTGAGAATCGGGAGGCTCTCGTAGAGCATTTGAAAGTCGCTCATTAATGAGGTTTCTTTTTTTTATTTTTTTTTTTTATATAAACGAATGATATCCATGACTTTTTTAAAGGCGGCAGAAATTCACAAAATTCCGTGAATTAGGAAAAAACAAATCGTGGATTTCCGTGAGACATGCCTGATATATTTTTTTGTAATAAGCATTGTTTAATTTTGCCTCTATAATGAGTTATTTTGTAATTTTCTCTCTTTTATGACAAATCGGAAAATATTTCGAAAATTCGGAAGTCTTCTGCCGAAATCGGGAGAGTTGGCAAGTATGCAGAATGGTATGCTTGCAAAGCCATGCAAATACACATTTTAAAAATTTTATAAAGTGACTTTTAAGATAAGAGCAAAGATAACAGTGAGTGGATAGATAATTCGTACATACAGTATAGGATCCGTTATCCGGAAACCCGTTATCCAGAATGTTCCGAAAACCAGAATGCAAAATGCCAAAATTTTTAATTATCGTAAAATTTAAGAATTAAAGTTATACAATAGAAGCGGTCAGAGTTATAGTTTTACAACCTACTTTCTTTAATGCTACAGTGTTATTCTGAGGAAATATGGTGAGCACAAAATTGTCTAAATAATTCCTGAAAATTTTGCAAATTTAGGTTAGAAGATGAATTTTTATTGTATTTTTTAATAGATAAACATTAATAATGCATACTTCTTAAAGTGCCCAATAGCAGATGAATTTTATCCTTGAACTCAGGTCGCATGCATGAAGTCCCAATTATTATAAAATTTTTACATAGTTTTTATTAATTTCCATTATTTTTAGAATTCATTTCATAAAATATTTAGCATTATGTACTAAAAATATTTGAAACATTTTTGAACTATTAGTATCAGAGCACAGACTCATTATAAGCAAAAAAATATCATATAATTTTTTGCAAAATCCAAATGAAAGGATTTTACTCTCAGGTCCAAAATTAAATTTTATATACGTTTATTTATTTTTCATTTATTATTACTATTATTATTTATAGTTTGAAATTCTAATTAAGAATGTTTTTTTTTATTTTGTGGAAATAATTTATTACATGAACAAATATATAGGTAAAGAGTTTATATATTATTCAGGTTTATCACTGCTATTTATGAAATTATTTTGTACCATTTTTATACATATAATAAATTTCCGAATTACGAAAAAACCCCTTATCCAGAATATCCCAGGTCCCAAGCTTTCTGGATAACGGATCCTATACTGTAATAAATTTGAGCAATGAAACTTCCTGTCACAAATGGTGCTACTATCAGTCTTAAAGATAAGGATAAGCTCCTTATTATATGAATATATATAAACCCCTTAATTAGGTCTTCTATTAGTTGTAATTTAATTAATATATTGTTTAATAATGATTCAAATCTGTTCTTTTTAAAAATTGAAACTACCATTTCCACTTTCCTAAAAATTGAACCGTTAGTAAAATTGATTTTTTTATTATTATTTTAACATTCCTTTCAAATTGTTTTTTTCCCTCTAGACAAAAAATAACCTTTCTAGACTTAATTACAGCCCAGTCTGAGTGGAAAGAACCAACTGAATAATTAGATAGCACTAAACTACGCCCTTTTAATCACATGACATATTATCATGTAGGGAGAAAAAATCTCAATTTCTCTTCTCATATAAAAGTGCATACATCCCTAAATAGTTACACTTTTTCGTTAAGTTATTCTCTAAAGTAACTGTATGATGTTTTTGTTGGAAAATACTAAAGTGTTACTGGCCTCCTCCTATATGAGAAACCCTAAAGTATTTTAAGATTCAAATAAAGTTGTTGAAATGTACGGACTTCTATTTAAATCAATTGGAGTGTAAAAGTTGATATTTTTATTTATTACCAACTATGTGAAAAATACCAGAGCCGGGAATCGAACCCAGGCACCTCCGCTTAACGCACGGATGCTCTACCACTGAGCTACCCTGGCTGACAACCAGCTCGGCACTTCTCACATAATTATCGTTGGTAAAGTCACCGAGTCTGCAAACGCAGATATATCAGGTGAGACAATAATAATCGTAGCACAACTCCATAGACCACGAAATTTCAATTTAGAAATTTTTATTTATGAATTCATCAACCGTGAATATTTATTTAAATCAATTGGAGTGTAAAGGTTGATATTTTTATTTATTACCAACTATGTGAAAAATACCAGAGCCGGGAATTGAACCCGGGCACCTCCGCTTAACGCACGGATGCTCTACCACTGAGCTACCCTGGCTGACAACCAGCTTGTGAGAAGTGCCTAGCTGGTTGTCAGCCAGGGTAGCTCAGTGGTAGAGCATCTATGCGTTAAGCGGAGGTGCCCGGGTTCGATTCCCGGCTCTGGTATTTTTCACATAGTTGGTAATAAATAAAAATATCAACCTTTACACTCCAATTGATTTAAATAAATATTCACGGTTGATGAATTCATGAATAAAGATTTCTAAATTGAAATTTCGTGGTCTATGGAGTTGTGCTACGATTATTATTGTCTCACCTGATATATCTGCGTTTGCAGACTCGGTGACTTTACCAACGATAATTATGTGAAAAGTGCCTAGCTGGTTGTCAGCCAGGGTAGCTCAGTGGTGGAGCATTCGTGCGTTAAGCGGAGGTGCCCGGGTTCGATTCCCGGCTCTGGTATTTTTCACATAGTTGGTAATAAATAAAAATATCAACCTTTACACTCCAATTGATTTAAATAAATATTCACAGTTGATGAATTCATGAATAAAAATTTCTAAATTGTACGGACTTCTTTTGTCTTTCACGACTGCATATTTGAAAAATGAACTACGTTTACTGTTTCAGATATATATATTGACAGAATGATTAATTAAATATGCACTTAAGCACTTTCTCAATTGAAAATAATGTAAGTTTCAACAAAATATTACCAAAATTTCATGAAATGCAGACTAATTAATCCAGGAAATTATTTTACTAACATCATATTTAAATTGAATTTGTTCAAATTTTGACAACTGTTATTATAGTTTCAGCATTGGAAAGCAGCCGTGATGACAGAAACAATGGAATAAATTAATGCTGTAACTAATTCAAATATATATTTTTTCCTTGTAGCGAAATATAAGGACAAGATTCAGACACATTTTTTTCTAGTGTTGTGATGTCATACTAGGAGTATCTTATGCATATATAGAATAGTATTTTTCATGGGGCAATTCAAGTACCACATAATTAACTAGTGGATCTTGGATCTACAGATCCTTAAAGCTGAATTATTCATTACTGAGTATGTCATTCTTATTTATTAATATATATATATGGTTGACTGATGTTTCCCTAACCTTTGTTGAATCTATTTGTCTGTACCTCTTTCTCTCTATATATATTTCACAAAATATGAATAATATGCCTAAAATACATATTCAATAGTTACAATACATAAATCAAAATTCATTTGTGTAGCTCTGTAAATTAATTATTAAATCTATACAACACACAATTCCCTATTGAAAACACACTTTTAAGCATCCTGATAATGTATGTTTAATACAATGTGATGATAAATCAAAATCACCTAAAAAAAGATATTCAGTACACTAAAATGCATTGAAATTCTTTTGGGAGTCTCAATACAAGCTACCAACATTATACATATGCACCAAAAAACTTGACATTTATACTAAATTTCTAGTCAATCAGATGATTATATAACACATTAGAATTGTTTTGTATAGCCCTGGAAATTAATTACTAATTCCATGCCTACTATTTTAATATAGTGTGTTAAATTTATTATGTTGAATGCAAAATAACAGCATTAAAATCCACTTAAACAAAATGTCATCTACAGACCACAATGTATTGAAATCCTCTTATGTCTCCCAATATATTACTATATGTACAATCCTTATATACGTGAAAAACTATACAGTTAATTCCATGCTATTCAAATATTTCTACCAAAGTTTTATCCAAATGGATATTTACAAAACATATCTAATTCTTTTCTGTATCCCTATAAACTAATTACTATTATTCTATACCTACAATTTTCTACAAAAAACATGCTTACAAGTATTCTAATAAGATAGGTCAATCTCATTATGCTGAATGTAGTGTAGCCATGTCAAAATGTAGTTAAATGCTTTTCTCAAAGAGTAATGATACAAGATTTTTTTTTTTTTTTTTTTTTTTGTGTATGTACTCCTGCCTACTAACACTATATATACCCCCCCCCCCCAAAAAAAAAAGAAAAAAAAGAAAGAGTACAGCAAAATCCATGTATTTTAAATATTTATACCAAATTCAATGCCAAATGAATGATTATACTATTATAATGTACTGGAGTTATTTTTTGTAGCCTAGCCCCATAGATTTATTACTTAGTCTACTCATCCCCCCCCCTTTTTTTTTAATACAAAAAACATGTTTCTGTTTTAATTTCATTATGTTAAAATGTGCTTAAAAGAAAATCCATTCATCGACTGTAATGCTACAAAATATTTTGGTGTCTCCCTATCCTATATACAACCTATAAACACGATATATAAAAAATATATACAACTAATTCCATGTACCTGATGAACATATATACTAATTTATAAATTGCTTGGATGATTTTTATGACCACTATTGCAGTACAGACACCAAAAACTTTTTAAGAGTCAATGGACAGACTTTTACTGATGTTTCGGCAATGATTTCAAATAAGATTTTTAATTCACTACTATTGAGTACATAGGAGAAAGAGGAATGTATTATATACATATCTAACTGATCAGCATGCAGGGGTGGAAATTTGGTCCAGAACTCATACCGGTATTTATGAAAAAGATGTTGTTCTTAAATGAACGATTTTATAAGTATAGAAAAATTTCAAACAAATACTGGTATGAGTTCTGCACCAATGTCTTATCAAAAAATTTAGAGAAAATCTTACCATTTATGATTAAATTTTTTAAATAATTATCTAATATGTATTGAGTCCACTTTTTTTTTTTTTTTTAAACAATCTAAGAAAACTTTTCTTACTTGTTGACTAAGCATGTCCAGTCTGTTTTCCAATGTATTATTGATCTTGATTTTACCATGTTGGGCATACAATTCAATACCACCAGCACTAATCGAAAGAAATATTTAAAAAATCAGAAAATGACAGTACTACATGCATTAAAATTACAACTAAATATATAGTATAATTGTTTTTTGCCTATCCCCCCCCCCAATGTATATATATATATATATAAATAATGATTTATTAAGCATAGTAGAAGCCAAGCAACAGATACAAGATCACTGAAACCAGAAAGACCAATAAGAATGAAATATTTCTTTATGTAGGAGAAGCTCAGAAAGGTGAAAAAATTCATCAGGGGACGCAATACACATATTTAAAGAAACCAAATTTATTAATTAACAGCCTGCATAACAAACGAAACAACAAACTAACTCAACAAAATCTTAATAGAAAAACAAACTAAATCAAAATTTATGCTAAATTAATTTAGGAAACTTAAGAAAGGAAGGAGGCAGGTGGCAAGACTTGCGACTTGCCTGTATAAAAGTGTTATTAATGCTTGCAACATCTGTTCATTATCTTAATATATATAAATCTCGTGTCACAATGTTTGTCCTCAATGGACTCCTAAACCACTTAACCGATTATAATAAAATTCGCACACCATGTGCAGTTCGATCCAACTTGAGAGATAGGATAGTTTAAATCTCAAATTATAGTCGCAATTTTAATTTATTGCTAATTATTTGTCTGTTATTATTTGACAGTCACAATTATCTGTTAACTCCAAATGATTCTAACAGATGTCGATACCTTTCGACTGGGTTGAAATGAAAGCTGAAATATATTTGGTGCTGCCATCTACACAAAGAATCTTCAACTTTTTAACCTATTAATAAATTTCGTATAATTCAATTATTTCCACTTTTTAAATTTTTGGTGTTAGCATAGCCGGCCACGTGTTACTTAGACTGAAGTGTAAATTGAATTCATATTATAATGAAGATAATACAGTGAAATTAATCCTGTTTTTTACTTATTTGTGCTTCATTGATCAAAACTTTATAATTTAATCTGTATATATATATAAATTACGTGTCACGATGTTTGTCCGGGGTAAACTCCTAAACTAAGGAACTGATTTTGATGAAATTTTGCACACTGTGTGCAGTTTGATCCAACTTGAGAGATAGGATAGTTTTTATCTCAATTTATTGTCACAATATTGTTTTATTGCAATTATTTGTTAATTATAGACCTTTATTAAAGTTGCTCCAAAATATCTGTGAGTTCCATTAATTTAATTGTTGCCAAAAAAAAAAAAAAAAAAAAAAAAAAAAAAAAATACGAGTTCATTTTCTTTCGACATAAAAATAAATACATTTAATCAAACGTGAACGTTAAAAAATTATAAAAAGTTAAATTATGCATCTCACGAAAATTGACGTCATAATCAATTTAAAGATTTTATACACATTGATAAAGTGCTAATGTAGTTCTATCATAGATATAGTAATATATATAGATCTCTCATCCCCATGTTATCGTAGAAAGATTTTTGATGCCGAAAAAAGATAAAAAATAAAAGCTTTGGAAACAGCCATTAAGTGGTATTGAAAAAAAAAAGAAAAGAAAGAAAGAAATATGAATTTGAAACTGTATCTGGAGTCTTCCATTCCCCTTTAGCAAATAAATTATTCATAAATTTTATTTGCTAAAATATTAGTATGTATTCCCGTGTGTATTCACTCGGGGAAAGACGGCCATATTTTGGTAAAAACGTCGTCTTTTCCCAAATGAAAAGGAATAACTTTTTTCTCCCCAATGATCACTCTATTCTATATATGCTATACTATATCTATGAGTTCTATACGCAAGCGAAGTGTGACTCACTGACCGTCTGTGCAGCCAAGAAAAAGATTTCCTATGTTAATTGCCCACTGGATTTTTTGTAAGAAATTATTAAAAATCGAGGAAATTTATTTCCCGATTTTAATCCTTATATTTGGGTATAGATATGTATTAGTTATCGCGGGTGTTAGATTGAATTATTTTGCTGTCAAATTGACAAAATTTTAATTTAAAATTTTTAAACTCTGTCGCCCTTGGCTTTTTTTATTATTATTATTATTATTTGGCGATCAAAAGCGTAACACGAAAATATACATGCCAGATGTATGCATTGTACGAAATGTAATATGTATTATTCATTGTACGTATGTATGACATGTAATATGTATTGTACGAAATATTGTTTCATATTATTCATTACTCTTTTAATATAAGTTGTTAAAATAACCATGATTTTTGAAAGGAATTAAATATTTTCGCCAGATAATTTGGCGATATTCTTTTTTTTTCGCCAAGGATGACAGAAATGAAATCTATTCCGCTGCAAAATATTAGTATCTTACATCAGATATTTTATTTAGACATTTGAAAACAAATTTGACTTCAAACTATGATAGAATATTTATCATTTTCCTTTTAATTTGTATATTATTAGTATATTAAAATTTAAAAGCATGGTATATAAAAAGTTTTTTTTTTTTTTTTTTTTTAAATCTTATAATTATTCTTATCTTAATCCTCAATGTTTCCCATCTTTATTGACTTGAATTTACTATTAAAATTTTAACATACTCAAAAACTTCTCATCACTTCGTTAAAATACACTAAACTTTTCCAAAATCTTTTTGTATTTAAAATGATACATGTATTTACTTTAAATGTCCAATATTTCATAAGATTTCCAATTTTAAAGTTTTAAAATATTTATCAAATTTACTTATTTTTCTGGTTTAGCCTTATTGTTTTCCCTTTTATAACTACAGCTGTTGCCCTCTTTAAAATATTTAAAATGATGAGGTCATTTAATAGTAAAATTATCCATTATAGCATATATTATATTTCACTCCTCCATAAAAATTGATTTTAAAATCGTCTGTTTCTTTTATACTTTTATTTTAATAGAATTTTAATAGAATTTAATTTATATATTAGTCATTTTAGCAATTTTATCCAAAGTAGCATTAGAAATAATATATATCACTTCTCCATTAAAATTTATAGGACCCTACAATAAAATTAATTTGTGCTTAATATCAACACTACGAAAATTTTTATCAATCGCTTCCAAATTTTGACCCAAGTTTCAAATCTCAACCCTGTGGGTTTTTACATCGGCTACAACGCTTTCGTCTTTGTTCGTAAATAATAATTTAACTGTACTAAATAGTTTACAGCCGTATAATTCAACGTATAACTTAGTCACAGCAACGCGTGGCCGGGTCTGCTAGTATTATATATATCCCAGTGGCAGAAACACCGCGACACAGTGACATAGTTGCAGACACAGAAGAACGGCTTGCGGACAGTTTTTGTCTGCAACTTTCTGATAACAATTCACTTATAAAAATTTCTGTATCAAAACTAAAACTAATACTTTTATTATTTATAATTATTTATATTGTGTTGTGTCAAACATTGCTATAAAATATTTAATTGAATGAGATGAATTGAATGAATACAGTTGCTTATATTGTTTTGTAGTAAAATTGTATTCGTGTATTGTTGCACGAGATCACCACTGATGTTAAGGCACTCCCCCCCCCCCCCCCCCATCAGCTTTCAGGCTTTTTGAGTGTAAGCCATTTTCCCCCCTGATTACATGCAAATTTTGCAGATAAATTATGAAATTTTGAAAGTCTGTCGCAGACTGCTTCAAAACTTTCTGCCACTGGGATATATATATATATATTATAATTATAAGAAAAAAAAAAAAAAAAGAGGATATTTAAGTATATTTACAGAATATTTTAAAACTAATAGAACAAATTTGTATCTTTTTTTTTTTTTTTTAAGATTATTTATTTATTATACACACATTGCTTCATCTTGCTGAGCTAGAATGTGTTTTGGGAATGAGTTGGATTGCTTTTGAAAATTTAAAACTCTTTTTCATATGGGAATGCAAATGTTTTAAATGTAATATATAATACTTGGGTGTTTACAAGATATTAAATATACAGAATGATAAAATTCATTAAAAATTTAATGCTTAAAAATAAATAATAAATATTTTTCTTTAAGATTACATGATTAATATTTAAATAATTTATATTTAAATTTCAAAAAACAAAAATAATTATGATCCTGCTATCTATAAATGATCAAATATTAATTAAATAAAAAATCTAATAACCTTCCCTAAGAAATACATGTTTCAGATAGTCAGTTTGTGTTCAGATAATGTGATTTTTTTTTTCTATATCATCGCTACCACATACTATCGAATGTGCAAAAATGCTTTTCTCATTATTGACATATTGCGCTTTCTTTTAGAATGATATATACAATGCACAAGAAAAATACACTTTATCAGCAACTTAACAGAACAGGAAATATACAAAATTCGTTTTTTTTTTTTTTTTTTGCGTGCACTCCTTTTGAGTTCACAATTACAACATATTTTTTGCTGTCTTTAAAACCACATTTTTACATTTGACAATTTGACATAGTAGCAACGATACTTAAAATGCCAGAAAATTAGATTTGCAGGTCATGAAGAAAAGAAAAATATGAAAGACTAAAATAGATGCAGAGAAAAAGTAGTAAGAATAAGGTGTCAGTGTTTGGGTTAAAGCCAATTGTCTACACTAGGGATGTGGGCCTAGGGAGTGGGGGGACAGGGATGCCCACCATGGAAGTCTTTTCTAAGTGGTCTTGCCCATATTTATGCGAGTTCTGAAGCAGACCATGCAAAACTCTGAAATGTAGGTCAACATGTACCATCTGGGATCGACCCCAGTACTACCTGTGTACCAGCTTTGAGCACAAAACAGCTCTGCCATTAGTGAGGTGTGGTAAGAATAAGGTAAATGTTTTAAAATGACAATAATTAATGATTTACAGGATTTATTTTTTCCACAATCCCCCCCCCCCCACACACACACAAAGGAAAGAAAACAGTAGGTACACATTAGACTATGATTCTATTTCTGTACACTAACTGTGTTTGAACTGGTGTACAGAACAAGTAATTAGATATTCTACTTACCTTTCAGGTGATAAAAAGTTATCTCTATCTATTATGATCTTTATGGCCTTTCTAACTTTGCTAGTATATTCTTTAGTGAGGGGATCTATTGTTTTTTCCACAAGGTCTAAATCACTTTTGCGACATTTAACTACAACTTCTGATTCTAAAAGCTGGAATGCTGCCTAAAATACAATAGTCAAATAGATAATAAACAACTTTATTCTCAAGTAGAACATGCATATCTAAAGGGAAAATAAAATTATACCATAAAAAAAAAAATTTAAAGAACACGCTTTTATTGCATATATGAACTAAATGCACATTTCTTAATGTAATATTAGTAAAATGTATCGGCGGAATCCTAGTAGATAATCTGTACCAAAAAAAAAAAAAATAAATAAATAAATAAATAAAATAAAATAAAACACTTAAAGTATTTGGTGCAAAAGACATTTTTAACGTAGTATTAAATAACTTTAAAATTATCGAATTAAATAGTTGATTACTTTATATATAAGCTGCTATAATACACTCAAATGATTTGCAGTTGAAAGTATTTAATTTTACTTTATAAAAATGTTTTTTATCGTAAACTAACAAATGCTTATGCCAGATAGGCTTGAGTTATATGTATAGTTGGCACTTTATTTTATTTGAAAAATATTTTGCATTTTTCAAACTGCAGTTATTAATTTATAATTATATTTAACTTTTAAGATCTTATTTCAAAATGTGAGAAAAAATATTTCAACTTTTAGTTAAAAATAAAGGTTTTAAAAAACAATTACATACTTTTAAATCTTTAATAATAATAAAAAAAATTAATTGTTGCTATTCTATGTTATACAAATACAACCAAATTCTGTACCACATACAATAGATTTATATATTATAGATTTTTTGTTTGCCCCTGGGACCTGTCCTTGATGGAATAGGCACCTGGAAATACTTGTATATAGCATTGTCATTGATTATGAAGTCGTGTGCAAAATTTCAGGTCCATCAGATGACCAGAGATCACCGAAAATTGAATTTCAAGATTCTGTTACAAGCATTAATAGTTACAACATGTCAAGTTAATAAAAGCATGTTAAAAAAAAAGTTCTATTACATTTACTTTTATTAAAAAGTAATTTAGTTTTCGTTGTTTTAAAGTACTAAGGTTTTCAATGGATCATTTATTCATATATTTTCTAAATCAGCAGTAAATTTTTATTTGAAAAGTTCGAAATAAAAGATGAAGATTTCAAAAAGTAAACAAATATTAAAACACTGGGCAATGACTTAACAGAAATACTCAGAGTAACTGTAAACTTTTGTCGTCTAAAAAAACAATCTGCTACTGTTGCCCTAAAAATTTTTCAATTTCATTAAAAAAAAAAAAAAAAAAGTTTAAATATTAAAAAAAAAATTTAATTCCTGGCAAAATAATAATAAATCGAATAGCTAACCTGCAATATTAAAGTTCTTAACACTTCTTGATAACGAGCTGTATCTCTAGTTTTAGTATGAAGTTGCTTTCTGGCTTCTTCAAGCACAGTCTGAAAAATAAGATACAATTCAATAAGATTAGAAGTATGAACATAATGCTTATTATTAAATGGGCTGATCTTGTTGTATACAGATGGAGGACAAAATAATGTGAACACTTTCGCTTTTTTACGTTTTGTCAATTATCTTGAAAAGTTCTTTAGGAATCACCTTCAAACTTTGGTAGCGTAAATAACATGTTATACCTTATAGTTTTCAGTAAAAGGTGTGTCATGAAAAGGAAAAGGGGACCAGTAAAAAATTAAACAAAAATCAAAATGTTTTGGATCACCCTGTAAAATGTAATGCTTTAAATGCGTTTTGGCTGTAGCATGTGATTATGAGGACTTTTCTCATTTTCTGTATAAAATTTTATGAGGCTACCATGTATATTTTATGGAGATATAAAGGTTTTTCTTTAAAAAATTGCAAATACAATTTCCACTTTTTTAATTATAACACGTAGGGTACTAGACCCAGTGCCAAGCCATTTTCAGGATATATGGAATACTAAATTAGACACAGCATACAGAAATCAGAATGAAAAAGCGTTAAATATGTTATGAAATACGAGCACTTTCACTAAATAATTTTTAAATACGCATGCGCAAGCTTTAAAAAAATTTCATTACCCTAATTTAATAGCCAAAGGTATTGAACAACTTATATAAAAACACCAAACAAATATCATGTAAGTTCAAAACTTTACGAGAGATAGAATAAACAGAATTTAAGTTCTTCTAAAAAAATGAAAGATGTTAGGGGTTTCTATCGATATTTATTTACAATCAGCAAAAACACTGTAACATCATTCAGCATGGACTGAATCAAAATAAAAATTTGAGTAAAACTCCTTATGGTTTAGCTTTTCTTTTGAGAGAACTGAAATTCTGTTGATTCTATCTCTCGTAATGTTTTGAATTTACATGATATTTGTTTGGGATTTTTATATAAGTTGTTCAATACTTTTGGCTATTAAATTATGCAAATGAAATTTTTATAAAGCTTGCGCATGCGTAGTTAAAAATTATTCAGTAAAAGTGCTCGTATTTTGTAAGATATTTAACCTTTTTTCATTCTGATTGCTATATGCTGTGTCTAATGTAGTATGTCATATATCCTGAAAATGGCTTTGCACTAGGTCTAGTAATCTACGTGTTATAATTAAAAAAGTGGAAATTGTTTTTGCAATTTTTTAAAGAAACTGTTATATCTCCATGAATATATGAGGTAGCCTCATAAAATTTTATGCAGAAAATGAGAAAAGTCCTCAGAATCACATGCTACAGCCAAAATGCATTTAAAGCATTACCTTTCACAGGGTGATCCAAAACATTTTGATTTTTCATTTCAGAAAATTTTGGAGTGGAAGGCTGATATTTTATACCAACTATGTGAAAAATACCAGAGCCGGGAATCGAACCTGGGCCTTCCGCTTTACGTGCGGATGCTCAAACCATTGAGCTACCGTGGCTGATTACCAGCTAGGCATTTCTCACACAAAATCCGTTGGCAAAGTCACCGAGTCTGTAAACACAGCTGTATCAAGTGACATTAATATTCATGGCACAACTCCAATAGACCACAAAATTTTAATTTAATTTAGAAATTTATTCATCAATCATGAAATATCATTTCAGAAATTTTTTTTTGTGTGAGAAATGCCTAGCTGGTAATCAGCCACGGTAGCTCAATGGTTTGAGCATCCGCACGTAAAGCGGAAGGCCCAGGTTCGATTCCCGGCTCTGGTATTTTTCACATAGTTGGTATAAAATATCAGCCTTCCACTCCAAAATTTTCTGAAATGATATTTCATGGTTGATGAATAAATTTCTAAATTAAATTTTGATTTTTGTTTAATTTTTTACCGGTCCCCTTTTACATTTCATGTCACACCTTTTACTGAAAAATATAAGGCATAACATGTTATTTATGCTACCAAAGTTTGAAGCTGATTCCTAAAGAACCTTTCAAGATAATTGACAAAACGTAAAAAAGCGAAAGTGTTCACATTATTTTGTCCTCCATCTGTATGTCCTACATTTCTCTCAGAAATGGGTCTACAAGGTTCATATACATTCTTTAAGACAAAAATCAAGACTTTTCAAGGACCACATTAAAAAAAAAATTCAAGAGCCGCATTTTAATGACTACCTACAGGGTGGCAAGAAGTCAGGGGGAAAAAAAAAAATCAGGAAAAAGTCAGGGAATTTTGACAAATTTTGTGAAAATAAGCTGCATTAATCTTATTTTAAATTACTTAATTTATCACAATTGTCATGAAATTTTCATGGGAAATAAACTGTAACAGTCAGAGAAAAGTAGGGGGAAAATCTTGAAAAATAGTTAGGGAAAAGTCAGAAAATTTAGAAAAGTTTAAGTGCTAGCCCCTCTGACAAGAAAAATATCAAGCATTTTGACTAAATAGTAGTGATAAAATTTCTATGTAATTTAAATGTAACATCGTTTTTATCCTTACAGTTTAAAATTATTTAGATTTAATTACCAATTCCAATTGCTACAACTGATCAACAAATTTAGAAGATCATTGAAATTTACCTAACTGTGTTAGCTACATTTCTCAAGTCAATGGTTTAGAAATTGTTGAAATAGAAAAATATTTCACCACAAATCAACAAAATTTATGCACTTTTGGTTTATGATTGCCAAATATATAATTATTCTTATCAAATACTATAATATTCTGGTAACTGTCAAATTATGAAATTTTTTAGCCTCTGACTCAGAAAGTTTATGTTTAATTGCAGCTTACTCAAATATTATAATTTCTTTAAATTGCTGAATAAACAAACAAACAAACAAACAAACAAAAAAAAAAATATTTCCCAAGATATTCTGCAAAATTTCTGTTTTTTTTTCTCTTTTTTTTTTAAATGTCTGATTACTAAAATATGGCACACTTTCTGTAACTGATAACTGAAATATGAAATTCTTTTGTCCATTTTTAAGCTTGTTAATTTTTTAACTTAATTTCTTCTTAGACATATCCCTGCAGTGTAAAATGACTTATCATGTAATCAATTATTTTAATAAAAGTTATAGAATATATTTTAATTTCTCCTGTAATGGACAATTTACCTGCTACAGATCCTATAACTTACAGTAGGGGTGCACAACTTTTTGGCTGGTGGGCCACTCTCGCTGTTGAGTTGGTTGTTAAGGGCCACAAACGAGATAATATAAAATAATTAGACTATGCACATATATTCACTGTGTATATGAAAAAGTACACATATATATATACCAGGTGATTCAAAATAGATGTATGTAACAGAGATTATCTCTTAAACTAACAGACATAGAAACATACTTCCAATTTCAAAGGTACCAAAATAAGCAGTTTTAAGTGTAGGTATGTGGGTATAAAAACATCGCTTTGAGGTATTAGATGGCACAGCAAGATTTGTAATTAAAAATGCTGCTATAGTTCTAATTCTCGTTTTCTGCATGAATTTTCAGGTCTATTTTTATAAAATTCCAGGTCACCAAATTTGGTTCGCGACATAAAAAATAACTCACGACAAAAGATAACATAGCTCTTGACATAAAGGGTAACATAGTAAATTTTAAATTGCATGATTAAAAAACATTTTCCAGATCTATGTCGTCATTTTTCCAGATTTTTGGACAGTATTTGCAATTTCCCTAACTTTTTCACTAATTTCGAATTCCCTAACTTTTCCAGGTTCTCCTTGATCCATGGTAACCCTGATATAAAAACCATCATTTTCACCCCCTTCTTCCCAAAAAAAGTTTTTGTAAATGAAAGTTTTACAATTGCAGCAAATAGAATATTTTTTCTTTCTTTCTTATTATTATTATTATTATTTTTTTTTTTTTTTTTTTTTCAAAAAGAGAAAAAAGTCTCAACTGCTGATGATTAATGCGGTCTAAAATGTTAATCCTTCTGCGGGCCGCAAATTGATGGCTCCTGGGCCGCAGGTTGTGCACCTCTAACTTACAGGAAAATATCATCATCATAATTTTTTTAAAGAAATTCCAAGTACTTTTTATAAATTTTAGTAAAAAGCAAGGACTTTCTTGAACTTGATTTTGTTTATTTAGCAATCAAACACTTTCAATTTTTAAGGACTATATGAACCCTAGACTACCAATTTTCATAAAAATTTAGGACTATTTTTTTTTTTTTTTTTTTTGAAATGACGAAACATTCTAACTTATGTCGTCATCTTTAAAAAAATAAGCATTTGCTGCTATCCCCCGTGCTCTGCCCAGAGCGAAATATAGCAGAAACATAGCTTTCTATGAAACTACTTGAACAATTTGATGATAATTTAAAGGTTACAAAATTCTTGTACCATTTACCAGAAAATTTTCACGAAAAATTCCCAAGCTTCTAAATTATGAAGATTTAGAAAAATTAAACATTAGTACATTAGAGGCTACAAAAACAAGCAAACAAAATATTTTTCTCATATTTTCAAACATTTTATTTCTAATTTAATTACCCTCACTAAGCATTCTTTTAAAAATAGTAAATATTCTTCTGACTAATTATAATATCTTTGTCTTCTTTGATCTAACACCATTTTTCACTACTACTGATTGTTCACATATATCTAATTTTGTCTCCTTCTCAAATATAATGTTTGTTGCCACATTCATGCATCTATTTTTTTTTTTTTTTTTCACCTAAAGGACTGAGCTTCGGCCGAAAGAATTATTGTATGCAATGCTTTCTTAATTTATAGTGTTTACTTTAAAGTTCTCATTCATCATTATTCAATACCAGTATTTCAGTGCATTTTTTTTTTTTTTTCAATATGAATTATTGGCTCTAATAATTAATTTTAGAGCATTACACTAGTTTACCTTTTGAGGGCAAGCAAATTTTTTCATTTAAAATCGAAAGCCACCAGAATTCACCAACAATATTAGAAGGGAAAAAGTAAATGAAGTTATTCGTTGAAGCTATAAAAGAAAAATTTTATAAAAAAAATTCCGGTGCCAGTTTTACGATTTAAAATTAAAATTTGCACTATGCAAATGGTGCCCCTGAAAGGGTTAAAATCATATTATAAGAACACTGTGCATTATAATGCATAGATATGATTTTAATGATACAATTTAATTTCAACTGCATTAAAAAATGAAAGGGGAAAAAAAATCAAAGCCACATGATTTCCATTACCCACAACTACACATATTATATACTCCTTTTGGAAATAGCGCGGTCGTAAGAAATAAAAATAGATCTAACAAATTAAACACCTAACAATTTCCCTGTAAGACCAAACTGATACATACATTGTAATGACATGTAAAAGAGAATTTACATAGAGAGTTAAATTTTTTTTTTTTTTTGAAACATCCATTCCTAAGATCTATAACTGACCTACCTAATCAGGACGTCTGTCAATTTTTTTGTAGTAACTAAGTAATATAATACAGTATAGGAACCATTATCCAGAATTCCAAAATCTGGAAGACCCGAAATCCGGAATAATTTTAGGTTTAATTTTTTTTTTTTTTTTTTAAATAATGATTAAAATATACTTTATATCTAAAATCAGAAGAAAAATAAATTACTCTAAAATGAATTATCGTGTGTTTTATTAGGTAGTATTAGGAAAATTAGAAATTAAAGCAGAATTTCTTTTTTTCTGATGGTCAGGGATGTTTGTGGTCCAGGAAAACCCTGGAATTCACATTCTAATTTATTTGATGATAGATTTCCCGTGATTTTTAACTTCTCGATCAAACCTAAAAAAAAAAAAAGCTATGTTTTATATATATGCATTATAGTTATTTTTTTACTTCCTGCTAAATTTAATAGAAGAAAGTATTAGATTTGTAAAAAATCTTGATTAGTTTTCGATTTATTTGCATGTTTTGAGAGGTCTAAAATATGATTCGATTATTTTTTTTTAAATGTCTGTCTGTGATAAGTAATTGCTCTTAGATGTAAATTAGTAACTGTCAGTTACTGAGTTATGTTTTATAAATCATGGAAAGCAATAATGGGAAAAGAACCCAAAATCCAAAAAATTCTGAAATCCGGAATACTTCTGGTCCCGTGTTCTCCAGATAATGGGTCCTATACTGTATGCTACAGGACATATTAAAAAGAGATTTAGTAGCAAATTTGAAGATCATTAGAGCCATTTCAGATAAATTGACTTTCTGTCTCAGTCTCATTACAGATTTTCACCAAAACATAGCAAAACTTATCTGCTCACCGAGAACTAACATTTACATACAAAAGGATATCGAAAAGGGAGTTATAATAGCATGAGTGTGAAGAAAATCCCTACAGCAGTTTTTAAAGGAATGTACATGTGAAATTAGCATTGATCTATTCAGGACATCTATCAATTTTCCTGAACTAACCCACTGTTCATGTCTGATACATACGAAAGGCAGTGGCGTCGCCAGAAAAAATTTCAGGGGGGGGCACAACCTGAAAAAATATTTTTTTCTGATAGCATAGTTTTAAAGTTAAAGAAAAAAATGCTTATTAAAATTTTCCAGGGGGGGGCAAGTGCCCCCCCCTTGCCCCATTCTGCCGACGCCCATGACGAAAGGACATCTAAAATAGATTCATACAGTAAATTTGAAGAAAATTGTTAGACTCATTTTCGATCTACAGTTCCACTTTCAGTTCTAATTTTCACTAAACATTGGAAAAATCATTTTTTGTGCACTAGACCTATCTTAATTCTGAACTTTTATTGTTCTATCTTTATTAAATATAGGAGATATGATAAACAGAAGATCCCCCAGATACATACATACACACTGACTGATTGCCTAAAAACCACTTTTTACCATGCTTTTACTCGCTTTCTTGTTTGTTTGTTTGTCCAGTACAAATCTTGCAATCGATTTTTAACTAACTTCCCAACTAGCTAGACATTTGAAACTTTTAGAATAGCTCAGAACATAATGACAATGCATTCTTTTAATACTTTTAGCCATCTTTAAGCAGAATCAAATTTATTTTCAGTAAACTTTGAAAATCTGCAAGGTGGCGCTTCGATCGAATTCAATGCTGGCACTTTTGCATAATGACGTTTGACGATTTTAAAAACACAATACATGTGAATTTAGTCTGATTGCAAAAATATTGTGCGAAAAATTAAAAAATTAAAGTTTATAAGGTTTGTGGATAGTGGAAACAACTAAAAAGTGGTTAAAATTAAATACAAAAACAGAAAATTTAAAAACACAGTATATAAAAAGTTTTTTATTTTATCTTGTAATTATTTTGGACTCAGCTGACCTTAAAACATATAAACCAAGCGAAAACTCAGATCAAAATTTTTAACTGAACGCAATATTCTCTTTACCCGTGGTAGTGGAAGTAGAAGTAACAAGGGAGAAAAAAGTTAAAATTAATAAAGAAATATAATATAATTTAACTTACTTTGATATGATCTTCTCTAGCTTTAAGAACTTTCAATCTGGCTTGGTTCAGCATATTTGAACTTTGGCTAAACAGTATATGATAGGATAATAAGTTCAACTGACCAGAGTTAAATAAATATATATACTGCAGTACAGAATTAGAAAAGAATAAAACTTACATTTTTCTTTGGAGTTCAACTTGTTTTTCCTTTTTGTCATAATATTCCATAATTTTTAACCTTTGTTCCTGAACCAATCTGCCTTTTTCAATATTAAATTCTTCCTCAGCCTATTTAAAAATATTAATAGATAAATTTAGTATAATTGCCTTGAAAGAGTTTTGGTCAGTAAAACATTAGAAAAATAAAAATTTATACCTTTGCATCAATTTCTTCTACTTTTTCATTGGCCTCTTGCTCAATAAAGGCCATCATATGTTTAATCTATAAATGAGATAAATTTTTTTAAATATTTTAAGATAAAAAATAACAAAGTACTAAGAAGTTTAAGACAAAAAATAATAAGTATCAAAGGTGCTAAAAAAAAAGAAAGAAAGAAACTGCATAAAAAGTATTATGCACCAAAAATAACAAAAATCAAATCCAGTATTTGCACTCTTATTTATAACAGATTTATTATTTCAAAAATCAATATAAATTTACTATTCAGAATATTTTCCATTAAAGCTTATTTTCTAAATGAAAATAATTTTGTGACTTTGAAATGAATGTAAAAACTATTAAATAATAAATAAATATACTGGACTCAAGGTTATAATCAGTTTCTTTTCTTATGTTTATATTGTCCTACTTTTATCGAAAAATTTCTGAAATTTCTTGAAAAGAAATATAATTATGCCAGACTGTTGAATCATTTTTGTTATGATTATAGTATATGATAGAATGTTATTATTCCCATATTTTTACTTTCTGAACATGTACTACTGTAAGGAAAGTATTGTAATCATGAAAAAATTCAACTTCAATTATTCGATATAACTATATATTTTAAGGTAGTCTGAATTCATTTTTCCTACTTTTATACTGATCTGGTATATTTATATGTGTGAGTGCACATGATAACATCTATGTGCTTTATTTGATTGAGCTCACATTTAGCAAGCATGTTACTAGGTCTTTGTCACACAAACGAACAATAGTCTGTTCAAGATAAAGTGATATCAGAAGTAAACAAACAGGTTACCAAGGTATTCCACTTTTGTGTCTTTCCCGTGGAAATGGCAACTTCGTTATTCATGAAAAAAAAAAGTGTTAATATTAATCCTTAGTAACCCCCCTTCTAAACAATAAAGAGTTTGTTAAAAAATAAAACTATCTCATCACCCCTTCTTTTTGTGTTTTGGTGTTCATGACAAACCGCGAGTACCTTACAAAACATACAACAATAAAATACCCATTAAAGTAAGAGAAAATAGTTAAGGTAACAAAAGAAGAGGTGGGAAAATGCTAACGAAAGAAGGGGAGGAATGAGCGACCTTGGCTGGCTCCAACAGTAACAGTGATATTATCCATGTTACCAAATAACATGTGGTTTTGTTTACTTTCGGTATCAGTTTAAGTTGAACAGACTATAATAGATTTTCATGAGTATACAGCTTATAGATTTTTTTTTCAGAGAAACAAAGAATTCTTATTGATTATGGCTCATGGACATGGATTAAATATATATATTAATGTAGTAACAGCTAAACTCTACATTCAATTGAGATAAAATCAGGTAGGCATGTTACTGGTAGATTAAATCCCGAATAAACTACTACGTCAGAAACGCCAAAGAAAAATATTTGAGATGCATACAGCTGTTTTGGTAGCCTTAAGCATACCGTCTTCAGTGCAAAAGAAAGTTTTCTTTTGTACTGAAGATGGTATGCTTAAGGCTACCGAAACAGCTGTATGTATCTCAAACATTTTTCTTTGGCATTTCTGACATAGTAGTAAGTAGTTTATTCGGGTTTTAATATTCCAACGCCAAGTCTCCTGTTATTTTTTATTATTTTTATGTTACAGGTAGATTTTCATAAGAGTAAGCCTTAAAGATCTTTTACTGGAATACAAATTAGAATTTTTAAATATTATGATCCATGGAGCCAAATTATTTAAAGTAAACTTTAGAAATATTAAATTGTTTAAAACAGAAAACATCTGGCTCATTGTTAAAACAGAGGCTTGCAAATATTTGGCAAAATTATGTAGCAAAAAATTGCCAATTCTTTGTGGGGAAAAATTATAATGATATAATCAAATTTCATATAACTAAAACCCTTTGTGTACCTTGTCTAGTAAAATTGAAAGTTTTCAAAGCACTTGAATAATTGATTCAACGAGATGTTATGCTTATAGGATTATGTACCTAATCATCTTAGAAGAATACACAAACTTTTGAAACCACCCATAAATCAAACAAAATTTAACGTGTGGCAAAATTTAACGTTTTCAAAGACCAATTCAACACATCCGTCAACGAGATGTTATATTTATGGGATTATATTATCTTAGAATAATATTCAAATTTTGAATCCATCCATAACTTTGTCTGGTAAAATTTAACTTTTTCAAAGGATACTTGTATGCTTGAGTCAATGAGATGTTGTGCTTATGGGATAGATTATATATTTGGAACAGCTTTACTATACGGCACCCACTGCTTATTGCCGTTGCCGATGTTTTGATCACGTGGTATGATGGTGTTTTGATTCGGTTTGTGAGTCGGTACTGCGAATTGTTTCACAACGTCGTGAATCAAATCAAAATGTCATAAAACAATACTTTTCATTATTATGAAAAATTTTTTTTATGTTTCACTATGTTTTCTGCTGTTTGCTCGCTTCGCGAGCATTAAAACAAAAAAAAACATCACTGGACGCCCCTAATTCGTGGAGCATGAATCAGTAAAAGCATGAAATTTCATAGAGCCACGGTCACTATGTTTTCTGCTGTTTGCTCGCTTTGCGAGCATTAAAACAAAAAAAAAACATCACTGGACGCCCCTAATTCGTGGAGCATGAATCAGTAAAAGCTAGGGATGAAACGGATATCCGGTAACTATCCGGTATCCGGCTGAGTTTTAAATATCCGGCGGGGTACCGGATATCAGCACACCGGATACGGATATCCGGCAATTTCAAGCCGGATATCCGAAGAAGAAAATTCAAGCTTAAACTCCCATCAGATGAAAATTTTGCGACAATTTTTTAATTTTTTTTAGATTAGTTGTAGCTTGTAAAGGTTTTTTTTTTTTTTTAAAGTTGGCTTCTGCGGAAATCGATTTTGGACTCATTAGCAAACAAATTTAGCCAAAAGTAGCTTCAGGTCTAAGAAATATAGAAGCCCTATTTTAATTTTGTACAGAGTTAGCTAGGTTTTTTTTTCCAGAGTGATGTATAACATTCCCCCTAATCTTCCCCATAACAATAAAAAGAGCTGTTCATTGTTGTTCCTGAACAAATGATATTTATTCTCTGCAGTTGCAGTGTATATATAACTCTGTTTTCCTGTCTTTTGCTAATATGTTGTTAGATTGTTTAGTAATATTGTTAGTCTTGGATGTTAAAGTTGTTAGATTGCTTCGAGAATGAGTCAAATAATGTGCATTTATTGACTAGAACCTGTTTATTTACAATCCAGTTTTCCATACACAATAAAGCTGTTGTTTTTGTGACCATATATTTATACTAACAGAAACCTGGCATTACTTGCGGCATCTATCTATTCGATTTGGATTTTTTAAAAACACCTCCAATTTATATAAATTTGCATTTTTAATGGAATATCTTACTAAAGCACCTGAATTTAGAATTCCCTGTTGCGTTGCATAGATATATCCCAAAAAATTAAAATTACTTCAAATAAAAGTACATATTTAAATTTTCAGAAAGTCTGTACTTTCACTTTCATATTGTTCATAAGAAAAAAAAAAAAAAAAAAATCAGTTATTTAAAGTTTTTGATTTTGTACTGCAGAAAAACTTCACTTACTTAAAGAATTTTAATAACTAATATAAAATTTTCTTTCTTATCTGTATAGAATATAAAAATATAAAATAAGTAAAAAGTATAAATTCATTTTGAATTATTACTTTCTTCTATATTAAATAGAAGGAAGTATTGGATTTGGGAAAATTTTCAACTTCCAGTTTTCGGTGGATTTATGCATTTTGAGGGAACCAAAACACAATTTGACCATTTTTGGAAAATGTCTATCTGACAAAAATTTTGTGCAGTTTAAGAGTTAATGCACAGAATTTCATATAAATTTATACATAGTTGCATCTTACCAAAAAAAAAAAGCGCCCATCAACTTTTGGTGCAAATCACTCAACAGATGGCGCTGCTATACTGTGATTTCTCCCATTTAGAGGAAGACTATATCTCAGCTTATACTGTGCATAATTAAAAAAATAAACTAAGTGTTTCACAGGGAGGGCTAGTATTATGAAACATGTTCATTCAATTTCTGTGCATAACAGTGAATAGGTGATGCTGCTATGCTGCAATTTTCCCGTGAATTGGGAAATTATATCTCAGATTCATTCGTGTATAATTACTAAAAATTTAGTATGGGAAAGGGTCATTTTTATAAAACATAATGTTGATTCAATTTTGGTGCATATTGGTCGATAGGTGGCTATATTATGTTGCAATTTACTCTGTGAATAGGAAGGCTAAATCTCAACATCTATAAAATTTAAGAGATAAACAAGATACAAATAATATGAGAATGAAAGTTGGCTTAATCTGGGTGTATTTCGACCAACAGGTGGTGCAGCTGTTCCTCATCTTCTGTGATTCTCCACATGGCTACATCTCAAAAATTTTTGATTAAAATTGCACTAAAATACATTTCTAAAATCTGTATTGTAAGCAGCTATGATTATGTTTCTTCTGCATGTTAAACAGCATGTAGCGTTGTTATATAGAGAGATATAAAAGAAAGTTTTGTGATGGCCATAACATACTAGTTTGAAGCTTTTTTTTTTCTTCTTTCTTTTATGTTTTCTTATAAATGTCTCAAAAGAAAGTATTGGATTCATAAAAATTTTCAACTTCTGGTTTTTGATGGATTTACACATTTTAAGAAGTCCAGAAGCTGGTTTGACCAATTTTTAAAAAATGTCTGTGTGTGTGTGACAAAAATTCTGTTCAACTGTACCTCCAGAACTACTGCGTACTACAATTACATATAAATTTATGTGTAGTTGCACCATGACATAAATCAGTGCCTACCAACTTTTGGTGCAAATGGCTCAACAGGTGGTGCTGCCATACTGCGATTTCTGCAACTTAGAGGAAGGCTATATCTCAGAAACTACTGCACAGAATTTCATATAAATATATATGTACATGTAACTTGGCATATATTAGTGCCTATCAAATTTTGGTGCCAATCGCTCAACAGGTGGTGCTGTTATACAGTGCTTTCTGCAATTTAGGGAAGGCTATATTTTAGGTTCTGTTTCATGTAACTACACAAAACTTCATGTTGGAAAGGCATTATGAGAAATTATGCTGGTTCAGTTTGGGTGCATGTTGGCTAGTAGGTGGCTCTGCAATACAGAAATTTCCCCCTAAAAGGGGAAGGCTATATCTCTTATTCTATTGTGTATAATTGCATAGAACTTGGTATGTGAGAAAACCAGCCATTGTGAAACATTATTGTGATTTATTTTAGGTGTATATCGGCCAACAGGTGGCAATACTGCACTACAATTTACCCAATGAATAGGCTGAGTTAATCCCAACTTCTATGACATGTGCATGAAACTTGATATATAAGACAACCATTATGAAAGCAAATGTTGACCTTATTTATGTATATATCAGCCGACAGGTGTAGCTACTATTACGATTTTTCACAAGCGTATATCTCAGCATCTGTTGATTAAAATTGCATTAACTCCTTTTGTAAAATATTTATTGTGAGAGGCTATGGTTAAACTTTTATATGATTTAAACCGTAAGTGGCGCTGTTATATAGAATTATGTAGAAGAAAGTTTTGTGATGGCCACAACATATTAGTTTTCATGTGAAAATAACCCTTCAACTGTGTTTATATTAGTAAAACATTTTATTTCATTTTTTTAATAATAGTATTGTAACAAATATGTAAATAATAAGTTTTAGTTTTATAATTCTAACAAAACCTATCTTTTTGTGATAGTGCTTTTCACCAAAAATTGCAAGTGCGGGAATGAGTATGTTAGGCTTAAAATTTTATTCTTCATGGCAATATTGCACAAATAAATAGAATATTAAATAAATATGTTTAAATAAATTATATTTAAGATGTTTTTAAAAGAATAGTATATGAAATATGTTTATATTTTATTGTTTTAAAATAAAGAAAAAGAAAAGAAATATACAACACAATAAAAAACAAAACTAATGCCGGATATCCGTATCCGGCAGGCAGAAGAGCTCCGGATATCCGATATCCGGCAAAATCACTATCCGTTTCATCCCTAGTAAAAGCATGAAAATTCATAGAGCCTCGGTCACTATGTTTTCTGCTGTTTGCTCGCTTCGCGAGCATTGAAACAAAAAAAGAAAAAAACATCACTGGATACCCCTAATTAGCGATGCATGAATCAGTAAATGTTACGTTTTGTTACGTTTCGATACAACAGAAAAAAGTATCGATACTCTGATTCGGGTCTCGAATCACCATCATATCACGCGATCAAAACATCGGCAACGACAATAAGCAATGGGTGCCGTATAGTAAAGCTTAGCCATATATTTATATTAGAAGAATACATAAATACCCGAATCCATCTATAACCTTGTTTGATGAAAGTTAAGATTGTCAAAGAACACTTGAATGCTTGAGCCAACAACATACGTGGTGAAATTTAATTTTCCCAAACAACACTTGGGTACATCCACAAACATTATTATGAATTAAATTATTTGAACGTAATGAAGACTGTTTATGAACAGACAGGGGGAAAAATTAATTTTTCCAAAGAAATTCAAAACATCAAATATAATGAGTTATATGGTGTGATTCTGAAAAGTGTGGTAAGTAGCATTTATATATCTAAATGATGTGTGCCAATATAATAAATGGTAAAATTAGTTCTGGAGATAATAAATTTGAGTAGATTATTTTATTATCATTGATCATTAGATAAAATATGAAAAAATATAATTAAAATTATATACCAAGAGTTTCTTCTAGGTTTAAAAAAAGGGTAAAATGCTAAGTAAAAATGAGGGCTTATCTGTGGAGGTGAAGGAGCATATTTTACTCACCAAAAAAGGAAGTGTAAGGAGGCATTTTACTTTGCGAAAAATGGACATCAATATCCTTATTACGTTTATAAATGCAGTGCTTAAACAATTATTGCTGCCACCATATTTGTCATCTTATTTATAGATATACATGAATAATTGTAGCTGAGAATAATTGAATAGATACATGAATAATTGAAAGTTGTAGAAACCTGTCACAGTATAGAAAAAGAAAACATTTAAAGCACTATTTTAATGAAAGTAGTGCATTTTTGAATGGTAAAGAGAGCGTAATTTTTTAAGGGCATTGGAGAGTCTGAGAACTATGATCAAACATAAGCTGTGCACTAAAGTAACGAAGTTTGTTTTTAGATTATGCCAAAAATTTATTTATGTTGCATTGTTTGTTTTGCTAAAGCATAATTATTAAGGCAAATTATGTGCACATTTCTTATTTACAGGGAAACATTGAAGATACATGTACATATTATATTATAGGGGTTACCCACGTACATTAAGTTATTTAAAAGAGAATGAATACATAGTTCAGTATTTTGCTACAACTTGATATTATACTAGAAACTGTGTACTTACCATTTATCATTTTGTTTATTAAAATCCTGGGTAATTCCATTTTAAATCAACAAATTTTCAAAAAAGTTGTTGCATGACAATTTTTGATTTTGATGACAATTTGCATGTGCTTTCCCCATACCTTTTTGACCACAAAAATATATTTTTTTTATTTAAAAAAAAATTACCCTTTGATATGAAGGCTATTTTTGTCGTTGCCAACAGCAAAAATTAGATATTTTGATGCTTTGCTTTATGAACTATAACTTTTTTCCTATCAAAGCTATCAAACTCAACTATAGCTCATTGGAAAGCTAAAAAAAAGATCTTTTTCCATATGGTATCAATAAATTTGAGATTTAAAAACAAAGGTTATTTTTTCAAGGTCAAAGTTTGCGATGCAAAATTAATTTTTTGCCACTTTTGAAAATTAAAAAACCTATGAAGGGCTTGGAATAACAAGCCCTCTTTTTTTTCTTATATACATATATAAGGTTGCTTATTGTATTAAAAAGTTTGGCTTGTTACTCTGCCCTCTTCACAAGATACGACCCCCCCGAAGTTGCACATTTTCTAAAAAATCCAATTTTCAATGCTAAAAAAATGCATGTGGGGGGCAAGGTAAATTTTTTTTTACTTGTGTGATTTTAAGTACTTCATACCATCTTTCAAACAAAAAAAAATTACTTTGTTATTCAAAGGCGTTTGGCAGCTATAAGGGTCTGAATTTTCAAATAATCACACTAAAACCATCCAATTTTTTCATGTACTTTTTTTTGGAAACATGTCATTTATTATTATTTTTTTTTATTTGATGGACTTAGATTGACCTCACAAATAAGAATATATCATATTCCTACTTTTCCTCATTTATAGTAATCTATTTGCCAGTTAAAAGCAAGAATAGACAGATTTCAACTTGTCCAGCCTTGCTCCCACATGTATAGAACAGTTCCCTTTAGACAAACAGTACCTACCTGTGGTAGGAACTGTGCCAATGACAAGGCTGCTTGAATATTATTGGATACAATTTGACCAATAATATAGGGTAAGACAAATGATCTGCCTGCCAATGATGTCACATGGAACTGCTTTATAACTTAGTTGTTAATTTAACTCTGAAAGGAGTAGGTTGCTGGGAAGTGTTCTTGCTGTAAAATCTTGTAAATTTTTGTCTTTCATGTAGGTTTTTTCTAGGGATGAAACGGATATCCGGTAACTATCCGGTATCCGGCTGAGTTTTAAATATCCGACGGGGTACCGGATATCAGCAGTCCGGATACGGATATCCGGTAATTTCAAGCCGGATATCCGGAGAAGAAAATTCAAGTTTAAATTCGCTTCAGATGAAAATTTTACGACTTTTTTTTTTTGATCAGTTGTAGCTTGTAAAGGTAAAAGGTTAAAAAAAAAAAAAAAAAAATTGCAAAACTCGAATTTGGCCACTTTAGCAAACAAATTTAGCAAAAAGTAGCTTCAGATTTAAGAGATATAGAAAGCCTATTTCAATTTTGTGCAGAGTTAGCTAGGATTTCCCAGAGTGATCTATAACATTCCCCCTAATCTTCCCCATAACAATAAAAAGAGCTGTTCATTGTTGTTCCTGAACAAATAACATACTTGCCAACCAATTTTAATAAAAAAAGGGAAGATTTATGTTGAAAAACCAGAAGATTTCATAAAAAAAAGGGAAGATTTTTTTTTATTGACGTAATAATCAATACAGTTTTACAATTTTAATATTTAGAAGCAATCTATAAAAATGTTTTACTATAGATTGATTATACTAAATATATAAAAGTTTCAGATGAAGTTATTCCTCTTCAACATATAAATATCTACAACACAGAATCTGTAAGAAATTTACTTAACAATAGACAAAAAACTTAGTTAAGTTAAAGTATAACTAATTTTTTAAACAAATAGAAATGATTTTTGTGTATGTACATTAATCATACATATAAAAAAAAAAAAAAGTAGCAGTAGCTAATTATCAGTTTCAAACGTGCATAAAACCAACTGAGTATTAATTTTCTTAAATTTATTTGGAAAAAAATATTCTTCATACATTTGGTATAAATATGACATACAAATATTTAATTTAATTGAGGAAAAATAAACAGATTCATTAAATTCAGCAATAAATATCTAAAAATAATTACATACGTGAGAAATATTAAGCACTTCCATTACTTTATTGTTTCTAGAATTGATCATTGATCACAATCCAGGGAAGGGGGGGGGGGATACAAAAATATTTACAGAGTAAGAAATATTAAACTCTTTCATTTATACTTCCAGAATATAATGAAAGAAGTTTAAAATTAATATTATCATTTATGTTGCAGATGGATAAAGATTAGGAAACATTTGATCGCTGATCACTAGTTGGAGATAAATGAAAGGGGAAGGGGGGAGGGCAAAAAATAATTACATCAGCAAGAAATATTTAACAATTCTATTTCTTTACATGTTCTAGAATCTCATAAAGCAAGTTTGAAATGAAAATTGACATTTATGTTATGGATGAAGAAAGATTGGGAATCGGGAGTTTTCGTAGAACATTTGGGTTTTCTTTTTAAAACGAACGATATCCGCGACTTTTTCAAAAACGGAAGATTTCATCATCTGTCCGGAAGACCGGAAGATACGTTAAAAAACCGGAAGTCTTCCGGGAAAACCGGAAAAGTTGGCAAGTATGAAATAATATTCATCCTCTGCAGTGAATAACTCTGTTTTCATGACTTTTGTTTAATAAGTTGAGAATGTTTAGTAATATTGTTAGTCTTGGAAATAAAAGTTGTTAAATTGTTTCGAGAATGAGTCAATGTGTATTTATTGACTAGAATCTGCCTGTTTATTTACAATCCACTTTTCCCTACACAAGAAAGTTGTTTTTGTGACTAGCAGACCCTCTGGCATTATTGTCTGTGCCATTACCTATTCGATTTGGATAAAAAAAAAAAAAAAAAAAAAAAAAAAGCACTGCAATTTATATAAATTCGCACTTTTAATGGAATATCTTGCTAAAACACCTGAATTTAGAATTTCCCATTGCGCTGCATAGATATAGTCCCAAAAATTAAAATTACTTCAAATAGAAGTAATACTTAAATTTTCAGGAAGTCTGTATTTTCATTTTCAGATTGTTAAGAATAAATAAATATACATATATATAAACTCAATTATTTAAATTTTATGATTTTGTATATTAGAAAAACTGAACTTACTGAAATTAAAGAATTTTAATAAATAATCTAAATTTTTTTTCTTATCTGTACAGAATATAAAAATATAAAATAAGTAAAAAGCATTTAAAGAAACAAAAATATAAATTTGTTTTGAATCATTACTTTCTTCTATATACAATAGAAGAAAGCATTTTATTCGTAAAAATTTTCTTCAACTTCCCGTTTTTGGTGGATTTACGCATTTTGAGTGAACCAGAATTTTGAATTTGACCGTTTTTAGAAAATGTCTGTCTGACAAAAGTTTTGTGTAGACGCTCTAGTTCAAGAGTTAATGCGCAGAATTTCATATAAATTTATACATAGTTGCACATTAACAAAAAAAAAAAGTGCCCATCGACTTTTGGTGCAAATTAATCAATAGGTGGCGCTGCTATACTGTGATTTCTCCCATTTAAAGGAGGACTATATCTCTTCTACTGTGTATAATTAAAAAAAGACCAAGTATGTCGCAGGGCTATTATGAAATATGTTTATTTAATTTCTGTGCATATCGGCCAATAGACGATGCTGTTATGCTGCAATCGATAAATTATCTTGGATTTATTTGTGTATAATTACACAAAATTTGATATGTGAGAGGGCCATTTTTATGAAACATTATGTTGATTCAATTTTGATGCATATTGGTCGATACGTGGCTATACTATGCTGCAATTTACCCTATGAATAGAAAAGCTAAACCTCAACATCTATAACATTTAACTGTACTTAACTTGATATGCATGATAAATAATAAGAGCACGAAAGCTGGCTTAATTTGGGTGTATATTGACCAACAGATGTCGCAGTTGTTCCTCGCCTTCTATGATTCTCCACTTGGATATCTCACAATCTTTTGATTAAAATTGCACTAAACTCCATATCTAAAATCTTTATTGTGCGAAGCTATTATTAAGTTTCTTCTGTGCATGTTAAACAGCATGTAGCTTTGTTATGTAAAGTGATATAAAAGAAAATTTCGTAATGGCCATAACATACTAAGCCATTGAAGCTTTTAGATTTTTTTTGCTTTTTTCTTTTATGTTATCTTATAAATGTCTCAAATGAAAGTATTGGATTCATAAAAATTTTCTACATTTGGTTTTCACTGGATTTACATATTTTAATAGGTCCAGAACCTGGTTTGATCAATTTTTAAAAATTTGTGTTTGTGTGTGTGTGTGTGACAAAAATTCCGTTCAACTGATGTCGGCCTTATTTAGGTGGATATCAGCCGACAAGTGGATCTGCTATCATGATTTTTCACAAGCCTATATCTCAGCATCTATTGGTTAAAATTGCACCAAACTCCATATGTAATATATTTATTGTGTGAAGCTATGGTTAAACTTTTGCACAATTTAATCAGTAAGTGGTGTGTGATGGCCACAATATATACGTTTTCTTATGAAAATAACCAACCATTCAACTATGATTATATTAGTAAAATATTTTGTTTCATTTTTTTAAATACATATACATATCAAGCACACATTTTTTAGTACTGTAAAAAATGTGTAAATGATAAGTTTTTGTTTTATAATTCTGAACAAAACCTATATTTTTGTGATAAATTGCAAGCGCAGGAATGAGTATGTTAAAGTTAAGTTTTATTCTTCATCGCAATATTGCACAAATAAATAGAATGCTAAATAAATATGCTTAAGTAAATTATATTTAAAATGTGTTTAAAAAAATAGTATATGAAATATGTTTATATTTTATTGTTTTAAAATAAAGAAAAAGAAAAGAAATATACAACACAACAAAAAACAAAACTAATGCCGGATATCCGACGGATATCCGGTCCGGATATCTGTATCCGGCAGGCAAAGGAGCTCCGGATATCCGATATCCGGCAAAATCACTATCCGTTTCATCCCTAGTTTTTTCATTTCAAGGTCAAGAAATATACATATTTACAGAATATTTTGGTGAATAACTGTCCTTGTTGAAGGTAAAAAAAGAAATTATTTTTTAGAATTCTTAAATATAAGTTTGTTTTTCTGCATATAAAGAGTAAATGAATTATGGATAACTCTAAATGCTCCATAGGAATTTTTATGAAAGATAATTGTAACATTTTAAGTTATAGTAGGCAGTCAACTGTAGAGAGTATTTCTAAGTATAATGATGATGATAAAACTTTACTGCAATTGAGAACTGGATGTAAAACAATTGAAACTGTTTGTACTTACCATGCAAAAAAGTTTTTAGATAAATTTTCTCACCTTTATGGAACTTCCTGCTGTGACCCATTTTCGGAACATAATAAGGTGATTACAAAATCGCTGAGAATCATAAGCAAAGATTTGTATTTGAAAAACACAAATTTGAATCTTATCCCTGGAAAATCTCTGTGCTCTAAATGTTTAAATAAAATTCAAAATCAGAGAGTTGAAACCTATAAAGATAATAATGAAGAAATGTACATACCTGAATGTGATTTAGTCGAGTCTGTAAATGTAGCATGTAGTGCCCTTGGAGTATCACCTGTGAAAGTTGCCAAATTATCGCGCGATCGTAAATCATCTACATTAAAAAGAAAAGTTTCAGCGATAACAGAATGTGTCACAAATAAACTAAATAAATCATTTGACCTTTCAATTGTTTCACATGAAGAAAACAATAGTTCTTGCCAAAAGCACATATGTGATAATTATGAAAAATTAATAGAAGACCTTAAAGAGAGAATGAAAACTGCTGAGTGTCTGCAGGATAAAGTAAACATTTTAAGTTTGTTGCCTGTAACTTGGAGCTATGCAAAAATTCAAGCAGAACTTGGAGTCAGCCAGTATTTAATTCGAAAAACTAAAGATTTAGTTAAAACACAAGGAGTTTTACCAAAACTGGAACCTAAGAAGCCAAGCAATATTCTTGGTTCTAGTACAATAAAAGCTATAGAGGATTTTTATCAGAGAGATGCCTGTAGTCGCATGATGCCTGGAAAAAAGGGCTGTATTTCTGTGAGAGGAATGAATGGGGAAAAGTCAAACCTTCAAAAAAGGCTCATTTTATGTGACTTGAAGGAACTTTACATACATTTTAAAGAAAATTATCCTGATTTGAAAGTAGGGTTATATAAATTTGCCGATCTTAGACCAAAATTTTATGTGTTAGCTGGAGCATCTGGTACACATTCAGTGTGCGTTTGTTTGTACCATCAAAATGTAAAACTTATGCTATCAGCGATTAAAAGTGATCATAGCTACAAAGATCTGCTGCAGATTATGGTCTGTGATACTGAAAATGAGAATAGTATGTTTTCGGAATGTACTGCATGTCCAGGTGTGGATGCCATTTTATCACTGATTTCTCCAAGTAACAGCACCCAAATTGACTTGGAAAATGATGAATTTGAGGATTTGCAAGTTTCATATAAGCAGTGGATGTCCACAGACAGATGTGAACTGACATCATGTGTGCTACCTTTACAAGAATTCTTGGTTAAGTGTTGTGAAAAACTTGAGCATCTAAAGAGCCACCATTTCATTGCCAGTAAACAAGCAGCATTTCTAAAATCAAAGAAAGAAGATCTGGATAAGGGGGAATTTTTGATACTTGGAGATTTTTCAGAGAATTTCTCTTGTGTTGTTCAAGACGAGGTGCAGACCTATCACTGGTCAGGTGTGCAATGTACGCTTCATCCTTTTGTTGTCTACTGGGAAAAAGATGGAGAAATTCAAACTCAAAGTTTTTGCTTTGTAAGCGACTGCCTTGACCACAACACAACTACATTCTACGCCTTTCAAATGATCCTTGTTAAAAAACTGAAGGCAGATCATGCTTTAATTTCAAAATTATTCTATTTTTCAGATGGATCTGCCGCACAGTACAAAAACAGGAAAAACTTCATTAACTTGAGCCATCATGAACAAGACTTTGGGATAAAAGCAGAGTGGCATTTTTTTGCTACATCCCACGGGAAAGGCCCTTGCGATGGGATTGGAGGAACAGTGAAGAGGCTAGTGCGAAAGGCTAGTTTGCAACGACCGGTCAGTAATCAAATCTTGAATCCATTAGATGTCTTTGAATACTGCACTGAACATATTAATAGTGTAACGTTTTTCTATGTTTCCTGTGATGATGTTAATGCAGTAGGAAAAGTTCTTGAGGAAAGATATAAAACAGCACTATCATTACCCCAAACTCGGTCTTTCCACAGCTACATTCCACTCAACAGAAATATCATTCATGCCAGACGTACATCATTTTCTTTAGATTTTACAACCTTTCATGTCATCAAAGACGAACCTATCAACCTTAGATTATCCACACCAACAACCCGACCAAAGTTGTCCGATTATGTTTGTTGCGTATATGATGGTGACTGGTGGCTAGGAGAAGTGGTGGAAATAAAGGTATTTGATGTCGAAGAAGAATACAGGATCCACTTTTTTCATCCTAAAGGACCTGGAACATCGTTTAAAAAATCAAGTCATGATAACCAAACTTGGGTTCGGTTTCAAGATATTTTGAAAATCCTGACTGCGTCAGAACTATGGTCAGCACAGGGAAGAGGTCATAATATCACACCTGTGATGAGTGAACATTTGTCAACTCTTCTCTATGAGACAATAAACCACTGAACAAAAAAGTTTTGCATGTTTTGAGAGGTAAGTTAAATTCTATATACCAAGATGTTAGAAACCTTAAATTAGCTTATCAAAGTTTAAATGCGTTCTTTGACAACTCTTCTTAGTCTTTTTAGTTGTTTTCACCATTTAAAACTAACAATTAAGTAAAAAATAACTTTTCACTAACACCTAAGATTAAGAAGTATGAAAATAATTGCGTGTTTCAGTATAATTATTTGAAAATTTAGACCCTTATAGCTGCCAAACACCTTTGAATAACAAAGTAACTTTTTTTTGTTTGAAAGATGGTAAGAAGTACTTAAAATCACACAAGTAAAAAAAAATCTACCTTGCCCCCCACATGCATTTTTTTAGCATTGAAAATTGGATTTTTTAGAAAATTTGCAACTTTGGGGGGTCGTATCTTGTGAAGGGGGCAGAGTAACAAGCCAAACTTTTTAATACAATAAGCAATCTTATATATGTATATAAGAAAAAAAAGAGGGCTTGTTATTCCAAGCCCTTCATAGGTTTTTTAATTTTCAAAAGTGGCAAAAAATTAATTTTGCATCGCAAACTTTGACCTTGAAAAAATAACCTTTGTTTTTAAATCTCAAATTTATTGATACCATATGGAAAAAGATCTTTTTTTTTAGCTTTCCAATGAGCTATAGTTGAGCTTGATAGCTTTTATAGAAAAAAAGTTATAGTTCATAACGCAAAGCATCAAAATATCCAATTTTCGCTGTTGGCAACGACAAAAATAGCCTACATATCGAAGGGTAAATTTTTTTTAAATAAAAAAAATATATTTTTGTGGTCTAAAAGGTATGGGGAAAGCATGTGCAAATTGTCATCAAAATCAAAAATGGTGTTGCACACCCCATTTGTTGATTTAAAATGGAATGACTCTCCTATTATATATTAAACACTACCATATATTTTTATTTGTGGAATTTTATGGTAGTTATTTCGAGAAACCTCTACAGATATTATGAACGACTTTGAGAAATATTTTAGAGGTAATTTCTTTATGCAAATTTAATGATAATTTAATCAATGCTTAAATGAATATTATGTACAGAAGTTGTAAATTCAGACAAATTTTTGTTTCATGTTAGCTGGCATAAGAAAGAAATATTACATACAAATACAATGCAAAAATTATAACATGGTCAAAGTAGAAGCTTTAGTTGTATTCATGCACACATAAAAAAGTGTAATTCAAAGAAATTCAAATTCAACAATATAAAAATATATAGGTTTATCGAAAAGAGAAATATTTAAAATAACAAAAATATATTAAAACATTTTATAAAAAGCACAAATATTTAAACAATTTAGATAAATTCAAGAAAATTATCAAATGTATTAGTATTTTACAATTTAAGGTACCTAATTAATTGCAACATACCTATATAATAATAATGGAAATATTACTAGGAAAATCAGAAAAAAAAGAAAGTTGCTCAGTACTTTTCAATACTTTAAGTTGTTATGAATAACATGTTTTATAAAAATCTCAGTATATTTAGGAAAAATCAAGTAGTATTCAGTAGAGAAAAAAAAAAAAAAAAAAAAAATGCAAATTGAGCTTCAATTTTTATTTTTTAATTATACTATAGCAATGTTTAGTAAAAAAAAAAAAAACAGTAATTAAAATAAATTAAATTAAGGTTAGCTGTTATAATACTAAAATAAATAAGTAAAAACCTATTTTTGAATTGAATGCATGTATAAAGATAATATTAATATCATAAATTAGTCTTTACTAAATATTAAATACAAAAGTTAAAGGATACTTACTTGCTTTTGCACATCAGCGTCGCTTAGGGACATTTTGGCTGCCGGATTAATAAAAATTCACGAAATATAAAATTTAGTTAGTTTATAAACAACACTAACAACTCCTACAACAAGAATTAAAAGTCAGTCATATGACCGAAGATGAAGATAGAGGGGAGGAGGGAAAACGAGATAGGGTATTCGGCAGAAAAACGGACCAGAACATTTAGTTAATCAACAGGCAGCTAGATGGCGAAAAGGTTAGCCGTGATAGTAGATTAGCGTTGAAAGCTTATGGAAATAATTGCTTTTTAATAAAATTTAAGTAATTTTAGGTACTTATTTTAAAAAAAAATTGGCTAGAAATTGTCATGCCATTAATGTGAGAATATAGAGAAATAAAGAGATTATTTGAACATTTTTATTTTTACTTTTTAATTATTACTTTTTAAATCATTAATTCTAAATGCTAAGATATACTACTTTTTCATGTAGAAATTATTTTATCATTTTTATTTTAATCAATTAATTTTGAAAACTAAGATAATTAGTTTTTTAATAATGATTTTAAAAGTAATATTTTTTTCCCATCTTTATATATATATATATAATTTTAGATGATTTAGACTAATTGTAGCTATTTAAAAATTTTAATTGGGTGTAACATTTCTTTTTTTTAATTAATGAATCAAATAAATAAATAAAAATTGAATACTAATTCAAAAAGCCCCTTTTTATCTTTTGATTAAAATTGTTTCGTTTTTTAAAAATTTTTCAATTAAAATTGGAATGACTAGAAAAAATAATTTTAGCACGGAAATAATGTAAGTTTTGATTCTGATAAAATTTTAAAATAATTTTTACATCACATACAAAGCATATATTTGATAAGTTTATTTTTCTTCGGAGTAAAACATGATCCAACTGTAGCAGCATGGGTTTGCTCTCGAAACTAGTCAGTGGGAAGTGCTTGGTTCGATTTCAGGTCATGGTCGTTAAAATAAACGTTCAGAGTTTTCCGCAGTTTACTTCAAAACTCGAGTAAATACAGGCTAGGTCCCTTTAAAAAGACCAATATGAAGGCAATCCATCTAGGTCTAAGACCTAAGTTAGGTAAAACAATATAATGGAGGGGGGGGGGGATGTGAAGTGAATGTTTTGATTATTTTGCAAGAGTATCTTTTCTTTTGGGTTTTACGTCGCAGTAGTGCTGCGCAGATGGGCAATTGGCGACGGTCTGGGACACACCCCTAGAGGTGGTCCGGAGACATGCCATCACAATTTTGATCCTCCACGGAAGGGATGGCTCTCCCGCATCGGTGACCCCCCAGAGGTATAATTTTTGATGGGAACATGGAGGACATTGCGGCCACGACAGATTTTACATGCACCAGCCACCATTAGTGTACACGACGGTGTTTGGTCGGCTCGAGTACCGAACACGCAATCTTCCGATTACGAGGCCGGCGCTCTACCGACTGGGCTACCGCGGCCCTATATTTTGCAAGAGATTTTTGCACAGTAAGATTATCGCATTTTTTATTAATTTTTCAGGTTATCAGTTCATAAATTTAATTTTTTTACAAGCTGCCTTTTTTTTTTAACATTTTAAAAGTTGTTGATAGTTTTAGGATTGAGGCCGATTGGTTGCACTAGGATCCTAGGCCTGTGTAAGAGTGCCTTCCATCGGGTCTTTCTAAGGGATCTTAGCCGTATTTAACTTAGTTTCGGAGAAAACCACCGAACACTTCTAACGGCTAGGCCGACGAGCGCGACCAGGGATCAAACCCAGCACCTCATGTCTACAGCTTCAATCACATGACCTCTTGGCCGTTAGTGGATCCTAGCATTCTAAAAGCTAAAACTTTTCTTATTGTTATTTTTATTGTAAGAATAAAAGATAAATTTGGAATAACGATTTAAATAACCACATTTTTCCTTTTCATTAAAATCCTTATCATTTTTAAAAAAATTAATGATACAAATTTTTGAATGACTAAAAAATATAATTTTGCTGAGAAATACTTCACAGTTTTATCTAAAACAATTTGCATTAACTTTTATACTGCATACATTTTATCTGTTAAATAAATTTCTTACTTTAAAATAAACTGGCTGACGTGAAGTGCCTGGTTCGATACCAGGTGGTACTCGTTAACATCATCGTTCGGAGTTTTCCGTGGTTTTCTTCAAAACTCGAGCAAATACAGGCTAGGTCTTTTTTAAAAACCAATATAACCATTATTATCATATTGGGGGGAGGGAGGGGGTTGAGTAAATGTGTTGATAATTTTGCAAAGAAAATTTTATCTTTATCACATTCATTTAATGGATTTAAACTTCTTACAATGTAACCAAATAAAATTCTTTAAAATAAACATAGAAGCATTTAAACATACGAAAATGTATAAAAAAAAAATAATTGAAATTTATTTCTAACATTCAAAAATTATATTAAATAAAATTGGGAAAAATAAGAAAGAAAATAAAGTATTTTAGGAAATATATATATATATATATATTCCTACGTGAGTTTCATAACACCCCGTAAAATAAGTCTATTATAATTCAAATACAATTTAAATTATTTATTTTCTTCCCAAATTCGTTTCTTTAGAAAGTGTTCAATAGATGACGCGAGGGTCTGCCGGTGGCTTCATGCATATGATGAAACGGGCACTGTATCCGCGTTTGTAATGATCGATAGATGGCGCTTTTTCAGCTCTTGTTGTTAGTAGTAAATATTATTACAGCCACGTGTGTCTATTTTTGTTATTCTACTTAATATTCGTACTATAATTTCTCCGCCATTACATCATGGAAAATTGATTGCTTTTGGAAAAAAATATTTCAGTTTATTCAAAGATCGATCGAAAGTAGATATTTAACTGAAGTTGGATAAATATTAGTTTCAAATCATCTGATTAATTCTTTACTTCCATTAGCCGAAGCAACTGAAATTTTAAATTTGTCATTTGGAAATAAATGGAAGCTTAATTCTGGATTTCTTGGTCCTTTGGAGTTACACTGGAGAACACAACAGTATGTGTTATCTTTTTTACCGGATTTATTCATTTCTATTCAATAAATATATGTGAAACTAAACATCGGCTAGCAATGGCGGGTCGATGGAATTCGAATTAAAGCATGTTTATTGTAATTTCCCCTTAGCCCACCAGAGGGCGAGCATTTCATTACAATCGCGGATTGCCAAAAATCTCTTTCCTAAACAGAAATGCTTACTGGAAGATGATTTTTTTTTTTTTTTTTTTTTTTTTTAAATCTTTTTAATAAATAAATTTTCTTGAAAAGAAGTGATCTTCGATTACATTCAATATTTAGACATATGTCTAAATACTGAATTCAATTGAACAATAAGAAAAAAAAATTACTCTAATAGAAAATCGATTCTATTGACAATTCGAATTCGACTGAAATTCAACTAACTCTTGTTTAGTTTTTCTATCGGCATCGGCACGGCATAGCCAGAAGAAAAATATAAATATTAGTCAAGTCATTAAAGATTAAAAATATGTGGTAGAAAATTTTCTGCAAAATTTTATTCTTGACATTCAATTAGAGCTTTTATGTGACTTTTAATATTTACAATGGCTACATGCAATTCCGGCAGCGAATTGGAAAATAAAAGAGAAGAAAGAAGGAAGCAGGTTAACTAAAAATATAATTCAAATTATATATTGTTGTTACTTTTTAGTTTAGAATTTTTAAAAATTTTTAAATGTAGATCTTAATAATATTATGATATTTATGAGAGTTAATAAATTTATGGTATGAATTATTTGCTTGCAGGTTATGCTTGGAGATCTCCCATCAGATTTTTTACGTGTTACTCCTATTTCAGCAGAACAGCAGTTATCATTAGATGAACAAGCAGCAATTGCATTGCAGCAACAGTTATCTGGAAATTTTGCATCAACTCTTGCTGGTCGTTTGACTATTAGCGTGATTGAGGTATGATGTGAGATAATGAGTTTATACGATTCATAAATTAAATCTAACTATTGTTATTTTCTATACATCATATGTATAATAGGTCATGTTTGTTACTTTACTACAACAATATTATAATTTAAAAAATAATATCGACGGCAGTTTTGTTGAACGAAAACAGGTATTAAAATTAATCGGATACGAAGTTTTGATTAGGTTTTATTAATTAACTAAAATATGAAAATAATAACCTGCTATTAATTTAAAACCCGGACATTTAACTTTTTAATTGTTGCCAAAAAAAATTTACCAGTTTTTTTTTTTTTTTTTTTGTAGCATAAAATTTAATATGTTTCACGCGAAAAAAAAAAAAATAAATAAATAAATATTAAGTTTGCTCATGCAGTAAAAAAACAGCCATAATCTTTTTTAATATACTTCAATTTTAGATATTCTTTTTTGTTTTGTTTAAATAGTATGTTTTTGGCACGGATGAATCATGCTTGGCTATATTAAGGCTGTACTATGATCAGATTTACATATTTAATTAATTAATTATTTTCTATATACCAACTACTATTAACTAACTCAACTAATATTATAACTTATAACCACAAAACTTAATTGTCTCATGTGATAGATGTAGCCGATCATAGCACATTGTAATATTATATTTGGCGTGAAATTGTTGTCACTTTATAGTTGATCGAATAAATCAAATAAATATAGAAAATAACACTCAAAAGAAAATATTATGTGCATCACGTACAGTGTAGTTCATATGTAACTGCAATTCAAATATAAAATTGCTACTTCAATTTTTTCGATACGGTCTGTTTTGAAAGTGTCATCTGATAAAAAAACAAATGGAAGCCCGCTGGTAAGCTATTGTCACAGGCATAGGGACAGGCACCCGAGATTGTGCGAATGAGTGTGTCATTGCCGAATGCAGTGGAGACAGGAAACCGACTTTTGAGAAATTTCATGATAAAATTTTTTTTTTTTATTTTGGTTTACAAAGCAATATAGAAAAGAGTTTCCTTTAAATATAATGACCAGCAAAGCAGGCATAGCCTTCATTGATTCACTACCTTAATTCATTTCAGATTCTGTTACTTTTGACAGGGTTATATTCTAGTATCTATATAATAACTGAGCACAAATAATACTGTTATGCTGAGTTAGTCTTGCATCAGATCGAGTACCCATGGTTCTCCGCTTTGTGGATCGAATTAGCATTAAATTTTGACCTGCGGTTCTACCTGCAAAATATGTTTCCAAGAAGAATGTTTCATGTTGTCTATTTATAAGTGTCATATAATCTTTTTCATGCAGAGTTTGAATGACATTCTCTCCCTTCATAGCAGTATAAAGCAATATGACTCATTTCATAACATAAATTTATAAAGAAGAAATGTATAAATATTAATACTTAACATTTCAAACATTATATGAGAAAATTATTTGCTTTCCAATGTATATTTGCCTCTTTTTACTTTTTTTTTTAAAAATAATACCTATAGGAATATACTTAAAGTACTTAATTGCTGCGTTGTTGGCACAAGCTGCTTTTCGCTGGAGGGCCCTCTGCGTCCTCAGTCATGGCTTGAGCGGAAAGTGTCTGGACTTCCAAAACTTCATTTTCACCTATGATCAGGCGGTGCCACTCTATATCAATTCCAATTTTTGATTCGTGGTCATTCACGGCTTTGCGGTCATGAATTATTTCAACTGTTTTGCGGAAAAAAGCGTATGTGGGGTTATTGTAATTCGCAATTTTAGCTAGGTCATTAAACAATGTTGATGTCATTTTCCTGATATGTTTTAGCAAGGGCTGTATTGTTTTTAGCATATTTAATGTCATTTTGATGTTCTTTTATTCTTGTTTTTATTTTTATTTTAGTTACACCTATGTAGCAACCTGTACTATTATTTTGATACTTAAAAGGAATTTTATAAATGCTGGCAGTTTCAAGGGGGGGGGGGGGGCTAAGCTTTACTATACGGCACCCATTGCTTATTACCGTTGCCGATGTTTTGATCACGTGATATGATGGTGATTCGAGACCCGAATCAGAGTATCGATACTTTTTTCTGTTGTATCGAAACGTAACAAAAGGATCTTCAATTGTTAAAGATCGTTTATATCTTCTCTTCTACTTTTTTTAAAGCCGCCGCGGTATATGTAAGTAAGATTAATTCTAGATTTTATTATTTTTAAATGATTTTACAAAGTTTAAAACAAAATTTTTTTCAGTGTATTTTTATATATTTTTTAATAAATTTACGAAGGAAAAAAAGGGTAGGGCATAATAGTCATTGCTTCAGTACTGATTTTTTTTCATGCATTGTGATTTAATTAGGTGCATTCAGTGATTATTTATTTATTTATAATGCTTGCGTAGTGATCTACTACTCACCGTTACAGCATATATTTCATGCATTTTCTGATTCATGCTCCTCGAAATAGGGGTGTCCAGTGATGTTTGTTTTTGGTTTTAATTCTTGCGAAGAGAGCAAACAGCAGAAAACATAGTGACCGAGGCTCCATGAATTTTCATGCTTTTACTGATTCATGCTCCATGAATTAGGGGCGTTCAGTGATGTTTTTCCTTTGGTTTTAATGCTCGCGAAGCGAGCAAACAGCAGAAAACATAGTGACCGCGGCTCCATGACTTTTCATGCTCCACGAAATAGGGGTGTCCAGTGATGTTCTTTTTGGTTTAATGCTCGCGAAGCGAGCAAACAGCAGAAAGCATAGTGACCACAGCTTTATGAATTTTCATGCTCCACGAATTAGGGGCGTCCAGCGATGCTTTTTTTTTTGGTTTTAATGCTCGCGAAGCGAGCAAACAGCAGAAAACATAGTGAAACATTAAAAAAATGTTTCATAATAATGAAAAGTATTGTTTCATGACATTTTGATTTGATTCACGACGTTGTGAAACGATTCGCAGTACCGACTCACAAACCGAATCAAAACATCATCATACCACGTGATCAAAACATCGGCAACAGCAATAAGCAATGGATGCCGTAAAGCTGTTCCCAAGGGGGAAATATTATCTTTATTGCTTCTTATAACTTGAAAAATATTTGGGTTAAGTTTAATTGGTACGTTTATATTAAATTTTTTAGCTGCGTTTTTTATTTTATTAGAAATGCTTTGATTATAAGGGATTGAGTATGTGAAATTCATCAGTAATTTAATCACTTTATTTTACATGAAGGACGATAAATTCATTAAATATATACAAAAATACCTTACATAATGTCCTTAGTTTCTTTTACCTGCACAATACGTATTTCGAGTGCTTCACACTCATCATCAGGTGCTAAGTGATCTCGGAACAACTATAGTATTTCCCCTCAGCTAGATTTGGCGATTTTTCGTTGGCGATTATGGGTAAATTCTACTTTTGAAGTGGTTGCCATGGATTTCTAACGTAAACAAAACCGAAATATGTTTTTCACAATGTATCGATACATTAAATGAATCATTAAAATAATTCATTGAACTTATTTCTAATAATAACAAAACAAATATGTATTTAAAATTGACTTACTTTCTTGATGTTTATGAATTTCGTTATACTTTTACATTCCATACAGTTATTCAGTTTAAATGCTATTTTATATTTACCGGTAAAATATGATTATACAAATTAGAATTTCGTTTAACATTTTTAACAAAAGGAAAAAATTATTTTTCATGTACATATATGTACATTTATTTATATTTAAAAAAAAAAAAAAAAAAGGAACAGCTTTACTATACGGCATCCATTGCTTATTGCCGTTGCCGATGTTTTGATCACGTGGTATGATGGTGTTTTGATTCAGTTTGTGAGTCGGTACTGCGAATCGTTTCACAACGTCGTGAATCGAATCAAAATGTTATGAAACAATACTTTTCATCACTATGAAACATTTTTTTTTAATGTTTCACTATGTTTTCTGCTGTTTGCTCGCTTCGCGAGCATTAAAACCGAAAAAAACATCACTGGACGCCCCTAATTCGTGGAGCATGAATCAGTAAAAGCATGAAAATTCATGGAACAGCGGTCACTATGTTTTCTGCTGTTTGCTCGCTTCGCGAGCATTAAAACCAAAAAAAACATCGCTGGACGCCCCTAATTCGTGGAGCATGAATCAGTAAAAGCATGAAAATTCATGGAACAGCGGTCACTATGTTTTCTGCTGTTTGCTCGCTTCGCGAGCATTAAAACCAAAAAAAACATCACTGGATGCCCCTAATTCGTGGAGCATGAATCAGTAAAAGCATGAAAATTCATGGAACAGCGGTCACTATGTTTTCTGCTGTTTGCTCGCTTCGCGAGCATTAAAACCAAAAAAAACATCACTGGACGCCCCTAATTCGTGGAGCATGAATCAGTAAAAGCATGAAAATTCATGGAACAGCGGTCACTATGTTTTCTGCTGTTTGCTCGCTTCGCGAGCATTAAAACCAAAAAAAACATCACTGGACGCCCCTAATTCGTGGAGCATGAATCAGTAAAAGCATGAAAATTCATGGAGCAGCGGTCACTGTTTTCTGCTGTTTGCTCGCTTCGCGAGCATTAAAACCAAAAAAAACATCACTGGACGCCCCTAATTCGTGGAGCATGAATCAGTAAAAGCATGAAGATTCATAGAGCCTCGGTCACTATGTTTTCTGCTGTTTGCTCGCTTCGCGAGCATTAAAAAAAAAAAAAAAAAAAAAAACATCACTGTATACCCCTAATTAGCGATGCATGAATCAGTAAATGTTACGTTACGATACAACAGAAAAAAGTATAGATACTCTGATTCGGGTCTCGAATCACCGTCATATCACGCGATCAAAACATCGGCAACGGTAATAAGCAATGGGTGCCGTATAGTAAAGCTTAGCCAAAAAAAAGACAATAGAAACAAGTTCCGTACTTATAAGTAAACAATATTAATCACTAATTTTAATTTTCCTGTCCTCCCATTTAATATCTCTCACAATTTCCAAAAATTTCAAAAAAACATTTTCATTATTTTCCTGACATCTTTTATGAAACAAATACATAGCCAAATAAAATTTAAATTCACATTTGCGACTGTACGTCGGCAGTGTATTTTTAACATGGCGCCATGTTGTTTCTATTGTATTAGTATGGCAGCCAGTGGAAGGATCAACAAAATTTAAACTATGATTCACTGTTAAATGATCATATCCTTCCTTGCCTAAACATTCATACGCCTTCCAACAATCACTATACACAGTCGTTCCCGGTTCTATCCATTCTTTAATACATTCAAGCAAAATCTCTTTCGTTCTATTGTGCACAGCCACCAGAAACATTTTCCCAGAATTCCTTTCAATACCTCCAAACACCCACTGGCCATCCACAGAATGACCTCTTCCATACTTCCTTTTACCGAATTTCGACTCATCAATTTCTACAATCTTTCCAAAACCACCAATCTTTTCTGAATTTTCCTCCACATAATCCAAAATCACCTCATTTATGAACTGTCTCCAATCAGCACAAGTATTACTTGAAAAACCCATTTGATACATAATCATACATGTCCGTTCGCCGATCAAAATCTCATAGGTTAAAGAAAGGATTTCGTCAAAACTTAATTTGCTCGACGAGAACCACGATCCAAACCTAATCGATTTTTCGGCGGAACACCTTTTACTCTTATCATTTACATCAACATAACCATAACATCTCCATGCAAATCCATCCGTCACTTTCTTTCTTGGTCCAAAAACCATATCACTCTTACACTTTTCACAAATCATACTTCGTTTAATCAATCCACATTCTTTCAAAAAATCCAAAAACCTTTCTCTGTCTCTAAATAATTCACTCAAAAAAATCCTAGTACATTCACCTTTTTTCCCAAATACAGCTCTATCACTCGTTACAACCATTCTTACATCCTTTCTCAACAAATCTTTATATTTTTCAACAATTTCCATTATAGAATCATTACTGCTAGCTGCCATAGTAAATAATAATAATAAATCAATTAAACAAAATAAACCGGTAATAAAAAATAAAGTACGACCTTTTTTGTATAATAATACTTCACCGGGTGAAATAGAAATAGAACAATGAATAATTATCTCTTTATAATGAATTAATAAGCTGGTTGCCATGGTAATTAAAAAACATAACGCTAGTTGCTATGGCATAAAAAATAAATACTATGCAGCCTGCAGACGATGTTGAAATGATGTTATAATATTTCACCTAAATTACTACAAAAATCATTATATAAAACGGTCGTATTTTATTTTTTACTATTGATTAATTTTCTTTATAATTTATTATTAATTTGCATGGTAATAAAAAAATGACCAAACGCTGCATGAATCAGTAAATGTTACGTTTCGATACAACTGAAAAAAGTATCGATACTCTGATTCGGGTCTCGAATCACCATCATATCACGCGATCAAAACATCGGCAACGGCAATAAGCAATGGCCGCCATGTTATATCTATCGCAAGCAATCCAGAACGACATCGTTATCGTTCAAATCGGCGCCAAAGAAAAATCGCCAAATCTAGCTGAGGGGAAATACTATAGTTGTACCGTGATCTCTTCATCTGTCTCCATTGTTGATTTTCGTCGGTTCGTTTGCCATCGTCCCTTCACTTCAGTTATATTTAGGATTGGTTGCCATTCTTTCGGTATTGTCGAGTGTTCTCTTTCGTTAATTGCGTAGGGGTTAGTCAGAATTTCGAGGGCCTCCCGTTTTAGGGCATAACTGTGATTATCAGGGTTTAAACTGCCATTAGTTTTTTTAGCATTTTGCTAAAACATATTGGTCAGAATTTTGCTAAAAAGCTAAAACTGGATATCTGTATAAAGTATCTCTATATTATAACTTGGATTTTTTTTTTTTTTTTTTTTTGTAATATTTGCAGGCAAAAACTACGAAAAAACTGAAATTTTTGGGAATCATTATTTATATAGTAATTTGGATTTATTTTTAATGATTGAATTTAAATGCAAAAATATTTAAAAGTATGTCAAAATTCAGAATTTGCTTCCTAGAAGCATTCTTAGCACTAGTATTTCACGATTATCTACCACTACACTTTACTTAATTTTTAAATTGCTTTTTCATTTTACACATATGGTATAAGTACCTCTTTTTCTATTGTTAAAATCAAAACTTAGTTTCCCTGATTCATATTTTTTAAGTCACAAATATGGATGCTTGGTTAAAATCATCAATGAACAAAAGGAATAAAAAACAAAACTGAGGATAACAAAGCTAAGTAAAAGAAATCAATGGTATTCAAAGAATTAATTAACTTTCGAAAAAGCTAAAATAGTGCTTGCCTATTTTCGCTAAAATGCTAAAGTAATTTTTTTGCCAGGTTAAACCCTGGTGATTATTATATGGAGCAAGTTTATTAGTTGTGATTGAGTTAATGTTGATAGGGTTATTATGGTGGGTAGAGGAGAGTGCAGTAGATAGTCTATGATGTTTTAAGTCTGATTTGTGCTCTTTTTCGCGATCGCAAATTTTCCTTTTTGTAACACCTATATAACAGGCGCTTTTTTCGTTAATATAATTAAAATCAATTTTGTAAATACCGGGGGTGGAATTATTGTCTATTTTATCTTTTTAGTTTCTAATATATTGGAAAATATTTCTATTGGGTTTGATGGGGATGTTTATATTAAGTTTTTTTGCTTCATTTTTTATTTTAATGCTTTCGCCGTTGCAAAAAGGGATGGAAGTTGTAAATTTAGGTATTAATTTTTGCACGTTATTTATTTTATTGAGGTCTTTAATACGTTTTTTATAAAGTTTATTGATAAGATTTTTTGGGTATTTTGCGTTTTGTGTGATGTTTTTAATATATTTTAGTTCATCATTAAGGAGAGTTTTATTGGAACAAATAAAAATTGCACGGTTAATATAGGAACGGATAGCAGCGTACTTATATGGGAGGGGGGTATGGCAGTGATTATTAATAATTTCAGAGCTAGCGGTAGGTTTTCTGTAGGTAGTAGTATCGAATGTGTTATTTTGATTTTTTATAATTTTAATGCCTAGATAATTTAACATATTGTTAGATTCGTTTTCCATAGTAAATTTTATATTTTTATCCAAATTGTTTAAGTCTATCAGTATGCTATTAGTATCAATATAATTTGGAAAAACGGCAAAAATATCATCCACATAACGTGTCCAGACTTTACTTTTATTGATAATGTTTTTAGCAGAGTTTTCAACAAGTTGCATTTTTTAATTCTGCTATAATTCCTGAGACGGGCGAGCCCATAGGGACCCTGCAAAAATCGCGGGGTCCCTATGGGCTCGCTTATACTGCTTAAAATGCACTTAAGCAGTATTGTAGCTTTTTTGAAAGTTCTTTATATAAGCTTGATTTCTTTTTCTTGATTATTCCCAATTTTGTTTTCGATTTCTTTTGTTCACTGATATTAACCAAGAACCGTAATACTTGTGATATAAGAACATGAATCATGGACCATCTATATTTGTGGTTTAAGAAACTTGAATCAGTAAAACTTTGTTTTGATTTCAACAAAAGAAAAATAGACACCTGTGCCATATGTGCAAAATGAAAAATTGATTAAAAAGGAGAGTAATGGGTAGGGGTAAATCACTGAGCAATACTAGAATTGAGAATGCTTCTGTGAAGCAAATTCTAAATTCTGGCATACTTTTAAATATTTTTGCATTTAAATTCAACCATTAAAAATTGAAATTACCGTAATTTCTGGTAGATAACCCGCAGGTAAGATGTCATTTCTCGTCCAGACATTTTATTTAATAGAGAAAGCTTTACTTTTTCGAAGGAAGAGCTTGTACAAATATAAATTTATTTATCAATTGGAATTTCTGGTGCAAAACTGGATTATATAACCTGCGGGGTATCTACCAGAACTTGCGGTAAATCAAAATATACTTAATAATTAGCAATACCTGATATTTTTAGTGTTTTTGTAATTTTTGCCTGCAAATATTTGAATAAAAATTAGAGGTTATTATATAGAAAATGAAATTATGTAGTTTTTGCTTTTTAACAAAATTCTTTGCAATATAATTTAGCAAAATACTATTAAGATAATTAAAGTAATGTAAAAGCTTATTTAAAAGGTAAACTCTAAAAAAATATTAAAATTATTAAAACCACTAAAAGTTACCTTTTAGTAGTTTTAATGTTTTTAATATAGTTAAAGTAGCCTTACTTGTTTACTCTGTGGCTTATTCGGTCAGGTGCCTGGCCATCATCAGGAAGCTCTTGTGGCTGGGTGCGTGGCTGAATGAGCCCATGGAGTAAACAAGTAATGCTATTTTAATTTATAGAGTATTCTCCAATTAATTATCGACTTAATACTATGTCTTTTAACAAAATGCTAAAAAAAAACTAATGTAGTTTAAACCGTGGTTAATAAGGAAAAGAAATATAGAAAGCAACAAAACTAGTGCTGGATATCCGTATCCAGCGGGCAAAAGAGCTCCAGATATCCTCGGGCAAAACCATTGTCCGTTTCATCCCTATTAAAGATATATACATTAAGAATGCTGAATTATGATTGTAGATAATCCTGCACCCCCATTTTTACATAAATAATTCTTGTGACTATAGTCAATAATAATAAGTTTCTAAAATTTTAAACACCAAAATATCTTGCTTGGATGTAATTTCATTTCTTAAGTATTATGAATTAATTTATCAATTTATTGATTGTTGAAAATTGCAGTCATACTTTGTTTTTTGAGGAATTTTATATCATAGAATTTACATTTATTCATTATAATTTATCTTTATTAAATTGTTATGATTAATGTAATTAATAATTTTGTTTAATGTTACATTAGAAAACAGTTGCTTTGTTCAATATATTCTATTCCTTAATTACTCTGAATAATTTCGATTTAAGGATAGCTAAAAATAGCAATTATATATAAGAATTTTTTCAAATATTAATTTGAAAAAATAAATAAATAAAAAATAAACTTTTATAAGTTTGGCTTGTTGAATAGTTTTGTCAAATAATTTTATATTTGGCTAGCTGAGTTGTTCAACCAAGTATGGGCTCTTCCCACCTGATGTCAGAGGTCACATGATAGAGGAAAAACAAATAGCAGACAAAGTATTGTTTATCTATAGCGATTGCTGAAATAACATATTTTCTATTCTTATTTTTGATCAATCGTATTTAATCTGTGTTATTTATTACAAATCATCATTTTTAATCCATTTTATATCATTATTCATCATCTTTTGTTTGCTGTATACATTTACAATCATCATTTAGTTTATGTTTGTTATTGATGTTCATGAAGAACATGTTTAATAATCTGATTTTTGGTACTTAAATCAGTGACAGTGCAATATTGTACTGCGTAAAACCATTTAGACCAGTAACTAAGTTAATTAACTTGTTGTAACACCTTTATGCAATTAAATTAAATGAAAACATTTTAAAATTTCAAATTATAATCCATAAACATTCCACAAGAAGTTATTATTTATTGCTAGATCAATTAATGCTACAGTTACACTACAATATACAAAAATCGATTCTTATAGGTAAAAATAAAATAACACATAAAATGCTTTTTAAAAATTATTAAATTTACAAATACAATTATTCTACTGTTTACAAATGCACAATATTACTTTTATTTAATTTTATATTAAATATTAACATTTTTGTTCTTAAGAACAATATTTAATTGAATTCGATTCTCAGAATTCAATTATTCGTTTTCCTCTATCACGTGATTGAGCAGACGACGGTGGGAAGAACCCATTGTTTCATATCAGTTTTTATGTGCATTTTTGTGTACTTCTATTCATATTGAAATATTTATTTTTAGGCAAAGTTGAATAAAAATTATGGCATAACTAGAATGGATCCATATGTAAGATTAACAGTTGGGAAGACAGTTTTTGAAACAAATACTGATTATAATGGTGCTCGAAATCCTAGATGGAATAAAATTTTTAACTGGTAAGATTTGTTTTTATCTTTGTTACTTACTAATTCATACCTAAACTTGTTATTCACTTGTGTATAATAAATTTGTATTATGGAGAAGTAATCTACAATTTGCTGATACCATATTTAGTGTTTAATAATCCAATTCTTGAGGTAAAGGTGAAATTTATTTCAGATAAAAAGTCTACTTTGAGTGAAGTAACATCTGAATCAGATATGGCAAAAAGAATAAGTAAATAAATAAAAGGGAAGTATATCTATACCTGTACAGTTAAATTACACAATGTTTAAAGTGAAGGTTACTTACCAGCAGTGGCGGCTCGTCATTAAGGGCAAAAGGGCACGGCCCCACTTAATTTTTTTTTTTTTTTTTTTTCGATTTAAAAAAAAAAAAAATAAATAAATAAATAAATAAATAAATAAATATATATATATATATATATATATATATATATATATATATTCATTATTTCATTCTTTTTCTTATTTTATTGTAACTGTTCAAAAACATATATACAAAATACCATCCTATATCCCTTTTTTAATTAATATCTCATTATCGTTTATTTATCAATATATTCTTTTCAGGTGTCATAAATCACTTAATGATTCACCCAACCAAGGCTGACAAAAAAAAAAGCCTTGGACCGACAGCAGCTGCCTTATCAGCTAAGAGAGGGACAGCATTGTACCGGCCCAACTTGGCGAGTCCATTTCTACAGTATTTATTCTATTAGAACAGCGGTTTGACAGATTTGGCGACAAACTCTTTTATCAGCTTAAGCGCGCCATAATTTATCGTTGGGCACAGAGATTCTGGCCCTTCAGAACAAAACTATAGGGAAAAAAACTGTCTCCTAGAAAATATGTTAACCTGGATAAAACTTGGCGCTTTTTCCGTTTCTTTTATTTGTATGATTTTTCGGTGCATTTTTTTAAAACTTACATATTATAGTTTTAAATTCTAGTGTTTACAAATGAATTCTCTCTCTTGATAATTAAAAATATTTTTCTAGATTAGCATTTAAGATAAAAGCTCTTAATTAAGAATTTGAGACCTCTCTGTCTGAAGTATTTTGAATTTAAATGGAAAAATGGAAAGAAAATGTTCAAATGCGATATTTTTCTTCAGTTTGGTATACTATGACTTTTATGCAAATAAACTATATATATTTTTTAATAAATAAATAATGGATTTATGTGGATATATATGGATTAACTATCTGTATAAAAATGGAGTTTATTTTTTTTATTACTTTTTTAATGATTTTTTTTTTTAATACAATTTGATATGTTTTTATTATTATTATTATTTAAAGACGATAGACCGTCTTTATTTCTTTATTTATCACATCCTTAAAAAAAAAAAAAAAAAAAAACTCTATTTTTGTTTTTTATTTTAGTTAAGAATCAGTCTCTAATTCTCAACAAACATTATGCATAAAAATAACATGAAATTGTATCAAAAAGTAAGAATTTTATAATCATAATTCAAAAATTTTTAAATGACATTTTTCAATGAAATATCAAAATTTAAACTGTGTTTTCTCTAAATGCATATTTTTATAATTTTACGCATGTAAATTCAAAACTCGTAAGAATAAGGGTAGGGTATTTAATTTTAAATAGATTTTTTTTTAGATCATTTTCTCTTAATTGAATAAGAAATTAAAAAATTTAATTTAAATTGTTTAAAATTATGCTTTTAAAGTGAGAAACATGGTAGTTTTCTAATATGTATTTGCGTTACATTATTCATGACTTTCTAAATTTCAATAAATTCTTCTTATAAATTTATTAAGGTTAATTTTATTTATTTTTTAAGATAAGAAACATTAATATAACAATTGAAATGATTATTATTAAATGATTTAGGGGTATAGTTCGTGCAAACTAAAAAAAAAAAAGAATACATGTAGTGTGTAGAGAAAATTAAGTTAAAATTTTAATGGCATTTAAAGCCAGTTGACTAAAAGTAGGTTCTAGATATGGGTGGTGTATTCTCCCTAGTAAGTTTTTCTAAGTGATACCTAGTTCGTATTTATGCGAGATGGGAAAACTCCAAACGTATATATCGACGAAAGCGACATAATATAGAATTCGGCAATTCCTATCTACCATCTTCCAGATATTTAAATTTTGATACTCCATTGATCAGAAAACTTCAGAATTTTGCAAGTGAAGTAGTAAAACATTAATTTCTGATTTTCGCAGTTTTTTCGTAATGTTAAATTTAAGATTTGCTATTAAAAATATCGAAAAATTCACGCTTTATATACCTCCTAAATAATGTTTGTTTTTATGTCTAAACAATTAATATTATATTACACACCATACAATGGGTCGAGCCCCACCTGTAAAAATTTGCACGAGCTGCCACTGCTTACCAGTTACATTTAAAAATTTTGGACACTTGCAAAGTTGTTTGAAAAGAAGACGTCATTTTATCATTCACAAATTTAGCATTTAGTAATTTTTTATTTTTTGTGTGAAAGCATATTTCGTTTTATGTTGAAAAAAATAAATAAAAATACCTCTTAAACTTTTTTAGCAACAATAAAAAATTTGAATGGCTTATATTAAGGCAATTATCAGTTTATTATTTTAATATTTTAGTTAATTTTTAAAAATCTAATCAAATTTCCAGTGTAAATAGTAGCCTATGTCCTATTCCAGACTATTATCTATATCTGTGCCAAATTTCATCCAGATCCGTTTAGCCGTTGTGGCGTGACTGAGTAACAAACATCCATCCATCCAAACTTTCGCATTTATAATATTATATATATTATAAATGTGAATGTCCGTTTATTTGACTGAGTTTCACGCTAAAACTGCTCGATGGATTTCGATAAAATTTGTTATGGAGATAGCTTATACCCTAACTTAAAAAGTTGGCTACCTTTTATTCCGAAAAAAAATTGTTTTTGCGATTTTTATGCATAAAATAGCAATTTTGTAAGCTAATAATAGCAAAAAATTAGCCATTTAAATTTATCCATAATTTAATTGTTGCCAAAAAAAAAAAAAAAAAAAAAAAAAAAAACGAATTTATTTATTTTTTTCAACAGGAAAATAAATACATTTATCTAAACGTGAACGATAAAAAATTATAAAAAAAAATTATGCATCTCACAAAAACTGACGTCATTTTTAATTAAAAATTTCTTTTACACATTGATAAAGTGCTAATACGCAAGCGAAGTGATGACGTCACTGGCCGTTCATGGATGCAAGAAAAATATTTCCTATGTTAAACGTCCATTGGATTTTTTTGTAAAAAATTATTAAAAATCGAGGAAAATTATTTCCCGATTTTAATCCCCATATTTAGGTATAGGTATGTATTAATTATTATGTCCATGCGTTAGATTAAGTTATTTTTGTTGTAAAATTGACAAAATTTGAATTTTTAATTTCAAAACTCTAGGAATAAAAAAAAAAAAAAATGGCAAATTTCCATATTCGATTGAAAACACAAACATTTCATTTCAAAAGATGATATTTACACAATAAATATCCAACTAATATACTAATTAAAAGGAAAATGATAAATATTCTATCATAGTTTGAAGTAAAATTTGTTTTCAAATGTCTAAATAATTGATATCGGTCATCCTTAGCAGAAAAAAAAAAAATATTGACGAATTATTTGGCGAACATAATTTAATTCCTTTCAAAAATCATGGTTATTTTAACAACTTATATTAAGAGAGTAATGAATAATATGAAACAATATTTCGTACAATGCATATTACGAAAATATACATCTGGCATGCATATTTTCGTATTACGTTTTTGATCACTAAATACAATAAGTGCCAAGAACGACAGAGTTTTGAAATTTAAAATTAAAATTTTGTCACTTTGACAGCAAAATAACTCAATCTAACACATGCACATGATAACTAATCTATACTAATATTATAAATGCGAAAGTTTGGATGGATGTTTGTTACTCAATCACGCCACAACGGCTAAACGGATCTGGATGAAATTTTGTACAGAGATAGATAATAGTCTGGAATAAGACATAGGCTTCTATTTATACCGGAAAAAATGTAAACTTTTAATTAATCTTCTATATACAAGGATGGAACACGGGCGCAGAATTCATACAACTATCAATGTACGAAAACTTTCTACTTCTTAAATCAACGATATCATAAGTAGAGAAATTCCTTAAACAGATTCCGGTATGAATTCTGCGCCCGTGTTCCATCCCTGTATATAATATAAATATTTCTTCTATAATAAAATTTTAAAATAATTTATTTTAATATTTAATTGTTGCCAAAGAATATTTCACGCGAATAATAATAAAAAAAAATAATAAATATTAAATTTGCTTAGGCACATGACAACATAACGTCATTATCAAAATTAAATAATAAGAAAATGAAAGCTAATTCAGATCTCTATTAAAGAGCTTTATTAGTTGATAATCCTGGGTATATTTTTAATTTTAATACTGAAGTAGATAGGACATTTTTCGCCAAGGATTCTATTTTTGTGACAGCAACCTTAAGCCAAGTAGTCCATAAAAAATATAAACAAATCTGTACATATAAAAGAGTAAACTCTATGATTCACTGACTCAACACTGCCATGACGATTCTGTGGGAAAGAGGGTCACAAATTTTAGTGACCAGGTTGGTTTTCGGAGCCTGACCCCCAACTAAGACGGAATTTTGCAAAATACCCCCCCCCCCCCCTGTCTCCCTTGGGGGGCAGAAGGCTTATCTCGGCTCCAAATTACTTAACGGTGAAGAAATTGCAGATGGAAAGACCAGACTTGAGTACAAAAAAATTACTTTCTGCGATTTTGGATTTTTAAGGGGGAGGGGGGGGGGAAGGGAAAAGGTTTTGGAAGAAGGGTACTCAACACACGGGGAAATCGAACTGAACACACACTACAAAGGGATTTTATGAAATTCCACCCTACCGCCCTATGGAGAATGGGGGGCAAAAACATGTAATTCATGCGTAACGCTGCACTAAATTATATAAGGTTGGACATTTTTTATGTAAGGGACGATTATATGTATCTAACTCATAGTATGAAGAGATTTTGCGAAATTCCCTCCTTTAAGAACGGGGGGAGAGATTTAAAAAAAAAAAGTTTTAAAGCATAACTCAGCTTTAAATAATTTCATGATCTCAATTTTTTGATGTGTCGGTTAGGTATGTGTATGCAACATGCAATATGAAGTAATTTTGGAAATTTACCCCCCCCCTTTCCTCTTGGGGCGGGCGGGGCAAAAACCACATTTTGAAGCTTAAATCCGTCCAAATTACCTAAGAATGGCGAATTTTGGTGTGTGGGTGTTAATTAAGTGTGCGAAATATGCACTTTGATGAGAGTTTGTAAAACTTTCAACTGTAACCGCGAGGGAGGGGGAGTAAGAAGCAGGTAAGGGACTGCCGAAGGCATTGGGCAACTTAAAATTAGATTTTGACGGATTTCAATGATTTTTTTTTTTTTTTTTTAGATATTTTATTATTATTAATGATATGCTGTTTTGGGGATTCATTTCAATATAATGACCAGCGAAGCGGGCAAAGCCTGCTAGTATTAGTATAGATTATCTGCCTCTAGAGCTTTGTAATTATCAATAACATTATTTTATTTGAATTTAAAGCTCTATAGTAATATTTCCCCCCTCTCTAAGGATTCTTTTATAATCCTGAATCAAATTGTTCAGCATAACATTATTTCTGAGTATATAAGAGGCTTCTGATAAATTATTAAATTTTACTAAAGTTTCCTTGTAGAAAAGGATATTTGGCACTTAATTTTTTATCTAGTTTAGGTTTATTGCTTTCATTTTATCATTTAAAGTAAAAGATTATTCACTAGAAAGCCATATAAATTTATTTACTAAGTAATGATTTAGCAAAAAATTTATTTTTTCATGTTAGAATGCCACCTTTAAGTATACTCATTTAGCAATATACAGTTTTATCATTCATTTACAATATTCAGATTTTGAAGATTAACATTAATTGTATAGCCAACAAGGGGGGGCGGGGGCAAATAAATTGCCTACTTCCGCAAAATCGGAGTCTTCAGAGAGGTACATAATTTTATATGGGCCCTTAATAGAGTTAAATTAATATTAAACCCTGTGGGGAAATTTTTGGGTTATAAAAAATTTGCCATTAAGTGGACATGTGTAATATGCACAAATGTGCAGAATTTTAGAAGGCACCTTTCTTTTAATGGAAATGATTTTGTTATGAAATTTCCAGGGGTAAAAAGAAATCACTGCTGGAAAAGTTGAAAAACAAAAGAACTCTGAACTTGTAATAAATTTTAAGAAAAACAAATGATTAAGTGTTAATAAGGTTATATTGCCTCAAAAAGTTGACAAAAATAATGTGGAGTAAAAGGATTGCATCAAAAGTTGCAAAAACCTACTATGCTAGGTGAATCATTTTGAACAGCAACAGTTTTGACACTTATGTTTGACTTTTCATGTTTCTAAAATATTCATTCATTATTATTATTTTGATTTTTATTATAAAGTAGGCTTAAGTTTTTAATTTGTAGTAAGTGTAATACTTTTTCAAATATTTTATTCTATATGAAATTAAAGTTCAGTTTTGCTTTGAATTGTTTAAATGATCAAGGTCTCTATTATTGTAATAGTGGCATTTGTTTATCCTCATTCTTGAAAAAAAATTATATAAAATTTAAAAATTCATTTCTAATAAAATAAATATTATATAAAAAAATATAGTTATACTTATTTATATTAAATGAAAAAAATTTAAAAAATAACATTATTTTTTTCAAGATAAAAATAAAATACAAAAAGGGATCAAATCTTCCCAATCACCCCTACCCATTTTCCAAAAATTATTGTTTATTTTATTTATTTTTACTTTCTTCTATATGTAATATAGAGAAAGTATTGGATTCGCGAAAATTTTCGACCTCCGTTTTTTGACGGATCTACACGTTTTGGGATGTCCTGAACACGAATTGATAGTTTTTAAAAAGTGTCTGTCTGTCTGTCTGTCTGTCTGTGTGTCTGTATCATTTTTTTGTGGACGCTGTATCTCACGAACATATGAATGAAATTTAACCAAACTTGGTATTTAGTTGCACCCTGACATGAACTGGTGCCCATTAGATTTGGGGATCAATAGCTCAACAGGTGGCGCTGTAATCGCATTTTATGCAAATTTTTAACATGGCAGCATAGGACAAAATTCCGTATAAATGGGCATAATGAGAGTTATTTTAAACTTGTGATTGTAAAATTAATTTGAATTATTGATGATAGTAGTAGTTAACTAGGAAAAAAAAATTGTGCATGGGGGGGGCATCGGTTCCCCCCCTGGGGGGGAAGTACCCCCCCGGGGGGGTTAAATTTTGAAGATGGGTATCATTCGAAAGATCTCGTCAATACCTTTAAAACGAATGGTTGAACCATAAATCTGTGATAATTTAAAACAAAGTTATCGATTTTTTTTTACTTTTACCAAAAAAAAAAAAAAAAAAAAACTTAGAAAAAAATTCGATTTTTTTTTTTTATTTTTTTTTTTTTATTATTATTGTTAGTGATTGAATATGTATTAATTTTCACAAAAAAAAAAAAAAAAAAAAAAAAAAAAGAAAAAAAAAATCTTTTTTTTTTTTTTTTTTTTTTTTTTTTTTTTTTTAAATATTGTTACTGATTGAATATGTATAGGAAAATATAGAAGAAAGTCTTGTGGTGGCCACAACATACTAGTTTATTTTAATTTTATTTATTTATTTATTTATTTTTTACAGCTAAAAATTTAAGAAAATACACTTAGTTAATTTTAATTTAAAGTTTTAAAAATCAATTTTTGGAAATGTGTACTAAATAAATTGTGAATTTTCCAAATATAAAAACAGAATTAAAAAAAGACATTAAGTAATCAGTAATTTTATAAACAAAATTTTTCATAGAATTACATGGAATTTAATGACTGGAGATGGGAAATTTTAAATATGACTGCCAAAATATGTAATAATTTTGGCCTATTTTTTCGAAATGTGGTAATATTTCACTTTTTGACAAAATTTACAGATTTACTTTTTAATGGAAAGAAACAAAAACAAAAAACAATGAAATTTTCACTGGGCTGATTAATGAAATTCATGCTTATAATGTTCATTTGAGGAAAAAAACTAGTAAATTGTTTAATTTGCTTTAGTCAGTATTTTATTTAATCACCACATGGCATATAGATATTTTCAGGTTTTAATCTAAAATAATATTTCAGTCTTTATTTATTTTCAATGAAACTTATACTTGAATAATTTTTATTTCAGCTTTTTCTCCTCTCGTGACACATGTATCCATGTTGAGATATTTGATGAGGTAAATAGCATTTCTGCATTATTATTTTTTATTTGTATTTGAAAATTTTAAAAGGTAGTTACAGAAAAAAGCTTGTGTACATATCAAGTGTCCTATGCATGTATTGCTATCCTAAATGTAAAAGGTAAGAAATGTTTTAAAATATTAAAAATAAAGGAATATATTTAAACTTATTTTAAATAAAAGGATTAATTTTACTATAACATACTTTTAAATACCTTATAAATCCTTTTTGCAAAAACTTAGCAAATTAATTTCAGACAGCAACCTGTCCATCTTCAGTGCTAAGCATGTTTACAACGTCGTTCTTCACTAGAAACTTCACTGTTTATACTGTCGGGGATTCCTGCCGTCATTTTTTCACTTCTGCTGAAATTAATTTGCTAAGTTTTTGCAAAAAGGATTTATAAGGTATTTAAAGTATGTTATAGTAAAGGAATATATTTTAGTTATTTGTGAGTAGGAAATAAAAACCTTTGGGTCTGAAAGTATTCTAGAATAATAAATATACACAATTTGTTTATCTTTTTTTGTGTTATATTTTATATAGATTGATGGGTTACTAAATTTTTATATGTATTTATACTTTTGCTGGAGGTATCTTCATATTTTCTCTATATTTAAAAAAAAAGTTACTGTCAATAACGTCAATTTTTTTTGTTTATGATTACTTCTCCTTGTGAACAGGAGGGTTGTTCTGAACACCATGAGAGGTATCAATGTTTGCCAAATACTCTAAGGAACACATTTCTCTTGGTTAGAAATTTCTATCATCTTAATTAACAAAGTTATTAATTATAAACCTCATGTTAACAAAGCTACTCTATTTGCCAACTTGCAAATAGTTTTTCATGTTACATTGTTTTTTCTCTTTCTGATGTCACTTTTTTAAAAAATTTCAAATGTAATCAATGATGTAAATAAATAAATAAATGTCAATGTTACTTTGATAATAAAGAAATTTATCGTCTGCAAATAAATAAAAGCGTTATGTTAGATATTTTCAGTGAAAAAATGAATTTAGAATTGTAATTTATCACTTGCAGATATGTTCTTTCTAATTTTAGTAAATTAAATGTAAAAATAAAGAAAAAGAAATTGAAAAATTAGTGTTCTCAAAATGTTTGAAAAAAGAAAAAATAAATAAATAAATAAAATTGTGAAAACATTTAAAAATAACCAATATTTTTAAAATATTAAGCAAAAATTTAAACGAAATGAAAATTAGTTTATATTTTATTAATTTTATTTTAATGTATGATGAAAAAGATTTAGCAATTAAAATCATGATTATATTAAACAACTATTGCTATAGGATTTTAAGTTAAGCCCTGTAATATTTAAAAAGAAATTTAAGCGACAAAAACTTAGATAGTTTTATATAAAAATTTAGTATTTTAGCTCAAAACATATTTAAACAATTGGCTAAATGAGAACATCTTCAAAAAAGACCAAATTAGCAATTTTTTAAATGTAGAGATGAAGCAACTTGGACATTTTTTGTCGAGCAATTCATTTCTGCAAACATGATAGCCATTTGTACTCTAGTCATACCTTAAATATATAGATAAATTACAAAATGGTGCAGTAATAATAATGATTATAATAATAATAATATGTTTAAAATATTTACAATAATCACGTAAGTTATTTATTTTCAATGTGTCTACTAGATCATATTCTAGAAAAAAAGACTTTAAAAAATTGTATCTTTATGTGTTACATATTGTCCTAAATTAACTTAAAAAAAAAATGCAATAACAAAAAAGTACATAAGCATTAAGAAAAATAAGTTATAAATTTCTTTAAACAAGCAATTATACCCAAAAATTTATTGCCAAATAGTGACAAAAATTTAAAAGTCCCATAGGGGTCATATACTAAAGCAGTAATGTTAATTGGTTTAGATATTATGAATATCTCTGTTCTAAAAAAATAAAAAAATAATAATAATGTCACTCACACAACTTTTTCTTACCCTGAAGTTTAATACTATAAATACAGATTGGACATTAATGGGTAAGATAACGAGTACTCTTATGTAAACCTATGTTTAAGCAATTCAAATTAAGCTTCGAAACATCTTTATTTAACAAATAATTCTGTCTGAGGTGGGGCTACCTTACTGCCCCCCTCAACCCCCATTTTAATATTGTACTTACACTTATATAGAATTCAAGTCTGTTATTAAATTTAAAAGTTCATTTAAAATTATTCAAACAACTCTCACACCCAACATTTCTTGAAATTCATCATTCTTGATAAAATTTTTCTAATAACAAACGTATTAACTTCAAAATACGACATTTGGATCGCCTAAAATTATTTGTTTTTAATATACTCTAAATGACACAGACAAAGATCAAGCATTAAAACTTGACTTCAGTATTCAGAAAGTGTCAAAACTTGCTAATATACAAAAAACCAAGCATTGAATATTTAGTTTAAAAAAATATATTATTAACCATATGGCCATGAGAAATTAATTTCAATTTCTGAGTAACTTTCCTGCACATAGTAAAATATTATAGTAAAGCACTTCTACTAACAATAAAAAAGAATGTTATGGCTTAAATATTGGCAGCCCTGTATATCTTCTGAAGATTATGTACACACCACATGGTGCACATAAATATAGTTTTATATTAATAACATACAGCACAACCTGAAATACACTTCCATCAATTTTCAAGTATTGTCATACTATAATCTTGTTCTTTTGAGTAGCTCTGTAAACGAACAGTGAATGATTTCCATACCATATTCTATATGAAACATGTTTTTACGCATATAAAAAATATATATTTGTTTCATTTGGTTTAGTGCAGTCTACAGATGTTAGATGTTGAATTCTACTTACCTACAATTTCCTCAATAAATGTAATATATATTTGAGTTCTCTTGAGTGTCCCTGTACATGAACTATTAGCTTGATCTCAACGAAAAGTTTAGTGTAGCATCCCTATATGATACACATTTAGAATACAAAGTTTGAACTTTATGCTATTATTTTTTCTTAGGATATGCTGATAACAGACACACACGCATACAGACCAACTGCTAAAAACATGATTTTTAGATTCAGAGGACCTCAAAACATGTAAATATAACAAAAACAAAATTTAGAAAATTTGATCCAAAAACATTACTTTCTCTACTATTTACATGGGTAAAAGAAAGTTAATAAAGTTACTGCTGTTGTCATTTATTTTGTGTGCCTAGCACAGCGGTTGTCAACTTGGTCCCTACTGCCTGCTAGTGGACGTTTTTAGCTTTTATGGTGGGCGGCAGAGATTTTGCACTGCACTGAAGTACTTTCGTCCCCGAAATTTGATTGACTTTTTAAAAACATAGAAAAGGATTTATGCTTTATTATTATATGCTTTAACTTGCTATGACCTCGCTTTATAAATTTTATAAAGTTACTTCCCAACTTTACAAATGACTATTACTGTGAAACCGGTCAGCAGTTGGAAAATTTTATTACTAACAGAGATACAAATATGGGCAGTAGGTATAAAAAGATAGCATATATTTTAGCCCAAAATAGCGGAAAATTGCTATTAAATTCTTGAATTTTAAAACAGATTTTGACATATTTCATTTAAAAACCGATATAGTATTAAATATTGTGTATTTCAATGTGATATCAAATATGGGGATTTTTATAATATTGTTCTGCTTTTGTCTTGTGCTATGTATTAATAATATTCATATGCACTGAAAGGCAAATTTGCAAATAGGTGAGTAGTGCCCCGCAGAGCTTAATGAACAAAGCAAATAGAGGGGGGAGAAGCCTTTGTTGGGGGTTGATGAGCAGAGTGAGCAGGGGACAGTGTCCCCTAATTATATAAATCAAACTTTTTCTGATTTTTTTTTCTTGCAATGTTTCCCCCTTTTTATAAAATTTAATTCTTATTCATTTCTATAAAAATGATGTATATGATATATTTATGCATAAAAATTTATAAAGAATTTCATTTGAAAAAAGAGAAGGTCAGTGAGTACATATCAGTATCTAAGGTTGTAGTTAACACATTGAGCGCCGCGTGAATTCGTAAGGAAATCTCTGTCAGGCATGCTCGTTGCTTAGAAGCGCTGGTATTGCAGTATAGCAATGCATTTTTATGTTTACTGTGAAGTTTTAATAAAATCCATTAAAATGCCTTAATGATATAGTCCAGTAATAAATAAAATTAAGTAAATTTTAAATAAATTTTCAGTAATTACTTAAAACAATGTAAATTTTTTAGTTTTATATCATTTATTTTACACTATCAGCCAGCGATGGTTTATGCGGTCTAAACGGAAAGTTCAGTGTCAGCCACTGATGGCTGATGTAGCACTCAACGTGTTAATGATGCCTAATCTATATTGTAATAAAGAAGGAGAAGCAACAAAGAAAAGTAATGAAAGAATGAATAAATATTATAATATATTGGCTAGCTCAAGTGGGAATTAATATTAAAGAGCTTAGGAATAATTCTCAAGCTAATAGTTCAAAAACAAAACTTGTAACACATTAATGGTAAGCAAGGTGAAGAACTGCTAAGTAAATTGATATTATAGTTCACATTTATTTGAAATGTCATAGAGTATAAGTGACATATGTTTATAGATTAGAAAATTAAACTGGACGCATAATATTTATTTTTCTGGCACACACAGTTGCATTCACAACATCCCTCAGATTTGACCCTATCCAAACAATGATGTTTAAAGTATGATTGTCATGGGATAAGGAAGTTACTTGACATGGCAATGACATGATCTATTTTGTTTCACTGCTTTGTAGGTAAATCATTTTGCAAGATAGTTTGAGCCGAGAATATTTCCTTTATATAAACTGGGTGTGTTACATAATTTAATGTATCCAAAAGACAAAGCTTAAGTCAGATGTTTGAAAGTATTTATATGCTTACACTAAATGAAAAGAATGGCTTGTGCTTTTGATTTTTTTTTAACTGATGTAAAAAGGGTGGTCAGTTTTTAGAGAAGATTGTCACTTGTTCTGCTACATATAAAAGTTTCTCAGCAGCAAATGCCTCGCCCTAGATATGGAGTGAAAAAAAGCAGTTCAGAACTGGTTATCCTCACAGGTGGTAGACGTCTATGAATTAAGCATATGAAAGCTTATGACAAATGTTTGAAAAATATGTAGAAACTATGTAAAAAATTAGAGAAACATGTAAGAAATTAGTTTTTTGAAAAAAAAAAATCTGAAATGGTTTATGCATAAGTAATTGGACCTAACTTTCTAAATAACCCTCATATTTTTGATGTTCCATTATTAGGAAAGCTAAGTATGGGTTTTTGAAAATTACTTCTAAACCAACAACAATGAAAAGACAATGTACAATCAAAAGAAGTAATAATGTATGCTTGTTTTCTTCAGAAGTAGCGAGTTGATCAAAGTCATAAAGTTAAAGTGTCAGAAGACAGTTACAGCTAACCGGAACACTACAGAGTATCTTTTAGAATTTTTTCAAGAAATGTATGTTGGGGGTTTGCACTTCATCATGACAATGCATGTCTTTATGCAGCAAGTTTGACAGGCAAATTTTTTTGGACAAAAATCCATCAAGGATATAGAATTTCTACATTATTCTCCTGAATTTGCTAAGTGTGACTTTTGAGTATTTAAACCTCCCATGCAAAAAAAAAAAAAAAACAGGAACATTAATTTTATTATAAATATGAGAGAAATAAAACAATGAAAATATTTCAAGAGCTCTTTGAAACGGATTTGATTTTGAATAATTTAATCTTTAGAAAATTTCAACAATTTTAATTTTATGGAGAAGGCAATACTTCTAGAGTAAACTTTAAATATTCTTAAATTTTGGTAAGTTTAGCTGCATTATAATTATTAACACACCCATTTAAGTGTATTTCAAAGTTTTCAGTTGACTCTCATATGAAGAAGTGGAATTCATGGCAATATAAAACTTAAAACTTAATAGTGATTGTAACATAGTTTTAAACAATACTCGTGAAAATTAGGGGGGGGGGATATTTTTTATGATTCTTTTTTTTTTTTTTTTTTTTTTTTTTAATGATACTTTAAGTATTCTGAATCAAATTAATATTTAAATATAATTACTTGTAAAACTGCATTCATTTAATTATTTTGTTATTAAAAAAAATTGTGAGGAATTTTAATACGATTTACATATATTTTTGCAGTGTTCATTTTCATTGGATGAAAAAATAGCTTGGGCTACATATGATATCCCTGAAAATGTTTTACAAGGGGAAACTGCCAATGAGTGGATAGAATTGTCTGGAAAACTTGGAGAAGGCAAAGAGGGACTCATAAATCTTGTGGTTACATGTCAGGTGTGTTTCTTTAGTTGTCAAATATTTTAATAGCATAATATTGATTTTGTTATCACCAATTCACTATATTAAAGAGTAAAAAAATTACTTTTTTTTTTTTGCAAAGCACTTAAAACAAATAGGTAATACAGACGTGCTGCTATTATTAAAATAATTGTGAATTTTAATATTAATTTATTTTTTAGCATGTGTAGTAATTCAAGTAAAATAATTTCACTTTTAATAAAATAGTTTAAATTGATGAAGGATTAACATTTAAAAAGAATTACAATTTACCTTGAAAATTCATCATTAGGACCCATTTGCTGTCAGGCCCAATGAGTCTTCAGATAGATTTGTTAATCTGAAATTACCTTCTTTCCTTTTAAATCTTGGTTTTAAAATATTATGCCATTTGGCATCTATTAGAGCGGGATTGTTCTCGCTGCATGCTGTTTCATTGGTTAGTATCTCGATGGCTTCTGTTTTGATGGCATAGTTATGATTGTAATTCGCACTGAAACTAATTCTATTAGGTTTAATGGGTATGTTAATATTAAGTTTGACTGCTGGGTTTTTAATTTTAATTACTTCATTTTTATTATACGATATGGAGGTAAATTTCTGTTTTGTTTTTTGTTCATCGTTTATGCAGTAAGTTTATTGAGGTGGTTTCTGTGTAGATTATAAATTAAGTTTTTGTTGTATCCTGCTTTTGTACATATGTTAATAATTAGATAATTTTAACGATAACAGTGTTAAATAATAGGAATTTTCATTTGAAGAAGGGTGGTTCTTCTTTTATTTTTCAATAAATTTTTAACATTTGTATAAATCTACATATATATGTATATATAAGGATTGGTATTGTTTCTATTCCGGAAATTTCTTTTTTATGTTGATTTTAAAAAATGTATAGCATATTTTCAATATATTTTTTTTTTTTATTGTGAAATTTATTATTATTTTATGAAGTTCCTGGATAATTTTTTTCTCTCTTTTTAGCCTATTCAAACAAATACAGTGCTTTATCATTCTCAACCTGTTGTTGCTGTTATGCCATATGGAAGTAATGCTAGTAAGTAATAATTGTTTATGCTTTAATTTTAAGATTCCGCTCACAAAACTTTATGATATTCTGTTCTAAAGCCTGTTCATTGCTTCATGTATATGAATATACAGGGTAGGGCTTGAAATTTAAATTGCCCAATATCTGCGGTTATGTAAAAATTCAAATTGGGCATGTATTTTTTTCCCCTTGCATGCCAGGCTGGGCATGCAAATATTTAATTAAAAGTACCTTTCCAAAAATAGTGTTAAAATATAGTGTTTTGCCTTTGACTTTGACATAAATTAAAATGAAACAAGCAATTTCAGTATAAGTATAACGTTGTTAAATTCTTTTCATTAGCAACGAGAATGTTTTTTATTAATATGCATTTGAATAAGATATTTGGGCATGTATTCTCCAGATTTACATACCTGACAGGCCATGTAAAATTTTTGAGATTTTTCAAGCTGTTATACAAGGTGTCCCAAATAGATAAAACATGCTTTAATTCAATTTCTGTTAGAAATAAATGGGTCATTAAACTGAAAAAAATGTTGAAAGTAAGATAGAAAAAATGACTGTGTTTAGGAAAAAAAATCTGCTTAATCCATTAACGACCACACTACCTTTTGTCTCAAGAAAATGGATAAAAATTATTTTTTAGACTTATTAGAGTCTAATTAAGAAAAAAAAAAAAAAAATAAATAACAAATGAAAAAAATGTTTATTTTTATAGAAGATATAAAATATTGCGAAAATGCAACGTCAGGCCAAACCGATTACTTTTTGAATACCTGAAAATCTTTGAAACATTTGCTGTGTAATGGCATATTACATTTATTACAAATAGTGATTGTTTGGCTGTGACAGTTTCTGCATTGTTTTCCTTCATTTGTTGCATTTTTCTCTATAATGCGATTTGTAGGGTCCTTTATAGTTTCACTCAAGACCAAATTCTGAAAGATCGTCAACCCAACACAATGAGTGAATGAAAATGAAGGCTATAATTCTTCACACCATTCTTCTTTAGTTTTTAACAAACCCAATGCAGCACTTCTTTGAAAATCTAACAAGGATATTTTTTGATCTACAGCAATTTTATATACGTTCCATGCATTTGATTTATGATTTAGCTACATCAATAAAATTGGTAAAAACTGGCCACCCTCATTTCTTTCCTTTAATTTATACTGTGTATATCACAACAGAATTGTCAAGCAAGTCCACACCACCATTGTCATTTTCAATGAGTTTAGATTGCTTTATAAAAACTGATTTGTGTTCCTTTTTCAATTTTCAGAATACTTGGTATTCAATAAATTTGAATCAATAGATAATTCATTAAGTAAATAAAAGGGAAAATTATAAAATATTTTTCTATTATTTTTCCTATACCATGTAAATTTTAGATCAATCAAATGCGTCTTTTTTTCACTAAAGCATTCAATCCTATATAGAAACACACACGCATACATGCATGCGTCACTCAAAAAATAACAAAAGTGAATTTGAGATACAGAAAAATGTACAGATATACAAATATCTCACAATTGAAACTTTTTCATAATATCAATTCTTTCATTACAAAGATATTTTGAAAAGTAAAAATATGACAGTAAAAATCATATTTATGTTCATAGATACTGCTTTGAACTGACATTGCGTTTTTGCAACATTTACAAAAATGCATAATTTTTTACTAACGAAAGGAAAAAAATAACCTTACCTTTTGATGTCATTAGAGTAATATATCTAAAACATAATTTTACTTACATGTAATCGTTTGTTTAGTGCTGCCAACTATAAGATTTATTCAAAGTTAAAAGATATGTAGTCTTACAAAAGTGTCAAATCAGGGTGGCTAGCAGTCAGGGAAAATCAAAAAATCAGGGAAAAGTCAGGGAATTTTAACAAATTTATTGGGAGTACAAATTAATTCGGTCCGTTTTTTTTCGTTAAAAAAACATTTTATTTATTATCAAAATGAAAAAACATGTTATTCAAAGTATTGTCCATCGGTAGCCACAACTTTTGTCCACCTTTCTGGCAATTTTCGGATTCCATCTCTGAAAAATGAGTCCTCTCTGGACGCAAACCATGAATCGAGCCATTCTTGAATTTCTTCGAAAGAAGTGAAGCGGTGTCCAGCCAAATCGTGATGCATCCGTCGGAACAACCAATAATCAGAAGGAGCAAGGTGTGGCGAATAAGGCGGGTGGGGTAGGACCTCCCATTTCAATGTTTCCAAGTAATTTTTAACGACAATTGCCACATGGGGCCGAGCACTGTCATGTAGCAAAATTACCTTGTCGTGCCTTTCGATGGTTTCTGGCCGTTTTTCATGCAATGCTCGGCTCAAACGCATTAATTGCAGTCGGTAGCGTTCGCCAGTAATTGTTTCGCCAGGTTTTAGCGGATCTTGATCGAGCAATTCCTCCAATTCGGCGTCTTCGAACTTTTTCGGCTGGCCCGGGCGCTCATTGTCTTCGACACTAAAATCACCATTTTTGAAGCGTCGAAACCACTCTCTACATGATTTATCAGATGGCGCAGATTCACCATAAACTTCCACAAGCGATCGATGCGCTTCAGCGGCACTTTTCTTCCAATTAAAAAAGAAAATCAAAACTTCCCGCAAATGTTGTTTCTTTAGCACAAAACTCGACATATTGAATGCTCAAAAAACCAATGTTGTTGTATAAAACTCGAAGCTTCGTTGACTGAATATGGTTGACAAAGGTCAAACCTTTCTAACAATGCCAAAAACATCTATCATTATTCAGTAAACAAATCAGCCAGAGCCATCTATTGAAAACGGACCGAATTAATTTGTACTCCCAATAGTGAAAATAAGCTATATTAATCATTAAGTTATTGATGATATTTTAAATCACTAAATTTTTTGCTAGTGTCGTGAAATTTTCATCGAAAATAAACGTGAGAGTCAGGGAAAAATGAAGAAAAATCTCAAAAAATAGTCAGGGAAAAAAAAGTCAGGGAATTTGAAAAGGTTTAAATGCTAGCCACCCTGCAAATAAAAAAATTATTTTAAGACAAACTTACATTGAGAGTGATTTTTTTTTTTTTTTTTTTCTTCAGAACCATAGAAATATTGTCTAATGAAATGCAACAATTAATTTCAAAAAACTACATTAGCGTAAAAGAAAAAACAACAACATTTCTCTAATGTTGTGAAAATGCAACGTCATTCGCTAATGTGTTGTTACAAAAAATTACACTTCTTAAAATTTTTATGCAATCCCCTATGTGAATTATATCAATTAGAAAGTTTTTATTTCTATCCACCAAAACTATTGGAAAAAGAAAAACTCTATCTTTAAATCCAACTGGCAAAGAAAAAAAATACTTTTGCCATTTTTTCATCAGTATTTAAAGATAGTCTTTTGCTTGCAACTGAAAAACAACTGGAGATTTTGTCTGATCAAATGTTCATCCAGTATATTTTGTTTGTCCATAAAGAATGATCTATTTAAATTTTTGATACAGCTGTTACTCCCCCCCCCCCTAAGTAATCCTAATCAATAGGTTAAATGTATTCATATTTTCTACTAGCAGGCTTTGCCCGCTTCGCTGGACATTAAACTTAAATGAGTTGTTAAAATGCCATATCTTTATTAATAACCTAAGTTCTCGCTGTGATTGGTAGAGGTTTTCTCGCTCCCAATGTGAGGAGTCTGGGTCCCCACTGTCTTCGGCACAACTTACCCACTTCTTACTTCCCACCCTCAGCGGGTGAGTTCGAAGTTTTGCAAAATCCCACTAATGTACATAATGCGTACACTTAATCAATATCCACACACCAAAATTCGCCATTCTAAGATAATTCAAAGCGAATTGAAACGGAAAACATGTTTTTACACATGTTTATTGCCCTCCGACTCCGAGAAGAGGGGGGGGGGGATTTCGAATTTCGTGAAATCCAGTTACAATAAGTGCCGGATGCATACAAACAATTTACGCACCAAATTTTGTGACCAAAGAAGTCTTTAATCGACAATATTATAAATAAATAAATACAAAATGCACAGCTTAAGTATGGGCACCCTTTGGTGACTTTAAATATTTTAAGCCATTTTTACGATGAACTGAATTTGCTATCTCAATTGTGCAAATAAAGATCTTGGCGAGAAACTCCCGAGGTATGTCGGTGCCGAATTTCAAATTTTGCCAAAGGCATCCAATACTAAAGCTGTTCCATACAGAATCTGAGTTGAAAACGGAAAAAGGGTAAAATAAATTAGAAATATCAGACCTATATTTATAAATTTGATACCTAATGAAAGGGGAGATTTTGCTGAATCCAGGGGTGCAAACAGTTTTTCGATGCGACAATTAGATTTTTAAAAAATAACTAAAGTATGAAATTTAAGTGACAACGGAAAAATGGAAAAAGAGAAAAATAAATTAGAAATATCAGACCCATCGTTACAAATTCAGTACCAAATGAAAGAGGTGATTTTTCTGAATCCTGGGGTGTAAACAGTTTTTCAATACGACAATTAGATTTTTTAAAATTAACTAAAGTGTGAAACTTAGATGGCAACACTTCATTTCAATCTTTTCATAATTTGCAGTGCGAATCACGCGAATACAAAAGTCTTTAACTTAAAAATTTATTTGTATATTTTATTTTTCCATTCAAAGCATTTTAGTGAAAAAATATTTATGGCGCATGCGCAGGCGTTTTTTACCCACAATTTAAACACTAATCATAATTTTGAAAATTTCTATAGATATAATTTCAAGTTGGGTGAAGACCTAAGTTTCTGCCAAGCGCCGTTGAATTCCGTCCAGCCGTTCTCGAGTGATGCCCGGACAAACGTGTTTTAGTCTTTTACCCCCTAGGGGGGAACGGGGGGGGGGAATTTATGAAAAGTTGATACATATAATTTTAAGTTGGGTGAAGACCTAAGTTTCTGCCAAGCGCTGTTGAATTCCGTCCAGCCGTTCTCGAGTGATGCCCGGACAAACGTGTTTTAGTCTTTTACCCCCTAGGGGGGAACGGGGGGGTATTTCTGAAAAGTTGATAGATATAATTTTAAGTTGGGTGAAGACCTAAATTACTGCCAAGCGTCGTTGAATTCCGTCCAGCCGTTCTCAAGTGATGCCCGGACAAAAAAAAGCGACATTCGGACACGATGACACACACACAGGCAAAATTTTCTGAAGTCATTTTCGGCTTTCATGGGGTGTGAAACGTGAAGATATCGCAAAATTTTTTGATTCCGACAAATTTACAGACAAAAGTCTGATTTTATTAATATAGATGTTATACTTAAAAAAAAAAAAAAAAAAAAGCATGTGGGTTGTTTTTTTAATCATAAATATGTATATTTCTATCTTTATTTCTCCCCTTATTTCCATTTTCCCCCATGTTTATATGTATAACAAATGTTTCAGCGATTCTATATTTGAAACTGAACCTAAAATAACTACAAAAATTTCCAGGTAGTTAACATAGCCATAAAATAATTTTTAAAACATCATAACTTTATTATAATTATATAAAATTATTTTATTTAAATATATGCTATTAATCTAATAAAAGTGTTCAACTAGTTTTAAAAGGATAAACTTTTTATTCATTTTCTCTTACATGTATATACATTTCAATGAGTAAGTGGTTAATTTGTTGAATGTTTACTGCAACTTAATATTATCTAGGTTACCCAGGGTATACTGTATCAAAAGGTCAAACTCCAGATGTTGTTGCTTGTAATCCAGCTCCTCCTCAACCTGTATGTATTTCTGAGGAAGATTTAAAACAAGTGAGTTTATTTTTTAATTTATTTATTGAACAGTATAAAAAATGTTGTAACTTAGACTTAAATTGTACATGTATTTGAACTTGTATATGATAATAATGGAAGTATTACCTTATGCAAACATGACGAGAAATAATAATAAGAAATCAAGGGGACTATAAAGGAAAATTTTGCTGTTAAAGTTTTAATATTTTATTTTGAAGCTGTAAAATGCAAAATTTCACTAAGTAAAATTTCATATTTTTAAACTTAAAAATAAATAAGAAAAACTAAAAATAAATTTGGATACGAGACTTAATTTAACAATCCTGGATTTTCCGAATGTGAAAACAGAATTGGGAAAAAAAAAAAAGCATATTTTCAATTAAAACTTTAATTGATGCTTGCATTGATGCTTTGTTTTGAAGCATTTTTTTTTTTTTTTTTTCACCTGACAAAGAGTTGTGCTTTATTTTGACCTGAAACAGTTGTGAATTTTTTGCATTTTATGTTATTTATTCAAAGATTTTACTTACTGCTTTTCACCGCTAGTCCTCTGGTGTATTTTATTTTTATTATGATTATTAATTTCTTCTGTCTTCGTGGTTGCTGTTACAAATGTTAATATATGCTCATTGCCTGTCAGTATTAAATTCAACATTATAAATCAAATTAAGTTTCTTGGATATTTTTCACTAGTGTAGCATAAATGCAGTCTGTAGCATATATTTTTTAATTACAGTAAAACCTGGTTTATGCATTTGTAATGGGACTGATGCAATACGGTGCATACATGAACTATAAGCCTTTGTGAATTTTAGAAAGGTGAAAAACGATGTATTTGCTTAGTATATATATAGAAAAAATATTTCTGTATTAAAATGAATATGAATGAATCGGGACTATATAAAATCAACATAGACATGAATGAGATATTTATAAATGGTGCTTTACTGTACATGTTAAACATCATATAAAAATCTAGAGTGATTCCAATTGACTTTCAACCATTCAGTAATTAACGGTATTTTAAATACATTAAAGTAGAAGTCGTTTAAAAAAAAAAAAAAAAAAAAAAGAGAAAGAGAAATGGAGTCAACGAAATACTGTTTCGTTTTGTGTCCCTGTAAAAATCTATAAAGCCTAGATTTACCAAAATCTGTTCAATTCATGTGACGATAACCCATAACATGTATATAAATTCAATGTTCAATGGAATAATGCATTTATAGGTTATCACACTTCAAATGATTTTAGCCCATGCGTCATAATGGTAAAGAATTTTCCTTTGTGTATCTGTAAAAAATAAAAAATAAAAAAAATAAAAAATAAAATAAAAAAATAAAATAAAAAAATAAATATAAATGCTACATTCTCTAAAATTTATACAGTTCGTGCCACGAATTGTATAAATTTCTGTTCGTTAAATTTATGTACATGTCGTAGGTAAATAACATGTACGGAGTGTCCCATAAGTCTGTAGACATTTTAAAAATTCATAATTATTGAAGGAATTGATTGAATTGAATGCGGTTTGCAAAAAATCGTTCTCATGAAGGGGGATTTTTTTTTTTTTTTTTTTTTGTAAAGAAAAAAATATATTTAACTTAATATGTAAACACTTTACTTGTTTGCTTCATTGCATTTGCAAAAGCTTTTCACAGGTGGGCCCTCTTTTTTCATCAATGCATTCTGTAGGGGATAGTATTGTCTAACTCCTCTTCTTGATCTTCACCTTCAAGTAGGTGGTGCCACTGTATATCGATTCCCGTGGACTTGTGGTCATTTATGGCAGTACGGTTATGAATTATTTCGTCAGTTTCTTTAAAAAACGCGTAAGTTTGTAAGTAGGGTTATTATAATTGGTGATTTTGGTGATGTCATTAAATTTTATATTGATGTTGTTCTCTTGGTAAGTTCTAGCAAGGGCAGTAGTGTTTTTGGCATATTTTTATAACACTCTGATGTTCTTTTAAATGAGTTTTTATTTTTTGTTACACCTATATAGCAACCTATTTCATTATTTTGGTATTGGAAGGGGATTTTATAAATACCGAATACAGCTGTTTCGAGGGGGGAATTAAATATTTATTGCTCCTTATAACTTGAAATATATTTGGATTAGGTTTAATTGGTATATTTAAATTTAATTTATTGGCTGCATTTTCTATTTTATTAGAAGTTCCTTGGTTATAGGGGATAGAATAAGTAAATTTCGGTGGGGATTTTGACGATTAGATATTTTATTTAGTTGCCCTCCTGTGAAAAGCTTTTGCAAATGCAATGAAGCAAACAGGTAACGTGTTTACATATTAAGTTAAATTAATTATGCTTCATTTAAAAATTTAAATTAAATTATGAAAAAAAGTATAGTTACACTTTTTGTTGATGATAGTTAGATGAATAGTTAAGTTTTTTACACGGATGTGAAAGAAAAATATGCAAATGACAGTCCTATAAATTGCACAACTTTGTAATTAGAACAGTTTATTTCTTATTTTGCCTCCTATTTGTGCATGCATGAAGTTTTAATTGTGATGCTGACTTGGCGAGTAAAGCACTGTTGGTGAAGATGTTTTCCCTCATGTAAGAACTGCCAGCTGAAGCTGCAGTTAGCAATGTTATAACTCGTTTACAAACTGTAATTTGTGGTGATGATGGACACATAGAATAGGATTTATATGCCTGTAAACATATGCATGCAAATGAGTATTTTTTTTTAAATGAAAATGTGTGATCTGGTCACGTACAGCAACCTCTATTGACAAATAGCTTAATTATTATTTTTTCTTTACCAAAAAAAAAAAAAAAAAAAAAAAAACTTCTTCGCAAGAATGATTTTTTCACAAACTACGTTCAATTCTATTGTCAATTCATTCAATAGTTATGAATTTTTAAAATGTCTACAGACTTATGGAACAGGAACACCCTGTACATAAATTTAAAGCTTAATCTAATATGGCTTTGACCGATAGTTCAGTGGTAGAAATATTTCAGGTGCAAAATAACATTCATCTTTCTTAACTAAGATTTAATGATTTATTTACATGTAATTTACAACTATTTACATATACTATAATTTAACATATTTAGGGTCTCCTATTAAGGCCCTTCCATTCCATACCATTGCCTGCCACACACAAACTAAAACAGTACATGTATTGCCGTGTCTTGACATAGGGCGACCCCTGGTGGAGAGAATTCCATAACACTCCCCACCAAACTCACATGAGTTCACCATCAATTTCCAAAAAATTTTACAATCATAACATAATCAATTATTAAATCCACATATTGAAAAATAATTTGAACATCTAATTTACTATCAGTTAAAAGTAAGAAAAATATAATGTTAAGCATTAACAGAAATTTACAAATAATATTCAAACAATCTAAATAAAATTTTCAGTAATCAAATAGCAATATATACATAAATAATAATCAATGATAATACATAAGATAACAATTTTTACTTATTCAGTTTATTATTAAGGATTAATTTCTAAATTATATACAAGTTGAACTGAGCGCTTAATGTTATCTTTAAGGGTTTTGATGAGAAGAGAACGAATTTTACCATCTCGTCCTGGATATACATTTAATATTCTACCCATCATCCATATGTTTCTAGGATAGCGCTCGTCATTAATTAAAACCACATCATTTACTTTGAATGATGAAATCTTACGCTGTTGTGGAGATATATAAGCAGATCTAAGATTAAGCAAATACTCTTTTCTCCACCTGTTCCAAAAATGGGTTAAAAGAGTTTGCTGATATTTATATCTTTTTACCAAAGAATTTCTGCTTACAATTAATTCGTCTTTTTTAACCTTAGTTACAGGTAAAGAAATTAATCTTTTTCCAACTAGAAAGTGAGAAGGAATGAGTGGGGAAGGTTCTGATGGTTCACTATACAGATACGTAATAGGTCTAGAATTAATCATTGCCTCAATGAAAAACTGTTTCTAATTTTTTAAGAGAAAGAGAAGATTTACCAATAATTTTCTTTAAACAAGTTTTAATTGTACGTATCTGCCTTTCCCAGAAGCCTTACCCACCAAGGACTCCTTTCAACGATAAATTTCCATTCTATACCTTTAGAGGCAAACAAGTTTTTTACCTCAGGGTTATCAATTTGACTTCAAAAATTTTTCAGTTCACCTTTTGCCCTTTTAAAGGCTTTAGCATTATCAGAATATATAACTGAATGTAAACCTCTACGAGAAATAAAACGTCTTAAACCTAATAAAAATGAATCTGTACTCATATCAACAACTAATTCCAAATGTACGCTCTTGTAACTGCACATGTAAAAATGAGTAAATAACATTTTTTACAGTCAATAGTAAAAAAGTATTCAAATAGTAAAAATGTCCAAACAGTTTCTTTAGGACTCTTTTTACGAACTGTCTACATTTAAGAATCCAGAATCGTTCTCTTAGGTGAGTTAAAGTAGCATCTACATCCAAATGGCCCATTTTTATATGAGCATCAAAGACGAGTAATTCAACAACTGAACCGGACCCTTAGGTGGGTAAGGTGACCGGGAGCCAAGTTTGAGTGGCTCATCCCTCCCCCCAAAGTTTTTTTTTTTTTTTTTTCTACTCCCCCTTGGACTCCTGCCTGGTCCATAGGGCCGCCCTCATTGGAGTGTCAGTTTTTTAGAACAACTATTTCCAGCTTCCAGTCAGCCCCTCTGTGCTCCTCTCGCCTTTCTGCAGTTCTCCGAAGACTCGAGGGTTACTTACTTAACTACTAATTTTAAGTAATCCCATATCAACAGTCTTACAATTAAAATTACTTTAATACTCATATTTTTTTTTGTTTTTGTTTTGTCATCTTTCCGAGGGTGTGGCGGTGTCCGGTCCTCGTAAAAATGTGCTGCACCGTCAAGTGCTCGATGGGGTCGTTAAGCAGTCATCGGGCTACCAATGCGGGGCACCATCCCCCCGTGGTGGATCAAAATTGTGATGGTCCCTCTTTATTCTCCCTTTAGGCCTCTTAGTGCATAGCTCATCTCCCCCCATTGGCCCAGCCACTTCAAAATTCTACGCTATGTGCTACTAAATTTCCTTCCTACCACCCGTGGCAAGATTTAAAAATACTGTTTGTAGTGTTTTATTTATTTATTTCTTTTTTCCTTCTTTAATAGCTCCTAGTTTTGTCGGCCGTTCAGCCTTTTATTTTGGTGTTTAGCTCCCCTCCCCCAAAGATTTTGCCTCCACTTTTCGGTGTAATTCTGAGTGCACAACTATCCTCTTGGATCCCACTGCGATTCTCCTCCCCCCCCCCCCTCCCCAAATTCAAATTATTTTTTTTTTTTTAACTTCCTCTCTGGCTCTAGGCTATTTGTGCGCATATTCAAAATTCTTGTTTTGCATCCAGGAAGTGTCTGTGCGCTCCGTTCCCTGGGCAATCTGGAGGTGTGGTGTGCCAGTCGAGCATTATGTGTCCTGAAGCAGAAGTCGCAACCCTGCCATCCCAGAGCTGTCAACTGAAGTAACATTGCAGTCGAGCAGAATAAGAGCCAGCAGTCTCCCTGTCTGAAGTCAGAAGCCTGAACGAGTCGTCGGACACAGCTCATTCTATGTAGCGACTAGATACCTATCTGGCAGTAGGAAGCTATCATGCTTGCAGTGATCTGGCGATTAATTTGCTCCGGCGGACGGCATCCAACCCGTTAAGCTTGGCTCGTCCAGGCAGGCAGGGGCTGTCCAAAAGTTTCAATGAGTAATTCAACAAATTTATCATTGTTAGGAAGCAGCAGGGGGTGTTTGGCCTGTCATCATTACTTGAAAATTGTAAGCGTCCTTTCAAACACAAAAAGTTATTTTGGTTAAGTTCACAATTCAAATTGTAAATTCGTGAGTTTTTATTTACAGTACCCTGGGAGAGAAGTTGCTGAATTTCACTCCCAAAATGCTCATGTTGAATTGTCTTGATCCAAGAGTCAAAGGCTTCCTTAAGTTCTGAAGCACATACAGGTCTCTGCCATTTGGTACCATGACCAGGATTGGCATTGTGGGCAAACCTTTTTACCCAAGCTGACATGCACAAAAGTCGAGAAAGGTTACTGTATTTATTTACTTCAGTGATCTTTAAGGGAGAATAATGATTAGTAGAACATACAGTATTTACTGCTACACCTTGTAGCTCTTTAGAAATTAATTGTTCAACATTACTGTCATCTGGTTGGCGGATGTAAATTGGATCAGGCCATAAATGAACGGGTTGAGACAACCAAGGAGGGCCCATCCACCACAAGGAACTCTAAATAATATTTTTCACTCATTCTCCTCTAGTAGTGAGATCTGCAGGGTTCTCTGATCCACTACAAAAATTCTAGCATTCAGGAAGGAAAAGTGATTGCACTTGAGCCACTCTATTGGCTACAAAGGGTTTCCAAACTTTGGAGGAATTTTTTAACCAGTGAGGAACAATTTTTGAATCACTCCAAAAATGTATTTTTTGAGTAATGGCTGGAAAAATGTTCTGAATGTAATTTCCTAAATGAGCACCTACAAGTGCTGCCATTGATTCTAATCTAGCTAAAGTTAAACTTTTTAGAGGAGCAACTTTACTTTTTGAAATCACAAAACTTATGTTAATTTTTCCTTCACTTGTTAAATATCGAAAATACGCTACAGCTCCATACGCTTTAGGACTGGCATCAACAAAAACATGAAGCGATATTTCATTAATATTTTCCATTGAAAAAAGTTTACGTTCGATGCTAAAATTTTCTAATTCAAAAAGTTCAGAACACCATGATCTCCACTTTTTTTTCTAAGTCGTATGGTAAGTTTTCATGCCATAATAGACCTCCTTCCCACAATTCTTGAATAAGAATTTTAACTCTTATTATAAATGGACTAATTAGTCCACAAGGATCGAATATCTTAGAAATTATTCTCAATACATGTCATTTGGTGACTTCAAATTCCAAGGAATCCCCAACATCCTTTAAATCTAATTTAATTTTATCCTTACTTGGATCCCACTTTAATCCCAAAAATCCTTCTCCTTGCCCGAAATCCATATTTTTCTCATACCCATTTTTACGGCAAAGTTGTTTCAACCCATCACAATTAGTTTTTAATTTCCTGAGTTTAAATCCAGCAGCGCGTAATATTTCTGTTGCCAAAGAGGTTAACTCATAAGCATCCTGTGCAGGTTTAGCTCCACTGTACAAGTCGTCAACATATAAAGAATTTAACATTTCATAACAATTAGGATAATCATCTTTATATTTCCCTATGTGAAATTTCACAACGCAAGCTAGCGCAAATGGAGACGTCGTTAACCCAAAGGATAAACGATTAAGTTGAAGTCTCTGTACCGGATTATCGGGCTTGTCATCTTTCTCCGCAATTTCAATCATAAGAAAAGCTTTCTCTAGATCTCCGCAAAATGCAATTTGATTTTCCCAAAATTTAAGTATAACATCCAATAAATTTGGATATAGATTAACTCCCGATTCAAGAGAATTATTTAAAGAATTTTTACTTTCATTTGCTTTAGAGCTGCAATTATAAACCATTCGAACGTGAGTAGTTTCTTTATTATCCCTTATTACTGCTCTGTTGGGCATATAATAACCTGAATTCATATCCTCGTCAGTACATTTTCTTACAATATTACATTTCAATTGATCCGATACAATTTCCTTATACTGGCCAAAAATTTCAGGATTTTTATTCAATTTAATTTTTAATGAATTGAAACGTTTGCTCACGACCTCATAATTAGAGTCCAATTCTAACGGGGATCCTGTATTATCTTTCCACATTAATCTACACACATACCATTCCCCATTAAATTTTAAAGAATCCTCAAAATCCTTAATTAACTGATTATCCTTTTCTGATAGATTTTTGGTTTCATTCAGAAATTCTTCAATTTCCCAAAATAATCTTAAATCATTTAAAATAGCATTATTTACAATAATTATGTTTTCAGAACAACTACTTTCATTATCGTCTGATCCAATAATCAGCCATCGAAATGCACTATTCAAAGCTGACAAATGTTTATTTATAGGTACCCTTTCCCCATAAATTAATTCCCAACAAACATTGGCCCCTAAGAGGATGTTAATATTGTTATCCGAGCTATCTGAATCAGCCAACTTCAAATTTCGTCTCTGCATTAAATCTTTTATTTTTGAATTAGGATATTTCACAGTAGCGCCCGTTATAGTGTGAGGAACAAACAATTCCTGAGTTTTTTGAAAAGAAGAATTTGTACTTTCCAGTGTTACTTCAACAACTCGATAAATTTTATCCGTTGGGCATTTCATTCCAAAAGAATAAACTGATAAAGTTTCATTACGAATGGTTTTTAATTTTAAATCATTCGCTAATTTTTCACTAATAAATGATCTCGAACTTCCACAATCAAACATTAATCTTGATAAGCAAGATTTATTTTCCGATTTAGCAATAACAGTGCAAGTTTGCAAATAAACATTTTTAGAACAGTTTGTATTTACATAACATTGAGAAATAGAAGAAATAACTTCAGAAACATTAGAGTTATCCTGTTCATTTTCGTTTTCATTATAATTTAAACTACGTGAATTTTTACAATTTTCTCTATTGCGCTCTACCGATAAATTAGAGGGTTTATAATTTTTTCTACAAACTGACTCGTGATGAAATCTAGAAAAGCATATTTTACAAACAATACCTGACCTACATACTTTGCTTATGTGTTTCGGTTTAAAACATAACCAACACCGAGATTCAGACTTAAGTTTTTTTATTTTCTGTTCTATATCTAATTTTCTACAATTTACAGAATCATGAGAAGTTAAGTCACAAAAAATACATGATTTTTTTATTTGTGTGAGTAATGTTGCTGCGGTTGGTATATTTTTATGTTTAGAGAAGTTTTTTTGATATGTTTGTCCTGTTTGATAACCCTGAAAAGCGGAACGTTTAGTTTCATTATCCTTAAAAGAATTTGTTACGGTTTCACAAATTTCACGCGATTCCACTTCATTTCTTAAAAACGTCATTATTTCTGAAACTTCACAATTAATTTCCATATCTCTTTTTCTATGAAAATCTAAAACCAAATCTTGCGGTAGTAATTTAAGAAGTAAGGGGTTTAATAAATGACTGTATGATCCTTCAGTAACATTCAACGAGAGTAAATTCCTTATATTTATCTCTATCTCATCATATAATTTACGCAATCCTTTAATGTTAGATGAATTCCTCACTGGTTCTAAATTAAGTAATTTAGACATGTATGAATTAATAATAAAGTCAGTATGCCCATAACGTTGTTTTAAAAGTTCTAAACAAGAATCATAATTCTTTTCATTTAACTCAAATCCAGCAACAACATTATAAGCAGGGGGAGTAAGCAAACTTTTTAAATATTGAAATTTTTCAATTTTACTCAGGGATTCGTTCGACCCTATCGCATTATCAAAACAATTTAGGAATTCTGTGAAATTTGAAACACCAGAACCAGAAAATTGGGGAACCTGTAACTGCGGTAATTTTAATGCTGAAAAATTATGTTCTGTACAGCTTGATGTACTTTCCTTAATACTTTGATTTTGTTGTTTATTGTTTATTTCTTTAATTTTAGATTTAAGTTTAATTTTAATAGTAATAATTTTGTCTTCATATTCCTCTGATTGAGCTATTTCACTTTTAAATTTTACTGGATCATTAATAAGATCCTCTATTTCATCATCATACTCTTAAATAATTTAAATCAAATAATTTAAATTTAGATTTGATATCTAAAATTTCTAATAACTCATTTAAAGAATCAAAAGTTTCGTTTTCAAAATCTAATGCTTGTACTTTTTTAATTAATTTAGTAATACTCGCTCTTACAGAGCTTCTCTTTTCAATACATTTAGTTAATTTATCCATTATTAATTTTAAAAGAGCTTACCTCCTAATATGTTATCCAAATAAAAACATAAATAACAAAAAAATGTGGATTACTTCTTTTTTCATAAACCACATCTATTTTCCTTTTTCAACTCATATTCGGTTAAACATAATTTTTGAAGATGTCGTTTTTCTATTTTTATTTTCATTTCCGTTGATCTTTCATCAGTGACTCATAACTTTTATTTCAGTAGATAAATTCTTTCTTTCTTTTTTTTTTTTTTTTAATCATTGGCGTTATGACATAATAGAAACTTTTTGTTTCCAATAAACTATTTTCGCGAGCCGTATGCACCAAATTTGACCGATAGTTCAGTGGTAGAAATATTTCAGGTGCAAAATAACATTCATCTTTCTTATCTAAGATTTAATGACTTATTTACATGTAATTTACAACTATTTACATATACTATAATTTAACATATTTAGGGTCTCCTATTTAGGTCCTTCCATTCCATACCATTGCCTGCCACACACAAACTAAAACAGTACATGTATCGCCGTGTCTTGACACTGGGCGACCCCTGGTGGAGAGAATTCCACAACAACGGCATTCAGACACTATCACACTTTACCATTGTGGCCTATGAGCTGAAATTATCTGAGCAAGACTTTTTCTTTGTGTCATTTAAAAATATATATATTCACCAAAATTTATGCAGTTTATGTGACGGTAACCTACAACAGGTATCTAAATTTTCAGTTTATTAAAATAAGGTGTTTAGACACTGTCTCGCACTTTAAACAATTTCAGCCGATAAGCCATAATGGTAAAAAAATTTTCTTTATGTGTCTGTAAAAAAAAAAAAAAACTTTAAAGGCTAGGTTTAACAAACTTTATACAATTTGTGCAATGGTGACTATAACTTGTGTAAATTTTCAGCTCAATTGAAAAAGGCATTTAGACGCTGTAACTTACAGTGACCTATAACATACGGTCACTGTATGTTATAGGTAACATTTTTAGCTGATTTGAACAAAGCGTTTGAACGCTATGATGTTCACTCACACACATCATCGTAAAAATAGCAAAAATAAACTCGGGGTACCTTAAAACGTATAGACATACAAAAGTCAAATTTTTGTCAAAGTCATATTTTTGTTATGTTTACATTTTCTTTACTTGTGTGTCTTTATAATGTAATAAAAAAAAAAAAAAAAAAAAAAAAAAAGAACCTTAAAAACATTTTTTTTTAACCTTAAAATGCATAAATCAGCTGAAATATCGATATTGAATTTTTGGACCGAATACAATACTTTCGTTACCTATGGTAGTAGGGTAATGGAAATAAAAATCTTTGGGTGTTCTTTCCTTCTATTTCTCAGACTGTCCATTAAGTAAAATTTATATTCAGAGTTTTAAAATTAAAATTCTGTAGTTTACATGCATTTTAAACTCCCTTCCGTAACTTGTTACTTCTTTAATTTTTGTTCTTATGTATATAAAAAGTCTAAAAAGATTAAACTTCATTTTTATAAGTAATTATTTTTTGAGCAAAGCTTTATCTTTCCAATTTTTTAGATCAAGGAAATGTTTCCTAACATTGATGAAGAAGTTGTGCGGACTGTTTTGGAAAGTAATTCAGGAAACAAGGATCATACCATAAATGCTCTGCTGGCACTTAGTGAAGGAACCTGATAGTCCTCTGGAAAAAACAAAAATTATTTTGTTTAATATTAAAAAATATGTGCTGCTTAGATATTTTAAAGCCATTTTAGGCTTAGTGGTATTTTTTAAAATTATACAGTATTTTAAGTAAGAGAAACATCATTTTCCTGTTTGTATGACTAATAGAACCTTATCTGTGATCCATTACATTAATTTGATATATGTATTAAATACTATGTAAATTTACAAAGTTATACATTGTAGTTTCCTCCCCCCCGCCCCCAAGTTTTCTTTTCTTCTTTTTTTTTTTTTTTTAATGTTTTAATTAATCTCAAAGAGATTTCACAAAAACGAAAAAGGAAACTGTTGTTTAAATTTGGTTTTATAGTAATGAAAAATAACCAAACTTTTATGTAAGTTATGATTTCTACTGTATCTTTTGTTTCTATTTTTGTTTCTTGATAGCTTTAGCATTTTAAATTTTTATTTGGAACTCAAAGCACACAATGAAAATGATAACATTGAAATCATGAATTTCATGAAATTTTAGTCATTTTATAAATTTTATGAATATTATTTTTGATTTTTTGTCATTCATACAATATGTAGTACCGTGTTCTGAATCTGATAGTTATGCTTAATCAAAGTGGTTGATCCAGACCAAAATTGGAGCCCCCCCCTTTTTTTTAGCCCTCCCTTCACAAAACTCCATGTCATGAATTAGTCCTTCACAAAATTCAATGTCATAAAAGGCACCCCTTCACAAAATTTTGTTTTATAAAATGGTCCCTTCATATTCCCCCAAAATTCTATTCATAAAATGTAAACATCGTTTTTCTTTTTCTTTTTTTAATTGGAATTCTAACCAATTGCTGACACAATTGAATAGTTTAGATAAACTATTACTATACTAAATGAAAGGATGTCATAATGATTATTAAAAATGAAAGGATTATTCTATGGTGGATATTATTTTTCTTTCATAAAATTTTAGCTTTTCATAAAGTAGTGCCTCAAATTAATAAAATGCCAGTTACATTATAGAATTATTTATAAAATTCAGCTATATTTTCTGTCTATACTAGGGTAGAGAGATATGCTGAAATCTATCATTGTAATAAATATAATTAATTATTTATTTATTTTTAAATATATATAGTAGTATTTATGCAAATATAACATAATTTTAGAAGAAAATATTGTTTTCTGTAAGTTTTCTATTTTGGTCAGTATTAGATAATATTTTATAATAGAGATTAGTTTTATTACCGAATTTCATTCCCCTTTTTCCTCATTTTGCTATGTGATACAAGTTTTTTTGAGAAAAAGTCCCTAGCTGATTTGTTATATATTATATTGTCATACATGGGTAATATTTTGCACTGTATAGTCTTTGATAACTGTTTGTATAGATTTTGTTGTAAATTAAGATTATATCATATTTTTGAGATTTATTTCTAGTCAGTTGCTTGTAAATGAGAAAAAAATATTTGTATATTCACTTTTATTATATTTTTGTTTTGATTGATAATTTATTTTTAACATGCTAGACTTTTCCAATATTTATGTGTTATTTCTATTTAAATTCTTTACTGTTAATATTTTTGTTCCATGATCATTTTGTATCACCATATATATATATAGTTGAAATAAATCTTTAATGTCATAGGTAGATTGCTCCCCCCCCCCTCCCTTCATCTCCTTTTTTTTTTGAAAGGTTAACTTAAAAATTTTACTATTGTTGGTTGAAATCCTTGAAATTTTTGCGTACTTATTTTTAGGATGTAAATATTAAAAATTGTAATTATTATTTTTTTAAAATTTTACTTCTACCTTTTACTAGATATATAAGGTATTCATAAATTAAAAATGGATTTTAAAAAATCATTCAGTTATTGTTTTATAAGGTGTGTAATATGGTATACCGAAACAATATTATATTGTTGTAATATTGAGCTTAAAGTATATTTATCATATATGATAGCAATGGGAACTTTCCTTAAATATATATTAGGTCGTTGCAAAAGTTCATGCGGATGCAGATCATTTTTTTTGCCTCCAAAGACGAGAGCTTCTATCGCCGTGGTATACGTTTGTTACCTGAAAAATGGGCAAAGGTTGTAGAAAGTAATGGAGAGTATTTTGATTAAAAATTGTCATTTGATTTGATGTATTTTTATGAAATGAAGCAATAAAAAACTGCACGAATTTATGTAAAGACCTAATATATATATTTATACTAGCAGATCTACCCGGCACTGCTTGGGTTGTGAAGTAGTTAGTGCTTATAAAGTTTTTGAATTAAAGAGCAAACGAAGTATGAGATGGAATTAAAATTAAATTAAAATTAAAATCTTCCAGCTTTGGGGAATAAATGGATTTCAAACCTAACCTAGACGGCCAATAATGCATGTTGATGAATATATAGAACTTTTGTGTAAACAATAATTGTATTTTTTTCTGGAGGAGCATTATACATAAACATAGTAATAAACAGAAGTTAGTTAGTTATATGACTGTTAAATTTTAGTGTCAAAATTATTTAAAGATTAAAATTGAGAGAAAAAAAAAAAAATGGAATAAAAATAAAACAGTAAAATGAATCACTACAGGCACTATCTCTATAAAATCCTAATTATAACATTTTGAACTCATTGTGAGAATTTAAATGAATAAAACCGCAAATAAGCAATTAAAAAAAAAAAAAAATGTGTTTGCACATTCTTATTTGTTTATTTTTACATAAAAAGAAATATATTTAATTACAAGTAAATAATAAAATAAAAAAAAAAACTTTTTAATTTTTCATGTGTAATAAATAAATATATTTTCTTTTAGTCTGGAAAGAGTGAATGTGCAATTTATTTATTTATTTTTATATTTTAACAATTTTAAAGTTAAAATGGAGTTTTTATTTAATATCTTTTGAACTGATTATCCGATTGAACTTACACATACAAGACTAGCTAGATTTTGTTCTGATTGATAAGTGTACTAATTTTCGTAGGGATCAGTTGAATGGAGAAGCTTTGTATAGAGAACTAAAAATCTGGACAGATACCACAACAACAAATTTTCAGCTTTATGTATATAGATAAGACATTGCCAAGTAATATAGTAATGTGCATTTTCACCATTGGAAACACAGTTCATAAAAATAATTCACCATTAGAATACAATTGTGCACAATTTCTCTCTGTAAAAAATTCCTAGGCTTTAGATAGTGAACATGAACCAATTGGCTCCTTTGTCCTCTTAATACTGTATTATCTATTTTTAAAAAGCACATTTAATAAAACAGAGATTATGGAGTAGAGAATCATTACTTGGTATGGTTTCATAGCTTTTTTTGTATTGCAAATATTTTAAGGAAGTTATAAATGAACTGTATATTTATTAAATAATTTATGTTATCCACGTCGTAACACATTAAATATGTTTCGTATTGTAAAGCATTTCATAAAAATCTTTTTGACTTGCTGAAAAAAAAATCTCAGGAATATATATATATATATTTAAATCATTTATTCCAGACTTTTAAAAGAATTCTTTATTTTATGATTAATTTATGCATACCTTATATTGATACCTTTAAAATTTTATTTATATCAAATTTCAATAAGAATTGCCCAAATTTGAGTTTGATTAATTACCTAAATTTCTAACTACAGATTAATTATTTTAATTTCACTTTGTAAAATCTTTTAATTTTAAATTTTATCATTATTATTAACAAAAGAATAATTCTGCTTTATTCTGTTATTTATATATTTTTGCATGTTACTTGATTTTTATATTGTGAAAAAGTTTGTAAAATTCATTCTCATTCTATCTTTCTGTATAGCTTTTATTGTCATAAATATATTTTCCATTGTGATATCTGCAAGCAATGTAAAATTTATAATCATTATTTTTTGTTTGTGTAGAGTTACACAAGTTATGTTTATTTGTACATTATGCATTTTCTTTTTTTTTTTTTTTTTTTTTTTTAACTGAAATTGCATTTTTGTTTTATAGCTCCTTTCTGTGTGCTATTTTTTTATACTGATGTGTGCCAATTATACTAATGCCAGTACTATATTGCAATTTTTACTTTCTTCTATATGTAATATAGAGAAAGTATTGGATTCGCGAAAATTTTCGACCTCCGTTTTTTGACGGATCTACACGTTTTGGGATGTCCTGAACACGAATTGATAGTTTTTAGAAAATGTCTGTCTGTCTGTCTGTCTGTGTGTCTGTCTGTCTGTCTGTCTGTCTGTCTGTCTGTCTGTGTGTCTGTATCATTTTTTTGTGGACGCTGTATCTCACGAACATATGAATGAAATTTAACCAAACTTGGTATTTAGTTGCACCCTGACATGAACTGGTGCCCATTAGATTTGGGGATCAATAGCTCAACAGGTGGCGCTGTAATCGCATTTTATGCAAATTTTTAACATGGCAGCATAGGACAAAATTCCGTATAAATGGGCATAATGAGAGTTATTTTAAACTTGTGATTGTAAAATTAATTTGAATTATTGATGATAGTAGTAGTTAACTAGGAAAAAAAAATTGTGCATGGGGGGGCATCGGTTCCCCCCCTGGGGGGGAAGTACCCCCCCGGGGGGGTTAAATTTTGAAGATGGGTATCATTCGAAAGATCTCGTCAATACCTTTAAAACGAATGGTTGAACGATAAATCTGTGATAATTTAAAACAAAGTTATCGATTTTTTTTACTTTTAACAAAAAAAAAAAAAAAAAAAAAAAAAAAATTCGATTTTTTTTTTTTTTTTTTTTTTTTTTTTTTTTTAATTATTGTTAGTGATTGAATATGTATTAATTTTCACAAAAAAAAAAAAGAAAAAGAAAAAAAAAAAAAATCTTTTTTTTTTTTTTTTTTTTTTTTTAATATTGTTACTGATTGAATATGTATAGGAAAATATAGAAGAAAGTCTTGTGGTGGCCACAACATACTAGTTAATTTTGATTTTATGTGAACTTTCCTTGGTTGTATTTTTATTGTTATAATTTTTTAAGATTTGAATTATCTATATAAGGTAAACACACCAGTAGTGGACCCTGTACCAGTAGTGGACACTTTTAATTTTAAACTCTGAAAATAAGCTACCTAAAAATTCTGAAGATTCGAGCAATGTTCTGGAAGGGAATTATAGTCCTTTACTGTTAAACCCTTTAACAAAAAATAATTCCGGCCATTAGTTTTAAAATAATGTTAGTTTAACTTAAAAAAATTTGCACTTTTTGTGATTTTGCCGTTTTCTTCTTATGACTTTGAATAAGGAAATGAAATTTTATTTGCTCGCTCTCTGCTTATTTTTAACTGATTTCTTCTACCTTTTGCTTTCATATGACTAAAATAAATATGAAGAATTAATTTATTGTGCTGTTTTTTAAATCTTGTATTAACACATAGTATTTTTATGGGTGTCCACTACTGGTACCAAAAAAATGTCATTGTGACAAATAGTGGACAGCCCTATGCACTACTGGCTCTTGTGACATTTAATGCCAGATCCAGTAATGGACACAATTCTGTAATCTAGCAATTTTAGAGTTGAATTTTAAAGCAAAAATTCAAAGGGGTCCACTACTGGTTCTTTAGTGTGTCCACTACTGGCTCATTTTAAGTTCTTCAGATTTTTGATTTTTTACATATATAAAATATAAATGCTACAATTAGCAATTTTCATAATACAGTCGTGTTAAGAAAGAGTTAGTAAAGGTCTGAAATATTAATTAATTTTTGAAACTCTATAATTTAGGAAATTACACAAAAAATAGCCGGAAAATGTCCTTAAAGTGTCCACCACTGGTGCGTTTACCTTAATGTTAAAATAGTGCACCATATTTATTAATTTATGCTATTCATTTATATTAAAAATGTTCTATTGATAAAGCAAATGAAAAACATATATTAAATTGAGAAATGAAAAAGAAGTACATGCAATGAATGATAAATATGGAATTGATATCTTTGATTTTTAATGAATATGGTCGTATGTTATGGTCATCACTTAGCTGCACACACGGAAACTACAAACAAATAAAAGTTATTTAGTCACATTTTTCCCGGATGTAGGGAATGCAGTTAAATTTTAAACTGAATATGTAACAGTCAAACCCCATTATAGTGAACCGTACATAGCTTAATCGGCATGGGAACACAGTTCCTATACTTCTTTCATTTAAGTGACTTTTTACATATTATATGGAATACATGGGAACTCATAGAGCATACTGGAACTCATTAATGTATCATTTCCGAAATGTCAAAGTTCCAAAGTTTTTTTTGTTCTCCTCTTACTTTTCTTTCCTTATTAAGAAAAATATTGTAATGTAACTTGGGCTTGAAAAAGCTTTTCTATATAACTTTACCAGCAAGATACTATTGGTTTTTCACTGTCACTTTTGATGAAGCAGCTAGAAATTGTTAGGAACCGTAAGTAAAAACATCTTGTGTTTTTAACATGCTTTTATTAGCTTCACTTGTATGTATGTTTGTAACCGCTCTGGGAGCAAACAAAAAATCTATATTGTAAAAAAAAGACTTTCCCTACATGGCTGTGAGGTAAAGAGCCGCGCTATGAACCTAAAGGTCTAGCGTTTGATCCCAGTCAGGGGAGATTTTTTAAAAATGGTTTTTGTTTAATTCTAAATTATTTTAATTAAAGATTTAAATGTATGTGAATATTATGGTGTGTCACTCACACAATTTTCTCTTACCCCTGCATTTTAATACTAAGATGGATATTTTGTACTTTTTAGTTCACATTTCTATAAAAGCGTGTTCTTTAATTTTTTAAAACTATAATATTATTTTTATTTCTTTCACTGAGCATCAAATTAAAACCTTAATTTAATCGAAATACCAAAAGCAGAAAAGTAAAGAGCAGTTTGTTTTCTAAGAAATAAACTGGTGAATTAAATGGAAATATCAAAGGAAAAATGAGAAAATGTCTTGCTGATTTTTTGTAAGATTTCATTTATATTGTAAAAACTGAGGAAAAAATTCATTGATAGATTGAAAAATGAGAGAGACATACAAATGCAAGTTTTCAAGATCAGCCTTCCCATACTTATTTTTGTTAGAAATTAATCCCTGGAATCATATTTGAATCTAATATAAAATTCACTATATCTGGGTATTCACTATATGCAAATTTGTTAAAATGTTGATAATTTCATAGAATTTCACAGTGGTTTTATTGGAAATATTCCTGTGATAATACACAATTTAATTTACTAATAAATTATTAATCACTTAAATATCCATTCAAAAATTAGAACTGAGGAAATTTAATTGGTATGTTGTTATTTTGGTTGTTATTTTTACTTGGAAATAATTATGTTTGATGAAAAATATATTTAGAATACTATTAGCTGTTTTCACTTCAGAGGTAAGGTGCTGATATTCCACTTTCTTCTTCTGAAGGTAAAAAAGGAGATTGCATCCTCATTATTATTATTATTATTATTATTTTGCTTTATTTTTGACTAGCTGCCTACGACAAGCTAGTTTGTGACCCATGAAAACTTTGACTTTAGCAAACTCCCACTCAGTGGTGCATGTTATTGTCATAAGTTTCCAAAATATGCATAATCAACTGCTTCCTGTCATGAGAATTAAGCCTACAAATTACAACCTGATCCAAAGAATCTTGTCTTTTGGAATTCTAATATGAGTTGATTTTTGAAAAAAGGAAAAAAAAAAAAAAAAAAGTTGGTGAAAGGACATTTTTGTTCATTATAACCAGACTTCCCATTTGTTAATCTGTTCACTATGAGCATTTAAATTAACATTAGTGAAATAGGTTTTTGATTGGGAGTGCTGAAAATGTTTACTATGACTGAGAGTAGAGTGCTACGTGGGTTTGGTAAACTTTACTTGTACCCGACCTGCAAAAGGATTTTCAACCCACTACCCATAAACTTATGTTACACAAGAAACGTAAATAAAAAAAATTCTTGTGTATGTGTCTAATTATAAGCAAAACTTTACTGTATAATATAATAAAATTTCGAACGTATTAAAACTTTAAAAATTCCACTGTGTCAAATATTTAGTAGTATATATATATAAAGAAAAATAACGAAGCAAATATACATTGGAAGACAAGCAATATTTGCATATAAAGCTTTATAAACATTGACTATATAATTGTAATTATTTACGCAATTCTAATTAAACTCATGTATGAGTCATGTTGCTTTAAATTGTTATGAAAGTTGAGAAAGGTATTAAGTCTCTGCATTCAAAAAGTTGGATTCATTAAAAAAAAAGCATAAAAAACTCTCCAAAAAAGAGCTTTGCAGGTAGATCCACAGATCAAAAGTTAATGCAATCCTGATATGCAAAGCAGATGATACACGAATAATAACTGCAGGTGCCTGACTCAATGCAGGACTCTAACCTTTATATCGTGTTCACTATACTGAGGTTCGACTGTATTTATTGAACAGAAAAATAAGATTCTGGTAAAGTTGGATTCATTTAACATGGTATCTAGTTCATTGCCAAGCTGAAAATTGGAATTTCGTACAAGTAGAAAAAAATAAAAATCCCGTCCGTAGTGGCCAATATGAATATTACGTGCCGTTTTGCTGTGGCAGCTATACTATTCCGCTTACAATCTTGATAGCAGCGTCCACACGATAATGCATGTTTGGCCATTTGATGAGAACTCACATCAAATGATATTGTGTGATTGACAATTAACACATTAACACTAAAAATAGTTATAATAATTATTCACCTTTTCTCATCCCCTTTTAAAATTACTTCACTCTTATCAAAATACAATTCAATGCACTTATTTCATTAATAATTCAAACTAAAGAGCGATTCTTCCTTTTGTAAAATAATATCTACATTCCCAAAAGCAGTTTACTTTAAAATTTTCAACTTTATGTTTCTTCAGCACTTTTAGTTATAATATAAAATTAAATTAGCTAGTACAACAATTTTCTCATTTTTACTTCGCTAAGCACACAGTAGCCTTCCAAGCAAGTGGATGCTGCAAATTATTTTAGACTTATAGCAGAATAATTTGATTGTAAGTGCATATGGGTGGGATCTAGGTTTATATGCACTGTGCATTTAAAAAGCAAGAGTACAATTTTATTATAACTTTGCTGGCAATTATATATTTTATCTCAGGTAATTTTTTAATATTTTTCTTTTAAACCTGCCTTAATATGATATGATACTTCCAGTTTTTCAAACATGTTATTAGAAATATTGCATCAAAATATGATGTGACATTATAAAAGGAAAGTAAATAAAAACTAAATAAATAATTTAGAAAATTGCTTATTATACTTGTGTATTTTTTGTGCTAATGATACATTTGTAGCTAAAGATTTTGCTTATTTGGGTTATTATCATTTTTATAGATAGTAGGTTTGATTCAACACCTATTTGGACCATGGATAAGTTTTTGTTTGCGATGATAATGTTGCAGATTGAAAATGAAAATTTTGTTACTGGGTCCAAGCATTGATGTGCCAAGTAGAAAAAATTGATAAATTAAGCTTATAATCTGTTGATTAATAATAACTAAAATAATAGTATGATTGTATATCATACTTGATGAAAAAAACTATAGTTTTAATTTTATTTTCATACTTTCCATGAAAATTTATTTTTGCATAAAGACAGCTTTATCTGTCGGGATATGATTGATATAATGGCCAGTTAAATCAACGACATTAAAAAGTTCATCCTTGTTAGTACTTAAAAGTAAAAATCTTTTACAGCTTCACTATTTTTTAAAATTTAGTATTTATTAATCATCATTATAAAGTGTGAAAAGAGTTCACATTGTATTACATTTTCATTTTCTTTCTTTTTTTTTACTACAGTAAAATGCACAAACAAACTGGTATTGAATTATTACAACTGAAATTTCATAATGTAATTTTTGTAAGAAAACATAAATTATGAAAAATTGTTTTAAGTCAAAATAATTAATTTTGCAAAAAATAGCAGGCATGAATGTAACATGCATTTGCACAGCCTGAAAAGCAGCAAGCAATTTTCATGCTGAGATCATGTCTATGATTATTTGCTTGATGTGATTAAGCAAATTTTGAACTATGAATACATTTTAACTTTTTCCAATTTTCATTTTCAAAAATTAATTATATTTGTTATATAACATATATTACTTGAACTTAATGTTTTAGAATGGATCTCATGGAAAGGTAGGTGATCCTGTTTGATGGCGAAAAGGGTCGAGTCCATTATCTGGTAGGGGTTATAGTCAAATTTTTACAAACTTTACTGCTAAATTAAATGCAACAGGATTTTGATTACATAAATGTTTATCATGAAGTTTTTCTGTCTTTTTAATACATCTAACATTTTTATTTATTTTATGAAATTTAAATATTGCATAGTTATAAAATAATTTAAATCAAATTTCAGCTTTACTTTTATATCACATTATAATTTTTTAAGCACAATCCAGTAATTATGAATACATCAAAAATATGCAGTAAATAAATAAAATAAAGAATTTCTTTATATATAACCAGACTTAATGTTGGAACAGAAATATAAATATTTACACAATGTTGAAAACGCCAATGTAAAAATAGTAAACACAAACTGCATTTTGGTAGCATATAGCATACTGTCATCAGTGCAGAATGATGAGATAGATTATTGCTCTTATATGTAAGAGCTCTATAAGAGAAATAATCTACCTCGTCATTCTGCACTGAGGATGTCATGCTTTATGCTACCGAAACTGCAGTTTGCATTTAATATTTTTATATTGGCATTTTCAACTGTGTGTAAATATTTATATTAAAGAATTTCTTTCTTTCTCTCAGTTTCTGTACATGGACTCACCTTTGTTGGCTACTTGCTTATGTTTCCTAGTAATCTCCAGTGGAACCATACTTTTCATTATAAAATTCTTGTTATATGCTGAGATCATCTTTATGTTTCATCTTTTTTCAAAAATCATGAAGGATAAAAAAAGAAACAGATTATTTACATTATAAATGCATTGGAAAGAGTTAATTTAGTGAAAAATATCTATCCAGAATCATTGTAAAGAATGGGAACATAATAAATTGCTGTGTTTCTAGTTGCATATTGTACAAAAGATTTTTACACAATTTTAACTGTTGTATTATATAAAAAGAAAAATTATTGTTAATAATATATATTGTCAACTATTGTACAGCACACTAACATGTTAAATTGGTAATTATGCACTATTAAAATTCATTATAATATTTTATTTGATAGTCATTTGCTTCTCTGAATGCAATTTAATGTTTTTATGAAATGTATATAACTTATCAAGCTTGATTATATAATATAACACTTGAATAAATTTACAAATTTATTTACTGTGAGATGTTTGTTTTTATGATTAATAAAAAGAATTTATGACATTTGTAGTTGTTTTATATGAAACTATTGTTGAATTATTCAAATTTTCTCTATTGCTTTTAAAATGCCTTAATTAAAAGTAAATCTTTCAAAAAAAAAAAAGTTTTAATTTAACTTAATATGTAAACACCTTACTTGTTTGCTTCATTGCATTTGCAAAAGCTTTTCACAGAAGGGCCCTCCTTTTCATCAGTGCGTCTTGCTGTAGTGGATAGTGACTGTCTAACTCCTCTTCTTGATCTTTACCTTCAAGTAGGTGGCGCCACTGTATATCGATTCCGGTGGACTCGTGGTCATTTATGGCGGTACAGTCATGAATTATTTTGACAGTTTCTTTAAAAAATGCATAAGTAGGGTTATTATAATTAGCGAATTTGGTGACGTCATTAAATTTTATATCAATGTTGTTCTCTTGGTAAGTTCTAGAAAGGGCAGTGGTATTTTTGCCATATTTTATATCACTCTGATGTTCCTTTAAACGGGTAAGTTCTTTTAAAAGAACATCAGAGCAATATAAAATATGCCAAAAATACCGAAGGCAGCGAGGACCCGAAGCAAAGTTTTTGAGCAATTTCAGTATATATTCTTTTTCAATTCCTATTTGTAAAGCGTGTGAAAAATAAAAGTGATGATTCTTTTCTTTCTTTTTTTTTTTTTTTTTTTTTAAATTCATTTAGATATAGTGACTAGCGAAGCAGGCAAAGCCTGCTAGTATATACATAAAACACATAATGTTATCCTCCATGTTATATATATAACATAGAGGGTTTTCAAACCAGTGTTGTGCACGAACACCTTCATTTGAATGCGTTCATGAGTTTAGCTCAAAAATTTTGATTTTTTAGTTCAACTTTGCTCGTTTTTTAAATTATGAACTTGAGTTGAGCGTAGTTCGCTTTTTACACGAACTTCAGCGTGAAAAAGCAACTCAAATTCATATTAAACATTTCTGTCTGAAATATGAAAAGGAAAGTAGGAGAAGAAAAGGAAAGAAAAGAAAATAACTGCGCAAAATGGATCCCAGAATAAAAGGGCATTTGGAAAAAAAGGCACCGGTAAAAAGGGCGCCAGAAAAAGGGGCACCCGGAAAAAAGGGCACTTTTGCAATTTGCAATAACAATAAACATCAAATAATGAATTTAAAGCGTGATTTTTCATAATACATTTTTAGAAATTTCAATCAATTAAATTGGTACCACTTTTACTTAGTACATACTTGGGAAAAGGTGGGGGGGTCTAGGAGCAGATTGAAAGAGAATAATTGTTTTTATATCACTTTCTTATTGATTTTCATGAAACTTTGTCTAATAGTCACTTGCTGTTTATGGGGGGGGGGAAAATGTCACACATACTTTGGGGGTTGAAGGGGGGGGGGAGGGGGAGAGGAAATTTTTTTTTTAATCATCGACCTGAGATCACACCCAGCACTTCCTGCCTTGCAACTCTGAAGGCATTTCCACACATATTAATTTGCAATTTGAGTGTAATATTATACAGTGATATTTTATTACATTTAAAGTTTTATGGAAATTATGTTATCAAAGATTGGCAAAATCTCATTGTGTATTTTACGAAATACTCATAAATTGTCTGTATTTTATGGAATGGCTTTTTTTTTTTAAATATATTGTTACGAAATTGTAAATAATTGTGTTTATTTTTTGTATAAATTCTTTCAAAGAGGCTTAGTAAGTTGATAAAGTGCTAATTTTGTGCATTTCTAGTCGTTTTAGCGTTGAAATAGCCTTATTTTCCCTTAAAAACGCATTAAAAAGCCCCAGTAATGCAGGTAATGCATTTGGCGCCAAATTTGGCGACTTTTTTCAACCTTGGCGATTTTTTTTGGCGACCTTGGCGAGAAAATCCTTATATGGGATATACCAAATATGGAAGCTGTAAGTTGATTGTTTGACCACTTTCTAGAGTTTTCTCGAAAAATCTGGGTTCCATGGGACAGTATATAAGGAAGCGCTTTCCAGCCAAGGCAGTCAGTTCAGTTCAGATCTCAGCCAGCTTCGCTAGTGCTTGCATTGCTCTTGAGCCTCTTTGAGAGAGACTTGCTTCAAGTGTTATTGGTATACAGTTTGTACTGTAGATTTGCTATTGACAGCTGTTGTTTAAGCTGTGTTTACTGTTTGAATTGAAACTGATACTTGGTTTATAGACCTGCATTTTTCTGGAATTTTCTGTGAATAAATTACTGAATTTTTGTACGTTTGCGTTTGGCCTTTTATTCTCAGACAACTCACGAACCCCCAAGTACGCAACATTTCTGGTGTCAGGAGTGGGGTTGTCTGTGAATGGTGATAACGAGAGCTATGGAACAAGAAATGAAGAAATTTCTAGAAGGACTCACTGCTCAGATGAATGAGTTAAGATCTGGATTGATAGAGGAAATGAAAGCCGGACAGGAAAAGATGGAAACCGGATTGATAGAGAAAATGGAAACAATACAGGAAAAGATGGAAGCATCGCAAAGAGAGATGAAAGATAGCCTGAGTCAAGAGATGAAAGAAATGAAGGTAGCACAAGAGAAAATGGAAACATCGCAAAGAGAGTTGAAATACAGTTTGACCGAAGAAATTAAATCTAATCAAGACGAGGTGAAGAGAAAACTTTCGACAGTAAAGGAAGTGATTGAAAGTAAATTATCGGATATGGGAAGCAGAATAGATGGAATAGAAGAGAAAGTTTTGAAAATAGAAGAGAGTTTTGAAGAGAAAGCAATGAAGATCGAGGAAAATGTTATGAAAGTAGAAAAGAATTTTGAAGAGAGATTTATGAAGATAGAAGAGAATTTTGAGGAGAAATTTAAAGAAAACTTTGATCAAGAGCTGAAAGGAAGGGTTTCAGAGATAGAAAGCAAGTTTAAGAGAATAGAAGAAGATTTGGAGAAAAAAATGGAAGAAAAGTTAGAATCCATGCCCCAGGAAACTGAAAAGAAAGAGAGAAGAATCCAGAATCAGGAATTTATTAAGCTATCTACCTACGATGGCAGTTCCTCCTGGCATGTATGTAAGACGCAGTTTTCCATCGTTGCTGAAGCTAACGGCTGGGACTCTGCCGCCAAGTCAGTCCACTTAGCAGCAGCATTACGGGGAGATGCAGCCGAGATCCTGAGAAATGTTTCTAAAGAAGAAAGGAACGACTTCGAGGCCCTGACTAGAGCACTGGAGCTAAGGTTCGGAGAGAAGTGTTCTAAGGACTATAGTCGCCTCCAGCTAAAGTCCCGTTACCAGAAAATGGGCGAAAGTTTGCAAGAGCTGGCAGTGGACATTCAGAGATTGTCACACCTAGCATTCTCAGACTGTCAAGCTGATACTCGAAACGACTTAGCTCTTCAGTACTTTATCGATGTTGTTCGGGATCCAGAAATTCAAAAAGCGCTGAGACTTTCCAACATCAGAGACGTAGAATCAGCTTTAGGCTATGCACTTAGGATAGAGGCAGCCCAACAAGCCTCCCGTAAAGACCGCCATACCATAAGAGCAGTCTCATTAAACGATACACCTGCTGATGAGAATGAAATGAAGAGAAGTATCGAAGAGATCTTAAAGAGATTGCGCAGCCTGGAGAATAAAAAGGAAATAAAGGACCGGAAGATAAAGTGCTGGGGCTGTGGAGGGGATGGTCACGTGAAGAGGAACTGCCCCGTACGACCAACTATAGGAAATCACCCGGCTTCACCATCACTGCAGGGAAACTAAGAGGAGGCCATCTCGCGGGGCGGAGGTTGCCTAAAATTAAAGAGCCCCAATTTACAGTATTCCATGTTTCATCGATGAGTGGCGGCGATAATGGACTTTACGTCTACGGCCAAGTAAACAACACCACCTGCCGGATGATTCTGGATACAGGAGCCAATGTGACCATCATTAGAGCGGATTTGGCTCAAGAACTAAAAGAGAAGATCATCTGGACGCCGCCCTGCGTTAAACTCCAGACTGTGACCGGAGACGAAATCAAAATATATGGAAAAATGAACTTGACCATCACTTTTGGGAATGCCAGTTACCATCATATGGCATATGTGGCTGATATAAGAGATCCTTTAATCATTGGAATTGATTTCCTGAGAAAATTTAATTTTCGGTTGGACTTCAAGAATAATGAACTGCATTCGAGTTCGGAAGACATCGCTGTGTTCAACACTGAAAATCAAGACATTCAGACAATTTGCCAGATAACAGCCAAGTCTGAGATCTCCATCCCCCCACACACAGAGACAATAGTTTCAGGAACACCACCTACAAAGCAATACTTCCGCTATGGACTGGTTGAATACCCGAATACCGACAATAGCCCAAGAGGAGTTCTGGTAGCTTCATCTCTAGTTGATCTCTCAAAGAATACTATTCCTGTGAGAGTCGCAAACATCAGCGATAAGGTCCGAACAGTGAAGAAGGATGAAGTGTTAGCAGCCTGCACTCCTGTAACATGCATAAACCGCCCCATGCAATCAACCGAATCCAAGTCTTCTGAGCCAGGGTCCGCTTTACCCTTTTGGCGGCCCTAGGCAATAGACATTTGGCGGCCCTCTAATACGCCAGGGCAGCTTATATATTTTATGTGACCACAGCTAAATATTTTTAGATCTCGGACCCCCCCCCCCCCCCCCCCCCTCCTCTCTCCACAAAAAAGAAATCACAATAGAAAAAGGCCTTTTGATTATGAATAACTACATAAAGAAGACTTAACTTATACTAAGAATAAAAGTGAACATAAATAGAAAACGTTCACAGTTTTGCTAAAAATTCGGTAGGACAGGCCATATTTATGAATAACAAAAATAAACAGGCTGAATCAAACTTTAGATTTTCCACCTGTAAGTGCTAAGCGATTGATTTGGAACCCTAACAGCACATCTTCTACCCAGGATTTCTTCAAGATATCTTCAGGATGAAAAGACATTGTGAATGAAACAGGCTTTCTGAATATGTCAGGAAATAGCCAAATGTTATTTAAAAAAGCTTAAAACTTAAATTTAAAACATGAAATCATATTAATTTAATATCATACAATAAATTAATTATTAAAAAATAATGTATACTTATATTTTTTTTAAAGTTAAATTGAGAGTTAAAAGTAAATAGATTTATGGATTATCACAAAACAGTAGTCAACGTAAATATAATATAGTTGACACTTACAATTGTATTCGTTTCATAACAGCAACATCAAAACCAAAAGTATGGAGTAATCTATTATTATAGTGCAACTTTCCTGGCTTTTTTCTTCGCAAATTCGTTAATTAGTTCTGTGTAATCAATTGAGCTTGCTATATCATTTTCAATTGAAATCAGTGATACCCCAGACAGTCTTCCTTGAGACATGGTGGACCTTAAGTATGTTTTTATCAATTTTAATTTCGAAAACCTGCGTTCAGCAGATGCAACTGTCACAGGTATAGTTAAAAAAATTCGTAATATTATGGTTGAATTTGGAAGAACTTCATCAAGTCTATTTGTAAGTAAATACTGCAAACACTCAGTGGGAGATGTGTTCGCATTTTGTGTAATAATGTTGCTTAAAGTTCTAATTTCAGTGAAAAGATTCATTCCTCCAATATCACTTGTTGCGTTATCATCCTTGTGAGCCAGAATTTTTTGCAAGTTCATGCATTTATCGGTCAAATATGAATCAGTTACACTTTTAAGGGCTGCGATATCAAAAAGAAAACCAAAGATTTCCTTAAATGCTTCATACTGACGAAATCTTTCATCCAAAGACATGATTGCCTGATCGAGTAAGGTATTAAAAAAATTTATTCGGAAATGTTCTTCTGGGTCGCTCACTGCTGAATCATTTGTTTCATATGAAAACTGTTTGCGGATGCATTTTCTTCTGACAGATAATTTTGCAGGAAACGCCATCTCTTCAGAGCTCATTTCCAGTTTTTCTGCTAACTCTTTAGCTGCTGTTTTGGCATTTTCAAAGCCAATATTTCTATATTCACTCAAAAAACTGGTAGTTTTCTCTAGCAAATGCAAAGATTCATCTATTGCTATATTTTGAGATTGCATCAATTTACTTATCAAATTTATTTGCGACAAAATATCATACCAGACACATAGCATAACCAGAAACTGATAACGTTTTAACCCATTTGCCAATGATATCGATTCTGTTTGGCATTTTACGTCATTTGTTGCCAGACACTTCCACAAGTGCGTCATAAACTTCTCCCATTTGATTTCTTAATGCCTTAACGCTTTCAATTTTAGCTTCCCATCTTGTATCACATAATGGTTTTAGTGTAACTTTGACGTGGCTGAGTAAAATTTGCCACCGTTTAGTTGAGGATGAACATAATACATAAACTTGTTGTATGATACCAAAAAGTGTTCTAGCATAAACTGACGTTTTCGCTATATCACTTAGCACTAAATTTATGTTATGACAGCCACATGGAACATAAAATGCCCTAGGATTAATTTCCAAAAGTCGTGCTTGCAATCCTTGTTTATGGCCACGCATATTAGATCCATTGTCATAACCTTGTCCTAGGCAGTTGTCAATTGACAAACCTAATTTTTCTAGATTTTCTAAAAATGTTTTTAGAAGGCCTAATCCAGTCGTTTCATTGACAATTAAAAATCCAACAAATCTTTCTACTATTTCAAATGTTTTTTCTTTAAACTGCACGAAACGTAGGATTACTGACATTTGTTCTTTGTGGCTAATATCGGGAGTACAGTCTAATATAATCGAAAAATATTTAGCTTTGACTATGCAGCTGGCAATTGTTTTTAATATTTTATCATGAATTAATAGGATAAATTCATTTTGAATATTCTTACTTAATGATCTTTAATTTCAGAACTAGTTATTCTACGAAAATATTCACGCAATACAGGGTCAAATTTTGCAATAAGTTCCACCAGTCCAATAAAATTTCCATTACCGTGCTGAAATATTTTTTCATGTGCTCCTTGAAAGGTTAAATTTCGAGAAGCCAAAAACTGCACAATTGCTAAAAGGCGTTCTAACACACTACGCCAGTGCTGCTTCTCCGCAGCAATAATGCGCTCAAAATCTTTATCGATTACACAATTTTTAACTAAACGATTTTCGAAATCTAGCCATTTATGTAAAGCATATAAATGCTTTATGGTACATTCGTGGTCCTTAAGTAATTTGGAAATGTTTCTCCAGTCATTTGAACCGAAGCTACAAAATTTACTTTTTGAATCGGAAAAGAGTCTGCAACAGAAACAAAATGCAGTGTCTTTTTGTTTGGAATAGACAAGCCAGCGTCTGTCAACAGTTTCTCCGTTTGAAAGTTTTCTTGTATAAAATGATGCAGAAAAATGTCTATTATTTACATCTCGGGGAAATTCAAATTTTGTTACTCTGTTTGGTCCAGTTTCAATTATTTCAGTTATTTGATTTTTTGACAGTTCTAACGGCCATAGTCCAATGTCGCTCAAGTCAATGCTTAATAAATAACTTCCTTTTGGATTTTCTTTTTCATGCTGCAAACTTAATTCCAGCTCTGGAGTTTTAGATTCGAAATTTGAAATATTAGAATCTGTGGACGGAGAAATATTAGATGTAAATGTGCATGGTTCAGGAGTATCTCTTTCTGCACTAGATTCAACTAAAATATTAACCGTTTCGTTTTCAACCTGACTACAAGTTTCTTCATTCTCATTTGCTACTTTTTTGAAATGCTTAAAAATTGCTCCTTTTTGTGATAAAGATAATTGCTCTATCAATTTCTTTCTTTTTCTTTTGTCCGCTCCACTATCTTCTTTGCAACCACGCACTCCAGACATGTTTAAGTTGCGTACTGCATAAAATCAGTTATTTTTAAAATGAAGCAAATGCGGCTACTGTACAATAAAAGTGCGTAAAAAGAAGATAAGATGATAAACTATATTAAAAGCATATTAATATTATGAAAGCACATTAAAATTATGAATATAACTACCGCAACTACAAAGAAGGAACCTCATGAATAAACATCAACCTTAAAAACATACGCTACCACTGAATTAATTACATTTGTACATATTATTTAGAATTGCTGACAAATGCGCTTTGATGTTTTAGTGGGTTGCTACTAAGCAGACAATAATGCCATATTTTTTTTTTTTTTTTTTCCCAGCATAGTCTTTTCTCTCGTAGACAATTCTTTAAGCATTAATAAAAAAGTCTTCTTTTAACTCAACGTATGTGTATATAAAATATATCAATTTTAGAGTTGCTAGGAGTTTAAAATGAACATACTTTACCACTAATATAATAATAATAAAAAGTACTTTGCTTATTGTGCATACACATAGGCTTTGTTCTTTTGACTTTTATGTATTTGGAAAATAAACAATTTGTAAACTTAATAATATATAATAATAATTTATTTTTCCGTTTTTCACTTCTGGCGCCAATAAAGGATTGCCTTAGCAGTGAAATATTTTTAAGTATATCTATCTATGTTTATTATCATCATCATTAAATCGTAATCGAATGGCGCCATTTTATTATCATGTTGCAATTTCAAATTACTTCATCCCCCCCCTTCTCTTTTCCTCGTAATTTAAAAAAAAAGATCTATTCTTCATTCATTATCGCAATACAATTCAAAGCGTATATTTATTCAATGTAAATATTTTAGTACCTTATGGTGTTTTTATGCTAGGTTAAAATCATCAAAGATTGCTACTTTTAATTTACAATTTAATATGAATATAAGCCTTAAAAGAGAGAAAACCAAAAATCAGTTTATGATTTACGCTTTTTTTTCCCGAAACTTTTTTTTATATATATATGCAGAGTTTTAAATTTTTGGCGGCCCTACTTTTTCGGCGGCCCTAATCGACCGCTTAGGTTCGCCTAATGGTAAAGCGGGCCCTGTTCTGAGCAATTAACAACGGAACTACTCAAGAATGCAGAGTTAGGAAAGGAACAGAGATGTGCTGCGGAGAAGCTACTCCAAGAATTTAAAGACCTTTTTTCTCGAACACCTGAAGACGTCGGGAGAACGAACATCACCCAGCACAGAATTGATACAGGAAATCATCCTCCAATCAAACAACATCCAAGAAGACTTCCCTTTGCTAAACAGGAAGAGGTCACTGAACTTCTAAGTGAAATGCAGCACAATGATGTCATCGAGCCATCAACGAGTCCTTGGGCCTCTCCCATAGTACTGGTGCAGAAAAAGGATGGTTCAACAAGATTTTGTGTGGATTATCGTCGTTTGAATGACATCACGAAGAAAGACAGTTACCCTCTTCCCAGAATTGACGACACATTAGACACACTTGCTGGCAATAAATGGTTCTCGACTTTGGATCTGAAGAGCGGTTACTGGCAAGTAGAATTACATCCTGATGATCGTGAGAAGACTGCATTCACCACGGGACAAGGACTGTGGCAATTTAAAGTTATGCCATTCGGATTATGTAATGCACCTGCCACCTTCGAACGCCTGATGGAGACAGTGCTAAAAGGACTTTCCTATGAAGCCTGTCTGGTGTATTTGGATGATATTATCATTGTGGGGCGCACTTTTGAAGACCATCTACGAAACATCCGAAAGGTGCTGGAGAAGCTCAGAATGGCTAACCTCAAATTGAATCCAGGCAAGTGTAACTTGTTCCGTCGTGAAGTGAGCTACCTCGGCCATATCATCTCTGCCGAAGGTGTGAGAACTGATCCTGAGAAGATCTCTGCAGTCGAGAACTGGAGTCGCCCTGAAAATATACACCAACTACGAAGTTTCCTGGGGTTATGCACTTACTACAGGAAGTTTGTCAAGGGTTTCTCAAATATTGCCAGACCACTCCACAAGCTGACGGAAGCCAAACAGAAGTTCCTGTGGACAGAGGAATGTGAAAATGCGTTCAAGCGACTTAAAGAGGCCTTAACATCATCGCCTATCTTGACGTATCCACAGCCCGACAGACAGTTCATACTTGATACAGATGCCAGCCATGAGAGTGTCGGTGCTGTTCTGTCGCAGGAAATTGATGGTCAAGAACATGTCATTGCCTATTGGAGTAAATGCTTGTCTAAACCAGAGCGAAATTACTGTACCACCAGGAAAGAGCTACTCGCTATCGTAAAAGCCATAGAACATTTCCATCATTACCTCTATGGCAGAAGATTCCTGCTACGGACTGACCATGCATCTCTAACGTGGTTGCTCCAGTTCAAGAACCCGGAAGGACAGATTGCCAGGTGGATACAACGCCTCCAGGAATATGACTTCGAAATACGTCATCGTAAAGGGACTCTACATGGTAATGCAGATGCCTTGTCACGGAAGCCCTGTTTGGAAAGCTACAAGTACTGCTCTAGAGCCGAGCAGAAATACCTGCCGATAAATCCGGTTGCCTGCCAAGTTACTGTCTCAGCACCATCAGATCAAGATCCCGATCCATGGAGTGACGAAGAACTTAGAAAAGCCCAGTTGGAAGATCCTGACATAAAGCCAATATTACAGCTGAAGGAGACGACCAGCAACAGACCTATCTGGCAGGACATTTCCAGATTTAGTCCCATTACGAAAAGTTATTGGGCACTTTGGGACTCTCTTCATAACCGAAACGGCGTATTATACAGAAAGTGGGAATCTGATGATGGGAAAAGCTTCCGATGGCAGATAGCATTGCCAAGATCAAGAATTCCAGATGTTTTAGAACAACTGCATACTAACTCTACCGGAGGCCATTTTGGGGTAATGAAGACTCTGCAGAAAGTTCGGGAACGCTTCTACTGGTGCAAGGCAAAGGAGGATGTGGAGAAATGGTGTAAATCCTGTGATGCTTGTGCGGCACGTAAAGACCCGCAGAAACGAAGTCGAGGAAGACTGCAACGGTATAACGTGGGAGCACCATTTGAACGGATTGCAATCGACATCTTGGGTCCTTTGCCACGGACCTCCAGTGGAAATAAATACATTCTCGTCGTGATGGACTATTTCACCAAGTGGCCTGAGGCATATCCCATTCCCAATCAAGAGGCATGCACAGTCGCAGAGGTCCTAGTGCAGCAATGGGTGTCAAGGTACGGAACGCCCCTACAACTTCATACCGACCAAGGTAGGAACTTTACCTCTGATGTTTTCAAAGGACTGTGTCAACTACTCGGCATAGACAAAACCCGGACAACACCTTTACATCCCCAGTCGGACGGCATGGTCGAGAGGTTCAATCGTACCATCCTGAATAACCTCTCTCTTCTAGTATCAAGGAACCAGCAAGATTGGGACTTGAAGTTGCCATTGTTCCTGCTGGCTTATCGAAGTGCTGTCCATGAAACCACCGGCTACACTCCAGCCCAGATGCTGTTCGGACGTGAACTTCGTCTCCCTTGTGATCTCCTGTTTGGTTGTCCACCCGATGCGCCTTCATCGCCCGAGGAGTACATCCAAGATCTCCAGGCACGATTTGAGGACGTACACAACTTTGCTCGGGAGCGGATTAACATGGCAACGGAGAAAATGAAGACAAGGTACGATCTAAAGGCTACACAACATGAGTTACAGGAAAGAGAGAAGGTCTGGTTGTGGAATCCTGTTCGACGCAAAGGACTCTCTCCCAAGTTACAGTGCAACTGGGATGGACCATACACAGTCTTAAAAAGGCTGAATGACGTAGTGGTGCGGATCACTAAAACACCTTCTTCAAAACCGAAGGTGGTGTACTGTAATAGGCTAGCCGAGTACCACAAGTAACGGTAATATTAAAAATTAAAAATGTAAATACTGGTAAAATTTGCGCATGCGTAATGTAAATATTTGTATATAAATATTTGTACATATTTGTGAATTTTGTAAATATTTGTATATAAATATTTGTACATATTTGTGAATTTTGTAAATATTTGTATATAAATATTTGAACATATTTGTGAATTTGGTAAATATTTCTCACTTGATTTGTATTTCTATTTTATCGTTATATGCAACTTAGTTTTTGTGTTTTAGATTGTGTAGATTTGTTTAGTTTCGCCTCTTGACCAAGGGTTGCACTGCCCGGGACGTGCAGTCCTTGGGAGGGGGCAGTGTTACGAAATTGTAAATAATTGTGTTTATTTTTTGTATAAATTCTTTCAAAGAGGCTTAGTAAGTTGATAAAGTGCTAATTTTGTGCATTTCTAGTCGTTTTAGCGTTGAAATAGCCTTATTTTCCCTTAAAAATGCATTAAAAAGCCCCAGTAATGCAGGTAATGCATTTGGCGCCAAATTTGGCGACTTTTTCCAACCTTGGCGATTTTTTTGGCGACCTTGGCGAGAAAATCCTTATATGGGATATACCAAATATGGAAGCTGTAAGTTGATTGGTTGACCACTTTCTAAAGTTTTCTCGAAAAATCTGGGTTCCATGGAACAGTATATGAGGAAGCGCTTTCCCGCCAAAGCAGTCAGTTCAGTTCAGATCTCAGCCAGCTTCGCTAGTGCTTGCATTGCTCTTGAGCCTCTTTGAGAGAGACTTGCTTCAAGTGTTATTGGTATACAGTTTGTACTGTGGATTTGCTATTGACAGCTGTTGTTTAAGCTGTGTTTACTGTTTGAATTGAAGCTGATACTTGGTTTATAGACCTGCATTTTTCTGGAATTTTCTGTGAATAAATTACTGAATTTTTGTACGTTTGGCCTTTCATTCTCAGACAACTCACGAACCCCCAAGTACGCAACAATATATATAAATATTTATGATTTTGAAAATATATTTATAAATTCAGTAAATTTTTAGTTACGAGAAACGATAATCATGTAATATAAATAACTTTTTGAAATATTTAAGGCAGTGTTTAGTGGAATAATCATAATTTTTGTAAAATTTTAGTTTTAGGAGCTATCTAAGATGAAAATCGTACTACAAATTACCCGCTTTCGTATATTTGAATAGTTATTTCTTAAAACAAATGAAGAAATAAGTAATAATTATTTGTTTAATAAAACAAACAAATAAGTAAAATTTGAAACCATATAAATATTAATGACGCACATTATTAATACAGCATTTCCTCCCGTTCTTGTGCTTTGTATGCCCTAACTAAAAGTTGAAGGAATCTCGAATCTACTTTCGTTCTTCTTGGTCAAGATATTTTTAAAATGTGGCTTTCCTGGATAAGCCGAATCCAATGTATTGAGAATTGTGACTGGTATACGCCAATTTGTCTGTATAAGGAAATCGTGGGGGAGATTTATTGTGTGGGCAGTTCTGGTACACAAAAGCAATTGCCTAAAGCCCTTTCCTTTTTTCATTGATAAGAAGAATAGTTAAAATGAGCGTTGTCGCATGGGAATAAATATCGCACAGAAGTCGTTTGCGAGGTAGGTTCTTGTAAAAGATAAAAATAAAGTACTTCTTTGCTTAAATGAGTATTTTTAATATTAAGTTCTTAATTTAATGATTTAATAGAAATAAAGATATAAGATAGTAGAAATAAAGTCATATATATATATATATATATATATATATATATATATTAAAAATCTTTTCAAACATTGCATTAGATGAAAACAAGCGTCACATGAAGTACTAGAAAAATTATGAAAAAGTCCATGAGGCAAATAATAAATTTTATTGAAATGCTAAAAGTTTTATGATGTTATATAATAATAATTGAAATTAATTTTTATTTACCCCCATTTTCGGCTTTTACAATCAAATACAATTTTTTTCTATTTTATGATAGTTGCGATATATATTGAATCGCAGTGTACTATGCATTTAGAATTGCATAAATGCATTAATTCATAACATTGAAACATATGTTATTTTTATTACCTGAGAAAGTACAGTGCAGCAATATAAAAAAGTGACTTATCATTCGTGTTAAATTATTTTTACTTTTCTTCAAAGAAGTTAAATAAAACAACTGTCTTTGTAGTTTTCCTTTCTTAAAGTGAAGACGCATTTAGAGATATATCCAAAGTAGCCTACTTTGTGTAGGATAGAAGATAGTGCAGAATTTTTTACCACTTCAAATGTTTCAAATTATGAGCAAGAAATATTATTAATGTATGCAAATTGTGATTAGGTTTAGTTTTGGTAAATCCAAAATGCATAAAATTCATACATTTTGATATAGTGAATAACAAATTTCAGTGATAGGTATTAATTAAGTAAATTGCATTTTCTTTTTATTGTTTAACTGTATGTGTGTGTATTTGTATATCTCTAAAAAGATGTGCATACTTAGTATTAAATCATACTGATTTATTGATTTTTACTACAGCAATTTGTTTGATAATACACATTAGAAGAATTTCTTCTTTTTGAAATAGTTTTGTAAAATAAATAAACAAATAAGAGTATAATTCATAATTTCTATTAATTATTAAAACTTACATAGCTTTACTTGCCAGTGTATTGAAAAATTTCTCATTATCTAATAAAAATAAATAATAAATAAATAAACAAATAAGAGTATAATTCATAATTTCTATTAATTATTAAAACTTTCATAGCTTTACTTGCCAGCGTATTGAAAAATTTCTCATCTAATGAAAATAAATAAATATGAAAATTATAATAACGCTTTTCAACATAACATTACATCATCATCATTATTATTATTACTAAAAGGAAATTTTGTGACAAATAATTACTACATAGTTATTTAATAAGATTTTTATTTTATTTTTTAATTCTAAGTCGCAATTAAAAAAAAAAAAAAAAAAAAAAATTCATGTGAAACAGGCTGTGTTCTATATAAAATTTAATTTGATTATGACTCTGGGAAAATGTATTTTTTAAAGAACAGAAAATGGAATCAATATTAATTTGATCATGTTTTTAATTAAACTGTTTATAAAATAATAAAAAGTAACCATTTTCATATTATGCATCGTATTATTTATCTCTATGTTATGTTATATTTTTAATTCGGCATGCTTGTTACTTTCTCTTACTCATGTATGGAAGAGAAGGTGTTGTTTGGGGTAGAATTTTTGAAATTGAGTTTGATATATTTACACATTTTTAGGTTCCCTAAAACCGACAAATAGGTTTTTAGCTGTTTGTTCCAAAGTATATGTGTGTGTCTATTATCAGTATAATTAAAAGAACAAATATTAGCAAAAAGTTTAAACTCTGCATTCTAATACTTTTTAGTACGAAAATGCTACTTGGAAACTTGTACTGAAGTAGAACAAATGCGGTATGCACCATTTTGACTGTATTAAAGGCAAAATTTTTACAATTGTTTATGAATTACAGTAGCGAAAAGCATCTGAAATACTTTATTCCTTAGACTGAATTACCATTGGGTCTCATTGTGAGCATCAATCGCCAAATGTGCCAAATGGCATGACAGTTTTCTAATGAAAAAGTTCTCATATTCGGTTACTTACTAAATTATTCTTCCGATTCAACCTTTTTAAACATAATTAATTAATAAATGTTCAGAAAGTCGAGTGAAGTCAATTCAGATTTTTAAGTATGAAATTACAAGAAATTACAATGATATAAGTGGCTTTAAGTAGAGTTTAAAGGAATAAATACAATGCAAATTCATTCGAATGTCAATATGAAACGCACACATCATATAAATACATATTCATAAACATGGATTCCCTAAAAATTACACACTCACATAATATATACGCATTAGACAAACATATTGTAGCGCACTCGGGGCAAGTGAATTTTCTGTGAATGGAAGAAGAATCTTGCAGAGGTTTAAAAAATTATTTACAGAATATTTCGGAAGATTACAGGTCTGTTAAACCCAGTATCAACTTGAGTTTCACCAGAAAACACAGCTTAAATAACAGCTGACCGCATAAAAATCACAGCACAAACGATACCATAGTTAAGGACCCTTCAGAGACTGGTTTCAAGTTCGGTTTCTTTTGATATCCCTTTGATATGGGGAATCGAATTGAAAAGCGAGGCAGGGGAGAGTTTCCCTCGGCTGACAAACCTCCTACTGCGATCGAAATATGGTTTCCCTTTTGTAAAAGAGCAATAAAAAGTAATGTCCTTCATTGTAAATGTGTGCAAAATGTCAAGGGTCGCTTTCGGACAATTGATAATTTATGAGTTTTGAAGCGCTGCATAGTAGCTAGTCTCTAAAGGAAGCTTTAGAAATAGGCTGCAATTCAATGGTAGAAATTTAGTCAAGCAGAACTTTCGATTCCGTAAAGTTTTAGCGAGAAACTCACCTCAGTAGTCGGAACGGGACCCCTTTTATAGCCTGCCATTAATCCTGAATTTTACAGTAACTTCCGTAATAATCGAGTTACAGCTTGGACAATGGCTCTATCGATAATAAAGGTTTTTTCACCAAGGTCGTCAAAATAGTTGTCAAGGTGCGATAAAGTCGCCAAATTCATCGCCAAGTCCATTGCGTGCCCTGATAAAGTGTGTTTTTAACGGAGAAGGATCTTTTTTAACGCGGAAACAAGCTAGAAACGAGAAAAATTGACATTTTATAATGTGAGTAAACCTCTTAGAAAGAAATCACATAAAAATAACTAGTACTATTTAGAAATCTGTAACACTATATTTACATCTATGCATAGCATGCACGATTTTTATTGATCTGTTACACAAATATATTCATTATGCATACGTATTGTATTTATGAAAGCACATACATAACGTGCAAAAAGAAGTGATATCTCATAAAAAACAATACTATTGTAAAAGTCACCCCGCCCAGCAAAAACTCTTACCTTTCTTAAGCTGCCAAAAAAAGGATTGATATCAAATTTCGCCTCCGCTGTTGAATCCCGGGTACTCAATACTTAGCTTAATAAAGATCTGCCAATAACACTGCATGTATCTTTCTGATAAATCCTAATCTCTTTCAACATTCTTTATTATCTGTGTTAGATTTTTCACTGCATTATAAAGTTATAAATTTTTACGGCGGGGTGCGTCCCCTATGTAGAAGTTTTAATTAATAAAAAATTTAGTTAGTAAAGATTAAAATATTATTACGCACCCCGCCGTATCCACTACCGTTGGTTCGAGCGGCGCTATTCAGAATCCTTTGATGTGGTCAAGCAGTTTGACGTGGTTCGACGTGGTTGGTTGTCAGAGAGAAGTCCCTGGCCCTAACACCCTGCTGAGATAATTGAGGGGCCAGAGGCAGATATCTTTGTCAATTTTGCATGCTTTCCTTTGAATTGAAGTAACTGCGCAATCTGATAAAATAAGGTTACAGTTGATGACAAGACATTTGGCTCTTTGTGTCGGAAGCGTGATTAATGGTTTTTTGAACCTCGAAGTTTCAACCCTAGTGGAAGCCAGCCATTAGAGATGGGTACAAACCCATCCTCTCTAAAAAGAATGACAAGTGGACGTTTCCGTCCCCTGTCCACACGAGGATCATATCTCCTGATGGCATTTAACACAGGATTCTGAGCTACCATCATGTATTTGATGTGCTATAATGAAAAACATTTGTCATGAATAAAGAAAAGTGGACATGGTATTATTTTCCGCTGTCTTATCACCTTTAAAATAATTTGACGTTAGTGCTTAATACTTTTATATAAATGAGAAAATGCACATAAAGAACGGTGCCCTTTACCTCCAGGGTTCAGATATAAAGAATACCACTAAGTTTGGAGCGGTTTAAAATACCTTTAGAAATTTTAATTTTTAATCAATTCGAGACCTTCTTACTCCTGCCCCCCCCCACACACACACACACACCACCACCACCACCACCACGTATGCAATGGCTAACACTTACTTTGGTTACTATTGCAACCAAATAAATTAATAGAAAAGGATCGATATCAAATTACCACACACAAAAAAAAAAAAAACTTGTATGTTGTGGCCACCACAAGACTTTCTTCTATATTTTCCTATACAAATTCACTCAGCAACAATATAAAAAAAAAAAAAGTTTTTTTCCGTTAAAAGTAAAAAAAAATCGATAACTTTGTTTTAAATTATCACAAATTTATAGTTCAACCATTCGTTTTAAAGGTATTGAAGAGACCTTTCGAAAGATACCCATCTTGAAAATTTCCGCCCCCCCGGAGGGGGGGGGAACCGATGCCCCCACATGCACAAAATTTTTTTCCTAATTAACTACTACTATTATCAATAATTCATATTAATTTTACAATTACAGGTTAAGAATAACTCTCATTATGTACATTTATACGAAATTTTATCCTATACTGCCATGTTAAAAATTTAGAAAAAATACGATCACAGCGCCACCTGTTGAACGATTCATCCCCAAATCTAATCAGCACCAGTTTATGTCAGGGGCCAACTAAGTACCAAGTTTGGTTAAATTTCGTTAAAAATAAATCGATAACTTTGTTTTAAATTATCACAGATTTATAGCTCAACCATTCGTTTTAAAGGTATTGACGAGACCTTTCGAAAGATACCCATCTCGAGTCGAAAATTTACTCCCCTTGAGGGGGGGGCTTCCCCCCAGAGGGGTGTGGCGAGGCTCCTACACTTACAAAAAAAAAAAAAAATTTCCAAGTTGACTATCTATATTATAAATAATTCTGGTAAATTTCATAATGCTTACTAAAAAATAATTCTCTTTACGCACATTTATACAAAATTTTGTCCTATACCACCATGTTAAAAATTTAGAAAAAGCGGGATGGCAACGCAACCTGTAAGACAATTTTTACCAAAAGTTGATAGGCACTAATTATGTCAAGGTGCAACTACATACCAATTTGTATGAAATTCTGTGCAGTAGTTCCTGAGATACAGTTGCCACAAAATTTTGTCACACACACACACACACACACACATACAGACATTTTCTAAAAATGGTCAAATCGTGTTCTACAGCTCTCAAAACGTGCAAATGCATCAAAAACCCGAGGTCGAAAATTTTTACGAATTCAATAATTTTTTCTATTGAATATAAAAGAAAGTAAAAAAATCAATGTTAGTTTTAGTATTATTAGACTCATCCCTTAAAGCTTCACTAGTGATGGAAAGGTTCTGGTCTTTAAGCTAAATATACATGAAATTCTGTGTTCGAGCCAAAGTCCCGCTCGTCGGCCTAGCCGTTCGGATTTTTCCTGGTTTTCTCCAAAACTTGCATGAATTCGTGTTAGGATTACTTAAGACCTGCACGACTTAAAAAGACCACGTTGTGCATCCCTTCCATGACTAGATCCGTAGGATGGATAATCAGCCTTTAAAAATCCAATCAAACAACCAATTATCCCTTGAGTCGTTGATTTCCTGGCAAAAATTCTCATTTTGTACCAAAATCGCACCGTTAGTCACAAACAATGAAAGTCTTAGATTAAAGTTTTTTACTTTCTTCTATATTCAATAGAAGAAAGTATTGGATTCGTAAAAATTTTCGACCTCGGGTTTTTGATGGATTTACACGTTTTGAGAGCTGTAGAACATGATTTGACCATTTTTAGAAAATGTCTGTCTCTGTGTGTGTGTGACAAAATTTTGTGGTAACTGTATCTCAGAAACTACAGCACAGAATTTCATACAAATTGGTGTGTAGTTGCACCTTGACATAAATTAGTGCCTATCAACTTTTGTTAAAAATTGTTTTACAGGTTGCGTTGCCATCCCGCTTTTTATATATTTTTAACATGGTGATATAGCACAAAATTTTGTATAAATGTGCATAAAGATAATTATTTTTTAGTAATCATTAGGAAATTTACAAGTACTATTTACAATAGAGACAGTCAACTGGGAAAATTTTTTTGTATGTGTAGGAGCCTCTCCACCCCCCCCCCCCACCTGGGGGTGAAGTCCCCCCTCGAGGGGAGTAAATTTTCAAGATGGATATCTTTCGAAAGGTCTCGTCAATACCTTTAAAACGAATGGTTGAACTATAAATCTGTGATAATTTAAAACAAAGTTATCGATTTTTTTTTTACTTTTAACTTAAAAAAAAAAAAAAAAAATCGTAAAAAAAAAAAATATATTTTTTAATATTGTTACTGAGTGAATTTGTATAGGAAAATATAGAAGAAAGTCTTGTGGTGGCCACAACATACTAGTTAAATTTTGGATTCAAGCGTTTGTCTTTATTGCTAGCTTACATGACACAAAATGATAATTTTTAAGAGAGAGGGAGAAACAAAATGTTTTTCACGAGGTAAATATTTCTAAATTCTATTTATTCTTAAGACAAAATGTCTTAACGTCGTGCAATTTTAACCTACCTTTAATAACTAATTCTTTTAGAATTATTTAAATAGCCTAGCACCGTATAAATGTCTATTATATTCGACCCATAGCTCTTATCTATGAATAAGAGCTATGGACAGCTCAGATATACCTCCGAAAAATTAAGAATTCAGATACCGCGGTGGTCAAAATAGGACAAGGGAAAAATCGCCAGATCTTGGCTACCGTTCGCTGGAAAATTATACAAATTTTATGTCAGGAAACCAATGATAAATGAAGCAATTTTCATTAGTTTTTATGGACATATATGGGAAATTGGTATTCATAAAATTTATTTTGGATTTAGACAACCATGTGACTTGGACAAAATTATATTGATTCAGAATTTTTGTTCTCCACTCGGCGCTCTCAGACGACATAAATGCTTAGAGAGCAAATTGGAGCGTTGTTTTTCATTTTTGGAGTCATGCGGCTGGAAAATCTTTCTGAGTATGAAAAACGGAAAGTGGTTCTTTTAAAATTTTCATGACTTATTTATTGCACGTCAAATGGCGACAAAACTAAATAGCTAGAGAACGATTATTTATAATTTTCTGAAAAATACTAGCAAATATGGACGACAAAGACGTACAAATAGGCCATTTTATGTTTATGTGCATAAGAAAAGACTGGTAATAAGACGAGATTGCTCATAAAAAACAATTATCGAGGGGGCTTATAATGCAGTGCTCAAACTGTTCGACATGTTTTACAAAAAGAAATAAAGGTTCTTTATGGGTAACACTTGCCACCACCTCCCCTTACAAAAGTTCATAAGAGACTGAGGGGGAGAGTTTGCCAAAAATTCCTTACTGCGGGAGAAAACTGTTATTATGTTATCTTTTCTGATGAGAAACACATTTATTTGGATGGACCAGATACATCATTCTGCTTTTGCCCATAGTAATGCATTTTCTTGGCAAACTCCCTCATCAATCGAAAATGAACTTTTGTAAGAGACGGTCGTGACGTGACAAGTGTTTTTCTTAAGGGGCCGCTTCACTGACCGTCGCCGGAAGCTCAAGCCAATGTTTTCCTATGGAGAATTTTGTTTAATTATAGCTCATTAATAAATTCATAATTTTAAATTCTGTTTTCACATTCAGAAAAGTCACAATTGTTAAATTGGCCGCCGTTTTATGAAAACAGATTTTTTTAATTTTTAATATTTTATTTTTATGCAGTAACATGCAAAATTTCACATATTAAAAATTCGTATTTTACAGCTTCAAAATAAAACATTTAAAATTTTAAAAATCCGTTTTTAGAAAACGGCGGCCAATTTAACAACTGTGAATTTTCTGAATGTGGAAACATAATAAAAAAATATGAATTAGTTAATGAGTTATAATTGAACAAAATTCTCTATAGAATAACATTGGCTTGGGTTTACGGCGACGGTCAGTGAAGCGGCCCCTTAAAGAACCTTTATTTCTTTTTGTAAAACCCATCGAACAGTTCGAGCACTGCATTATAAGTTTATAATCCCCGTTTAATTTCCGTCGATAATTGTTTTTTATGAGCAATCTCGCCTTATTATCATTCTTCTCTTACGCATAGAAACATAAAATGGCCTACTTATACGTCTTTGTTGTCCATATTTGACAAAATTTTTAAGAAAATTATAAATGACCATTCTCTAGCTATTTAGTTTTGTCGCAATTTGACGTGCAATAAGTCATGTCACCACTTACCGTTTCTCAAACTCCGAAAGTTTAGTTCCAGCGGCATGATTCCAAAAATGGAATACAACGCTCCCAATTGCTCTTTAAGCATTTATGTCGTCTGAGAGTGCCGAGTGGATTACAAAAATCATGAAAATTGCGAGTTTCAGAACACAAAAATACAGTTGTCCTTAATATTTTGTTCAAGTCATAGGGCTGTCTAAATCCAAAATAAATTTTATGAATACCAATTTCCCGTATAATTCCATAAAAACTAATGAAAAATGCTTCATTTATCATTGGTTCCCTGCCATAAAATTTGCATAATTATTCAGCGAACGATAGCCAAGATTTGGCGATTCTCCCCTTGTCCTTATAATTTTGACCACCACTGTATAACCTTCCCTGAATTCAGGGAGATTTCTATATTTTCAGATAAGAAGTTATAAAATTCCAGTGAGAGGAGTTTTCCTGTCTGAAAATTAGAAATTTTTAAATGGAGAACATTATGATTTCCCATACAGTGAAAGACTTTCTATCCTGGGAATAGGAAAAACTTATCTTTAAATCCTTAAACACATGTCTAGCTCTTATAAGATTTAACTCATTTTGGAAAATTAGATTTTCATTCTTAGTTATACAATATATTTCGCCATAAAAAAAACAGTTAAAGATTCCCCCCCCCCATAAAAAAGAGAGTAAAACCTGTTAACAAACTTCGATAATTTCCAATTTCAGTAGAATATAAATTTGTTACCAAAAATTAAAAATTCATCATATTGCTTTACATTAGTCAATTCTAGCCTCATTTCTCAACTTACGAAATATTTAATTTCGAGAAGAGTAAAAACTAATCTCGTTCATATATTCACATGAAACTGCTACCTGACATGTAAACGATCTTAGTCTTACGGTTTAATAATGTTAAATGCAAGTAAATGAATATTGTATGTTTGACCGCGAAAATATCGATTCGCCCCTGCCCTCGCCTTGATGATATTTCAGTCCCTTATGGTTCGGAGCACAAAGGCTTTTCATTGGCTGCTAACACGAGGTATTCATTTAATTACTCCGCTTTCAAACGTTTATTTTTATTTTAAGCTTTTAGCTAACTTTATAAGGTGAGAAAGTCCTGGAGTAAAAGCAATTTAACCTGAACTAGCTGAGGTATGTTAACACTGATAGAATTTAGTAAAATTGCTACTGTACTGTAACTCACTTTATTTGGTTAATAATTGGAATTTTTTTAGTGTTTTACAAGCCAACTTATACAGGTAAATTTTAATTATTTTATGTTATGTAAATAAAGGAAAACATTTTTTATGCGCTTATGGATGAAAATTATCGCACAAAATCTATGCAATATTCATTCGCGGCCCAACGATTATTTTTCCTTTATAGTTTTTGCCAACTTCATAAATTACAAAAGCCATAAATAATTTAATTTAAGAAATTTTAGTTAACAATTAGATGAAATATTCAATTGTAAACATTAAACGTACTAGCAAACCCGTGCGAAATATTTGCTTTTTCTTTCTTTTCTTATTTACCTTTAAAATTTGAAACTCATAAATCAAATTATTAATAAAACCAAATTAATATTGTACAATAGTGAAACCAAAATCATTCAAAGAAAGGTTTCCAAATAAAATTAATGGTTCACGACCCAATTTTTATACTTCCACAGGCAGTACAATTTTAACATAGGACTCCCACGATGCCTTTTAAATTTTTGTCGTCATGTTGGCGATGACTTTTTATTAATTTTGTTATTATTATTATTTTTTTAAATAAATAAATAAAATAAAATATTTCCTATTTTGATTATATTTTTTATGATTGTGTTTTTTAGTCAATTTATGACACAAAAGTATTCTTCATGTATCTTTAAAATATCGCTAGGTTTAAAATGACGGTTGCAAAGATTCTGGAGAAACGACTTTTAAAAATACATTTTTTTTTTCGTAAAATAATCTCATCAGACAAATGTCGTCATTTTTTCTTATTAGTCCATTGAGCTAAGTCCGCATGCTTAAATATTGTTCATGTATAAATATTATTTTTTTTTATCCTCGCGTATCGTATTGTTTCGACAAAAAATAATTGAAACTGGTCCACGTTAGAGAAATATTTTATAGATGTTTGACATTTCGCAACTGGGATGCATTAAAATTGTTATGATTTATTTAATTTTTATAATTAAAATTTCGATTATAAAATTTTTTGTTTCATAACTAAAATACATTTGTCCTCAAATATGTTGTTAAATTTTATTCTGGTTATTTGTCCTTTCAAAATACATGAATATTTCCACTAATAATAAGTAAATGTGTTTGTTATTCTAAAGTTTGGAAATATTGTTATCTAATATTAACCATCCTCTATTTTATCTTAAAGTTAAAAAGTTTAAGGATGGATATTACATTTTTTTCCATTTTTTTTTTTTTTCCAATTTTTTTATCAAGAACATTTTATATTGTTTGATTATAATTCTTTTTCTTTCTAAATTACGATTTTCAATGTAGGAAGAAATATTTTTATATTTTCTTAGAAAATAGATCTTTTTTATCATAGATATTTACTTAATTTCACCTTGGAACTAGAAACATTATCATTTTAAAACATTAATTGCTTAACTGAGTGAAGAAATGTTATATATGGCGGGATTTTTATTCCCTTTTATTACGTTTAAATATTTCTAAACGTTTATTGACCCACCCTGTGTTAATATTTGAACAGCTTCATAACATAAAGTAAACGCTTGACACTGTTTTCATCATATATTTTCTCTACGTCTTACGTACTCATTTCTATAAGGATGAAAAGGATTAAATTTGGATTCATCAGAAAATATGACTTATTTTCTGATGAAATCGTTCAAATCGTTAAAAGTCCAATTTTTCATAATTTATTGCCGGCTTATTACTTTCTTCTATATGTATATTAAGAGAAAGTACTGGATTCGTGAAAAGTTTCGAACCCCAGTTTTCGATGGATTTGCACGTTTTGGGACGTTCTGAACAAGATTTGACTGTTTTTAGAAAATGTCTGTATGTCTGTGTCTGTGTATCACGAATTTTGTGGACGCTGTATTTCACGAACCAATGAATGAAATTTAACCAAACTTGGTATTTAGTTGGCCCCTGACATAAACTGGTGCTGATTAGATTTGGAAATCATCCGATCAACAGGTGGCGCTGTGATCGCATTTTTTTTTCTAAATTTTTAACATGGCTGTATAGGACAAAATTTCGTATAAATGTATGTAATGAGAGTTATTTTAATCATGTGATTGTAAAATTAATATGAATTATTGATAATAGTAGTAGTTAAGTATGAAAAAAAATTTGTGCATGTGGGGGCATCGCTTTCCCCCCTGGGGGGAGTAAATTTTCAATATGGGTATCTTTCGAAAAATCTCGCCTGTACCTTTAAAACGAATGGTTGAACTATAAATATGTGATAATTTAAAACAAAATTATCGATTTTTTTTTTTTTAAACTTTTAACGTAAAAAAACTTGGGAAAAAAATCTCATTTCTTCTGATAATTGCAAAAAAATGACTTTCTTTCGGCATTTAGTGATATAATTCTGTCAGATAAAAATCGTCTGCATTTATAATGGAAAATAATTTGATAATTTAATAAACAATATGCATTGAATAAATTTTGTGTAAAATTATATAGAAGAAAGTCATGTGATGGCCACATCGTACTAGTTTCTTTTGTTTTTGTTATAAGTGCTTTTAATTTTAACACTTTCCAACAAATCTGAAAAGTGTTTATGACATCGGCTCGTCTGCCCGTCTTCATTCTAATTTTCCTAAACATTTTTAGGATACTTTGAAACTGTTATACGTTTTTTAAGTATACTAGTGCATATCTCCTACTGAAAATGCCATAAATAGCGCAATTGGTTTATGTATAGAGACTCGCAAAATAATTCGAATACATTATGGTTTATTATTATTATTATTATTATTATTTTCTCTTAAAAATCGTCTCAAGAAAATCTCGTTGACATTAATTTTCTATTTTTCTATTTTTCTATTTTTTTTTTTTTTTTTTTTTTTTTTACTGTTTAACCAATTGAAATATTTCTCTTTGTTTCTCAATCAAGAAAATGCGCTTTATTAAAAGATTGCATTTTTTTTTTTTTTTTTACCTTCCATAAATAAAATTGTTATAAAAATGAAAATTTTCAAGGAGTTGTTTTATCCGATTTGTTAATATTTCAGCTGTCTGTTAGAAAATGGGGAAAGAGACTTGAAAAATCATAATAATTGCACCCGCGCACACATACACTTACACAAAGGAAAGAAAGAGAGAGAGAGCGAAATCAAAATATTTTACAGGAGTGGTTTTTTCTTTAGTTCTTTTAGATTAATTTAAAAATAAATAAATAAAAATTACATATAAATACGTATATATATATATATATATATATATATACATACATATATAGGTAATAATAAAGGATAAAATAAATCTTCATGTCAAAAATTTTAAATGAAATTGGTGTAATTCTTTGAATGCAATCCATTTCAGTTCTCAAATACTTGAAACTACATCTGATATCGTAAAATTAACCGGAATCTATTAACAGTATGCAATTCAATTCTTGAAATGGATGAAGGATTTTAATAAAACTTATGACTACTAAATATTTAATGAAATTCTTGGCATCGTACGAACGGTTTTTAATTGTTATGTTGCATGCAAAAAACATTTTTTTTTAAAGTTTTATTTTCCAAAGGAATAAGCTTTCAGAATTAATTATATCATACTCAGTAATAGGTGTCATTTCCCCTTAAATTTGAAAACATTCGAATCCAGCATTCTTCTGTACGTAGGATTTTAAAATATTATTATTTTTACAATTTTCATTTCTATATAATACAAAATTTCATTAACTTAAGCATTAAAACAGAAAAAAATTAAATAATCAAACCATTAACAAAATCATTTAACAAAATCAATCGTAACAAAACTCATATGAAACAGAAAACATTTTTAATTGAAATTAAAAATACATTTCATTTTTCCAAAAAAATTAGCTGAAAGGAAATATTTAAATTTTCGCGTATAAAAATTAGATACATAAGCTTTATTTCCTTATTATTTGATTGTAAATGAACCGAGAATTAATAAATAACAAGTCATTCCCTGTTTCTATTTTCATTGAATGTGTGGTCCCACCAATAGCCGAGAGGATCAGCTCTCGATTGACGGTTTCGAACCCAGGTCGCGCTTGTTGTCTTGCCATTTTTGGTTTTCCTTGTTTTTTCTGAAACTTGCGAGAATACAAGTTAGGATTTTACCATGGACGTGGATTTTACAAAGACATGGAGGCATTCCAAATTTCAGCTATGCCAGGTTAGGCTTAGGATTCTATAATGTAGTCAATCAGCTCAGCTGTCTGCGTCTCATTCAGTTCTAGTTTTAGTGCTGCCATCTATTGTAATATTAGCAAATATAATTCGCGCCTTTGAAGATGTGCTCCTTCTACTTTCTTGACGTCAAAAATTTCAAGCTCTAATTTTCGATGGATTTACATGCTTTCAGATTTCTTGAACATGATTGACAATGTTTAGAAAATATCTGTCTATTCATGTGTGTATGTTACAGATACACACATGCACAGACATTTGTGGACGCTGCATCTCACGAATCAACGGGTTTGGTTGAGTTGTGGGTATTAAGGCCGATTGACTGCACTAGGGTCCTAGGCCTGAGGGGAGGGCCCTCCGTGATGGTCTTTCTGAAGGGTCCTAGCCCGTATTTACGCAAGTTTCGGAGAAAACCACGGAAAACTCCGAACGGCTAGGACGACGAGCGTACCTGGGATCGAACCCGGCATCTCACGTCTGCTAGCTTTGAGCGCAGAACCACTCAACTTTACATGCCATAGTTTTTTCTGTACACCGCACACGGAGAGAATAATATTTTCTTTTATTAGTATAGATTTTTATTACTGTTATTGCTATTAAATATATACATACGTATATGAGATATGACACACGATATAAAAAAAAATTCTTTTAAAATTGTAACTAGAAATAGATGTTTACAAGCTAATTTAGCACATTTAAGGCTTTTAATGCGTACCCAATACCTTTCAGGCAAAAATAATATAAATAAATGTATAACACCTGGTATTAAATCTTTTAGACCACTGAACATCAAAGTTTCTCGACCTTGTTTGCTCTAAAACCTCTCCATTTAATATTCATCAAACTTCAATCACGCACGGGGCAGAAAAATTATTTTTTATTTGATTTCTCGTTAATTCCTGTTTGCAGCGTGGGACGGTATGATTCAGTTCTTGTGACGAAAAAATATCAATTGTACCATTACCAAGTCACAGCATATCGCCTCCACATATGTAGTTAAGTTGGCTAACGCCTAAACTCCGGAGTCTGGACACCTACGACGGTGTAAGAGTCAAGTCAAGGTTTTCAGGTCGACGGTTGCGCGTAAACCTTGAACTGAGGGAAACTCGGGATGGGAAGAAGATGTAGTTAAAAAAAAAAAATCGTATTTTAATGTAAAGTTATTTTAGGTATGAGAAAGAAATAGAAAATATGTGTGTTATGTAGAAAATTTGCCAAAATCTTAAAACTCGGAATGTTTCTATAACATCTGCTCTAAAATTACTCTAATAACACCATTTCATTCAGTCGGTTTAACTGTTTAAATTAAGTACCTATATGACATTGCATTTAGTATTTATTTATTTACTTATTTTACGAAAAACTAATTAATTCATTTATGCAATTGTTAATAGGTAGTTGATTTTAGTCGAGACGTTTCAGTTCAGTTTTATGTAGTCTTCAATACGAGCTTTAAAGGAATCTCTATATTGGTAGAAATAACAATAAATTTTACGATATACATGTTTTCTTCTTTATTTTTTAAAACAGTTTAGGAAAAGCCGTTAGAAAAACGAAAAAAAATGCTTTATTTCTTTAATTACCACTTCTAAATTGTTTGATGATTAGCAAAAAATTTCGATTCATTTGTCAAATGGAGTTGCTGCATTGTGGCTTTATTATCTAGAAGAAAAGTTTCATGCAACTATTTTACATGATTGACTAGCAATGTATCCAGAGACAATTAAAAAGAAGCATCCTCTCACCTCTCCTTTACAAAACCATTTCTCAGTTAAAACCCAAACATTGGCTTAAGGACAATAAAATGTGTCTAATTTGCAGGTGCATTTCCTTTAATCCCAAACATTAAGTGAATTATTACCATTATAATAGGAAAAGCGAAAAGTGATGAGAACGATAATGATAAGAAAAAAGGATGATGATCCAATAATCTTATTGTTATCAATTGAAGAAGTGCATATAAAAGAGGAGTAGAAATATTTGATGATGTCTGCAGATGATAGATTGGGAAGAAATGTTAAATTTGATGATATTCGGCTTAAAGCTTTATGGTGTTAACAGGCTACTTCTAATGTATACATTCTACCTAAGTACAGGCTTTTAAAAATTCAAAATTAAAAAGCGGTGAAACAATGAAACAAAAACGTTCTAAAATTACGCTTTTGTCAAAATTTCATGCATGTGATTTAAACATCTTACTGCAAATACGTCAAAATGACGTATTGTCTTGGTAAAATTAAAATATGTTTTATTAAGGCAATATTATTTTATTGTATATTTTTTATTATATGTTTGAATGATGCAACTTTCAGACAATTCTCCCAAATGAAGTCCTTAAAAATGATGTCATTTCTCAAAAGTCCTTCGTTGGGAAACTTAGTCTCAAACGGGAAACTGCTACGCGTTACTACGATTGTGTGGGGTTTTTAGAGATAGAATAAGCAGTATGAAATAGTAATCTTAACTCCAAATTACAAAATAATATCAGGAGGTTTTTGGATGTTACAGATAAACGTATTTTATTTGTCTGCATACAAATACAAGTTCTTTTCTTGGAACAAGAATTTTTCTTTTTAAGAATGTTGCCATTCAATGTTTCACAAATTAATAATGTTTGAAATAATTAATTTGTAGCAAACAATAACGGTTATATTTTCGAAGCTTATTAAGAAATGTAGTAATAAAAGTAATGAGACCTATTTTTATTAAAGTCTGGAGTGACTTCACTCGACTTTCGAACCTTAAGCAATTAACGGTTGTATAAATAAATTAAAGTAAGAGAAGTCGTTAAATAAACAAAAAAGAGAATTGTAATAGGGTGTTTGAGTATTTTTCTCTATATAGTGTATTGTTTAGTTAAACGCGATTGCCCTTCAAATAATTTGAGCCTATAGATCATAACAATAAAGACATTTTCGTTGGGTCTCTGTAAAAATCTATAAGTGCTAGGATCACCCAAATGTATACAGTTCGTGCGACGAAGACCCGTTTATAAATTTTCAGCTCAATCTAGTAAAGCATTGAGACGCTATTGCACTTTAAATAATTTGAGCCCATAAGCCATAACGACAAAGAATTTTCCTTTGTATCCCTGTAAAAAAAACTTTAAGTGCTAAATTCTCCAAAAATCTTATAGCTCATTTGACGGTGATTTTATAGCATGCATATAAATTTTCAGTTTAAACGGATAAGAATTAAGAGATTAAAAAAGAATTTATTTAAAAAATTTAGCCTATAAGCATAAGGCATACTAATACAGAATTTTTTATTTTATCTCTGTAAAAAAACTCTAAGTTTTAGAGTCACCAAAATATATACAGCTCGTGCAACAGTGACCTATAATATGTATATAAATTTTCAGCTTAATCGAATGAGGCGTTTAGACGCTATAGCACTTTAAATAGTTTGAGCTCAAAGGCCATAATGGTAAGGAATACTTCTTTGTATCCCTGTACAAAAACTATAAATGCTATATTCACCAAAATCTATAAAGTTTGTGCGACATCGACTAATAACTTGTGTATAAATTTTCAGCTCAATCGAATGATGCATTTAGACGCTATCCTACTTTAGAAAATTTGGGCCCATAGGCCATAATGATAAAGATTTTTTTTTTTTTTGTGTGTGTGTTCCCGTAAAAAAACTATAAGTGCTAGGTCCATCAAAATCAATAGAGTTCGTGCTGTGATGACCTACAACATACGCACGAACTTTTAGTTCATTCGAACAAAGGGTTTAGACACTATCGTGTTTACATCCATACACACATAAACACGCATCGCCATAAAAATAGCAAAAATGAACTCAGGGAACCTCAAAACTTGTAGAAACGCCAAAATCAAAGTCGTATTTTTGAAATGATTACAATACTTTCCTTACATATGTAGGCTAGAAAAGCAAAGATGATTCATTTAAACATAATAATGACCAGCAAAGCTGGCAAAAAAAGCTAGTATTTTCATAAACGTAGGTTTTATCTACACTATTAAAATATTTTTATGTATAACATTGTTAAATTTATATTTTATAATATTTGAGTAATGCATAATTTTACTTTCATTTTTATGCATTTTATTTTTAAACATAATTAATTGAAGCATTCATTGGTTCATTCTACGTTTTGTGATAATTATATCCCGCAATTCTAAAACGTCTTTCATTATCTATAAATTAGATATGATTCTAATTCCCTGTATTATTGTTATTTATATTTATATGTATATTAGCAGACGTTTTGCCTGCTTCGTTAGTCACTATATTTAAATTATTATTATTATTATTATTATTATTATTATTATTATTATTATTTTTGAAGGAATCACTATTTTTTATATCACTTTATAAATAAAAACTTAAGCTTCGGGTCTTCGTTTCCTTCAGCAGCGTCTTTCTCACCTGAAATATCTCTGTTCTGTATCCCTATTGCCTGCGACAACACCCCAGCCGTGAACTTCGGGTGCTAATCGGACGACAGTTTCGAAACGGATTGTATCGAAAAAATCGAAGTATCACTTTCATATTTAAATCGCGATTACATATAAACAATATTAAATGTACTATACTATGTACTATACTATACATAGTATTTAATATCAAGTTATTTCATACATTTTATTTAATGTATCCGATCGACCATAAATGACAAAAATTCCACGCCAAATATAGTATTGCAAATGCTATGAACGCTATTTTAACTATATGACACATTTTTTTTTTTTTTTTTTTGTGATTATATACATTTTCCCTTTTGAATACTTTTATTTATTTAATTATTTCAATATTAATTTTAATTATTCTAATATTCTAAGTACAAGTTCTTTTTTTTTTTTTTTTTTTCGACATGAAATGAAATATATTTATTTACACGCGAATGGTAAAATTGATATAAAATTTCACCAATATGCATAAAATTTTTAAAACTGTAATGATTTCAGTTTTCTCAGATGCATGCACAAATTTAATTTTTTATAATTTTCATTATTTACGTGTAAATAAATATATTTTAATAATTTTAAAGCTATTATGACGTCAGTTTTATTAAAAATCTTTGATGATGCAGGTTTAACTTTTCATTTTTCTTTCTTTTTTTATTCACGTAAGTATTTTGTGTTAACAAAAAACAAAAACAAAATAAACAAACAAACAGAAAATAAATAAATAAATAAATAAAATAAAATAAAAATAAAAAGTTGTAAGGATTTTATTTTTATTGGCTTAAAATTATAACTTAAAAAAAATGCCGGAAGAAAACTCAAGAATCGCACGAAACATAACAATTTAAAATATTTAACAGAAATATCGAAAATCTGACATGGTATGTTGTAAAACTACACGCACGCTCTGCTTTATCTAAAATAAATAAATAAATAAATGTAAAAGAAAATCAGAACTGCACGTGCCATAGATTTTTATGTATGTCGCAAACAGGCAGACAAACGTTTTCTTTTATTAGTATAGATTAAATTAACTTCTTCATTTTCACTTTTCACAAGTTGCCACCATAACAATATCTTATAGCAATTTATGTAAATAATAACTTTTACAATTCGTTTAAAATTTTCTTTTGTTATTTATGATACATGCATTTTTAAATTGCACAGTTGAACAGCTTCTTACAACATTTGCATAAAGTTTATTTCATAAAACTATGCAACTCTACTATTTATTTGTCACCAGTTTTGTTCACCTGTACATCAGGACAATTTGTGCTTTCATGTTTGAGAAAAACAGCTTTGCATTTTTTGCACAGTCAGTTTCTTGTGAACTAATCTTTTTGAAAAAGAAAAACAATACTATAAAATTTGCTATTTGCATTTCTGAAAGCAAATATTGTATTCCACGAAATATTGAAAGTGAAAGAATCAACAAAAATTTCGACAGATTTATCGCAAATGAGCGTGGGTCTCGGGTCGTAGGCGTCCGCAAGAGGCGTTACATGGGTGAAGAGGAACAAGTTTTCGAGTTAAACGAAGCCCTCTTAGAAATGAGAGTTTAAGTAAACATATCGTTGTTTAAAGATCCCATTCTCTAATTTGTAGATCAGCAGTTCACCCTCGAAAGCTGTTAAAGGACATCGTTTTTAATAGAACAATTACGTGTTGAGGGAGGAAAGGATGGATTCATACACAAGCGACTTTTTTTTTTTTTTTTTTTTTAAACAATTTATCTTCTTATATAACAACTTCTAAATAGATAGTTGTTTATATTCAATAGTGTTTAGATGCCAAACCGAATTTGATTAATATTGTATTATATGATTTCAAATGTCAAAATAATAATAATAATAATAATAATAATCTATATAAATAAAGAAAAGTATGTGTGTGTGTATCTCTTTGTCTGTGTGCCTGTTTGCGCTCTGGTTCTTACACTACTGATTTCAGAGCTAAGAAACTTGGCATATGGGTAGCTGGGACACTGCTGGTGTGCCTGTGCACCTCATCGAGATTTTTTCAAATTTCGAATTTATTTATTTATTTTTATTTTTTTTAAACATGGGCTTCTCCGTTTCATTTTTCTAAAATTTATTCTTTCATTTCAATCGTCTGCGTATCTTAGTAGCGACTATTATGCTATTTATTTTTATTTATTTTATTCACTCATTTAAAGACGAAATATTTTCTTTTTCTTTTTTTTTTTCATTTATTATATTTATTCAAAATCAAATGGTAATCTAATAGAAAAAATAATTATATTAAATCTTTATAACAATTATGTTTATGTATAATTTTTTATATAGTGTAACAATTTTTCATTTTTCATTTTTTAAATTAATTTCTTTAAAAGAGATTTTTTTTTTTTTTTTTAAACCAATTTATAGTGTTTATCGGAAAAAATAGTAGTATATAGTAAAAAGGATTAAACTTATTAAAATTTAAGTTTAATTAAAATTTATTTGCTTTTTATTTATTTAATTCCTTTTAAAAGAAAATCTATTTTTTCTTTTCTTTATTATAATTGGTCGGAATCATATGGTAATATAGTGTAAAGAGCGAAGGCTATAAAATACCTACTTCAAAAACTAAATATTTAATAGATGCTGAGATACAATCATCTTTACAATCGTAGTTCTTAAATACCCAGATTGAAGTGCCCGGGTAAGACCTTTCTGTAAGGAGTAGGAACCTGGTTCATATAAAAGATATTACATTGTCCTCTTGAAATAATTGCTATCAGTCTTTAAGAAGAATAAGACATTAGACATTAAAGATCACAAACTATTTTATGCCATTATAATAATGATATTTTATTGAACGATAAAAAAAAATTAGGCAGAGGACAACACAGGACCAGATCTATGTACATGAATTCGCTTCGAAAAATGATGGAGGAGAGAGCGAATTTTTACACTGAAAATTTTAAATCTTTACAAAGCCGCGATTTTCAGCAAAATGATCAAGAGGGCATGTGTCATTTCAAACTTTCTTTCGGCAGATAAGGCTAGAGCCCCTTAAATAAATAATAGGCCGGCGCATCACCGCCATTTTTTTGCCTCGTAAGAGGACAGCATTTCCGCTTGGCGATTTTATCGCTTCACTGGTGGTTTTAAGAAATTTTCATCTAAAAATAAAATCGACCAAAAATGATAAGCAACACAAGTAATCTGTTTCTGTTTCTTAAATAATTCATAACATTTGAAAGGGGGGGGGGGAAAGAGCGTACCAATTAAAATTGGAAAGTTTTTTCAACGACCTAATACTATCAGGACACGGAAACAAGACAACTTTGGCGAACCAAAAAAAACGTCGCCAAGACTCTACAAACACACAGTAAAAAAGCGTTTCTTAAAATAATTTATGGTTATTAAAATACATATTTAGATTTAAATAATACTTTTTTTTTTAAATTTTTTACTTTATAAATGTCAGAAATGCAAAGAAAAGTATAAGTGAATAACAATAAAACTTACTATGCAAAGCTGTGCATTAGGTCCCGGGATCCAAGAATCTGGACGACAATTCGCAGCCCATTTTCTCCTTCTTGCATTATCCGAAGGAAACCTAAACATTTTGTATCCTTTTCTGGAGTGTTTACAGCAGTTTATTGCTGAACAACCTCCCATATTGCAGTTTATTTCACTAAAATTACGAGCAAGACGGTAGAAACAATGGATGCCGTTTGTTTATCACGCTGGGTACATGCGGCAACCCTAAGGCAAAAAAATGTCGGATGCGCCAGCTCGTATATATAGGAGCCTTAGATAAGGCAGCGCAGCGAATATATACGTCAGTGCGGGCGGAAAAGGAGCTGTCGTATGCAGTGGGTACCCGAAGCGAGGTTTAGAGCGATTTCAATGGAATTTTTTTTTTAGTTTTTATTTATAATGTGATATAAAAAATAAATAGGGATTTAATTCTTTTGAAAATTTATTTAAGCAGTATACACCGGCGAAGCGGGGGTTGCCTGCTAGTAATAAATAAAAAGGAAAAACTTTTAACATTTTCGCATGTTAACTCAAATTCTAAACACAAAAATGTCTACAAAAGTGTCATTTGCTGTTTTTTCTCTAACTCTTGATCCTTTTAAAACTTTCCAACAAAGCTGAAAATCGTTCATGAATAGCGTTTGTCTTTTTGTTTGCCCATGCTCTAATTTCCGTCAATATTTTTTGAATGGATTGAAACACATACTTGTTACTCAGCTTCTGTATATAATGTTTTTGATTGAAAATGGTATAAATAGCACTGCAAGTTTGCGCACAGGGACTTACAAAAGAATTCGAATAAATTACGGTAAATGAGAGTATTTTATCAAAACATATTTTTTAATATATTTATATAGCAAAAAAGCACAACGAAGTTAGCTTATAAAACGTAAAATAAAGAGAATAATTATTTAAAAAAAAATTTAATATACCAAGTTTTTAAAACGGACTAAAAGGAATAAAATAAATTCTTTTAGCCTCATATAAATTTGAAACCCCATTCAGATTCTCCTGAAAATTGTTATTGGAAATTTTTAATAGCTATAAAAATATTTGTAAGGTTTAAAATGTGGTGTGCATGCAATAGATAATAATAAGGAGTATAGGAAGTAGCTGTTTTTAAGAAAACTCACACAATAGCTCATATCAACTGCAGTGTAATAAAATTGTTAGTGACTTAAGTGAACTATTCATGCATTTATCATTTATTGTATGCGTTCCAAGTTTTTCGTTTTAAATCTTACAAGTATTTTTTATAGCTATTAGAAATTCCTAATTACAAATTTTTAAGAGAATAAGAGGTATAAAACCTATATGAGGGTCAGGAATCTGGAGAATCTGTATGAGGCAGGAAGAAATTATTTTACACATTTTTGTCCGTTTTAAAAACGTGGTATACTAAAAATCGGAGTTGATAAGTTCGGGACAAAGTAATTATATAGCTTTCCTCACGATCAACCCCATAGCTAAATTCGGGATCAAACGTTGGTCCTGAATTTACCTATGCATTTCCTCTCTACTCTTGTAAACTGAGGGATTTTCCCCTAATATAAAATACATCGCTAATGTTGCCATTTTTTAATTTAACGAGTGATTTAGTAATTTAAACTGCTTAAATTTACTATTGTATTAATAGTTTCAGTTAGTTTTAAAAAGTATTAATCCATATTAGTGGGTTTATGCAATTACAATTTATAGATTTTAAAACTTCTTCACACATCATAACAATTGTAATTACAATTGTATATTGAAACTAAGTATAATCTTCCAAAAGAACCTAAAATGCATTTTTAAAGAGTAAATACTTAAAATATTTAAAATATACACATACTTTACTTTAACATTAATCTGAACATATTTAAAATTTTAAATAGTTTTAAAGTTTTAAAACAAATCAAATAATAGCACTTTCTTTACAAGTGTCAATATAGATTTATATATTTAAAAAAAAAAATTGAATTTAATTAAATAGTATCTGTTCATACACAAATAACGGTAAATGAAGTTATACTTTCGCGTCAAATTTTCGAAATTGAGGTTTTGCTATAATTACACATTTTGAGGTCCCATAATTAATTTATGCAGGTCTTTGTCGGTTGGTTTGTGTATTTTTTAAGAGTAAATAATTAAAATAATATTTAATCAAATGTCGGTCCGAATCAAATGAATTCCGAATTTTGAATGTAGGTACTATATTTAGACCGGGGGGGGGGGGGATGGTTGAGGGGAGAGTGATATTTCCCTCTTACATAAAAATAGAGCTCTGGTAAATCTGCTTATAAAACTCCTTTCAATTGTTTTGAAAGTACGTTTATAAACAATACTTCAAACCTAAATCTGCAATCTGTCTTTAACTTATTCAATTGTAGAGTAAGAAAAGCTGTGTGAATGCCCACACAAGATTAGTTTTAGCAAAAATAAATAACGAAAAAAAAAAAATCAAGGATTAATTCAATTATATTTATAACTCTTAATTAAACGACGAGAATGTTTAATTTCGTAAAACATATGTTTTCAATAAATCATTTCTATCCAAAGTTAAAACATAGTTGTTTTTTATAACTTAAATCACTCTCCTAATTATTCTTAATATAAAATGATTAAAATGTTTTTCAATAAAGCAGTTTTGAACTACAACACAGAAACATATCATTTGTGACTTAGCTGCTGTTTTTAATTATTTCAATGCAACAGCGATTAAAATAAAGCACGACAGATAGCTCAAGATTAGAAAGGCACGCGCAATACGACAAATTACAATTATTTTCTCTATTCACCTCAAAACACATTTTTTTCTGAGTGGGTGTTACATAGAATAACATTGCATTGTGTACTTTTTTTTTTTTTTAACTACACAAAAGACGTGCGCCTTTCAAGGGCGTTACGGAAGATTTGCTGCATATAGAAGGATTTAGCGGAAATGTTATTAAAGTTCAGAGGAGTCTTCATCGTGAAATATAAGTCAGAATGAGGCATATTTCCGAACGTAATACAATTGTAAATCCCATGCTTTTTATAAAATGAAAAATTTTGTATGTAAACGTCATAAATTTGAAAAAAAAAAAAAAAAAAAAAAAAAAAAAACCCTCGAAACAATTGTTTTGGTCGAAAAAAAAATTGCCTGACACTTCATCAAGCAAAAAAAGAAGACGCGAGTGTAGCATCAAAGCGGCAAAGCAGCGATATTGGTGCGGTTAATCTTTGATGCTGCAATCGTGGTTATTTTTTTCGCCTGATGAAAGATCATGCTATTATTTCAATCCAAACCATTTGTTGTGAGATTTTGTTTTGTGGTTTATAGCATTTGTACGTAGAGATGTTTTTCATTTAGCCCTTTTCAAGACCAATCTTCCTATGTATTTATTTATTACTTTCCACCTTTTTTGTTTAACACAGTTTTCAAAAGCTATGCATTCAAATCATATATATATACATATTTTTTTCTTTAATATAGACAAGAATGGATTTCACGCAAAATCAGAATGAACATAGACTTGAGCTGAGCACTCCTGCCTACTTTGTTCGCCTAACGGAGGATTTTACTTATTTATTTATTTATTTATTTATTGTTTTTTGCTTCATTTCGACACGAAAACGGTTGTGAATTTTTTGCAATTTACAGTGTCTTTCAAAGTTTCTGTCTTATTAGACTTGAGCGCCTTTCGAAATCTAATAAAATTTGTCGATCTGTTATCAATTTTTTGAAAAGACTTATTTATAAAGAGAAAAAAAAAAAAAAAAATGTTTTATAAATATTTCAAGGCGGAATTCATCGAAAGTAGCAAATTTCAATTTGTCATGCAATTATACTTCAGTTAAAATACTTTAATAAAATGTTTCAGTACTAAATCATTCAATAAATGACATTTATATTACTGGGAATAAATTATTAATTTTAAAGAATACGTTTTTGTTCTCAGCAGATTTATTTAATAGATTAACAGATAAAATATTATTGAAATTAAGATCTTTATTTATAGAGAGACAAATGTGATTAAATATAAAAGATAATTTAGAATTTCGTTAGATATTTTAATAGACATTTAATTTATTGAAAATATAGTAATTAATTATTACATTTATTTAAAACTGTAATTAAAACTCATATATGTGAAGGAACACCTTCACAAGAGTATAAAATATTTCGTATCCATTTTAAATAAGAAGGATTAAGTCTTTACTGTTGACACATTTTTAAGCTGTCATAATTAGGCTGAAAATATCGAAAGAAATTGTCTACACCCTCTGTACAGATATATATTTGTTGTAATCAAGGAAAGTATTTTATCACAAAGATTTAAATAACAATTAAATAAAGTAAAAAATAAATAAATAAACTGATTAGTTATATATAAAACTTATATGAAAGTAAATAAATATATTAATTATATGCACCCCTGTTTAAAAGTTTAACAAGATTTGCAAATGATCAGTTGTTTTTCAAATTAAAAACCTATCGCTCAATGAAATGTTTTCAAACATTGAGTATTTAAAGAATTGGGTCTTCCTCATGTTTTTCAGTGAAAATTGGTTTAAGACAACAATTAGGAGGCCGGTAACAAATTGGGCAAAATTAATAATGTATGTGATTACCCTGTATTGATACCCCTGTAAACGAAATGAGCTGTAACTTTAGGATATGTTAACATAGACGCAGTTCAATTTGTTGATGAATTTGTGTGATGATAGCATGTTAAATAAGGGAGATTTAAGCATTTATTTTAACCCCCCCCAAAAAATCAACATGTTTTTTATTTATAACTAGCAGGCAACGCCCGCTTCGCTGGTCACTATTTTTAAACGAATCACTATAGTTAATGAATTTTCAAGATTTCATTAATTTTTATCATGCGAAAAAAAAAAAAAAAAATCTGATTGGAAAAAAATATCGCACCGGGTCCCCACTGCCTTCGGCAGCGCAGGCCATTGTGCTTTGAGCGCACGCATTTATGTTCGATACTCTTAATGAATCACTATATTATCGTAAGAAAAAAACGTAAATAAAGAATACAAAAATTAAAAAAAAAAAACCTTCTTCCATCGGTGGGATAATCGGTCCGGGCCCCAAGTGCCTGCATCAGTCTATACAGGCGCGCACGGCGCGCATGTTCCTTCACCTACCATTCCCGCACCTCCTAACTATTAGACTTTAAAAAATACTCGCAATCGTTCTGTCGGGCTTTAAACCTAATAATACTATTTTTCAGCATTCTATCTGAATTTCTTTGTTTTTACCCCTGCGGACGCCCCCTTTCCCGCCCCTCGTAATAATTCTTTACTTTCGAAAATACCCGCAATCAGTTTATCGGGCTTCAAAACCTAACAACACTAATTTTCAGCGCTCTATCTCTTATTTATATATTTTTGCCACTTCACACCCTTCTCGTCTATTCTAATAATTTTACAAATTTGAAAATATTTGCAATCGATTTGTAGGTATCAAAAACCTCCATGTACCAGTTTTGAACGACCTAACTCTATTTTTATTTTTTATCCCTCCGCCCCCTCTTTCTGCCCCTGCTAATAAATTTATAAATTCGAAAATATCCGCAATCGATTTGTAGGTATCAAAATCCTCTATGTAACTATTTTGAACGGTCTAATTATATTTTAATTTTTTTTGCTTCTCCGCCTCCCCTCTCTTTCTGACCCTCCTAATAACTTTAGACTTTCGAAAATATACTCATTCGACTTGCAGGTATTTGAAACCTATCTGTACCAACTTTGAACGGTCTAACCGTATTTCTATTTTTTGCCCCATAGCCCCCCCCACCCCCTTTCCCGCCCCACCCGGACAAATTTCTAAAATTAAAGAAATTAATTTTTATGTATTTGTGGAAGCTATATTTTAGAGTAAAAATCTCACGCATATCTTTTTTTTTGTCTGTTTGTGATATAACTGATTATTTTAAATCACGTTTTGCCCCCTCTCCCCCCCCTTTGGGGGGCTGAATTTCTAAAATTCCAGAAAATAGTTTTCAGGTATTTACATTAGCTATATATTAGAGCAAAAATTTCACGTATATCTGTTTTCTCGTTTGAGTTATATAGGAGTATGTGAAACCACGTTTTGCGCATGTGAAATCACGTTTTGCCCCTTCCCCCCCTTGGGGACCGAATTTCTAAAATTCCAGAAATTGGTTTTTAGATATTTGTGTTAGCTATATTTTAGAGCAAAAACCTTACGGATATCTGTTTTTTTTCATTGAGATATTAAGGTTTTTGTAAAATCACATTTTGCCCCCTACTCCCCCATGGGGGGTGAATTTCGCAAAATCGCTTCTTAGGGGGTGCTTACACTATATGTTCTATAATCTGACCCAGTTTCGAGTCAGTGGCTCCAGTAGATTTTGCTGTGCGTCGATGAGTCAGTGAGTGAGTGAGTGGAAGTACTCTTTTATATGTATAGATATACAGCGTTTTCAACGAAAATTATTCCCACTTTCAGATAAGTTGGAAAAACACTTTTAAAACAATATACTGCAATCGGAATACAAATATCTTAAATATCTCATGAAATATGAAAATTTTTATGAAAAACGTTTTTACTGCGCATGTGCGAAAGGTAAAACATTTTTGATTGCGTAGGTTGAAATCTAGATGTATTGGGCAACTTTTTTCAAAAGTGCATTTGAATAGAATAAAAATTAAGTGAATGGTACGAAAAAGAACGAGCTAGATTTTAGATATTTTCCGAAAGATGAAATTTCTTAAGGAGTTTTTCACATGCCGTGTAATTAATTTGTAGATACAATTATTTCAACCACTTTCCAAAGGTTGGTTCTTGGGAAAACCCCCTTATGATCTCACAAATCATAGTAAATAAACAAAAATATGTTAGAGTTACAAGTTTATAAGGGATTTTTCCTAAAAAAAGTACGTTTGGAGTGTGGTTGAAATAATTGGATCTTAAAATTAATTACACGGCATGTGAAAAACCCCTTAAGAAATTTCAACTTTTGGAAAATATCTAAAATCTAGCTCGTTCTTTTTCGTACAATTCACTTAATTTTTATTCTATTCAAATGCACGTTTGATAAAGTTGCCCAATACATCTAGCTTTTAACCTATGCAATAAAAAATGTTTTACCTTTCGCACATGCGCAGTAAAAACGTTTTTCATAAAAATTTTCATATTTCATGAGATATTTAAGATATTTTTATTCCGATTGCAGTATATTGTTTTAAAAGTTATTTTCTAACTTATCTGAAAGTGGGGAAAGTTTCAGTTTCAAAACAGAGGAGCTGTTCGGAAACACCCGTATAGATTCAATTGGTTCGTGATATACAGAATACCTCAAAACGTATACATTCATCAAAAATCGGAGATAAAAAATTTCCCGAATCCAAAACTTTCTTCTTATGTACATAGAAGAATATTTTAAATAAGTAAACTTATTCAAGCAATTATTATTGTTATTTAAATTTGGATGGAAAAGATTAAATATATAAGATAAATAAAGACACATTTTTACTTTCTTCCTTACTTTTAATAGAAGAAAATATTGGCTTTGTAAAAATTTTCGGCTTCCTATTTTCGATAAATTTACACGTTTTGAGAGTCTGGAGCACGATTTAACCATAGAAAATGTCTGCCTATCCTTGTGTGACAAAAATTTTGTGTCAACTCTAGCTCATGGACTATGGCTCAGAGTTTCATATAAACTAATATACAGTTGCACTTTGACATAAATTAGTGCCTATCAACTTTTAAGGAAAATCGCCCAACAGGTGTCGTTGCTATTCCATTTTTTCAAAATTTTTAATGTGGCAGTATAGAACAAAATTTGATATAAGTAAATGTGTACAAAAAATTGTTTTTAACGAATCAAAGTACATTAAAATAATTATTAGCCAACTAGGGAAAAAATGTGTATGCAGAAGTATCATCCTCCTCACCTTTGTGGGAGGTGTGAATTTAAGATTACAGTATTTTTCAAAAGAACTTGACAATACCCGTAAAACGAATGGTTGAACTATAAATCTGTGATAAATTAAAATAAAGTTATGGATTTATTTATTTTTTTTTTTCATTTTTAACGATAATGCATTTCCTAAGATGCCATCTATAGAGCACAAATTTGATTATCTTTGGACATTTAGTGTTATGCTACTCTGAGATAAAAATTATATGCATTGATCAAGGAAAATGATTTTAATAAATGATTTGTACTGCGTGAATTTGCAGAGCAAAATACAGAAAAGGGCTTTGTGACGGTAGTAAGATACTAGTTTACACGACTATAAATCAGTAATAAAACAAGATATTTAAAAAAAAAAAAGAGAGAGAGAGAGAGAGAGAGAGAGAGAGAAAGGGTGAAAGAACGCACGCAGAAATGCTGCTGCTTTTATGCTTCAATCATGCCTACTTTTTTATTTGCTTCTGCATATAAGAAGAAAATATTGAAAAGGTCAAAATTTTCTCCTTACATTTTTAGATGGATTTACGCGTTCTGAGATGTCTTAAACGCAATTTCACCATATTTAGAAACTATCTGTAGGTTACCAAAATTTTTCGGGCGCTGTATGTCACGAAACAAGAAAAAAAAAAATTAACGGAATTCTACAATCTTTTTATTTGATTGGATCTTGATATAAGTCGGTGCCTATTAGATTTTGACATACAGCACCCCAAAAGTAAAGCTGCAATGCTGCCGTTTAACCCATTCATGGAAAGGCTAATTCAATTTGGGTGTATATCGGCCAACATGTGGATTGCTGTGTTGTAATTTTCTCCGTTTATGGGAATACTTTATACATCAGCTTTTATAAACTACTAGCAGGCTTTGCCCGCAGCGCTGGTCATTATATCGAAATGAATTCTCAATATTTCATATCATTAATACTAAAATAAAATCTCAAAAAATAAATAAATAAGTCAAAATGTAAGTTAAAGTTCCCGCGACCTTTGGTAGCGGTTTTCCTGCTCTCCCCACTTTTCGAATCTCGAGCCCCAATGCCTTCGGCAGGACCTTACCTAATTTTTACACCCTCTCCCTAACGGGTAATGTTGAAAGTTTCGCAAAATTTCCTCCCATCAAAGTGCATATTGCGTACACTTAATCAACACCCACTTATCAAAATTCATCATTCTAAGGTAATCTGGAGTATATTTAAGCTTGTTTTTTGCCAACGCCAGCCCCAGAAGTGGGGGAGGGTAATTTCGCGAAATCCCTTTATAAGTGCATCTTGCATACACATACCTAACCAGACATAAAAAAAAAATCCAGATCCTGAGATGATTTGAAACAGAATTGTTTTGAAACGTGTTTTTTAGCCCCCTGCACATAAAGGAGGAACGGGGGAGGGAATTTTGCAAAATCTTTTTATACTATAAGTTAGATATACATATAACCGACCCACACATAAAAAAAATTCTTTCCTAAGATAATTTAGTGCAGAGTTACACATGGATAGATGTTTTTTGTCCCCACCTCCCAAGACCGGTAGGGTGGAAATTCATCACAAATTCCCTTTGTAGTGTGTGTGTTGAGTACGCGTAACCAACCGGCATATCAAAATATCGCTTTCCTGTGGTACTTTGGAACAAAGTTACTCTTAAAAATGTGTTTTTGACCACACTCCGCCCTTAAAGGAGGGAGGCAGAGGGAAATTTCGTAAAATTACTTGACAGTGCGTGTTGAGAACGCATAACCAACCCACACATAAAAATTAATCTTACTGTGATAATTTTAAACAAAGTCATGCTTGGAAACGTTTTTATTTCTCTCCCTTTCTTAAGGGGGAAAATGGAGAAATTCTCAAAATCCCGTTGCAATGGATGTTGGATACACGTAAATAAGCCACACACTAAAAATTGTGACCTCAGCTCCTATGGATTTCTTCGGACAAATTTTACCCGCTTGGCTGGTCACTATATTTAAAGAAAATTCTTTTCTATATCGCTTTATAGATAAAACATAAAAATAAAAATCATTGTGAAATGACCATTATAAAGACTACGCTGGATCAATTTGAATATATATCGGGTTAAAGATCGCGCTTCTTTTACTAATTTTCTAAGATTTTCTTGGTGACTACATCTTAACATCTATTCAATAAAATTACACCAAACTGTGTACAGGAAAGTAAGTGAATATGGAATACATTTTAATTTGATCTCACCATAATAAACTGAATTATTCTGGATCATTGAGGATTCGACTATTGCAAACTTTGAAATATTTTTGAAATATTTTGATAGCTTTATGTTACAAAAAATGGAGTTTACATGCACAATTTTTAGTTAAGGAGAAAAAAAAAAGCTATTTTTGAGTAATATGGAATAGTTATGAAGGGAAATATGAAAAAACCATTTCCTTAAAGAATACTATGGAATAAGGTAGTAATTTTACAGAAAATCATGACTAATTCCAATATAAATATTTTATTTTGAAATTATCATAAAACATTATAATATTGATATAATTAACAACATTCAAATTTTATAAAAATCGGAAATATGGAATGGGTGGTGTTCCATGTTACCCGAATCGCCATTTCCGAGAATAAATCAACCTCAACCACCTGTTGGTAAAAATAAGTTCATGGGAATCAGACTACTAACTAACTCAACTTTCCTACCCGAAATGACACTATGTTTTCACTTATTTTACTGTTTCGTAAATAGATTACAGAATTCGTAATATTTACCTCCAAAAAAGGTCTGAATCTTTATAAACAAAATAAGATGTATAACACAAAAACTGTTCTTCTTACAGGCACAAGGTGAACTATCATTCATATTTTAGCCCAGTGAAGACGTCTGAAGTTCTTCCGATAGGTTGCAGGACAGTACAGATGAGATATAACGATATTTCATTTTACCCGACTATTCCATATTCCACACCGTTCCTATATCCCTTTCCACTTTGAAAAGTTTGAAAAGTTTCACTTCGTATAGGAAAGTATAGACGATAGTTTTGAGATGACTAAAATATAGTAATTAATAATTTGTAATTATTTTTCTGTAAAGTATTAAAAAAAAAAAAAAAAAAAAATCTGGTGTGTCACTCACACGACTTTCTCTTACCCTGAAATTTAATACTATAAATACAGGTTGGAGATTAAGAGGTAAGATAACGATGTTATGTAAACCATATGTTAAACAATTCAAATTAGGCTTCGGAGGAGTTTTATATGATAATTAATTCTGTGTGAGGGGGGCTACCGCCCCCCTCAACCCCCCGTTTCATTAATGCACCTAGGTTTATATAAAATTTAATTCGGTTAATAAAAAAAATAATTCTGTTTTTAAAAAATAATTTATTTAAATTATTATTTAAAAAAATGATCTTTTATGATAATGCAGACGATTTCCATATTAGAGAAGTAGTATAACACTAAATATCCAAAAAAAAGTCCATTTTATTCTCAATATTTAAAAAGAAAAAAAAAAAATACGATTTTTTTTTTTTCCGTTAAAAGTGAAAAATACTTAAAGTGATAACTTTGTTTTAAATTACCGCAGATCGATGGTTCAACCATTCGTTTTAAAGGTATTGGCCAGCTCTTTTGAAAGATACCCATCATGAAAATTTACTCCCCTCGAGGGGGGACTTCCCCCCCCCCAGGGGGGGGGAGGCGAGGCTCCTACATACACAAAATTTTTTTCCTAGTTAACTATCTCTATTACAATATATATATATATTCGTTTCATTTGGTTTAGTGCAGTTTATAGACGTTAAACTCTACTTACCTGCAATTTCCCCCATAGACGTAATGTATTAGAATTCTCTTGATTGTACCTGTACACGAACCATTTGCTTGATCTTAACGAAAAGCTTACTGTAGCATCTATATATGATACACATTTAGAATACCAAGTTTGGAATGTCTGCTACTATTTGTTCTTGAGATATGCTGATAACAGAGAGACATACACACCGACATACAGGCATACACACAGACCATTTGCTAAAAACATGATTTTCGTATTCAGGGGACCTCAAAACGTGTAAATATAACAAAAACTCGCGTTCGAAAATTTGACCCAAAAACAATACTTTCTCTACCTTATGGGTAAGAGAGAAAAAAAAAAAGTTACATTTATTCAAGAGGGGGGGGGGGAGGAAAAATGAGTGAAATGGCAATTAGGAACACTTGCAAAATTGTATGACATAACACAGAAAATTTTTATTCTCAACTTGAAAATTGGCATGATGGATTCGAAAGTAACATGGCATCCTATCATGCTTAATATTTTTAGAATAATCTGTACTCAGATCTCATCTCTGGAATGCATTTTACATCGTCTCGCAGAATTCCTGTTTTTTTTTTTTTTTTTTTTTTAATGCAAGACTCCCAAAATAAGATTGATAACAAGTGTTTAAAAGTGGGATGCAAATTGCATGTAGGTGTTGAAGATTTACTCTCTTTGAGTTGTTCAATCTGAAAGTTTATCTCTTAATGAACGATTTACGAACTTCAATTTATGTTTTTAAAAGGTTGATTTTTATTCTTGCTAAGTTGTTCATTATGTAAATTCATCTGCATTTTAATAAATGTGTTTTTTTTAGGGTTTGTACGATTGTTCAGAAAATTTGATCACAATTTTTAAAGTCGACTGTTTTATTACTTAATTATCTGTAGTTAACGATTTTGCAAATTTTACCGGGGCGAAAATGCGTCATTATGTAAATACATCTAAAATAATTATAATAATAATAAAAACAATTCAACTTTCCTCTTTGATTCTACTTTCCTCTAAGAAATTAAAATCGATATCTATAAGTATAATTTCTATGGGTATACTATCTGTATTGTTGACTGTATAATCTAGTTGTTTACCAACCACAAAACACTAAAACACGAAATAACAAATTGTATAAAATACTTACATCAAAAAGAGTTGTTATATAGGCACCTTCCCTACTCCTTTCTGGTTCCAATAATTTCTTTTAATATTGTTGTAACAAAACTTTAATTTTTTCTTTTATCCTTCTCCCTACTTTAAAAACAATATTTTATTTTTGTTTAATCAATAAATTACAAATAATAATAATAATAAAAAAAAAAGTGGTGCCTGACCATCCCGAAACTTTCTGCTATATATATATATTATACAAATCTGCGCAGTACAAATTTTTTGCTTTACAAATAAAATCTTAAAAAATACTTTTTTTTTGTTTGTTTGATTGTTAAAAATGAAAAAAAATGAATAACTTTGTTTTAAATTATCACAGATCTATAATTCAGCCATTGGTTTTAAATGTATTGATAACTTCTTTCCTAAAGTATCCATACTGAAAATTTGCCCTCCTCGGAGGGGGGGGGGGAGTGAACTTACTCTTCAGGGAAAGAAGATGATGCTACTCATGTACAAAAATTAATTCTTAGTTGACTATTACTATTATATATATATATATGTTTCATTTTATAATGATTTGTTAAAAACAATTGTCATTGTACACATTTATACAAAATTTTGTTCTATACAACCATGTTAAAAAGTTAGAAAAAAAAAAAGGGATGGCAGTGCTACTTATTGGAAGGAATAGGAGTTAACAGGAATTAATTTATGTCAAAATGCAACTATATATACATTTTTATTAGTAGAACAATAGCTCCTGAGATGCAGTTACCACAACATTTTGTCACGTACACAGACAAATATTTTTTAAAGATGATCGAATCGTGTTATAGACCTTTCAAAAATATAAAACTATTGAAAACCCGACTTCAAAAATTTTTACGAAACTAATACATTGTTCTATTGAATACAGAAGAAAGTTAAAAAGACGATGATATACTAAAATTACAAGATAATCAGAGGTCAATGAGCATTCGTTCAAAGAAAAGTATACAAATACTTCCCTCTTTTTTTCTTTACTTACATTGAAATCAATTATTATATTTATAATATTTGTCTACTATTCAACAATGTCAATATGAAATCTGTCAATAATTTAATTATAAAAATTACGTTTTCTCTGTCATACTGACTCCAAATATGTTCCGAAAAAGTGGAGTCGGGCAGTCGTGTGACTTATGATAAAGCAAATGCTTTGGTGAACAAACAGGTACCATTTCAATATTTCTCAATCTGGGTCCGAGGTACCAAGTAGAGGTCTGCACGGACCGGGTCCGGGCCGAAATTTTCAATTTGCTCTCGGGCCGGGCCGGGCCGGGCTCGGGCTCAATATTTTTGTGTGTACTCGGGCCCGGCCGGGCCTGGAGAAAATTTTAAGCTTGAGCCCGGCTCGGCCCGAATCTTTTTCTAGATTCCTCGTTAATCAACGAAAAAGGAAAATGATAAAATACTTTTTCAGTCATTTATTTTACATAATTTTACAGTCTGGTATGTCACATAAAATTTTATTTTGTTAAAAGATGTCTGTAACTTCAATTTAATTGTCTATCAGCTTGTCTGTTCGTGATCTGATTTTCCCCAAATATTTTAAACATGTCTCGAAATTAATATACTTTATTTAAAGTAATATTAGATGGTCTCCATTTCAAAATAATATGCATGTTATTACCAGTTTGCGTACATGTAACAAACAAAAGAAATTAGATACGTTACTGTACATAAGGCTTTGTTTTCTGTGGTCTGTAGTGTTTAGGTGGTATGAAGGCTATAAAAATCCTTCCGCTGTAACTTTTCCTGTAAGGTTTCTTTTTCTCTTCCCCGGGGCACTGGATGAAAGTAGCATCATTTTAGCACGTGCAAAACCATCTTTTCTATTGAATATGGTTGGTTTAGCATTAAAGTTTTTTTTTTTATCGGACCATATGAAAGTTTTGTATACATTACGGTATATAACAGGAAGTGGTTGAAAGTGTATTTTTAGTACTATTAACCATTTTAAATATCTTCCTATATTGTTTGAGAATGCTAATATTTTCGATTTGACTTTCTGTCTATCTTTGGGCCTTCTGTACGTCTGTAATAATGAAATACTGTTTATATATAAATATCTTGTAAACATCCAGCAGTTTTGTTAAAGAACTTTCTATTGCTTAGCTATATAAAACCTCTGCAAAATACATGCTAAAAATATTTTTCGTAGAAAGGCATTTTTTTTTTTTTTTTTTTTGTAATTTTACATATTTTTGAATCGGGCCGGGCTGGGCCGTACACTAGTAAAAAAGAAACGGGCCGGGCCTGGGCCGAATTTTTCGATTTCATACCGGGCTGGGCCGGGTAAGTAAACCTTTCCAACGGGCCGGGCCGGGCCTGAAAATTTCGGCCCGTGCAGATCTCTAGTACCAAGTACAACGGGTTTCTCGAAAGACCTTATTAAATAACATTTCAGCATATTTTAAAAAAGAAAATGAATAAAATGATGAAACAGTATTGTTATTATCATTACTTATTATATTTTTGAAGAAAACAGTTTAATCTATGCAGATGTCTGTGTGGTTCTATAATTATTATTGTTCAATTTATTTCGACTCAGTTCTAAATGTATTTTACTATCGCTTTACATGCAATTATATAAGCAATACATAGCCAAAATTACGCATAAAGTAAGCACAAGTCTAATTAAAGAAAATTTTCTAACGACTTATTTATAATAATACTAATAATACTTCCTTCAACATAACAAATCTGACATCGAATTTTATGGATTTTTTTATGAATGAGTGAGGCTGAAAGATACTTCACGCAGATTTTGTCTATTTTCGTACGACCTCTCATCGTCTAATGTTTTGGAATAATTCGTAAATCAAGGTCTGTATATTTTAATCCTTCGATGAATTTTTTGTTTCTTTCTAAATTAAAATCAACATTAAAATCCCTGTTATAAAACGCCATTCTTCTGAATGGCTTAAAGCGAGTCTTCTAGACTCTTTGAAATATAAAGCTTGCAGGCTATTTCATTTAATCAAAATAATTATTTAATAATTTCTAATCATTTTAATTTCAAAGTAATAATCTTCAAACTGATATTTTAATATTTTCTTACCTGTAAAATTCTTCGACGTTAAAAAATGAAGACTAATAACGGACACTTGTTTTTCTAGAAATAATAGCTTCTTCTTTAAGATGAGAAAATATATACAGTTTATTAAATAAAATATTTACATGATGAAAATAACACTATTTACAAAAAGGTATTCCTTTCGTGCACATCGAACATCCATTTCATTCTATTTTTAGCAATACTATTTCTAAAATTATACTTTGAGAAAAATGGATTTATAATAAAACTAATCTAATCTATCAGCTACTTTTTCTATTTCTTTAACCGTAGCTCTATGAATAATAAAATTAGGCCAAAAAGGCCCAGAGAGCATTCTATTTCATTGTGTTGCTCTCTTCACTAAAGACAAACTAAAACCAAAACTAATGTCCCGCGAGAGTAAACAAAAAATGTTCTTCGAATCTCATGTCAACGGGACCTTTGGCGCCCTCTAGTGAGGCAAAAGTATATCAATACCTAACATCCTCCCACCTTTAATTTTTTAGGTGAGAGCTAAAAAATTAAACAGTTAATTAATTAAGAAAATTTAAACTTATAAAACTACACACTAAGAAAAATTAAAGCTATAAACTACAAATAGTAAAAAATTAAAGTTACAAACTAATGAAAATAAAGAAAAATAAAAATAAAATATTTTAAAGTTCAATGCAATTTTAAAACAATTGTGATTGTCTTTAGAAAAGTTTTTTATAGTTTTTGACCACTTTCAGTTTATTGTCTCTTTTGCTGCTTGTATCACTGGATCCTCAGCATCTGATATCTCTAAGGGATAGAGTTTTTGAAGTGGTCTAATCAATGTCCCAGAATGCATTTTCACTTCCACAACCCTGGCACGGCCATCTCGGCTGGGAAAAATTTTCACTACTCTTCCTATTGGCCACTGTAGTCTTTTCACACTGTTGATTTCTACTAGCACAATGTCGCCTTGTTTAACAGGCTTACATATCTGTCTACTTCGTTGTACTAACTGCGCTAGATACTCTTTTCGAAATCTACTTTATAGTTGCCTTCAAACACTTTGGCAGTGCTTGTATCGTGCTCTCAGTTTTTTAGCATCAATGGCATCCAGATCTGGTACACCAATTTCTTGAATGTCTTGCATAAAACAGGAAGGTGTCAAAGGAATGAACTTGTCTGGTTCTTCTGATAGGTATGTTAAAGGTCGACTGTTCATTATGGCTTCAACTTCGCACAAGATAGTAGAGAGATCTTCAAAATTGAGGGAAGATTTTCCAAGAGTTCTCAGTAGGAGGTTTTTTACACTTCTAATGAGACGCTCCCACCATCCGCCCCACCAAGCAGCGGTTGGGGGGGATGAACTTCCATTTTATTGGAGCTATGTCATCCGTCTTTTGAATTTGATTCCAGTCAAGAGATTTAAAGAGATTGTTGGCACCGCGAAAGTTAGTTCCATTGTCACTGTAGATTGTCGAAATTCTTCCTCTTCGGGCTACAAATCTTCTTAGCGCTTGTATGAATCCCTCTGTTGAAAGATTCGTCACTAATTCCAAGTGTATGGCTCGATATACTGCACAGGTAAAAATGACTATCCATACTTTGGACTTATTTTTCAGGTAAAGAGGACCACATAAGTCGATGCCAACAACTTCAAAAACTTTTGAGTCTCTGACTCTGTCAAAAGGCAAATGGATCGGAGGAGTAACAAATGGTTTGGAAGAAAAAATTTTACACTTTGTGCATTTTATCAATTCACTTCTGATGTTACGCTTTGCAGAAATAATCCAGTAATGTTCACGTAAGATCGAACCAACTGTCTGAAGTCCAGCATGGCAATTCTTCAAGTGGCAGTCTCTAATTAGGCACCTTACAACATGATGTTTTGATGGCAACAATATAGGATACTTGAAAGAAAAAGTGTCTTCTCGATCTAACAACTTTGTTTTGACTCTTAGAATATTGTCTTGATCTTTCATAACAACAAGTCCTTTTATTGTTTCTCGCACATCACCAAAACTTTCTAACTGTATGCGTGACCAGAGAAATTTTTCCTCCTCTTCCTTTTCTTCTGCCGAAAGTTCAGCTGGGAAAATATGATTTTTATTTCTACATTTTGTTGCAAATCTTCTTATCCAACAAATAATATTTACAAGTTTACAAAATTTCGAAGTTCTTTCATAATTCATAAATGGATCTACATTTGGACTCGAAAATAATGACACTGCAGTTTTCTTTCTCTCCGACATAACTAAGACTTCATTAGGGACAATCTTCGGTTTGGGCCAGTTACTTTTTTCATCTTCTAGCCATTTAGGTCCCTCCCACCATCCCGATTCAAGAAGGTATTTAGGACTACAACCACGGGAAGGCAGGTCTGCCGGATTTTGACTTCCTGGAACTAAGTACCACTGGTTAGGGTTCGTAAGTTGGCATATTTCTCTGATTCTGTTGCCCACAAAGGTACCCCACTGGTCATTTCTTTTAATCCAGGCCAAAACTGTCGAAGAATCAGTCCAAAAGTAAGTTGGTACTGTAGGGATGTCCAAAGCTTCTATGACATACTTTGATAGTCTGGATCCCAACACACAGGCAAGCAGATCAAGACGAGGAATCGTTAGAGCCTTTTTTGGAGCCAACCGTGATTTTGCTCCCAAAAATTGAATTGAAACTCTTTTTTCTTCTTCGCACCGTAGAAAAATTACTGTTGCATAGGCACTTCGACTTGCATCGCAGAAAATTTGTAGGGACCAATATTCTTTATTTCCATAACCTATTCTTCTCGGGATCTTCAATTCTGTTAGCTGTTTTAATTCGCTGTACCGTTTCTGAAAGTCTCTTTGAATTTTTCTCTGGAAGTGGAGTGTCCCATGCTGATTTACTGGACCAAGATTCTTGAATTATTATCTTGGCTGGTAACAACGCTGGAGCTAGAAAACCGATGGGATCGAAAATTCCTTGAGTTATGGATAGAATTTGACGTTTTGATGGATTCACTATTTCTAAGTCAAATTTATTGCAGACCATCAAGCTATCATCTGTTCTGTCCCATTTAATTCCTAAAACTGGAATTGGAGTTGAGAAGTCTTCCTTTTCATTTTCTAAAGACAACTTTTCTATTTCTTTTACAGGACCGAATTGCCACAATCTTAGGTCCATTTTAGCTTCAGCCATGATTTCTGTTGCCTTAGATTTAAATTCTTCCAATTCGGACGTGTTGTTTACAGATGTGACGTTTTTGGTGGGTTGTCTAAGAAACATATCGTGGGCTTGATCTTCTTCTTCTCTTTTGGACAAGATTTGTGCAGGGTCGTTGATTCCTATCATTTCGAGTCGCCTCAAGTCTGGAACTTTCCAATCTTTTATGTACAGATTTGTCATTAATACCGCTGTACTGCTATTCAAGCAACCCTGAGATGGAAGCCCTGTTTTTCCACAAACTGTCCATCCAAGTTTGGTTTCTATCGCTGTGAGTCCATTTTCTAATTGCTTGACTCGACCCGTTAACAGTTGACCGTAAACGTCACTCCCGATCAAGATTTCTATTTCTGTACTACCAGGACCGATATCGGACAACCACAGCTTATTTTTCTTGAGTTCTCTGCATAGATTTCCCTTTGGAATTCGAGGAATTTCACCACAAATTTTCTCTTGGTCTAAAAGATCGAGCTGATGTATGGAACTGATCCAATTATTCGATGCACCCACTGTAACTCTAAATTTATTATGCTGTTTAGCTTCTATCTGTGTACCCCCAAAAACTGTATGGGCAATTACTTCTGTTCCAATGGGTTTGAGCTTGAGCTCTTTTGCAGTTTTCCTCAAGATGTAACTTTTCTGCGAACCACTGTCCATAAGACAACGCACCTTTTTTGGCCTTTTTCCCCTTTTATATTTATTTCTAACGTCATAAGGGCTATTTCCTGCGAGCATTGTTTGGCGACAGTGTTCTGTATTACTTCGGGAGGTTTGCTTCTACTATTATCACCCCCTTTCCTTATCTCTGGACAAAATAATTCTGTGTGTGGTTTCGAACAAACGTGACACTTAATAAAAACCTTGCACGTTTTTGCTCGGTGTCCAAAACGTAAACACTTCCAACAGCAATTTTTTTTCTTTTACTTTCTTTTTCTTTTCGTCAAGGGAGAGCGATCTGGCTGTTATGCAGTCTTTACTCTCATGCGTTTTTCCGCAAAATATACAGCTTAATTCTTTTGTAGCGAATAAGCCTGTAGCAGTGGGGACCCTGTTATCTCTTTTGTGGAATTTATTTTTAACATTTTCCCTGGGTGAATTAATTTCAAAACCCGACCTGGCTAATTGTAACCTTTCTTCACCTGGCACTTCCCTTTTCAAAAAATTCAGCAATAGTGACAAGTTCGATTTCTGTGTGGTTTCCTTATCATCTAACTCAGTAGAATCTTCCCTGGCCCCAACATTAAGTCTTTGAAACGTTCTAATAATATCTTCAGGTAAACAGGATTCTATCATTGGGTACAGCCACGCAGAGTTCTGATCAATGTTTACACCCATACTTTCCAGCGATCTCAAGTGGGCTTCTATCTTGGTCACTAAATTACACACATTTTTGCTATTTCCCCTAGTCTGTACATTAGCTGTAATTAATTTCAAAAATTCTCGAACATATACTTCGATTAAGATATCTTTATCCCCATAGCGTTCTTCAAAAGCCTTTACTGCCTTTAAATAATTTTCTGATGTTACAGGGTAACTTTCGAGTAATTCTCTGGCTCGAGTTCCTGGTTCTACGCACTGTAAAAGGTACTGAAATTTGTCAGCGCTGTCTAATTCTTCATCTTCATGAATTTTCTTAAATTGGGCCCAAAAGGGCAAATAATTTATCAATTTTGAATCAAATTTCTTGATAGCTAATTTTGGTAATTTATATCGCTTTGTTTTCAAGTTTGTTTCGCTTTCTATTTTATTTTGGCTTGTGTAATTAAAATTTACATTTGAATTTAACTTTTCATTAATTAGTCTTTTAACTGTGATAAATTCATCGCAGTATGCTTCGCTTTCTTCCGCTTCTTTTACAATCAAAGCTTCATCGCATTTACTATCTTCCGACATAATGTCTAATATTTCATTATCAAATGTCTTTAATTCTGTCATTAAACCCTCTAACTTATTTAAATTATCTAAAAGTATACCCCTCTCAAGATCTTTTTTCTCTAGTTCTGTTTTTAAAATATTTGAAGTTTTAGTAAAAAAAGATCGTAATGGCGTTCTTCGCTTTTTTTTTTTTTTTTCCATTTCTGATTTTTAAACAAAAACAGAACAGTTTTATGTTAATTAACCAATTATTCGTTATTTATGCCTTTTATTTAAATGTAAAAACCTTCACTCTTCTATTTACCAAGAAGATTTTATTCTAAGAACAACTTGTAAAAAATTCTATTTTGAGAGCCATTTTCTTTTCATAAAATGTAAACAAAAGAAAATAACCATTTATTATTTTTTATTTTACTCTTATAGCAACATTTATTTCCAACTGAATAATAATTTTTATTTATTTATTAACTGTAAAAATTTATTGAATTAAACAATCACAAAATGTAATCCAAGAATAAATTAAAATCGAAGCTTCTATCACTTGCACATTCTGTTTTCATTCATAAATTCTAAAATAATACTTTATTTCATTATCATTGCGAAACAAAAAATAAAACAAACATTCACTGCAATCAGATTTTGACATCATCTAATATTTAACCATGAAAAAATACTTTTTATTATTTTCTTCATCAAATGAATTTAATGCTTCTTTTTCAAGGTCAACTCAATACTCAGTTGCCTTCTTTATTCTAATTTTATTTATTTCAATCATAAAAAACAACTATCTTATTTTGACCTTGATAAATTTACGTTTTAAATGTACAAATAATAGAACGAATAAAAAACCTTGTTTTATTTCAATCAATCAGTCACTTTTAATTTTATTTACTTTGAAAAAAGGAATATTCTAAATAGTTTCAATTTAGATTTCTTTTGAAAAACATTTCATATAATAATAATATAATCTTTAAACCATTTTTTTTTTGTTTCAAATGAAAATAATTCTTTTCCTTTCAGTTAATATAAACAATATTAATATAAACAATATTTCCTGTATTTAATATAAACAATACATCCTGTCGCGGCAGACGCCATAAAATATGTTATAAAACGCCAATTCTTCTGAATGGCTTAAAGCGAGTCTTCTAGACTCTTTGAAATATAAAGATTGCAGGCTATTTCATTTAATCAAAATAATTATTTAATAATTTCTAATCATTTTAATTTCAAAGTAATAATCTTCAAACTGATATTTTAATATTCTTCTTACCTGTAAAATTCTTCGACGTTAAAAAATGAAGACTAATAACGGACACTTGTTTTTCTAGAAATAATAGCTTCTTCTTTAAGATGAGAAAATATATACAGTCTATTAAATAAAATATTTACATGATGAAAATAACACTATTTACAAAAAGGTATTCCTTTCGTGCACATCGAACATCCATTTCATTCTATTTTTAGCAATACTATTTCTAAAATTATACTTTGAGAAAAATGGATTTATAATAAAACTAATCTAATCTATCAGCTACTTTTTCTATTTCTTTAACCGTAGCTCTATGAATAATAAAATTAGGCCAAAAAGGCCCCGAGAGCATTCTATTTCATTGTATTCTATTCATTGTATTCATTGTATTCTATTTCATTCTATTTCATTCTATTTCATAGAGCATTCTCTTCACTAAAGACAAACTAAAACCAAAACTATTGTCCCGCGAGAGTAAACAAAAAATGTTCTTCGAATCTCATGTTAACGGGACCTCTGGCGCCCTCTAGTGAGGCAAAAGTATATCAATACCTAACAATCCCCGACCAACAAATAAACCAAATGAATTAAATTCAAATTTATTTATTTAATTGTAAGAACGTAAGAACGCATGAAAAATAGGTTACTCCATGATTTAGAATCCGATTATCTATAAAAAGCTTCAGTTAATGAAAATGACGCCAGAAGTAATGTTCACCACGATGCATGTAAGAAGAATGGCTAATTCGAACATTTTATTATTATTGTTATTATTATTCCCCCCCCCCCCTTTAGAAATAAAGACTTTTGTGTAACTTAATTATTTTACTACTTGCCAATCCAATAGTTAAAAATCGATTTTTAAATGTGTAAAAGTTTTTACAGTTACATACAGTAATTGTTTTGTCCTCCAATTTCAAAGAAAGAAAATTGTTACACGTTCATTTTTTTTTTTCGACATAAAAAAAATGTATTTATTATTCACGTGGAAATAAATTTATTTCTTACAATAGAGTTTTTATTTAATATTTTTGAACCAATTATTCTATTAAACTAAAAAAATACAGTGTTAACTTTGCTTTGATTAATAAGTGTATCAATTTTCGTAGTAATCGGTTGAACAGAGCATAGAAAAAGACCTGACATACACTAAGCTAAAAAAAAAAAAAAGAAAAAAAAAAAAAAGCCGCACTGCAGAAAAATTGACTGATACCTTTTGGGTTTGTAATAATTTAAAAACTAATGATTGCAACAAATAAAATTGTTATGTTTGTATAATACGGAAGTCATAACATGATACCTATGTACATTTTTGATTTAATGATCCGTTTTATTACACTCTACGAAGTATTTAATAAAAATCTACGTAAAATTTTCTTTTTAAACGTAATATAATAAATATATACTTTGTATTCTCTCATGATTTACTATATGAAATAAACAAGTGCTATTTTAATGTATGAAATAAAACTATTTATTTGTTAGATCTAAACAATTATTTAATAAAAATATGTATTCTGGATTGGATAATTCCCCCTTTATACGGAATTACTGCTTTAATGCGCAATGGCATAGCATTTTACAGTTTTTTAACATGAAACTTAGAAGTTTCACTGTGCCAAACATCATAAATATTTTTTCTTCTTGTTCTTTCAAAGTTGTAGGCTACAAATTTCTAATCCTCACCCTCTTTTATAGATAGGTGGTCACTATATTTAAATGAATAATAAAAAAAAAAAAGAATCATTATTTTTATACCGCTTTACAAATAGAAATGTAAAAGAAAATACATTGAAAATGTTAAAAAACTTCACTTCGGGTCCTCGCTGCCTTCGGCAGAGCCTTCCTCACCGGAACGTTCCGGATGGTTCTTTCTGGTGCCTGCGACGACGCTTTACCAGTGAACCTCAATTTGGATGTTTAATGGATGACAGTTTTTAAACGAAGAGTATAAAAAAATGTCGAACTAAACTTTTATATTTAAACTGCAGTTACATATAAACATCACTTTACGTATACAGCATATTACATATAAACAAAACTTTACATAGTATTTATTGTCATGTTATTTCCTGGTGAAGGATTTTTTTTTTCTTTTTTTTTTTTTTTTCTGCATACTTTCTTGTATAAAAAGGGGAAATTTTTTCAGTACCTATTTTGCTAATACTTTTATCTGTGAAAATTTTCATTAATTTATAAGAATCCTTCATGTTCTGTTTATATTTTTAATGGTTTTTAGGTTTAAAATAGTGCTTGTTGAAATAAATTTTCTATTTCCTACATCCCCCTCCCCCAATAAAATAATCTACTCACATTAAAAGTAGATCATTTATGTGGCTATTAATTTTCTGTTTCAACATTCCTTCTATAATACTTTATAATTTATTTATATTTCTGATGCACTACTTGGCTTAAAATGGCTATTGCTAAATGAATGTTCTTGGTGAAAAATGTTCAGTGTATTTCAGCGCCAAAATTTAAAAAATCATAAATAAAACTGATAAAATTAAAATAAATTTATGATCATACAGCTTAGAGTAGTAAAGAAACGCTATGCAGTCAAATACGACGCCATGGACAGTTTTTTTTTTTTTTTTAATCAACAACTTAGCAGTAAAAATATAAAAAAATATAGTTAAAAAAAAATCTTTTTGAACAAGATATATTAGCATCATAAAATATATCAGCACGTTCTCAATACGTATAAAATTTTTAAAGTGGTAATGACGCCATTTTTTGTAAAATGCATAATTTAATTTTTTTACAATTTTATATTGCTCATGTTTAATTAAATGTATTTACTTTATGTAAAAAAAAAAAAAAAAAAAACTTGTAATTTTTTTTTTCAACAGTTAAATTATAGCTAAAATTTAAATGGCTAATTTTACAGCTATTATGAGGTTATTATTTTCACATTTTAATTAAGAAAAAGAAAAATCAGGCTACGAGGTGTACTAGAACCCCTCGGAGGGCATCTTCTTATGGAATCACGTGATTGTCCGAGCTACCGTTTTTGCGTAGCGCTGTTCACAGACACACAGACATTTCCTTATGTATATATAAAGATTTTCAAGTAACATATAATGGAATAACTAATCACTCCATTTATTGTTTAAGTTTATTTTTTGTGAAATAAATATATTGTTAATTTTTTCACCAATGTAACCAACATAACTTTGTAAGTGAATATTTATGTTGGTACGGAAGCAGCTTATAGGCATAATATATATTAGAATATGTCGGAGATGCCTTAAGTAGGGCAAGAAAACGTGTTTAAATATGAATTTAACACATCAAATTTTAAATTTTTCATTAAACCCCCTCCCCCTTGATGCATTTTATTTAACACTGGCGTTTTTGCAGGTTATGGTAAAAGGGTATGTTAACCTACGAAAACATTGAAATTCTACTCATTTTATAATGAAAAATATATGAATTATACGAAATTTAAATTCATTAACCTTTTCAGGCTGTTATTATGAGACTGATTTTGCTCTATAGAAGTATGTAAAATGCATTTATACACGATGCTTCAGTTACAAGCTCTCAAATTTCTAGGAAATATATTAGGCGCATTTAGACGATTTAAAACAAGTTTGGTAAGCCATTGCTGAAATTATATGCAGACACGTTAGACGGCGTTGCACGTGCAACGAAAAATTTCCATACATTCCCGGGGAATATCGTTCTTAACATTGATACTTTTGAGAATCTTTGAGAATCTTCACTTCCCTTTCTGTGACTGTATGAAAGTTCTGGTGTCTGTATATTGTGTTCTGTTGATAGTATCAAAGAGCTTGTTGTAGCGTAATTCACAGTAGATTCTTCAGAAGTCGGAGACACGTCCGGTATTTTAAAATTGTCCATGGCCTGAAGGTATGAGGCCTGTATCCAAACTTAATAGAAGAAAGTTTGAACACCTATTTTGAGCTTTTATGACTTTTAATCTTTTCTTTGTTCTTCAAAAGGTTTATACTTATTCATTTAAACTGATTAACAAACTGTATATTTATTGTCGGGATGCACTTTAATTTTTTGTGGTTTCCAGGTACACAACTACAAACTCATGTCATTCTAGGCATTTCCGACTTATTTAGGAATACATTACCCCTATTAGAGTTTGAAAATATGATGATGTGATAACCTGTATATGGAGTAAGCATGTAAATGCGAATTAATATATATATATATATATATATAAGAACATATCCATGTTGGAGATAAAACAAGTTTCATGCAGAAGTAATGCAAACAATGATTTAAGTAAATAAACAACATTCAGGTATATATAGGAAATATAGAAATTATGAAATTCAAAGCAATTTTTATACCTTTTTAATTTTTAATTTTTATTTATTTTTTCCTCCAAATTATATTCACTATTTTCGAAAATAAAATTAAATTTGGTATCAATAATTCCAAAAACTTTCCTTTTTTGTTCCTAGTTTTTGATATAAATCTTTTTCTTTTCACTGTAAAAAAATAACTTTCAAGAGTAAAAATAATCAAATGTAAAATTTTATACAGATTGTAAAGCAGCATCTGTATTCGTGGGAAGCAAAAGAAACAATGATTTATTCCTTTCTCCTAATTATTACATCATTAATTTCTTGTATGATAATTGGTTTCAATTATCTCAATTTCTCTTTGGTTTACCTCTTAATTAAGATTTTTCCAACAATTATCTACTCTTACGATTCGAAAACGAGTCCTCCCACGCATATTCTGAGAGCACGGAAGAATCCTCTCTAAGTCCCCGACAACACACAGTCAAATACATGAATCTTTCAATATTACGCAATGTATGCATGACTTGACCGAATTGCAAATACAAGCCATATCGGGAAAAATGGAACGGACATGGACGAATCGGCAAGGGCGAGAAAAAATCGTCTGAATCATTCAGACTCGGCAGATTTACGTGACGTTATTATTTTGTTGGTGGCGAAACTGAATTATGTACAGGAAAATATTTTTCTTCTTCCGCTTCTTCTGATTTTGTTTAGATTTCGTCTTGGTGACTTCACGAGTTACATGTATTTTTTATGATTAGATAAAAAAAAAAAAAAAAAAAAAAATCAGAATGCAGGATTTATGAGAGAACTTTAGAGAAGTGTGGGTGTTATTTTTAAATTATTTTTAGAATATCATGGGAAAAGTACATCAAGTACATTAAATAGAATGGAATCATTTTTTTTAACTGATTTTTATGGAGATTTAGTCGTGGTTATTTCACAACTTACATGCATTTTTATTAACAGATATAATAACAAATTGTTGAAAATGCCAAAGTATTTTTGAAGAGTAATGTTATTCTTATGTATTTGTAACTTATCATGGTGCATAAGAAAAAAAAAAATGAATAAATTAAATAAAATAATAAAATGATAACAAACTTTGTGATCTGATTTTGTTTAGATTTCGTCTTGAAGGCTCACAAGTAACATGTATTTTAGTGGTCAGATATGATAATATTAAAGTGTTTGAATTTTCAGAATACTGTAAAAGTTAAAAAAAAAATATTTTGATGTGTTTCTAGATTATCACGGTCAGAAATATCGAATAAAATAAAGAAAATGTCGTAAAAAAAAAAAAAAAAAAAAAACAAAAAAACATTATATAAGAAAAATACTACAATTGTACAATTGCAATTAAAAATGAGACATTTATGTCTTTCAAGTTTTTTTTTTTTTTAATTAAAAAAAAAAAAAAATGCACGGAAAATAAATAAAATTTGCATTTAAAAGAAATAAAGTATATATATTAAAATTAACATTAAAATAATTAATAGGAAGCCAACTTGAATTGTGAGATAAGTAAGTAGCAATTCGTGCAACGCTTCTTATTATATAATTACTTTTTGTACAAAGTTAGCTTTTAATGTTAAGAAACAGTCAGAATACTATTATTGTAATTAAAAAAGGACGATTCTATTCTTGGACTAGAATTATTCTTGCTTGTTTACCACTGGAATCCAAAACTGACAGTACATTTTTATTAAATGAAATATATATATATATATATATATATAAATTAAATAATGTAAAAATAATTTTTAACCTTTTTTTTTTTTTTTTCTTTTTTTCTTTTTTTGTTTAATTTAAAATGAACTAAGAAATAATTTAAAACATTTATAAATATATAATCAAATGCAGATTCTTACTCGAATAAATGCTACATTACCTCTACTACTTGAACAGTTATAGAAAGTAATAGGCAGAAACGTCATCAGCAAATTTCACTCGTTTTTACAAAATATTTAAATTGTGTGGGGAATTATACATCTATTTCACAAAATTATGATTTACTCATATTAATGGTCCGAAAATGATGTTTTATTAGGGTAAAACGAAAACAGAGATTTTGTTTTATTATTTTTAGATTTTTTAAAGTGTAATAACGAAAAAAAGTTGTATTTAAAATATTTTCAATCGAGTAATATCTTTTGCTCCTATCACTTCCAAAGAGAAGTTAATATACGAAAGATAATCTGACATGGCTTTTCCAAGATAGTTTTCGCACCCTGTATTTGAATGCTTACAGATTAAGGGCTGAGATAAAAAGTACTGTACTTTAAACATTATTATTAATTAAAAACATATTTTAAAAACTGTTCAAAATTGGTTTAGAAACAGATTTGTTTTATATATGTTTTTCTATGTGTGTGTGTGTGTCTGGGAGGGGAGCATCTCTTAGCCTCCTCCCTTGAATATAATGCATACATTTATATAGGATATAAGGATTATATTAAATTTAGATGTTAATTTCAAATTATTCAGACAAATTTTACCCGTAGCACACTTTGAAATTTACCAATCTTGATCAATTTTTTCAAGTGACAACCTCATATGTTCTTTAAAATACCAGTTTTGAATTTCCTGCAGTTATTTGTTTTTCAGTTATGGTGACAACAGACATACAGGTCATACATACAGGTCAATCGCTAAAATCTTGATTTTCGTATTCAGGGGACTTCAAAATGTGTAATTATAACTGTAAATTAGACTTCAATTGTATTGAACAACTGGACTTCAAACAACACTTTTCCAATTGTAAGAGAATATAATTATCATGCCTAAGCAAATTTCCTGGACTCGGTAAAATACAGTAAAACATCTCCATCAATTACATTCATTTGGAAAGAATGTTTCCATTTACTTTTGGAGTTCCTTATATAAACATCAATTATTATAATTAATTTTAGTACATTATGAAACAAGACCTTCCGGCTTTTTCGGAAGGGTAGGTTGATTTCTTTTTCCTTATCAAGTAGCCGTCATTTTGTTTCAAAATGGCGGCTACAAATTATTAATGCACTTGGTAGAAATAGTGATGTAGGCTATGCACATATGGAGTTTTAAGCAAATCGGTTCATAAATACACTTTTATGTGAATTTAAAATTTTCAAGTGGCCGGCGCTAGGAAAAAAAATGGTGGGTTAAGTTGACAAATATATGAAATGCGTTTGTGAGATAAGTCTACTGTACACGCATAGTTCGAATTAATTCAAAATCTCAAAAGTCATTGTGTTGAAAAATTAAGTGGCTGCCACTTCGATAAAAATGGCAGAGAAAGTTGCTCATCTAAGATATCGTTGCAAATATGAAATTTTTTTTTTTTTTTTTTTTTTTTTTTTTTTGTAGAAATTTTTTTAAAGAGGCTTAGTAAGTTGATAAAATGTTAGTTTCCTGCATTTCTAGTTTGTTTTAGTATTAAAATAGTCTAATTTTACCTTAAAAACGGATTAAAAAGATCCAGTAACGCATGTAATGGATTTGGCACCAAATTTGGCGACTTTTCCCCTATGGCGACTTTTTTGGCGACTTTTCGCGAAAAAATACTTATTATCGATATACCAAAGATGGACGCAATAACGTGATTGGTTCATGAGTTACGTGAATTTTCTAAATTTTTCTTGTTTGAATGATAAATCCATTTTCCAACTTTGATTTGAATTGATTAAGTACTTCTAAAGTTCCAGCAAACACATCGAAGATATTTGAAGCATAGGTTACTGTCCAACTGTGGTTTAAATCAGTGCCGTGTTTCAAAAGTTATTATTATGGCAAATTTTCAAGTGGCAGTCTAAGTGGCTGCGACTTGTAAAACAAAATAGCAAAACAACTTGCCCATCGAAATCATCCAGTACATTTGTACGATAAGTTCATTGTCCAGTTCTAGTTTAAATTAAATCAGAATTTCAAAAATTATAATCAAAGAAATTTTCAGGTGGCACCACTTGTAAAAAAAAGTGGAGTGAGATGCCTAGCGAACTTATCTGAGATATTTGAATGATAAATCCACTACCCAAACTTGAAGCGAATTGATTCTGTCTTACTAAAGTTACCATAATGACAAATTTTCAAGTGGCCGCCACTTGAAAATAAAATTGCGGATCAAGTCATCAAGAGAACTTATCCTAGATATTTGAACCAAAAGTTCACTAACCAGCTTTTATTTGAATCAATTTAGTATTTTAAAAGTTATCGTGATGGCATATTTTCAAGTGGCAGTGTGATTTCAAGTGGCTGGAACTTAGACACAAGATGTCGGGACAAGTTGCCTAGTGAAAACATTCAAGATAATTATATGATAATATCACTGACAAAATTTGGTTCGATTTGAAGAATTATTTCAAAAGTTATCGTGATTTTAAATTTTCAAGTATGAGCCTGATTTCAAGTGACCGCGCTTAACTTAAGATATCTGCCACTTTATTAAAAGTGGCGGATATAGTTTATTAATAAACTTCATTGAGATCCTTATGTGGTCTGTATTTACATCACAATTCAAACAATTTCGGAATACGCTTTTTACAATTTAAATTTGAAATTTTCAAGTTGTCTCCACTTGAAAACAAAATGGCGGAGCAACTTGGTTAACAAACTCATCTAAGATATTTATAAGATAAGTTAAGACACTGTTCAATTTGGTTCCATTTGGAGTATTATTTCGGAAGTTATCATGGTTTTAAATTTTCAAGTGGTGGCCTGATTTCAAGTGGTCCCGCTTAACTTATGATATCCACCACTTTATTAAAAATGGCGGATAAAGTTCATTAATAAAGTTATTTGAGACACTTGTGTAATCTATGTATACATCAAAATTAAAAGAAATTCGCAATACGCTTTTTACAATTTGAATTTGAAATTTTCAAGTGGTCTCCACTTGAAAACAAAATGGCGGAGCAACTTGGTTAACAAACTCATCCAAGATATTTATAAGATAAGTTAAGACACTATTCAAATTTGGTTCGATTTGGAGTATTCTTTCGGAAGTTATAGGGATTTAAAATTTTCAAGTGGTTGCCTGATTTCAAGTGGTCCCGCTTAACTTAAGATATCTGCCACTTTATTAAAAATGGCGGATATAGTTTATTAATAAACTTCATTGAGATCCTTATGTGGTCTGTATTTACATCAAAATTCAAACAATTTCGGAATACGCTTTTTACAATTTAAATTTGAAATTTTCAAGTGGTCTCCACTTGAAAACCAAATGGCGGAGCAACTTGGTTAACAAACTCATCTAAGATATTTATAAGATAAGTTAAGACACTGTTCAAATTTGGTTCGATTTGGAGTATTATTTCGGAAGTTATAGGGATTTTAAATTTTCAAGTGGTAGCCTGATTTCAAGTGGTCCCGTTTAACTTAAAATATCTGCCACTTTATTGAAAATGGCGGATAAACTTCATTATAAACATCATTGAGACCCTCATGTGACCTGTATTTACAACAAAATTCAAGCAATCTTGCTTTAAATATGCTTTTTACAATGTCGGTTTGAAATTTTCAAGTGGCTGCCACTTGAAAACAAAAAGTCGGAGCAACTTGGTTAACGAACTCATCCAAGATATTTATAAGATTAGTTCACTGTCCAAACTTGGTTCGATTTCGAGTATTATTTCGGGAGTTATCGTGATGACAAAATTTTCATTATAGATATATATGAATATATATATATATATATATATATATATATATATATATATATATATAGATAAACGAAGTGATTGCAATAGGTCGATTTCTAAAGAAATCAACCTAAAAACAAGTCCTTCCGGCTTATTCGGAAGGGTAGGTTGATTTCTTTTTCCTTATCAAGTAGCCGTCATTTTGTTTCAGAATGGCGGTTACAAATTATTAATGGAATTGGTAGAAATATTGATGTAGGCTATGCACATATGGAGTTTTAAGCAAATCGGTTCATAAATACACTTTTATGTAAATTTAAAATTTTCAAGTGGCCGGTGCTTGGAAACAAAATAGTGGGTTAAGTTGACAAATATATGAAATGTATTTGGGAGATAAGTCTACTGTACACATATAGTTCGAATTAATTCAAAATCTCAAAAGTCATCGTGTTGAAAAATTAAGTGACTGCCACTTCGATCAAAATGGCAGACAAAGTTGCTCATCTAAGATATCGTTGCAAATTTGAAAAAAAAAAAATTTGGTAGAAATTCTTTCAAAGAGGCTTACTAAGTTGATAAAAATGTTAGTTTTCTGCATTTCTAGTTTGTTTTAGCATTAAAATAGCCTAATTTTTCCTTAAAAACGCATTAAAAAGATCCAGTAACGCAGGTAATAGATTTGGTACCAAATTTAGCGACTTTTCCCCCTTGGCGACTTTTTTGGCGACTTCTGGCGAGAAAATACTTATTATCGATATACAAAGAGGGATGCAATAACGTGATTGGTTCACGAGTTACGTGAATTTTCTAGATTTTTGTTGTTTAAATGATAAATCCAATTTTCAACTTTGATTTGAATTGATTAAGTATTTCTAAAGTTACCGTGATAACAAATTTTCAAGTGGCCGCCACTTGGAAACAATACAGTGGAACAAGTTGCCCAGCAAACACATCCAAGATATTTGAAGCATAGGTTCACTGTCCAACTGTGGTTTAAATCAGTGCCGTGTTTCAAAAGTTATTATTATGGCAAATTTTCAAGTGGCATTCTAAGTGGCAGCAACTTGGAAACAAAATGGCAAAACAACTTGCCCATCGAAATCATCCAGCATGCGCGTAGCCAGGGGGGGTGCCCTAGGTGCCCGGGCACCCCCCTCCCCCGCTGACGCACACACATTCAGTATATCTAACAAAAACACATTGAAAACAGAAAAAAAATTGAAGGTTAAAAAAAAATGCTATTTCTAATACCAATGATTCTATGCAATAGAAAAACACTTTCTTAAATATGGTGGTAAAATATATCTAAAAGAAAAATCTAAAATGTTCATAAATCCAAATTTACTTGCACATTTCTTACAAAAACTTGCAAAGTAATTTTTCTTGGTTAAAAAAAAAAAAAAAAAAAAAAAATGAAATTAGTAGTTTGTTTTTTCTTCAAGGAAAAGCAGGAAAAGAAGCGATAAAATGATTTAGTTTATTTAAACTCGTGGGCTTAACAGAGAGTCAAGTTTTTTGTCATTTCTTTTTAATGAGCATTTTTTTTTTTTTTTAAACTTTCTCTTACCCATACATGTTGGAGAATGTAACGTTTTGCGGTTCAGTTTTGAATATGAAATAGTTTTTACAATAGTATGTCTTGAGGTCCGCTCAATTGTATAACCAAGTTCTTGTGGTTAGTCTGCATAGGCATAACTCAAAAGCTGGTATTGGCAAGAAGTCTAAAAATCGTATTCAATTTACTTATAACATAATTATACGTATACCATGACATGCAAAATGATCAAATACATTATTTTTCAAGTACAAAATTTCTAGTTGGTACATATCAACAACATTTTTAAAGTGAAATACACATTATGGAACTAACATATTTTATTGATACAAAATAATTTTCGTGTAAAAGATTGTAAGAAAAGTTAGGTTCGATTAAAAGCATTCATACCAAATTATACTGCGTCCAGTAAAAACGTTTAAAAATTATAATTACTTTCCCTTACCATGAGTTAGAGAAAGTATTATTTACGGGGTCGAATTTTCGAAACTAAATATTTGCGATAATTTAAGGTTTTGAAGTTCTTTGAATACAAAAATAATTTTTTTTTAGTAATTGTTGATTTGAATGCATGTCTGGAATCATAATAACTCAGCGGGTAATTTTTTCCTGATTACACTGGTCTGCGATATCGTACTTTTCAAATTATTTATGTACTGCATTGGGTGTCTCTAATGTGTTTTGATAATCTGAATTCAGAAATGATTTTTTTTTCCCTATCACGTAAGAAATTGTCACAAAGTAAGGATGAAAATCGGAAGAACTCGTCTAGACGTATAACAAATTCGAAACAATTTATATAAAAAATGCATTGAAATAGGCTATTATTTACACATTATCTATTAAATGTATTTCTTCACATCGAATCTCCCTTTAGAGCATTTTACCTTGTGCAAAGCTTGAGGGTCTTGTGTGTGCGTTTGTGTGTGTGCGAGTGTGGGGGGAATTCTCTATGCAACATGCAACAATATTCTACTAACATGTTAAAAATGTATCGTCTCTGATACCTGCTTTCCATTTCTTTGAATGTCTTGATGAAACAACTCTCCTTGTTCTTCACTCACATCACTCAAATTTCAAGGGTAATAATTTGGATGGGAGTCGAAAAAAATGGAGCTTTAAGCTCAAACAATTCTTTTTTTTTTTTTTTTAACTGTACATGAAGGAAATTTTAAGTTTTCCTTAAACAGCAACCGAAAATACATCAGAAAAACATATCAACCTGAAGAAAAAAATTTCTTCGTCGGCCTGTCTTATTTGCTATTTTTAAAAAAAGACAACACTGGAAAGTTCAAATTAGTATTGTAAATCATATCATAAGCAGACTTTTCTTGAAAAATTCACTGTGGGTGAAAGTTTTTTGAATCATTTAAAAAATATTTTTAATGTGAATAAATTAGCCTTAAATGTTTTAAGAATGCAGGTAGAGTAATCAAACAGAGGGTTTTGAAGGATGCAATAGACATGCTTCCCCTTCACAAAAATACATGCCAAACAAAATTGTTTCTAAAACAATTTTCAACTTTTTTAAAGCATCTCAGAAATGGTCGGTCAAGTATACAATATCTTATTTTTGTGACTAAACTGCCACATTTTATTTATTTATTTATTTATTTTTACTTTATTTAAAAGCTGTCTTAATAATAATAAAACATTTTATAATCGTTTGCATTACTTTTGAACTTTGACAAACGATTTATTGCTGAAAATAAATTATGTATTTATGTACAGACGATTTTGTATTTGTAATTAATAAAGAAAGAAAATTATTAAAAATTAGGCTACAGTGTAAATATTTATTCGGATTCCTTCTTCTCATGTGATTTTATAAAGCAATTTCCCCTTTCCTGAAAATCCTGGATCTGGAGAAGGTGGTGTATAATTCTATTAAAGCTGTATTGAATGACTAAAGAAACGAAAAACTGTTCTGGAATCATGTGCAAAAATGTGAAGGACTTGATAATTATTCCAACCAAAGAAAAAAAAAAAAAAAAAAAAAGACTTTGAAGAGGAAGCTCAAGACAACACAGAAAATACAAACATCAAAGAAAGGTATGCGCAAAATACACTCCATTATTTAGTCTTTTAATTTTTTAAATAGCAAAGGCGTTTATTTGTGTCAGTAGAAAATTTCCGATATTATGTCATGATGATTTTTCGTGCTATTTTATTAATAAATGTTTCTGAATTCGACTATGTATGCAATTTTGAATTGTAGTGGTTGCTAGACAATATTTTCGGCTGATGGCCAGTGCACGGTCAGATAATGAGACACCCCACTAGCTTTTTATCTGTCCACCATTTTGATACACTGTGTGTCCCTTTTAATGTTTTCATTTTACGTTATGCAATTTTTCATGGAATTCTTATGTACAGTGGTAATTCGTAAATTTATTTGGCTAATGGTCAGCGCTTGGTCCGGTCTATGGCGTGTTTCTATGCTTTCCCCGATTCGATACATTTATTTAATGCTGATTTTATTTTTTGCGACTTTTACACGCATCACATTTTTATATTACGGTACACACAACAGTTTATTACAATCTTATTAATAAGTATCACTTTAATTTATAGCGATCACAGTACCCGTTTGTACTATTCTCTTTGAAACTAACATCACAACTACAACAATACAACAATGTTTTAAAATATAGAAAATAAATGTTATTCGTAAATATGGGAACGAATAAAATAATAATTTAAAAAAAAGTAACTACAAGATTGTATTAATTTAATATATATGTAAATATATTTAATTAATATATATATATAGGTTCATAATTTGAAACTTGTGAAATAAAATAAATGAAATGAGATTATAAATAAAGTAAACATGTCATTATAAATCTACTCTATCACTTTGCGTGCGCAATTTAAGTTCCATAGTATAAGTTTTTCCGTAATTTAGTTTTTAGGATTTCGTTTATATTTTCAGGTTTATTATTTTTATTTAACCTTTTAACGTTCATTGGTTTCGTACTAAAACCAAATATTCGACACCATTTAATATTTTTTATGCAACATTCTTTCCTTGTTTTAATCAATTTTCAATCTTCTGTTCCTTTTATGTTAGACGGATAGCGGCACTACTCTGAAAGTCCAAACTTTATCAAATGATATTTCAAAGAAAGCCAAATGCACCGATTTATGCTACTGAAACTGCAGTCTGCATTTAACATTTTTTTACATTGGCATTTTTAACGTTGTGTAAATATTGATATTTCTGTTCTGCGCCAAGTCTAGTTATTTATTCTAAGAGAAAATTACTTAATTTATATGTTAAAACATACATGTGCTAACTTGTGTAACTTTTATACATGTGTTAAAACGTACACATGCATAATACATAAGCGCAGTATGTTCCTAATGTATTCATATTGTAACTTTTAGTTTAAAATTTGGGCACCCCCCCCCCCCGCTCGGAAAGCTGGCTACGCCTATGTCCAGTATATCTGTATGATAAGTTCATTGTCCAGTTCTAGTTTAAATTAAATCAGTATTTCAAAAATTATAGTCATAAGAAATTTTCAGGTGGCATCACTTGTAAAAAAAATTGGAGTGAGATGCCCAGCGAACTTAAATAAGATATTTGAATGATAAATCCACTACCCAAATTTGATGCGAATTGATTTTCTATTAATAAAGTTACCATAATGACAAATTTTCAAGTGGCTGCCACTTGGAAATAAAATTGCGGATTAAGTCACCAAGTGAACTTATCCTAGATATTTGAACCATAAGTTCACTATCCAACTTTTATTTGAATCAATTTAGTATTTTAAAAGTTATCGTGTGGCATATTTTCAAGTGGCAGTGTGATTTCAAGTGGCTGGAACTTAGAAACAAGATGTCGGGACAAGTTGTCCAGTGAAAACATTCAAGATAATTATATGATAATATCACTGCCAAATTTAGTTCGATTTGGATTATTATTTGAGAAGTTATCGTGATTTTAAATTTACAAGTGGGAGCCTGATTTCAAGTGGCCCCGCTTAACTTAAGATATCTGCCACTTTATTAAAAATGGCGGATATAGTTTATTAATAAACTTCATTGAGATCCTTACGTGGTCTGTATTTACATCCCAATACAAACAATTTCGGAATACGCTTTTTACAATTTAAATTTTAAATTTTCAAGTGGTCTCCACTTGAAAACAAAATGGCGGTGCAACTTGGTTAACAAACTCATCTAAGATATTTATATGATAAGTTAAGACACTGTCGAAATTTGATTTCATTTTGAGTAATTTTTCGGAAGTTATCATGGTTTTAAATTTTCAAGTGGTGGCCTGATTTCAAGTGGTTCCACTTAACTTAAGATATCCTCCACTTTATTAAAAATGGCGGATAAAGTTCATTAATAAAGTTATTTGAAACACTTGTATAATCTATGTATATACATCAAAATTAAAAAAAATTCGGAATACGCTTTTTACAATTTGAATTTGAAATTTTCAAGTGGTCTCCACTTGAAAACAAAATGGTGGAGCAACTTGGTTAACAAATTCCTCTAAGTTATTTATAAGATAAGTTAAGACACTGTCCAAATTTGGTTCGATTTGGAGTATTATTTCAAAAGTTATTGTGATTTTAAATTTTCAAGTGGTAGCGTGATTTCAAGTGGCCGCGCTTAACTTAAGATATCTATCACTTTATTAAAAATGACGGATAAATTTCATTTATAAACATCATTGAGACCCTTATGTGGTCTATATTTACATCAAATTTCAAACAAATTCGGAATACTCTTTTTACAATTTGAATTTGAAATTTTGAAATGGTCTCCACTTGAAAACAAAATGGCGGAGCAACTTGGTTAATAAACTCATCTAAGATATTTATAAGTTAAGTTAAGACACTGTCCAAATTTGGTTCGATTTGGAGTATTATTTCGGAAGTTATAGTGATTTTAAATTTTCAAGTGGTAGCCTGATTTCAAGTGGTCCCGCTTAACTTAAAATATCTGCCACTTTATTAAAAATGGTGGATAAACTTCATTAATAAACTTCATTGAGACCCTTATGTGGCCTGTATTTACATCAAAATTCAAGCAAATCTTGCTTTAAATATGCTTTTTACAATGTCGGTTTGAAATTTTCAAGTGACTGCCACTTGAAAACAAAAAGTCGTAGCAACTTGGTTAACGAACTCATCCAAGATATTTATAAGATTAGTTCACTGTCCAAATTTGGTTCGATTTCGAGTATTATTTCGGGAGTTATCGTGATGACAAAATTTTCATTATAGATAGATAGATAGATAGATATCTATATATATAGATAAACGAAGTGATTGCAATAGGTCGATTTCTAAAGAAATCAACCTAAAATACTTAGCTCAACTTGAAATGCAGTTTCAGCAATTTTCAAGCATATATATATATATATATATGTATATATATATATATATGTAAATATATATATATATATATATAAATATATAGAGCCCTGATATATCCCAATTCTTCCGGGTAGCCCTGAAAACAAATGGTAAATAATTTTTATTTCATATTTTATACGAAACAGGCTTTTATGCATGCTAAAAATCAATGCTCGCTTCTTTTTGTTAGTGCTGCCTTAAACTCTAAAACTATACCTACTAGAAATATCATTTAATTGAATTCTCTTGAATGTCCCTGTACACGAATGATTTGTCCAGTTTCAGTAAAAACTTTCCAGTAGCATCCTGCTATGATCCAGATTTAAAAAACCGAGTTTGTACTTCTTTCTAATGTTTGTTGCAGATGAACAGACAGACACACAGAAAATAGCTATATTCCTGAATTTTGGATTGAAGAGATTTCAAAACGTGTATCTATAGCAAAAACCCAATTTATAAAATTCAGCCCCAAAACAATACTTTCTATACCGTATATTAGAAAGAGAATAAAAAGCGGAGTTGTTTTTTGTTACATTGCATTAGCTAATAATCATAGAATTTTATTTAGATTCCATTTACAACACACTGTAATCGTATTTTTACAGTTAGCTAAATACGGTAAAATCTGATAAGTGATGGTTGAAAATTTCATAAACACATAAAATTAATATACGATAAAACTGACGTAGCGAGTACGAAATTTCTATATAGCGTAAACACACGAACATCATTCTCCTTTTGGTAAAATACGGATATATAGAGTGGGAGACGATAATGATGAATCATCTTGTAATTTATGCGAGTTGCAACGATCGAATTGCGCATTTCCAATTGTTTTCATCCTTTTTTTTTTTTTTTTTTTTGAAACCTTTTCACACTAAATGGGAATTTAAAATTTGCCTGTTCATGGAAATTCTAAGTGAGGTTTTTTACTGTAAGGCATTTTACACACTGTTTTATCGTACTTCCTTATTTTATTTATAGGTGTCAGATGATGGCATTGTTTTCGAATTCGAATGCCTGAAACCGTACAAAACAGAACTTTAAAGTGTTAAAGTGTTAAAATAAGTTATGGCTTTGCAGCCAACATAGAATTTCGACTAAATCAATTTATGCATTTCGAATTAGGGTTGATTAAATTTAGTATCTCGGATTAAGGATTGCTAACTCATTTATTTAAAAATTCAAATTTTTCAACTCTTACTTAAAGACAAATCAGCATATAATTAAATGAGAATAAGTTTAAATCTACTTACCCCTCTGCCAGCCGTCCGGGATTAGTAAAACTAGAACTGCCAATACATAGACTCTGAAACCTACGATATCCTTGAAACTACACTTTATTTGATACATGACTGATTTAATATTGATTATTAATATTTAAGAATGATGAATGGAAATATTATGAATACGATTATAAGATTTTTAATAGTTCAGATTCTATTGTTCCGAGATACCTTGTACCTCGTCCGGATTCGAAAACCGACTGAAACAACACTGCTCAGCGCCGTTCTAAATCAGTTCCTATGTGCGCACCTTCTCCTTCTCCTCCTCTCCGACATCCTCCGGGGGGGGGCTGAGCATGGCAGACTGGCGACTCTATTCACCGGTCGTTTGATGACTCCAGATGGTGTCTTCAGAGTGACGATTCTTACGATGCCATCATCTCCAGGATGGACTTCCAGAATTCGGGCAAGGGTCCAGTGTGCTGGCTGAATAGAAGGTTCCAAGACCAGGACTAGCTGACCAGGTTACAGATGTGTATTGCCGCTCGTCCACTTTTCTCTTGATTGGAGTGACGTCAAATAAGACTTGGCCCATGTACTCCAAAATTGCTTCTTGATCTGCTGGACGAGTTTCCACCTGGAAGAAAAACTGGTACACAATGGATTAGTTTGGTTAAAAGAGTGTTCAGGAAGCTGGAGAAGCGGAGCCCCAATTAAGAAATGTCCCGGTGTAAGCACTAAGAAATTATTGGGCTCGGTGGAAAGTGGGACTAAGGGGCGAGAATTTAAGCAGGCTTCAATGTTAGTTAGAATCGTAGCACACTCCTCAAACGATAGGCAACTGCCTTTACATGTTTTAAGTAAATGGCGTTTAGCCAATTTAACGGAAGATTCCCATAGGCCGCCAAAGTTAGGCCCGTAAGGTGGCATAAAATGCCAATGAATTTGTCTATTTGCTACAAATTCCTGAATAGTGTTGGTTTTTGAAAGTGTCACGAGTTTCTTCAAATGGGCATGGGCACCAACAAAGTTGCGTCCGTTGTCAGAATAAATGTCAGTAGGATAGCCTCGACGCGCTATGAATCTTTGTAGGGCATATAAAAAATGTTCAGTTGCTAAGTTCGTGACTAATTCGAGATGAATTGCCTTGGTGCTCATGCAGATGAATAGACAAATATAGGACTTAAATTTTGTTTTTGTTCGTTTATGTTCACACTTTGTTTGAATAGGGCCTGCATAATCAAGGCCAACATGTTGAAATGGTCTACAAGGGTTGACTCTTGCACTGGGAAGGTCACCCATCATTTGTTGAATTGGGGTCGGTTGGACTTTGGCACATGTGACACATTTACGAAGCTCCTTTTTCACAGTGGATCTACCATCAGGAATCCAGTAAGACTGGCGAATGAGATTTAATACTAGGTCGACACCTCCATGAAGACTATACGTGTGAAAATGTCTTATTAATGTCGATGTAAAAGGGTGATTCTTAGGTATGAGTATTGGATGTTTAGTATCATAGGGCAGAGTGATGTTTCTATCAATTCTACCTCCCACTCTCAATAGATTTTCTGAATCAAGAAACACATTGAGATTTTTTAGTTTACTGCTGTTTGCCACGGGTTGGCCGCGCTGCAAAAGGGCGATTTCTGAAGCAAAGGACCTTTGTTGGACGAATTTAATAACCATTTTTCTAGCTTCTGAAATTTCTTGTACTGAGACTGGTCCTTTCAATTTTGTAGCATTTCTAATATTATTTATAAATCGCTTCATAAATGCAATTACACGAAAAAGTTTATTACTTGATGAAAATTTTGAAACCAAATCCTCTATAACGGATTCTTGCTTTGGAATTGACTCTATTAGTCCAGGAATTCCCACAATTGTACATGGGACTGAGGTAGCAATCTTGGACTCATGATCTGAGACCGGAATCTTTGACCAATCAGGTCCAGACCACCACAAGTTAAAGTGGTGTAATTTGTCGGGTAACAGCCCACGGGTTGCACAGTCTGCTGGGTTAAGTTTGCTTGGTAAGTGATGCCATGATGTGGGGTCTGTGAGAGCCCTAATTTTGGTTACTCGGTGTAGGACATATGTGTTGCCCTTTAAGGGTGGATTTAAGATCCAACTACGGGCGATTGTTGAGTCTGTCCATAGGAGAATGTCCTCAACCTGATAATCCAGCGAGCTCTGGACGACTGCCAAAAGTTCCGAGAGTAATACAGCCGCGCATAGCTCCAACCTAGGCAAGGTAATGGGTTTTAAAGGAGCTACACGGGTTTTAGCTGCAATCAATTTTAAAGATGAGTTCTGACTTGGGCGTATATAAATTACGGCAGCATATGCCTTTGTGGACGCATCACAAAATCCCAGAATCTGGAAAATAGGTTCAGACTTCAGGTCTAAAAATCTGGGTACTGACATGGCCTTAAAGGAAGCAATTTTTTCATAAAATTCGTTCCACCTGGTTTGAATGTCTGGTGGTAAAGGATCATCCCAACCAAGTTTTAGCTTCCAAACATCTTGTAGAAGCAATTTTAAAAGAATAGTGGCAGGGGATAACAGACCCAAAGGGTCGAAGATGCGTGCAATTACGGACAATAATTGTCGTTTAGTTTTAACGTTTTCTTCTGTGTTGACGCCAACCTGCAGTGTATCCGATGTTAAATTCCAGTTTAGTCCTAAAATACGTTGGGATTGATCGGGGTTAAAGGATAATTCCTGATTTGTTGATTTTAAAGGTTCTGGGACCTGAACTAGAGCTTCCACATAATTTGAAGCCCATTTTCGCAGCTTGAAGCCCCCAGCATTAAATAATGCCTGAAGGTCTGTGACCAATGATTGAGCGGCTTCGATTGTTTCAGCACCTCCAAGGAAATCGTCCATATACAGGTTGTTGCGGGCAGCCTGCACAGCTACGGGAAAATTGGGTTCTTCATCGTTTAATAGCTGTAATATGGTACGCAGGGCTAAAAATGGAGCACAGGCTGTGCCATAAGTAACAGTGTTCAATTTATACACTCTGAGTGGATCTGAAACATTGGCCCTCCAAAATATTCTTTGAAAGTCTGTATCAGGCTCTGCGACTAGAACTTGCCTAAACATTTTCTCGATATCACTCGAGAGGGCGACTTTATTTAAACGAAATCTAATTAGATTGCTAAAAATACTGGATTGGAGTTTTGGCCCTTTGTACAAATAGGAGTTCAGGGATTTGCCATTTGTAGTTAAGGCCGACGCATTGAACACTACCCGTAGTTTTGTAGTGCTACTATTTTCATTTATAACTCCATGATGGGGCATATAATAATTGGGTTGGCGATTAAGCTCTTCAGCCCTTAGTAAAGTCATATGACCTAGATCGGAGTACTCACACATAAACTGAGCATACTCCTTTTTTAGTTTGGGATTCTGCGCAAATCGATTTTCCAGTTTCTTAAACATTTTTAGTGCACAGTTGGCACTTTCCCCCAAATCTATCTCATCATGGAGGGGTAATTTTACAACATAGCGACCTTCGGGGTTGCGCTTGGTGGAAGATTTATATAGTTCCTCTGCCGGATCGGCTTCGGTGTCACTCTTAGAAGATATTATGGGCTGATTGTCAAAAAAATCGTTCAAGTTAAGGCAGTGTAACGATGAGCTATATGTTGATTCTGGTTCCATTCCATCCCTTGAGAGGGGGCCACTGAGTAAATACCCAAGTGAACTGGGAATGGCAGATGGTTCTCCTGGCCTTCCCGATATCGGTGTGCCACAAATTAGTGACGCAAAAATATCTGCACCTAATAAAACTTCGATGGGTTGTTGCTTGAAGAAATTCATATCAGCTAATTGAAGATTGTTTGTATGTGGCCAAGACGTCGTTTGCACCCGGAAATTCGGCAGAGGGGCAGTAACCCTATTTACTACTAGCGCTTTTAAGTTCCTATACTCGTTAGCGAAATATGGCGAGAATGAGAATTCCGTAAAATTTAAAACAGTTTCTGCGGAAAGACCGTTTATGCCTATAAGTCGATGAGAAGTGCCAAACAAAGGCAAATTTAGCTTCTCAACGCAGTCCTTTGTTATGAGACTATTTTGTGAGGCACTATCAACTAACGCCCGACATTGAATAATTTTGCCGTTAGGTGACCTAACCTTTATAAGGGCAGTAGCCAATAACACCTTTAGGTTACTAAAATTTGCATTAGATTGTGAACTATTGGCCACCGACGTAGTAACAAGGCCGCCTCCCTGATCTGCAGAATTCTGTGTATAAATGTGCAGAAGAGTGTGATGTGAACCTGCACATACTTTACATTTAATATTAATTCTACATTGACGCACTTGATGATTAGTTCGCAAACAATTTTCACACAGTGATTTTGATTTAACTAAGTCCCATCGCTCTTGAACACTAATTCGATTGAATTTGGGACATTTAAACAATTGATGTACTTGAGAACAGGCGACGCATTTATTTTCTTTGACTAGTATTGAATTATTGACACAAGATTTTTTTACACTACTACCTTCTACTGGCTTCTTAAACATTCCTGGTTTATTTTCAAGCTTTGTTTGACTCGAAGCTTCCCTTTCAATGAATGTACGAAACGAATTTAAATCGGGAATAGTTTGCGTATTCTCTAGACTGAGCTCCCACCTATGCCTAACGGATGAGTCCAATTTTGAAATCATGAAATTTATAAGAATAAGATCGCTAAGAGGATTAGATTCCAATCCGAGGGTCGATAAATTTCGCACCGCTTCGTTACAAGTATCTATTAAATTGAAAAACGATTTAGGATCATCCGCTTTGTTTACTTTTACTGAAAAGATTTTATTTATTTGAGTTATAGCTAATTGACGTTTATTTTCGTAGCGCTGAGTAAGAATTTCCCAACAGTGTTTAAGATTTTCCGATTGTAACGAAAATCCACGAATAAGTTTTGATGCACTACCTCTTACACACGATTGGAGGTATTGTAGCTTTTCAACCTCACTAAGGCTGTCATTATCCAGAATAGATGATTTAAATAAATTTTTAAATGACAACCAAGATTCATTATCCCCGTAAAAATAAGGAATTTCAAGTTTGGGAAGACTAATATGCGAATTAACAGAAGTCCCGGGTTTGGTACGTGCATCATTATTTACATTTGGAGTATTTGATTGCGATTTACTCTCTAATACAACGGATAATTCCAACAGAATGTCCCTATTCTTTAACACCTCTTCAGAGTTTTCATCGTTTTCCTCTTCGGAAAAATTTGTAACTATATCCTCGAATTTAACCTCCAGTGCATTTACCTTATCTTTTAAGATTTTTAATCTGGCTTGATCGCCTTTATCACAATCATTGACTTTCGATTTTATAAATTCTATTTCTTTAATTACATTTTCAAATTTTATCACTTCATTAGATTTTGGGAACAACGCACTCTGTTCGGTGTCATTCGCCCTTGTTTTTCCCTTTCTACCCATCTTATGAGCAAACTAATTACAAACAATTAAATTTAAATATGAATTAATCGATTGAATTAAATTATTATTCTGCAGATCAGGAAGTAAAACAAAACAAAAATATAAGAACAAATGAAAAGAAACAACTCATAATAGAATAGTTCTTTTTTTTTTTTTTTTTTTTTTACTGAAATAAATAAACTAATAAAATATTAAATGCACCCTTTTCATTCTCATACTCTCATTTATTCAACAATTACTTAACATGAAAGTTTATTTCTGAAATTCCAAACCAAAACTTTCGGTTTGAAACCCAAACTATTTTGAATTACGTTTTCTCTCAAAACAAAACTTTTAAGTATGCATGAAAACGAAACTACTTTGAATTACGTTTTATATCAAAACAATTTAACTTTGTATTAATGATTTATTTCCACAAATTAATTTTAATTTACTTTAAAGTTCTTATACAGATAATTTAATCCTACGTAAACAAAAGAATTTTTTCACTTTACATTTTTTTTTTTTTTTTTTTTTAATTTAACGAATTATGATTAATTATCTAATTAATAGGTAATTAAGCCTCCGTGAATCGACGGACCACTATGGCTTTGCAGCCAACATAGAATTTCGACTAAATCAATTTATGCATTTCGAATTAGGGTTGATTAAATTTAGTATCTCGGATTAAGGATTGCTAACTCATTTATTTAAAAATTCAAATTTTTCAACTCTTACTTAAAGACAAATCAGCATATAATTAAATGAGAATAAGTTTAAATCTACTTACCCCTCTGCCAGCCGTCCGGGATTAGTAAAACTAGAACTGCCAATACATAGACTCTGAAACCTACGATATCCTTGAAACTACACTTTATTTGATACATGACTGATTTAATATTGATTATTAATATTTAAGAATGATGAATGGAAATATTATGAATACGATTATAAGATTTTTAATAGTTCAGATTCTATTGTTCCGAGATACCTTGTACCTCGTCCGGATTCGAAAACCGACTGAAACAACACTGCTCAGCGCCGTTCTAAATCAGTTCCTATGTGCGCACCTTCTCCTTCTCCTCCTCCCCGACAAGTTAATATGTTGTAATAATAATAATAAAAAAAGAGCGAGAGAGAGAAGTTAGCTTTAGGGATTAAGGATATTAGCCTATAATATTCTATACCTGTCAACATTCTAATTAATTAATATTCCATAAAAATGTTAGTATCTGCTTTTTCTCCCGCACCACATTATTTTTAGAGTAATTTTCTCCAAATGTAACTATGATTAAATAAGAAGAAAAATACTATAAGAAAAGACTGGTGTGGAGAAAAATGCGGATACAAACTATTTTACGGAATATTATGACTGCGGAATATTATGATAAGGTATGATAACAACTAATTTTATAGTAAACATTCTTTAAAACGTAATTTATTTAACCACATATCATCTCGAAAAATCTGCACATTTGATTACCTTAAAAAACACTTCTAATTCGAAATATTAAGTAGTTTTTTTTTATAATAGACTTTTTAAACCTACGTGGAAATGTTATATTAATTATACGCATGCATTCTTTGGGTCAATGTCACTCGGTCATTGATTGCTAATTGCTAAAGCCCATGTTCTTCAAATTATACGGACAAAATTACTTTTAGTGAGAAATAATAAATATTTTAGCTGAATATAACTTATATATTTGAAAAATAAGTGCAATAAAAATGTAAATATGAGATAATTCATGCAAAAAGAAAAATAAGTTTTAACACATTATTATTATTTTTTTATTTTTACCTTTCTGTTTGCTATTTGGGCAATAATATCATAAATATCTCGTAGTTCCGGCGAATTCATTTAAACGTAATATGTTTAAAAACTTTTGAATGTCCCTTACACAAATTATTTCTCTAATCTCAACAGAAGTTTCAAGCGATGTTCTTGTATGAAATAGATTTAGAACACCAAGTTTGGATTTCTTACTAATGATTGTTTTTGACTTAGGCTTAGAATACACTAAAAGACACATGTAAACCATTCGCTAATAACCTTATTTTCAGGAATCTCCATTTCGTGTAATTATAGTAAATCTCAATTTCAAAATTTTGACCCATATATATGAACGAGAGAACGTAAAAAAATGAAATGTCCAAAAACTCTTTCTGTATTTTTAATATAAAATAAAGATTTTTAAAAGTATAAATAGCATGACTATTATGTGAACGGAATATGAAACTTTAGTATGCAAGCATAAAATAGGATATACAAAACAAGAGTTCGCGAGAAGCACGTTTAAAATAAATGCAACAGCAGATATTTTTTTTTTTTTTTTTTTAAGAAAATGGAATTAAAATTATCTGTCATCTGCTGTTCAGAATTTCGGATGAGTGATGATGTAGCTAAAAGTGATTTTAAAACCCTTCTCTTTCGAATAAATTTAAATGTATAATTTCATGTTCACCAAATTTAGTAAACCTTTTCAAATGTGAGGTCTTGAGCTATGGCTTATTTACATTAAGCATAAATTTAGCTTTTCTGTTATCTAATTGTATGAATTATTTCAATTAAAAAGAAAAATAAATCTTTTTTTTTTTTTTGATGCAAATTAGTTGCATGCCTTAAAACGTGTTCTGTTTTAGCATAAACATTTTTCCTCGAATGTCCGTTTCAGAAACATCAGGAAACGTAATATGCACTATTCTAAGAACTTTCATCATTCAATTGACCATCTAGCAGTTTATTAATTGCGTTTTAGTTAGAAGTTCAAAATATACGCAATTATTACTATTATTATTAAAATTAGGAAACAAATCCTAATAAAGGCTATAACTAAATTAATTTTATTTCAGTTTATCTAAGTTTTCTTTAACTGTTACAGTTCGCCTAAGATTGGAAAAGAATATCAATTTATGCATTACACGCATCTACTTTCCAAAAGTAAGAAGAACATGCTGTCGCAATGTACTAATTTCGGAGTATTTGTCTGTAGAATACTTTAGTAATTTGGAGTATTTGTATGGTGGACGTATTTTAAGGAATTATATGAGTTCATGTCTGAAAAACTACAACATGAAGTTAAGATCCAATTAAATATTAAACTTGGTTAAATTCTGTTCATTAATTCGTGAGATATAGCGTTCACAAAATTTTAGATACACAAAGATATTTTCTAAAAATGGTCAAATTGTGTTCAGGACACCTCAAAATGTGTAAATCCATCGACAACTAGAAATAAAAAAAAATCCCGATTCCAATACTTCCTTCTTATGTATATAGAAAAAAGTAAAACAGGTTTCGAAACAAAGACTCATATATATGAACCATTTTATGGGCTATATCTAAAACAGAGGATACGGCTAATGTTCTGACATTTTCCCTCCCTTAGTTTCAAAAATGTGAATTCTTTGTAAAGATATAAATTGAGGCAGTATACTACAATACCTACCAATAAGTATGTGGATACTTTCAAATTTAGACGTTTTGTCAAACATCTAGAAAAATTCTTTACGATGTCTTGAAACTTTGGGTGTATAAAGAACACGTTATACCTCATATATTTCAGTAAAAGTTTAGTCCTGAAAAGTAAAAGGGGACCAGTAAAAAATTAAACAATAATCAAAATGTTTTGGATCACTCTGTAAAAAGATATTCTAGAACTGCGTTTTAGCTATAGCATGTGGTTATGAGAATGATTCTAATTATCTGTATAATTTTTTATGAGGCAACCCATGTATTCATAGAGATATAATGGTTCCTTTAAAAAATTGCAAAAACAAATATATATAACCACCTTTTTAATTGCCGAAACGTCAGTGAAGGCCTCCGTGTGGAGACTCAAAAAGTTTTTTGAGTTGTGTCTGTGTATCTGCAAGTCTGTCTCGCGATAGCGGCCGCAAGAATCACTCTATTGACTTGCAATTTGGTACACATGCTCATTAACCACGCAGAAATAGCTGCATAGTTTTGGGTGTGTATTCTATTTGTAGTTCGTGTACAGGGCACACCAAAGTTTTTCTTATCATTACTCCCTATGGGCAGAATGTGTGTGTGCCGCAATAGCAGGCGCAAAAAAACCTTGGAATGATTTGAAAATTGATACACATATTCAAGCGCTTTACAGGAAGAGCTGTATAGATTTTGGTACCTATATTATTTATGGATCGTTTACAGGGACACGCCAAAGGTTTTCTTACTATTACGACCTATGAGAAGGCCTATTTAAACTCATTTTAACATAGTTACATTGCATTCCACAAAATGAAATTACTATGCCTTATTGAGATGCTTAAAAGCATGTTTCCTGTGGAAAATGTTGCTTAGACTTAAAATTAATCTACAGGACCTCACAAACTTGTTTTGATAATGTCACGTAATCATCCAAATTGTGTCAAATTTCGGATAATCATTCATAAGCTACATAGAATAAGTTGTATATTTTTTATTGATTTATATAATGTTTATGGTTCGTTGGCAAGGACGGAGAAAATGATTTTGTGACATTAGAGCCTATGACCAGATTTTCACCAAGCTCATTTTTACGCGTGTATGCTGCGTTCAGAAAAATATAATTAACATACATTATTAAGGTGCTTGAAAGCATGTTTTCTCTAGAAAAAAGGTATGTATAGACAAAATAATTACCGAAACGTCAGTGAAGACCTCCATGTGGGGACGCAAAATGATTTTTGGTTCTGTCTGCCTGTTTGTCTCGCGATAGCGGTAGCAAAAATCATGCTTCTGCCTTGTAACTTGGTACACATGTTCATCAGCCACACTGAATTAGCTGTGTGGTTTTGAGTGTGTATTCTATTAGTAGTTCGTGTACAGGGACGTACCAAAGTTTTTCTTATCATTACGGCCTATGGACAGAATTTGTATGTACCACAATAGCGGATGCAAAAATACACCGATTGATTTGCAAATTGGTACACACGTTCAAGTTTTGTATAGAAACAGCTGTAAATTTTTTGATACCAATATTATTTATGGATCGTGTACATGGACACACCGCAGTATTTATAATCATTACAGTCTTTTCTATAGAAAATATGTGTGCTTAGGCTTCATAATTAATGTAAAGGACCTTACGAAAGTGTTCCGACAGTGTCACGTAATCATCCAAATTTTGTCAGGTTTCGAAAAATTATTCATCAAAAAACATAGAATAAATTGAATAGTTTTTGCTAGTGTGTAAAATGTTTATGGTTCGTTTACAGAGACACACAAAATAATTTCGTGAGATTAGAGCCTATGGACAAATTTTTATATGAGCGCATTTTAACACGTTTATACTGCATTTTACATAATGGAATTAACATACATTTTAAAGATGCTTAAATGCATGTTCTCTCTCTCTCTCTCTCTCTCTAAAAAAAAAAAAAAAAAAACAGCACACAGCATGCTGCATACTGCAATCAGAATGCAAAAGTGTTAAATATCTTACAAAGTAAAACCATTTTCACTGAATAATTTTTAACTACGCATGTGCAAGCTTTATAAAAATTTCATTTTCATAATTCAATAAGTATAATAAGTAATTTAATAAGTATTGATCTACGTATGTGAAAACCCTGAATAAATATCGTGTAAATTAAAAATGTTATAAGTTATAGAATGAACAGAATTTCAGTTCTTCTCAATAAAAAAAAAAAAAAAAAAAAAAAAAGAAAGAAAAATGATGATGATTATGATGATAGGGGTTTTTATCAATATTTATTTACAATCAGCGAATGCTGTATTACCATTGGGCATTGGTTTAAAGAAAATAAAAATGTGAGTAAACCTCCTTATAGTTAACTTCCATGTTGAGAGGAATTGTAATTCTGTTCATTCTTTCTCTCATAACTTTTCGAATTTAAACGATATTTGTTTGAGACTTTCATATAAATAGCTCAATACTTTTGACTATTAAATTATGAAAATGAAATTTTGTAAAACTTGCGCATGCGTAATTAAAAATTATTAAGTAAAAATGCTCATATTTCGTAAAATATTTAACATTTTCGCATTCTGATTGCAGTATGCTGTGTCTACGCCAAGTTTCATATAAATGGCTTTGCACTATACCTACGTGTTATAATTAAAAAATGGCAATGTTTTTGTAATTTAAAAAAAAAAAAAACTTTTATATCTCCATGATCCTTATAATCACTTGCTACAGTAAAAAGGCATTTCAATTATTACTTTTTTACAGAGTGACGTAAAACACTTTGACTTTTTTAAAGAAAATTTACTGGCCCCCTTTTCCTCTTCATTACAAAACTTTTGCTGAAATATATGAGATGCAATATGTTCTTCATATTCCTGTAGTATCAAGATAATTCTTAAAGAATTTTTACATATTTGACAAGGCGTCTAAATTCGAAAGTGTCTTAATACTTATTGGTAGAGAGGGTATTTTAATCCGATGGAAAAGTAACCAATCAAAGATAATTTTCTGAAAATCTGGTTTGTTTTCTAACACTTAACAATATTTAAAAAAAGATGCAGGAAATAAAAATTAGCCATTTTTTCTTCTTCTTTAATACATAATTGTTGTATTAGTATGCATTGCCGTTATAATTATAACAGTACTCCAAAACTGCATAACAGTTACAAACTGGTGTAATATTTCATGAAATTTATTTTACGCGCTCATTCACATTAAAAATTAAATTTAAAATAAAGAAGTAATAATAATAAATGAGAAAAAAAAACAATAAATAAATAAATTTAGAATATTTATTCAAAAACATTCAAATTAAAATTTCAAATGAGCAATATTATTGCAAGAAGTAGCCCATAAAACGCGTAACTATAAAACCGACACGAATAAACAAATAATGTAAATGTATTAATGCATATGTAATTCTTATAAGTTATGAATAATTTTTAAATTCAAAAGCAAGGATTCGAATAAAATAAAATAAGAATTTTCAAAAAAGAATTTGATTCAAAATTTACTTTTCCTTCCTTTCTTTTTCTTCCTTCCTTCCTTTTCTTTTCTTTTTTCATTTTTTTTTTTTTTTTTTTTTGTTAACTTGGCATAAATTTTTTTAATCAGTCATCAGTTTTCAAAATTATTATATATATATATATATACATTTAAGTAGTATGTAATCCGCGAAAAATATTGAATTCCTTAGGCACACGAAATTGAATATTTTTCTTCTAAAAATTTGAGTACTGTGTTGAATCAAGTTTTAGTTCAACACGGTACCCAAATTTTTTTTATAGCTATGTTCTTTATAGCTACAAAAATAACGACATAATAATATAGTTATTTTTATAGCTAACATGTTGTTTCGAACTAATAATGTTCTTTACAGCTATAAAATGCTTTTTTAAGCCAAAACTTGGTATTAAGTAGTTGCAATCATAAAATGGTGAAACCTTCTACCATTATTTAGTTTCTCATTTAAAAAGAAGCATCAAATTATGATGAAAGTTTTCACCATTTTATGGCTGAAGTTACTATAGAACCAAGTTTTGGTTCAAGCTAGCATTTTTTTTCCCTAAGCAGTGTATATAAATAAATGGGATTTTAATAGAACAGAATGTTCATTATGCAGACTTAAAAAAAAAAAAAAAAAAAAAAAAGTAAATAATAATAAATCTCACTTATTCCAATATTTTCTCACGTCTGTAAATAAGAAATGACAGTAATGATAGTGTCCTCTTCCAGAGAAAGCAAACAGGAAAAAAAAAAAAAAATTACAGAAATATGTTTGCTTATTTATTTTACTATTTTTTTTTTTTTAATTACAGAAATTGGTTCAATAAAACAAAATTAGCAAATAAAATTATTCCATTAAGGAGGGGGAAAAAAAAAAAATCAAAAACGCTACTATTATTATCACACAACTATTATAAAAAATCCTCACTATTTATTTGTCTTTTAATTTTTTTAAGTTACAGAAATTGATTTAATAAAACAAAATTAGCAAATAAAATTATTCCATTAAGGAGGGGGAAAAAATCAAAAACTCTACTATTATTATCACACAACTATTACCAAAAACCCTCACTATTTAATTGTCTTTTAATTTTTTTAAGTTACAGAAATTGATTTAATAAAGCAAAATTAGCAAATAAAATTATTTCCTTAAGTGGGGGAAAAAAAGAAAAAAAAAATCAAAATTCCCCCACTGTTATCAAAAACCCTTACTATTTATTTATTTTATTTATTTATTTTAAGTTACAGAAATTGGTTCAATAAAACAAAATAAGCAAATAAAATTATTCCATTAGGAAAAAAAAAAGTTTTTATTTATAAAAAAACCCTACCACAAAACTGAAAAATCTCCATATGAACCAGTCTGCCTCCGGGATCTTTCAACCTACGCTAAATCTCAACTCCGTATCACGTGGTGCCGCCTAAGCCAATGAAAGTGGGCGTCCGCAAAACCACATGTTGATCTCCATCCCGTCTCCGAAAAACACACACCAACAAAGCTTGGCTACTACCGCATCGTCCGACATGAAGATTACGGTAAGTGTTGTGTTTTTCTATTTTGCTTGATCGCGTCAGCTGTGCATCTGAAAAGCGAAAGTGCTGTTTTAGCGGTGCCGGATACTACCTGTGGAATGCGAAAAGAAAGGATGGAGAGAGAAATTACGGTTTCTCAAGTGCCGGATTGTTTTCAACGAAACTTTTTGAAGTTGTCGAGATTTCCCACATCAAATGATACACGTGATAATTAATAAACAAATAAAGCATGGAGGCAAAAGGATTTAATTATTTCTCGATGTGAAAATTTACTTTGGACCATAATAAAAAATTCTTCCACGCTGTATATCTTTTAGAAATAGTTAACTGTCAATAATTCGAATTGTTAGCGAAAGTGAAATTCTGTATACGTAAATGACAAAAAATTATGATAAAAAATTCAAGCTCTAATCTTTTTTTATTAGAGTTGTTTACACATAATAAATGCTTCTTAGCGGAAAAAGACGGAAGATTCCTTTTTCAGTAAACAAAAAAAAAAAAAAAAAAAAAAAAAAAAAAGACCGAAAAGAGGCATATAACTGTTTAAAAATATCTTTGCTTATCAAACAACAAAATTACTGTTTTTTATTAACACAAATAAATAAATAAATAACTGAAATTCCAATATTATTCACTTCCTTTAACAATATTTTAGTCGTGATAATACAATAAAAAAGTTAATTATTTTTAACTTTCAACTAATGCTTTATCATTTCAGTAAAATATTGGGAAAATTTTACTTCAAATAATAATAGTGGAAGTAACAGTGGTTATTCAAATAATCATAAATAAGTAAAATTTCTAATAATTAATTTGTTTTAATGTATGCTCTTATTTAATAATAATAAATCCTGGAGATTTTCTATACATCAAAATAAAAACTGGCTTTATTTATTTATTTATTAAATTATAACTCCAAAAGTTTTATGCCATAGACACTCACGAATACATTTTAGCTTTTGCGCATTTTTTTTTTAAGTTTATGTGATCATTTATAGAGTTTTCTAAGCAAGCTATGCCAATTTCTGCAGTTCTCTGTCAATTTATTTTGATATTTATATTTCTGTGATCCAGATAAATTTGCGTAAATATCATCTTATAAGCTCGTTTATAACAATTAGTCTTTTAAAAGTAACTTAAAAACTATTTTTGGAAAAAAGTTAAATTTTACGTACGCATATAAAAAATATATTTTTAATTTTACACATATTTACAATATTTTTTGAAGTATTTTTTTCAGAGTACTTCATTCTAAGAGATATTTTATCTAAAATGTTAGTATTTTCGCCTATAAAATTAATAGCATATTAAGATATTTATTTTGTGCACAGATTATTTTTATATAACTTATTTTTATTTTTATTCTAAATCTTCGCCCTGAAAGAAATTTTATATGTAAAAAAATAATTAATAATAAAAAAAAAAACATTATTTTCACTCAAAAAGTTTTACATATGTTTTCCTACAGTTTCCAAAAAATATCATGAATTGTATGATTTCGTAGACATTTGTTTACTCATTTGATGCTAATGTAATCTAAAAGAAAAATAAATAAATAAACAAATAATATATATATATATAACTCCCCCCCCCCCTTTTTTTTTTTTTTTCATTTCAAAGTATACAAGTTAAAATTCTCTTTCTAATTTATTATTTTCAGAGAAAATGTCTAATTGTTTACCTACTCTTATCCTTTTATTTTAATTGATTTAGTAATCATAAATTAAATATTATGTACATTTAAAAAATGAAAAATAATATATATGTTTACTTTAATATAGTACAATTTGTTTTCGAAAGAAAACCTAATAAATTGTAAATTATATAATAAAAATATAACAAAATTAATTATTAATTTACATTTTATTTTAAATTAAATTTTATAAAATTAAATTTTAAATTGGTCTTAACTAGAATAAATTTCTAATCTTTTCTTTTAGTAAATACATTTTGTTCTATTATAACTACTATTCGTAACTAAAAATGTATTGACAGAATGTTCACTCATCGGGGTTTATATCTATCTGCATTTTAAGTATATAAGGGATAAAATATTCACATAAAACTGAGTTTTTCAGGTTAGACGCTATAAATTAAATTTGATTTATAATTTAACCTTTTATCTGCGAATGAAAATACACACAACTGCATAAAATCTTAAATTTCTTTAAAATTTTATTATTATTATTTATATTAAATCGACATAAATGAGTGCAGGTTGTTATATTCTTTTTATGTTTTATTATTATTTTTTTTAAGTATAGTTTTTTCCCTTAGAATGTTGTTTTTTCTTTCATATTATGACTTTTCTGTACGGTTCAATAACACTTGAATAAACACATTTTTGTGTTATTTCATAAATATACTTCATATGCTTTTTAATGTATTACGCCCACACGGAATAATTTCAAAGTCTTACCTAGCGCCAATTAATCTCTCTGAAAAGCTCTGACCTATTTATTGTTTACGTGTTGAACTCTAAATTTTTCATTATATGGCATAAAAAGTTATTTTAAACTTCCTCTTTTTACTTCATGTGTGTCTGTGTGTGTGTGTGTGTGTGGGTGTGTGGGTGTATGTCGCATAACTCAAAAACGGTTGAAAGTAGAAAGTTGCGAATTGGTACATAGATTTGTTATAACATCTAGTTGTGCACCTCCCTTTTTGGACTTTATATGATTTTCCGTTTTGGAGATATTTAGGAAAATTAGGTTCATAATGGGCAAAATGTATCAAAAAACGGTAATAGCTCAAAAACGGTTTGGACAAATCTTGACAATTTAACTGACTTCTCGACTAGCTAGACATTTGATACTTTCAGAAAAGTTCAGAACACCTTGACATGAGTCCCCCCCCAAGGCACAACTATGACATGAGTCCCCCCCAAGGCACAACTTTGACATTAGTCCCCCCCAAGGCACAATTTTGACATGAGTCCCCTCCCCAAGGTACAACTTTGACATGAGTCCCCCCCCAAGGCACAACTTTGACATGAGTCCCCCCCAAAGCACAACTTTGACATGAGTCCCCCCCCCAAGGTACAACATTGACATGAGTCCCCCCAAGGCCCAACTTTGACATGAGTCCCCCCCAGGCCCAACTTTGACATGAGTCCCCCCCAAGGCCCAACTTTGACATGAGTCCCCCCCCAAGATACAACTTTGACATGAGTCCCCCCAAGCACAACTTTGACATGAGTCCCCCCAAGGCACAACTTTGACATGAGTCCCCCCCAAGGCACAACTTTGACATGAGTTCCCTCAAGGCACAATTGTTTTTTTTTTTTTTTTTTTTTTACGTATGCATACATTTTTTTTTTTTTTAAATATTTTTAGCCAACTGTTTCGGGTCCAGTGGCAATGTTTTTTAACATTATGTATATTTCTAAAAGTGTATAAGGAAGTCATGTGGTGCCCACATCAGATTTTTTTTTATATATATATATATAGATATATTCAATATGATAATATAATTCTCTTAACCGATTTATATATACATGTGCATTAAATTAAATTTTAACAATATACTATTTAAAGCAAGAAAATTGTACAAAATTGTCGTAAAAATTGCAGAATAATATCATGCTTTGGCTGAAGAAATTATAAGAAAAATGAAAATTTAATTTGATGCCCATAATCTCAAAAAGAGACTGAATTTTTTTAAAGGATATTTTACCAGTGTTTTAGGACAGATTTTTTTTTTTTTTCCATTGTCCACATCTAATTCAGTTTAAAATTAACTGATTAAGTGTTACTAAAAATATTCTGTTAATTTATTAATTAAAAAAAAATATTTAAAATTTATTTAAAAGAGATATGAACGTTGTAAATAGTTTTTCTAATATATATAATTTACTGTCTTATTATATATAAATTCTGTCTTATAATAAATAAATTGCATAATTAGAGTAATAAAATTTGATTTATACATGCATTGAATTGTATTAATATTAAAAACATTAAATTATTTTCGAAAACTATTTAAATTAAAAATAAATAAAATTCAAAAAATATTTTTTTTTCTCGTAAAAGTTTTAAATGTGCCATGCTAACTTTCGATTTTAAATTATCTCCTCTTTACCTCCCTTAAATCTCCTCTTTCGATTTTAAATTATTTTAGTTTAACAATACAATATAAATGTACTTTGGTATTACTTTTTGATATGATTGATAAATTAATTAAAAAATGTATGTTCGAGTGTTAAAAATTTACATTTTCACCATTCAATAACAACAACAACAAACACCACAACAACGATAATAATAATAATAATAATAATAAAAGAAAACTAATTAAATATTGTTAAGATCGAAGGGGTAACACTGAAAATTAGTTAAGAGGGAACATAATTTTGAACTTTATTTTTTTTTAATTTAAATAGTTTTTAAACAATTTTAATATGCTGAATAGCTTTATAAATCATTGTATATGCAAAGCGAAATTTACTAAGTATGTGCATGCAAAATTTTGCAAAGACAGTGATTTACAAAATTATTTATAGCGTTCCCTATCCCTTAAAATTCATTTAACTGTATAAAATACACAAAACTTACGACCTATTAACATAAGTATAATAATATTTTGGAAAAAAAAAAAAAAAAAAAAAAAAAAAAAGAATTGGTGTAACAATCTGTATTCAGATATTTGCTCATGAACCACTGAATGAACCACTGAATGTACAAAATATGCCGAATAACATAAGAATTCAGAGTTGACCATTTAAATTACATTATTCCGAATTAGTTAAAAAAAAAAAAAAAAAAAAAGGATATAAACTTAAAATCCAACGTGATTACAAGATAAGCGGCACTACGTACTTTTAAAAAAAGAGGGGGAAGTCAAACATCTATAGAAAATAGCATAGGATGAGAATAGAAAAAAGAAAGCTGGCATTGGTAGGAATATAAGGTCAAAATACAAAAGAAAAAGCAAATGAAGCCGGGGAAGCGTCGGGTCCTGAGACTATCATCGAGGGTTAGCTATGTCTCGCCTAATATAAGAATGAGAAATATCGATGGATTTTCTTCTTCTTTTTTTTAGTTTTTATTTATAAAGTGATTGAAATAAATAGTGTTTTTTTTTTTTTATTAATTTGCTCATGTCTAGCGAACTGAGCAAAATTTGCTATTCAATTTTAAGGTATTAATATATGTGCAAAACATATCCATTCGGAGAAAAATCTATAGAAATGATAAATGTGTAAATGTATTTATTTTGAAATTTGGTTCTAATTATATTACATGACTAGGAAAATTTTTCATAAGCAATTTTCGATATTCTTGATAGGAGTTTAAGAACGTTACTGGTAAAATATTGTAATATCTTCTACTAACAATAAAAGAAATATATACAATTTAACTAATTTTTTCCAAATTAGTTAATAAAATGAGAATTCAGTGCCCGCCCCAGTTTAATAATAACTATCAACAAGTAAAATGTTCTCAAAACTTTCATTTCTCTCACTTTCTTATGTAATTCTTATTTCTCAAATAATTACAAACATATTTTCATTCTTACATAAATAAAACATTCAACTTTTATGTATTGCATATTTCATAACAATCAATGCCTCAAAAACATTTTGTAATTTTTCATACTTGCAGAAATGCTAGGATCTCCTCCTTTTTATTTACGTTGTTAAAAAATACTAAAATTAATGGAAATGTGAATTTGAATGTAAGAAAATTTAATGCAATTTAAGATAACAATTATTTAATAATCATATTAAAAGTATACGAGGTCAGATTTTTCATGCTTAAATATTTACAGTTTGAGAATTCGATTACCAAAAGTGGTTTTTTTTTCAAAAACTCACGTGAATACGAGTTAGGTTTTAGGAAGATCCCCACAGAAAGATTGGGGTTTCGGAAATAGGTCCCACGTGTAGACGATGAGCCTTAATCTTAATACACCGCCAGCACGTATGATCAAAATGAATAATTTAATCTATAATTTAGATAAAAATGTATAAGTTTTTAAAATTGCAATGAAAATGCACATTTTTCTTTGTAACTATTAAATTTGTTTCCGTGTTTAATCGAATTAACGTAACGTCGAATTAACGTTAATTGAATTAATCGTATTAATTTAAAATTAATAACAGTAACAGTAATAGTAAATAAATGCCCTTAGTTGATGACATTTTTAAGGAATTATTTTATATATTATAATGTAATCTTAAAAAAAAAAAAAAAGACTATATGTTAATTTTATTTTCACATATTTTTTATATGAAATGTAACTCAGAATTTACACATATAATTTCGTAATATAAATAGCAGATAGAAATTATCGATATTATAACTGCGATTTAAAAAAAAAATAAACCTTATATACATGTATATATGCATTGATTAAATGATTATTTACTATTATTAATATAGATTATTAAGTAAACTGTAGCAAATTAACCACTTTTGGAGGCTAGCCTCTTTTTTTCCTTAACAAATCTTTTTCTGCAATTTATTGTCACATATTCATTGCGTCATAATAAAATTTTTGTAAACATATATTATATTTTGCTATATTTGTTCATATTTTATGATATATATCTTCTATTTTTCCTTTCACTAACACGGAAAATCACAAAAGCAAATTTTTGGCACCATACTCAAGCTTTTCTACATTTAATAGAACTGTACAATTTTTTTAAATTTCATCAGTGCATCAATCAATTAAATTTTAAATAAAATTGTAACGTAATAAACAATGTAAATTACGTATTACAATAACGTAAATTGCAATAAATTTTATAAATCTATCGAAAATTGCGTTATGGATGCAATAATAAGAGTTTAAACATACGCAATTGAAATGCGTCAATAATAAAATTATATAGGGCTAGAAGTCTATTTCTTTCAGGGAAAATAAACCAAATGGTAACCTTTTTCCTCTTTAGTTTTTTTTTTTTTTTTTTTTTTGCATAAATTTACAAAGATATTAAAAATAAAACTGAGAGAAAACATGTTAAAAAAAAAAAAAAAAAAAAACATAGTAATTGTTATGTAATGCAACTTCGTATTTTAATGTGAAGAAAAGGCTTTTTAAATGTACTGTTTTGTATATTTAAATCAAAAGTTAGCTGTTATTTGGATACAACAAAAAATTGTTGTTACCACGAATATCTTGAATAGTAGAAAATTTTGCAGCAAACTAAAAAAAAAAAAAAAAGTTTTTCGTCCGAAATTGAATTATGTTTAGGACATTTTTTTTTTTTTTTTTTTATGTCTAGGACAAAATTTTACTTTTATTGTGTCCAAACTAATGTAATGTGCGGACTTTGGGAAAATGATTTTTATCCCCTTTCTGATAAATTTAAGGACTTGAGTGAGAAAGTTAAAATTTTAAAATTCTTTAAATAAGCGTACATCAAAATTTACTCTTTCCTTTAAAATCAAGCTTATTTATTTATTTATTTATTTTTATCTGCTTATGAAATTTTTATCTGTGAAAAAATCGACGAATTTTTCTTCGGTTTGTTAAAAATATAACTAAGAAGGTGAATTACTTCTTATATTATAAAATATTTTGTTTAAGGTATGACTTTTTGTTTTTATCAACAGAATAAGTATATATATAAAACAGAAAACTCATTAACTAACATGTTTATCTCGTGGAAATTTAAAAGCATAACGTTAAAGTGAAAAGTTAATAATCGTTCAAAAGCTTCTTGCTGAAACAGCGGTTGAGAACTTTTAATATCAAGATGAAAATAATTATATATATATGTTATCTCATTATTAAAATAATAATAATAATAATAATAATAATAAATAAATAAATAAATAAATATGAATTATTATCTGTATTTCTTTTATGAATACATAAAGATTAAATTTTCTTTTTTAACACTTTGAAAGTCATTCTAATTTAAGTCCCAGCTGCAAAATCTCGCCTCGGATTTATTTATTTATTTAATTATTATTATTATTTTTTAAATAAAATTTTACTTAACATAGAGTAAAAAACTTTTTTATATTTTCTCTTCTAGCATTGTTCGTAAACTCTGGTGACTTTTCATTTTAAATGGACAAAATTACCTTGACCTTCAAAGGGTTCACGAAATATACAGAAGAGTTTTCATTAGATATGAACGATTTGAGCGCGATCTATTAAAAAAGTTCAAAAATTTTAAGACCACTTTTTTGAATCTTGTATATATATATATATATATATATATATATACATACGTAGCTATGATTGCTATTTCATACATTATAATCCCTTTAATACAACAGAACTAGAAGTACTTCGCTGTAAACACATGTAAGCTTAACATTGAAAATATATATAGCAACAGGAAATCAGCTGTGAGACTGAGAAAATATCTTAGATTCTAATCTGTATTCCAAAGGCATTCGCTTCAGTTACGTATTAAGAACATGGCTTACCGTTCTACTTTTAAATAGCCATTTCCGGTAGTATAAATAACAAATTCATTTTTTGCTGTTACTAAATTTGTCGTCAAAAATATCGAAAGCTCTAACACGAATTCTCAATATTTAACATATTATTAGGGTAGAAATCCGTTGTACTTTTGACACCAGTAATTTTAAACAATGATTTTTCCTTTATTTAATAGCATAAAATTATTATAAAGATTATTATAGGATAATAGTGGTGCTAAATCTATGCAAGTTTTTACCCCTGCATATTACTGTAAGTCTAAATATTTTAGAACTACGATAACAATGTGTAATGGTAATAACATATATTAATTAAAAACGCGAAAATTATTAATAAAATAAATAAATAACCGAATTATTTACATATACATTTGTATAATTAAGAGACAATTCCAAACGAAACAAGTCTTCTGAAATGATACTCGACATTTTGCTAAACAGCCTATGTAATAACAGATTTTTTTCATACATTTAATATTCTTGGCCAGTGATTATTTGTAATATTTTAATAATATCTGAATGTGAATTATTTAAACCAAAATATAGATATATATTTTTAAACAATGTGCAATGATCATATTAAAATACTGAATATTATTTCATATTCTACACGAAATCATGGACATCGTAGCAGGTAGATTTTCTGCATTTTAGAAAATACAAGTAGGCAAAAAACATTTAGGCTTTCTGTAATCTAGAAGAAAATTTCTAGAGCAAATAAAAAGTCATCTGGGAGGTCTCACTCCCTCCAGAAAAGAAAGAATGGAAAGAATGCAAGGTATTGAGTATAGCATAAAAAAAAAAGCAGTCAAGGGAAAAAATGGCACCTAAACACACATGGAGATAAAGAGAGAAAAAATATTGGTCTAAAAGACGAAATACGGAAGAAGAAAAATATGAAAGTGGAGGAGAAAAAAAAAAAAAAATGTTAGGTCGGATAGAATAGTCTACAAATTCTTCAATTATTTTTCTTATACGTTTATAAAAGATATTTTACTGTATTCACCTTTTTATTTTATTAAATAATTATTTTCTATTAACCAAAGGTTGAAATTATACTTATTTCCATTTTTTAAAACTTGTACATTAAGTAGTAAAATATACAAGAAAATTGGTATCACGAATAAATAATAATTTTATTCATGTCCAAAAGTTTTTTTTTTTTTTTTTTTTTTCTTTAAATGTAGTGCCCTTTATTAGGAGAATAAAAAAAAGCACACACGAGCAAGGCAAGCAAACGGATATTGTGCTAATTTTATTTTAATAAAAATGCCTCGTCATTTACAGTATTCTGGATATTAGATATAAAATTTGCCCGATATTCCATTTCATCCGAACAGAATATAAGAAAAACTTTTAATGTTCCTCACAAAAGGCACACATAGCATTCACTGGGGGATGATTGAGGTCTTCATTGAGGGATCCAAATTAAAATTGAATCAGCACACTACTGTACAATAACTTATATTACATAAAAAGTTAAGGCAATTCCTTGCTACAATAGAATTATTATGACAAATTATGACAAATACTGTATGTATGGTTGCTAATTTCCTACGGTATAACAGTGTAACGTTTTGCTTATTTCCTCCAAAATATGATCAGTATAATTGTTAGTAATAAGCATATCATATATTAAATTGTATATGGTTTCATGCTATAAAATCTAAACCATAATTTACATGCTTGTTATAGAAAGTGTAGAATAGTAGAGTCTACAGTTAAGTGAAATACGTTAAAATATAATGAGCTCTATTTTATGTGAATGTGCAACTTGATATAATTTAATGGAAACTTCGTGGATTAATTTTTGAATTGCAGCAGTTACAAAGTTGCGTAAAATACTAATGAGGGAAAAAAAAAATCATCAAATTGATTTCGGAGCATTTTAAAACTTTAACTTCATAAAAAAAGATGAAGTAGAAAATTTTTTGCGAAACTAATTCATTCTTAAATATATTGAAAATAAATTAATAATCTATTACATTGAACTTTTTATCTTTACTTCTAATATATGAGAGTCTACTTGCATCAATGTTCTAAAATTTTTGTAAAACAAATTTTAATATTTTTATTTTTACCCAATACCTCTATTCTAACATCCCAGATTCTATGATGTTTGTTTTTGCAACCATACATCAACTGTTTATAAAAATTAATTCAGAATAGTCACATTTCCCTTTACTTCATGTAACCAGAGATTTTGTTCTACTTTTTGCATGCATTCGTAAAGTCTTTCAGAATGTATTATAGTATACAATTAATCTTGAGTTCAAATCATTTCGAATTAATTCTCTATGAATCATTTTGAAAATTTTTGAGAATAAATTATGTGAAAATTTTCTGAATAGTTTGAAATAAATTTCAAAGTTTAATAACAACTTTAAATGTTTTATGAATGTAGCTACACCGAGAGAAAAGTTTTGCCAAATTAACGAAAAATCGGGTTGGCACAACAAAAATATGTCTGAATGGAAATTTTTTTTTAGATTAACAATAATTTGTTTTGCAATTCTAATACATACATATATATATATAGCTTTTCTTACATTTTTTCTTTCTTTTTTTTCTTTTTAACTGGAAATATACAGAAATTAAACAAAAAAGTTTGTTAATATAAATGAAAAAAAAAAAAAAAAAAAGTTTAAATTTTGTAAATATGTTGAAAATATCTTTCTGTTATAATAACAAAACTGTTTTTTTTTAAACTATAAAATAACCCCAATAAATTACATTTTTTAGTTTTAATTAAATCCTTTTTCTGGATGTATACAATCTTCAAGTGGATGACAACTTCTCTCACACAGAAATGTATGTCAAATAAAATTGCTTCTAAAACTACTTTTGATTGTTTTTTAAAGGACGCTGAAAATACTCAAAAGCTAAATAAACTATAAAACCAATAAAATACTTATATAAACAAGAAAAGACAAGGTATGACTTTATGAATTCTTATCGGGATAAAAATATTCTCGATTATAAAAAGCAGTTCACAAAACTGTTGGGTGATAGTGCCCTTAAATTCCAATTCAATATTGTAGAGACATGCAAAAAAAAAAAAAAAACATTAAGGTGTATTTTAAGTTAAAAAAATTTATTTCAAATTATTTAGAATATTTTCTTCCAGACCATTCTTTGATAACTGTTTGTTAATTTTGTGTAGCCCTGTACATTGTAACTGTAAAAACGTAAATTTAGTAAAGTATTTTGTTATTTCGCTTACCCCATTTCTATAAATAAATAGAAATGGATAATTAATGGATAATTCATTGGCTGATCTAAAAACTTTGAACTAGAATTTTAGTTATGAAAAACTGTGCAAAAAGTGCAGCCTAGAAAAATCATAAATATCTGAGTTGTGATCTAGTTAAAAAAATAAAAAAATAAAAGTAATATGTAATATGTAATATGACATATGACATATGACTTAATGCAGGAACTTACATTAAAAGTTGTAATTCTAGATGTACATGATTCATTTAGTTGCAATATCATCTCAAATATTTTGCAAACAGTTATGTTGCATACCTGTAAATAAATGTACACACTGTTAAAAATTTCAACAGGAAACTACTGGTAATCATTTATCTTTATTCTTATATAAAATTACAGAGAATACTGAGATGTTAAAAAATCTATTTTACATATACATTTTAATGAATAATATTAATATTAATTAATTATTGGCAAGAATATACTTGTGATTTAGAATGCTTTTCTAAAAGCAGAAACATTCATTTTTCATTTTTATCGAGAAATTAAATAATAAAAATAGATTAAAAAAAAAAGAAAAAAGAAAAATGCAGAATAAAGATTCGGAATCTCGATTATTTATTTTTAATTAAGAGTTATTGTAAATTTGAAAAGAGTGGATGAACATTTCAGTACATTTACAGTAAATGTTTTTCAGTGTAGTTGTTGCTGAAACAATGTTAGGAGTTTCTCCCCTGCAGAAAATTTTACATAGTAATTCAGAAAAAAAAATTTATCGAACTTGTTACATTTTTTACTGACGTTGATTCCATAATTAGTACATCCTATATCACGAAATATACACTATAAAATTAGTGCAGTGAATTTTATACTTATTTTTGGCATTTATCACAAGTACTATACATTTACAAAATATCGTTTGATGATTAATAAAAAGTTATTACTTTGTAGTTTTTTTAATATACAGTGAAGTGAATATAACTTTTATTTCCCTCTTGACCAATTTACAGTATAATTTGTGCTTTTTGCAGGTACATTTTGAACTAAAAAAAAGTTTTAAATTTATGATTATTTTATACTTTTATTCTCAGATTAAGAAGTATGTCTTTATAAATGCGTTACAGTTATTTTATTTTATCAATGAATGTTTAAAACATAAATATACACACTTAGAAAATATCTTACTTATCATGATTCGAATGTCGGATGACCACAAGGTTTTAAATCAAATTATCTTAAACCATTTACGGTTTTTAATCTAATTAGCAAGGTGTGTAAAGATTTTTCAATTGGAAAACTGATGTAATTAGTAAATGTCATGTTTCATCGAAGTAAATTTGATTCTCAATCAGAATGAACTCGAAAGCTATTAATATGCTAATGAGGATTTCACGGTGCAAGGTCATTGATTATGCAAGGGCAGCCTGCCTTATATCTGAATTATTATTTATTTTATATTTAACATTATGAACAATTTTTTTCACTATTTTGTGCTATGTAACAAGTTTAATAGGAATATCGACTGTAAAAGGATTTGATAAATTTAACTATGCCCGCGAAGATTTCTCAGTAATGCATTTGAATGAGGGCGGATTGCAAGATAAAAATAGCTTGAGCAAGTAAAAAAAAAAAAAAAAAAAATATATATATATATATATATATATATATAAAAGATTGGAGTGATTCCACTAGACTTTCCGAACACTAAGTAATTAAAGATTTCATGAATAAATTAAAGTATGAGAAATCGTTAAATAAACAAAAAAGGAAATTATAATAGGGTGTTTGAGTATTTTTATTCATATAGTATGTTGTCTAATCTAATGCTATTGCTCTTCAAATAATTTGAACCCATAGATTATAATGACAAAGAAATTTTTATTGTGTCCTTGGAAAAATCTATAAGTCGTAGACTCACCAAAATCTATACAGCTCGTGCAACGGTGACCTATATCTTGTATATAAATTTTCAGCTCAATTGAATGGAGCATTTAGACGCTATCGCACTTTAAATAATTTGAGCCAGATGATAAAGAGTTTTTTTTTTTGTGTGTCCCTGTAAAAAACTGTAAGGGCTAGAATCACCAAAATCTATGAAGTTCGTGCAAGGGTGACCAATAACATGTGTATAGCTCAATTGAGTAAGGCATTTAGACGCTATCGTACTTCAAAAAATTTGAACTCATAAGCCATAATGATAAGGAACTTCTTTTTTTTTTTTTTGTGTGTGTCCCTCTAAAAAATATATGTGCTAGATTTCTCAAAATCTATACAATTTGTGCGACGCTGACTTATAACATGTGTATAAATTTTCAGCTCAATCGAATAAGGCATTCATACGCTATATAATATTAAAGAATTTGGACCCGTAGGCCATAATGATAAAGAATTTTTCTTTGCGTCCCAGAAAAAAAAAAAAAAAAAAAAACTATAAGTGCTAGATTCACTAAAACTGATAGGGTTTGTGCTACGGTGATTTTCAATATACGTACCAACTTTCAGCTCATTCCAACAATGCGTTTATACGTTATCGTGTTCACTCACATACATACACACATCACCAAAAAAGTAGTAAAAATGCAACCTCAAAACGTGTAGAAACACTAAATTATCAAAGTCTGCGTTTCGACATGATTGCAATACTTTCCTTACATATATATGTTTGGAACGTAAAATGTAAAAAATAAAATGTAGATATTTTATATTGGTTAAATGCTTAGTATTAAAAGTTAGACACTCAGCACAACTAGTTTGTGCTCTTGGATTAACAAAATAATCGAAACACATTTTGGTCTAAGAGTGATATTTCTTTTATGCACATTTCAACATATTTAGAGTCGATAATCATAACTATATTTATATATATTTTTACGATGCAATAAAATACGTATCTCATAAAAGAGGGCCAGGAATTTCCTGGAGGTACATTTCACTTTATATTAACACTATCAAATAATGCTGAAAAACATTTAGTATTTATGATTGAGAATTTAAATGTAACTGATAAGTAGGGGAAAGTGTTGTACCTTGGGACATTGGCAATTTCTAAAAGCCTGTTCTAAATGTCCAAATTTCTAAATATCAAAAATATTTTAAATTCTAATTGTGACTCTAACAAATAGATAACAGCATAGTAAGGAACATAGGACTTAGTGAGTGGAAGAAAATTTCACCAATTAAAAGTAAATATTTTTCTTATACTAATTTCAATTTCTGAACTAGTATTTTAAAACTGTTCTACTCTATTTTAAATGGGTATTAAACAGAATATTTTTAAATGTTTTGATTATGAGAAAGTAATGATACTGCATTTTGATTGTCTACTATTTTCATTTTATTTAAACCGTGTGATGATTGTACCTTGGGACATGTCACGAGGAACAACATAAGTTATACACATAGTTCTTATTAGTTTGGGTATTGTTTTAGCATCAATATCTTTTAGTACGTTTTAATACAATATTATAATAATAATAATTTAATGTAATAATTAATAATCTTTTATTATAACTTCATATATAACTGATAGACCAATTGATTCAACTCAAGTGTTAAGTGAAGCTGCTGAATCTACAACAGTAAATGCGACAAATGAGTTAACAGCTGTATGTGTAGTGCGTTCATCTTCAGATTCTCAAAATGTGACATCACCAATAAGGATTTGGGCATTTAACAAATATACAGCTTCAAAAAACAATGGCAATAAAAGAAGGGCATAATATTGCATTTAACAAATTCTCCTGTAAAATTGAAATTGACACTGCAGATCACAAAACTAGTGCTTTCACAATGGGGCAAGGGGGTAGGGGGGGGATACCATCTACACAAAACAAATTAGTAGTTCAGAATCTGATATTGATAAATCAATTTTATCAAGTACTGATGATGACAATATTGAATATGATCAAACCACAGACATATATTCGAAAAATCGATACAGAAAAAATATTTTTTTTCAGAAGTGTGTGAAATAATAAAATAATAATAGTATATAACTTTTGTTTTAACCCCAAGAAAAACTCCTTGATGACGGCATTGATCTGAAGTACTGAAGGTCATTAACAATGAGGTTTTTAAAGTGACAGGGGACAGCAACAAATTCATTTATGGACATGAAAATTATGATATTTTATCAGGTATTGAGTGTTAAACTCCAACTGAGGTCTGAAGGAGAAATCTAACAGTTGATTTTACATCATATAATGTTAAAATAGACACTTTATCAATACTTGGTTAATTAACGAATATGATTTGAATTTTCAGATTTATTATTATTCGTGTAATGCATTTGCAAGTTTTTTTTTTTTTTTTCTTTTTTTTTTTATTTAATGCTTTAAAATACATATATTTTTAAAATTATTTTCATAAAACTGTTTTAGACTAAGACTATTGCATGAATCTTGAAGCATGTCCTAAGGTACAACAAAACATGTCCCAAGGTACAACATATAGTGCTTTACCTTGGGCATTACAGTTTACATTTCCTACTTAAAATGCTTGGCAATTTTTTATTTTCAAATTGTTAAAACTCAAAAACTGTATTGTAGAGGAAAATGGTGGAGTATTTAAATATTGTCTTTCGAAAGTAAATCTAACTTTAATTGTGGAATTTAAAAATTAAAATGTGAAAGTGTCCCAAGGTACAACACTCTGCCCTACACTTGGAAAATGTTTTATAAACTATGTAAACCACGTGATTTATTTTTATCATCTAACTATTAAATGTACCTCACGTCCTTTTTACTCTCAAACTTTGTAAACGACACACAGCGTAAAAACTGAATAATGAGGATATCCTAGTTCTTCGTTAATTTAAGTTAATGAAAAAGAATATCTTTTATGGTGATAGTTTACTGTCAAATTTAATATAATTTATGAAACTTCGGTTTCATTGAAATTACACTATTTTATATTTTGCTTTGTCTGCCTGCATTATTAAGACAAATTTAATGAGCTTTATGAAATAATGAGAAGATATTTAGCTTTGTTTTAAACTGGCTGTTTTTTCGCATCGGTTTGTTTCGAGGCACTTTCACATGTTGTTGAAAGAATGCGTAGGTGATTTTGATTTTTTGTATATTTAAAGTTATGTAAAAATGTCTAATCATTTGATACTAAAAATTTTCATACACAAAAATCATTTAAATGCAGAAAATGAAAAATGAAAAAATATCATTACTGTGTAGATAAATTTTATTTATTTATATATTCATTAAAACAAATATGTAAATAAAAATATGTATTATATGTGTATTAAGAAAATTTACATATAAAGCAAAAGTTAAATAGAAAATTGTTAACTTTTAAATTTAATATTTATCCCTAACGATTTTTTAAAAACAGGATAAACCGGATTATTTCTAAAAAATATATGAATGAATTATTAAAATCAAAATAGACATTCTCATTATTTTTGATTGAAAAAATTGCTTTTCAAATGAGAAATTATCTCTTTTCCTAATAAAGTTTTCTAATAATAATTAATTTCTAATCAATATAATAAATGTTCAATAAATAATTTATAGAAAACCAATCTTTTAAAAATGAATGGACAATTATTATTATAGATTTTCTCTTTTTTCGTTCTTTTTTATAGGGAGTTTCATGCACTTTTTTCATATTAAATCGTTCTTTTGTTCGATTTGGTTTTTATGTCGCATAATTTTTATTTAATATTCATAAAAATGTAAGTTGAATACATATATTCAAAATATATAAATGTGTATGAGGAAATTTTAGATAATCAAGGATAGGAACTGGGAACAGAACGTATTTAACAATATTTTATTCTTTTTAACTCATAGGTAGAGAAAATTTTTAAACAAATGTTGGTATGAGTTTTGCGCCAAATTCCCATTCCTGTATAATAAATAAAACCACAGAAGTTTGAAGCACTTAATTTTTGTAATATATATTTGTATACAAACAAGAAACACAATTTTGATTTTATTTATAAACTGTTGTCACTGTATTGTATAACTGTTTCTAAAATTTGAAACATTGAAAGAATGTTGTATTTAATTAAGGACTTGAAGAGAAGAACACTATTAAGTATTAAATATATTTATCATCCGTTTAGTATATTGATTACATTTATTATCAATTCACAAGATATTTTCTCCCCGTAAGTTTAAGACCTCCATAAACGAGTATGTTGTGGCCACCACAATACTTACTATATACATTTACACAAATTCTTGCAGTACAAATTATTTATTAAATTGTTATTTATTAAAATTATTTTCTATGATGAATGAAGACGATTTTTATCTCACAGAATTATAACACTAAATGACGAGAGAAATTAAATTTTGTGCCAACATCAAAAGAAATGAGATTTCTTTTTTAAAAATGGAAAAAAAAAAAAGAAAAATCAATAATTTTGATTTAAATTATTACAGATGTATGTTTCAACCATTTGTTTTAAAGATATTGACGAGTTCTTTCGAAAGATATCCATATTGAAAGTTTACACCCTGAAGGGTCGGGGCAACATTTCCCCATAGGGGAGAGAAGTGTTGCCCCTACATGCACAAACGTTTCTTCCTAGTTTACTACTACTATTAATAATAGTTCGTATTAATTTTACAATCACGCAATAAAAATAACTTTCATTATGTACATTTTTACCATGTTTTTATTAACTTCTGTTCTTGTTTGTTTGTTTGTTTTTTGTCCGGTACAAATCTTGCAATCGAATTTTAACAAACTTCCCTACTAGCTAGACATTTGAAACTTTCAGGACTGCTCGGAACACGGTGACAACACAATACTTCGAAGTCCGATTTTCGAATTTTCGAATAGTTTTCTTATAATTAATTAAAATATGAAAATAATAACCTCCTAATATCTTATAAATAGCCATTACAATATTAGCTATAATTTAATTGTTGCCAAAAAATTTTTACGAGTTCATTTTCTTTCAACATAAAAATAAATAAACTTGATTAAATAAATAATTTAATTAAACGTGAGTGTTAAAAAATTGTAAAAAGTTAAATTATGTATCTCACAAAAAATGACGTCACTATCGGTTTAAATATTTCATACGCATTGATAAAGTGCTAATGTAGTTAGTTCTATAGCTATGATTCAACAGAAAATTGAAAAACATGGTTTATAAAAAGTTTTTTTTATCTTATAATTATTATGAAATTTTGTCCTATATTGCAATGTTAAAAATTTAGAAAAAATGGAATCACACTGTTACCTCTTAAGTGATTGATTCCCAAATCTAATCAGTACCAGTTTAGATCAGGAGTTAACTAAATACCAAGTTTGGTTAAGGTGCCTGCCTACTGTAGGAGGTGATTTTTTTTAATAATAGAAAAATTGCCTATTTATGTGCATTATATGATAGAATATTGTAAAAAACAGTGAAAAACCTGAAAAAAAAAAAAAAAAAAATGCAAATTTTAAAATATTTTGATATTTAGGCTCAAAATATGCATAATATTTGCGAAAAAAAAAAGCAGTTTTACAAAACATCATAAGTCAAATTTAAATAAAGATATTTTTATTCTGTAAATTTTATTTAGATTATTGAAAGGTCTTTAAGGGAGTGAACTACTCTCAAAACAATAACCATGTTATTTAATGTTTTAGAGAAGATAACATTTTTACATGTTGAAAAAAACATGAATATACATGACAGTTCATAACTTCTATCGACAAAAAAAAAAATTAGCTAGATTTATTGTCGTAGCAATTTTCAAGCAGTTTTCAATCCCTAAAACAATTCCTCTAGAGTATTTTGTCACAGTTTCATAACGTTTCAATTATAACTTTTTGAGTTATGATGTTTTGAGATAAAGCAAAATGTTAAAAATCTCATTTTGAGAAAAAGCAGAAAACATATTTAAAAACCAGATTTTACCTATTACATAAAAAATAATTTTAATAAGGTCCTGATTTACTTCAAAGTTTTTTATTTTCTTTTTTAAAATCATTTTATATTCAGTAACAAATTGTTATGCTTATATTGAGTAAAACATTTATGTAAACAAATATTTACGGGTCATTTCCGGTCACTTCCGGTTTCAAAAACTAGCGAGTGACTAATATTAAAATGCCTGTAACTCAAGTTCTAAACAAGATAGAAACAAAATTCAAACTGATTTAGAACGCTAAAATGTCAGGCTTTAGTACTAACCCAAAAATAGAAAATCGGAGTTTTGACCGAAAATTGAATCTCAAAGGTAGGCTTAAATTTCATTAATTGGTTCGTGATATACAGCGTCCATAAATTTGTAATACACACAGACAGACATCTAAAAAAAAACAGTCAAATCCTGTTCAGGACATCTCAAACCGTGTAAATTCATCGAAAACTGGAGTTTGAAAATTTTCACGAATTTAATACTTTCTTAGTAAGCATTTTACGAAAGTAAAAATGAATTCCTCGTTCTCTTCCATCCCTTTCATCCTTTTATGTAAAAGGTATTTATGTTTTATTATTTCCTTTTTTTTCTTTCTTTTTTTTTAAAATACAGGTAAACTTTTCAAAAAATTTGATAAGTTTCTAGGGGAAAAAAAAAATGCTTTAGAACGCATTAAAAATTAGGTGTATGAAAAATTTCAATACGGTTCATATAAATTCGATCTATTTTGTTTTTCATTTGAATGTTTTGATACTTTTTTCATTGGAAATATCCAATAATTTGCATCGACATATTTTTTTTTTTTAATTAACATTACAATATGTTTTAGATTTAAATTAATATATTTTTACAGTTCATTAAAACTGATACAGTTTAAGAAAGTAAAAGTTAAATATCCCATAATATCCCATTATAAATATATCATTTAGAGAACTAAATGATATATTTATAATGGGATATTAATTCTTGTTATATCTATCGATTTAAAAAAAAATGTAGCTTTTGTAACTGCGAAGGGATAGTAAAAGTATTATGCCAGTTATTATTAAAACCTCTAGCTGATGATCCTTGTATTTTGATACTTAAGTTAAAGACGTGTTTAATTAATAATATTGTTATTATTGCATCGAACTGATATAATTGTATTACTCTTTCTTCCTGTCTTTCGCTATAAAAAAAATGCATAAATAAATAAAATAGTATATGTGTGTGTGTTGTTTGCATATCCACACTGTTAAAAATTTCTGTAAATTTAATGTAAATATTTATTCAGAGTCTCTGTAAATTTACAGCAATTCTTAGTTAAAAGTGAATAATCCAGATTCTCAATCTTTATTCTGTGTTTTTACCTAATTTTATTATTTAATTTTTTACTTAAAATTAAAAGTGACTGTTTCTACTTTTGAAAAAGCATTCCAAGTCCGAAATATACTCTCACCAATAATTAGTTAAATTAATATTAGTTATTAAAATGAATGTATAAAATAAGTTTTTTAACATCTCTGTTTATTTTTCTCTGTAACTTTACGTAAGACTTAAGATAATAGATTACACAGAGTTTTCTGTTGAAATTTTTAACAGTACACTATATTTAGTAAGGAATTCTCTGTATTAGATATTGTTTAATATTTACTAACTTTTATATATCATATGTATAGAAAGAATAAATTCTTATCTTAAATCAGTAATCTTATTAGAGTTTTTAACTTTAAGCCTCTCAATTCAATATTTTTTCTAGGATTTTTCTGTGTAATTTAAACATCGTGTGATTGCTTGATTCACACTTTGTACATGAATCGTTTTTACATGTAGGCGGAAGATTAAAAGGATTTTCTGTAAGTGATATGTTCTCGATGTCTTTGGAAATAAAAATAAAAGATATTTTTGTAATGTGGGAGAGCGATACCTTTTCTTGCATTCATCGTTCAGGGGATGATATGAACACATTTCTTTACTTACCCTATCAATCACACGAGAGCTTTCCACCATCTGTGAAAATATTTCCCGACAAATTCTGAAAGCCACATTTTTTGTTAAATCTTAGTCTATCATTGGAGATTTGGAACATGATATTATTTTAGAAAATGTCATCACACTTGAGGTTTTTTTTTTTTTTTTTTTTTTGGGGGGGGGGGTAAAAAGCTGTTGTAATACAGGGTTTGTTTCTTATTAAAAGAAGAAAAATACTTTATTAATAAAATATTAATTATGTTTATATTGGTCCTTAAATAATTAAGTGAAATATTAGTTTATTATTATTATTATTATTTTATTTATTTATTTATTTTTTTGCGATTATAAGTGCGATTAAGTGTTTTTCTTTTTTCATAAAAATACATAATTAATATACTAATACAAAACTAAAAAACAAAACAAAAAATACTATTTTGACAAATTTAAATTTAAAATGACCATAATTTCTTAAACATTTTAGTTAATGTACGAGTACAAAGCTAAATTAAGGAAAATGATTGAATTTCCTTATTTAAATGAAAAATTTCTGCTTTTAATGCATTTTTAATGTACTGATACAAAGATAAATAAAAAAAAAAAAAATTCTATATTTCCTAACTTAAATTTAAAATGAGCCTATTATCTTTTTAACATGTATAGTTATAACGTTTTGTTTAAACAAAATTGCAATTTTATTAAATATTATTGCCAAATAAATATTACACAATTACAAAACTAAATTTAAAGATTTTTTTTTTTTAAATATATATATATATATATTTATATATATATTGTGAATTTTAAAAAATAAATATAATTTGACAATTAATTTTGGATCGTTTAATAAAAAGATTTAGGCGGTAGGAACCCGGATTCGATATAGTATGGACAGGAAAGTCGATGCCGAAAGCAGCGGGGACGAGAGATTTCAATGACTTCCTTTTATTTATAAGTTAATTTTATAAACAATAGTTCGTTTTATGTAATAAACGATGAATCATGATTAATCGGTAGCTTTTTTAAAAATTTCACCTCACAATAGTTTATAAATTGTACTTAAAAACTAATTACATCAAATTTATAAAAATTCATATAAACTTAGAGACAAGTTCTTTGTTTCATTTAGAAAATTTCATATAGAGAGAAATTACATCACAAAATTTTACACACATACATGTTGAAAGAAAAGAAAACAGATAAAAAGATTTTGTGTACATGTAGTATTCTTATTCATTATTTCATAACTTTTCTTTTTAATAAATTGAAAATATTCACGATTTTTAAACTTTGAAGTTTTCCTTTTGAAACGTGGACTATAAATTAATCCTACAAACAGTACATGCCAGGGCGGTATTCTCTAATATATTTCAAAGATTATAAATTACTCATATTTATTTTGAAAGTATATACGTATGTTCTAGGAGACTGACTCTATCTATTGTGTTTTGAGCTTGTAATTCATGTGACAAAATAAAAGACTACATCAAATTTGACGCTGTTAGGAGAGTTGCTTGAACTTTGATTTGCAATCTGCGCAATATTAAATCAGGATATGAACTATGAACGAACATTGCGTTCTTTATTAATATAAAGTAAAATAAAGAAAATATCGCAAATAAAATACTTAGAGTGATATATGTACTATTTGTATTTATGACTCCAGTTTTCTAAACAGCAAGTTAGGTAATCTGATTAGATTAATTTTTATCCAGACAAATATTTTTACTTTTTTCTATATTTAATAGAAAAAAAAATCGACTTCTAGTTTTCGGTGAATTTATGCGTTTTGAGAGAACCAGAGCACGATTTGAACATTTTTAGAAAATATCCGTCTGTCCATTTCTCTGTGTGTGTGTGTGACAAAATTTTGTTGCGACTGTATCTGAGGAACTAAGTCCATAATTGCAAATAAATTTATATAAAAATGCATCTTGACCTAAATTAATGCATATCAACTTTTGGTGTCAATCACTCAACAGGTGGCGCTGCTATACAGCAATTTCCACAGTTTCAGTGAAGGCTATATCTTAGGAACTACTTCACGAAACTGTATATAAATTTATATACAGAGGCATCTTGACATAAGTTAGTACCTATCATTTTTTGGTGTCAATCGTTCGTTCAAGATGTTCCCCATCCTATACAGCGATTTCCACAATTTCAGGGAAGGCTATGCCTTAGGGACTACTGCACAGAACTGCATATAAATTTATATGTAGATGCAACTTGATACAGTGGATATCGACGTTTGGTGCCAGTCTGTCTACTGGTGGCACTACTAAACATCAGTTTTCTCAGTTTCTGGGGAGGCTATATCTCAGATTCTATTGGGTAGTATAAAAAAAAAAAAAACTCGATATGTGAGAAAGTGATTACAAGACAATATGTTGATTCAGTTTGGATGCGTATCTGCCATTAGGAAGCGTTGCGGTACTGCAATTTCCCCCCGTTCTCGGGAGAAAATTTTATTATTTTGTGCTCGCGAGTAGTTTTATAAAAATAAAAGAACATTTTTTATACTACCTGCATATAAAGAAGTATCGATTAAGAATGCATGCCCGTATAGTATTTTATACTTCGGAAATTGCGTTTTGCGCTCTCGATTTTTTTCTCCCCAAAATGAAGAAGCTAAGTGAAATTTCAAATATTTTTCTTATATTTATTTAAACATTCCTTTTAAATGTACCTAAGATTAAATAACAATGTAAACTCGGAAAGCAATTTTTAAAATAAACTCGCTGAAAATTTGGAATAGTCTCATAAGACGTTCTTTGTATAAACACATATACACACATTTAAGAGTAAAAATTTCAATGCCTAAATTCTGAGTAATTAATTTTTATATCCCAGTGCTTCCGAGAAAGAAAATTATAACTTACTTGTATTACAGTTAGACTTTTAGGCTAAATAATGTTCTACATCCTTATATGGACGATCTCCATAAACGTATTAATGATTTTGCATTAATACGCTTATAATGCTTTCATTAATGGATTCCTCTATTAATGACATAATTAAAACGGGGTACTTATTTATTTATTTATTATTATTTTTTATTGTTCACAATGTAAATCTTTCAATACTTTAATCTGTAAAAGGATTTTCGAACATAATAGGGATTGTTGCTTTAACCAAAACTGCATAATAACGATACGTGAAATAGTCACAGTTAAAATATAATGTTATCGTACTTTGACTATGTTCTGATTACTTTGACTTTCCAATTCATATATCATGTTAATGTCTTAAATTCATTTTAAGAGGCTCGGTTCATATCATAATACAGTGTGTTAAACTTAATTAAAGGCTTTTTACTTTGAAAAAAAAGTCACAGTCGAAATATGGTGCTGCCTTATTTGACTATGCACTGTTAAAATTTTCTGTAAATTTAATGTAAATATTTATCCAGAGTCTCTGTAAATGTACTGTAATTCTTAGTTAAAAGTGAATAATCGAGATTCTTATCTTTATTCTGCATTTTTAAGTAATTTTATTATTTAATTATTTAATTAAAATTAAAAATGACTGCTTCTACTTTAGAAAAAGCATTCTAAGTTCGAAATATAGTCTCAACAATAATTAATTAAATTAATATTAGTTATTAAAATGAATGTATAAAATAAGTTTTTTAACATCGCCGTTTATTTGTCTCTGTAATTTTACATAAGACTTAAGATAACAGATTACACAGAGTTTTCTGTTGAAATTTTTAACAGCATGTCTTGATTACTTTGGTTTTTCAATTCATGTCGCAAGCAATACCTCAAATTCAGTTTAAGATGTTCAGTTCATATTACATGTAATGTCTCGAATTCCATATAAGGTGTTATGAAATATGAAGTAAATTATATATATTTTTTTTAATTAAAAAGGTTCTTTTATTAATCTATCAACTTACCAAGAAAATGTGCTTTATCAATGACGATTAGCCAGTTGTACTTTAAAATACCAGTGTATTCAATTTTACTACTCTAATAATAAAATAACAATAATAAACAGATAATTAACTGTCGAATGCATGTTTCGACGCAGACATTTTTTTTTTTTCTTTTTAAATACGACGCTTTTCTATAAAAGGAGAGGTATGTCAAACCCTACTGACCGAGTTCAAGTTTATGTGGCTCAATTTGCGAATTGTAAAGTGACAAGTGTGACATTACATGGTTCATATTATTATCAATATTATTATTGTTTTTTATTTTGTTGGAATTTAGTCCAGTTTAAATTATTTGAAAGCTCTTGTCAACACTCTTTTCAAATTTGATTTTTATTTATTTTAATTTTCTTTTAATGTATGTTAGCTTTTTTGCGTTGAGTAAATTATAAGATAATTAATTGTTGATTACTCCAAATATACTTGGTGTTTTGCTAAATATTGACAGTTTAATTTTTATTTTCAAAAGACAAAACTCAAGCAGTTTCGATTCAGTTTTCTATAAAACTGTGACAAAGGATTTATATTATGAAAATATCTCGTAAATGCACTCCATTAATATTCGTGAATATTGAAAAATTATTTGCACACTATGATAAATATTTCAAATAAGGTATCTCTAACAAAAATTTATGGTTAAACAGGGAATTTTTGCAATAAAATATAATTTTGTTCCCGAACATTAAGGCAACGTTATGAATATTTTTAAACCTGCTTGAAATATTTTTCCTTTTATTAATATTTCATTGTAAATATTTTCAGTTAAAATTAGCACACATAACATTAGAGGAGCAATTGGTCAATATTGTTATTTTGCAGTGAATGTTTTGAGACTAAAATAATACCGATAACAATGTTTATTAAATAGAAGAATATGAAATATTAATTAAAATATTAATCACGTATTTCCCGCTTTTCTTTTAAATATATTTCTTTATACGCACAGAAATATATTTAAGAGGGAGGTTGGTTAAATGGATTTCACACAAGAACGACACAGTCGGCGATTGGCGACGGTCTGGGATTCATCTCTAGAGTAGTATGATCCTCAAAATTCGAGAAACATTTCTATTTTTAAGATGTTTTTCTAAGTTTTAAAAAACTACAATAAGGAAATTATTCATCACAACTATTTACTGTTTAGAACTAATCTATTTAGAATAAAAAATACCTCTGTAATTGGGTTATTGTGATATTTTTAACGCTATTTTATTATAAAAATACCCTAATATTGTCACTATAGCCTGAGTGTAACACGTATTTTTCGACCACATTTCATGAAACCATGGAAGCATCTGCGCAAGTACTAAGTCAACGAGTTTAGTGCTAAAATAGGGGTGACAGTCATCTGACTCAGAGAAAATGAGCAATAACACAGAGTGCGAAATTACTGGATTTTTTCCAAATTTCAAACTGTCGGTCAAGCTAGCATCCCTCCAACATTTTGGACGCATCCTCACTGCAAGTTTTAGTATATGTGGCTGCACTGTAGACATGCCTGTGATTTTCTGTTGAGGGGATGGCGGCCCCGTTTCGTTAACACCAAAGTATTATTTTTAGGGATCATAGATCTAAATGATAACATTTAGAGTTTTCCCTTTGCTGCTTGTAAAAATTCAACATTAAAATATTATTTTGATTTATTTTGATACTTTTTCTTATTTGATATCTTTTTTTTTTTTTTTTTTTTTTCATGTGTGATACGGTCAATGTAAGACTGAAAAAGAAATTGACACTGAAAATTAATAGACTAGCTTACGTTTTCGTGAAAAGAAAATCTTTATAATTTCATACATCGATTTGATGAGAAAATTCCTCTTCATTCTTCAATTGCAATAAAATTCGAAAATTCACCGATACTCAATGGACATGTTCATCAGAGCATAAAAAGAGCGAACTTTTGCTTCCTTATGTACATTGTGACCATCATACGAAGAATATGCATTCATACTCAGAATTGCAGGATTAGTGGAAGTTTTTTTCTTTTTTTTTTTTCGAAAGTGGAAGGAGGGGGGGGGGGGGGGTTTAAGAAGCTGAAGATAAGATCTTTCCCTTAGTTATGAGCATTACATTTTATCAGGTGATCTATTTTGATCCAAATCTATCCAAATCATGTAATTTATTTTGATTTTGAAATCTCCCCGATCTATGTCTCAATGGCCCAGTCTAAGTAAAACTTAAAAGATCTAAAAACTTAAAATAAAACTGCACACACACAAAAAAATCCGATTTTGCGACAATCAAAAGGTAAAAATCAATATTCTTTTCTTAAATTGCCGCAAATTTTTCTGAGAAATGGTTTATTAACAATCTTTCCTCTGAGTTGAAAGAAGACATCTATTCGATACTTATACATGTTAACTTAGTATAAAGGAATTTATGAGACTATTTGGAAAGAGACCACGGACAAAGTTAAAAAAAAAAAAAAAAAAAAATCTGTAGATGATAGATTGGGAAACACCTAGTTTTAGACACTGAAGTCTATTACAATCCATGATAAAAATCATTTCAGCAATTATCAAACGAAAGCTGAATGATTCGAAGGACGATATTCTTCAGCTAGTTTTGTAAAAGGCAGACGGTAAAAATAAGTAGGCCGGCAGGTCTTACAGATCTGTGCCAACTTTCACTCAGGGAATAAAAAGCGATAATACAGATAGGGGATAATTTAGTTGAATGGCTACAAGATGTAATGATATGTATCTGTGCAAGTTTTTTCCCCTGCCTATTGAAGATTGTTGCTTGGTTTTCCCATTCATAAACAAAAAAACAAAAAAAAAAAAAAAAAAAAAAAAAAAAACAGTGTTTGAAGGAAAATGGAATAATTTATAGCAATAACGAATTTTAGATCATTAGTAAGGTGTGTTTTAATTATATTTATTTATTTATTTATTTATTTATTTTTTTTTTTTTTTTATGTACGGAAACATTATATTTAATATGAAGTTTTTTGTTTGCTTCATTTAAATACTAGCTTCAATTACGACTTACAGTTGGAAATGATGAAAGATATTCATAAAAAAATATTTTTAATGCTTAAAAGTAATTTTTAAAACACCATTTGCTTAGTTTGTGGTGTTAAATGTTCAATACATTTTATTGATTCTAATTTTCTGCATAATTTTATTAACGTCAGTTTCGCAATTTAGATTTTACGAAATTCCAAACTATTTATCATGCAATAATCCCAATAATGCATTTTGCGAAATATTGTTCTATTTTTATATCTTAAGAAAAATCTTAAATTTCAAGTAACTTACGAAGTTTCAAAGTAGAATGTGAAAATTCCATTCTGCCCAGTACTATAAATCATACTTTATAACCGGTCTGATTTCTTTAATGGCTGTATTCACTAATAACTTCAACTGCTGGTTGAACACGAAATTTTCAAAAGCGCATAAAGTCGGGGTATAACTTTTCAGCAAAATTTGACGCGTTGCTTCTTCCATATAGCCACCAATCAAAGATTATATGAAATCTTAGACGCTAGATGGCAGAATCAGCGGGCAAAATTTTGTTGGGAAGCTTCATCTGACTTTAGACGTTTTTCAAAATTTTGCATTGAAACGGGAGTTGAAGTTAATGAGGAATATGGCCGTCATTCTTGCAAAAATGTCTTCATAGACTAATGAACTAATAAACTGACAAACATACAGATAGTTACCACATGAATTTTGTAATTTTCAGATTCTTTAAATCCTTAAATGTGCTAAATGTGTAAGAGTAACAAACTAAGAAAGTGACTAACCTACAGACGGCAACATATTGATTTTGTACTTTTCAGATTTTTTAAAAAACTTCTAAAAGCGTAAAAAAAAATGATATAGAAAACTTACGAATATACATAATAGTATGGAGAACACACACACACATACTAAAGTTATTATAAATAAAAATCAGTTTCTGGTTAATCAGTCAAAAAATATACGTACAGTGTACGTCGTACACTGCGTAAAGACAAATAAAACTGCATATGTTCAAAGTGGTTTTTTGAACTGATTAAATGAAGATGAGGGTATTTTAATTATTTGTAATACGTACTCGCATTTATTCATAGCATGAAAAATATGGGAAAAATTGCTGTTGTTTGAAGGAAAAATGAAAACTTTTTGACTAGGACGAATGTGAAAGGCTTAAATATTTAGTAAGGTATGTTTTAACAGTGTGCGATAATTATGCATGAAAAATAATTTCATTTAAGTACTTCAAAATACTGTAAAACATAGATGAACAAACTATGAAATCTTTTCATAAAGATTATTTAAAGTCTAAAGACATTTTAAAATACAGTTATCGTTTAGCATGCAGTATTATAGATAGCCTTTGTGCAAGAAGCCTAAACAATATTTAAGCTTTGAGATGCAGCCCCTGTGCACGTCAAGTATAATTTATCAATCAAATCAAGATTAAATAAATAAATAAATAAATAAAAAAGTGATGTAATCCTAAGTAGGTTTTCAACATAAAATCATGTAATTTTCATATAGAATGGGAAGAAAAAAAAATTCATTTATTTTCTAACAGTTATTACAATTTTTAAAAGGCTTTTAATTTCGCAAATTTTGACGTTTAATTTTCGTTTTACCTATCGGAAAAATTGTGAAAAGTGCAGCATAACCACATCATCTGGTAAAGTAAACGCACTATTAGTGGACACTTTAAGGACATTTTTTGGTTACTTTTTGTGTAATTTTCTTAATTTTAGCGACTCGAAAAATAATTAGTGTTTCACACCTTTATTAACTCTTTATTTACATAAAAACACTACGAAGATTGCTAATTGTAGCATTTTTATATGTAAAGAAAAAAAAAAAAAAGATTCCGGAGAGCTTAAAATGAACAAGTAGTGGACACACTAAAACCCAGTAATGGATACATTTGATTGAAATCAGTTAAGTGGGTTTTACGTTGCAATAGTTCTACACTATAGGCAACTGCGGCAATAGTTTGCGACTCACCCCTAAGAGTGATCTGAAGACATGCCATCACAATTTTGATCCTCAATTCAGGGGATATTGAACACCTTTGAATTTTTGAATAAAAGTAAGGTGACCAATCGTCGCCATTTCTTGGGGACAGTCTCCACTTTTGATAATTTGTCCCAGAAAGAAATAAAAATTAATTTTCTTTGAGAAATGAAGGTTTTCTGAAATCATGTTCTACCCCCAGCTGCGGGGCGCATTCTGTAAAATCGCACCTTATTGAGGTCCACGTCACAGAAGTAATGCTTTCATCCAGTTTCATGCTTCTAGATGCAGAGGTTTGGCTTAGGCGATGATGAATCACTCATTCACTCAGGACAAACGATTTTATATAGAGAGATAAATAAAAATCTTTTAGAGTGCCCATGATTCCAATTTCAGCAATTTACTGACAGAGGGATTTTGGCGAGGATTTGGGAGTCAACCTTAAGAGTTGTCTGGAGGCGAGGCACACCGTCACAATTTTGATCTTAAGCGGATTTTTTTTTTTTTTTTTTTTTTTTTTTTTTTTTTTTAGGGGGGGGGGTGATACCAAGACGTCTTTATCGCTAAGTTGAGAACTTGATGGTGCATAACTAATTAACGATGAATTGGTAACGCCAATCCATCGGTCTCTAAAACTATTAAGAATCCAAATCCTAAAACTATTAAGACAGATAAAACTTCTCTAAATACTGACCTACGCATTGAGCTTTAGTGCGACATTAAAAATCACTCAACTCAACTCTACATTTGGAGATTACAAAGCTGTGTCTCCTACTGGATCTTGCTTTAAAAGTCAAATGAACCAGTAAGGGACAGGACTGTCCACCATTAGTTATGATGATATTTTCTGATATCAGTAGTGGACATCCATAAAAATACTATACATTAATAAATTTTTTTAAAATAGTGGCGAAACAGGAATGAATTCTGCATACTTATTTTAGTCATATGAAAGCAGAAGATGGAAGAAATCAGTTAAATATAAGCAGAGACAAAGAAAAAGAAAAAAAAATATTTATTCAAAACGACCAGAAAAAACGGCAAAGTGACAAAAAGTGACATTTCTTTTTTAGTTAAATTTAGTGTTTTTCTGAAATATTTGTATTTATAGACATTAATAGTAGAGGATTGTACCTTCCTTCCCGAACATTGCACGAACTTACGGAACAATTAGAAAGCTTGCTTTTGAGTTTGAATTTAAAAGGGTCTATTACTGTTTTTCTTACCTTAGGTTATCTATACCAACATCTAACAATTCCAATTCGCGTCTTAACTAAACATAAAGTTTTAGGAGAGATTTTGTGCATTAATTCTCGATTTACTGCGTTTGGAAAAAATCTCAGTCACATTAATTCATATCTATATGTATATATATATATTTAAATATTTGGTCACATCTTGGTCAAACATAATAAAAATGAAAATTTTTTAAAATCCGAAATTAAAAATTTTCACAATCCCGGTACTTTTCTCTCTCTCTCTCTCTCTTTCACATACACACACATATATTTGATGTTAAAGTTTTTGGAATGAATGGATATTTGGTATTTTTAATCTTTTTTTTATTGGTGAATTTGGGTATTTCTAATTTAGTATACTGTGAATATGTAGATGATTTCACATTTATTTTAAATACTTTTCGATATATCTATTTTGGTTTTTATAGATAAATTTGCCATTTGATCACAAGTTTCTGTTGAATTCTACATCTTGTAATAACATATATATATATATATATATATATATATATATATATATATATAATGTTACAAGATTATAGAATGCAAGTGTATATAAACAAATAGAAGTTTAAGCTAATAGAAATCAGTCTGAAATTAAATTTATGTCAAGCCACGAAAAAATAAAAAAGAAAGAAATTATGTATGGATTGATCTTTGAATTAAGTCTCTGATTGCTTGAATTAAGACAGTTTCGTGATTTCGTAGACAGGTGAGGTTTTTTTAAAAATTCTATTACTTAATAGTAGGTGGGTAAAAGAAGTTGAATGGGCAGTTGCTATATTTAGCTATGACGAATTAGGGAAGCGTGACTTTGAATGGAATTTTTTAATGAATGTGATACAAATTGTATTTCCACGTTAAACAAATCCAAGGAAATTTATTATAATGTATTTCTATTTTGAGAGCTTTTTTGAAAGATAACAGATTGTGTAATGTATTGTAGACAAAGTACCTCTTTAATGACAAGCTATGCTATCTAACAAATTACCTGAAGTGTATGTTAGTCATAATTTGTGCAGATTTTTATAACAATGAAATACAAATCTTAAAAAAAAAAAAAAAAAAAAAAAAAAGTAAAGGAAAATTAATACCAAACCAAAACGGATATAATTTTACGATACATATCATATATATATATATATTCATCTAATTCATTTCAGGTAAATTTTTCTTGTAGGTTCGTTCTATCAATTGATATTTTGCTAAAATGCATATCAATTACAGAAAACCTACAATTCTTCACTCAGTGCTATGAGGATAGCACTTGAAAAAGTCTTATAGCATTATGAACTTTTAAGCACAAATTCAGTTTTGTTATGTTTTGGTCCGATCTTCTTTTCCACATCTCAAAATTAATAGGTTCATTTCATAACATTGTTCTCTTTTTTGCCCTTAAAATAATATCCTAGTGTCAACTTTCTTTTCTTCAGAATATTATTACACGGTCTTTTTTAATTTTCATCAGGTATTGTAGTCTTAAAAATTAAAGTAAGTACTATTAATAATCTTAAAAATTAAATCAATTTAAGATATCTAGTTATTTTGTTTGGCTTGTGTGTGTTTCTTTGGTGAATTATTTGACTGACTACTCTTCGTTCTCATTCTTTTCTTTTACTATAAAAGGATTTTATATATATATATATATATATATATATATATATATTAATTAGAAACGTTTATCATGTAATGTATATTGAATATAAATAATACAAATAAATATGCTCTCAGAAACATTTTTTTATTTCATTATTTGTCTAAAATTCATATACATATATGTATACGTATATATATATATATAATATAAGTTTCTGAAAATTCAGTGTATATTATCACAATATTTTTTGTAGTCTTTTAGCGGTTGTTTCTTCAGACATTTTAAAATGAAGATTACATTTACATCGAAACTAGAAATCTCCATCATTAATTTACGACATTTGGCAATATTATGTAAATCTATCGACAGAAGGATGTCATGACACTGAAATATTTTTATACACAGTAGATTCTCCTTGGCACCGTTCCACTTGGAAATCAAACGGTTCAGAGTCGTAAATGAATCGAAATGGGAAAGATGGGGAGAAAAACGCACTGAGCTGGTTTTTTCTGGATAGATGATCCGAAACATTAACTGAACAAGATAGATATAAATGTTAATGTCATAAACGTGCTGCAGGTGCAGTATAGCTGTGGGTCAAAGGCGATAGGAACGAAAGTTCCTAATAAATTTTAATCTTTGGTAATCATTCAGATTGTAAGCCTGGACAAAAGCACTTAATTTATACAAAAGATAGTTAAGTGATCTACTTTATTAAATGAGTTATAGAGTCGGATCGGGTACTTCAATGTTACTCGATCGTATTTCAATCGTTGATTGTGTTCGAATGTTCTAACTCTTTTTTCTGTAGATCGGGCTAATGTTTCCGCATTTAAATTGGTTTTTAATTGGGCCGTGTTTCCTGCAAATTGACGTTTACCTAAAGGCCAAACTATATTTCTCATGAAAATATTTTTTCTTGAATATGAAAAAGTATGTATAGATAATTTTTTACATAAAAAAGATAAAGTTGATACTGGAATTATGAATTTTGATTTTGTTCGATCATTGTATTAAAATATGCCCGAATCCATACAAGCTAACGAACTAACGCTTCAAAACAAAATTAGTTGTTATGGTTAAACGAAATTGTTCAGCTAAATGCACTGTATATATATATATATATATATATATATATATATATGGGCAATTCTCAAAAGGTGGGCACAGAGCACATACCATAACTTTAAGCTTTAATAATAAATATAAATGTAATTGTCACTGACTTCATTTTTTTTTTCTTTTTTCACTGGCATTCTAATTTTGTTCAAAGACAAAATTAGAATGCAACAAATTCTGATACAATTTGTTGCAAAATATTTGTGTAAATATCTTAAAATTTTATTATTTTGGACTAAACGTGTGAATTTTGGACATCCAAAACGTTAACTGATTCAAGATGTAGCACCAAAAATAGTTATAACTTATTTTCAGGTGATTTTAACGGAAAATAATGGGTAGGCGTAGGGAAGTGACGATTGTGTCATAATTTCTTTATCAGAAACAATACTGGTTTGATGATATTTCGAAAATAAACTGGACTTTTACCTGTAAAGAAAGCAGCTGAAAATTATATCTAAATTTTACAAATGATTTTTGCTACTATCTGCAATGCGTGTAAGTTTTTCACCCAGAACAGTACAGCGTAATAGCATCAATTTTTTCCCCTGTAAAATGATATTTCTATCGCATATACTATATATGCTTTCAGAGCCACCACCGAACAAAATCTTACATTGGTGCTCAATTCCCAGCTTTTCTTATTTCATAAATAACACTGCTCTGCAAAAAAAAAAAAAAAAAAAAAAAAAAAAAAAAATTAGAGTTCTGATACCATTCTTGCTGATTCTTATGTGAAATGACCTCCTGAATCCGAATATGACTCCCATTTTGCCCAGTCACCTACCGTTTTCTAGAAACACCACCCCGTCCCTCAATTTTTTTCCCAGTTCGATAATTTTATGACCATGATTTTGATTTGAAGACGGAAAAAGAATTAATTTAACACATTAAAAAAAAAAAAAAAAAAAAAAAAAAAAAAAAAAACTTTAAAGTTTCAAAAATAACATTAATAACAGATAAAAAAAAAATATAAGATATGTAATACATAATTTCAGTGGCAAATCCCCCCCCCCCCCCCCAAAAAAAAAAAAAAAAAAAAAATCCCGTTGTAGCAAATGTTCATGTTTTAGATTTTTCCAACTCTGTAGCCCCCCAGAAGATATTTAACGGTTAAAATAATCCTCCCACCTCCTAAAAATCAAATTTATAGTCATAAAATCACCGAAAAATGATAAAAATAGGGAGCAGTTCCCTAAAAACGATGGGGGATAGGGCAAAATAGGCCTAATATTCGGATTCAGGAGGTCATTTTACATAAGAATATGCTGAAATGGTGTCAGAAGCAATTTTCATGCCGAGCAGTGTGTAATTTGTCAAAAAAGTGTTTAAATAGTCATCGTGAGTTTATTCTTTCTTTGCTTGTTTGCTTCTTTTGAATTGGTTTAATATCGATTTAGCGTAAAGGCAACATATTTTGAATTGTAATTAGCCATCTAGGATTAATGTTAAAGTAAGTTTAATTTAATTTAATAAAAAATCAAAAAGTTAAACTTTTTAAAATTAATTTTTCCAATAATTAAATAAAAGTCGTCACAGGAAGATCTAATTTGGTGCGATATAATTCTTATTGGTGTATGTGGTATTCAGTGGCCTTAAATTATCTGTAACTCGGCTTTTACTACGTTTTAAAAATTATATATATATTTGTATGTGTGTATATAATATGCAAAGTTTTCATTCAAATTTTATGATGCTAGTAAAATTATTGGCAAAGCATATAAGAAATGATATACTAAATGAATTCAACTCTACGCGCCCCATAATAAGCCACATGATTTCAATTCTCCAAAAATCCACATGCCTTAAAGATAAGATTTTTTTTTTCTTTTTAAAAATACTCTTGCCAAATATATATTATCTAATTTGTACAAAAATGACAGCCTCTCTTCCTCCTAAAAAATCTACAACAATTTAATGAAATGTATTTTAGTTAATAATTAAAAAGTAAAAGGGATTTTCCGTGCGCTATATATGTCAATTATATGTCATATAAAGTATAAATTTTATATTGTAGTTTGTGCATATAATTAACCTAATGCATATTATGAAGTATTTAGAATGCAATTTTTTTTTAATTCATTACAGCTAAAAGTATGTGTAAATATTACAAATAATTTTTATACACAACTTTTGACTAAATAAACTAATTTTAATAGAAACAATAAACTTATTAATTTGTTTCTGATCCTTACATATAATCTTGATTATATCTTAACTGGAATTACTGCATTTTATTAGTATCATGATCGTCGAAGTTATAAAAAGATATATTTACTATTTTATTAAATTATTAAATGACTTTTAGTTACATAATGTATATTTTCGTATTCAGTCACTAAAAAATTTCACATTTTTTCTAAAATGCACACCAACTATAAAAGATGTAGTTTGACTTTAAGGCAACTGATAAAAAAAAAAAAAAAAAAAAAGTTCTTTTTTTAGTTTTTTTTTTTTTTAACCGAAAAGACGATGTAAAACTAAAATATTTTAGTGATATTTGAGAAATTAATTTGCTACTATTTAAGGATAATTTTCTATGGTATCTCTTTTCATACTATGATAAAAAACACTCCATTTTGAATACAATATAAATAGAGGTATCTGAACGATAAAATATGACCATATATGTTTTTTTTTTCTTTAATTTATGCATGCCTTACTGACCATCAAGTAGATATAGTTTCATCGCTGTCTGCAGTTTCACTGATTTCGTTTGGCACTTTTCCATGCTCACAGTTAATCGCTTGGACGCCATAAGTGATGCAGGATCAAGGTTGAAAAAGAAGAAAAAAACAAACGAAAAATTTGCCGGTTGTTTCGATCTTCGTTTTGTATAGAATGCGTGAATAAAACGAATGGTGTGCATGTGATAAAAATGCACTTGTTGGAGTGATGTACTAAAATCATTCTGTAGATGTTTTAATAGATTTGTGAAATTCAAGTAAAGACAGTTTTATGTGTTGAAGATTATATCTTCTACTATTACGAACAAGTGTTAGAAGGACATTTCAGAATGGTTTTAATATTATGCATTTTGCTTTTAGCTTAAACTGAGCCAAAACTTATTTTTTTATCGGTTGATTTAATTAATTGATTAAATTTTTGATAAATAAGTAGTTAATTTTTATTTATTAAAAAATATTTTGTTCGTTATCTATTTCTGTAAACATGACTACTTTTTTTTTTTTTTTTTTTTTTTTTTTTTTTAAGGATTAATTATCAAAATTAATTTTCTACAAATATTTATTTAATTAACTAAAATCATTTTCCACAATTTCGAAAACTTTTTAAAAATTTCTTTTATTTATTTAAACTAATGTTTAAAAGACTAACAACAAATCGAAAAAATAATGTACCTGTTGTTAATCTATATCTTAAATAAATTAATAAATTAATAAATGTAAATGTTATTTGTAATTATTACCTGCAATTTTGTCGTATGCGTATCTTAATTTCGTGTTTAAAAAAACATAAAATTCGGAAAGAAATAACCATATACTTCAATAGCATTAGTTTTTTTTTTCGTGCATTGTTATTTAAGAAAAAGAAATACTGTTTCTGTCGTATTATACGTATTTTCTGCAAGTTTCGGGATCACGTAAATATGAAGTAGAACTCCTTAGAAAGAAATTGTATTATATGACACCATTTTTTTTCCCAGTTTTAGGAATAAAAGGTAAAATGGTATTTTCAGGGCCAGTTTTATGGCCTTCTGCTACTCAGGTCACATGCCCCGCATGCCCCTTCTTAATCGGCCCTTGCACGTAAATCTTTCTTCTATATTTTCCTATACAAATTCACTCTAAACAAATATCTTAATTAAAACTTAAAAAAAAAAAAAAATCGATAACTTTTATTTAAATTATCACAGATCAATTGTTCAATTTTTCGTTTTAAAGATATTGACGAAATCTTTTAAAAGGTGCCCATATCGAAAATTTGCCAGGAAAGCGTTGCTCCTGTGTGTCCATTTTTTTCCCTACTTGATTATTACTATTATAAACAATTCTTTTTAATTTCATAATGATTCGTTAAAAATAATTCTCATTGTGTTCCTTTATAAGAAATTTTTGTCTATACCACCAAGTTAAGAACTTAGAAATATCCGGATGGCAACGCCACCTGTTGGACGATTTTCACCAAAAAGCAATAGGCACTATTTTATGTCATGGTTCAACTGCATATATATTTACGTATAATTCTGTGCAGTGTAATAGTTCCTGAGATACAATTGGAACAAAATTTTCCTCACACACAGATAGACATTTTCTAAAAATGGTCAATCGTGTTCTAGATATCTCAAAACATGTAAATCCGTCGAAAACTGGAAGTTGAAAATTTTTATGAATCCAATACTTTCATTGAATGCATGACGTAGGATAATATATTATAGCTATAGCATGGAGGTGGAGGAAATTAAGCGAATAAATATAGCAAGATTAAGGAAGAATAGTTTTTACGACGCTCTAGAGCTTAAATATAGTAAAGAAAAAAAAAAAAAAGCACATAATGGGAAGATTCCTTAAACTGAATTAATGAGTTTTATAAAATTATTTGTAGGTGGGTTAGTATTTTTTAAACCTTTTTTTAGGCAACAATGTTTGCTTTATACATGAGACTACAAGAAAACAATCATTCATCATTTATTTCGGCGGGAATGGACCCTCCCTTTGCCTACGATCTTGCGCATAACATCACATTAATACAAATCATTCCATTTTTTTTTCTTTTTAATGATACTGAGTGACTACAAATAATTATTTTCTTAATTTGTTTATCGTTGGTTCTCTAAATTCTCTCGTGGTCAAAGTTTTAATGGATAAAATGGTACTTTTATCTTGTTTGTTTACACTGGTGGCTTTGAACGAAAATTAATCTAATAATACTCACAAAATTCGAAAATAAATCGTAAATTAAAAGTATTCTCTAATATTAAACTGAAATACGATTTCATGATTTCTTACAGGCACTACTATTATAGAACTTAGTTGATATAACATATTTTAAAGTTTTGAAATTTTTTGTCGTGAACTATTCAGCTTAATCATGCTCAAAAAATAAATTTTGATGTAGTTTTATTGGAATAAATGATATTTTTTCCATGTAAAAATGTAATGTGTGAGTTTAATTTTACTTTAAAATTTATAATATCGAGTTTCAAGTAGGTTATAAATATACAAAAAATGGAAATTTCCGAAATTTGTAATTTAAGTAGCGGATATTCATTATAGAAAAAAACTGGGTATATGTTACAACAATAACTATAACACACACACATACGCACGAACGAAATCTTATAATAACAACTTTATCTAAATTAAATGCGCATGGCTGTTAGCATTACCCGATAAACACCACGTGGAGGTCGCCATGCATCGTTTCTTATAGGGAGTTTTGATAACCCTTGCCTACTGTCAGCAAGCATCCCGAAGTAAATTAGTCTTTTACACTACGAATGCAACAACAACAATAACATATTTTCAGAAAATTCCTCAATTTTCAGAATTTCTTTTCTTTATGATGTTGTGGAGAAACAGAAACTGGTTGGTTTTCAATAACCGTTTCCACTGTCTGAGAAAGAACTGATTCCACTTCGATTTGAAACGGAGGTTCGTCAGTAAAATTATCAGGCAGTGCAGTAGAAACTGTTTCTTTTTCATCGAGTGTGTCCACTACCTGAGACTGAACTGAGTCCACTTCGGTTTGGAACGGAGGTTCATCAGTAACAGTATCAGGCAGTGAAATAATATTATCAATTTTTGGCAGCTTTTTTATATCCAAATTTGGATGCTTGCGAATACGAGCTTTATATAAAGCTGGTTTATAAAATTTTTGATTATCATTATTCATTAACAAATAACGTCCAGAAAAGATGGAAGTCACTGGACACACATACCTTTCCCGAGCATCATCCATAGGATGATGCTCGAAAAATTTAACAATAAACCACATGAGGAACTTTTTAAAAAAGTAACTCGCGAAGAAAACACGTAAGAACGAAAGATACATCATTCTAAGATGAGGGTCAGTAATTAGACTGAAGAAAATTGTTAAAAAGAGAAGCTTTTCATTGTTATAAAAATATATATATAAACATTGTTGTTTATCAAACAATTATTTTTTATTAAATAGTTGTTGCAATTGTTCATTCAATTGTTGAACTGAAATATTGGATACATTGTTTAAAAAACAAATGATGGCAAAAATTTGTATGAAACGAAAATTAATTTTGTATTGCATGTCATGTGAAAATGAAGATCAAATTAAAATTTGTCATTAATATAGCGATAAAGTTAACAGGGAATGATATCATGTCAAATAGAGGAATCATTCTATAAACTGGGTTGCAACAAGTATTAAAACTCCTGATATTTTTTATTATATGCTGTTGAAAATCTGTTGCCAGATGGTATGAAATTTTGAAACTTCATCAGTTGTAACTATATCACGATGAAAAATTTCACCATAACTAAATTTCAGGACGCCCATAATGCACAAAAATGTGTCAAAATATTTAACAGTCTTATGGCAGTGTCTACTATAGCCTCTAAATTTATGTGCTGCGCTGTGTTGTGTTGTAGGTTTTAAAGCCGACTACAACGCAATTGGCTTAAGTCTGAGTGAAGTACCCTTCGTGGAGATCTTTCTAAACAGTTTTGTCTATATACCTTTTGGGGGTTGGGGGGGGGGGCAATAAACCCGTTTCCAAGCATATAACTTTGCTTCAAATTATCTCAGCAAGATTAATTTTTTTGTGTGGGTTGTTTATGCCTTCTCAGCACGCACTGTAAAATGACTTTACGAAATTTCTCCCTCCCCCCTTTAAGGACGGGCGGGGGAGGCAAAAACACGCTTATAAGTGTAACTCTACTCCAAATTATCTCAGTATAGCAATATTTTGATATGCCGATTGGTTATGCGTACTCAAGACACATATTACAAAGGGATTTTGTAACATTTCGTCCCATCCCCGCCCTAAAAAACACGTTTTAAAACATATTCTGCTTCAAATAATCTCAGGATACCGATTTTCTAATGTGTCGGTTAGTTATGTGTATGCAACCTGCACAATAAAGGGATTTTGTGAAGTGTGGTGAGTAGGAAAACCGCTACCGAAGGTAGTGAGAAATTTAACTTAGATTTTGTCTGATTTCAATGATTTATTATTATTATTATTATTAATGATATGGTATTTTGAGAAGTCATTTCAATATAATGACCAGCGAAGCGGGCAAAGCCTGCTAGTGTATAATAAAAGAATTTATATCGTTATTTTTATATGATCATTAACTTATTTACTTATTTTGTGTGTGTTTGAATTTAATTTTCATGTTTTTATTAATGCTGTCTGTTTACAAAAGACGAAAATGTTGGATTCATGAGAATTTTCGATTACCAGTTTTCAATGAATATTTATTCATTTTCAGGTGTCTTAACACAGGATTCGACCCTTTTTAGAAAAGTTTGTCGTGCGATAGCACAATTTTGTAGATACTGTATCTCATTAACAAAAGAACGGAATTCAATAAAAACTTCATACTTTGTTCAACCTTTACTTAAATTGCTGCTGATTAGATTTTAAAATATACCGACCAAATACATTATGTGCAGTTTCCACCATGTAAGATAAGGCTATATCGCAGTTTCTATAGAGTATCAATGCACGAAGCTTGGTAGGAATGAGAGTCGTGACGAAAAGCTATGTTTATTTAATTAGTGTGCATATTGGCTGTGAAGTAATGCTGTTACGATACAATGTAACCCTGTTTACGGGGAAGCAACATATCAACTTCTATTATATATAAATGCACCAAACTTAGAATGTAAAATGGATATTTTGAAAAACTATGCTATGACAATTTGGCAATTTACTGTGGTGGCTGAGAAAGAAAATCGGTATATCACTAAATGATGGTCCTTACATAGAATTACATCTATTCATTTAAGTTGTCTTTTATTCTCGATTTATTTGTTTCATATCGCAGGTAAAATTTATTTTTTCTCAATACATTGTTGCAATTGTGACGTCAATTTTTTTCTGTTGAATCATCCTTTTTCAGTTATTTTATTCATCCCTCCAAACCACGGGAAAAAAATTATTTTCTTTATTCTTGTAGCTATGACATTAGTTTCAGCATTATCTCGAGCAAACTTTGGCTTTTTTCTTATTAAGAAGATTCTGAAAAAGTTTATTGCCTTAATAATGTATTTTAGAAACATTTTTTAAGTAAAATTCTGAGACGATTGAATGTGTTTAAACGATGTAATACTCGTACTGCTACATGACAACACAGTAATGTATGAATTAAATTTGTGCATAAATGTATTTTCATTATTTGTTTTTCTGTATTGATGTTGATATAGTGTTGCATTAATAGGAAGTCGTGTATATAAAAGAAGTTAGTGTATTCTATATATTTTATGATATAATGAGCCTGTCACATTCGATTCGAGCTTTTTTTTTATACATATATCTAGAATTGGCATTTAAATTAGCCTTATGAAAGGGATTAAAAAATATTTAAGTCCAATATCGTGATACATCGTGATATCGCGATTTTGACTTGATAATATATCGTGATATTGAAATAGTGACATCGCCCACTCCTAAAGGGCGCTTTCCCTATAGGCCTAGTAGGACCCTAATGTAGTCAATAATGATATTTAAATAGTGACATCGCCCACTCCTAACGGGCACTTTGCCTATAGGCCTAGGGGGACCCTAATGTAGTCAATCGGCCTTAAGCCACACAACCACAACCTGCGAGTTTCGGAAAAATTGTTTGAATTTTTATAGTTCTAAGCGAAAAACCTTGCGTAAAAGTTTAAAATTTATTTTGCGTAAAATAAATAAATAAAAATAAATAAATAAATATTGTTTCGTTTTTGTGAATATATCTGTGTTAAAAATTGCATTCAATTATCAAGTAAACCATGTGTAAAATTTATAAAACATTCACAGCCTTTTTGTAAAGGGGTAATTAAATTATATATTTTCCGTATTCAGTTTCGGTTCTTCAAATACACTTATCAATCTACTTTTACTAAAATTTGGATGTTCATTAATAATTTTTGCATGTTCAAATTTAGAGGACAATATATCCACTATTTTTCTACATATTGAATATATATATATCTGGAATTGAAAGAGGTTCAGGAGTTTTGGCTACAGAATGCAAATCCACTGGTTTATAATACGAAATATCATTTTACCACGTTTTTATTAATTCGCTTTCTTATTTGGTTTTTTTTCCAGTACAAATCTTGCAATCGATTTTTAACTAACTTCCCGACTAGGTAGACATTTGAAACTATTAGAATAGCTCAGAACATGATGACAATGCATTCTTCTAATACTTTTATTCAATTAATAAATGCTTGAAAATTTCTTATAAATTTCTCTCTCTTTATTACGCATTTGATCATTCTCTTCCAAGTTGATGGGATAATTCATCAAAAATTTTTTTTTAAGTATTTATTAATACATAGAATTGTCAAGTTTATATGATTCAACAGAAAATTTAAAAATGTGGTACATAAAAAGTTCTTTTTATATTGTAATTCTTTTTTCTTTCTTTCTTTCTTTTGTTTCTTTCTTTTTTTTTTTTTTTTTTTTTTTAGTTTTACATTTGATTCAGCCCCCCCCCCTCATATAAGTGGGCGGTTTATGTAAAATTATGTATAATGATTTTATGTGCGCTTTTGATTTTGAATTTAGGAAAATTCGCTGAATTAATTCAATATTTTAAAAAACCTTACAAAAAATATTTATTCTCTATTAGCAATTTGAAATAATTTATATCCCTAACGATTGGTTTGCTGTTACAACAGATATTTTGTATTGTGATAACATCTTGTATCAAATAGTGTCAGAAAATTACAATGTTAAAGAAAAAAAAAATTGTAATTGAAAATAGAATGAAATTAATCTGAAAATTTTATGTTAAATATATAATTTTGTATCATATAATTAATAGTTAACAAGATTTTTGTATTTTTTAATGAAAAGTATTTGAATGAAATTATTTTAATGAAAAAAGTCTTTTTTCCTTAAAAAGTACTGTTTTTATGAAAGTCAACTTACAATTTTCTTAATTTTATAATAAGTAAATAAATAATTAATAAATGAACATATATGCCCATAGGCTTATCAGCTAAAAAAGTAACAAAGCAGAATTTCTGTAAGTAACATTTGCAGAATCGTACAGGCATTTACAACATTTTTTTCTATTTAAAAGGAATACACACGAAATAATATAAACATACAAAATATTTATTCAGGATTGTAATAGCTTTTATTCCAATAAATAAATAAAAATATTAATCAGTTGCATTATTTTTTTTTAATTATTTTATTTAATTTTGAGAAATTAAAATTACTTGTAAAATATAAGCAACAAATATATTTAGTGACTTTTTCTTTTATATGCTAAAATATAAAAGCTGAAAGTATTTTATATACAAATAAATACTTGTTATCATAAATAAATATTCTCGATTTGCATATTAAAATCCTTTATTGTTAATTGAATATTATTTATTTTTATTTTTATATAACTTACTCTTTTTAGCATATAAAGCTTAAGGTGCATAAATTACGAAATAATTGATGACTGAAAGAAAAAAATATATACGCGAACTATTTCTGTATGTGGTATTTATTATTTTTTAACAAAACAAACGTCCTTGAATCCCATTAATAAAAGTCACGATTTGCTCTGTTTCCCTTTACCACACAGCGATAGCTCATTTATATTTTACAGGATGGGTTATATTCCGTCACAATGTTAGTAGCTTCATTACAAAAACGATTTCACCTTGAGTTTAGTGTAATAGCTATTTGTTTTAAAAAAGACTGATGGGGTACACGGGGAATGATGTATTGGGATTTACATTTAGTTTTAACAAATAATTTCAAACAATGTATCTGAATGGAAAATAATTATATATCATTTTATATTTGCTAATTTGTAACTTATAAATATTGAAAGGTAGTAAGATGTGGAGTTTATTTTTGCAAAAGTGTTACTCGAAACAAAAAAAAAAAAAAAAAAAAAAAAAAAAAACTTACCAAGCACTTTTTTCTTTTCGTTTTTTTTTTTTTTTTTTTTTTTTTTTTCTCCAAAAACATTAAAAAATGAAATAAATCAAATTTTGGAAAACAAGAACTAATTTAACCGCTGTGAAAATTCTAAATATGAAAACGAATAATAATAATAAAAAAAAGATATTAGTTAGTGAGTAAAATTTTAAACAAATTTTCCCATGAAGAGGAAATATCATGGCGTTGGACTGTTGGCGAGGATATACGTCCGCTTAAAGTTAGTATTATTATTGGGATGGATGGTTGGGTTTTACGTCGCACTAGTGCTGCGTAGATGGGCAATTGGCGACGGTCTGGAACACACCCCTAGAGGTGGTCTGGAGACATGCCATCACAATTTTGATCCTCCACGGAAGGGATGGCTCACCCGCTTCGGTGACTCCCAGAGGTATAACTTTTTGATGGGAAAATGGAGGACATTGCGGCACGACAGATTTTACGTGCACCAGCCACCATTAGTGTACACGGTGGTCTTTGGCCGGCTCGAGTACCGAACCCGCAATCTTCCAATTACGAGGCCGGCGCTCTATTGACTGGGCTACCGCGGCCCCTATTATTATTGGGATTCATGTTTATTTGAACAAATAAATTCAATACAAAATATGAATTGAGTTACATGTGTAACATTTTGAAATCGCTTTTTTTTTTTTTTTTTTTTTTTGTAACTTACAAATGCTTAAAAAAAAGATATCGAATGTAGATATATATATATATATAATTTACAATGCGATTTTCTCAGTATTGTAGACGTAGATTATGTGGATGTATGGTTTATGTTTGCACAAGACATATTCTTTAATTTTACAAAATTCTTAACTTGTTTAATAATAATGAGTTGATTATTCGGTTTTTTAAGATTAGAATCAGGAATAGCATTCACGATTAATTCAAACAAATTAATGCATTTGCCGAATCTAAATTTAGGTGTCCGTGTCACATTATGAATTCGCGAATTTTTACAACTCATAAATGCTTGAAAATTAAAATAATCGAAGTTTATCTACATTTATAAAGATGATTCTCAATATTTACTCGTACTCAATAATACTTGTTGAATATATTGTATGTAGGTTTATGAATGAAATTTACTTGATTGAAACACTTATGCGTCATTTTTAATTTTTAAAAATCTAAAATGTACAATGCTAGACGATAATAAAATATTTATTTTATTCATTTTTATAAAAAGCTTTTCTCTAATTATTATTATGGATCTGTATAGGAGTTTTAAAATTAGAATTCTGGAAGATATTAAGATATATTAAATCAGATATGTTATTAATTTTCAGATATCATATTGATTTGCAGCTTGCTCATACATACGAATTTAAATGCATAATGAGAATTCAGATACTCTTGTAATATTTTGCATTTGTCAACTTTGTAACTCGTAAATGCTTGAAAGTTAAAGTAGTAATCCAATTAATGCATGTTGCGTCAATACCTGCTAAAATCCCTTAGAAAGACTCCTACGGATGGCATTCCACCCAAAACATACCATTTAAATGCTGGAAAGGGATTTAATAATAAACATACAATATTTTCAATTAAATTTGATAAAATATTCTTAACCACTTCTGAGTATACTAAATGTCGTTTTGTAATGTTTAATTGCTAAGTAAAAAATTTTTTAGAACAAAATGAAAAAAAATTACTTTTATAATTTCTTTGAATTCTAATTTCTTTTGCAAATAAAAACATTTCAATTATTTTTATTGAACTTTCCAGTTATAGTAATATTTAATATTACTTAAAATCATAAAGATAAAACGTTGTTATTCGAACAAAAAAATGTTTTGAATCACAAGTTTTGTTATATTTTATACAAAATGTATTATTATAACAAAAATATTATGTTTTATGTTAAAATAAATAAGTAAATAAATAAAAACATAAATTATTTCCTAGTTAAGACTATCTATGCACATATACAGTTTTCAAAAAAACTTCTCTCTTCAGAAATGCAAGGCGTCATGTGTCAAGACAATGGAAAGGAAATAAATGATGTATTGCCCAACGTCACAAGCAATTATGGCAACATTTCTAAACAATTATAACAACTTCATAAAGTGTGACCTGTCACTTTAGTTTTAAGTTACTTCATCTATGAATTATGGCAGCTAATTTTTAGAATTGCATTGTGACAAATTTACTACAAAGAGAGTTGTCATGTAAAGGTAGCCGCTTTTGTCATTTATAAAAGTAAAAAAAAAAAAATAATAATAATAAAAGAACAGAAAGATATTATTATCAATGATATTATATTTAGATAATGAGTTCACATACATTTCAACGAATAAACTCATTCTTTTTTATTTTTATTTTTATTTTTTATTTTTAAGAGACAAAAACGTTACTTTTACTACTATATCACCTGTATGCATAAGCTGCACTGTGCTTGTTTCTACCTTTCATTTCCCTTTTTCCTTTTAAAACTCATTTTTTTTTTTTTTTACTTTCTTTTGTTCTATAATGATAATAATAATATAAATAATAATCATAAGAGCGTTTCCTTCTCAAAAAATAATATTTTAAAATTATTTTCTGCCACGTCAGGATACAGTCAAATCTCATCCTGTCTGTAGGATTAGGGATAAATAACTTAAAATAAAATTATGTGGAGATTTAAATAATACTAAAATCGCTAAAAAATATTTTTTAGCATCTACAGTTTAAATTTAATAAATGACAAGCCTTTATCCTTACTCATATGTTTTCATTCATACATTCACATTTATAACATATATAATACTAATATTACATAGTAAAGAAAAATATTCCCTTCTTTTTAACTTCTCGTATCACATATATTATAATGGGCTAGAAACCCTTAGAAAGATCTTCTTTGAGGGCATTCCACCAATGCCTAGGTCCCTAGTACAGAGAATTGACATTAAATCCTATACCAGCACTAGCTAAAAATATTCTATTCTTTTTAACTACTCATCTTATATGTACTATTACAGACTAAGAACCCTTAGAAAGATCTCCTTTGAAAACATTTCAGGAATGCCTAGGACAACTGACATTAATCCTTACATTAGCACCAACTAAAAATATTCTAAACCTTTTAACTTTGTGCTATGGAAAATCCCCTATTCTTGACTAAAAATTCTTCTGGTGAAGGGGAGAAAATATGTGATGTCAATTATCACATATTCTAGAAAATTATACAATCGTATAAAAACTATTTTAATGCAACGAAATATTTTTATGACCTCTAAATTGTAACTTAAAATCACATATACAATGTTTTCTTTAAATTTTTATGTACCCCCCTCTTCCCACATAAGTATTTATTTCTTGTTGCAACACTCCCAAATATCTGATGATGTATTATTCTTTCTTTAACATAATGCAGATTTAATGTAGCATATTATGTCTTTTTGCTAATTTGGTTTCCTTTCATCTTGCAAATAAATGTAGTTTTGCACTCTTGTGTCGTATTCTTTGTTTCAGAGTAGGATACAATAATTTGCTTAAAACTTCCTCATTTCTACCAAATCATTTTGGCGAAAGTTGGCTTTCATGAGGACCGTTTGATTTAAAAATTGCATGTGTCAATACGTAACATAATTACATCCATTTTTTTCTGTAATCTAGTGAATTTGGCTGCGATAGGAGGTTTAGCGAAATCAAGGATGAATTCGAGCCATGACTTCATGCACTCTGTCATGTAGAGTATCAAGATACATCACTCTGTGAGCTCCCACCACAATTTATTAAAATCACTTAATTCTAACTAGCCTCTAATAATAATTTTATTTAAATGGTCGCCAATAAAAGCTAAACACGTTAAAAAACTGCCAAATAAAATTTATCATGTTTTTCTACAAAAAAGGCCTAATTTATGGACTGAACATTGTGTTTTTCTATCACTCACTTCGCAAGTACTACAATGATGTTTTTAAATTATCTTCAAATTATCTATAATATAATCGGGCAACAAAATTCTATTACATATCCTCTTACATGTATTATTACGGGCTAGGAACACTTAGAAAGCTCTCCTTTGAGGACATTATAAACAATGTCTAGTCCATATTGCAGACAATTGACATTATTTCCTGTACTAGCACAAACAAAAATTAATATTACGAATTTGTATATTATAGTCTTTCTTTTATATAATACAATTTAAAGAGGGTTATAAAATGCCAATATTCCGCGTTTCTGTCTTGATTTCTCATTAAATAGATCATATACATATAAAAAGCTATTAAAAAGCCTCACCAAGACGGAAATGGTTTTGGCGACGTATTTGAGAGACTTCAGAGAGAAAATCCTTATTATCGATATGCGAATTGTCAAAGCCCTTTCACGCGAAATAGCCAGAAAGATCTGGAAATATGCTGGGCTATAAATAGGATCACATTCCGGCCGGAGCGTAGAGTGTTCTAAATGACAACCTCATAGGCCGTAGTCTCTAAACGCTGCCAACGAATTTTAATTTTTTATCTACGGTTTCTACTTATTGTCAACAAAAAATAATGGCGAAATATCAGTTTTAATTGATAGTAGAAATTTTGTTTGCGAAATGTACATGGATTCAACGAATATAGATATGCCCAGGGTTAATTTATAGTCATGGAAAATTACAATTAAATGCATGTTATGTTTAGCTTGAAAGGTTTATTCTGAAACTCATTCACTGTTTTAATTTTAGTGCTATAAAATATGAGCATACATTTCGTGTTGAACGCTTAAAAATTTAAAGTACAAGGGAAATATGAGATTTAATATTTCGTTTAAAGATTTGAATGACAAACTAATTATTATTTTTTGGTTATCATATTTTTTTTAAATTAATAGTCATCACACACTAAAAAAGAATTCTGTGACTGATATCTAGAAACTAAATTGTGGCTCTAGTAAAAATAGTTCCATGTTATACTTATAAACTCTAGTTCCCTTTGCTAGCGAGTTCTGAAAACCCCTAATAGAATTACAGAACGTTTTTTTTCTATCTATCATGTTCAAATTCATTAAAATTTCTGTAAAAAAATGCGAACACGAGAGGCGAGTTTTAGTAACTATAATCTTGGCTTATGACAGAATTCTAGCAAATCAAGCGAGAATTTCTCGCAGTACAAAGGATTCACAATATTGATAACATTCATAACATTGTTTTACCATCTAGAAGAGTATAGTCTAGAAATTCTCGATGATTTCATTTATCCAGTTATTCGTTTACCTTATACGCATAGCTCGGAAATCTACATTTCTAGTTTAAGAATTTAAAAAATTGACTACTTATTCAGATGATTATGACTACTTATTATAGATGAAGGCGGTATATCTTTTTTCTCAGTGCAAAAATATGCTCGCCCGCAGACGTACACAAACACATGAAAACAATTACACACACACTCACAATTAAATTAGAAGGGAAAAAAAAATAATAATATGTGAGTGTCTCTTAAACGCCAAAATGACATTACCAGACAAAATTGGTTATGTAGAATATTTTCAATTCCACATTTTATTGTGTATTGAAGTAAGGAACAATAACAATTTAACACATTTTAAACAAATGTTTAAAAATTAGGAAAGGTATTTACTTATAGTACGTCCTTTAAATTTTATTTTCAAAACGTTACAATGGATCCACACAATTTTCTTTATACAATCATTTTTAAGAATTATTTTGCTTTAACTGAAATGTAAGTAAAATTACTTGAAAACTGCGTTGAGAAAAAACTGAATCTTTTCCGAAAGATACAAATAATAATAATAATAATAATAATAATAATAATAAAATAAATAAATAAATAAATAAATGAAATAAATACATAAAAATAAAATAAATAAATAATATATACTTTTGTTTGGTACTATATTTAATAGTTGAATTCAATACAATTTCCTATCGAAAGATAGATTCAAACGCATATTTAATTTTATAAACTATTTACCGAAGATATTTTTCAAAGGTATTACTAACTAAGGTAATAAAATATTTTTGATGCCTGTGAGGCACAATGTAATATGACATATGTGCGAAGATCCGGGACGTAATCCTTACAAAACTTGTTCAACATCCTTGGTTCTATGAATTACATGGGAACACAATTTTCAACCCTGTTAGACGCTGTCAAAACAGAAACCTTGAGCTATAATGAGAAACCTGAGTTGCTATCTTAACTTTCGCCCTCTTTTTCTTAATTGTTCTATTTTTAAAATAGTTATTGTATTATGTTTAAATTCTAGTATTTCTGATTGTATTGTTCTTTTGCTTATAACCATTTAAATAAGTGGTTATTGGCGAATTTTGAAACAGTGTAAAACTATATATTAAAAAGTAAATAAATTAACAAATCTTGGAATTTGACAGCTAATATTATAAATTGACAGCTAATATTATATATAGGTGAAATTGGTCTGCACCCGCTAGCGCTCGACTTTTACGCATGTACTTTAAAATTTATTTCTCCTTGGGCCTTTTTACTAAAGTTTGGTTTATACGATATATATATATTATCTGAATCATATTATTTACATGATTTAAAGCCCAAGCATCTCCAAGAAATTAAAAATGACATCATAATCCTTTAATTCAAATTATATAATCACGTGCCTATTTATTTATTTATTTATATTATTTCTCATGACGCAGATGAATTCTACATATTTAATTTATTATTACTATATATATATATATATAATATTGTCACGTGCAATCATTATGAAAATTCCGTATAGCAATGAAAATAGTTTATTCTAAAAACGAAAAATGTTTTGTTTTATTCAAGCTTCGTTTTATAGATGAGTAAATTGTAGAAAATTATCAGATTATTCAAGTTTTGATTTCTGCGATGGTAAGAAGCATATTTATACACTATGCATTGTTAAAAATAAAATAGCATGTTTCACCAGACAAGCGGTTCCAATTTAGCTGCAACCTATATTTTTGTGTTTTGTTTCTCCGTTTTAGTAGTGCCACGTTAGGAATAAGCACTATTAAAATCGGAAAATATGGCACCAAAGTATTGGTCGCAGCTAAATTTTAATAATTTGTCTGGTGATATAGGGTAAGTGCACTAGTGATTGACACTTTTACAGCAATCTCGGATGATTTTAATGTTCTTGTCATCAGAAAATATTTTTAAAAATCTTAAGTTAGTACATACGGTACGAAAGACATTCAGAACCACATATATGTTAAAATATATACATTTGATAACAATTATTTTTTTATGAATTTTTATTTAACACCCACTCAATGTTCCAGTAATTGTCACTGCCAGTTTTTCATTTTATCAGTAATTGGCACCCCATGTTACAGTGTTTGACACTGCTAGCTATTCATTTTACCAGTTATTAGCACCCTATGCTCCAGTGTTTGACATAAAATGTTAAAATTCTTATGTGTAAAATATATTATTTTATTATTTTTTATTATTTATTAATTGTTTCGGATAGATGTCAATTACTGGAGCATGGCAATCACTGGAGCACCCTATGTCATTTTATTTTTAACTGTATACTGAAATATATTTTTTAAATAAGAAAATCCTAAGTCTATTTTTGTTTTCTAAGTAACAAATATAAAGTTCTGAACAAAACAGTATTTAATTTAGTACGACAAGACTTATTTTAATCTATTCTTTCACATAAAGACATACAATAACTATATTTCATTCCCTAGCATCAGTTACTATGTTTCTTTTGGTGATAAATTAAAATGTCTATCGTAATTTGCATTAGTAAAGATCTTTGCGAAAAACTTCCGAGCTCTTTCGGTGAGAAATTTCTGATTTTGCCAAGATACTGAAGCTGTTCCATTTTTTAACACGATTTTTTTTCAAATTTCTTTTAACTACTTTAAAAAAGAATATTTGCTGTGAACTTTTTGAATTTTTAATGTGTTGTTTTGAAGTTATGCGAGTTATAGCAAATAAATTATAAAATCTTTCGATACATAGTTTTTATAGTTTTTAATAAATTTTTGATTGTCAAATTTATATTGCAATGTTTTTTTACTATGAAATTTCATTTTATTTTATTAAATTTAAGACTTTTCCGTTTATTTTAATATATTAGATATTAAAATCATTATTTTAGAAACTTTAACTTTATTTTCAGTAGTTAAAATTTTTTTAAAATATATTTTCAAATAAATTGCTTAGTTAACTAATGACGTCATATCCATTTGAACTTTACTTTTATTTATTTTTTCAAAATATTAAATAATAATTATAATTGTACATTATGTATCGTTCTATAGTGAAGCTGTTCCATTTCTTTAGCACGATTTTTCTCAAATTTGTTTAACGTTTGCACGTTCTTTCTTCTTTCTTTTCTTTTTCTTTCTCTCTCTCTCTCTCTTATTATTATTATTATTATTATTATTATTATTATTTTTTTTTTTTTGACATAAAAAAGAAACATATTTGCTTATTTATTTTTGGCATCAATTTGTCTTTTTTTCTTTTTAATAATATAACATTTGAAGTGGGGTTTTTATTTAATGCCTTTTGAACCAATTATCCAATTGACCTAAAAAGTACGGCGTTAGCTAGATTTTGTCCTATTAGTGAGTGTACCAGTTTTTGACAAAATTGGTTCTGTATATTTTAAATAAAAGCAAAACTGTTTCCACTTTCATTCAAGGTAATAGATAAAAACTGGTAACGACGGGAAACGACTGGTAACGACGCTGTCTGGAAGAAATAGTACGTCATACTACTAATAAGATATCTCTGTTAATGAATCAATGAAGTTTTTATGTTTAATTTATTATTTGAATCAATAAACAAATCCTCCAAAACCATGCAAACAATGCATAAAATTTTATTTAATTTTTACTGAATGCAATTGTGTTGTAAGATTTTCCGTTAAATTATACATTTTTCATTAATTTATTCATTTCAAATTCCTGCATAGGCCCTATGAATAACTTTTTTTTCTTCCAATGCATTGTCGTAGCTATGATGTCTGTTTTCAACGTTATCCCCTGGAAACTTGTTCGTTCATTATTAAAAAGAAAAGAAATCAATAATGTATGAACAGAAATTTTATGAGATGATTTCTGACCGTTTTTCATGGGCAGGTTTTTTTTACATGAAAATTGCGATTGTAGGAAGTGTACTTGAAATTATCTCGCGTATAGTATTTCCTTTCTCATTAATTTTACTATCCTCTTTTAACATTTCTTAAAACATTGATACGAAAACGATTCTAAATACAAAGCGTCCTTTGTCGATATTACGTCAAAAGTTACAATTTTGAATATTCTGTGAAAGAATATCGATTTTTTTCTAACACGAAGCCTTAAATAACAATAATAACAATAATATGTTTTTTTTCAAACACTGTTTAAGAAACGACATCTTAACCTAATGATGTATTTATAGTAGTAACCTTGAACGTTCAATATGCATAGGGATGTACGAAGGACATTGAATTGTGGGAGTTTCGGTCTTCAATGCCATATATATAACAATTCTACTACGTGTCTTCAAGGTAGCGAAGAGTATTATCATATATAATACTAATATATTCTTTTATTATTATTATTATTATTATTATTATTTAAATATTTATATTCGTGATTTTTTTCTTATCATTCATCTGCAAGAGTGTCAATTTGTTAATCAAATCTCAAGAGACCTAAATGTATTCAGAAAAAAAAAAAAAAAAAAAAAACTTCGTTATTAGTCTAATATTTCTTTTTTATGGTTTGGTATCATATTTTTGTTTATATTAATTTGTGTTTCAAAAATACTAGGCAAAGGAAGGAAACATTTGTATTTTACATTTTTGTGCACAAAGTGAAAATTAACGCATGCTCTGCTGGAATGCAAATGATAATAATAATAATAATAAGTAAATAATAATATCTAAGACCACGAGTACGGAAAAGAAAGAAAATGACATACACACACACAAAATAAATATATAAATAAAGTAAAATAAATAAATAAAAGTAAAATAATAATAATAATAATAATAAAGAGAATTTAACTGAATAAATATATTCGTGTAGGGAAGACTGTCAGTAGTCAGTATAAAAGGCATGCAATTAGTCGTGTGCGCTTGTGACATCTTCAATCTTAGACTAATTTATTAAAAATAAATAAATAAATAAATAAGTAAACAAATAAAAAATATGCATAGACTATCATTTTTTTTTTCTAAATTTTTAATGTTTTTATTTATTATTGTTTTCGACCCAAACAAACTTGAACTGAAAATGAGATACCGATTTTTGAAATGTGTGTAATAAATGTATTGGGACAAATAACTATACAATGTCATTGTTCATGTGTTTATATATTTTATTACAATTTTTTGTCGTTATGTATTTAAATACAGTATAATTTCTTTTATTATTGTATTTCTCGTGGTGGTCTATCGCACACTGGTAATACGCTTATTTGCTGCTTAAAAAATGAAAAAAATAAATAGTCCTCTCGCCTCGCCTAACCTCTCTCTCTCTCTCTCTCCCCCCCCCCAAAAAAAAAAAAAAAAAAAAAAAAAAAAAGCAGAGGATTGAAAAAGTGCGCGCGTGTCTCTTTACAAATATGAGAAAGTATTTTTATATTTAATGTTTGCTTTTACTTTCTTTTTGAAAAGAAAAGAAAAATACATTCGATCAGTCATTGAGTCACTCACTTTCACTGTTACTGGGACTATTCCCCGTAATATGAGAAAATGATTCATAATGCACGAGTCCTTTTCAAATTTAATTTCTTGTTCTTAAGCAGCATTCACCAGATTTTTCTATTAGTCACTGTCACTTTTATTTTAACTATATCCTATAATTAGCGAAAGTGTTTTCTAATCCATAAATGACGCCTGATTGTTTTTGCTATAGTGCGTATTTATGTTATACACCTTTTTTATATTAGTTTTAGCTCATATTGATTAAAAACTCAAAAATCAAATTAGAATGCAATTCGAATATATCGGATACGTATATTTCGGTTTGGAAATATAATCAGTAGCGCTTTTCTATGTAATTTTTGCCGCAAAAGACATTTCTCCTATTTGTTTCCAGTGTATGGATTGCAAAATACACATTTCGATAACATTTTTTCCACACAGTGGATTTATATCGATAATAATAAAAAAAAAAAAAAAAAAAAAAAAAAAAAAACGTGTATTGAAAAAATAACTATACAACTTTTTAAAAGCGCATTTTGTAAATTAGTGTAAATTAGCACTATAACTTTAAATAATGAAATAAACTGAATGCAATAAAAGAAGTAAAGCTAGAAATACGGATCATGGTTTGATCATATGATGTTACAATCTACTTTAAATGTCCACTGAGACAGAGAGAACGGAAAAAAAAAAATATATATATATATATATTTCAGTGGTTTACATATATCAAAATTATGCATGTGAAAAAAAAAAAAAGTTAACATTAAAATATTTAAATTGTAAAGCTTTTCGCATGCATATTAAAAAACATTTAAAAAAAATGAGTTTACGAGTTTGATTATTTATATTTTTTATCTTTTACGATAAATTATGGGGCGTAGTCTGATCATTTTCAAATGTCTGATCAGAAAAGAAAGTTTGAGAAAAATGTCCCTTTTTCTGATGGGTGGCATTTTAATTTTAGTTTTTGTAAATTCGAATTGTGACACCAGTTATATATATATTGGATATTTTCTACAGTAGCTTAAACTTCTCCAAACTATATTTATTCACACAAAAATATAAAATATACTCTGTTTCCTCCTCCTTCTCCTTCTCCTTCTCCTCCTCCTACTTCTTCTTCTTCTTCTTCTTTTTTTTTTTTTTTTTTTATCAACTTTATTAAATATCTAGTTTTTACTTCAATTAAAAGTAATTATCGCTATTTATGACTTTCTTTGAATGTATGATAAAAATGATTTTAAACTTAAGTTTTATTAAACTGAATGTTTTTAATGATAATTTTTTTGTTTTATGTTTTAATTTGGAAGTTTTTAGAATGTCGTCTTTTTTTATTTACTACAGCAGCAAGTTTCTGGCGGCACGGTGACAACCACCACATACGAAACGACTGTAAAACGAATTTCGAGCGAAGGAAAAGTCACCGTTACAAAGAATAAGCAAGTGTCGAAAAACAAGGTAAAAAAGAAAATAACTGTAAAATGTTTCAATAAATGACATATTTTTTTTTTTTTTTAATATGAAAATATATACAGTCGGCAGCAAAATTATTTGAGTGCTAGCAAAAATTCCTGTGTAAAAAAAAATACACTTAATGCTGTTTTGTTAAATGAATCCTTGTCGAGCCATGTTCTTAGACTGACTAAGACCATGATTCTACAAGGATTTATTTAACAAAACAATATTAAGTGTGCTTTTTTTATATAGGAATTTTTGCTAACGCTCGAATAATTTTCCTGCCGATTGTACAGTCGACAGCAAAAGTATCCGAGCACTAGCCAATAATTCCGATATTAAAAAGGTACACTTAAAACTGTTTTGTTAAATAAATCCTCGTCGAATCACTTTCTTAGACTGACTAAGAACATGAATCGACGAGGATTTATTTAACAAAGCAGTATTAAGTGTACTTTTTTTTTTTTTTTAAGGCAGTGATTGTTGCTAGTGCTCGGATACTTTTGCTGCCGACTGTTTTATAAGACTAGCTGGCTAGAATCACAAACTGAAAATTTATAAATTCAATGCGATTGTTTCATATAATTAATAGAATGTGAGAAATTTTAAAAATTATTGTTAATTTGTTGTATGTTCGTAACAAAATAATAATAAGAAGAAGAAGAAGAACATTAATAGTAATAATAAAGTTTTAAAATATAAGTTAACTTTAAATTAAAATGTGGAAAACTTGAGTGTTCAACCTGTTTCATAAAGCAGACAGAGGCAATATAACCGTATCATTTTCATGCTGTAATGAATGGGTAACATTTTACAATATGTAAACTAAAAAAAAAAAAAATCTATATATCTATATCTATCTATCTATCTATCTATCTATATCTATATATATATTTGAAATTATATGAATACAAAAAGTCTTTAGATGAATGATTGTGGCACAGTGGCCTCTAAAGTTATCGCATTCCAACCTCTCAGGTTATTCTATCATATTTATGAATTATCTTTCATGGGAATACGTAAACAATGTTCCTTCTTTAATTTACCTACAATTGATGACACAGATGAGCTTAAAAGTCAAATAACAGTGACCATAAATAAGAGTATCGATATTTCAATACTTCGGTATTCCAATGACCCCCTAGAGCGCCTGCATGTAAGGGAACCATGTGACACGTCGTATTGTCCAACGCGACATCTTACCCGAACTTACCTTATCTTCAAATAAAATGTGTAAGATGGTTAAAAGGCTTCATTTATGCTTCCAGAAAAAAAAATAGTATGTTGCGGTTATCACATGACTTTCTTCTAAATTTTCCTATACAAATTCCCCCAGTAAAAGTAATTTATTAAAATTATTATTTAAAAAATTATCTTCCATGATAATGCAGACGATTTCCATGTTAGAGAAGTAGTATAGCATTAAAAAAAAGTCAAAAAATTGTTAAAAATGAAAAAAAAAAAATCGATAATTTTATTTTAAATTATCGCAGATCGATGGTTCAACCATTCGTTTTAAAGGGGTCTTTTGAAAGATACCCATCATGAAAGTTTACTCTCCTCGAGGGGGAACGTCCATCCCAGGGGTGGGGGGGGGGAGGCGAGGTTCCTACATACACAATTTTTTTTCCCATTTGACTATCTCTATTACAAATAATTCTTTTTAATTTCATAATGATTATTAACACATTCGTGGCCGCTGACGTGAATTCACGTCATTTTAACTTCTATAGCCAGTTGCCGCTGACGTAAATTCACGTCTTTTCAGATTCTATTCCTGGTTACCGCTGACGTGAATTCACGTCATTTAAAAAATTTCTATTGAAACAATACTTTAGTATTATTTCGATAGTATTATTAGGGTATTAATTCTTTGATAGAATTATAGATTCGTTCTAATATTATATGACTAATCTTCATTTCAAGATTTAGATAATTACAAGAGTAACGTTTCAAAATAGTATATCTAACTTTCATCCATCTCTAAACGTCAAAAGTTTACGGCAACTAGCTTGAGTTTACTTCGATATTTCCCGGCAATCAGTTTTAGAAAAAAGAAAAGTATGTCGGTCGCGAAAGTGTTAAAAAATAATTCTCTTTATGCACATTTATACAAAATTTTGTCCTATAGCACCATATTAAAAATTTAGAAAAAACGGGATGGCAACGCAAGCTGTTGGACAATTTTTACCAAAAGTTGATAGGCACTAATTTATGTCAATGTGTAACTACATACCAATTTGTATGAAGTTCTGTGCAGTAGTATCTGGGATACAGTTGCCACAAAATTTTGTCACGCACACAGAGACAGACAGACATTTTCTAAAAATGGTCAAATCGTGTTCTACAGCTCTCAAAACGTGTAAATCCATCAAAAACCCGAGGCCGAAAATTTTTACGAATCCAATACATTCTTCTACTGAATATAGAAGAAAGTAAAAATTGTTTGTTCCTAAACTAACATATGTTTAAACCATTAAAAGATATCAATGTGCGTCTTCTACAAATTCTAGTCATTTGGACAATGATGACTATTTCTTTTCCTACAAATATGGGTTGGTTGGTTGGCTTTTATTGGCGCAAAATCCGCAGTGGGATATGCTGCGCCAACCTACAAATATGGGAAAATAATTCGTAATTTATGAGTGAAGCATAACTTAATTTACTGTTATATCCTTATTTTAATTTTTACATCTTTAAAACTGAATGAATTCAAATATTCACTTGTTCATCCCCTCTTTTATTATAATTATTATAAACAATAATAATGAAAAGTCTGTTATTTTGTGTACATGGTACATCATTTTTTTTTCTTTACATAATTACTTTTATTTAGCATTTTTGTTTCTTAAATAACATCCACTTAATTGTTCTACTCTCACCCACTTTTACTATAACTTTATCTTATCTTACAATATTATGATATAAAGTCTTATATTATTATATAAGAAAAAAGTTTTATAATTTATGATTGTTGTATGATTTACCTTTTTGTTTTTTAATAACATTCATTCATTAATTCTCTTATTTACCTTTCCTTTAATCTAATTATACCAGGTAATATGGGAAAATGTAGCATAATTTATGAGTTATGCATGATTGTTTTCACTATAGTTACAGATTGTCTTGTACATATGACTGTACATACAGATAGTCTTGTATCTAATGAATATACATAATTAAATTCAATTGTTTTATTTCACTTTCCACTTATTGCAACTACAACTGTATTCCACAATATAGGAAAATGTTTCACTATATCCCGGCTTTATCAGCTTATTGATATGGTGATGGCAGTCTTATAGCAAACTAAAAACTTTAAAGTAGGATAAAACACTTTTCTTTACCCTGCGTGGGCTAAGAAATATAAGGATTCCCAAAACAAGTTGTTTTTTAATACATTTTTCCTTTATTTATGTTGTATAGGCTGGATCAAGCAGCGTATCACAAAGTACTGATGGTGCCTCAACTTCCGGTGCTTCGTCTACTGGTACATATACAAAGAAAAAACGTGTTGCTAAAGTAAGTGAGATTTATATATTTGCTAAAATTAGTTCTTTGAATGTAGCCAATTTCAGTTTCAAAAATAAGTATGCGTGTGTGTAATAGTCGTTCAATTACCTATAAAAAAATTAGCATGTTTTGTGGCCATCACAAAACTTTCATCTATTTCCTATAAAAACTTAACCAATACAAATTGTATGCCAAATTTATTTTTTATCACAATTTTTCTTCATGGCGAGTGCAGAAAATTTTCATCTTAGAAAAGTTTAACACTAAGTGACGAATGAAAGTAATTTTGGGTCGGACGGACAACGTCTTATGAAACGCATTTTTCAAAAAAATTTTGTTTAAAAAAAAAAAAAAAAAAAAGATAGCTTTATATTATCTTAGATTCGTATTTCAAGTACTCACTCGTATTAAAGGTATTGATGAGTTCTTTTGAAAAATACCAATACGAAAATTTTGTATTCCTCGCCCTGGGTGTATCTCCCCGAGACGGAGAAGCGCTGTATACACACACACACACACACACACACACACACACACACACACATATATATATATATATATATAAATAGCTTGACTATTAACTACTACAAATAAATGTTTTTAATTTCACAATGATATTCAATAAAATTCATTCTCTCATTATGTACATTTTACAACAAATTTTGACCTAAGCTGTAATTGAAAAATATGAAAAAGTGTGATATCATCATTTTTTGAGCAATATACACAAATTATTGATACCAATTCATATCAAGGTACATCTAAATTTAAAATTTTATGAAATGCCATGCATTAGTTCTTGATTTAGAGCTACTACTTACAGACAGCTATTTGCTAAAAAATGGTCGAATTACGTTCTGGAGTTCTCAAAGCGTGTAAATCCATCGAAAACCTGAAACGGTAATTTTTTACGAATCCAATACTTTCTTCTATTAAATATAAAAGAAAAGTTTTTCTTCTATAAAGAAAAAAATCCCTTTCTTTTATATTCAGTAAAAGAAGGGAATCATTTAAAAAACGATAAACATTTAAAGGTAAAATAAAAAATAAAAAAAAAAACTGTTTAATAAATGTAAACCTTTTTTAATTTATTTTATTTTTTTTTTTAATCGAAAATCATGAAGATTTTGCACATTTATCTATAAAATGTATCTATGTGAGTATCAAGTGACAGATTACAAACATTTGAGACATTCTTTTATTTTTATAAACTCCAACTCTTTGGCTGTCGGTCAAATGACCATTTTTAAAGTAAGAGTTATAACCGTTTTTTTTTTTTCTTTTAGAGTAAATCTATCACCAGAGGTCAAATAACCATTTTTTAACTTTTGTGACACATATGATTGTCTTTTTATCGTTATTTCATTCATATTTTAAGCCAGAATTGAATCGATTGTTTATGCGATCAGTCACAAAACTGTTTTGCGATTGCTAGCTTTTATTGCGACAGAGTAATGTTACATATGTAATTACCTTAGATAAATGTTTAGAATAGTTGTAAAGAATTCATCAATATTTAAACTAATAAACGTCATTTTCTCTTTTTTTCAGAATGGTCAAGAAAGTTCTGTAAAAAGTTCAGAGAAAGCAAAAAGTCCAACTCAAACTACTCCTATAATAACCATAACCAGAGAAGGAACTTTCTCAAAGGTAAGAAAGAAAAATCATGCGGTTTGCATGCATTATAAACATTCTCAAACTGTACATGCCGCTTACATTCTATAATCTTTAATAGGGGAAGCCGGGGTAATAAGAGACAGGGGTTATAAGAGACGCAGTCAAAAAACCCACCAAAAAATATACTTAGACAACTTTAAAAATATGTAATATTAAGTATCATGTGTATTCTTTACAACAATACACTTATTGAGACGTTTATAACACATTTTGAATTCTTTTTATACGACGAAAAAAAACCTTCACTTTGAACTTACCCTGAAAGTTCGTGACTTTTTCTAAATTTTTCTTAATTTTTTTTTGTAGGTAAGATGTTTGGGATTTATTAATGTGTAACCTTTTGACCAAGACTATGACTTTGATGTACAATTTTTTAAAACCTTGAAAGCATTCTTTATTTACATGTTCTAGACATGTTTTTTATTACCCCATTTTTATTTTTTGTGGGGGTAATAAGAGACATGAGTCTCTTATTACCCCCACTGTTAATTACTGTACCCCCCACCCCCCATTGTAGTTTCTGTTAATTGTGCCTGACTAGTTTACGAAGAGTTTACCAGGTGTTAGGCCCAGTCTAAGTTTACCAAGGGAACATTTGTTTTTCACTTTAAATCAAAAAGCAGTTTTACTGATTTGGCTAGATCATATTTAGTTGTTATGATTATGTAAATTTATGTTTAAAATGTGTATAAGTTAGTATTTAGTCATTAATACTTCATTACATAATAAATAAGTTCATTTATAATTACTAGAAAAAGCTTTTATAACATTTTTTTCGCTTGTATACACTTCAAAGATACGTCTTTTTTGCCTACACTTTAGAAAATGGATAAAATATTTTCTGCCCATTTCAGAAATTATATTTATGTTTTTGGTTAATCCCTAGGTTATGTTGATTATGTTGAACTATCATTAAGTACAATATTATATTATTTAGGACCTAATATTAAAAGAAATGAATTTCACAAACACATTTATGACAGTTAATTTTCGAGAAAACATATTTTTTTGGATGGATGTAAATAATAAAAATTAAAAACTATTGGCTGATTGAGAATTGTTTCCAGATGTCTTTTATTATCCCACATGATTTTACATTGTTATATATGGACAGTTACAAGCCTGGTCTCTTATTACCCCGCGTGGGGTTATTAGAGACCAGGATTTAATGAAAATTTAGAAAACAAAATTAACAAAAAATTTAAGTTCAAAAATCACCTAAAAAATCACGAGGAGTCCATTTAATGAAATTAATACGAGACATTTATTTCAAGTTATTTAGATTAATAGTATAGATTTTATTAATATTTTTTGTCTCTTATTACTCCGGCTTCCCCTATGTTTTACCTATACTGGTCGACAGACGTTAAGGAACAACCTGTTTTCCCTTTCTCTTCTTTTGCACGTAATTTTTAAACAAATAAACATATGAACGTAAAATTTGGATGGCCTGTTCGTTATCCTATTATTAACAGAATTTTATGTAACTTTAGCATTAGAATATTTTTTAAGCTAATAAATATCCTTTTTTCTCTCAAAAGTAAACTGTGAAATAAAGGAAAAATTTCCAATAATTTTAGAAAGAACACTTAATGAAAATAGGTCATAAGGATGCCTTACAGATAGGCGAAGATGCATACGCATCCATATGTTAGATTACAACGAAATATTTCTACCTGTATTCGCTTTTCAGTTTTTTATTTTTTCTTCTTTGTTTTGCATGTGAATAACTTTTTAAAAAATATGCATACAAACATGAAAATTGGATAAGATATTCATTATAAAATTATTTATCGACATCATTATTATTCTAGTGCTGAGTATAGTTTATAAATTAGTAATTATATATTTTTTTAAAGTTCATTATAAAAGTAAAAGAAAAGTTAATACAGAAAGAAAAATCGAGATTTAGTTTAACATTTCAAGGCATGTGCGTCTTTATCTATCTCTAATGCATCCTTTACACCACTTTTCATTAATAGTTCTTTCCTAAAGTTATTAAAATTTTTCATTTTTTCCAAAGCTTAATTTTGAGAGAAAAATGAATATTTATTAGCTTAAAAATTATTCTTACGCTAAAATTACATAAAATTCGGTTAATAATATGATAACGAATAGGCCATCCAAATTTTGTGTTCATATGTTTATTTGTTTAAAAAGTATGTATAAAAGAAGAGAAAGAAAAAACAGGTTGTTCCTTAACGCTTGTCGGCCAGTGTAATTTATGAAACTTTAAAAAACATTTGTTTTTAATTAGAGAGGAAGCAAACTGTCTCAAAATAACTTCATAACTTTATTCTTAAAAAGTACCATAGATTTCCTTTTTGAAGTTCTGCATATTGTCTAGAAACAGAAAAACTATCAAAATATATTTTGTTTTTGACTATGGAAGAAAGAATCTCATAAAAACAACTTAATAACTTTATTTCTGAAGAGAAATGATTAAAATGGCTGCTTTTTGTGTATATCTGTATAACGTTTAAATTTGCATTGCAATTTAGTGTATTAAAATAATTCTACGTTAACTTGAAATTTTAGTTTGACATTGCATTAGTTTCTAAGAGAAGGTTTGAGAGATTGAGAGCTATTGCGTAGACTTGCATTTCATCTAAAATTTGCATACGCACTAAAAAAGTTAAAAAAAAAAAAAAAAAAAAATCTCATAACATTGAAAATTTGAATTGAGAGATTTCCATTTTATAAAAAATTTTAAGAACTATTTTAGCATTTTAGTGTTTAAACCATGCATAGACATAATTCTTATGCTTTTTTTAAAAAATAACATAAGCTCTTGCACAAACTTATTTATATTTGAATTATTTCCGCTAAAACATAAGAAATATATCTACGCAATATTTATCATTTTAATAAGCATGTTTTGATTGTTTTCCATTCTAATACAAAACATATTGAAAAATGAGTCTTTTATAACTTTAAAAGAAAATTTTACCTTTAAGGGTTTATTTTATATTTTTAATACCAGCCACCGTCGGCGACCAGCTGGTTCGCGATCCTTGAAAAATCCGACTTTACGAAACTCCCGCTCGGTAGCGAATGCGGCGCCTTTTTCCTGTTTCAGGTCTTACAACAGCTTATTGACATATAGTGAAAATTGCTTTATTGAAAAATTTAATCATAGTAAATTTTCGCTCTGTGTCAAATTTTACACTTCTACGTTCAGTAGGGGCTGGACGTATAGCTATAGATGCACAGACAGACAGACAGACATCTTCGTTTATTATTATAGATTCATTATTAAAAGATTGCTAATTTTTGAAACGTTCTATAAGGAATGCAAAAGAAAAAAATTATAAGAATACCAGTGGCCGATCGCTCAAAACTTTTAGACCGGAAGTGCCGTATTCGAATCCATGCCGCGCTTATCGGCGTATCCTTCCGAAGTTTTTCATGACTTTCTCCAAAACTCGCTTGAATACGGTAGAGGATCCTTTAGAAAGACGTATACGGAAGGCATTCCATCTAGGTTTAGGCGTTGACTTCGACACCATCATCGCCTGAATAACTAGCATTTTCTCGTTAAGATACTTGAAATTAAGCTGCGGAATCTTTTTCTTTTATGAGATTTTCCTATAATTTTTTTTTTTCAATAATCGAGAATTATACCTAACATGTCATTGAAATAGGAAAAATTGTGTTTTCCTCAAAAATTCTTATTTAATATTTTTTTTCTCATCATTAAGGCAATATTTAATGTTCGATTTTTAATTTAAAGGTTAACAAATACTTTATACCCCCCCCCCCCCCCCCACACACACACACACAAAAAAAAAAGATTTAAGGTAATTTTAGTTTTCTCTTATACGTTCTTTAAGTTAATTTTTCTTCTTAAACAGTTCTAATACACACATATATTAAAAAAAAAAATTCCAGTTTTTTTTTAGCGACATAATTGTCTTTTCTTTCTTTCTTTTTTTCTTTTAAGGACTAGAAGGAATATTAGTTTCAATCTGGATAAAAACGTCGTCGCCAGTTTTTGTAGACCAGTTTTGTGTAACACCAAAAAAGGGAAAAATAAATTAGAATTATCAGTCCCATTGTTACAAATTTGGTACGAAATGAAAGGGGCAATCCTTCTGGATCCAGGAGTGCAAACAGTTTTTCGACACAAAAATTATATTTTTTAAAATTAACTAAAGTATAAAATTTAGGTGGCAACACTTTATTTTAATTAATTTCAGTCATTTTAAAAAGTACGTAGTCCAGTTTTATGAAAAAAAAAAAAAAAAAAAAAAAAAAAAAAGAGATAAAAATAAATTAAAAATCAAAATTAAAAATTAAAAAATTAAAATTAAAATTTTACAGATTGAAATTAATAGCCCTCCGTACTAAACTAAGTTCTGTCTTTGACAAAATTTTTATTTTTCTTCAATTTCATCCGTTGTATTTTCCTTTACTATTAATTTACCCTATGTTATTTTCTTCACTGTTGAAAGTTTTCTCTTCATCTCGTCTTGATTAGATTTAATTTCTTCACCCAGACTGTCTTTCATTTTTTTTAAATATTAATTTCAATTAATCAAGTATTCAATCTTTTTTTCATTTAAATATCCCAAATATATTTTCAGCTAATAGTCTTAAAATTACTATTTTCTCTTGTTAAAGTAAAAACATGACAAACGAAATGGTCTATGCAAATATAGTAAATAGCGTGCTTAATGACAAATGTCATGATTATTGTTTAAATGCGAATATATTGTTCCTATTTAACATCTGCTTAAATTCTTAAATGCATTCGTAGATACTATTTATTTACAAATAACTTTACAAAAAATACAGTTCTTTTTTGTTTACGCCTCTAAATTTCTTTTATAAAAATAAAAATTATCTAAAGAAATGCAATTAGTTAATACAGTGAAATGAAACGGTACTCATAAAACACAGTTTGAAACAGTCGAACCATTGTTTAATACGTGCTTATATGCTATATATTTATTATTAAGTTTTCGTGAAAGCATTTGAATAAATTAAACCATTGTATTTATTTTTATATATTTTTATATATTTTTAGGACGAAAAAGAATCTAGAGTGCAAAGTCTAGACAGAGGAAGAAGTCCAAAAACTGTATCAAAAACTACAGTGGTAAAAAGCAGAGATGTTAAAGTAAGTAATTATATTTAATGACATATTTTACTTGATTTTGTTTAGAAAAAATATTTTTCACAAATTGTAGGACGAAAAGGTTTTCAAACTCTTAACTGATTGTTATATTGTTGAAGAATTTTTTTTTTTTTTATAGGCTAGGATCAGTAGTGTAGGGATATCGACTCTGTAGTGTAGAATCATAGCCTCCTAAACTAGATGCCTGGGGCGTATCTCGGAACCTTGGCAACAGTTCAAGCGGTAGACAGCGCAACCTGGTACAGATTGCACGACTTTCTTATTCAACAACCACCAAAAAATTTTAAAAGTGGGATTTGATATACATAAAAGGCAAATACAATCGAAGAAACGTTGATTATATATACTATGTATCACTTTTAAAAATTTTTGGTGGCTGTTGAGTAAAAAAGTCGTTCAATCTGTACCAGGTGGCGCTGTCTACCGTTTGAACTGTTGCCTAGTTTCCGAGCCACTCGACGGGCATCTAGTTTAGGAGATTATGGTAGAATATTAATCCAATACTGCCCAATAACTGCCGAACTCGCTGGAGATTGAATATTTTACCAATCTTGTTCAATATTACCTGACATTGACAATGTTGAACTTAAAATCCTAAATTTACCGAAAAGTTCGATTTTCGATTTTTAATTTATATTTTCTTTTATTTTTCAAAAAATAGAGGACAGAAAACAATTTAACACCCATTATATTATAATCTGTTATACACTCTGTATAGGCTTATTCGATGTACTGCAATATCAGTATGTAAAGATACTTTTCAATTTGCGCATTTATATAAATGGAATAATTTGCAGACGTTATACTCTTAAATTTTATAATGACCGAATAGATGAAAGAGATAAGCATACTATACTTAGTATTCATGTTAACAGTCAAAGCAATTTTTTTTCTACACAGGTGTTTAAACTTTTAAATGTAATAAGTACTGTTCTGTCATTTACTTTAATTGTGGATCTTTATTAACGATTAAGCTGCTGTTGATTGACTGTATTTCAATAAAGACCAGAAATGGAATATTTAACTGAAAAATTGAAAAAGAAAATTGTAAGCAAATACTGGTTTGGGAAGTTATTATTGATGTTATGCATTTTCTAAATAAATAATATTTTAATACTATATAATAAACTGATGTGCTATATCATAGCTGCCAACGCCTCATTAGTATTCCTTAGTATTGTTAATACCTGCCCCTTTTTCTACACCACTTATTTTTTAGAGTAATTCTCACCAAATTTCTTTCTTTTTTTTTTTTTTTCCAAGAGCTAGGCAAAAGTTACCGAGGACTATAAAGTTACAAAACAAATTATAAACAATATAACATAGAACAAAAGACCGAAGTCATTGCCTAAGGAGAGATCTTGCCTCCCAGTATCTCGACTCTTCTGTAGAACATCGAAGATCCCCACAACGGGGCAGATGGTCCCTGTCCATTACTTATCCAGAATCACAAAGTGAGCAAGTAGAATTGTTTAAGATACCTATGCGCTTCAAATCGGAACAGGACAATTCCACCGAGATTTTAATCCCCTATTCCCCACATAGGACAATTCCGCCAAGAATTTTAACCCCCCTTTTCCCACATAGGACAACTCCGCCGCGCCATTTTCCTGAGACGAGAAGTGGGGGTCTGCAGCAGTATTTCCACTTTTGGCGACGCATCGCACTTTGGCGGCACATTGAGCATTATAAGAGCCCTTCCCCTTCGCTTTGGAAAGTTAAGTAAAAGTAAAGCAGATTTTAACCAAAATATGAATTAAAAATTGTACTCATAAACATGCATTCAATTTAATTTTTCATTATTATTATATGTTCTTTTATTTAATAATTATTTATTCGTAATAATAAATTCTTCTATTATTAAATTTATTTCTAATTTTCGTGTAGCACTTGAATATCATAAGATTCAAGTAATAATTAAGAAAGATTACTCAACTTAGATTAGATTGTTCCGATTACATTTATAAAATTATTAAAGGATAAATAAGAACTTAAATTTTCTTTACTTAACGTATATTCAAATATATATTATTTAACTTCAACTTGTATAAACTTATAGTAAATCTTCTTTACTTAACTTATATTTTCTTTACTTTGCTTTATTATTATTATTATTATTATTATTCAACAGTGATAAATAACAGTAATAACAACAGTAATAATTCTCTGCGATTTTCATCGCAGAGAATCTCCTTCTGCATATATCGTGGAAAATAGTTTTAATAAATAATAATTTTATTAAATAGCTTGTAATACGTGAATTTGTATAGAAAATGTATAGAAGGAAGTTTCGTGGTTGTTATAACATAACTACTAGTTGATACTAGAGGAACATCCAGAAGACAGTTTTTAGTAACATAGTTGATTTTGTTGGGAGACTGGAAAGAAATCACTCTGGGAAAAAAAAAAAAAAAAAACAGAAAATTTTACCACGAAAAATATCTTTCCGGAAAAAGAGCCCACGTATTAATGGATAAAGAATTTTATAATGGTATTCTGGATCGATTAAAAATAAAAATGATGGAACAGAAATGTCCGAAAATAACTCTTTTAAATGGACGACTTTTAGTAATATAAATGATAAATTGATTATTATAGAATGCCATTCAAATTTAATATTTGGTAATACCTGTAGCTAAAATTGCTGTTAATTAACCTTAGAGATAGCAGGTGGCTCTGCATATATACTGCATATGTAGCAGTTTCCCCCTTCTTTAAGGAAGGTTATATCTCAGCTTCCACTGTGTAAAAGTGCACCAAAACTGTGCATGTGATATGCATATCATGTAAAATTCTGCTGATTTAATTTGGTTGCATATCAGTCAACAAGTGCTATACTCAAATTTTATCCTATTTACATGAACACTCTATCCCAGATTCTATGTTATACAGATACTCCAAACTTGGTTTAAGATGTACAAATTATAAAAAAAAAATATGTTTATTGAGATTTACAGATACACTGTACAAAAAGGTGACGCTGCTATTATTTTTTGTTGCCGGTATATAACATAAAAGCTGAGATGGTCTTAAATTGAAATGTAGTTAAATTGCAGCATAGCAGTGTCATTTTTTGTCCAATATGCATTCAAAATGAATAGCATGTACTAATAAATGCACTTTAAAAAAATAAGTAATCAAGTTTCGGGAATGCATTACGTTTTATATTAATAAATAAATAAATAAATAAATAATTATAACTTTTATAAATCAAATCTTTTTTTTTTTTTTTTTTTTAATTTGCCTCCTTGTTTAATGGTATTAAATTACGACTTTTCATTCGTTCAGTCAATAAGCATTTCTAACACTAAAGGTTGTTGCCTTTTAAAATGAAAAATCTGTAGTTGAGAAATATACGGAAGCTATACATCTATACAAATTACTGTGTCTATGGGTTTTACTGAAGTTTAAGAAATTGACAAATTAAACAACTTTCTTCTATAAAAATGATTACGTGTATAAAATGAAAAAGTGCATAAAAATAAAGATATTTTTTAATGCATTTTTGACATTCTAATAAGAGATTATCTTTTTCCTTAAATTATCATTAACCATAACTTTCAATACCATTTTCAATCCTCTACCTCTATAATTAATACTATGTTAAAAACGTACGACAAATTTCATGTTTGCATATCAATATATAGATTATTACTATTCTTTTGTGTATTTAATTTTAACAAAATTCGAATGCATGAAGTTTTAGCATGGAAAGTGTCGCCAACTTTTACTTCGCCAAAGGTAATGCCTTCCCCTCCTCATTCGGCGGAATTGTCCTATCGAGGGAAATCGACGGAAAGGAATGCGGCGGAATTGTCCCATTGAGGGAAACAGCTGAGGAAATTTTCGGCGGAGTTGTCCTATGCTTCGGCGGAATCACGTCGTGCCCCTTCAAATAAGCGGCAAGGCAGTTGTGTCTTGTAGATAGGCGGAAAGTCGCAACTGCCTTACGCCTTGGTTTATTAGGAATAAGAGAAGGACTAAAATTCTTCAAGTTATTTAGAGCTGTACGATTCTCGGAAGAGAAATGGAAGAATTTAAGTCCTTCTCTTATTTCTGATAAACCAAGACGTAAGGCAGTTGTGACTTTCCGCCTATCTAAAGGACACGACTGCCTTGCCGCTCATTTGAAGTGCATATGCATCTTAAACGATTCTACTTGCCTACTTTGTGATTCTGGAGGAGTAATGTAATTATAACTAAATAATAAGAAAAATATTCTAAAGAAAGACTGGTGAGAAAAAATGTCAGGTACTAACAATACTACGGAATATTAATTGGGATGTTGGCAGCTATGGCTATATACAAGGGATTTGAGAATATAAATATATTATCTACTTTGAGTGGTTATTCTTAGAACAAAATTTTTATTTTAAAAACAGATGCAACCTAAAATTTATTAACATCTTCCCCATAAATGTTGTTTCTTAAGGCCTATCACATGCATGAAATCTGTATAGAAAATTTCATGCATGTGATAAATTTTCACATGCATGAAATTTAAAGCATGAAATCTGTATAGAAAATTCTGTTATATTTATGCAATTGAACCTTGATACTTCTAATATAAGAACATCTAAAATTTCTCGATATCTTCGTAATATTAATAACAATATTTATTGATATCTTTCCAGTCAATAGTTATCTGATTTTTTTTTTTTTTTTTTTTTTTTTTATTCTTATTAATTTATATTACCTATTCATTTTGCAATGCATAAATGATTCGCTTTATTTACATTACTTTCACATATAATTGCTGTTTTTCATAGCTATAATTCTTCTGTTACTTTACTCAGTACTATTCTTAATTTTAATTAAAGTTGTAAAAATTAGAAGAGATACTGTGACTAATTCGAACAATAATTTTTTTCTCAAGAGAGATTACAATTTCAAGAGAAATTCTATTTATTTAACCCGTTAGTAGTCGCTAGTTGGTCGATTCACCGCTCATTCTTTCAGTGTTTATTCAACAGCCACCAAAAATTTTTAGAAGTGGCATTTGATATACACTGAAAAAAAAAAAAAATCCCGTAAGATTACGGGGAAAGCCCGTCAGCAGAGATTCCAGACAAAGCCCGTAAAAAGAAACGCTTAGACCGTAAAGTAAGTATAACCTTAAATTACGTTACATGCCTGTAAAAAAAACATTTTGCCCATAAAACCAAGGTTTTTTTTTTCGGGCTTTGCTTGGAATCTCTGCTGCCGGGCTTTCCCTATAATCTTACGGGATTTTTTTTTACAGTGTATATAGACTCGACTGGAATAATCGTCGATTATGTATATCAAATGCCACTTCTAAAAATATTTGGTGGCTGTTGAATAAACACTAAGAAATGGTTAAAAACATTTTGCAAAACACTGTAAAAAAACATTTTGCCCATAAAACCAATGTTTTTTTTACGGACTTTGTTTGGAATCTCTGCTGCCGGGCTTTCCTCATAATCTTACGGGATTTTTTTTTACAGTGTATATAAAAGACGACTCGACTGGAATAATCGTCGATTATGTATATCAAATGACACTTCTAAAAATATTTGGTGGCTGTTGAATAAACACTGAAGGAATGGGCGGCGAATCGATCAACTAGCGTCTACTAACGGGTTAATTTGTGAAATTCTATAAAGAATTTTTTTTTTTTGTCTTTCGTTAAAGTTGATAATTTCATTTAAAACCATTTTAGCGTTTCTGAAAAATAGCGTAAAAATGTTATTGAAATTTGAGGAAATTTTGAAAATTTAGAGAAAGTGAATGTAATTCTAAGAATTAATGCAATATAAATGTACACTATAATGAGTATCATAAAAAAAAAAAAGAAAAGTAAATAAATAAAAATAAAAAATGAAAATAAATAAATAAGTAAAAAATAAATAAATAAAAAATAAATAAATAAATCGAATAAATCTTAGCTTTCTATTCTATAAACTAAATGCTATATTGGTAGTAATTATGTTAAATATCCCATATTTAAGAAAAATGTTAGTTTTATTTATTTATTTATTATTTAAATATGCGAGTGATACACTACATGTTGTGTAGCAGATTATTTACTTAATTTGTGTTTAAATTTTGATTTTATAAAAGTACCATTAAATTATACTATTTTAAACGGATTAAGAAGATAAAGTATAGTATTAACAACAGCAAAATTACATTAGCTAATATAACACAAATAATTTTTTATAGCTACCAAAAAAGTAAACATTTTTTCGTTATTGGCTATATTGAATCAAATAAAAACAACCTGCTATAGTATGTAGAGAAATGCGATTATTTTTTCAAAAATCGTAGCGTAAATAGACAAACAGGCAAACAAACCATAATAAATTAATTTTATTAGAAGTTTCGTCTATATTTGCAATAATACTTAAAATATCAAAATTACAATATGTGAAAATATTAAAACAATACACTCATAAATACACTTCTAAAAAAAGATAAATTCCGATCGAAAATTTATCTCATGCAAATTTCTGAAGTACTATCTTTAGCACTGCTTCAATCGTTGAATATCTAGTTTAAATGAAATACGACCTGAAGTTTATTTTTCTGAATTTTTCATTATCTTCAAGGACGCACAATGCTATTTACATAATGTATGTTTAAAGTCTGCACAAAGAACAGCACCGGCGAATCTTGAAATTTATCTAGCAGATAAGAATAATAGTTTGGGGATTATATCACAGGTTTTTAAAGAGAACTGTATCGTCGTTATTTATCGTCTAGTTTTATTTTCTTTTCCTCTCTCTTTTCTTTTCTTTCTTTGACTAAAGAACTTTATTTAGAAGTGAATAATATCTTGTTCGTCTCAAAAAAGATAAATGCATGCATAAATTTTTTTTTTTTTTTTTCGTTTTTGATAAATGGAGTTAAAATGTTATAAATAGTAAAAGAAGAACCTGTCAATGGGTGGGAGCTTTATATGTATTTATGTATTTAAATATATAATGTTTACATTACTGAAATATTTTATTTCTTTTATTCTTAGTTTTTTTTTCTTCTTTTTCTTCTTCTTCTTTTTTTTTTTTTTTTTTTTTTTTTTTGAGCAAAGTGCAGTGCATTTTTTTTTTTTTTTTTTTTTTTAAATAGTAGCTTAAAATTCTATTAATAGTATTTTCCCACATCAATGCCAATAATGTTTTGGGCATATCATAGATACCAACATTTTAATATATTCCGTAGTATTTTTAGCTGAATAAGTGGTGCGAAATAAAAGCAGGGCTAAAAGTATTCCGGAATAAATTAACACGTTTGCGACCGCATGCTTTTGTCTTTTTGTCAGTCAGGCCCGCCTGTGGGCGTTATTCTCCCAAGTTACAACATTTGAGGACAAAATTTTCTGTATTCACATTTATATTATTAATGGATACACATTATTATTATGCACTCTCTAATCAAAGTATTTGCATCCATAGTATATTGATTGTACAAATATGAATATTGGGTATGTACTTAAGAAATAAATAACATACAAATTGCGAAAGAAACGCCCACTGGCGGAGTTACAGATTTTCAAATGAGATGAATCTACGTCAGCGGTCGCGAAAGTGTTAAAATGTTGGCATCTATGGCATATATATATTGTCACTAATAAGAAATCAATTGCTATTACTTCTTATCATTGACTGTGATGAAGATTTAGCAAATTAATAATTTTAGATATTACTATGCAGTTCTTATTAAGTTTGTATTAATTTAAGTATAAGTAAAAAAAAAAAAAAAAAAAAAAAAAAAAAATTGCTTTTTATTATAATATGCAAAAATTTTTAAGCATATCTATAATTTCATAAAAATTTTCATGATTTCATTTCTGTTTCACGCGTTTGATTTTAAATAATTAGAAATGAACGCTTTAAAATTGTGCAACGGACAAACGTGTTATTATTATTATTATTTTAAATTCTTTTAGGTACTCGATTATAAGATCTATCCACCAACGTAAGATTTTTTTTTTGGTGTGTAGTAGCATATATTAAATTCCCTTACATCGGAATACAATATTTATGAAATCAGTATAAGTTACGGCTGAATGTATATGGATTCAACATATACAGAAAAAAATTCTAAAATTGGTCGATTCTAGCAGGGACCGCAGCATTGCTATATTTTTGAGTGCATTTTATAATACTTTTACGACTAATTTTTCAATAAATATTTAAAAAAAAAAATGTTTTAATGCTATATTTGTATGTTAAAAAATACTGTTTGAAAATATTGCTAACAAAATAATAAAAATATCTTACAAAAAAATAGGAATGATGCAATCACTAATTTTAGCTATTGCCTCGAAAATATTAAATTAAAACAACCTATGTTCTATAATGAAATTTATGATGTATATTTAATTTTTATTTAATTTTTTTTTAAGAAATAGTTCACTTTTTTAACGATTTTGCCGAAAAGAATGTTACAAAATAAATAATCATCTTGATATTTTTAATCCTTGAAATCAATTGAACAACTGACTTTTTAATCACTTCTATTGCAAATTTAAATAAGTGATTATGAAGAAAAAAAAAAGAAGAAGAAGAAAAAGAAGAAATTTTAATGTAACTTTAATAATGTCACGAAAAAGTCCGTATACTTATTGTTTTCTTCTTATTGAAGGCCATTAATAAAATGTATTTTCCATTTCCGCGTCCTTTATTAAACCATAAATTATTTAAATATTGAGCGCTGTAATTGGTAAATCAAAGCATAAAAGTCAACATTCATTCATGGATAGTGAATTTTATGCTTTAGTTTACCAACTACCTAAGAAATAATTCAAATTAAAATTTTTACCGTTATATTTTACAATATCTTTTCTGGTGCAATTTGATAATAATATTAGAATTTTAGATTCCTTCTTGTCGCAAAAAATATGTTAAAAGCACGATGATGAATAATTTTCGATTCAGCAGTCTTTAAATTTTAAAAAGATATCGTTTGGGAACTTTTATTGAAAATTCATGTATTATAATGAATTATTCGAAAGTGAAAATATATTAAAATTTAATTTCCCTTATTAAATCTGTCAGCAAACAATAAATGTAATTTTTTAATATGTATAATTTTTTAACTTGATAATCTAGCGATAGATTTGACAGCTACACTGAGAAAAAAATCTGTAACTGACATCTAGAATCTAAATTATGACTCTAGAAAAAATAATTCCATGTCATCCTTATAAATTCTAGTCCCCTTGAAAAGCGAGTTCTAGAAGCCCCTATTAGAATTGTAGAGCGTTTGCCTATATTCTCGAGGGCAAAGTTATTTAAAAATCTCTGTAAATAAATGAGACTACAAGAGGCGGGTTTCAGCAACTATAATCTTGGTTTATGACTCAATTATAGAAAATCAAGCGAGAATTTCTCGCAATACAAAATATTTAGAATATTCGGATTATTCAGAATATTGTTTCACGATCTAGAAATGTGTAAACTAGAAATTATCGATCATTTCGTCTATTCAGTTTATTGGCGTGCCTTATGCGTATAGCTCGGAAATCTATATTTCTAGTTAAGGGATTTAGAAAATGGCCACTTATTCATTCTAGAGGAAGGCGGTATATATATATATATATATATATTTCAGTGTAAGCACAACATGCACTTAATTGTAGTTTACCAAATTTATAAAAATTAATCCTGGGACAAAAGTAATAAATCGATCTAGATCCCGTCATTAACCTTTTTGTCAATAACCCATTAAACATAGCAATCCACTGCAATTACCCGGTGATAATCTGCTGAAACTGGAATTCAGAACCAGACGGTGCATCCTGAAGAGCGTTATTTTGCTTTTATTAGTTGCTTAACAAATCTATATTGAATGGGCGTTTCAACTCTTTATAATTTTTCTCTTAAATGTATAAACTGAAAAAGTAAACTAATTATTTTTTATAAAAATCTTAAGTAGACAAATATGTATTTTTTTTTTTTTTTCATATTTCGTACGGTTTGTGTTAAATAATTTAGTTTTTATATTATAAAACATTATGTAACACTTTATATTATAAAAATTTTCAGTAATTTTTAAAAAATATATCTCATTTTTAATTTCAGAATGGTCAAGGTAGTGTAGTACGAAGCTTAGACAGAGATGCTAATGCCAAAAAAGCATTTATAGAATCTGTCCTTAGGGATAAAAAATTAACAAAGGTAAAATTTTCTTGTTAAAAAATCTTTTCTACTCGAAATAATCATAAATACATAATAAAAGTACTGATGACTTAATAATGCAATAACTTGGTTAATAATTTTTTAAAGAACTATTTACTTTGAAGAAAAATTTTCCAATAATTTTTTATATATTTATGGGTATGTTTTTTTTTTTTTCCTTTATTCATGAAGTGAAAATACAGTATTCGCGGAAATTTTCGATTTTCGATTTTAAATGTGTTTGGATGCTCTTGGATATCGTAAAAACAATTTGGCTATTTTCAAACTGATGTCTATCTGTCTGGTTTAACTATGCGTATACTAAACAATTTTACGTGCGTTTTAACTTAAGATTGAACAAAAAGAATATCCATGAAACTTTACATTTAACTCAAATATGAGATATGTTGGTGTGGATTACATTTTAATGTGTATAGCAGAAAATGCGTCGTTCTTTGCCGCACATTTTATGATTGAGATGATAGCTTTTTATTTGTCTTCTATTGCTTAGAATTTGATCAAATATAATGTTCCGATTATAGTATTTTCATAATACAAATGTCCATTAAAGTAACATTCGATACGCCCAATATTTGTTTAAGAAAGATTTTCAAAAATATAAGAACTTGCAAACCAAAAATTATTATTACATTTTTATACATAGCTGCCAATTTTTATGCATATTAGCAATTAGAAATTTTTAACAGAAACCTTTTCTAAATTTCTATGGAGTGATTTACTGTTTAAGTTAAAAAAAAAAAAAATGTCTCTAATTAATGTGGTATTAAAAAAGCATAAAACTTGGCAGCTATGTATATATCACAGCATATTGTAACAAAATTTGCAGAAACAAATTTTCAAACAAATGCCTGAAAAAAAAAAAAAAAAAAAAAAAAAAAAAAAGAGTCAAATGACATACCTCTAAGCTTATGATCAGCCTCAGCAGCAAAAATATTTCAATTTATCAGGTGATTCATTTTGTTAGATCTTTTAGAAATTTCCAGCTAACTCCTTAAATTCTAGTTGTTGAAATTAGGGACAAGAATTTTCTTAATTTAGTAATTTATCGCGATGTGCTCCCAGACTTTCGCCAAGTTTATTGCAAAGCCCCTTTTTAGAATAAAGGAATTTGAAATAAAGGATCTATTTGGTGGCTGATATTTGAAAATAATGAAAATTTGAGACTTCAAAGACAATTTTTTTCCCTCCACAAGATTAAACAAAATAAAATTATTCTAAAAGAAACAAAACACTGTCGTCTAAATAAATTTAAAGAATGTATGTAATAGCAATTATTTTAGGATACAATGTAAAGTGTGAATGACATTTAAGTTTATTATTATTGTTATTATTCCCTTTCGTTGTTAATGTAATGTTAAAAAAAAAAAAAAAAACTAGTAAGATAACTTATATTTTTATATTTATAGAACGCAGCCGAAATCACCTTTTATGAATCTGGAAAAAGTTTTTCAAGTGCTTCTAGTTCGACAAAAGTTAGGGCAAAAAATATAACATCAAAAGTAAGTAACCGTTTATATCTTCCTCAGTTGTTTTGGAATTGAGATAACTTACTTTTCTACATGTCTGTCGACTACTAATTTACTTACTTTTTGCCTAGAAAAGTAGCTAAATTAACAAATCGAATGGCCTATACGGTATCGCAAGCTAATCAATAAATATTCAAATTGTTTATCCATTCCGAATAAATTTCTTCCTTTATTATTTTTTCCGTCATGCAAAGTGCCTTCTAGTGGTGCTTTCCACCATGAGGTGCTTTGCACGAGGTTGAAAAATGCAAAGTTTATCTAGAAACACTTTGATTTTTCATGAATCATCCACATTACAAATTTCGTGACTAACTTCTTATCCGTTTCAGTTGCAGGATTCTGCTTACAGTAAAAGATTATTTATAACCACCCTTAAAATTGCCGTTATGTTATTTTGTTAAAATAAAGTACATTTTATTGACAGAAATTGTAAAATGTATGGTCATATTTTGGGCACGTTTCGGACAGTACATGAAACTATTCAATTGTTAGTTTTCGGAACGATCACTAATTTTACGCAAAAGTATTTTGAAATCGGTGACTTCTTCGTACTTCTGGTACATCATTTACGGTACAGAACAGTGACAAAGGAGCCTGTTTCAAAATGACTCCAATGTAATCGCTCTTTTTTTTTTTTTTTTTTTGGTTAAGCACGTATCTTGTTAAGAAACGTTACCGGCACAGTTTTTAGACTTACTAAATCATTCCCATCTATGTAGCATTATACGTGAAATGTATCTCGGCTTTCTCATGATTCCGAAATACTTTTAATTACGAATCATTGTTTAGAAAATTTTAAGTACGTAGGTCAATCAAAATGTTAGTTGAAAAATTTCATAAAACTTTTCATTACAAGGCTATTTTCTTGGAATTTTGTGGCAAAATTTCAGAAGTATTATCTGTACTGTGTGATGAAGAAGTATTTACGCGACGATTTTAGTTTGTCTTATAATCAGGCATAAGCCTGTCTCGGCAGCTACAAGTGGCGTCCAAATTGAAAATGCGTGCAGTGATTCGTTTCCTTGCGAGTGAAATGTGTAACTGCACTGCACTGCACTCAAAAAAAAAAAAAAAAAAAAAAAAAGAAAGTTAAAAGTAGAGGAACAATTTGGCAGCTGGGGGTGTCAGTATTTCTCCGTCAAATATACAGTTTAAAACCGTAAAATTGTATCACTGACATATATTTCACACAGGAATCCTGTAAATCAAACAGTTTTTTTTGTTAAAAGTACTGTTTTGTCCTGTATATTTGACGGAGAAATACTGGCACCCCAGCTGCCAGATTTTTCCTGTACTTTTAACGTTTTTTTTTTTTTTTTTTTTTTTTATACAGTGTGAAATTTATTGGTAGTTGCTTCAAGTGGATCGTAAAAATGAAATATTGCGAAGTGTAGCAACATGTTTGAGATCGCACGCACAGATATTGACGACGCTGAGACCGAGAGTAGACCATCAACTGCGCAAAAATTCTATGGTCGCTGCTCTTGTTAATGAAAGCATTCTTGCAAACAGAGACATAGCAGCAGACGAAATGTTAAATAAAACTGGGTATTTATTATGGAAGTGTTCATACAATTATTGAGAAAAATCTTAAATTTCACAAAGATTGTGCTTGATGAGTGCCTCGTGTTTTGACAGAAGAGTATAAATGGAAGTGCTTTTAAAGTACATTTGCATTTCTGCAGAATTACAAATGAAAGAAATGAGTTTTTTGGACAAATTTGTGACTAGAGATGAGATTTATATTAAATATTTTTAACCTTAAGTGAATTGCAGTTTCTTTGACTGGAAGCATACCACTTTCCCGATTCGAACAAAGTGCCGAACTGTTCCATTTGCTGGAAAAGTGATGCTGACGCTGTTTTTCGGCAGAGAAGGATTGATTTATGTAGAGCTCATACCAAAGGGTGCCATGATTAATGTATCTCATAATTGTGAAACTCTAAAACGATTGCGACAAGACAGTCACTTAAAAATCGAAGGCCAATCTGTCGAAAGGCATTGCGCCTGTGCATGAGACTTTGCACGCAGAAAAACAAACGTGTAGACTTCTAAAAAAGTTTAAATGGAATGTGTGAGATTACTTTCCTTATAATACAGACCTTTCACCTCTTAATTTCCCTGCTTGCAGTCCCATGAAAGAAGACCTTTTAAAATGACGATAGCACTCAGATGCTGAGATAAAACTGCAACCAAGAATGGTTATCGGACGTGGGAGCCTTTTTTACAAAATACACTGAAAAACCCGATATTTTGGCGAATTTAACACTAAGAATTGGGATAGTATTTTATATTTGTCACTTACAGATTTTTAATTAAAATGTGCCGGCTGCCATAATATACATTTAAAAAGAGGAAATTTATAGAGACAATTATTTTGGCAAATTGAAAAAAATAGATACAACATACGCAATTTTCTGGCCGTGTTAAGGGCAAAAAGGAACTCGGAAAAATTGCTTAATGATAAAGTAATAATGAATTTTAACACAGTTATGTGGAATTTTTGTTTATCAAGGGAAAATATAATATTTCAGCTTAAAACAAATAAGTTGTCTATGGATTTTAATTCCTATTTTTAAAATACTACAATAAGATGTTTAATTTTTAACTAAACATCTTATTATAACATTTCACAACAACACGTAAAACCTTTTCCTTGTATTTATTTCCGTAATTTTTATTTATGTATTTAAACTGTTTATATACTAACATTTTTTATTGCATATTATATGATATTTATTACATATATATGATATTTATTTAATTTCGGGATGACTTTTGATTTATGAAATTTAATGCTAAATGCCCCAAATTACATTTTTATAACATTTTTAATAATAATAATACTAATAATGATAATAATAATAATAATAATAATATACATCATCATCATCATCATCAATTTCAGTCTTTATCAATCCAATGCAGGATGAAGGCCTCTCCTAGATGATTCCAAACTGCCTTGTTTTCTGCAATTCTTCTCCATTCTGTTCGTCCAAACTTCACAATTTCATCTCTCCAACGACACAGTGGTCTCTTCCTCGGTTTTGTCTTATCTCTTGGTATTCAAGATAGAACTTTGGTGGTCCATCTATCATCATTTCTTCTCGCGAGGTGCCCAGCCCAGCTCCATTTTAATTTCTTGACTCTAGAAATAACATCAGTAACTTTGGTTTGTTTCCTAATCCAAGTGTTTAGCTTTCTGTCTCTTCGGGTGAATCCTAACATGCATCTCTCCATGCTTCCTTGGGTTGTTTGAAGATTTTGTATAGCTTTACATTTTAATGGCCAAGTTTCTGAAGCATAAGTTAAAACAGACAAAATGCACTGATGAAAAACTTTTCTTTTCAAACAAATTGGGAGGTCGATTTTGAATATAGCGCTATTTTTTTCCGAATGCTCTACAAGCAAGTTTAACTCTGTTGTTGAATTCTTCCATGATGTTCCAATTTATCGTAAGGACTTGTCCCATATAAGTATAACTGCATACCGTTTCTAATTCATCTATATCAACAGTGATCTTCAGTGGAGAAACAAAGGAATTTGACATAACTTTTGTCTTGCTGAGGTTCATTTTCAATCCAACAATCTTGTTTTCTTTGTTTAATTCCTGAAACATTTCTTCCAAATCCTCAAACGAGGAGGCAAGCAGTACAATATCATCCGCAAATCTCAAATGATTTATAAACTCACTATCAATTTTTGTGCCTTTCTGTTCCCAATTTATTTTTTTAAAAGATTCTTGAAGTACTGCATTGAAGAGTTTGGGTAATATATATATATATATATATATATATAACGTTTACAGCACATGTTTATTATTATTATTATTTTTTTTTTCAAGTATATTTTCAATTTTAGATTGGTTGTTTATTTTTTAAAACGTGTTTACATTATTTGTAACTGTACTAATGAATTATTTTACGCATTTTTACAGGAGGTATCAGAAATAAAAAAAGTTGTCGGATCAGATAGAGCTATTGTACCATCATTAGCATCTGGAAATACTCTAGAAAAGGTAAAAGAAACACTATGTAAAAAGTAAATGTTATGCAAACCTTTGCATACTGTTTTTCTTAGAAACGTAGAATTTATATTATAAAAAATGTAGCTTCAAATTTTGTTAGAAAAGATGAAAAAAAGTTTTTTTGAAATTTCAAGTACAAGGTAGACATTTTTAATTTCAGAAGATATATGAGAAAGGTTTCATAATCATAAAAAAAAAAAAAAAAAAAAAAATCTTACTATGAGATTTTGGATAGGAATACGTTTTAAGGCCTCTTCAATTCATTTTTGATATTTGTAGAGTAATGTATGCACGTATATTTGTGTGTATGTACATGTATATACATAGATATACATGTATGTGTGCTTGTATGTATATCTATGAGCGAACACAATAGTATCTAAATATCGCATTAGACTGAGCTTCGATTAGGTAGACATTTTAAAGATTATCCTCGCACGAACATAGAATTTTATGAATGTCAGGTTTATAGTATTTTTTTTTTTTTCAAGAATACACAAAATAATTCATCTATGTTACGGTCTATAGATTTGAATTCATTCAAATACATCTTAGTATTGTTAAATTTCCTCAAAAATAGAGAATGAGTCGGTAAAATAAATAGACTTATAAGAAAAAAGAAAATCGCTCATAATAAATATTCTTATATATGTGTGTATATATATATATATATTGTTCACTTACGTGATGTTATTTTTATTCTCATTAGGACGCTGGTAACTATAAAAACGGCTTTTAATAAAAGTTAGAATTAAAAATTTATTGCAGTGAATTAAAGGAAAACTTACTCCGGCATTCCGTTCTTTGATTGTAATGAGCAGTTACAGATATATAAATAAGTCACCAATATTTTAGAAACTAAAATGTATTTTTAACAGTAAAATAAGAATATAATTTGGATTAAAATTAATCAATAAATATTTGGAAATAAATTTAATAATGATTTACTGCTTCCTGTTCGAAAGGAATTGATAAATAAATAAATATAATTAATATATCTTTCCCACGCATACAATTGCATCTTAATCACAGTGATAAACACAGTGCAACAAATTATACTGGTTTCTATGAAAAGCCAACATTTCCTATTTTATATTAAAAGTAAAATAACATTGTATGAAAAGAAAATAATTAGATAGAAAAAATACTGCCTGTACGTTTTCATTTCTAATTATAAATTTAGTTAATTTATATAATCTTTATCTACAACTGAAAAAAATTCTTAGGACGAAATGTCCGAGGGCTCACTGTCGGTATTTTTGGCGAGCGAAATATCTCGGAGACGTGTTGCTAAAGCGACTTACGCGGATACGTGCTTTATAAAATTCCTCCATTAATCATTATCATTATAGAAAATGATATACATTGTGCTGATGTTTTTTCAACATGAAATAATTTACACATGTTGCGTTTTATGCAACCCAATTAGTTGAAATACATCATTAAGCGACAAGGGATTTTGAAATTAATTATTACCATGTTTTTGTTAACTTCTATTATTGTTTGTGTGTGTGTTTGTTTGTCCGGTACAAATCTTGCAACCTATTTTTAGCTAACTTCCCTACTAGCTAGACATTTGAAACTTTCACAGTAGCTCAGAACCCGGTGACAACAGAAAGACTTCGAAGTCATATTTTCGAATTTTCGAATAGTTTTCTTTTAATTAATTAAAATATGAAAATAATAAGCTCCTAAAAGCAATAAAAATAGCCATTAAAATATTAGCTATAATTTTATTGTTGCAAAAAAAGAAAAAAAAAATTACGAGTTTATTTTCTTTCGACATAAAAATAAATACATTTAATTAAACGTCAGCGTTAAAAAATTGTAAAAAAATTAAATTACGCATCTCACAAAATTTGACGTCATTATCAATTTAAAGATTTCATACTGATGCGTAGTTGGGGGTTCATAAGTTGTCCGAGAATGAGAGGCAAAACTGGCAAAAATTCAGAAGCCTTATTTACAGAAAATTCCAGAAGAATACAGGTCTATAAACTGAGTATCAGCTTCAATTCCACCAATAAACACAGCTTAAAGAAACAGCTGTCAACAGCAAATCCACAGTACAAACTGTATAGCAATAACACATAAAGCAAATCTCTTTCAAAGAGGCTCAGAATTCCTTCAATAGCACTGCAAACATTGACGAAACTGACTGAGAACTGATCTGGGTTTGGCGCGCTGGAGCTACTTGTATACATCTCTGCTGAACCCAGAATGTTCGGTAAATTTCCCATAACTCCTTAAGCAATCACATTAGAACGTCCATCTCTGATATATCTATAATAATGATTTTCTTGCCGAAAGTTGCCAAAAAAGTTGCCAAGGGCAAAAAGTCGCCAGATTTGGCGCCAAATCCATTACCTGCTTATTGGAGCTTTTAGTGCGTTTTAAAGGGAAAATTAAGCTATTTTAACGCGAAAAAGAGCTGGAAATGCAGAAAATTGAGATTTTATCAACTTACTAAGCCTCTTTGAAAGAATTTATACAAAAATAAATACAATTATTTATAATTTCGTAACAATACGCATTGATAAAGTGCTAATGTCGTTAGTTCTATAGCTATGATTCAAGAGAAAATTTAAAAACGTGGTTTATAAAAAGTTTTTTAACTTATAATTATTTTTGTTTTACTTTCTATTGCTTCTCAAATCCAGCACTGCCGTGAAATCTGTCACTTTGTATGGAAAGAACGTGTTTTAAATTATAAAAAGCAATTTTTGAGAAACCTCTTTTATGGGAATAGCAATACAAAAGTATACCGAATTTCAAAATGCTCGACTCTTTAAAGCTCTAATTATTTAACAGCGTTTGTGAATTGATTTTTTTTTTTAAATATCTTAATTACATCATCAATTACAAACAAAAAAAAAAAAAAAATGTTTAAAACTTGAAGACGTCAGAAATTTTTGTCATGCGATTAAATTTAAGAGTTCATAATAACTGTAATAATTTCTTGATCTCAAAATGAATATTTTGTGACAAAGTCACTTATTAACGTTTACAAAAGGTTTCAAGAGGATTGGTTAAAAACAAATCAGCAAGGAGCATCATTATAAGTAAGTAATTATTCTCGAAATTTGGAACCACTAGAATTTCAAATTTCGTAAAAAACTTTGTGTTTGAGGAGCTGCAGAATATTATTTTAAAAGTATTGCATAACTTCATACATTTTATAATAACTATCTAAATATTTTTAATTGTATCGATTTTGACAAATTTCATCATTCTTTGTCCCCTTAAATTATTTAAAAGAGCATGAAAGGGATATACGTGTTTTAGAATTTTACTTTGAAGCTTATTTTAAACATTTTTCTACGGAACTTTTAGAACAATGTTGAAATCAAAAGTTTTGTGAACTAACAATACTTTGATTTCTTAAATAAATGACAAATGATTAAAAAAAAAAAAAAAAAAAAAAAATCTGACAAGGAAACATTCAAAAGGTGTCATCTTCAAAAAGTATAGAAAAAAATATATGTGATTCTACTCTTCATAAAACACCAGAAAATGAAAAAAATATCGGCTGAAATTAATTACAGCGACCACAAAAAATTATCAAAATTAAGCATATTTGGCGATTTAGCGCTGTTAGGCGATACGTTTGCTAGAACCGAGATTGCCGTGTACGAACAGAACAGTGCTATGCTTTTCCGCCAAGTACTCGAAATCAGTCGTTAAAAAAAAAAAAAGTTATTTGCTATATTCATTTAATTTAATTATTTCCTTATTAATAAAATTTGCTTTAAAATTTTTCAAAAGACTTTCGTGGAATTTATATTTTTAATAGATAATTTGTTTTATAAGCATTTCATCAATACGTATATAAATTTTTTGAATAAATAAAGAATAAATAATAAACTGTATGATTATGTTTTAAATCTTGTATTTCATCTTTGTTTATAAATATTTTCTTAAGTTATTAATTCATTTATTTATCTGGCTTTTCATTAAATTAATTTATTAAACTATTTATGTGTAGATTGCTGGTAGTTCAAGTTTTGAGATAGCTGAAAGTGCGTCAAGTCAGTATTCACGCAGTCTTAGTACAGAAACAAAAATATTAACAGTAAGTAATAAATTTCACGTTTCTGAGCAAATATTGTAAGTTGAAAATCTGAGAAAATATAAATTGCATAGTGAAATAATTAATAATTTTTCTTTATTCTCTTTTATTTTCTTTAGTCTAGCATAGAAGACTTTCAGTCCTTCGAGAGAGGAGGAAGTCGTCGAGATACTTACGTGGTTTCAGGATCAAAAGACGCAACTTCATCATCATTAGTGGTAAGTTTAATTTACTATTTTATTATAGATTGTGTGGAAAGGTAAACATCTAGTTTGGTACCGAAAACTTGCGCGTCAATTAGTTAATAGAGGTTCTATTTCTTGAAAGTTTTTGGGTATTTGAGGCTTTTAATAGTATAACTCAAAAACAAATAATAGTAAAAAGTCCAAACTCAAAATTCAAAATATGTAACTTATGGGGAGGCGGCTTGAAAGTTTTTATTAAAATCGAACAAATGGTTCGTATACAGAGACATCTAAGACGATTTCAATGTGGGTAAAACTCCCTATCGTTCCCACTCACCCCCATTTTTTTTTTTAAGAGGAACTAAAATTTAGTTATTCTATCGACGATAGGTGTCTGAATTTTCATGATATTTGTTTCTGAGTTTTCATATAATTAACTCAGTACATTTGGCTAATAAGTTAGGCAATATATATATATATATATATTTGATTGAGCATGCGCAGGTAGAAGTTATTTAGGAATAATATTCGTACTTCATCAGATATTTAGTAATTTTGTAATCTGATTGTTGGATATTGTATCTAATGCAGTATGTCATGTTTCTTAAAAATAGAATAGCATTCGGTTCCTTAACAACACACTTGTCCACAATACATTCTGAAGATACCTACAGGATGTCCATAGACGTCCTTTTCATCCCTGGGATGACATTTGGAGAATAGGTGCTGTTAGATTGGTTGAATATGCTGCATGTTATAATAATAAAGAAACAGTCTTTTGAACAATATATATATATATATATATATATTTGATTGAGCATGCGCAGTTAGAAGTTATTTAGGAATAATATTCGTACTTCATCAGATATTTAATAATTTTGTAATCTGATTGTTGGATATTGTATCTAATGCAGTATGTCATGTTTCTTAAAAATAGAATAGCATTCGGTTCCTTAACAACACACTTGTCCACAATACATTCTGAAGATACCCACAGGATGTCATAGACGTCCTTTTCATCCATGGGATGACATTTGGAGAACAGGTGCTGTTAGGTTGGTTGAATATGCTGCATGTTATAATAATAAAGAAACAGTCTTTTGAACAGTCATGGATATATATATATATGCTATTCAGATATAAATAAATGCATATAATTAAAAGAAGCTTCCTAATCATGCTTTATAGCTGTTACGCATTAAAAATATTACTTTTTACAGGGTGTTCCCTAACATGCTTTTCCTTTAGTATGTTACTGATCTCCTTTTTGCCTTTCAACAAAGTTTCATTGAAATATATGAGGTGTAATACGAGGTGTGGCTATTAAATAACGAGACTATTGCTGCTACAGATGAACTATATATGCGCCAAATCCGAACGACCAACAGCTGTGCAGCGTAAAGCCTTCTCTTTCGATTGCAGCGCCTCCCGTGTTTGTAGGGAAATCAGTCTGCCCGTAACCTTCATTTGTGTAAGAGGTGTTTGTTTCGTTTTGCCGAAGAAACGTGATTAGTGTAAAAGTAGAGCAATGAATTGTCGCGAAATTTCCCGTGAAACTTGGTAAAACCGCTCGTGAAACTTATCTTTCATTAAAACAAGTTTATGGCGATGAATGTTTATCACGTGCGCGAGTTTATGAGTGGTTCAAGCGTTTCCAAGATGGCTGAGAAGACTTTGGAGATGATGACCGAAATTCAAAGCGATGATGATCCTTTTTCTCGACATTCATGGTATTGTGTTCCTTCACTGGGTTCCTGAATGTGAAACTATTAATCAACATTACTAGCTTGAGGTGCTTGCTCAACTCCGTGAAGGGGTAAGAAAAAAACGGCCCGAATTGTGGAAGAACAAGTCATGGGTTCTCCATCAAGACAACACGCCAGCTCACACGTCATTGTCTGTCCAGGCGTTTCTAGCCAAAAACAACATCCCAGTTTTAGACCATCCGCCTTATTCGCCTGACCTGGCCCCATCTGACTTTTATCCGTACCCCAAAGTTAAATCTGTATTAAAAGGAACACGATTTGAGTCAGTTAAAGCTGTGAAAGAAAAAGCGGCACGCCTCATGCAGAAGCTTACAGGACAAGACTTCCAGCACTGTTTCGAACAATGGAAAATTCGCATGGAGCGTTGTAGGAGTAAAGGAGGGGTGTATATTGAAGGTGATAATAACTAAATATGTATAAATTTAAAATAAAATGTTTTACAGTAATAGTCTCGTTATTTAATAGCCACACCTCGTATATTAATTATGTCCCCGAAGTTTCAGGACATTCAATATTTTTCAAGATATTCGAGAACGCATCAAAAATAGAGAGCTTTCGGCCAATTCTAACAAAGTAATGTATTTAGTTATGGGAAAAAATAAAAATGAAATAAATTTTATATTATATGACTTTAAAAATATTCTGCGTTACAATTTCAATACATAAAACCAGTAAGAAGTCCCACGATAGATACCTATTTCAATATATTTTAATTTTTCGCTTTACACTAAATTGCTTATAATTTTTTAATTATATCCACATTGCCAAATTTATACACTGGTCGAAAAAATACTATTTATTTATTTTACAACGCTTTCTTTTCGATTATTTTAATAATACGAACAGAAATTTCGTGTTTGTTAACGATAACTGTTTTCAGGAGTTCATTAGTACTGCCAATTTAAGAAAATGAAATTAAATATTTGCTATAACATCTTTTTTAGGTATTTTTGACATTTTTGTAGTCATTCACGACCCTCATTCATATACCTCTTTAGAAAGAAATTGTTGTCCATTGTAACGAAACTTCTTTATTTCGATGAGACATATGAGGTCATAGTGAGATCATAGTCGGGATGTATATCCTAACTAAAGGAATTTATCCTGATTACATTCATGCAGCTACATGATTGTATCCTAACAACATGATTATAAATACATGAATCTAACATATTTTAAGTTTGTGAAATGAATAATGTATTTTCGACTTTCAATTATAAAGTATATATATATTTTTAATATTTTTTCTTTTAAAGCAAAATGGTCGTGACAGAAGTGTCACAACATTAGAGAGAGGAGGACAATTTAGAAGCACATTTAGTTCCAGTAGTGAGAAAGTTTCGAGAACCTACTACGTGAGTACTAATATGTTTACAATAGTAAATTGCATAAAATTATTATGACTTAAAAATGGGAGTAATTATACGAATATTTAAATTAATAGTTTTTATCTTGGATTAGTTACAAAATTTCTTTAATTATATATTTGTGTTAGCAGATTAGTTTAAAAACAAATTAGTCTGTTAAACATTTTGTATTACTTTTTTTTTTTTTTTTTTTAACAATTTTTTTTTTTAAAGAAAGGGTGTAATATTGATATTAGATAGATAAAATAACATTAGCATCTATACTGAATAGCATTTCATGAAGCATTTTCTTCAACTTGTCATAAAATAAAAAATCTTCAACACATCAAAATATTTATATTTTAAGTTTGTATTATTAAATTACATTGTATCTTGATTTTTTTTTTATTCAAACATTAATACTTGAAAATTCGATATAAATACTGATTGTATTGCAGAAGTGTGGAATTTATCGCTATGGTTGTTTTTAAATGGTTTGTCATTTGATTAAAAAGTGGATTGATGCTGCCCACTTTTTAGTGGTATATCCTTTTATAGTCCACCAGTGCAGATCATCATATTTTTAAAAAGCAGGCCTGAAAAATATCCACTCGTTAAATATAAACTAAATAAAATTAAGTGGAGACTTCTTCTTCTTCTTTTTTTTTTTTTTTCTTTTTCTCTCGTAAGCGTTTACAGTAAAATAGCTTATTTCGGCAATTTAGTATAAATTAAATTAAACAGTGAGAAACTTATCCCACATTTTTTGCAATGGGCCTTAAATGTCTCGTATTTCTTCAATCTATCTTAAAAAAGAGGAATTTTGTTGACTCCTCCATTGTGGAGATTTATAACGTATTTCAGGAATAAGATTTTAAAAAATGCCCAAATGTTGTCGATTGACAATGAAATAATTGCCTCTTTTAGCACCATCGGCGAAAAATTCCCCATATCTTAGCAATAAGTTATTGTAATACCCTTTTTTTAATCAGCGGCAGAATAATTCCACATTTATTCCATCGACTGTAAAAATACCATGTTTTATTTGTCAATGCGACGTAAAACGCGCAATTTTCAAGAATTGACAATGGTAAAAGGACATTTTTAGGGCTCTCTAGGAAATATTCGGATTTAAAAATACAACATTTTCAAATATTTACGGTTTTAAAAAGTTTATTCAAAAAAGCTGTGTCAGAAAATAATTTATTTCTGTAACGAGTTAGAAAAAGTAGCGAATAATACAAAAGGATTTACCAGCCACTGGTTACAGTAACTTAAAATTTCAATTTTGAGATCTAGTGTAGAGTATAGTTTGATTTATATGTTCATATTTTTTTCTTCATGGTTTTTATCTAACGTTTCATGGAATGGTCTTTTAATATCATCAGTAGTTCAGAATTTTTTTTTTTTCCACCAAAGTTTTATAGTTGGTTAAAAGGTGCTATAACATAAAAAAGTATTGTAAATATTTGTGTGAAAAGTTTTTATTTTAAGACCATAGATGCACTGTAGAAAAAATTCTATTAAAAAATAGAAAAATTCTCTGTGACTTTCCTACAGAAAATTTGTGTTTTCTAAAACTACAGAAATTTAATGGAAAATTACACCTCAATCTGTCAAAAGAAACATTTGTTTTGTACCTAGATAAAACCTGTAACCTATGATATAGATTTTATTTGGTGATTGCATGTTTTTTCTGTTTTACATGAGGGGAGCTTGGCATCAAAGTAGGATCAGGAAGTGTTGAAAAATAGCACAAATTGTACTTACGTGGCTATGAGGTAGCATATAGACGCCTAGTATGCGATGGACTCTGGTTTGATCCTGGCTGATAAGATTGAAGAGTTTTATTTAATGCGAGATTTTTTACAGTATGCTCCACGGGAAAAATGTGTTGTGTATGAATATTTTCTTATTCTTCTATTATAAAAAAAAAAAAAAAAAAAAAAAAAAAAAGGCGCTGTATTTTTTGCATAGCATACGGGCAATTTTGCTGCGAGTAATTTTCTGTAAGATAACAAGAATTTTTTATGGTGTTTAAAATGATGATCTCTTTCTAATAATTATAACAATCTGACATAGAAGAATGATTTGGAATGTAGAAGGATGCTTTTGCAATATAGCAAGTTTATTTATTTTTCTTTTTCGTGTTCTAAATATTAATTCTTCGAATATAATATCCTACGGCAGTATCTAAATATGATTGCTTAACTGAAAACAGATTATAATTCAGTAAAGGTAAAATTTTTACTATGATTTTTTCCCCCTCATAAAATCACAGTAATAACATGTAAATTTTAATAATGTGATGTAAAATTTTAATTATCAAAATCTTACGATAATTGCTTTGCTTGTTTTAGAATGGCCAAGAAAGTACTGTACGTAGTATAGAACGTGGAGGAGCACTGAGAAATACTATAAGTACAACCAGCGAGAGAGGTACCACACGAGTAAGTCTACCTATTTATTCCACACTTGTTCGTAAGATATGAATTATAGTTGCCCTTACAGATATGAACAATATTCTCTATCAGTAAGGAAACTCGATTCCACTTACGCTGAGAAATTATTCTGTAACCGACATCTAGAATCTAAATTGTGGCTCTAGAAAAAATAGTTCAATGTCATCCTTATAAATTTTAGTCCTCTTTGAAAGCGAGTTCTAGAAACCCCTATTAGAATTCTAGAGCGTTAGACTATATTCTCGAGGGCAAAGTTATTTAAAAATCTCTGCAAATAAATGCAAATACAAGAGGCGGGTTTCAGCAACTATAATTTTGGTTTAATACATAATTGTAGAAAATAAAGCGAGAATTTCTCGCAATACAAAAGATTCAGAATATTCAGAATATTTTTTCACCATTTAGAAATGTGTAAACTAGAAATTCTCGACCATTTCGTCTATTCAGTTTATTGGCGTGCCTTATGCGCATAGCTCGGAAATCTATATTTTTAGTTAAGGGATTTAGAAAATCACCACTTATTCATTCTAGATGAAGGCGGTATATTTTTTTTCTCTGTACAGAATAAAACACAGAATACAGTATTCTATTTAAGCTGAGTATAATATTCCACTTCTGTTATATAAAATCTGATACGATGACAAAAACACAAATTTTCTTTACAAAAATAGAATATATTATTTTTTTTCCGTATTCTGTTGTTTTTTTTTATACAGAAACTATCTTTACTAGTAAGACCAACTATAAAACTGTATCTTTAAGGAACTTACATTGTAAATTACGTGTTACTGTAAAAAAAAAATCCGATTAGTGTTCATTTTGATGTTTTTTCTTTGATTATTACATTTTTTTTTCTCTTTTTAAGGGGCAACGATATAAACTACGAAGTTCTGAAAGAAGAAGCAGTCCCGGAAGTGATACAGAAACTTTATCTATAACAGAAAGAACGGTAAATTAACATTATATATCCAAATTTAATTTAAAGTAGTGCCTGATAAACAAAATCAATAAGTAGAATGAGCCGATTTAAAATCATTAAGAGGATGCATAATTACATAACACTTTAACGTTCATTACATGTTTTCTTTTGATAATTGCTAAACTAATTTCACAAATGGTTATATTAGACATATAGCTTAACATAAATATGTAAAAAGAAAAAAAATAGCATTTTTAATTTCCGATTTTTTTTTTTAAATTTCTTAGTGAAACCAATGAACGGTAACGGCCTATTACGCCTTCTTAAGGAAACCAATATTAAAGATTTCCTAGAATAAAAACTGATACTTTAGATTGTTTGCATTTAAAATTAGGTTTATATTTTAAATGTATATTTAAATGTATATTTAAATGTATATTTTAAATGTAAATAAATTTATATATAAAAAATATTTTAAATTAGGTTTATTATTAGTTTATAATAGTATATATTTAAATTAAAACAAAAACATTGCTCATCAACTATGAAATGAAGTAAATACAAAATATTTAGTAAATTTAAATTATTTATCTAAATTTAAATTATTTATCTATATTCTTTATCTTTTTAAGAGAGAATATATAAAGATATATACACATATGTGCACGCATACATTTGTTTATTTTATATGTGTATATATATTCATATTGAACAATTCAATAAATTTATAAAAATTACACAAAATAAACAAATGCGAAATTTTTCAAAGAAAAACATATATTTGGCTTCTTGTTAATGAAAATTATAAGTGCTTTGAATAAAATTCTTTCCAATTTATGGTACTTTTCCCTCTTTTGTCCGGCAGAATTCAACCGTTACCGGAGTTTAGTTCCCCGTGAAACCAAAGATTTTACTTAATTTTTGCAACATTTCTGTTTATTTTTCTAAAACATTGAAAGCTATAATTTATAACTTAGAAGGAATATAAGTACGTCCATATACAGATATTTAACATGTGTATATATATATATATTTTAAACCCGTGGAATTTAGGAAATTTAAAGTGCTTTTGCATGTCGTCTGTTCCCTGAAACATTATTTTTTAAATTTTGAAGTAGTGCTGCTATCTACCGAAGAAAAAAGGAACAAAAGTTTAAACATCAATTAAAACAAGGAAAAATATTTAAAAAAAAATCCGCATAAAAAAAAAAAAAAAAAACGAAGAAGAAGAAGGCAAATGTTTAATTTCAGTGCGAAACCAATGATTGCTAAAGGGTTAAAGTGTAATTTCGTCGGTTTTGTTGTTTATTTACGTTTATTAAATAAAAAATATGTTAGTGTATAGGAAGATAAAAATATGGAAAGGTAATTGCTCTATACTTAAAAATAATTGATTAAATATTGATAAAATGATATGCACAAATTAACTACACTATGAAAATTATAATAAAAATGACATATTAACATAAAAATTTAAATAGCAAGTATCTCAAGCAAAAGTTTTAACTCGCGTAAAACACAATACAAATGAAAATCACATATTATGTATTCTGTTACATATTATGGAGGAATTTCGAAAGACCTAGTCTTACTTACTCAGGCAACAAAATACATACTACCCTTAGTTAAAAAGAAAGAGTTTACGAGACTGGTGGTTCTGCAAGTCAGTGAAGGGTCCTTTTCAGAGCCAATGACTATATGAGAACCTCGTCAGCGTAAATAATCCAGAATTTTAACTTACAATGATACTGACAATTCTAATCACTATCACTAACAACCCCCATTTTTTTCTTTTTTGTTAGGATTTAAATAGCTGAGAATATTTTTAACTTCGATAGTAAAATGTATGTTCCCTCGCTTTTCTTACGATTCCGCGGCTCCTAGTACGCTTGTGTTTTTTAGGACGCTTTTCCTAAGGTTTTAATGGTTTTAATTCTTTTTCGCTGTCCAGACCGGGTCATCAACACATGGGGCAGTTTTTCTGTCGCACTTCGGTTTTTAAAGGAATTTATTTATTTATTTATTTTTTACTTAACTCCTGGTGCTTCACTCTGAATAATCTCTGTTCCCACGGTATTTTTTTCAGAGTCAAATTGTAAATTTAAACCCTTCTGGTTTTTTCCATTTCCAGAAAATTTACGTTTTTTATATTTTTTTTTATTGTTGAAGGTAAGCATTGGTTGCGACTACATACAGATAGGGTGCCTATATTACTAGTCCTTTATCTAGGCACCCTACGTACAGGTACTCGGAAGCACACACTCGCGTTGACCTTGACTTTTGAAGCACTTGATTAGCATTTTACGATGTATGTAAAAAGTTTCTTCACATTAAAATTTTTTATTCTTTTTAACAAAATAGAGAGAAAACATATGTAAAATGTGTTTAATTGGAATAGATTTTATCTTCATATGTTCGAACGTATGATCTTACTCCATATAACTATGCTGTGCGTTCGAAAAACCTTAATCTTGGATTTTATTCTTCCGATAAAGAGCGTAGGTTCAAATCCTGGCGTAATCGCTTTTCTGCTGTTGTAAGAATTAATTAAGGGCACTCTCTATTTATCGTCGCTGGAAGCCAAAGCCGGTGTTATTCTATGAGAGACAATAATTTATAATACTCATAATAACTCACTGACTAATACATATTTTTAAATTTCGTTTTCATCACATTCAGACATTTCTCAAATGTTAAACTGGTTATAGTTTTTCAAAAATTGACTTTTTAAAATTTTATAGTTAAAATTAAAAACTACTGAAAGTTTAAAATTTGTAATTACTTCACGTGTAAACATATTAAAAAAAAGTATAAAACCACTTTTAAAACACGTATATAAAATTTCTTTATTAAAATCAAACACAAAGTTTTTCGCTGTTATTAATATAGCATCTTCACGTGTTGTTAATTAACATACAGAGTAGACAGCATTATATACTGGAGAAGTTCAATACAGTTACAGTTAAAAAATAAGTCTGGTAAATATCATAAGTCATTAAAGATAACTTGGCGTCACACTAGGGTTACACAGCAAGTTCAGTAGAAAACGTTAACACACAAAAAGTTTTCAACACACCGGAACTATCTTGTAGTGTAGAATACTACACGTAATTCACGTACTTTAAGAAAAAAGAAGGTCCAGTTCACTAAAAGTCGTACCAGAGCTACATGGCAATGGAATACTTGTAGAAGCACACACAAATTCACGAGCAGGAAGATTAGAAGTCTCGATAACAGCCGCCAACGTTAAAATTTTACTTTAAATGTGTAAAATGCAAAATTTTACTCAGTAAAAAATCGTATTTTAGCTTTAAAATAAAATATCCAAAAAAAAAAAAAAAAAAACAGTTTTTAGAAAACAATAACTAATTTTACGGTTGCGAATTTTTTTAATGTGAAACGGAATTTAAAAATACGTATTAGTTAATGAGTTATAATGGGGATTATTAAATCGAATAACTTTAGCTATTAGTTATGGCAACAATTAGTAGAGAGTCCTCTTAACGGCCCTCTTCACTTTCTGTCGCCGGAAGTCCGAGCCAATGTTATTCAATGGGGAAATTTTCTTTACAAATAACTTATTAACTAATACATATTTTTAAATTCTGTTTTCACATTCTGAAAATTTCCAACTGTTAAATTGACGGACCTTTTTTAAAAATGTATTTTTTAAATTTTTAATATTTTATTTTGAAATTGCAAAATGAAAAAAAATTTCGCATATTGAAAATTCGTATTTTGCAGCTTCAAAATAAAATATAAAAAATTTAAAAAGTAGTTTAAAAAAAAAAAAAAAAAAAAAAAAAAAAAAAAACCGTCAGTTTAACAGCTGGGAAATTTCAGAATGGGAAAACAGAATTTAAAAATATGTATTAGTTAATAAGTTATTTGTAAAAGAAAAATTTCCCATAGAATAACATTAGGTTCGGCTTCCGGCGGCGGTGAGTGAAGCGGGCCCTTAGGGACTTTTTGCCGATTGTTGCTGGAAGCCGAATTCCATGCTATTCTATGGAAAAATTTGGTACCTAATTTAATATTTACTTAATGTATCTCTTTAAATACTGTTTTCGCATTCAGAAAATTCACAACCAATTAATTTGCTTTTGTTTTCCAAAAATCAATTTTTTATATTAGTTTTAATATTTTGCTTTAAAGTTGTAAAATTCAAAAACTGAACTCTGAATGTATTTTTCGCACTTTAAAGCTTTAAAATGAAATCTTAAAAAAAAAAAAAAAGCAAATTAGTCATTTGTGATTTTTTGTGAATAGGAAAACATAATAATAATAATAATAACAATAATAATACATTAGATGATGAGTAAGTTGGACGCTAAATTTCTCCACTGAATAACGTGTGCTTCGGCTCCCGGCGAACATCAGTAGTACACACATATCAAAGTTACTACATGCTTATACAACGTAGTTTCATTCTGATTCCATTTTATATTAATTTAATTAAATTGTTTAAGGGGACTCTCTACCTATCGTCTCTGAAAGCTGAAGCCAATGTTATCCTATGGGAAATTTTGTCCCATTATAACTTATAAACTAATACATATTTTTAAATTATGTTTTCACACTCAGAAACTTCCCAACTGCTAAACAGATTATCGCTTTCTAAAAATTGATTTTTTTTAATTTTTAAGATTTCATTTTTAAGTTCAAATATGAAAAAATTCACATTGTGAAAATTCGCATTTTACAACCGCAAAATAAGATATTAAAATTAAGAAAAAGCGATAAATTGTTTAATAATTGTGAAGTTTCTAAATGTGAAAACATAATTTAAAAATATGTAATAAGCTATAATGGGGCGAAATTCTCCATAGAATAACATTGACTTTGGATTCTGGTGACGATAAGTAGAAAGCCCTCTTAACTAAAATTGTTTAAGTTTTAACATAATTTAACTCTACATGATTCTTCAAATTAATCGAAAAATGTTTCCTTATTTTGAAATTTCTTGTTGCATAATTGATTAAAGAATTCAATAAACTGGTTTTCGTATTCACTTTCTAAGCATATCGAGGAAAAATTTCTTATAACCTTTAGCAAGTTAAAAAACAAACATGCGCTATCCCATATTTATAAATGACGTACGAATACTACCATGTGCTAACTGCAATTCTTTTGATAATTAATAGGAAGAATTTTGAAAGTGGCGAAAAAATGAAAAAGTATCAGCATATATAGTTACGCTCATTACTGACTGACTCTGTCACGCTTAAAAAGGCTAAGAGATTTCCTTGGACTCTGTCTGTTTTTGAACACAAATTACAACCTAATTTTCATACTTTAGTTAATTTTAAAAATCTAATTGTCCGACCGATAAGCTGTTTAATCCGACGGATTTAGAAAAATTTCCCCTTTCATTTGGTACCTTATTTGTAACGAATTTTTGATTAGATTTTTTAAATTAATTAAAATATGCAAATAGACATAGTTTTAAAACAGACATTTAAATTTTTAATTGTTGCTTTTTTTTTTTTCCCAGCATAAAATGAAATATGCTTTCACGTGAAAAAAAAAAAAAAAAAAAAATTATATATATATAAATATTAAAGTTGCTCATGCATATGATAAAATGACGTCTATAAAATAATAATAATAATTTTAAATTTTAAAGGTAACGAAGAGATAAATAAGGTGCGAAAATTTCGCCCAGGCTTGCTAGCAAATGAATTAATTGGAGTGAGAAATAAATAAATTGAAATGATCATTTTTCAACGGACACCTTAGTCGCCCTACAACTAACTAGTATTACATAGGCAATAATTATCTGTAGACGAATTTGTAAGCCAATTACTTATTTTTCATCAAATTTAACATATTTAATTACATTTTGGCCATAATTTGCACACTGACACACAAGACGTTTTACCAGTAGAATGTTTTATAAGGTTAATTTTATGTATATTTCATACATTATTTCTGAATTTTATTTGATTGGTAATTCTTTTAAAAGGTAAGGCTAAGTAATACTAATGAAGTACACCTGTAAACATTCACTATATTACTTACAGAAAAAATATTTATTTACTTAAAGAAATATTATTTTGTTTAGTAATATAGTTAAAGAAATATTATTTAATTTAGGAATATTTAGTTTAGAAATAGTTAAAGAAATGCTATTTAGTTTTGAAAATCTAATTAATGTATATGTATAAATGCTAAATGCGTTAAGGAAAGTAATTCGTAAGCATAAAGTAATTTTAAAAATAATAATAAAAATATACGTTTTGTTACAGTCGGTAACAAAAGTGTCCGAACACTAGCAAAAATTCCTATGTAAGAAAAGTACACTTCATACGGTTTTGTTAAATAAATCCTTATCGAATCCTGTTTTTAGACTGACTAAGACAATGATTCGATAAGGATTTATTTAACAAAACCGTATGAAGTGTACTTTTTTTTACATAGGAATTTTTGCTAGTGTTCGGACACTTTTGTTACCGACTATACGTATAATAATAATAATATGTCATCATTACAAAGATCAAACATGAGGAAGGAGACATGAATTAATCAACAAACAACGACGCCATATGGAAGTGAAGACTTACACAAGGCATAAGAAATCGAAAAAGTTAATATGGGTTGCTTCTAAAACATTGATGGATGAGATAATACGAGTATATAGCAAAATTTCAATAGAATTATGTATTATTATTATTATTATTATTATTATTATTTTAATTTTTATATTTAAAATAATATAATAGTTAATGATATATATATATATATATTGTAAATTCCTTAAAATGTAATGAACAGCAAAGCCTACTTGTTTAAAATACAATTACTTATTTAAAACACTGAAATAAAATATGCTTTTCTTTTTTTTTCTTCTACAGAATGCAAGAAGAGCTCTTAGTCTTGAAAGAGAAGGTAGTAGTTTCAGCACAAGAACATTTACCAAAAGCAAAAAAGGCACAAAGGTAAGATTTTGAATAACGTTCACTTTATTCTACATACTGTTACATGCGAAAAAAATATTCGAATCGAAAAAAATTTAGGATTTTTATGAATTTAAATGTCATTAGAGAGTTCGGAAAAAACTTAACTGTTTCTGAGAATTGTCTGCCTATTTTTCAAAGTGTATAACAGAAATATTTCTTTGACTATAATTTAAGAACCAATTCCATAAAATTTCCAAAGCTTTGTATATAATTAAACACTAACAGAAACTGATATTTAGATTTTGTATGCATTGATTGATGGGTGAAACTGCAGTATCATAAGTATTTTTTAGACATTTCTTGATAGCTATAAACGGTACCTATAAACTGAAATTACACAATAATTCCTGTGCAATGTGTTTATTATAAAAAACCCGTGTTACGTTTATATATTTTTAGCGAATATGGCACAATAATAACGTTGCTCTATAACATTTTGTGTTGGATTACTATATTTCCAATTCTATGACACGGAATTGCATCAAGCTTATTGTTTGTAATGCGTAGAATGAGGAATAACTCAGAATAATTTTGGCACATACTGTACAGGAAATGATGCTCATGCGACGTTTTTCTCATAATTTGCTTAATAGCGGTGCCTAAAAGATGTTAAGGAGTTCAGCTAAAAAAAAAGATAATAAACACGTGAAAAAATATTGCAACAACACATCAGAAATGCAGTATATCAGAACTACGTCAATCAATTTAATATAATAAAGTTATTTAGAGGAATGTTCTGTATAACAGCAGCACATTTGTAGATGATGTTTATTTGAAATTTTTTTGAGAGACAATCTCATTAAAAAAAAAAAAAAAAAAAATTCAAAGCAGTGTTTGGGGACTGCCGATAGAGGTGAAAACTAAGTAACTTGTGAATTGTATTGTCGAGCTATTAGATTATTATTTTCGAATTGTTTTTGGTTTGTAAAGAAGTGTTTATGATCTGTATTATATGATTCGGCACAATATTTGTAGCTACCCAAATTAAATGAACTAAGCCTTATATTAGGTAAAAATATTGATTACTTATGAAATTATTTTAATTAGTGGCTAAGATACAAAAGAAAACCGATTCAGGACACCCCAAAACGTGTAAATCAGGTGAAATCTCGAATTCCACTTTCGCTAATGTAAAAGAACTTAAAAATATCTTTCGAATGATGTATTAAAAATAATTTAATCATAAATAGAATTTGAAATATTGAAATTTTAAAATATTACAGCGCCATCTGGCGGTAGAAATTTCTGTAATCTACTGTTCGATTCCAAATCGACAAAGCTTTCTAATGATGTATTACTTATGAAATTATTTTAATTAGTAGCTGAGATACAAAAGAAAACCGATTCAGGTTACCTCAAAACGTGTAAATCAGCTGAAATCTCGAATTTCACTTTCGATTCTCATGGAAAGCCTTCGCTGACGATGACGCGAGTTTCATGATTTTTGTTCACCCAAAAGTGCTCAACGCGCCGCAAGAAGTTTTCACTTCAAATGGTAAACCTTCGCTGACGATGACGCGAGTTTCGTGATTTTTGTTCACCCAAAAGTGCTCAACGCGCCTAAAGAAGTTTTCACTTCAAAAAATTTAAATTTATCCAAAGATATGAATAAAATGCATACAGATTTTATGCTTTTTTTTTTTCTTCTTTCTATTGTACATGTAAGTAATTACATTTTTTGTGCATAAAAAATAATTCCATTACAAGCATCATCAACGATAACACAGGAATTATAATTACCTTTTTTATTGCGAAATCTACATAATAAGTCTGTTACATATATACATTTCTTTTATTATATTTATTTCAATTTTCTACGGTAAAAGTAACACATTAACATAAAAATTAATTTGAAAAATACGACAAATTTACATGGACTTATTTAAAAGAAAACATATATTTGAATATAGCATGGAGAAAAAAAAAAAAAAAAAAAAAAAAGAAGAATAAATATGAGAAAATAAAATGAAAAACGTATTATAGTTTTGTTTTTAAATAATTCATTTGTATAAATACATATATTAAGACAAGTGTGTTTAATAAAAGGCGAAAACAAGGTGTAGTTATGTGTGGGATTGGGATACATGGAGCCGGAAGAAAATTTTCTAAGAATCTAGTTGAGGCTATTGCCGATTCAGAAAGATTTGTCCTAATGAATGAATTCATAACTCAGAATTAGCCAGCTTATTATTCTTTCATAACAAGGGTCTAATCGTTATTTTCTACTTGAAGGTCGTCACTTATAATGGGCGGTGAAATTTTTCACGACGGCAACTGTAATTATTAAAAGGCGAAATTCTGCTGTGAGGCCATTTTTATTAGCATTTGTTCTTAACGTAATAGCCTACTTTTTTACTTTCAGTCCCGGTGGTTCCGTATAGACAAGCTTCTTATGCAATACGGCATTCAGATCGTGAAAGACGAAGGCCGCTTTCGGTATTTTGATTCAAGTTTAGGGCTTGCCTGATGCGAATGATAAAATTTCGATTATCAAGAGGAAGTCTGGAAAGTGTTGATGTTTCAAACTTGTGTTTTAAGTGAAAATATTTATTGTAAGGTGATTTGGAAGACTTTTTAAACAAAGACTGAGTTCCATCGTGAAGAAAGTTTTCATAGGAATAAAAAGCAGGAAATAACAATTGTTTTAATGTTAAATACCGGTTTTTATTTTTTTGTTTACGAATGCATTTGATTTTTTATTTTGCATCCATACAAATTTGACATTAACTGATAAGATATTTGTTTAAATATTAACTAACAAGTACCACTGCCGTTCTGCATTTTTCATGAAAAGCCTTGATTCTTTATAGCTATGACATCTATTGAGTATAAATGAGTCATATTTAATACATAATATACTTATTGTTGAAAATATACTGGTACAATTATAAATACCGTTTATAACAGATAGTGTTTACATGTCGCTATTTCCACAATTTAATCACTCTTTATTTCTGAGCCTTAATGGAGTGGAATTAAACAAAACGTAATATTTTACAAGGTTATGTAAAACTAAACTGATACAATATTTATTTGGATTAAAAAAAAAAAAAAGTCAATGGTACAATTAGCCTTTTTTCCCCCCCGACGAGCATTACAAATGTATTTCAGATTCTGTTGGTTAGAATGGAGTAAATTTATATTTAATGCTCACGAAAATGAGACTAAAACAATTTTGCTACTGAAATATATTATTATTTATTCAGAAGAAAGTATTTTGATAGCTAAAACTTATAAATTTTAATTGTGTTAAATATCTAATAAAATAATCAAAAACAATGACTGAGATATGACAGCGTAAAAAAATGAAGTAAATGCTTACTAAAAAAATGTATATATTAAAAATATAGATGTAATAATACATTCATTCCTTTTACTTTTATTATTATCAAATTTAAACAAAAATATAACTAAGATATTTTGAAACAATTTTACGCATATTTTCTTTAATTTATCAGAAAGTTGTTTTATTAAAGTTCAAGAAGCATGCTGTGTATGATAATCAACAATAAAAACAAATCATATTCATATCTCTGAATTATTTTACCAACCAAAGAAAATATAATCTGAGTTACATCATTTCACATTCCTCTCCATCTTTTAACTAGTGAAAAACAAAAGCAATAGTTTCTACCGACAGAATGATCTCTTGATCTATTCGATCATCGACTTTCACTCCCATATCTCTACAGTTTCTTTGTTGCTTTTCATCTCTCTCTTTTTCTTGTTGTGATTGCCTGATCCATTTCATAATAACCGATTATTTTTAATTAATAGATAAAACCCACTCTTAACAGTTCATTGATCGCCGCATGAAATCTACAACTGAATTGCGCTCTTTTATTCATTTATATTTCGGGAAGCATGTGAGTAGGCCGTTTCATACTTCCATTTAAGGTGATAAACACCTAGCGGAGGTTGGCCTATTTTATGTCTACAGGTCAAACGATGTAGGCAATGACTAAGCACACAGCTGGAAAGACTCTCACAAAGTTTCTATTTTGTTGATGGTGTTGTTTCTTGAAACAGTAAGTAGAACAAAGAAGATATACATTCGGGAGGAGTTGAAGAATGTCTATTAAAAGGAAACTCGTTTTTCTATCCGGATTTTATTATTTGTTAATAGTTCAGGATAAAAGTAAATCTTGACATCAAATGTTACGACTTTTTTATGAAAAAAACAAAAAGAGAGAAGAGAATTTGTAAAATACAAAATACTATTTTTACCTTCGTTTTTTTTAATAATGATTCTTTTTTTTTTTTTTTTTTTTTTTTTTTTTTAATTTTGCTAATCAGATGTATTGCTGTTATTTATATTTTCTCAATGCTGAGTATTTTTAAGCTGTATACACATACATTTTCTAATTATGAGTAATGTTTGAACAGCAAATGGAACGAAGAGAGGAAACTTACTTTTTAGAGGAAATGGGAAATATTGGATTAAGGGATTTTGTTTTGTTTAGTTTGTCCCCTTACAAACAAGGTCAATTCACTATACGATGGTCCTAGGCCTTGTGGAGTACCTTCCTTGGGGGATTTTCTAAGGGATCTTAGCCCATATTTACGCGAGTTTCAAAGAAAATCACGGGAAACTCCGAACAATGAACGACGAATACCACATCGAAACCAGCATCTCTGGTCTACGAGCTTCGAGAGGAGAACCTGTCGGCCACTGGTGAGATCGGACAGTGTTTGAACGCTTGAGCTAAATAGATCGGTTTATCGTTTATCGGTTTATCAACCGAATCCCATGTTATTCCATGAAGAAACCTTCGTACATAATTATTCATTACCTCTTTTTTTTTTTTTTTTTCAAATTTAATTTTCACATCCAGAAAATTCATAACTGTTAAAATTTTAATATTTGGTTTTGGAGCTAAAAATGTGCATTTAGTTTATTTTTCGTATTTTTTAGCTCCAAAATCAAATATAAAAAATTTAAAAAATTAGATTCTGGAAAATGGTTTTAACAGTTTTTAGAGATTTGACGGTTGTGAATTTTCTGAATGGAAAAATGGAATATTAATAATAATACAATAGGTAATGAGCAATTCTATAAATAATTTTATCCATAGAATGACATGGGATATGGCTGTCGGCGAAGATAAGTATTGTGTTCTCTTAAAGAGGATTCGAATGCACAACGAATATCCATACCAATAGTGGGACTCGAACCCGACATCTGTTGATTGAACGCTACAGCGCTAACCACTAAGCCATCAAATGGGCATCAAATTAAAAGGAAACTTGTGTTTGTATCCAGATTTCATCATTGTTATTAATTTCTTATAAAATTAAATATTGACTCAATATTTAATTTTTTAATTAACAGAGAAGAACTTGCAGAACAGGAATAAACTGATTTTTCTTTTGTTTTTATAAGGAAAAAAAATAATAATTAAAAATAAATAAATAAATAAATAAACTCAATGAATTGTTTTTTATATCTTTCTGATACTGAATGTTTTTTTCCCTGTATGCGATTAAATTTGATGATATGAGGAGTTTGCCGTTTAGTAAAATATGTGGTGTTTTAAGCGTTTATTTACATTAATTTTAGAGAAGCATTTGATCAAAAATAACAAAACTGAACAATCCTTTTATGGAAAAGGTGTCTAATGGCATTCAGGCTCAGATTTAAAAAATATTAGGTATTATATTTTATAGATAAATATTGAGCAAATTTTCAATCAGTAATATTTAGCAGTATTCATGTATTTTATTCGTAGCTTTTCAATAGTTTTGTAATATTAATTCTTTTTCTTTTTTTAAACTTAAAAAAAAAAAAAAAAAAAAAAAAATAATAGAAAAATAATTAGTCTTTAGTCATACAAAGGAAAGCTATATATGTTAAAGATTTGTGATTACAAAAAGACTGTTATTTTTGCAAAAATATAAAATTATATTAATTGATTAATGAATAAATTAAAAGAAAACAAAGAACTATTTATTAATTTAATTATTATAATTTAATATTAATAATATTTTTTTTTCGACATAATAAAATTTTGGGAAACATATTTTATATTTTATAGAAAATTTTAAATTACTTTTAATGAGACTAAATAGGAATGTAAAAATTACAGTTTATGCTTAAAAAATGCTGCTTGAAATTAGTTGAATAAATAATAATAATAATAAAAAGTATGTAAAATTAAGTATATTTTAAACCAGAATTATAGGGTTCAAAATACTCTTCATCCATTTCATAAGAAATAACGTGATTTTATTAATGCAATCGCTTTATTTCTCACTTATTTCTGTTTTCAAATTACGAGAACTTGCGTGAAAGTTGAATTATTACGGAAGTAAGAAAGTTTTACACGAATATGGGCAAGTCCTAAACAGGATCTTTATACGGAAACATCTTTCCCAAAATTAGGACTCCAGTAACTTTTATGCTTAGATTTTTATATAACAATCGAAATTTTTCGTTTCATAAAATAACTTTTAAACAGGAAATAGAAATCCGCAGAGTTTTAAGCTTAAATTGAGAATGCATTTATAAATTCTTAAAAGCAAACCCAACTCTGATCACCAAATTAAACGTTAAATTTTATATCTCCCCAGGTTTCAAAATAAATATAAGTGCATAAGATATTGTAGAGAAATTTACCTTAGTGTTTGAGCCTTATTGCGTAGATTTTTTATTTTTATTTTTATTTTTTTATTTATTTACTGCTCTATGTATTAGAATCTCGATATAACAATATAATGGAAATGTGCAATGATAAATCCATGAACATCAGATAAGAAAAAAAAAAAAAAAACTTTAAATAACTATTAAAAGTTTAGTCAATTTTAGAAATTTCAAAAATTTCCAAAATCAAGAAAAATGAATAATAATAATAATAATAATATTAATAATAATAAAAGGTAATTTTACTTTCTTAAATTATCACATATTAGTGGTTGTTATCAATAAAATATTGAAAAAAAATCTTTGCTCGGTGAAAACACAATTTTTAAAATTTGTGAAAAGAAAATTAAACAAATTTCAAAATATTTTGTAAAAATCATGGTCTTCAACATAATAAACACAAGTTTTTCAAAATCAAATTTAAAATTTATTAAATAATCTCGAATGCATGACTTTTCGACTTTTCATTATAAATTCAAAATTTGATCTTAAAAAATTATTAGAAGAAATAGAGATAAATAAATGCATGTATTGAATGCACTGAATATTTACTGAAATCGAGTGTTCGTTTTATATATATAAAACACAGGTAATATAATTTTCTGAAAAACGTGATGGGGAATCTTATGTTCTGGGAATCGTTCTTGAGCTTGCTGATTATTTCTTGCAATTTCAGAGGAAATTTGATCATTAAAAAAAAAAAAAAATTATTAAAATTACTTATTAAAATCATTCGAATATATACCATAAAAATTTAAACGTTTAAAAATTTCAGAGATTTCAAAATTTCAGTGGATCTATTGAATAATTTTAGAGATCTAATACTTACTGCCTGTTCAAATGCTGTCAATCTGAAAAAAAAAATAAATAAATCAATAAAACTTTTGAAATTAAAATTATATTAATTTTGGTAATAGATTATTTCATGCTGTGACTTCATAAGTTAATCTGATGACTATCCAACAAAAACATGATTTTGTAAAAATAAATTATTTGTTCTTATAAAGATTCTTTTATATTGGTTAATTTTCTATACTGAATTTGATAATTCAAAAACAGTGAAATAAATAAAGAATAAATTAATCATATTATAAAAAAAATAATTTGCTTGGAAGATATTTTACTATTTTTATTATTTTCATACAGTTAGTTAATATACTATAGCGCTTTAGATGAGTTTATCAATTATTCATGAGATAAAGATTTTTTTTTTTTTTTTAATGAAGAAGTAAGAAAATATTTTAATAGAAACAAAAATAAAGTTTCAGTTACATCTTAAAATCTAGTTTATATACTTTAAGAGTAGTTGTGCATAATTTAGCTTGATGTGCCATTCAGTTAAAGCATTTAATTTGGCGAGCAGTTTCTCTTGATTATTCCAGGAACCCTCATTTGCTTGATTATGGAGAAGGTCAAATATGTAAGAATTTAAGTGCCTAAGTAACATTTCCTAGTCATAGTGTAATTATCTTTAAATCTTCTAAAGGCATATAGATTATTAATTGCGGCTTTCCTCTTAATTAATGATGATATTTCAACTGATGTTATTTTTATGACAAGGTCATGTTGCAATTTCAAAGAACATTCATTGCTGTGTTCATCATTTTTGAGGCTCAAGCAAATCTGAAAACATCAAACGTTTATAAATATTTTTTAAAGGAACAAACAAAGATATTATGTAAATTTTATTTCAATTTATTTATGAATCTTAAATAAATACCTATTAGGTACAAATTATTAATTTAAATCTCCGACAATGGAATTCATATAAGCTGAGAGTAGATTAAGACAACCGTTAACGCGTTAAATTTTCTTCATTAAGGGAAGTGTTAGTACTATAGATTCATAATAAATCTTAAAAGCACCCCAAGCGTAGGTATTAAAACTTCTCAGATGGTTAGATCATAGGCTTTGTTAAGCAAAATTTTATGTACTATTCCTAACTTACTGAATTTCTTCTTACACAGCTGGCTTGTTGAAGTAACCTTAAAAAAGTCATGTGAATTTTCTAGTTATTTTGATTTTTATATAATTATTAGTTATAGAGCTTCGAAATAGTAATTTTCTGGGATCTTTAATATTTTCTAAAATCATCAGAATAGTTCCACAATTTCCTATAGTTTTGTTAAGTTCATTGCTATCATAACCGCAGCTTCCAATGAGGGAAGTTTTGTCTGGAAAATTTGTTTTATGGTCTTAAAATTTATAGAATGCAAAAACCAAATATTTTTACGAAATATTTTAAAGGATACATTAGCCATATTTTCAAATTTATGACAATGTTACAATATGAATTTTTAAATTTTCCAAAACGAATTTGGAAAATGAATATTTTCCAAAATCATCACAATAGTTGCACAATTTCCTATAGCTTCGTTTTTAGATTCTTAAAACCAAATATTTTTCCGAACCATTTTAAAGGATACGTAAGCCCTATTTTCAAATTTATGACAATGTTATAATATGACTTTTTAAATTTCTGATGTCTCGGATGCTATTAAAGTAACGTTATTTATTTCATTAGTTTTTAATTTTATTATTATTATTATTATTATTATTCCTTTAAAACTGGAATATTGGTGGGATTAAAAAAAAAAAAAAAAAAAAAAAAAAAAAACTTCTCTTGTATCAAATAAAAGAAATAAAAATGGTAAGGGAATTAATAAGTCATCAGAACTATACACAGTATTTCCCTGTGCCTATATTTCTAAAAAATTGCGAATCTTATATTAACATTTTTATTATTAAATTAATATTTTATTAGATTTTTAAACAAACATTAGAAACAGAGATAGAAATATTTAATAAAAAGAGTTTTTTTAGGGTGTAGACTTACTTTTGTTTTCTTCAGATTTTAACGAATTAATGCCTATATTGTATTAATGGATGCTTTCAATTCTTACGGAATAACACTATTTTTAAAACTATCCTTGTTTTACTACAACAAATCTGTTCATATTAGCTCTTATAGTTAAACGTTTAGTAAATAGTTAATAGACATTGATTAATTTCAAATTACATAATTTTTTTTTTTTGTAAATTAAATAATAGTTTTATCTGCATTATTCTGCATATTTGAATACAATTATTACAGTTGATAATAATATATACAATTTTATTTGTTGCAAACAGTGAATATTTTATTTGTGCGCCTCTATTTTAAAACTAGATATAACTGAGCTGAGAAAACTAATTAATATAAAAACATTGTATAATTTATCCCCCTCTTCCCTAGGTGAAATAAAATATTTCTTTATTCTTGGACAAATTAAATGACTTAGTTTAAAATTTTTATATTTTATTTTTCATAGATATTAATATAAAAAGCTAAATTAACCTCCTCATCCGATTTCCTTATTTCTTTTCATTTAAAATTCGTTTAAAGTATGGGTACATTACCGAGTTCTTTGATAGTAGCTATTTATTTATAAAATTTTAAAAGTAGTATTGCAACGCACAGTTTGAAATGTAGTTTTATTCCTTTGCAATATTCATAGAAATCTTTAAATTTTTTGTGTTTTAAAACTAAAGTGAAAAAAAAAAAAAGAAATTAAATTATATATACCCAACAAACACATGAGAGTCGGGACTATTACGGAAGGTGTACGGCATGCCGAACAGTGATTATGGCCCACATACCACCTTCAGTATCGGTTCCATAAAGTTTTTGTCCTCTCCGCCGCAACGTCGCCAAATGGCATCGGCCCATATTTGGATCAGTATCGGCGAAATATATCTTATCGGTGTAACGATAGTCTATGTGTTTGAAAGATTAAGTAAAGTGTTTTGGCCCACAAGCGTATTTACGATCACAAAACAGTCATCGGTTTGCCGACACTGTTACGATTCTGGACCGAGCACACTCTAACGAATAGATCGGCTTGCCGTAATTGCCGATGCTGGACCGTACAGCTTCCGACAGTTCTGTGTTTCTTGGGTATATATATATAGATATATATATAAGTAAAATAAAATAATCAAATAAGAAAATTTTAAAGGTAAAAATGATTAAAAAAAAAAAAAAAAAAAAGTGAAATGTAAAATAAGAAGTACGATTAAAATGTCAAACACGAAAGGTTTAATGAAGTAATGATTAAAAAAAATATATACGATAAGTTATTAAGTACTTAAAACTATCTTTTAACTTACGCATCACACACACACACACACACACACACACACACACAAATAATAATAATAATAACACTTTTTACATGCGTAAAAGGTCGTAGAAAGTCCTTAAAATGATCTAGACAAAAGTATTTTTTAAATCTTTAATGTTGACTTAAACAACGAAAGATCTTTAAAATGCTTTTTTTCTGTTAAGAGAGAGTGAGACACAGGGTTAAATATTGATTTTTGAAAATTGTGTCTAAATTTACCTGGAAAGGAGTTCTATGTATTGCATAATTAACTTTATTTTTATATTTATACTTAAATTCAAAGAAATTAAATTACAATTAATTGTAATCTATTTTATTAGTTACATCTTCCTGTAATAACTATTTTTTTTAAATAATTTTTTTAATGAAACTACTTTTAATATATTTAATTTTGTAAAAGAAATATTTTAATTAAAAATGTTGACGATATCATTGAACATTTCTTTCTTTCTTTCTTTTTTTTTTCATCAATTTTAGAAATTAAAAAATTATTAAGAAAGAATTTAGCGTTCTTGTTTAACATTCGAGATTTGTTTCATATTTTGTTGTTAATTGTCACATAAACAAAACACGATAAATCATCTTTCCATCTTTCTATAGTGCATATGATAAAGTCGAAGATTTAAACAAAAGCACGTGCTTTAGTGTCTACCCTGACCTTAACCTTACGCCATCCCTGATAAAGAAGTTTAGATTAAGGGTATACATATTAAGAAAATGATTATTTTGCTTTGGATTCTAAATGACGTTTTAATAGATAAGGGTTAACTTAAAGATAAAAATGTTACTTTATTAAGAAAAATTGAAGTATTTTATCTTCTAATTTGGATGCATATAAACATTTTTATCAAAAATGATTTTCCTAGTGCTAATTATGTGAATAAAATTGTAACAAATTATGAGGCTGGTATTCAACTATATTTAAATTCCTTTGCTTGCAATGCTTGTGAACTTTTGTACAAGTTTACAAAAATTGGTAAAATATTTAGAAATTCTACAGTCTTATAAATAAATTCTAAATCTACTGGCAACATTTCAAATTGAGATAAAATTATCAAGTCATTTAAACAAATGGTAAACGATAATAATTTTTGGATTGTTTTCTATGAAATAATAATAATAATAATAATAATAAATAAAATAAAACAAATAAGTAAATGAATAAATAAAAATAAATAAATAAAATAAAAAACATAAATAAATAAACAAAAAATTAATAAAATAAAAAATATAAATAAATAAATAAATAAAAATAAAAATAAATAAAATAATAACAATAAAAATAAATAAAATAAATAAAATACGAACAGTAAACAAGGAAAATTTTATTTATCGGTATTCACATTTATATACACTTTAATTGGTCGGATTGCATATATATATATCATAATTAGTGGGGAAAAAAAGAATGATTTTTCAGCAAGTGAGTGATTTCATTCTGTGATTTAGTTAAATGTAAAAATTAATTTTAAACATTTTTCTTTTCATAAATCATTAAAAAAAAGTGGGTAGAGTAATACACAACGCTCCTTCATGAAGTTTCAACATTATTTAAATATATTCAAACATAATTTTAGTGGAGTCCCCAAAGTATTTATTAAAAAATACCGATGTTAAGAGATATTTTTAAAGGTTCGTACCTTCAGTTGTGTTTTATATAATAAAAAGATATTATTTATTATCTGTCTGTGGTAAAATTGAATTTATTTTAAGTTTTATAAATGAAAAGTATGAGTGACAGTTATAAGGATACATGAGTTTAGATATTTAAACAATTATTATTTCGTATACCGTTGGTAATAATTCGTATTACCAACATTCTCTAATTTAGATTGAAATACTTATCTATCCTGCAAATAACAATATATATATTTAAATTCCAATATTGCTGAATGATAATTAACATTTAGGATGAATCACCTTGATCAAGTGAAAGTAACATATATTAGATGGGAAGTTTGAATTAATTTGTACGAGAGCGAAAAGGGGACGAACCAGAAATCGGTCAAGAGTCCTTGGCATAGTCCAACAAATCTGTACCAACTGAGCTATTTTGTTAACATGCTATGGCTCATTCGATCTTTTGAAATTATCGCGAATATTTCCAAATAAGAATACAAGTTTAAAATAATTTTAGAAATATCTCTTGACAATCTCTAAAGTAATACAAAACTTTTATTCACTGGTAAGCGAAGAAGCTTGTAAATTTTGAACAGTGGAGATTTTCCCAACTTCGCTAAAACATAGTATTAGACTGCATTTGATTTTTCATTTATATACAGTCGGTAACAAAAGTGTCCGAACACTAGCAAAATTTCCTATGTAAAAAAAGTACACTTCATAGGGTTTTGTTAAATAAATTTTTGTCTAATCCTGTTCGTAGTAAGTGCAAGAACATGATTCGATAAGGATTTATTTAACAAAACCGTATGAAGTGCACTTTTTTTACATAGGAATTTTTGCTAGTGTTCGGACACTTTTGTTACCGACTGTATATATATGTATATATTTCGAAAAAAAAAAAACTTGCTTTTTGATGGTCAGATCATATGCTTTATCATAACCGCTTTATTCTCCAGCTGAAATTCAAAGAAAGTTAAACAGAAGTTCAAAATAATCTGCTAAACATTATAATAAATTGCGTGGAGGGAAACATTTACCACCCTAATAGTTGTATCTTAAATGGGGAAAGAAAAATAGATTAAGTCAAACATTTTCCTATGTGTAATGATTGGAAGTCACGATTTTCCCCTCGATTTTGAATATGCATTCTTTAGTCTACAACTAAGATGTAATAGAAAATATTTTTTACTTAACATTTTTTTTTTAATAATGTGGATTCTTATGTAAAGCATTTATATTTAGATAATTATTTTTCACAGTACCCTAAAAAAAAAAAAAGTTAATCTTCTAATTTTTACTTTTTTCTATATTCAATAGAAGAAAGTATTGGTTTCGTATACATTTTCCTCTTCGGGTTTTCAATGGATTAACATATTTTGAGTAGTCTAGAGGACTATTTGACCATTTTTTTTTTTAAATTGTGCGTGAAAGCTCTATGATGTCTATCCCCGCACAGATGAAATTAACCATTTTATTTTATACACTCTAAATATTTATACTACAGTTAATCTAAATATTTGTGCTATTAAATTTAACTATGTGTATTCTGCTCACAGCATTTTCACTAGTTTTTTAGTTTTAGTTCTGTCTTCGTTATGGAATAAATAAATAAATAAATAACATGATGAAAGTGTTTTTACAATAGCATTTTTATTTATAGTAACCACCATATGAGAAAAGTAATTAATTATTCTTTAAAGAAATATTCTGGATAAATAAATCGGCTTTTATTTATATTACTATTAATATTTGTTTTAAGTTTCTCTTGCCCGTTTCACGATGTCTTACCCTTTATGGTTAAATGCTGGGAGGTTTTTAAGGAGTAATCACTTTTAAGCGTGGCATGAATGAAGTCCTTTGTTTTCAATACTTCTACGTGTTGTACATGCTTCACTCTTACTCAAGATGAAAAGTTCAAGTGACCAAATTTATTAATACAAGTTTTGCGGTAAAAAAATTAAACTTGTTAGTTTTTCTTCTCAGGTTTCTTTTTCGTTTAATTGATTGGGATACTTTAGAATAGAAAAACGATTTATTATTATTTTTTTTTAATAAATAAAAAATAAAAACAAAGAAATAAGGCAAATGTGTTATCATTTTATCTTTCTTCAAAATGTATTGCTATGATTTATTCTGACGGTCTTTTTATTTTCTTTAGTATACTAATTTATCACTCTTAAGTTCTATTATTAATAAATTAACAGTTAGTAGTAATGTGAAAAAGAAAAGATGGCCGGAGGAAGAGAGGGTGTTAAATGATGAAAAACAAAAGCATTTTTGAGTCAATTGAAAAAAAAAAAAGAAATGTAAAATCGAAAGTATTTTTATATTTATTTATTTATTTATTTATTTATTTATTTTTTGTAATTAATAGCTGTAAAAAGAAATATTAAAAAAATTTAAAGTAAATTCTTTTGGAAATGAAAATAAGTTTAACAATTGTGAATTTTCTAAAAATATAAAAATATGAAAACGTAATTAAAGAAAAAAAAAATATATTAGGCCACAAGTAGTTTTGAAAACATTTCTCCATAGAATAGCATGAAATTAGCTGACTTTCTCGTTAGATGAAGTATCCCTTTAATTGTAATATTGCCACAGAAATAAATGTATTTGTTCTTCTATTTCCAGTTACAGTTTTTTTTTAAATTATTATTATTATTATCATTTTTTTTTTTTTTTACTTTCATGATCGAGTTCAGCGGATCTAAAATGTTCATTTCCGAAATTTGGTTATGTTAGTAATATACCGTAATTCGAGGTTATTGACGATACTTTTCAATTTGTCATTTGTCAATTCACAAGTGTATACTAATGAGCTTCACGAATTGTTGTAAAACTTGTGTATACTGTATACAGTTGTACTCTATGTTTACATGCGCGTAAATTTTCTAAAACATGCATATTAAATACAAAAAGAAAAAAAGAAATACTGTGACTTAACTTTGAAATAGAGTAAATAAAACCAGCAACAAGGATTCAATGTTTGATTTACAATCGGCAGCAAAAGTATCCGAGCACCAGCAAAAATTGCTATTTAAAAAAAGTACACTTAATACAGTTTTGTTAAATAAATCCTTGTCGAATCCTGTTCTTAGTCAATCTAAGAACACAATTTGACAAGGATTTATTTAACAAATCGGTATTAAGTATATTTTTTTTATATAGGAATTTTTGCTAGTGCTCGGATACTTTTGCTGCCGACTGTATGTAAGTTGATTAAAGGGTAATAAAATGCATATAAAGGGCTAAGATAAATGTACATATACAGTTCAATATGCTTATTATTCAAAATAGAAGTGTAAAAAGTATTTATTTATTTTTATATATTTAGCATTTTGGATATGTAATTAATACTAAATAAATGTTCAAGATTTTTAATTTGCACTAAAAAATTTTAAGATATTTAATTAAGTATACTGTTACTGATTGCAGTTTAATTAACAAGTTTAAATAAAATATTTATAAGATAAAAAACTTTTATAAACTATGTTTTTAAATTTTCTATTGAATCATAGCTATAGAACTAACTACATTAGCACTTTATCAGTGAGTATGAAATCTTTAAAGTGATAATGACGTTCATTCTTGTGAGATGCATAATTTAACTTTTTACAATTTTTTAACGCTCACGTTTAATTAAATGTATTTATTTTTATGTCGAAAGAAAATGAACTCGTAATTTTTTTTAGCAACAATATTAAATTATAACTAATATTTTAATGGCTATTTATAAGGTATTAGGAGGTCATTATTTTCATATTTTAATTAATTATAAGAAAACTATTCGAAAATTCGAAAATCTGACTTCGAATTATTGTATTGTCATCGGATTGTGTGCTATTGTGAAAGTTTCAAATGTCTAGCTAGTAATGAAGTTAGTTAAAAATAGATTGCAAGATTTGTACCGGACAAACAAACAAACACGCAAACAAACAAGAATAGAAGTTAATAAAAATATGGTAAAAAGTATGGCGCCCTTTATTGGTTGTTACAAGCTTCAAATTAGCAACAATACTTTCAATACACATGCATCTCGTCATGTATGATTGGGGATATGTAAATAAATTCCTTTTATATAGCTTTAGAATAAATAAATAAATAAATAAATAAAAAATCTTTATCTTCATCGAATTCAATATAAAGTACAATTGCATAGAACTGTTTTGTTATTGATATATCTATTTATTTATTATTCTAATTATTTTTTGCGTTTTTATTGAATATAACTCCAATAATAACAAATACAGAGCCGCCAACCATTCGGATTTTCTAATACCACTATTTCCGGATATATATATATATATTCTTTTGTCTTCTTTAAACACAGAATTTTTATTATAAAATAAACCGAAAATTTCTATGAAAATTTATCGGTATTAAAAAATCTTGAGGGTAGGCACCTCTGCATGTACACCTGGTTTAAAATTACTTTTGATTTGACTAGTATTTTCTTTGGCTTATCAAGTGGTTTGCTATAACAAATCAAATAGATATACATCGAAATCTATATCACTGAAATTGTTTAATAAATTTTCAATGGAAATCTCACGCTGAAAAGTTTGGTGGGTTTTGTCACCCTCGAACATAAAATAACAATGGCTTTAAAAATATAGAAAAGAAACAAAACGTAAGTATAATGTATCAAGTAAAACAATTGCAAAAATACTGTTTGAGAAAAAGTTTAGTTAAATCAACTTATAACATGATTTTGGAGATTAAATTTGTGACATTTATAAGTTTATAATCAAATTATCCTAATTCTGAATAAAAGCGTTTAAACTTACCTTTAAAATACAGATAGTACTGAAATATACAGTACAAAATTTCACAGTAGCATAGAACGGATGGCAAAAAAGTTAACGTTTAAGCTACAAACTGTGAAATAATTGAAAATAATTTTAAATACCTTTGTTATTGATTCTTTTTAAAAATATATTATTTTAGCATGATTTTATTTAAATTCAATCGTTTAAATTCATTTTTTTTTTTAAATTCCTTTATTCAAAAGACATTTTCTTTCTCCACGTCTAGAGCCGGAGTCCCGTTTCAAGAGAGTGGCAGAGTCCAGGTCCAACAGATATTACGCTTTCGTCTTCATTTGGTAAGATTTATATTTTTGTTTGTTTTACAGAATATTCAATTTATAAGAAACAAACAGTATAAAGCAGTAAACGATTTATATCATTCATTTAAACTATCCAAGCAAGCTTATAATAATTTTAATAGTATAATGATATTATAAAAATAATAATTGTTTTGTTAAATTTAGCAAATTGTGTATTTTTAAAGACATTTTTAGAAATAAGTAAGGACAAATTATGAAATAAATGAAGAAAGACACATAAATAACACAAATAACTAATTAAAAAAAAAAAAAAATGGTAATTTTATTATTGAGTGAGAAGCATTTCTTACTATTCTTAAAATATTTCATTTTGAATTTCATAATTACTTTGTAGTTTACAATAACTTTCACTTTGTCTTTCTGTCAGCCTCTTTCTCTGTATGTAAAGATTTATGCAATAGTACTTGATAAGTATAACAAAATAAATAAAGAAAGAAAGAAAAAAGAAAGAAACCCTATTTACAGGAATAGGAAGAAAAATAATTTTGTAAATAAATCCCATAAAATGTAGAAAAACACAAGTATTTCGAGTCGATCTAATTCAGCACAATTCTTTATCAAACTAATAAAGTAGGCAAGAGTGTGGCCTAAACAACAATGCAACATTCTGTACTCAATTCTAATTCGTTTAATGAAAGGTGCTTAATCGTGTAGCATAATGTAGCTATTTACATAATTTTAAATATTAAAAATTATATTTACATATTGCTTTCTATTAATATTCAAATAACATTTAGTTCGCGTCATTTTGTGACATTATTACAATCACTTCTTTTTCAAATTAATAATTGAAAAATAAAGTTGCAGTCTATTTCATTTCCAACTGTACAACATGTCATTTTACCGATTAATTGAAATTTGGTGGTACTTTGCTTTCGTAAGAATTATATTATAAGTACAAAAACATATTTTAAGAATATTTTTAAGAGCGGGCGGCTATGATGTACACAAAATTTGTTTCATAGACTATTTTTCTGAAGTGAAGCTCCCAAAGTTATTTAATTTTGACTGGAATCGAATACAAATTTTGCTCTCAAGAAAAGATCACTGACCTATGTTTATTTTTTACTCTGTATTTTCATAGATTATTACAGTATATTATTTTATCTTATTATTTTCTTTAATGTTGTCTCTGCAACAATTTTTTTCTCTATTCATATTACTTTCTATCTATTTAGTGATTTAAAAAATCGTCTCTGGTATCGTTAAGTTTCTATCTCGAACCATAAATGTCTCACTCTTCACAGCTGACGAGTGCAGTACATGCAAACTAAAAATCAAATGACATTTCTTTTCTTTAAATAAATATTATAGAGATAACTCCTTTTATCTTGCAATATTACTGCAAATATTAACCTAATAACTCGTTGAAAACATTAACTTAATGCTTTACTGAAATCATTAACCTAATGCTTTACTGAAATCATTAACCTAATGATTTACTGAGAAAGCTTTTACTCTAATTAGTTTTAAATCCCTCTTGTCATTTATCGTCCCCCAGGTTGTTATACACGCGTCGATATTTTTTTTTTTTCATGATTTTTATTCATAATTACTTTATCAGAGTCAATAAATTTTATATATATATATATATATATATTTTTAATTAGATGATGCTGAGATAATTTATTTTAAGATAAACGAAAATGTAATATTTTTAATTTTCATTTACAGTAAATTCTCCTATTGTTCTCAACCCGACATTTAATTATTGCAAATTATTAATTAAGAATACTAAGCTGAGCGTTAATATTCTAAAATTTACTTCAAAACATGTCACTCATTTTGTTAACCGAAGAAACTAATAAAAAAATTATTTTGAAGTATAATTTTTTAAATTTAATTTAAATCATTATTATTTAAATACTGATATTTATATTGTTCTAGGAAATAAAAGGCTATTTGCGCAGTGTTCAAAGAATTAAATTACTCTAAACTGGAAAAATTAAGCTGTTTATTTATATAAGCATTATAAAGTTTACCAAAATCAATATGTACTTTTAAAACTGCATTTCAGCATTAAAGAAAAGTATGTTTCTATCCTATTACTTATTTTCACGTATTAATTCATTAAAGCAATAGAGTTGCTAATTGATTTCATTTGATTGATTGTGCCATTAATGAGGAAATGGCCTCATTTATCTAGAAAATTATTTTTGAAACGATTTTTATGTTCTGAATGGGAATCTTTTACTAATTTATCTCTACATATTTGTCATCTAAAATAAAAGTTAAACACAACGAACAAGATGCAACGATTTTAATATCAGTTATACTTAAATAAAATCTGTCAACAAGATTTCTACTTTCTTTTATATTCAGCAGCAGAAAATGTTGAATTCGTAAAAATTTTAAACTGTCAGTTTTTCCGACTTTGGCCACGACATTTGATTTTTGTCAAAGATTTATTTACAATGTTTATTTGTCTTATTAAGGAGATCTTGAATGTGGAAAATCGGTCTTTTAAATTTTAATTAATTAATTATCTAATTAATTAATTATTTTTCTTGAAAATTTTTAATTGCTTCATGCGATTGGGTTTTTAAATTTTTCTCTTGATTTTACATTATTATAGTTTATGAATATATTATAAACATTTTTTTTTGCATTAATCTGTGGATTGATTGCTAAATTATTTTTTATAAAAAAATCCCTATCTTTAAATGTTAAAAATTTGCATAAAATTTCTGCATTCAAACATAAAGATGTTTCTAAAAAAAAAAAAAAAAAAAAAAAAAAACTAATCAATCAATCTACAAAGTATCAATAACTGCATAAATATGTTTAAAATATATTAATAAACTGAAATAATGTAAAAATGAAGAGAGAAATTTGAAAACTCAGTTGTATGGAGCATAAATAAATAAATAAATAAATAAAGTTTTTATTTATTTATTTTTTATTGAAATAGTTTTTGAGAAATTTTAATATATTTGATAATAATACATATCAATTCATATATATGCAAACTTTCCTTTTTCTGATACTTATGGAAATTTACGGAAAGAAAATATATATAACTTTGATTATCTGTTTTATAATTATTTATTAAATAGTTATAAAATTTTAATATCGACAATGTATATCTATAGTCATTCTGACTTAAGCAATCTTAGAAGAATGTTTTACTAATATTTCAGCTTATTCTTTTTATCCACAAGTTTTGTTACAATCATTCTCTTTTAGGTACTTTTGTGACTATCTTCATCTGATAAGTTTATCAGATGAAGAACATTGTTCTATACCTAAATTTTTTGGGCTATGGGAAAACGTTTATTTAAAGATAATTATTCTAGATGGTTTATTTGAGGATAAATAAAAGTAATTTATTTTTCAAATGTGAAAAAATAAAAATAAAGTAACTTTTTTATAAGCAACAAACAAATATTATTACGAAATCGAGATTTATTTTTATGTTACATTTATTTGAACATCATTAAATATTAATATTGAAAAAATATTTTATAAAAAGTATTTTCAGAAAAACATTATTCGAAAATATTCATTGATTTTACATAAAATCAATTCGCAGAGATTGTCTTCCCTGAAAATTTTCTATATCACTAACCGTTTGCTCAGTTATATGAAATCATCATTAGCATAAAAAATTGTACACAATTCTAACTATATGCTTTACTGTAATTTCTTTTTTACAATTTATTCATTATTTTAAAAATCTTTAATTAATGTTCATTCACCTTTAAGGTCAATTGCTTCTCAGATTAAACTTTTATTGATATTAATTTTAATAGCAATTATGTAATAACCTAAATTTTACTTTTTCTGGTATGATTTTTTTTTTTTTTTTTTTTTTTTTAACTGAACTGAACTGTAGCACGTTTTTTCTTTAAATATAACTAATAATATAACCCGACATGCAGAATAGATTTGTCACATAATTTCTTTTAACCTATTATCCATTTCCTTGGCATATGTGAGTGACATTTGGCACAAATTAGAATTGATTTTTGTCCGTGCGAGCAGCATGTATGGAATTCCTCCGTCTCTATAAACAATCCTTTATTTAATGAAAGAAGAGAGATCCTGCCAGACTAGTGTTCACATAAGATCAGGCTTAACGAAGACAGATAGTGTGGTTGATTCAGCTTTAGAAGTTGTTGGCAAAAATGTTTGTAAGTTATGTCTTATAACTAATAGCTTAGTAAATTATGAATTTAAATTTATTCATCTATGTAATATTTATCTAACGTGGACCAATTTCAATTAATTTTTGTCGAAACGATGCGATAGTGGTGAAATTAATAAAATACCCGAGGATAAAAAATAATATTTAACAATGAACAATTTAAGCACGCGGATTCAGCTCAATGATCTAATTCGATAACATGATGACATTTGTATGATGACATTATTTTATGGAAAATACATTTTTAAAAGTTATTTCATCAGAATCTTTGGAAGAGTCATTTTAAACCTAGCAATATTTTAAAGATATAAACAAAATATGAATTATCACCATAAATTGACTAAAAAACGCAATCATAAAAAAGTATAATCATAAAAGGATTATTATTTTTTTTTTTTAACAAAAATTTACGCCAAATTAAATAAAATGGCATTGCATACTTGGCGATAAAAATGTAAAAGGTGTCATGGGGGGTCTTTTACTAAAACTGTACTGTCTGCGGAAATATGAAAACTGAGTCGTAAACCATGAATTTTATTTTGAAATTTTTCTTTGAATGATTCTGGTTTCACTATTGCACAATATTTATTTGGTTCTAATAACAATTTGGTAAATTAAAATTTTAATTAGGTTGTGAAATTGGTATAATATTTATAAGTTTGAAATTTTAAAGGTAAATAACAAAAGAAATAAAGTGTGAAAATTTCGCACGGGTTTGCTAGTACATATATATATATATAGTAGTAAATATTATATAATGATGTTTAGACATCATAGAATAAAAATTGGAATGTTTATTAACAGATGCAAATGTATAATGGATAACGAGTATATAGAATATATTGGATGTATTAAACTATATCAGATGTGAAGCATTTGATATATTTCATATTCAGAGAATACATAAATTTTGAAAAATTACAAATCCTTAATAAACTTAGTTTCATATTACATACTATGAATGAATTTATGCATACATTTTTTTCAACTTTGCATATTACAAATGCTTATATAAGATGTAATAAAAAAAAAATAATCTGTGTGATCATTGTCAAAGTATGTGTTACATATATAAAATGTTTTCTAAACATGTTTTTTCCATTTGCATATAAAGCTAAACTAAAGAGCCACTAATATAAAATAAAGCTGCATAGTTATATGATGGGTAGAATTGAATTTTAACTATGTTGATAATATCTGTAAAAATGTAGTTGATTTTATTTTAAATATTACTTTTCACGATTTCTACGGCTTATTTTTTTCTCCACTGAATTACACACCAATAATATTTAACAGAAAATTGTTTTTAAAAAACAATACTATAAATTTAAAATAAATGTACTGTTTGTAAGTAATCGTGAAAGGCCCATGGGGGTAAAGGCGGGTCCGTACAAATTTAGTTTTTTAGATATATTAGATTGACGATAATCCAGAGAACTAGTCTAGATGTAACATTAATTTTAAATACCATGATTATTATAAAAAAAAAAAAAAAAAAAATCTGTGAAATGAAAAGAAGTATCAAAACGAATTATAAATATCAATTATAAAATACTCTTTTAGTGAATCTAAGCATATTAATAAATAAATAAATAAATAAATATTTATTTATTTGTTTTTAATTATGAAACATTTGGTTATCGGTTTTAAAATTTTAACGGTTGTTGAATTACATATTTTGATATAATTTATTCTTTAAGTTATTTCAAATAAGAGTTTAATAAAAGTATAAACAGGATTGTTGAGATTTTTAAAATTAATTTTCAATTTACTTTTATAGAAATTGCAATTTATTATAAATCTTAAAAAAAAAAAAAAAAAAAAAAAAAAATTAAATTTGATCATTTATTTGAAGAAATATTACAATGTACTAAAAATAAAATTTTAAGAAATAAGTAGCTGATTTCAGCTCTACCGGTTTTTTCTTTTTTCTTTCTTTTCTTTTTTCTTTCTTTTAATCTATTCATATGAATTTTTTTAATTTAATTTAATCAAGTTGCAGTTAAAAATATAAAAATGTTTTGATTCTTTACAGGGTCAAATAAATCTGCAGGATACAGTTTTGGTGGGAGGTAAGTAGTATTTTTCTGCTTTGTACATAGCAGCTCTAGAAGAAAAAAAAAAAAAAAAAAAAAAGTAACTTTTATCTGCAAAATGAAACATTAAAAATTTAAGATATAATTTTTTATAAAGCGAGTACATATTTAATAATTGTAAATTTTCTGAATGTTCAAAAAAAAAAAAAAAAAAAAAAAAAAGAAGAAGAAGAAGAAGGTAAATAGTAATTTTATAAAAAAAAATTCTGCATGGAATAACATGATTTGCCTGCCAGAGAGAATGGGTGTTGTACCCTCATAAGTACATATGAAAACAAAACTAAGAGTTCTGATTGATAACTGGCCTGTATGGGGTAACTCTGGAAATGTCCAGAATTAATTTTCATGTATTTAATTACAGGATGTGCTTATTGATTTTAAACTTGAATTTTTTTTTTTTTTTTTCGAGTTATAAAGTGTTACACATTAGAACCTGTTTTGCCAGATTTGGCGGATTTTTTATTCAATAATCACCAATAATTTTTAATTATAACGTTTGCCTAATGACTTCGAAGATTTACTATACATTATGTCTATTATGTATAGCAAATATCACTTCACAAAATTATTGGTGATTATTGAATAAAAAAATTCACCAGATCTGACGGCACTGATTACAACATTGGTGAAAGATTTAACTAGGTAATTTAACCCGTTAGTAGTCGCTAATTGGTCGATTTGCCGCCCATCGTTTAGTGTTGCCAGATTTTTTTATTCAATAGCCACCAAAAAGTTTTAGAAGTAGCATTTGATATACATAAAACGCGAATAAAATCGAAGAAACGTCGGTCACATCACTTCTTAAAATTATTGGTGACAGTTAAATAAAAAGTGTGCAATTTTTAATAGGTGGCGCTGTCTATAGCGACTACTAGCGGGTTAATTTAAATAATTCATTACCTTTTAGTTGTATTTCAGAGTCAAAATATTCAACTAAAACAAAACTATATAATTTCACACATTATTAATAAGATAAATAAGATGTATTTAATTATTATTTTATAAAACATCAAAACACAAGAATTTTTTCTATTACTTTTTTTTCTTCTTCAATAGTTATAATGCAAGTAAATATGTCAATGTGTATTTTAGCGTGCTTGAAAATCAGCCATAAAATATGCAAAATTTCTGCTGATGTTGTGATACTGTTGGTTGACAGAGAATGTTGGCATGATTTCGCCAAGATTCAGACCCATGGGAACATAACTAACTAAGCACATATTTTCTTTGATCGTTGATGTAAAATTGGTGACAAGAGGTTGTAGGAGTTACATTTCGATGTAAGATTAAAAGAGACCGAATTAGCTATTTTCTGGTTTCCCAAAACAAAAGGATAGAAAAAAGTCAAAACATTATTATCTACAGAGCGAAAAGAATTTTCAGTACGTTAAGCTTGTTGAGTGAATACTGGGAACAGATCAAAGATTTTGTTTCAGTTACATTGATAAAGGGATGAAAGGGAAGATATAAAAATTAGAAAATGCATATTGTAAATTTTATTATTTATAGGATAAAATCGTTATTCCATTATATTTTAAATAGTTAATTTATTAAAGAATTTAATTTATAATTTAATTTGTTTTAGATAATTTACCTATTCCTTTAAAGAGAAAAATATAAATTTTATAATATGTGATAATCTATATCACAGATGTCACTGACATTGCGTATTTACTTGAAATAATCTTTGAGTTATTGCTAGGATAATATAAAATACGAGCGTTTTAAAATAAATATTATTGCAAAATATATTAAAGCTTATTTATAAATCCATAATACGATAACTTTTTAAATACAAATTTAAAAACACTGTGAGGGTAATTATAGAATATAAAAATTACTAATTGTGTCATTCACCTTATGCATTTGATTATGTCATATTCGATCTGTTGTTGTTTCGCAAATAACAGCAACAGAAAGTTTTTTACACTCTTGTCTTTTAACGACACATCTGGCGTTGCTAGGGAACTGAAAGCTCACTTCCGCAATTTAACATTATGCCGAAAACTCACTTTATATAAACTCATTACCTTAGTTATCTTGAAGTACAAAGATACCGAAAAAGTGTTGTTAAAAAGAAAAAAAAAAAAAACTTGCATTTTTGAGTTAGAATTAAATATTAATTAAAAAAAAAACTTTGAATTTTTCATAAAAAAATATTTAGAAGTCCATTTCTAAAAAATATTTTTAAGTTAAAGGGATTCGGATACTTTTATATAGGATAAAAAGATTTTACGGCATGGATTAAAACTATATATCAGTAAATATTGCTTTTTTCAGAATTTTCTTAAATAAGAATTTAAGTTCTATTATATATATATATATATTTTTTGTAATTATACATTTATAGCAAAAGAAAAATAATGAAAATTTGCAAAAATGAAATTTTTGTCATTCCCCTCCCCCTTATTAAACACGTAAATTATTTTTTTTAAAGCACTATGTTTAAAATTGACTAATAATTATCAATTTTCTCGTACACTTGATATATATCCACTTTAATAAGTTGGAAGTTTTACAAATTATATTTGATTACAGTCCCTACTTCAATAGAATAAAAATACAGCCAATTTATTAAACCAATGAAAGAAAATAGTTTTAATAAAATGAAAATTTAAATTATCTTTTTAAACTTTTACATAAATTTTTAATAAAGCATAAAACACATGTTTTTTTTTAAAAAAAAACTATATATATATATATATATATTACCATATTTGTTAATACCATTATAATTAAATAAGTTTTTTTTTAATTATTTATTTTTTTAAAAATATTCTTTTCTAAAAGAAAGAATTTTATGTAAAAATGCAATTATATATTTTAAATAAAATTTATTATCTAATAAATGATTATTTTAACTTTTCAAAGTACTAAAATGACGTAAACGAGTTATCATTAGAGTAAAGTTGAAATGTTCAAGATATATCTTTGAATTATTTGAAAATTTTTTATTAAGTTTTAAGAATTTAAAAGTGTTTCCTGTAGAAAATTTCATTAAATTTGCCAATATGAAATTTGTTAATATCCTTTTTCTATATGCTTTTTTTTTTAATTCTCTTTTTCCTTTTTTTTTTAAAAATATTCTTCATTTTATTTTGCAGGTATTCAGAGAAAACTAAATTTGTCACTCCAGGTCCAGGATCCTACGACGTCACAGATAACGTTACAATCGAAAGGGGCAGTTTTAAAAGTAGAAGCTTTTCTGGACGGCATAAAGCAAAAAAAGAATTTTTGACTCCGTCTCCAGGAGATTATACTCCTGAAAAAGGAGAAAGAGCGATTCGCAGCAAATCTCCGGCATTCTCTTTCGGAGGAAAAGGAAAAGAACTTAAACAAGAGAACCTACCAGGTAAGATTTTATTTATGAAAAAATATGAGCATGAACTATTTATTCTTTAAGTAATTGTACATAAAATGTTCCACCAATTTCTTAACTCGGACTGTGAAAAAAGATTATCTTATAAAAAATATTTATACCTTTAAACTATAAAGGATTTTATTCATATTTTTAGTTTGATTCAATGAATGGTAATATAGTGTTCATTGATTGTAAATAAATACTGATTAACTCCCGCCCCTTTATGATTTATCCTTATTTTTGAGAGGGTCTGAAATCCAATTCATTCTGTCACTTACAACTTTTTAATTTACACGATATTTTTTGTTGTTTTAGATAAGTAGCCAGTACTTTTTGCTAATAAATTATGCAAATGAAAATTTGTTAATGATTGCACATGCGTAGTTAAAAATTATTTCGTGAAAATGTTCATATTTCATCAGATATTTAATATTTTTGTATCCTGATTACTGTATGCCGTATCTAATGTAGTATGTCAAGTTTTCTAAAAGTGGGAGTAAATCGGGTTTAATACCCTCATGTTATTAATAAAAAAGGGGCATTTTTTTTTTTTTTTTTTTTTTAAGAAACCTTTACATCGCCATGGATTTATGTACTAGCCTCTGACAAATTTATACAGATAATTAAAAGAAGCTTCATAATCGCGTGTTATAGCCACAACTCATTTAAAGCCTTCCTTTTTACAAGATGATCCCAAACATGTTTATTTCTTAGTTTTTTACTGGTCCCCCTTTTGCTTTCGAAACGAAATTTTCACATAAATATATGAGGCATAACATGTTCTTTACAATCCTGAAGTTTCAAGATAACTCATGTGCTTTCTGAGAAATTTGAGGAAACGACTGTAATTGAAAGTATCCAGTCATTTTAGGAAATGCAGTGTACCTTTTTATGAAACGAGTTAATCATAATCATATCCTTAATTAATAAAAATGAGCCTCTCAGAAATTAGTAATGCAAACGTGATGTTGAGGTTTTTGTATTTCGATTCACTAGGATTAATCTTCTTCTTTTTTTAACACTCTTTTGTTAATTCGACATGAGGTATGTGACTATTAATGTGTGTAACGGAAACTTACAATTCAATTTTCAGTCATTTCTGGACGTTCAATTGACGTGAAACTTTGCACACGACTTCATAATCAATGACAATACTATATACAAGTGTTTCCAGGCGTCTTTTTCATCAAGGACAGGTTTCAGGGATAAACAAAAAAAAAAAAAAATATCTATATATATAAAACGCTATCGTATGCGGCTCAGGATTTTGCCGCATTTGTATAACGTCGAGTGGCAACAATTAATTATTTTTAAAGATTTAAAAGCATATAAATAATCTAGTGTGTTACTCACACGACTTTCCCTTACCCTGCATTTCAGTACTATAATGATAGATTCCTTTAGTTATTTGTTTTTAAGTTATGTTAATAATGGATATACGCACAGCAAAAAATTGGACTTTTGTATTCAGAGCATTTCACTTTGATTTCATCATTTATTATTATACAAAAAAAAAAAAAAAAAAAAAAAAAACAGAGGTGAAAATATAACTTTGAAAAATATTTTATTTACAGTATGGGTAGGAAAAATTAATTTCACTTTCTGAGCAGTGTTCGTCGACATAGTAAAAATGTAACAAGGCAATTCCATCAATTACATTCAATAGAAAAGAGCGGGTTTAGCTAAATTTTGGTTAGCTTTCTATGTTGTGTATAAACTATATGCACATCGCATTGTTTGGTTTGATGAGTACATGAGACTTATTGCTTGCCTCTAGGGCCGCTTATATCTCGAATAATCCACACCACAAGGGTTTATAAGTTTTTATTGCAAGAACATGAACAAGGACAAGGACAATACATACATCCATGCCTTCTCCGGGATTCGAACCCGGGCCCAACTGTGTAGAAATCAGGGATGCTAACCACTACACCGTCTGGGCGGCATCTCATTGTGTAATTAAATTTAGTTTCATATGAAAATCACCTAAAACGAAATGAAATAAACTTCTAGCAATTTCCAAGTGTAACCCGAATATATCCAAATACTTTCGGTACCCCTGTAAATGAATGGTGAATGATTTCCATACAACAATCTACACAAAAAAGGGTTTTATGCGTATATATATATATATATATATATATGTTAATTTCCCTTTTTTTAGGGCAGCTTATAAATGTTACACTGATGAGAAATTTCCCCCACAGGCGTAATATATTTTAATTGTCTTGGATGACGATGGCCTGTACACGAACCATTTTCTTGATTTCAACAGAAAGTTCAGTTCAGCATCAATATTTGACACAGATTAAAATACCGAGTTTGGAATTTTTGCTACTATTTGTTTTTGAGATATACTGATAACAGACACACAGACAGACACACATAGAGTCTTAGCGGTTGAAACCGCTAAGAACGTGATTTTCGGATTGAGAGGACCTGAAATCGTAAATACAACAAAAACTCAATTTCGAAAATTTGAACCAAATGCAGTTATCCTTATCATACACTTGATCCTTTTGGAAGAGTGGCCAGATAATCTCATTGATAATAATACTTTCTCTTACTCAAATATATATATATACACGCACAGAGGGTGTTCACACTTTTGACATTCTTTATGGATTTAAATTAAAAATTTAAAATACAAACGTAACTGACATCAAATTGTAATAGGATTTAACTGTCTTCTGGAGCATTAACAAAATTTTTTGCTTTAAAATGTCGCTGGAAAATAAACAATGGATTGAAGGCTGCATTTTTGAGCTTTCTGAAGAGAAATACTCTTATTCAGTTATAAAAGAAGGATGTGAAAAGCAGGGTTTTAATATTTATAAACGTAAAATAAAGGACATGATTAATAAAAAAGTAAATAAACGTCAAAGTTTGCTTTTTATTGAAAAAAAAAAAAAGCGAAAAATTTACAGCAAAGATACGTACACCTCCTATTAAAACTAAAGTCCCATCTCATGCTTTGAAAGAAAATCGATCACTTATAACGGAAAAATTAAAATAAGGAAACTAGAAAAAATGTCATAATTAACGCAGATTACTCTCATAAATATGTTTTAACACCTATTTAAAAAAAAAAAAAAAAAAAAAAAAACCCATCACCTAACCTAAACTATCTTCAATGTGTTGAATTCCATCAGAATAAGGAATTCCATCAGAAGGAATGTCAGAATTCCATCAGGGGGAATTCCATCAGAATGTCAGAATTCCATCAGAATTCCATCAGCCTCTTCTCGATCCGCTCACCAACCCCCGAGGAAAGCTTCGCCTCCCCCCGACTCGATTCACTTATTAACCCCTTTAGCGCTCTGCCTTTCGCTGAATAGGAATTGCTGATATTCGCTTCTTTACCTTTCACTGAATAGGAAAATTAATACTGCATTTAATAATAATAATAATAATAATAATAATAATAATGCCAAATTGAAATACGTAATATTTAATACCATTTTCTTTTATGAAATAATATGCTAAAATTCAGTAATGTTTTTTTCAGAACAGAAAGAAATTCCTAATATCTAGACCATTTTTTGTTGCAGATACAGTATATGAACCCCTTGGCGGTATTCAAGTTTTTGTCACTATTTGGCGATTAATTTATTGGTAGAATTGCTTGTTTAAAAAAAAAAAAAAAGAAAGAAATTAGAACCTTTTAATTAAATTAGAATAACCTTTAAAAAATATATTAGACCTTTATTTTTTTACTAATGCCCGTACTTTTTACTATTGAATTTTTTTAGTTAATTTATGGCAGTATATAATACTCTCCATATATATTTATTGTACTGCTAGATAATAATTTTAGACATTCGAAAATATAGAAAAAGAGAAAAAAATTATCATTATTATTATTTTTATTTGGAAAAACGTCCTGCAGCTTCAATTATTAATTCTCTTCGGTACTTTTCCCTTTTGCGGGCGAGGCGATAAAGTTGCCAAGAATGATATAACTGACGCCAATTATTAAGCACCTAAGAAAGAGTAATTGTTTCAAAACACTTCGAATAATAATAAGAAAAATATTAAAGTGACACGACCGTTTACTTATTTTATTTTATTTATTTTACATTTTTAAGAATTAAATTTTCTAAGTTTTGCTTAAAGCTAGCTTTTAAAAGTGTTGTCCCATAAAATATATAATATTTATTTTGTTAAATCCTTAATGACAAATATAATTAAACTTAAAAAAAAAAAAAAAAATTCTAAGTTACAAATTTACTTTTAATCCATAAATGTATTTTTGTCGCCAATAAAGTTTGCTTACGAAATGAAAAGTACCTTCTCTCCTATCTACTTCTTACATTAACAAAGAATAAAATCTACTCGATTCATTATAAGAATTTTAGGTGATGAATTCTTTCTTGCCATAATTAGAAATATGAAACGTATCATGGAAATGCCTAACTTTGTAATGTTAAAAAATTATCAATGCTAAATAAGAAGATTTTTTCGTTTATAATTGAGTTTGAATTTAAATCTAAATATTTTTGTATGCCAAAATATATCCGAACTATTTTAAAGTATGTTTTTAAATAAAAAAGATAAATACGCTTTAATGGCAAAAAGCAACGCGGTCAGTTATACAGACACAAAATTACCTCATTATTCAAAAAATAAATAAATAAATAAATAAATAAATAAATAAATAAAATAAAATAAAATAAAGTAAACATAAATATTGCCAGTTTTATATTTTTTTTTCTAAAAGTAAAAAAAAAAGATATTTGCGGAATTTATTTTATTTTTTTATACCAGTGATAACATTTTCATTTCCCTGTGGAGAATGACGTCATTGTGAAAATTGATGTATCAAGAGAAATTTTTTCTTTAATGGCAAATAGAGTACCTTTTTAAACCCGACGTTTTTATTAATAACTTCGTTAATTAAGATAATGCAGATTTCTAACTACCTGAAATGCCTCCCTTGAAGTATTCGGAACACATTGATACCTCTCATGATGCAGAGCACTTTGCCCTCCGTGAGAAGATACTGTCGCAGACAAACAAATAATAGAAAAAAAAAATTGACGCCAGCGACAGAATTTTTTAAAAATATATAGAGAGATATGAAAAAAGAAACCGGAATCGAAGCTATTCGCTTTATATGCATCTCAGCAAAGTTTTCTGACGTGTTTCTTATGTATTATTGTACATTTAGACTTTTAAAACAATCTCTTTGAAAGCGGCATCCTAAAACGTTGGATGGATTATGGAAAGTATTGGAAGAAGAGTAGAACAAATTCAACTTTGATTTTCTAATAAATACTCTGCTATCTATGAAATCAAGATTTAATATGATAGTTTAACAAAAGGACTATCAGATTGAACATATTACAAAATTAAATTCTTATATTTGGTTGTGTAATCTTTGCAAAATTGTTACAAAAATGTGCGAACACCCTCTTATATATATATGAATATGCGTGTGTATGGTACAGAAAGTTATCGACTTCAGTTGTCGTAAATTTTTTATCGCTGACTATTTATAAAGATAGAATAATTATTAGAAGGTAAATAGAGAGTATCTCATGTTTTTTTTTATTCATTAAAGTAAGTTAGTCTGTATTTTTATCAAAATTTTTTTCTTATTCAAAGCTTAATTCAAGGATTAGGTTACATCGAGATGTGGAACATCTTACCGCTATCAAATAAAAACTTTACATTTATAAATTATTTTATGCTTTTTAGTTCATATTTCCATAACAGCATGTTTTTTAGTTTTTTTTGAAAGTATAATTATATTTATTTATATTTTAATATTATACACGAATAAACAGTCGAAACTCGCTAGTTAACAAATATTTTTTCAAGTCTTGCATGAAAATTTTCGATGTTATATTACGAAAATTTTCTTTTTAAATTCTTCAACCAATATTTAATAAATGCTGTTGAAATTTTGGTTCATTCTTTGCAAGATTACTATATTTTCCTATATTTTTTTCTTGTAGTTAAATTCAACATTTACATTGTGAAAATTATACTGTATTCTGCTGTAATTTTTTCTAATTAATATTTCAATGTACATACTTGAAAAATGACGGAAGAAAAAAAATAAAAATAAAGAATCTTTATATTATACAACAGAATAAGAAATAAAAAAAAAACGCAATTTTTATTTTATTATTTATTTTGTATAAATATATTTTATGAAGTTTTATATTCACAAATTAAGTTTAACATTTTCTGAATCCAGTTTAAAAGTTAATTTAATAACATAAGAAGTCTTGGAATGATTGCTTAATATTGACTTAGTTTTACATTTCTGAATCAACCGAACACCCACTGTTGTTAAGTGAATTAATTTGAGCCCCTAGTGTGCGTTTCTATGCGTGAATTCCTGTTATTTTGTAAGTGAACTACGTTCACATGGAATAATAAATATTACTTTACTGTCGTAAAATTATGACTTTCATTTTTCTAAATCAAAACGAAAAAGAACCTTCAGGTATGGGTGTGCCTCTGTTTGCTTGAAATGGCGTGATGTTTCTTTTAAAACTCTGTAACGAAATAGGTATAACAGGTGCACTATATTACACATTTCAAAACGAAAGTTTTTTTTGTGTGTAAGTTGTCGCACGCACCATTCTCAAAGAAAACTAATTTAATTTATATTTCTCTAAGTAAAAGGTTTAATATTGCTTCGTAATTACTTTATGAAATCTTTTCGTGTCAGTAGTGCGAATTTCAGTAAGAGTTAGCAAAAAAACGTGTTCAAAAATGAAGCATTTTCCAAAATTGTCCCCATAAATGTTACCAAGAAATTTTCATTTACGGTTTAATTTAACTTTATCATGTTTGTCAAATTCAAGGTTTCGAGTTATTATCATTTTCCTTTTTATCATGCCCTTTTCATGTCATTTATTCATTTGAAATAGATTCTTGCAGAGAATTTATAATTTCTTTTCGTTTTAGACTGGGATAGCAGTGTTTCTTATATTTTTAAGTGTGTTTTATTATTTTGTTACCACTATTTTTAAAAAGAAAATTTCCTTCCAGGTTTTGATGCTACAATATTACTTCAAAATTACTATTTCGATACAGTACAATGTTCTTTTTTATAATTACAATTGCAATACTTAATAATAAAATAATAAATCGCATTTAAAAATGTAGAAACGTTGCGACTCATGTTTTAAATAGATATTTACGCATTATTAATACCCATTTACGTAATTTATTGAAAAAAAATGTGCATATTGCTTTTTTTTTTTTTTTAACATTCTCATTCTTTTTAATAAAATTTACATATATCAATTTTAAAAAGAAAAAAATAAATCCGTCATTAGTGTTTGTAACGAAGATTAAACTGAAATTTGAGACAATAAATGACATATTACATAATGACACACCTATTATACTTGGAGTCCCAATTACTTGAGACTTATTTAGTGCAAAAATAAATAGACTTAAAATCACATAAATTTTATGTAATAATATAAAAGTCTTTTTCATTATAGAAGAGAGAACAATATTTTCAATTAGATAATGAATCATTATCAGCATTCTGTACTCATTTCATTCATATTTTTTAAGCTGTCGTCGTGTACCTTCTTTATGAAAATTTTTTATTAAAATCTAACCCTCGAAATTTCATATATTTTCAACAATAATATTAAATTCTAATCACATTAAAAACTGAGACAGACAATATACACTAAAAGTATACAATTTAAAACATTAAAAACACAAAACATAAATTTAAACGTTTCGAGCCTTTTACAGGCTCCTCATCAGTAAAAAACATCAAATGTAAATGCTGAGAAGAACAACAGACTTTCATTAAATGAGTACAACGTATTCATCGGGAACTGAGCATGCCTCACTTTTGATGTTTTTTACTGATGTTTTCGAGCTTGTAAAAGGCTCGAAACGTTTAAATTTATGTTTTGCGTTTTTAAAGTTTTAAATTGTATATTTTTAGTGTATATTGTCTGTCTCAGTTTTTAATGTGATTAAAATTTAATTTAACTACGAGACGTAATGAATTTTAAATATTTTAAATATTAAATTCTCTCTTTGCCTAAAATAATAATTTATTAAATAATTTATGAATAATTAAATTGAGCATGTAATTTTACTGGCAAGCTGATAAGTTAATATAATTCATTCATAAACTATTTTCAAATTAAAAGCTGTCATGTATTTAATAGAAATGAAAATTTTGTAATATAATCTCAAGAAAGTTTTCCATTACATAAAAAGAAAAAATGAAAAAAAAAAAAAAAAAAAAAAAAAAAAAATGTTGGTATATAAATCTTAATGCAAGACTTCAATTAATCAAAAAATTATTTTTAATTTTATAATGTAAAGCTATGCAGATCACATAAAACTTGTTAGCATACATTATTAATTCTTTTGTAATGGAAAAATTCTAATTAAAGTACACAATCACGTATAAAGTATTTGAAACTTGCGGTCAAACTGTTGGTGATCTCTCATCACGCAATCTTTCATGGTTCCACGTCTTGACTCCAGTAAGCTCAGTCGGCTATAGAAAGTCAAACATCCATCCCATTGCTTATTTAGTTTTTCCCAAAAGTCTCGTTCTAGTGGGGTCAAGGCGAAATTACATAAGGTAGTAGAATAAGTGATAATGAAAGAGATAACATCACTTTTTTTTATTTGATAAAGAAAGTGATTTTTTTAAAGTGGTTAATGGGATTATACATAGAAATCCATATATCTTGTATCAACTAAATGAAGCAGTAAATTAAATTTTGCATCATAGATATTGCAAATAATTTCTATTTCATTTTTTAGCATATAGCATGTCTTGTGAGAAATAAATTCATACACATTAAAAAATAAATAAATTAATTAATAAATAAAATAAATAAATAGATAAATAACGAAAAATAAAGGCGACAAACTTATAAAGCTAGTAGAAAAATTATTATAAAAATTGTCATGAAAACTGTCATTTTTATTTTGAATATTTTTTATAATACCTAGCCCTGCATACCACTTAGTATAAAAAAAGTGTTTTTATACAGGAGTCAAAAAAGTGTTTTTATACGATTTGCATTATGTTATAGCATCAACTCTGTAAGGTCGTTGAGATCACATCCAATGTAGAATGAATTCTTGTCATATCTGGAAGAGTATAAAATTAGATAGAGAGAACCAACTTTCATTTGTATAAATGTAAAGATTTATACACATATTAAGAATATGTGTATAATCAATGTATAATCATCAATACATTTCGCCGTCGATAATTAATAAATATAGTCGTGAACATATACATAAAAGTGTTTTTATACAGGAGTCAAAAAAGTGTTTTTTTCTGTTTGCATTATGTTATAGCATCAAATCTGTAAGGTCGTTGAGATCACATCCAATGTAGAATGAATTCTTGTCATATCTGGAAGAATATAAATTTAGATAGAGAGAACCAACCTTCATTTGTATAAATGTAAAGATTTATAGACATATTAAGAATATGTGTATAATCAATGTATAATCATCAATACATTTCGCCGTCAATAATTAATAAATATAGTCGTGAACATATACATAAAAGTGTTTTTATGCAGGAGTCTTAAAAGTGTTTTTATATTATTTGCATTATGTTATAGCATCAACTCTGTAAGGTCGTTGAGATCACATCCAATGTAGAATGAATTCTTGTCATATCTGGAAGAATATAAAATTAGATAGAGAGAACCAACTTTCATTTGTATAAATGTAAAGATTTATACACATATTAAGAATATGTGTATAATCAATGTATAATCATCAATACATTTCGCCGTCAATAATTAATAAATATAGTCGTGAACATATACATAAAAGTGTTTTTATACAGGAGTCTAAAAAGTGTTTTTATATTATTTGCATTATGTTATAGCATCAACTCTGTAAGGTCATTGAGATCACATCCAATGTAGAATGAATTCTTGTCATATCTGGAAGAGTATAAAATTAGATAGAGAGAACCAACTTTCATTTGTAGAATTGTAAAGATTTATACACATATTAAGAATATGTGTATAATCAATGTATAATCATCAATACATTTCGCCGTCGATAATTAATAAATATAGTCATGAACATATACAATTTAAAACAACTTCCGCGTACAAAATTGCTATAATTAATTTAAATATTTTTGATACAAAATTTGAAAAGCAAAAAATGTGAAAATGTATAAAATTTTACAATTTGACTGCATTGTGCAAAGCAATACCTATAACTTTATGAAGTACACTATTTATAAATCATTGGTGACTAGAGAGCCTCAACGGAAAGAGACGGCAAATGATGAAATTGCTACGGCGCATGCTCAGAGCAGACATTTTTTTCTACCAAACTAGGTTTTGGTTTTAAAAAAACTTCGAACACTTCTTAGTTGCATAGCAACAACAAAAATTTACAGATATCGTTATTTTTTGGTGATAATCGTTTATTTCAGCTATAAATTTGAACAAAGATCTTTAAAGACATTAAAAACACTTTTAAATGTGGATGAAAATTAAAAATAATCTGTTAAACAGTTCAGAAAATTCATATTAAGGGAGCAGAGAGCACAGTATAATATTTGGAAAAAAAACTGACTGTTATTGTAGTCTTAGTAATACTCCAGGGCATTCAATTAAAACGAAAACAAGAAACGGAATAGTTTGTTGTGCCCCTGTATATATCTAGAAAATGTGGTGTGATAAAGGACATTCGATTGTTCCACTGAATTTAGCATCTCGAAATTAGTTAATTAATATAATTACTAAACTGATTAAAAAAAAAAAGAAGGTGTTTTTTTTTTCACGCTGCAATTTCATTTCCTTTAACAATGGATGTTTTAAAAATTATCAATATTTATCGCCCTATTTACTTTGGTCTTAATTTTTCAATGAATATTTAAAAAAACCAATGCATCAATATAAACTTTCCCCTCTAATATTTTTACAATTGTTAATAATGTAATAATGTAGTAATGTAATGTTAATAATGTTTAATATTGTTACAATCAATAGCATACATTAATAACACTGAATGAATGCCTTGGGAAAAACTTAAAGGAAAATCTGTCACGACTATTGAAATGGTTTCATAAATTGAAAAAACGTAAAAGTATTTAGTGAATCATATTCATACATAACGTTTTTACTGTTTCTTATCTTTTCTGAAGACGTTAGACAGAATATTAAGTTTTGACCGATTTGATGAATGAAATTTATTATTTCTGGGTTACTCTTATCGAAGATAATAGTCGTAAAAAATGAAGTAATATGAGGTGAGCGATATCAAAGTATAAACTTTTGTGCCATAGAAAGAAAACCATCAGTTTTTGCAGTATAGTTCGTAAACAATAAAAGTAAAAAAAAAAAGAAAGAAAGTAATTTTTTTTTGAATAATAATAAAAGTTAATTTTAGATTAAAAAAAAAAAAATATGGGGGTTTTCATCATATTAATTAACTATATATAATATATGTAATTAATACAAAAAAGAATATGGTGAAGATAAGATTTCCTTCTTAAAGAGTTCTCTTTCTTTTCCTTCGTATTATTTTTCTTCTTATCTTGTTCAAGTAGAATTTCTTCAAATTGAGAGAAACAGATTAAAAGAAATAAAGAAATGTAGAAATGAAGAAAGAAAGATCGATTTAATTAATACAAAAAAAAAAAAAAAAAAAAAAACATTATGTATATATATATATATATACATATTATTGGTCAATTCTTTCATATCATTTTTAATGTTGTTACTGGTTATTTTTCATTTAGTTATTTATTAATTTAATTTGGTTCTTGTGTTGGCATTTTACCATTTTTCCCCAGCATTCTAATTTTTTGTTACAATACGTTTATACATAATAAAAATTCCTTAGTTCGTCTCTTTTCTGGATGTTTGGAATATCCACGTGAAAACGGCTGTTGGATGGTGACATATTTATAATTAGCTACTTTTATAGTATAAAGTTATAGATTTTTCACTGCTTAGTTACAATTATATTTTTTTAATGATCAATCTAAATGTTTGGTTTTCCATTCATAATTATATTAACTGTTTAAAGAGTTTAATCTTATTGTCTCTTACATTAACATTGTATCGTGTTCAATACTCTTAATTATTCTTGCTTCGTGTAAATTAATGTACAACTAGATGTTATTCTTTTTTTTTTTTCTTCTTTTTTGTTGTTGTTGTTGTTGATTTCATTCTTTTCTTCACGTCTTAAATAATTCTTGAACTCTTTGAGTTGCTAAGAAATGACAGCAGTTTTATATGATCGCATATAAATCGCCTTTTCCCTACAACACCTCATTTTTGATTACCCTGGTACTATAATTGTCCTTGATAAAGATACAGCAGCTTTTAGGGAAATTTTTCGAAGTTATTTTTCTACATTTAGTAACTTTTTCAATTTCTGTTGCTTTGTATAAAGCTTTACTTTCATATGTAATTGTTTATTGATTAATTCGAGTCTTCCTTCCTTGTGTTTGATCATCATATAACTCGCAAAAGCATAATAATAATATAGTAATACGTAAATAAATAAAATAAAATAAAATAAAAATAACTGGTAATAATTAAAATACAAATATTTAAAAAAAAAATCAGTAATAATTTTAATAAAGATATAAAAAGCCACAATATTAATTGGAATATTATCCCCCAAACCCTCAAAACAAACAAGGATGCCCATCCATTTCATTCTTTAATACAAGGGATCTACTTAAAAAAAAATAGACTGAGAGAAATTACATATTGTCAATAATCATTACTTTTATAGGCTTCTTTTGTTTGAATTTCATATTTATTGGTGTATTTCTGAACATTTTAATATTCTAGAAAAAAAGGTTTTTAACTTTTGTTTCGACGAACACAGAAATTATTAACATTAAAAATAGGTTTCGTTACAGGGCCGCTTTTACATTGAGGCGAATGTAGGTGAGCGCCTCGGTACGCTAGAACAATATATTTATATTTAATATTTAATAGTATAATTTATTTTCTGAACAATTTAATATTCTCTAAAATCTTCTTTAATTTTTGTTTCGATGAACATAGAAATTATTAACATTAAATATTAGTTTTGTTTCAAGATAAGTAGTACAACTAGAGGAATCTAGATGACCGCATAATATACAAAGAACAATATATATACAAAGTTTCGAACCTTCAGAAATAATTAATAAATGGATTTTTGTAGAATTACCTCATTTTCTATCATTTGTTAAAGTTTTCCAAAATGCGTCATATTTTTTAACCAATACGCGGTTTGCATCAAGGGTCAGCAACTGTGAAATTGGCCAGAGTTAGATTTAAATCTGTCAGTTTTAGTTTTTGTTTTCCAAAATATAACACAACTAAACAATACAGTTCTATTCAAAGAATTTTTTTTTTACCAATTGGAATTATTTTTATGTATTTATTGACGTATTTATTCTGATTGAAATTATACTAAACTTGCTGAAATCATTTTTAAATTGATTTAAATGGTAGTATATTTTCAATCATCTGTACCAATTATTTAATATTTTAATAAATCTTCATCGTTTATGGTTTAGCAAAAGGCTTTTATGATGCATATTAAATTTAAACATTTAGTACGATTTTTTATCATAACAGGTAATTATTATGGCTCACCCAACTTACAGTCAAACTGAAAGCTAATAAAAAAAATTTACTCAGCAATTTTAAATTAAATTAATTAGAGTTTTGACTCCTAGTAATATTATCCAAATATGAACAAAGTATTTTACTTTCGAAACAACTTATGCCCCATTTTAAATTTTCTTAATATTGCCTCAAATACGTATTGTTGATTTTTTTCTGGGGGATTATATTAACGAATAACTTAATAAATTAGTTTTTTCCCCCCTCTTTGATATTTTAATTTGTGGGTGAAACATAGCAGAAATTAGAAACAAAATGACAGATGGGAAGGTTTTGGGCCTGGAACTCATAAGCTCATAAACGAGTAGTACCATTCTCTTTTTGCTTGAATTTTCCACTCCTCAAAAAAACATATTTTTATTTAAAATGTTGTGAAGTTTTCTGCAAAGTTTCTATTGAAAAAATGACTTTACAATTGACAGCTTTGTAAAATGTTTATCGAAACAATAGGAAAAGTTAATAGCCCTGAATGTAAAACAAACATAATTACAATAGGTTACATTATTCAAATTTACAACATTATTCAAATTTATGATGCATACTACCTTTAATAATATCTATTTTCCATAACTGAATTCAGTGTTTATTGTTTGCGAATTTTAAAAATAAAATACACAAAAAATAGTCGATTCTTAATTGTGTAAAATTTCATCACTGAATGATTGCAATTTTTCAATATCGAAGGTTACTTACGCGACTTAACTTACGATTCGTAACTTACGAGACATGCTACACATCTTGCAAATTTTAAGCGAGTAACGTGTGAATAAAGCTCTAGTTTTTTAAAATGAACATGAAATAGAAAAGAGTAATGTTATAAAGTAATTCTTTGAAAAAGGAAACTGAGAGTTTTTAATCTGAAACAGAATCAAATCACAATCTCATTGACACCTTCCAGTTGTAGTAATTATCTATATAATGATAAATACTTTTGTTTTCTTTACACGAATATATACAATTACGAACATGTATTGAATATTGATAGCGTATTATCTCGATGTATCTAGTTTATGCTAGCTAATAAGAAGAGGGAACAGCTTTTATGCATTTCTTATTTCTCCCAGTGACAACACTTTTTTTTTTCTCTTTTATCTTTTTAGGAGGAAAGTGATACCTATTTTTATAATGGCATACTTTTAAGCTTCAGTTAGAATTAGATTATTAGACTTAAATATTAGAGTCTGAAATATAAAATAATAATAAAGAAAATTTAGCGACATCGAGTGAAATAAAACACATTTTTAAATGTTATAGTAACCCAATGTTTATTTCTCTTGTTAACTTTTTTCTTGTCAATTAGAAATATCGTGTTGAATTTTGAAAGTTGGGGGATATTGCTCTATGGTGAATTTTTGCTCATCAAGACTCCTTATTCCGGGATCTAAAATTGATTTTTCACTAATGAGAAAATACATGTCTGATCCGGGATTCAAATTAATGGCTACCAAGAGAAGATCAGATAAATTTAGGAAAATAGGATCCTGTCACATGGCTTTGAATTATTGTCACTATTCTATGTCAGTAATTCATTTCCTTTAAATGAAAAGTATTAAAATTCAAAGAACATTGAACGAAAATCGATACAATGTAATATCCTTGCATTGTAAATCATTATTGATTTTTAAAGGCTCTTTCCTTTATCTTTTGTTTGAAGAGAAAACATAAAATATAGTTTTGATATTTTTACCCTCTTTTTTCATAAATATTCTTGTATTTTTAATAAAACAGCAACCACTACCATTTTAAAAGAATTTTTTTTTATTTTATTTTTATAATATCAACAATATTAGGCTGTAAGATAAATATCCATTAACTAATTCGCAAATAACGATTTTCTATACAAGATAAAATTGATCGATGAAAGTTCCGGTTTAAAAATATCTGTTATATCTTTGCAAAATTTCTAATGAAAGTCATAAATGGAATGCATCCAGTTACATATTATACATTTACAAGATGTAGGGAGTTGATGTAGTCCTCTTCCTAAAATGAAATAAGAGAACCAGTTTATGAAACGTTAAAAATTACTTTTTCTTGTAAAACGAAAGATCTTGATGTTATACTAATTAGATTTGTCAATAATAGCAAAAAAATGGAAAACGCCATTTTTCTTTAGAAAATTAAAATAATGTATTTCTATAAATCCGATTGGCAGCACAATGGAACGATTGATAAAAGAAATGTGTGAAAGGAGGATTTTCTTTCCATTTTACTTTTAATTTATGTGTTTAACAACCATAAAATCACTTCTATGTCAAATACTTTTAAAAATGTATTGTATTGAAAGAATTGTTTAAGTAGAGTTAGCAATCGTTAAAATATTCATTAGTGGTAAAATCTGGATTATATTGAAAATTCAAAAAGTATTTAGATGTTGTAGTAAAACTAAAAAAAAAAACAAAAAAAAAAAAAACACTAACGTTAAATGGTGAATTTTGCAAGCAAATATTTCAAATGTATTTAACAAATAACAATAAAGTCTAAAATAGTTGAAAATTATACTTTGATAAAAAAAATTACTGTGAGAATAATCAAAATTAAAATTCTTCTTCCATCTAATCACATAAATAAAATGTATTATCAAATAAAATTAAATTTAAAAAAAAGTATTTGGTAAGACAGACGTTTATTTTGTTATGGAAATCCTACGCAAATCATTACTTATATTTGGAATCAGCCCATCTCTAAATGATGAAAAAGATGTCCGTCATCCGAAATGTAAAAAAATATTGCTAAAGGTATTACAAATATTTTGGGACATTGAAGTGATATGTTTTACAGTTGCTACATCATACTATGCTGCAATGTTCGCTTATCAAAAACTTTTCGTCGTTCATATGTTGGATATGATTTTTAGTGTTGCAATACGATTCGTCTGTTATAAAAAAATCAAAAGAATAACATTAAGTTTTGACAGACTGGAACCGTATGGAATTTGTTCAGATTTGCGTGATAATAATTACATTACATTATTTATTGTAATATTTCTTTCGGCTCAAGCTTTACTTAATTTCTTAAGTCTCTCAAGATTATTCACATCAAATATATGGATAAAAATGTATGTGGAAATGTACATTTTTAATTCAATAGAATTGCAAAATTCACCCTTCTTTAATAAACATTTAATTAAATTTAATTGTTTTTGTGCGGTTACACATTACAATATATTTCCTTCAATCATAGCAGCAATATGCTGTTTAAATCTTATGGGAATGCGCAAACTAGTAAGACAATTTAACGGCAGACTTGAAAGAAATTTATGCAACAAAAAATCTTCTTTCCATGTGCAGTGTACTATCGAGAATTTATCAAATATTACAAGAATATTGAAGGAACTCAGTCAAGAATTATCCTTGACACTATTCTTGCTGTTAGGATTTTGGACAGCAAACGTCTTTTTCACTGTATCAAAGTTAATTTTTAAACCTGAATTCCAAGATACTTTCTCTACAATTATATCAATCTTAGAAATTATTAACTATGCTTTTCAGTTCATAATTATTGTAATTTTAGGATCAAGCATTGAAGACGAAATGGTTGAAGCTAAGCATTTAATGCTGACCATACCAAAAGAAAAGTTACATGAAGCATTATTTGACAAGTCAAATCATTTACAATTCCTATTATTTGCGTTAGATAATGCTAGGAGACAAGCAATGATCTCTGCCTGGGGAATGATTAAAATAGAGAAGAAGCTTTTCCTGGTATTGTTTGGAGTTATTGTAACTTACGAAGTGTTGATAATTCAATTTATTGAAAGAAAGTAAGTTGAACATAGAAATTATTATGAATATATATGCAAGGTACTTTTAATTTAACAAGCATTCATTATATACAGTACCTTTACAGCAAACGTGCGAGAGGTAAGTGAAGAAATGAAGAGATTTGTTCAAGAATAAAAATAAAATAAAATAAAATAAAAAACTGTTTTGTTGACCGCAAAAGTTTTTTCTGGATTTTTTATACAAGTTCACACTAAAACAGTCAACAATCCTTTTTAAATTATATAAATAAAATAAAAAATAAATAAATAAATAAAAGGGAAAAATGGGGAAAAAAGTGTTTTTATTAAAAATCTAAATTATCGATAACATTTTCAAATTATCACAGATGCATGGTTTAATCATACGTTTTAAAGGCATCGATCAGTTAAATTCTTTAAAAAAATTGCACTGTTAAGGAAAATTACTAATTTTCACTCCCTCCCCCAACTCCCTAGAACAAATGAGTGTTTGACACACACAAAAATATTAACCTGGCTGATTATTACCATTATAAACAAAAAAATTTACTTTAATAATTATTCGTAAAAAATAATCTTCGATGTGTACTTTTATACGAATCCTATACTGTCATATTGAAGTATATATATATTCATATATATATATAAACTGGACGACATCGACAATTGTTGAGTGATATTCACCAAAAATTGATAGACACCTATGTACATCTGGGTGCGAATAAATGTATTTATTTATATATATATAATGTAATTCTGTTCTTTAGTTTTTGATTAACTTTGGACACATATATCCAGTTAGATAGATGGATATTTTCTAAAAATGTTGAAATCGTATTGAGAACATCTCAAAACGGATATATCCACCGAAAAGCGAAGTCTAAATTATTTACGAATCCAATACTTTTTTCTGTTTAATATAGAAGGAAAAAATTCTAAAGGGCATACGGAAGATATAAGAATTTGAACATACACTGGTCAGTTTCTGAGCACTAGTTAGACATTCAATTTGCCAAATTTGACATTTCACCATGTAAAGCGTCAACCGTTGAAAACAATTCTTCTTATTCCTTTAGCGCATCACAAGATCTATCCATACATCAATTTTGATGGCAATCCTATTGACCATTTTGTTGCAATACGCTGTTTGAAGCGGAAGTTTAATTAAAACTAGGGTTCACACAAGCAATAGAAATTTAGTAGGAGGAAAAAAAAAATTCTTAAGTTATGATTTAGTAATCCAAAAACAAAAATGGTACACAAAATTATGAAAATTATGAAAATTATGCATTATTTCATACATAGTTTTAATGCACATATCAATGATCTTGGACGAAAACACCACGAAACATGTAAAATATAATCTGTCAGTGGTTCCTAATTTTCTCAAATGCAGAAAATTTGTCTTAAGTGAATAATTTAAAGATACAAATTTTGCTAGGCAGGTTTTTAACAATGCACAAAACTAGCTACTATATGTGAACTCTGGTCAGTTCTCCATCATAAATTTGTTCTTATAAATTTCTATTACAAGGCATATTATATTCATGTGTTAAAATAGGGGTAACAACCCTTGTCGCTAAGAGAAAATAAGCGATAAGGGAACACCAAATGATTGTATTTTTACCAAATCCCAACCTGTCGATCAAATTGGCACCCCTCGAAGGCTTTGGACTCGTCCTCACTGCTAGTCGTAGGAAACGAGGTAACACTGTATGTGAAATAATTATTAAAATTTTTTTAGTTTAATTTATGAAAATTTACTATAAAATATTTGGAACCAAATATATCATCTTAATAGTATTTCCTTCGCTGTAGCTTATACAAAAATTAATAAGCTGAAAAGGTAATAAGGTTTACTATATACTTAGTCTTGCCGTAGATGATATATTTTTACGTTCTTCTACATAGGGGAGGGCCGTGTAATATGCACCATCGTGTAATACGGACCATGAGGTAATTTATATGTTCAACACTAGGTGGTGAAACTATCTCATTGCCTAAGTGAATATTATTGTTATCCAAAGCAGGAAGTGACTTGTACAGGCGTACTTGCATTTGGACGGTTATGAAATTAAGTTTTCGGTTTATATGCTCATTGATGTAACAAGTATGTTAAAATGAAAGTATATTACTTTCTGCTGTTAGGTAATTGTAATATAATTTTCCCGTTATTAGTAGCAAATGTACTTATTTTCTGAACAATCTAGACATGTGTTTCATGGGCGCTGCGATATGTGATTGGAAACAACGTTGCTCTGCTTATGCGTGTAATAGGAACGATGCTCTGTTATGTAATATGGACCACTGGTCCATGATAAAAACAGGAAGGATTTGTTAATTCTCGGCGTACATATGTCGCACATTCAAAATCTCGGGGCTATAAAATTGGCCAGAGAAGCAGGAATAATCAAGCTATCACTTCATTCACATACTACCCATTGAATATAGTCATTGGACCTCAATTTTTTCGTCCATTAACTATTATTTTTTTCGTCCATTTCTACTGTTCTCAAGAGATGGACAAGTGGATAAAGGAACATGCTGGACGGTTTGTTTCACAATTCCAAGTGAGTCAACTGCTCGGGAAGAGTCATGCACGAGTATCTTCTATTGAAACTGCTGCCAATGGTTTCCGTGCCGGTGGGATTTGTCCTGTCAATCACCATGTATTTCACGATTTCAGCTTCGCTCCATCCGAAATTTCTTATAAAGCCCTACCACGAGTCATATCAGAAGACGAGACCAACGACCACTTGACAGACAATATAGCTCACATCAACCCTATATTTGTCCAACAGAACACGTCTACTTCCGAACAGCGAACTTCAGAAGATGTAGTTCAAGAGAACATTCCGGCACAGTTTAGTCATAAAATGTTTTAAATGAAAGACAACAATCTCCTTCCTCGTTGCGTACAAAGAAGCGTAAGAAAAAGAAAGAGAAACAGGTCAGAGGCCACTGTTCTAACTTCATTTCGTTTCAAAAATGCTGTTATGCAGAAAAAAAAAAAAAAAAAAAAAAAGCGAGCAATGCTGGACATTCAACAGCGTCGGAAGGAGAAAATAATGACAAAGAAATTTCAAAAAGAGATTTTTGCCCAGAAAGTGAAAACAGAACGAAAACGCCGGGCAGTTCCAAGTGTCTTAGTCGGGACATCCCCAGGAACCTCCAGCCAGGGGACAGCTGCGAATAAAGTTACCGAACCTACTTTCTGCGTATTCTGTGGGAAAAGTACGAAGGAAGGCTGGATCAGATGCAGGAAATACTGCTCATGGGTGCATGAAGCTTGCACCAACATAACCGACCCAATACACTATTATTGCAATGATTGCTGTACTTGAAATAAATTTACTAAAAGCACAGCTTTGTGCGACCATCTTTTATTCTGTATTACTATACTTTTTACTCTCGTGTAATATGGACCACTCGGTCCATATTACACAAACTATGTGTAATATGGACCATCGACACATAAATAAAATAATTATTCCCTGCAATTATTAATAGTTCTCAGAGTGCTTTACCAAGCTTGAACCACACAACTATTCAGTTGTAATGAGCAGTTTTATGAGCATTCTTGCTTAGGGGGTTCATATTACACGGATCTCCCCTATATAAGAAAGCACTGGATTCGTTGAAATTTTCGAACTCCAGTTTTCGATGGAATTACACGTTTTGAGACTTCTTGAACACGATTTGATCATTTTTAGAAAATGTCTGCCTGTCTATGTGTCTGTCTGACTGTGTGCTAGTGTGTGCGTATCACAAATTTTGTGAACGCCGTATCTTACGAACCAATGAACGAAACTTAACCAAACTTGATATTTAGTTGGACCCTGACATACACTGGTGCTGGTTAGATTGGGGGATTAATCGCTCAACAGGTGGCGATGTGATCCCATTTTTGCTAAATTTCGAACATAGCAGTATAGGACAAAATTTCGTATAAATGTACGTAATGAGAGGTACTTTTAACGTGTAATTGTGAAATTAATAATAATTATTGATAATAGTAGTAGTAAACTAGAAAAAGATTTTGTGCACGTGGGAGCATCGTTTTCTTCCCTGGAGAGTGTGTGTGTGTAAATTTTCAATATGGGTACCTTTCGAAAGATCTCGTCAATACCTTTAAAACGAATGGTTGAACCATAGATTTGTGATAATTTAAAACAAAATTATCTATTTTTTTTTTTCATATTTTAACGAAAAACTTTTCAAGATTTAACCTTTATTTTGATCTATTAAAGAGTTCAGAAAATTCATATTAAGGCTGCACAGAGCACAGCATAATGTTTAAAAAAAAGTAACTGATTGTTATTTTAATCTTATTAATACTGCAGCACATTGAATTTAAACGGAAGCTTTGATGTGCCCCTGTATATATCTAGGAAATGTGGTGTGATAGAGAACATTCCACAGAATTTAGCATCCTGAAATATTAGTTATGTAATATAATTACTAACCTGATTAAATAATTAAAATTAAAATTTGTATAGTATTGTTGTTTTTTTCACACCGCAATTTTATTTTCGTTACCAATAATGGTTAAAAATTATCGATATTTATCGAACTATTTTTTTAACCTTGATCTTACATTTCAAGTGAATACTTAAAATATCAATATACCTATATAAGCTTTTCCACTCTAACATTATTATTTGTAACACGCTTATTCTGATGTTGTTGCATTTACTGGCATAAATTAATAATATTAAATGAATGTCTTGGGAAAAACTTAAAGGAAAATCTGCCATGACTATTGAAATACAGTTTCATAAATTAAAAAAAAAACCAAAAAAGTATTTAGGGAATCATATTCATACATAACGTTTTTACTGTTCGTTATCTTTTCTGCAGACGTGAGACAGAATATTAAGTTTTGGCCGATATGATAAATGAAATCTATTATTTCTAGGTTACTCTTATCAAAGATAAAAAAAAAAATGAAGTAAAATGAGATCAGCGATATCAGAGTATAAACTTTAGTGCTCTAGAAAGAAAACCATCAGTTTTTGCAGCAGTTCGTAACTAATAAATGAAAAAAAAAAAAAAAAAGAATAATAACTAAAGTTAATTTAAGATTTTTAAAAACAAGTATAATAGTCTTCATCATATTAATTAACGATATATAATATATAAATTTTATACTTTTCTTATTAGAACAATTCCGTTGGCAACTTTTTATGTGTTACTCTCTGAGATTGCAATCCGCATGATATGTGGATAATTCTTATATATATATATATTATCTTGATTCAATCCAGGGTTGTTTTAATATTTTTTTTCATAACTCTTTGAATTTGGATTTTGCCTCAAGATAAGAACATGAACTGTATTTTTTATCTTAAATTAGCTATACGTTTTTCCGAAATCTTGTTATTTCCCTGCTCGTAGAAGTACATGTTCCCTGAAGAGTGAATACTTCTATTTTTGAGCATTTCTTATTCCAATTCTCATTTCCAGTTACCTTCTTTTTCATATATTTAAAAATATATATTGGTTTATGTATGGTAACTTTCATGAATTTCGCATGTGTTAGTGTTATGGTCCTAAATGTTAACATTAGCGTAAGTAATTTAAAATGAATTTATCTATTAATTAATACTGTAAATGAATCATAAAAAGTAAGTGCTAACATTTAAATGGAATTACAATAACTTTTATGTGTGTGTTGTCGGTATTATCATGTATCTATTGATTGCTAAATTTTATAACGTTATTTAATTCTTCGCATTATATATATATTACTATTAATGCTTTCATATAATATTTTTATGTTGTTACTGATTGTTTTTCATTTAGTTATTTATTCATTTATTTTGATTCTTACGGATTGTGTTGGAATTTTATTATCTATTTTCCAACATTGAACTACTTTGCTACAATACGTTTATATCTAATAATAATTACTTAGTTCGTCTCTTTTCTGAATACTGGGAATATATACGTGAAAATGGCTGTTGAATGGTGACATATTTATAATTAACTACTTTTATTGTATAAAGCTTAGTTATTATAGTATAAAGCTTATTTTGCGCTGCTTAGTTATAATTATATTTTTTGATGATTAATCTAATTGTTTGTTTTTTCATTTATCATTATGTTAACTGCTTAAAAGGTTTAATGTTATTGTCTATTACATTAATATTATATCGTGTACAATATACTCTTAATTATTCTTGCTTCATGTAAATTAATATACAAATGGGTGATGTTCGGTAATTCTTTTTTTTTTTTTTTTCATTTTTTCTTTACGTTGTAAATGTCTTTTAATGACTTGTTGAAATCTTTGAGTTGCTAAGCGAAGATAGTAATTTGTGTCAGCAACAACTCATCTTTGATTACGCTGCTGCTATAATTTTTCTGCATTTAGTAACTTTTACAATTCTTTTCTCTTTGTATAAATCTTCATTTCCATATATAATTGTTTACTGATTTATTCAAGTCTTCCTTCCTGGTATTTGATCATCATATTAATGAAGTATTATTCTTATTACTCTCATACATCAAAGTTGTAGCATGCAAGAAAACAGATGATGAGGTGTTACCATAACTGCAAAAACCATAATAATAGTGATAATAATAATAATAATAAATAAATAGATAAAATAAATATAACCAGTAATAATTTAAATACAGAAAATAAAAAAAAATCAGTAATAATTTTCTTGAACATGTAAATAGCCACAATAATAATTGATATATTATACCCCAAACTCACAAAACAAACAAGGATGCCCTTCCATAACATTCTTTAAACAGACTTTACAATTATACATATAATACGTGTAATAGTGGGTAATGGAAGTCGTGTAGTTGTTTCACACCAGATTTTTGTTTCTCTCTTTTATCCTTTTAAAAGGAAAGTCATAACTATTTTTATAATGGCATATTTTCAAGCTTAAGCTAGAATTAGATTATTAGATTTAAGTATTAGAGTCGGAAATATAAAATAACTAAAAAGAATTTTTAGTGATTACGAGTGAAATAAAACATATTTTTAAATGCTCCAGTAACTCAATGTTTACTTCTCTTGTTACCAATTTCATGTCAATCAGAAAAATCGTATTCAGTTTTGAAGTTTTCGGGATATCGCTCTGTGGTATATTTCCGCTTTAAGACTCTTTATTCCGGGATCTAAAATGGATTTCGCACTACTATGCGAAAATCCATGTCTGATTCGGGATTCAAATCAATGCCTCCCATTTAGAGAAATGTGACCTTGTGACATAGCCTTGAATTATTGTCATTATTGTATGTCAATAATACATGTCATTTAAATGAAACGCATTAAGGTTTGAAGAACAATGAATGAAAAACGATACAATTGTAATATTCTTGCATTATAAATTATTACTGATTGATTTTTAAAGGCTTTTTTCTTTATCTTTTGTTTGAAGAGGAAACACAAACCATAGTTTTGATATTCTTTTTCATAAATATTCTTGTGTTTTTCATAATTTTAATGAAATAGCAAGCACCAACCATTTTAAATGGAACGTTTTATTTTCTCTTTATAAAATCAACAATGTTATGCTGCAATAGATAAATATCCATTAACTAATTCGCAAATAACGATTTTCTGTACAAAATAAAATTGATCGATGAAAATACCAGTTTAAAAGTATCTGTTATAACTTTGCGAAGTTTCTCACGAAAGTCATAAATGGAACGCAACTAAATGTATCCAGCTACACCTTATACATTTACAAGTTATAGAGAGTTGATGTAGCCCTCTTCCTAAAGATAAATAAGAGAACCATTTTATGAAACGTTAAAAATTACTTTTTCTTGTAAAACGAAAGGTCTTGAAGTTATACTAATTAGATTTGTCAATAACAGCAAAAGAATGGAAATCGTCGTTTTTCTTTAGAAAAATGAAGTAATGTATTTCCATGAATCCGAAACGCAGCAGAATGAAACGACTGATGAAAGAAATGTGAAAGAGTGATTTTCTTTACATTTTACTACCATTTGTGTGTTTAGCAACAATAAAATCGCTTCTATATCCAGTGCTTTAAAAAATGCTTTTTATTGAAAGGGACTGTTTTAGTGAAGATTGCAATCGCTAAAATATTCATTGGAAGTAAAATTGATAGTATATTGAAAACTCAAAAAGTATTTAGATGTTGTGATAAAACTCAACAATAAAAAAACTAATGTTAAATGGTGAATATTGCAAGCAAATATTTCAAATGTAATTAACAAATAACAATAAAGTCAAAAGTAGGCGAAAATTATATTTTGATTAAAAAAAAAAAAAAAAAAAAAAAATGAGAATATTAAAAATTTTTCTTTCATCTGATCACATAAATAAAATATATTATCAAATAAAAGTAAATTAAAAAAAAAGTATTTTTTATTAAGACAGACGTTTATTTTGTTATGGAAATCCTACGCAAATCATTACTTATATTTGGAATCAGCCCATCTCTAAATGATGAAAAAGATGTCCGTCATCCGAAATGTAAAAAAATATTGCTAAAGGTATTACAAATATTTTGGGATATTGAAGTGATATTTTTTGCAGTTGTTACATCATACTATGCTGCAAATTTCGCTGATCAAAAGATTTTCATCGTTCATATGTTGGATATAATTTTTAGTGTTGTACTGCGATTCGTTTGTTATAAAAAAATAAAAAGAATAACATCAAGGTTTGACAGACTGGAACCGTATGGAATTTGTTCAGATTTACGTCATAATAATTACATTACATTATTTATTGTTATATTCATTTCGGCTCAAGCATTACATAATTTCTTAAGTCTCTCAAGAATATTCACATCAAAGATACGGAGGAAACTGTATGAGGAAATGTACAGCTTTAATTCAATAGGATTGCAAAATTCATCCTTCTTTACTAAAAAAATAATCATATTTAATTGTTTTTGTGCGATTACACATTACAATATATTTCCTTCAATCATAGCAGCAATATGCTGTTTAAATCTTATGGGCATGCGCAAACTAGTAAGACAATTTAACCGCAGACTTGAAAGAAGCTTATGCAACAAAAAATCTTTTTTCCATGTGCAGTGTACTATCGAGAATTTATCAAATATTACAAAAATATTGAAGGAACTCAGTCAAGAATTATCACTGGCACTTTTCGTGCTGCTGGGATTTTGGACAGCAAATGTCTTTTTCACTGTATCAAAGTTAATTTTTAAACCTGAATTCCAAGATACTTTCTCTACAATTATATCAATCTTAGAAATTATTAACTTTGTTTTTCAGTTCATAATTATTGTAATTTTAGGATCAAGCATTGAAGACGAAATGGTTGAAGCTAAGCATTTAATGCTGACCATGCCAAAAGAAAAGTTGCATGATGCACTATTTGACAAGTCAAATCATTTACAATTCCTATTATCTGCTTTAGATAATGCTAGGGGACAAGCAATTCTCTCTGCCTGGGGAATGATTAAAATAGAGAAGAGTCTTTTTCTGGTATTGTTTGGAGTTATTGTAACTTACGAAGTGTTGATAATTCAATTTATTGAAAGAAAGTAAGCTGAACATAGAAATTATTATGAATATATATGCAACATACTTTTAGTTTAACAAACCTCACTACATACAGCACTTTTACAGAAAAATATGGGAGTGATAAGTGGACGAATGAAGAGATTTATTCAAGAATGAAAAAAAAAAAAAAAAACTAATAAGTTGTGTTGATCACAAAAGTTTATTCTGTATTTTTTTTATAGAAATTCACGAATTTTTTTACCAGAACAGTCAGCACTGCATTTTACATTGTAGAAATAAACAAAAGAAAAACTTTAAAAATAGCAAAAAAAAAAAGTGTTTTCGTTAAAAATCTAAAAAATTAATTCCTTTTTCAGATTATAAAAGACGCTTGGTATAATTATTCGTCTTAAACGTATCGACCAGTTAAATTCTCTTTAAAAAATTGCACTTTCAAGGGAAAGTACTAGCCCTTCCCCTTAATGAACATGAAATAGCACAGAGTGGTGCTATAAAGTAGTTCTTTGAAAAGTGCAACTTAGAGTTTTTAGTTTGAAACAGAATCAGATCATTCAATCTCATTGACACGACCCAATTGTAGTAAATTGTCTATATAATAATAAATACTGATGTTTTCATAATATAAATATACTATATGACTACGAACATGTATTGAATATTAATGGCTTATTATCTCGATGTATTTAGTTCATACTAGCTAAATAGAAGAGGGAAAAGCTTTTGCGCATTTTTCATTTCTTCTACTGACAACATTTATTATTCCATTACACTACTACCGTACGTAATGAAAGTATTGTATTCGATCCAAAAAATCGATATCAAAATTTCACCTGATTTACACGTTTTAACGCTTCCTGAGTCCAAAAAAAGTAGTTTTTGGCAATTGGTGAGTGTGTATGTGTGTATTTATGTGTGTAATCTTCTGGCTATCATATCTTCGAAACTAATAAAGATAGAACTACGAAACTTCAGAATTGATACAGGTTTGGTATACAGATGAAGTTTTCAAATTTTGTTGAAAATTAGAAAACCGGAAGTGGCCATCGGAAACCGGAAATGGGACCGTAAGTCCGTATCTCAAAAACGGTTCAAACTATTTTCTTTAAAGTTGCTATATAAACACTCTATTAGATTCCTATTGATATAGTTGGTTAGTTCAGAAAAATTGATATGCGTTCTAGAGGTGAGTTCGGGCTCTATTTTGGCAATCCGAGCCCGCCCGGGCCCGAAACATTTTTGAACTGAGCTCGCCCGAGCCCGAAAAATTTTGTGTGATCAGAGCCCGAGTCCGCCCGAGCCCGATATTGAAAGTGGCACGCTGTGCAACGCATACACAATAGTAAAATTAAATACTGTTTTCTTTTTCAAATTAATTTTCTTATTATCAATCCTCAATTTAAATAACTAATGTTATTGTAACAATTTATAATGTCTGTGTCTCTGTATACATGTATACATTAATATAATATAGATTTATAGTGCAGCCCATTGTTTATGACGCGTCTATCGGGGGACAAAAAATTTATCCGAATGAATGATATAATGAGGTCCAATATAAAGAAGGAGGAAGGATTACTGTATAACAAAATTTCTTATAAAAATTCACGTAGTAAAAAAAAATTATTAAAATTACTGTCATCATGAAAATAGACGATTTGCATCTCAAAGAAGTATAATTCTTGTACATAATATGCATCCCGTTGAAAAAAAAAAAAAAAAAAAAAGTTCCATTTAGAAAATGGAAAGTCAAAGCTACTAAGGTTTGCAAGATTATTTTGTGATTTATAACCTATCATGACTATTATGGAATTTCTAAAGGTGCTCTCAAAATAAATATATATTTTTTTTTTTTTACATTTTCCAGTTAGTGAAGAATAAAATAAACGGAACTTTCAGATTGAATCCGAGCCCGCCCGGAGCCCGAAGATTTGCGTAAGATTTGAGCCCGATCGGGCTCGGGCCCGGGCTCGGGCTCGGGCTTACGGGCTCGGGCTGAGCCCGTCTCATCTCTAATGCGTTCTGTATAAATAGCTCAATTCTAGGTCTCGCATGTGCGCTCCTTTAAAAACAGCTGTACGGATTTTTTGAAATTCGTCATATTAACTCCCTTTTAAATATCCTTTTGTATGTAATTATTGTTTTCCGGCCAATAATTGAATATACCAAGTTTTGGTAAAAGTTGGTATCTCAAAAACAGCTCTAACGATTTTTTTGAGAATTGTTACATAAATCAATTTTAGATATCCTTTCTCAAGTATCACGTGGTTATTACATTAAAATTAACAGTCATCTTGCTTAGTAGGTTAATTTTAGATTTCGGAAATTAGTGTTTCATAAAATAACTCAACCATTTTTTCTGTTATTTTCTAACTTGCTATGTAGGCTTTGTTTTATATGTCTTTACTCGTGTATTAAGTTTCTCATACCTGAAAATTTTTAGGTTTCTACCTCATTAGGTCACTTTATGTGTTCTGATAATATTATCTCAAAAAAAAAAAAAAAAAAAAAAAAAAAAAAAAAACGCATATAATACGTGTAACAGTGGGTAATGGAAGTCGTGTGGTTGTTTCACATTAGATTTTTGTTTCTCTCTTTTATCCTTTTAAGATGAAAGTCATAACTATTTTTATAATGGCATATTTTTAAGCTTCAGCTAGAATTAGATTATTAGATTTAAGTATTAGAGTCGGAAATATGAAGTAACTAAAAAAAATTTTTTAGTGATTACGAGTGAAATAAAACATATTTTTAAATGTTCCAGTAACTCAATGTTTACTTCTCTTGTTATCAATTTCATGCCAATCAGAAAAATCGTATTCGGTTTTGAAGTTTTGGGGATATCGCTCTGTGGTAAATTTCCGCTCATTAAGACTCTTTAGTCCGGGATCTAAATTGGATTTCGCACTAATGAGAAAATCCATGTCTGATTCGGGATTCAAATCAATGCCTCCTATTTAGGGAAATGTGACCTTGTGACATAGCCTTGAATTATTGTCATTATTGTATGTCAATAATTCATTTTATTTAAATGAAAAGCATTGAGGTTCGAAGAACATTTAATGAAAAACGACTGCAATACTCTTGCATTATAAATCATTATTGATTGATTTTTAAAGAATCTTTTCTTTATAGTTTGTTTGAAGAGGAAACACAAACCATAGTTTTGATACACTCCTTTTTCATAAATATTCTTTAGTTTTTTATAATTTTAATAAAATAGACTACCAGTCATTTTAAAAGATACGTTTTATTTTTTTCTTTATAAAATCAACAATATTATTCTGCAATAGATAAATATCCATTAACTAATTCGCAAATAACGATTTTCTGTATAAAATAAAATTGATCGATGAAAGTACTGGTTTAAAAATATCTGTTATATCTTTGCAAAGTTTCTAACGAAGGTCTTAAATGGAACGCAACTAAATGTATCCAGCTACACAGTATCGATACAATGTAATATCCTTGCATTGTAAATCATTATTGATTTTTAAAGGCTCTTTCCTTTATCTTTTGTTTGAAGAGAAAACATAAAATATAGTTTTGATATTTTTACCCTCTTTTTTCATACATATTCTTGTATTTTTAATAAAACAGAAACCACTACCATTTTAAAAGAATTTTTTTTTATTTTATTTTTATAATATCAACAATATTAGGCTGTAAGATAAATATCCATTAACTAATTCGCAAATAACGATTTTCTATACAAGATAAAATTGATCGTTGAAAGTTCCGGTTTAAAAATATCTGTTATATCTTTGCAAAATTTCTAATGAAAGTCATAAATGGAATGCATCCAGTTACATATTATACATTTACAAGTTATAGGGAGTTGATGTAGCCCTCTTCCTAAAAAGAAATAAGAGAACCAGTTTATGAAACGTTAAAAATTACTTTTGTAAAACGAAAGATCTTGAAGTTATACTAATTAGATTTGTCAATAACAGCAAAAGAATGGAAATCGTCGTTTTTTTTTAGAAAAATGAAGTAATGTATTTTCACGAATCCGAAACGCAGCAGAATGAAACGACTGATAAAAGAAATGTGAAAGAATGATTTTCATTACATTTTACTACCATTTGTGTGTTTAGCAACAATAAAATCGCTTCTATATCCAATGCTTTAAAAAATGCTTTTTATTGAAAGGAACTGTTTTAGTGAAGTTTGAAAATGGATAAAATATTCATTGGAAGTAAAATTGATAGTATATTGAAAATTCAAAAAATATTTAGATGTTGTGATAAAACTCAACAATAAAAAAACTAATATTAAATGGTGAATTTTGCAAGCAAATATTTCAAATGTAATTAACAAATAAAGTCTAAAGTAGGCGAAAATTATATTTTGATTAAAAAAAAAAAATATTATGAGAATATTCAAAATTTTTCTTTGATCTGTTCACATAAATAAAATGTATTATCAAATAAAATAAAATTAAAAAAAAAAAGTATTTGGTAAGACAGACGTTTATTTTGTTATGGAAATCCTACGCAGATCATTACTTATATTTGGAATCAACCCATCTCTAAATGATGAAAAAGGTGTCCGTCATCCGAAATGTAAAAAAATATTGCTAAAGATATTACAAATATTTTGGGACATTGAAGTGATATATTTTATAGTTTCTGCATCATACTATGCTGGAAAGTTGGCTCATCAAAAACTTTACATGGTTCACATGTTGGATATAATTTTTAGTGTTGCACTGCGATTCGTTTGTCATAAAAAAATCAAAAGAATAACATCAGTTTTTTACAAATTGAAACCGTATGGAATTTGTTCAGATTTACATGATAATAATTACATTACATTATTTATTGTTACATTCTTCTCGGCTCAAGCATTACATAATTTCTTAAGTCTCTCAAGATTATTCTCATCAAAGGTATGGACGGAATTGTATGTGGAAATATACAGTTTTAATTCAAGAGGATTGCAAAATTCACCCTTATTTAATAAAAAAATGCTTAAATTTCATTGTATTTTTTCTGTTACGCATTACAATATATTTCCTTCAATCATAGCAGCAATATGCTGTTTAAATCTTATGGGCATGCGCAAACTAGTAAGACAATTTAACGGCGGACTTGAAAGAAATTTTTGCAACAGAAAATCTTCTTTCCATGTTCAATGTACTATCGAGAATTTATCAAATATTACGAAAATATTAAAGGAACTCAGTCAAGAATTATCCTTGACACTTTTCTTGCTGCTGGGATTTTGGACAGCAAATGTCTTTTTCACTGTATCAAAGTTATTTTTTAAACCTGAATTCCAAGATACTTTCTCTACAATTATATCGATCTTAGAAATTATTAACTATGCTTTTCAGTTCATAATTATTGTAATATTAGGATCAAGCATTGAAGACGAAATGGTTGAAGCTAAGCATTTAACGCTGACCATGCCAAAAGAAAAGTTACATAATGCATTATTTGACAAGTCAAATCATTTACAATTCCTATTATCTGCTTTAGATAATGCTAGGAGACAAGCAGTAATCTCTGCCTGGGGAATGATTAAAATAGAGAAGAGTCTTTTTCTGGTATTGTTTGGAGTTATTGTAACTTACGAAGTGTTGATAATTCAATTTATTGAAGGAAAGTAAGCTGAACATAGAAATCATTATGAATATATATGCAAGGTACTTTTTATTTAACAAACATTCATTACATATAGTACCTTTACAGCAAAAGTGCGAGCGGTAAGTGGACAAATGAAAAGATTTGTTTAAGAATAAATAAATAATAATAATAAAAAATACTGTTGTGTTGATCAGAAAAGTTTTTTCTGAATTTTTTATACAAGTTCACACTAAAACAGTCAACACTGCATTTTAAATTATATAAATAAAAGAAAAAATAAATAAATAAATAAAAGTCAAAAATGGGGGGGAAAAGTGTTTTTATTAAAAAGTATTGATAATTCAATTTATTGAAAGAAAGTATGCTGAACATAGAAATTATTATGAATATATATGCAACATACTTTTAGTTTAACAAACATTCACTTCATACAAGACCTTTACAGAAAAACATGGGAGCGATAAGTGGACGAATGAAGAGATTTGCTCAAGGATTAAAAAAAAAAAAAATAAATAAATAAAAATAAAAACCTAATAAGTTTTTGTATCACAAAAGTTTATTCTGTATTTTTTTTTACAGAAATTCCCGCATTTTTTACGAGAACAGTCAGCACTGCATTCTACATTGCAGAAATAAACGAAAGAAAAATGTCAAAAATAGCAAAAAAAAAAAAAAAAGTGTTTTCGTTAAAAATCTAAAAATTCAATGTCTTTTTCAGATTATAACCGATGCATGGTTCAACCATTTGTCTTAAACGTATAGACGAGTTAAATTCTCTTTAAAAAATTGCACTTTCAAGGGAAAGTATTAGCCCTCCTCCCCCCCCCCCCCTTATCCTAGGAACAATCGAATCTTTGACATATCCAAAAATTTTAACCTGGATGATTGTTACTGCTATAAACAAAGATTTTCACTTTAATAATTATTGGTAAAAAAATAATCTTCAATGAGTACATTTGTACAATTCCTGTACAGTCATATTAATTATTATGTATTGTATAAACTGGACAACAACGACACTTGTCGTGCGGTACTTACCAAAGATTGATAGACACCAATGTATATCAGGGTGCAAATAAATATATATATTTTTTATGAAATTATATTCATTATTTTTTTATCTAGAGCTGCTACAGAAATTTAGTCACATATATCAAGATAGACAGACGGACAGTTTCTAAAATTTGTCAAATTGTGTAGAGAACAACATCTCAAAACGAATCTTAAAACATCTCCATCGAAAAGCGAAGTTGAAATTTTTTACAAATCCAATAATTTCTTCTATTCAGTATGAAAGGGAAAAAAATCTAAAGGACGTACGGAAGATATAAAGAGTTTTCAAACATATTTGTGAGTTTCAAAACACTAGTTAGACACTAAATTTGTCGAATTTGCCATTTCATGATGTAAAACGTCAGCCGTTGAAAGAATTTCCTCTTATTCCTTAAGCACATCACGACATTCATCCATGTACCAATTTTAGTGGCAATTTTATTTACAGTTTTAGCTGCAAAACGCTAATTAAAACGGAAGTTTAATTAAAAATAGGGTTTACACACGCAATAAAAATTTAGTGGCTGAAGAAAGACTACTTTGGTTATGATTTAGTGGTCCAAAAACAAAAAATGGTACAAAAAAATATGCATGTGCACGATTTTATACATATTTTTAATGCACATATCCATGATTTTGGGTGAAAAAAGCACGAAAAATGTAAAATATTATCTATCTGTGGTTTCTAATTTTCTCAAATGCAGAAACTTTGTCTTAAGTGACTAATTTAAATATACAAATTTTGCTATACTAATTTTTATCAATGCACAAAACTTATTGGTATATGTGAAATCTGGCCAGTTCTCCATCATGTGTTTGTCCTGCAAATTTGTCCTACAAGGCATATTGTATTCATGTTAAGAGAAATGAATTTGACCTATAGCTTGATACAGTGGCAGACTGAAATGCCTCATCTAATACCCAAGAGGCTACTCACTGTTTAGTTCGACACATTTACTTTACCCTAATTTGTTAATTAATTAGTTTCATATTTTAGTTTTCATGCAATTCCATTCTCTTTCCAATGCAAGGAACCCCATAATGGAAGATTACGTGAAATATTGTTCTATTCTGCTACGTCAAGGAAATTTTAAATTTAGAATAACCTACAAAAATTTCAAATTTGAATATACATAGTCAGTTATGTTCGAGCCACTTCCTAAATGTCAGTTTAAAAAGTGGACTGACATTTTTTTCATGAAATTATCCCTCAAAACAGATGTATGCAAAATTTTGCCCTATCCTGCAATGGTAAGGAATTCGTAAATTTCAGCATACGAAGTTTTCAAAGTTGAATTTTCATATTTAGTAGTATGCTTTTTACTCAGTTTCAAAACCAATTTTCAAGCCATCTTTACAAGGTACTCTTTCTACTGTTTTATTAGTCCTTAAATTTTCTGTTTACGTATTCTACTTTATAGTTCTTGTAATTTTAGGATCAAACATTGACAAAGAAATACTTGGAGTGAAACATGTATTAATGACAGCATCACAAGAAAATTTGTACGATCTGTTAAATAATATGTTTAATCACCTATACTTTTTATCACTGCCTCTAGAAAACGCTAGACAACAAGTAACAATCTTAGCCTGGGGAATGTTCAATATAGAGAAAAGTCATATTCTGGTTTATGCTTGGGATTATTGAAACTTATAAAGTACTTATTGTGTAATTTATTGAAGGAACATAACATAGTCATTACAAAGCTAAAGAAATATTGTTTTATGAGACACTTATATTTTTGATTCTGAGTCAGAAACTGTAAAAACTCTACTAAATTCTAGAATATGATTTTAACATTCTGAATTAGAAACATTCACATTAAATTGATTATTTAAATAAGGAATTTAATCAATGATAACATGATGAGTTATTGAGCTTTATTATAATGATAATCATATATATTACATAACTTTAGAAACAAATATAAAGTAATTAGCATTTAACATATCAAAATGCATTTAAATATAACATGAAACACCATATTCTCACCACAGTTTGAATGCAAAAAGAGAAAAAAACTGTGAAAAATACAGAAAAAGAAGTATTGAAAATAAATAAATAAATAAATAAATAAATAAATGAATATATGAATAAATGAATAAATAAATAAATAAATAAACTTCTACAATTAGAAATTCAAAAACATAAAAATCAACTCACAGTCAAAAATTCTTAATGTATGGTATGGTAAATCTATAATAGTGTAGCTTTTAAATAAAAGTAAGCTTGTTATCATTTCAAATTTGAGAATTTCTACTTCCATCCCAAATATATCTTAAATGGACGACTTTTACACGTTAATATACTAACTTTAACTTCTAAGTTTAGTGCACGAGTTTCACAAAAATGTATTTAATTGGGAAAACACAAATGACATATTTCAATAATTCATCAGTATTACCACTACTTAATTAATTTCAATAACATAAACATTCGATTATTCAACAAAATATATAAAAATGTATTAATACTTTCGAAAGCCCTAAATCTACTATTATTTAAAATTAATTCCATGACTACAATATTAATTGCTTTAATAACAAAATGTAATGCTTTTATTTTATTAGTTTTAAATAGACTTTTTTTTTTTTTTTTTTTTAATAAATATGTTAAATGAAGGATTTTCTGATCACTACGAAAATTCCACCTAAAACTGTACAAAATATAAATGTACTTTTTTTTTTTTTTTGTTTTTTTTGTCCAGACAGATTTATATTTTATTTTCACTGACTGAATATTAATGAATATTAAAAAAAACTCATAAACTCAGTAGTAAGATTAATTTGCATAATCGCTTCTTGGCCTTGTGGCTAAAATCAAAGTGTAACGTAATTGATTAAGAACATATAGAAAAATATATTTTTATTATGGTATTTTATTTTATGATAAATTTATTGTTTTAAAATGCATTTTTCTCTTCATTTTTTAAAATAGGAAACCATCATAAAATGCTCTTTTTAACATAAAATAAACTGTTTTATTGAACATAACATCAACTGTAATATTTAAGGGCTATTTGTTTTACTGTTTTTTAAAGTATAACTAAATTTTTATAAATGCCATAAACAGCAAAATAATAATAATAATGATAGAAGGGAAAAAATATTACTACACTAGCAAAACCATGTGGAATTTTCGCATTTTTTTTCTTTTTAACACTTTCCAACAAGGTTGAAAAGTGTTTATGACTTCGGTTTGTCTGTCTGTCTGTCTGTCCGCGCTCTAACTCCCGTAAATATTTATGGAATTTCATGAAACTGATATATAATATTCAAGTTCACTATCGGACGGTCCCTATTGAAAATGGAGTTTATACCTCTACTGGTTTGTGTACAGGGACACCCGAAAGTATTTCAAAGCATTGTGTTCTATGAGAGGTATTTCTATAAACCATATTTTCATACCTTTACTGTAGACATATCTTATTAAAATTCAAATATGTTATTCAAGTTCACTATCGGACGTTCCCTATTGAAAATGGAGTTTATACCTCTACTGGTTTGTGTACAGGGACACCCGAAAGTATTTCAAAGCATTGTGTTCTATGAGAGGTATTTCTATAAACCATATTTTCATACCTTTACTGTAGACATATCTTATTGAAATTCAAATATGTCATTCAAGTTCCCTATCGGACGTTCCCTATTGAAAATGGAGTTTGTACCTCTACTGGTTTGTGTACAGGGACACACGAAAGTATTTCAAAGCATTGTGTTCTATGACAGATATTTCTATAAACCATATTTTCATACCTTTACTGTAGACATATCTTAATGAAATTGAAATATGTTATTTAAGTTCACTATCGGACGTTCCCTATTGAAAATGGATTTTATACCTCTACTGGTTTGTGTACAGGGACACCCGAAAGTATTTTAAAGCATTGTGTTCTATGAGAGGTATTTCTATAAATCATATTTTAATACCTTTACTGTAGATATATCTTAATGAAATTGAAATATGTTATTCAAGTTTACTATTGGATGTTTCCTGTATAAAATGGAGGAAATACCACCATCGGGTTATACACAGAGACACTCAAAAGTATTCTAAAGCATTGCGTTCTGTGAGAGATATTTCTATAAATCAAATTTTAATAACTTTACTTTCGACGAAGTTTTTGGAAATTGAAATATGTTATTTATCTGCACAAAAGAATGCTTTCCATAGAATATAGCATGAATAGCATTATATTTACAGGGTGGCACAAAAATATCCAGCTTTATTAAGAGCTATTAATAAAAAATTGCTAGAAATGCACTTTCGTTTACGTTAAGCGTTTTTAACACTTTCTAACATTTTTTAAGTGTGAATAGGATTTCAGTTTTGTGTATCTGCATATCCGTCTGTCTGTCTGCCTATCTGTCCGAGCTCTAACTCCCGTAAATATTTATGGAATTTCTTGAAACTGATATATGTTATTCAAGTTCACTATTGGACGTTCCCTATTGAAAATGGAGTTTATATCTCTACTGGTTTGTGTACAGGGAGACCCGAAAGTATTTCAATGAATTGTGTTCTATGAGAGGTATTTCTATAAACCATATTTTCACACCTTTACTGTAGACTTATCTTAATGAAATTAAAATATGTTATTCAAGTTCACTATTGGATGTTTCCTGTATAAAATGGAGGAGAATATCACCACAAAAGTATTTCAAAGCTTTGCGTTCTGTGAGAGATATTTCTATAAATCAAATTTTAATAACTTTTCACGAAGTATTCGGAAATTGAAATATGTTATTTATATGCACAAAAGAATGCTTTGCATAGAATATAGCAGGATTAGCATTAGATTTACAGGGTGTCACAAAAATATCCAGTTATATAAGGAGGTATTAATAAAAAATTGCTAGAATTGTACTTTCGTTTACGTTAAGCATTTTTAGCACTTTCTAGCATTTTTTAAGTGTGAATATGATTTCAATTTTGTGTATCTGCATGTCCGTCTGTCTGTCTGCCTGTCTGACTGTCCGAGCTCTAATTCCCGTAAATATTTATGGAATTTCTTGAAACTGATATATGTTATTCAAGTTTACTTTCGGATGTTCCTTTTGAAAATGGAGTTTATACCTCTACTGGTTTTTGTACAGGGACATCCGAAAGTATTTCAAAGCATTGTGTTCTATGAGATTTATTTCTATAAACCATATTTTCATACCTTACTGTAGACATATCTTAATGAAATTGAAATATGTTATTCAAATTCCCTATTGGATGTGTCCTGTATAAAGTGGAGGAAATAACACCACCGATTTATATACAGGGACATTCAAAAGTATTCCAAAGCATTGCGTTCTATGAGAGATATTTCTATAAATCAAATTTTAATAACTTTATTTTCCACGAAGTTTTAGAAAATTGAAGTATGTTATTTAAATGCACAAAAAAATTCTTTGCATAGAATGTACCATGATTAGCATTAGAGTTACAGGGTGACACATAATTATCCATTTATATTAAGAGCTATTAATAAAAAATTGCTTGAATCGTACTTTCGTTTACATTAAGCATTTTTAACACTTTCTAACATTTTTAAGTGTGAATATGATTTCAGTTTGTGTATCTATCCATCTATCTGTCTATCTGTCTGCCCGCGCTCTAACTCCTGTAAATATTTATGGAATTTATCGAAACTGATATATTTTATTGAAGCTCACTATCGGTTGTTCCATATTCAAAGTGGAGTGGATGTCTCTTCTGGTTTGTGTACAGGGCACTCAAAAGCATTCGAAAGCATTGTGTTCTATGAGTGTTATTTTTATAAATATTTTCTGTATAGAATGTTCCCCATTTAATATGATATTAATAGGTTCTGTACAACTAGTTTGTTTACAGGGACAACAAGAACAAGAAAAATGCCATTGCATTACGTTTTAGGACAGAATTTTTTGAAAGTTATATTTAAAAGTCTTTCTACTGAAAAAATCATAAAAATATTGAAATGTATTGTTTATATTCTAAAATAATGTTTTGTATGGAATATGATATGATTAACATTCTGATTTATAGGGCTACACTAAAATATTCAGAGGAATCAAAAGCTGTAATTATATTCTAATGGCTGCATTTTCTTTTGCGTTAAGCCTTTTTAACACTTTCTAAAATGCCTAAGAGTGATTTTAAAATCAATTAGTCTATCTGTATATTTTTCAGTCTTTCTGTCTGTTGTGTGATAACGTACGAAAAGAATATTAAAAGTTATTCGATACAACAATTACGTTCAGTTGGAAAGTGTTACTAATCAATGCGTACTGCATGATTTTCTTTCTTTTTTTATTTACCTTTAAAATTTGAAACTCATAAATATTATATGAGTTTCACCACTTAATTAAATTTTAATTCACCAGTCGCCAATGTATTATTAGAACCAAATTAATATTGTGCAATAGTGAAACCAAAAACATACAAAGAAAAGTTTCAAAATAAAATTTACAATTGACGACCCAGTTTTTATACTTCCACGAGGCAGTACTGTTTTAGTATAGGACCCTCATGAATGACTCTTAAATTTTTGTCGCCAAGTTGGCGATGACTTTTCATTAATTTACTTTGATATAATCTTAAAAAAAAAAAAAAAAAAAAAAAAAAAAACTAATTCTTATTTTAAGAGGACTCTCTACCTATCGTCTCCGAAAGCTGAAGCCAATGTTGTTCTATGGGAAATTTTGCCCCATTATAATTCATTAATTAATACATATTTTTAAATTCCGTTTTCACTTTCCGAAAATTCACAACTATTAAACAATTTATCGCTTTCCAAAAATTTATTTTTTATTTTTTTATTTTTAAGCTCGAAAATGTAAAATTTCACATTGTACAAATTCGCATTTTACAACCTTAAAATAAAATATTGAAAATTTTAAAAAATAATTTTTAGAAAGCGATATATAGTTTAATAGTTGTGAAGTTTCTGAATGTGAAAACAGAATTTAAAAATATATATTAGTTAATAAGATATAATGGGGCGAAATTCTCCATAAAAATTAAACATTTTATGAACTTTTTTTTTTTTTTTTTTTTTTTTTTTTTAGTCAGTCTATGATAATAAGTCACATTCTATATAATATTTTTAAAGTTCTCCTAAGTTTAAAAGGACGCTTGCAAAGATTCTTAAGATTCAACTTTTACAAATACATTTTTCTATAAAATTTTCTTATCAGACAAATGTCGTCATTTTTACTTATTAGATCATGAAGCTGAGTCCGCGTTAGTAAATATTGTCCATTTATAAAAATTATTTCTTATCCTCGCGTATTTTATTAATTACATCACTATCATATCGTTTCGACAAAATTTAATCGTAACTATACCACTTTAGAGAAATATTATATAGATTGTAAGCATGAAGCAGTACTGAATTGATAAATACAAGCAAACAGATATGCTGTAAGTTTACAATGTTATTTTTAAACTTTCACTTAACAAACACTTCTTTACTTGCATATAATTTTCATTTTACCCTTGCGGTTTGTTTCTCGTTAAAATATACAAACAAAACTTTGTTGTTGTATGTACTAAAATTTTTAATATTTGTATTGTTCTTCATAAAAGGTATTATTTCGTTGCAAAGCACTCCAATTATGTAGTTTGTGTTCAATATATTTATTACTTGAATTACATACACCAATAAAAATTTGTAACCTTAATAGATGTTCAGATGTAATGAGAAATTATATTGTGGAAATGTTGAAAAATAGCTAATGCATTTTGTAGTAGCATTTCATTTTCTTTAACACTTGAATATCAAAAAACTTTTTATTGTGTACTGAAAACTTAAAATAAATAAAACTTGAATTATTATGCACGATAATAACTGTTCTTCTTCTTCTTCTTATTTTTTTTTTTTTGTAGCAATATTTTTCTAAAAGTAACTGAATTTTGTTTAGAAATTCATACAAGAAAATCCTTTTCAAAGACAATCACGGAGATAAAAACATATTTAAAGCTAGTTTAAAATGCAGATATAATATTGTACAAAATATAAGAACGTTTAAAAAATATGCAGACGGAATATTAAGAATCTATATTAATAAAATCAGACATTTGTCTGTAAATTTGTCAGAATCGAAAAATTTTGCGATATCTCCAAGTTTCACACACCATGAAAGCCAAAAATGACTTCAGAAAATTTTGCCTGTGTGTGTGTGTCATCGTATCTGTATGTCGCTTTTTTTGTCCGGGCATCACTTGAGAACGGCTGGACGGATTTCAACGGCGCTTGGCAGAAACTTAGATCTTTACCTAAAATAAAATTATATCTATCAATTTTTCAGAAATTCTCCCACGTTCTCCCCTGGGGGGCAAAAGATAAAAACACGTTTGTCCGGGTATCACTTGAGAACGGCTGGACATAATTCAACGGCGAATTTAGGTCTTTACCCAACTTAAAATTATATCTATATCAACTTTTCAGAAATTGCTCCACTTTCCCCCCTGGGGGGCAAAGACACAAACACGTTTGTCCGGGTATCACTTGAGAACGGCTGGACAGAAATCATCGGCGCTTTGCAGGAATTTAGGTCTTTACCGAACTTAAAATTATATCTATAAACTTTTCAGAAATTCTTCCACGTTCCCCGGTGGGGGGCAAAAAACAAAAACACGTTTGTCCGGGTATCACTTGAGAACGGCTGGACGGAATTCAACGTCGTTTCGCAGGAATTTAGGTCTTTACGCAACTTAAAATTATATCTATCAACTTTTCCGAAATTACTCCCCTTACCCCCCTGGGGAAGGCAAAAGACAAAAACACGTTTGTAATCATAACTCGGCTCCTAATTACTTTACAGTAAAGAAATTGCAAATGGAGAGACTAGACATGAGTACAGATAATACATTACCCACATTTAGGAATTTTCGATTTTTAAGGGAAGGGAGAGGGGAAATATTGAAAATTTAAGATTTTTGAGTGGACCTCTACCAAAAATGGAACAAATATATTGAAAAAAGGCTATGCCACTTCCTTAGGATATTTCCAAAAACACATTTTTTTTTTTTAGGGGGGGGGGGGAGGTTAACGAGGGGGCAAACTTGAGACACACCTTTTAGCGCTAAGTCTGTCCTGAGAAATCTATGGAATCTGAACCATGGAATTTAAAAACACGTTTTTCAGTTTGAATTCGCCTTAAATTATCTTAGATTGGCGAACTTTGGTGTGTGGATGTTGAGTACGCATTATGTTCTTTAGCGAGATTTCGCAAAACTTCGAACTTAGTCACTGGGGAAGGGGGAGTAAGAATCGGGTAAGTTGCTGCCGAAGGCAGTGGGAACACGGACTCCTCACGTTGCGAGTGAGAAAAATCTCTACCGAGCATAGCATGAACTTTAACTCAAGTTAATTAATAATGATATGGGATTTTGACAACTCATTTCAGTATTGTGCCCAGCGAGGCGGTCAAAGCCTGCTAGTACTAGAAAGTAAGAAAATACTTAATTTCAAAGAGTAGCGATGCAAGATTTTATTTCCTTTATACATTATTTATTTGGAAGAAAATCGCGTAAGTAACAACGTTTCTGAATCAATTCTAAAATACGATATGCATACAAGAAGTATGGAAACATTTTTAAAAATTTGTTATAGACAAAATATTAGCACTCGAAAATAAGAAGATACTTAATTTCATAAAGTAAGGTAAGGACCATCATGGTTACGATTAAACGGCCTAAAATTGTAAAATGGTGGTAGAGAAATATATAAGAGACGCTGAATTATTATTATGTACACCAATGGTTTTATGAAAAATTGTACCAAATTGTATCCAAAGGTTTCAGGAGATACATTTAATGAAATAAAAAGAAAAGTATTTTAAAAATATCCACTACGTGGTGCTTTGCATTGAGAAACAAATATCATAAAAAAAACCTCTTGCAGCATAAATAATTTGAAATTTTATTGATCAGCTTTGATATTTTGTGGCTCAATTAGATTGTTTAACTGGAATTTTTTTCTAGGAAAAGCGATATCTAGAGGATATTTTTTAAATTAAAAGAAAATTTTTTTTTTGGTACCTTGAGCTCATCTAATAAAATGCGTAAATACCAATTTTAGTGACAGTCCACCCATCCGTTTTGGCTTCAGAAGGCTGTTAATAACGAACTTCAATTATAACCGACCTATACAAATTCTCGCAGAGGTATAAATATTTTAATTTCAGTATTAAATTTAAACATAAATTTCGCAAGGCACATTTATAACATTTTGCCGTAAAATGCTCCAAAAAACTTCGGTTTAAAGTTGAACAAAGTAAGCAAGCACCATAAATTGCAAAAACTGACAAAAAACGTTTCGGATCGAAATAATTGAGCACGAGACTTTATCAGTCAAAAGTACACCGTGAAACCAGCATTGCAACGCAGCAACTACCTCAAGATAGCACTGATACAAAACTTCGAAGATAAAATAATACCGAAGTTGATTATTGAGCTATTAACAATGTTTCTGAAACAAACAACGTCCACGGTGGATCAAAATTTTGATAGCATCTCTCCGGACCACTCTTAGGGGTGAGTCAAAGACCGTCGCCAATTGCCATAGTGTAGCACTAGAGTAACATAAAACCTACTCACTTATCCCAAAACAAGCAAAGACTATTGTGTTAAAAGCTCGCTTTTAAATACAGTCGGTAACAAATGTGTCTGAGCACTAGCAAAAATTCCTACAAAACTTGACATGTAAGGGGAGCTATTGTGAAAAACTATGTTGATTCAATTTTGTTGCATATGAGCCGATAGATGGTACTGCTATGCTGCAATTTCCCCCGTTCATCTCTCTCTCTCTCTCTATATATATATATATATATATATAAACATATATATACAGTCGGTAACAAAAGTGTCCGAACACTAGAAAAAATTCCTATGTAAAAAAAGTGCACTTCATACGGTTTTGTTAAAAAAATCCTTGTCGAATCATGTTCTTACACTGACTAAGAACAGGATTCGACAATTATTTATTTAACAAAACCGTATGGTGTGTACTTTTTTTACATAGGAATTTTTGCTAGTGTTCGGACACTTTTGTTACCGACTGTATATATATATATATATATATATATATATATATATATATATATTGGCAATTCTACTTGAGAATCTAATAAATTTGTTTATAAATAGGATTTTAAATATTATTTCTCTTAATTATGGGTCTTGATGTATTTTAATATAGCACATGCGTTGTTCGAATTATTTTTAAGTAAACTTCATGAGCATCTTTGAACCTATTAGAAGTTAACGGACATGATTTAGTAGAGGATAAGAGTGGAATACAACATTATCGAAAACTTTGAAGAATTCCTCACTTGATACGTTTGGAAAATTCAACCTGCTGGGCGACCAAGATATAATTAGTGAAACGGTTAAGTATATAATTTGGGTATTATAAACTGTGCTGTGTTCCTTATTTTAAATATCTGGAAAATTGTACATAGTATACGTTACCAATAGATACACGTAGACGCATATGTAAATCGCATATTATTTTTGCATATTATATGGCACCTTTAAAAAATTTTTGATATTATCAAATTTCATGGCTATTTTTCCAGCAAGTGCTTTTTTACCTGCTTCTATTAATGAAGACTTATCATAAAATTGGTCAAAGCATGATCACTTTGATATTTAGTCAAACTTACATTACACGTGTTGAAGTGATTACCCTGTTTAAAACAAAAAAAATTATTCGATTTTCTAACTTTTGTCAATATATGATACATTGATTTTCATAGCTCTATGATTTCAGATGAACAGTAATTTCACGGTTGTTCCTAAAACAAAATTTAGAATAATGGCTGTAATTGCGTTAGAATTAATTTAGAAAAGTTTTAAAAATTAACAGATATTTTAAATTAGCTTAATTTACTAAATTGAATTAATATTTAAATAAAAGCTGTTAAAAAGAAAATGGTTTAGATCTAAGGCTTATAACCATCTTCATAAAATTTACCAGTTTAAATAAAATTACCTTCAATAATTCAAAATCTGCAACATTTTAACAGCTTTTTTATCCTTTTGTTTAACAATTCTTTTTTTGAAGAATGTTTTATAATTGTTTTTTGTAAGATAATTTTAATACTAATACATTTTTAAAGAATTAGTAATATTTAATATTTTATATATATTTATTTTCACTCTTTCATACCTTTTTTTTTTTTTTTTTAGCATTTTTCTGATAACAGCTAAATTAGATTGCGCTTCCTGAATTATAACATTCTATTTTTTCTTTCAGACTGCTTTTTAACATTTTAAAAGTAAGCAAATATATTCATTTTGTTTTTCTTGCTTTTCCTTTAATAAAAATGCTATTGTCAAATAAAATATAAAAAAAAACTACTGTCATATGCGTCAATTGCATTAAAATTTTAATCATATATTTGTAAAGCACTATGAGGAATTGGCAATGTACTTTAAAAGTTAAAACATCAACAACTAAACTATCTCCATATATTTTTTAAATTATTATTATTATTTGATTATTTCATTGTAGTATTTAATTTGTGTAATCTAAAAGTATGAAAATTTTAAAGTAATAATAAAAATGTTTTGCACAGTCCTTTATTAGGACACACTGATAATATTTTAATGGATTAAACCTTTTTCTTTTTTATTTGTACATAATGTATACCATAAAGAAAAAACTTTATAAATTTGAAACTTTTTAAATCGTTTTAAAGAAGGTAAAAATGCTTGTACTTAAGCACATTCGAATATAAATTTTAATGCAATTTATGTATTATACTAAATCGTGTTTTTAAATTAAACTAGAAAGATATTTTTAAAATCACCAACAAAAGTTTAAACTGCAGAAGTCTTCAGTAAACAAGTCCTGTACAAAAGATATTATTTTTTCAATCTTTCAAAACAATGCATAACAAACATATAATTCAGAGATTTTTCTTTCTTTCTTCTTCTTTTTTTTTTTTTTTTTTTTTTTTCTATAACATACACAATTTGGTAAATGTGGATGTTTGCGTCATATGCAAAATTAAACATTGATGTACATGAAAAAAAAAAAAAAAAAAAAAAAACATTCATGATACGTTTTTTATAAGTTTGCTATTAATAGGTGGTAAAATAAGATTCCATTTAAAAATATATTAAAAGATTAAACGAAAAAAATAAGCTCCTTTTAGTATACTAGTGGACTCTGCCTCCTCCTCGCTTCGCTCACCAACCTTACCAAAAGTTTTGCTTGCTTCGCAAGTTGCAATATTTAAATTAATTTTCAAAAAAATGAATGAGTCAAACGTTTAAAAAAATATCGATTAGATTGGTGACTATTTTTCATGAATTAAAATACATGATCTGAAAAAAAAAATCCTGCTGTATATAATTGTTAATGAAATGTGAATGCCATTTAATTATTTGCGTTTAATTATATTGATTAGAGACACGATTAATTAAAAAAACTAATTATGCGTTCACATTTAATTATACAAGTTTAACTTTTATTATTTTTTATTTATATATCTATTTATTTTTTAATTATGCTGTGAGTTTTTTTTTTATGTTAAAAAAAAAATAAAAAAAAATAAAAATAAAAATTTGTACGGATTTTATTTTTGGTGGCATCTGATTGAAATTACAACTGAAAGAATAATGTTGGAAAAGAAGCACAAAAACCGCATAAAAATATAAAAATAAATATAAAAAATTGTCAAAATCAAACAATTTTACACAGTGCACACTATAATTAACTGACGTATATCTTAGAAAAATCTGATATGGTTTTCATGAATAGTTCTTGGTTCTATAAAGCATTTATAACTGAAATGTTTTTTCCTACTTCAACATTAAATATCTTCTAAAACAATGCTTTGAAATATAAACAGTTATTTTCATTATGTTTAGAAAGAGGAAAAGACACGATTAACTAGAAAACGACAGCGGTAGTATATATATTAATACAGAAATATTAAGAAGAGAACATTAACTTAACGAACAAAAACTTTTATTTATTTTTATTTATTTATTTATTTACTTATTTTTTTGGTTAACACAGTAGTATGCATAATTGTAAACCAGTGATAAAAATTAAGATGAACTGAATGTAAACTCTGAGAAATTTTTAAAGATCTATCATGTTTCTTTCTTTTTTCTTTTCTTTTTTTTTTTTTTCATTTTTGCATGAAATATGTTTTGCTATTTTATAATTATTATTATCATCATAATTATACTTTTTACATTGTTAGAGTAAAATGTTACCTAATAATAATAATATATTTATAATTACCTAAATATATATAAATATAAATTTCAGATTCGTTGGTAATGCCTATAAGTATTTTCTCCGAAACGTTTTAACTAAGTAAACTATCTAAAACTAGGAATTTACATAAACTTCATCCCAGAGTTATCATATTAATTATGAAAAACTAAATTGTTTATGGATGATATGCATATTGCAAAATTTACGTTTTTTATGGGAAGATGCAATATTTTTGGCCCACTTCTGTATTATGAATTTCTAAATTCCTAATGTTTCTATTTCAGCTCCTGGAGATTACGATGTTGAAAAAGTCGAGAAAAATGTACACCAGTCATCCCCAGCATATTCTTTCGGAGTAAAATACCCAGAAAAATCACCAGAAAGTTTACCGGGTAAGATTTGACAATGGTGAAATACATATATATATATGGATGTATATATAAACAGTCAAATTTTAAAATTACTTTATTGTAAATCATTCATACTTAATGTTGCGTGAAAGCTTTGTCCTAACTGTAATTAGAGGGCTTAAAAATTATGTGTATTTACTTGAAAATAATTTATCTGAATTCTTGCAATTTTAAGTTTTCCACATTTACGTTTATATCTAAATTTGAATTCACTTATTAAATTAATACTGTTTTTGAGTTTGATTCTGCTCTAACGCAGTTACATATCCTTACAGGCCAAAAACATATATGGAGACATTATTTATAAATTATATACATTTATTTTTAAAATATTTAAAAATCATTACGTCTCGTAGTTAAATTAAATTTTAATCACATTAAAAACTGAGACAGATAATGTACACTAAAAATATACATTTTAAATTATTAAAAACACAAAACACAAATTTAAACGTTTCGAGCCTTTTACAGGCTCCTCATCAGTAAAAAACATCAAATGTAAATGTTGAGATGAACAACAGACTTTCATTAAGTGAGTACAACGTATTCATCAGGAACTGCGCATGCCTCATTAAAATTAATGATGAATACGTTGTACTCACGTAATGAAAGTCTGTTACTCATCTCAACATTTATATTTGATGTTTTTTACTGATGAGGAGCCTGTAAAAGCCTCGAAACGTTTAAATTTGTGTTTTGTGTTTTTAATATTTTAAAATGTATATTTTTCTGTATATTATCTGTCTCAGTTTTTAATGTGATTAAAATTTAATATACATTTATTCCAATAAAAATGTTTTTTTTATTTTTTCCCTTAAAATTTTTATAAATTTATATATAGTCGATTCAGCCTTAACTTTAACACCAACAACAACATCTACTATAGTCATAGATGTACGTATCCTTAAATAAATAACGATGTACGTCAGCGAAAAAAATGAAGGACAAGCTAACCCTTCAAATATTACGATAATGAATATATGTATATACATAAACTGTCTTAAAATATAATAAATGAAAGAGTTGATGACATAGCCCTATCAATGTTTTTTCAATAATGTCGAAAAGTGTTGTGGATATCACTTTTTTTTGTCGGCCTGTCTTCATTCTAATTAAGTTTAAACCTTTTTGAATTGTTTTAAAAATTAAATATGCCATGAACTGTCATTATTGCATGTTTTGAGCTATAAGTGGTGTATATAGGTTTTGTAATTCTTTTACAGTGTGTCTCTAAACAATTCGGATATATTACGGTGTATGAGAGAAAACTATTTGATGTTCGTTTATTTTAAAATATTTTGGTAAAGTTGCTCTTATACATCGGATACGTTTCTGGTTTTTATAAGTTTGGAACTGGCTCCTGAGAATAATCGTTTCTGGTAATCGTCCATGAAACGTTCTGATTTCGGAGTATAATATATATTATTGGAAGTGATTGTATATTTGATGGTTACTGATATATTCAAGAGACATTACTGGTCTCATTAGATGCTCAAAATTTTTCAGGGAAGTGCCGGAATTTTTTTTACAGTGTTTATGGTCTTAATCTGTTTTAAGTAAAATGAGACCTACATCTTTTATACTAATTCACAACAGCATATTTTCCGCTAAAGATGGTGTGCATAGTATTAATTTTACAGAAACACACAACCTAAATCGGATATACTATATTGCAAAAAAAGTGTTTTATTAAAGATGTTTTGATTATAATAATGTTTTTTAAAGAAAACTTTATTAATGTATGTTTTTGACGTTTAATGTATGGGGTATTTTGATAGAAAATAATACCTTTAATGTTTTCTAAGAAATAACCGGTTAAATAGATCTCCGATTTGTACAATTTAGAAATGCAATTAGTAATAAAATTGTGTCCCTAAAACTAAATATAAAATTTCATAAAATTATGAAAGGAATGTTTAAAAAATATGTAATAGACTGAGAAATAAGTAAACATTTTTTTTTTTTTTTTTTTTTTTTTTTTTAACAATCAAATAGTTTTCATGCATGTCTAAGCGAATAAATTCTTAAGAACAATTGGAGTAAAATGAAAAATTTAAAAGCCTCTGTAAATTTTTTGCATGAAAATAAAAAAAATAAAGTAATATATAAATGAAATTAAATATTTTATTTCATACTTATAAAACGATTATAAACAATTATACCCCCCCCCCCCCAATGCATTGCTAGAAAGAAATTTACCTTCAAACCTTTCAAAGTACCATTGTATCCTTTTGGGATTTTAACTTGAGATCTGTAAAGTCTATTAATTCATTAATATCATTATCACCATCATATAATTATTATTATGATTTGTAATGGAAAAATGTTAGATAAGTGTTATACGACATTGAAAACAGTTGCCTATATTTTACTGTTTACATTTAATATAATTTGCAACTTTTGTTTCTTTTCAGGGCCTGGGGCGTACGAGGCAGAAAAAGTTGAGAAAAATGTTCATGAGACATCGCCAGCATTTTCCTTTGGTGTAAAATACAGGGACCATTCTCCCGAATATCATCCAGGTATTTTTTAACTGTAATTACTTTTTAAACCTTTGGGGAGCAAAGTAAATCGGCTCATTTAAGATGAAAAGCCGCCAGAATTTTCTAACAAGATTCAAGAAAAAGGAAATATATTTTGATCAAAGTCATCTTGTTCTGTTTGAAATTGGATGACATACTAAGAAATGCTTGTGGAATGCTGTTGTTTGTTTAGTGTAACACCGTATATGCAGTCACTCTATTCCAAAACACAAACATCTAGAATACAGTGGGGGTGGGGGGGGGTAGCACCTAATCCCAAAATGACTCTTTATATCTTCGTATTTCTCACAAAGCAAGGCAAATATATCGAAAAAATCATTCAAGCTCATTTTTTATGCTTAAATTTACAAAGCATTTAAAAAACAAAGTAAAATCATACAATTTATAGAAATTGTTTAACAATTTAATTTAGTTTAAGCGTACAAGATGTACGAAAATAAATAAAATGATATTTTAAAAATTTAAGTTGAAATTTTAATGTAGTTTGTTGCATAGATGCAACAATATGATCTGTAGTACAAAATGTTGCATAGTGCAATTATTAATCATTTTTCGTTGTTCATTATTTATTTATTGTTATACTTTAACAAACAATTTCATTTTACTTATTAATGAACCATAAAATATCGTATCAGGTCGTTTTCTCGACAGCTCACTCTCCCAAAAGGTAATTTTGTTAACGGGAATGTGTTACAAAAATGATCTGTTTGGATTCAAATAAAATTCTGTAGTAAGAATAAAATTTTATTAATGAAGATCATTATTATTATTATTATTATTTTTATTAAACACAGTTTAACATGTCAGGAATGTATTAAAACGTTCTATATATTTTGTATAAATATAAATTTGTTCTAATTTAAAAAACGTGAAATTAAAAAATGTATATTTGTTCATAGCTGCCAATATTTTAATTTATTCCGGAATATTTTTAGCTCCGCCTTTATTTCCTACCACTTATTTTTTTAAAGTAATTTTGTCGTATTTTATAGAAGTTATACATTGAAGAAATTTTTTCTATAAATAAAGTGGTGCGAAATAAAGGCGGGGCTAAAAGTACTCCGGAATAAATTAAAATATTGGCAGCTATGTTTGTTGTTATTTGCAAATATATATTTATTAACTTATAATGATTCACTTAAAATGTTATTTATTTATTTATTTGACAATTGTTAAACAGAATTATGTACATACATTTTTATTTTTTTTAATATAAGGTCATCTATCTTATTAAGAAAAATCTAAAATAATTGTAATAATAATAATAATAATATGATGATGAAAAAAAAAAAAATAGAGTTTGGCGAATGAATTGTCAGGAAAACGTACTTGTAAGGAAAGTGAGCTATTGGGAAAACGTATTTATCGGGAAAGTTTGCTTTCGAGAAAATGTACTTCTCAGAAAAGAGAGCTGTCGGGAAATTAAGTGTGGGAAAGCTGTATCTAAGCCAAAAAAAAAAAAAAAAAAAATATTCTTAATAATGGAATGCGTTTATTATGGTAATTTCGTAAGTATAATATTCCTAATTTTGATCTTTTAGCTCCTGGATCATACGATGTAGAAAAGTCAGAGAAAACTATTCATCAGTCTTCATCCGCATATTCCTTTGGTGTGAAATATAAAGAACAGAAAACTGAAAACTTACCAGGTAATAACAGGTGTAATAATTCCTCTACTCTGTTCTTTTTATTCGACTTTAATACACACACACAGGGGGCGAAAAGTCATTATTAACCGATTTAATTTTTATACACTAACATATTAAAAAAATAATAAACTAACCTTCTCCGATTAAAAATCGATTGAATTATTTATTTACAATATTTTCGATTTTTACAGAGGATTTTTTCCCAATAATGTTAATTAAAAAGTACTTTTTATTCAGCTACATTTCTATTTAACTCTAATAAACATTTATTCTTATACAGAAATTCACAGTCTATCAAAACATCTCATTCCATACAAAGTGAAGAGTGTAATTTCTTTCTTTGTTCACGATCTCGAAAACTCACTATAAATTCTAAGATGAAATAACTTAGTCAGTGTGAATAATATAAAGATACGGAGTTTTTTCCCTGTTAGAATTTCAATAATTTTTTTTCTTTACTAAATAGAACTTAAAAGGACTGTAAGTAAGCTAAAAAATAAATAAATGAATAAATAAGTAAATAAATAAAAATGATTAAATTTTGTAATTCTGACAAAATTGATTTCATTGATTTTTCTTTGCAATAACATTAATAATAATAATGACCCTCTTCTGTCAGGAACGATTCCGGTTTAGACCGCTTCAAAACAGAGACTTTTGGTAGCCTTTTTTCCCTTTTTTCCCCCTTAGAAATGTTATGTATTTTTATTTATTTTATTTTTTTATTAATCTGCGTAAATGTTACATCATTAGAAAGATCTTTCAAAACTGAACATTTTTTGTGCTTGCACTTTTCCCTTAATCTCAATATGTAAAAAGAATTCAACGAAAGTTTTTAACTACCATTGCAATTGTAAAATACCCATGGAGGATAAAATTAAAATGTAATATAAAATTCAATCATAAAAATTATGGGCTAATAGTTATTACATCATTTTCTTGCAATCATGATAATGTACTTATCTAATCTGACATAAACAAGCAGTTGACTGTGACGTCATATTTATCACCTTTAATTTGGTACCTTATTTGTAAAGAACTTTTGATTAGATATTTTAGAATTAATTAAAATATGAAAATAATTTCAAAATTGGACTTTTAAATTTATGATTGTTGCCAAACAAATTTACCAGTTATTGTTATATATATATATATTTTTTTTTTTTTTGAGGGGGGGGGGGGCATAAGATAAAATAATGTTTTCACGCGAAAAATTAAAAAATATTAATTTTGCCCATGCATATAAAAAACACTTATTAAAACGAGTCGAAGAAGGAAGCGAAATAAGTACTGAGTTATATTGCGATAAATATGATATATAATATGATACGTTATATTAGACCTATCGTCCTGGGTCAGTAGGTATTTTCGTTAAAAGAAATAGTTTGTTCGTTCGGTGCAACTTGCACATTAGTCCCGTCAGGTATAACTTGCATATTAGTTCCGTCAGGTGCAACTTGCACATTAGTCCCCTTAAATATAGTGTCCAGCGAAGCAGGCAAAGCATTCGTTGATTCACTACCTTAATTGATTTCACATTCCGTCATTTTTGACGGGGCTATATACTAGTTGTTAATAATTTCATTTAAAATATTGTTGCTATTTCTTTTGATTTCTTTTTTGTTTTTTAAACAAATGGTTGCGGAAAAAAAAGCTATGTAATGATAAAAAGTTGAACCTTGTACGCGTATACGAAGGCAATCCAAAAAGTTAGTTTCGTTTTTAATTTTTGCCACGGTTTGTTTTTTCACGCAGCGCGTCTACTTTGCTGACATATTGGCAAATAATTAATTTTATTTGTAGATCGCTGAGTAATGCGTCATCGGCTATAGGTTTAGAGTTTAAAATGTTTTAAATTTTTAAAATCCCGTCCCGCGTAAGTTAGAGTATGTCATCTACTTTTTGAATACTAAGAACATTAAACCAATTAAAATTCACAAATTTGTGAAATTTCAAAAAATGCGATGAGTGATTCGATGGGAAGGAGGTGGGTGCGAAGTTTTAACGAATGATGTGATGATAAAGAACGAGGTGAACTCCCGTCTCTTATTGATGATGATTTGCTTATAGAAGGTGAAGGAATTTAGGAAGGATTAGGGGTGAAGGATTAGGGAGAAGGTGAAGGATTAGGGATTGCCGAAGGTTCATCAATACGACAATACCAATGCATTTTCTTTAAATTTCCCGTTCGCTTCCTTCATGAATTGTAGAATAGCAGGCTATACATTTCTATGACGTAGGTATACAAAAACTATTGCCTCGCTTTGATAAATATTTAACTGTATGGAAAAGTAATCTACGTATTGTACTTTCTGAAATATTTTTCTGGTAATGATTTACTTTTGTTTAATTGCTTGACTTTCTTCCTGAATTACCATAGTGTATTGATGTAATTTTTTCATGCACTTAAAAGGAAAGTAACTACAAATATCTTATTATTTTAGCACCTGGTTCTTATGATGTAGAAAAAGTTGAAAAAGTTGTACACCAGTCATCACCAGCGTATTCTTTTGGAGTCAAATATAAAGAACACCAGACCGAAAATTTACCTGGTAAATTTAAATAATTTTTTTTTTGTCTTGGAATAAATGAGAAAAGTTTTAGTTACTATTAATTCTTCTCTAAAAAAAGTAGGTTTAAAACATTTATTAAGCTATTGTTTCCTTTCTTTTAGCACCTGGTTCTTACGACGTAGAAAAAGTTGAGAAAAACGTCCATCAGTCTTCCCCGGCGTTTTCCTTCGGCGTCAAGTACAAAGAGAATCAGATCGAAAATATACCTGGTAACAAATATTTAAGCTTTGAATAGCATAGAACTATTTTTTATACATTATCCAATACTCTTCAACATTTATATTAAACACTAATGGAGTTAAAAAAAAATATTTGACTCTATAGCGAAATGTGTTTCTTATGGAAATTTTGTTCTTTTAGCTCCTGGTTCATACGACGTAGAAAGATCAGAGAAAACTGTACACCAGTCTTCATCAGCGTATTCTTTTGGTGTTAAGTATAAAGAACACAGAACTGAAAACTTACCCGGTAATAACAGGAGTAATGATTACCTCTCTCTTTCTTACTTTCTTACTTTCTTACTTTCTCTCTTTGATTATTTAATTATTTATTTAATTACTAGCATATCAGCCAATTTTTTAACCCTCCGCGTGCGGTGCCCGTGATTTCGACGGGCAAAAGAACTTTTTACATTAAATTTCATTTACACCCCAATTTCTAAAATATTATTTTTAACAGATAAATTATTGAAAATTATTATCCCACTAAATTACATTTCCACTACACATTGTAAAATGCAATGTTTGATATTTATAAATCCTGAAAACTAATGAAATATGTTTTTATTCAAAAATAGTGGTATTAAAAAATAAGACTATTTGCAACCAGTGTACGTTTACACAGTAAATACAAAATAATCTCTCCGTACGCGGAGGATTGATTTATTCCTGAATGTTGTTAGTCCCTCCCTATTATCACACCGTAATCTTTATAGGAAAAGTTTCTTCAATATATAATTACGATAAAATATGAAAAAAACTGTTCGAAAATTTTTACGGTGGGAAAAAAAAGTGGAACTGACAACATTTCGAAATAAATTAAAAAAGTTGGAAGCTATGTATATCAAGCATTTTCAGTATATTCATTTGGTGATAAATATAAAAAGCACAAAACTGAAAACTTAACCGGTAATAACAAGAATAATAATTCTCTCTCGCCCTTTCTTACTTTCGCTCTTTAATTAATTATTTCTATATTTAATTACTTATTATACTTTATAATATGAGATAAATAGAAATTATTTCTTGGTTATTCGACTCTTTTTGACAGAGCCAAATAAATTGATGAATGCCCCAGTCATCGTTATTTCCATCAATGAACGCCTATATATGATAAAAATTAAAATTCCCTTTTTTTTTATTAAATATAATTTAAACCAATTTCATAATTTAATATTTTATTTCTCGTAATTTTTACTCATTTACAGTAAAACAGGCAGATAAAGTTTGACAATCATTTAAAAAATACAAAATAAACCACCATAATTTCTCCTTAACCACGTGACAAAATATTGAATTATTTTTAAATTTTTCACGGAAGCAGTACGCAATTATGTATTCATTTTTTTTTAAACTTTTGTAAAAGTCTATGTTTGATGCGGTAATTTTAAAGTGTTCTATTTTGTTAAAAAATACGCTTTATGCAAGCAGTAAATAATAATGTATACAAATATTAGATAATGAAAACCGGCGCTTGCGCCGCACCACCAACCGACCTATGCTCGCTTTGTCGCCCATGCGGTCCAAAATATTTATTGTCCCCAAAGGAGAAATCTCTGTCATCACGACAGCAGAAACCCATTACACGACAGCAAGTACCAGCCCAGATATGGACAGCTTAGACTCCCAAAGCTTACGTCAACCCATCGGACCGACCTAGGTTGGTCATCAGCAGGCCCGTCTGCCTCGGGTCCCGGCTGTTCCACGGTTTGACGGCCAGAAGGGCCAGTTTACCTTCTGAGGACGGTGCTCGACCATCCACATAGCCGTGCTCCCTACGGCGTTCAACTGCACCAGTCGAGCTATGCCAACTGGGCAGGATGCGCACGCTTCTCCTTTATATAAGCTGGCCTCCACTGCCACATGACAGGCCCCACTCAGGACACCAGGACATGCCCGAGTTGCTCGGGCAATCCACCCCACATGAGCACCAAGTGCCAGGAAACTTAGTCCATGTCATTTTGACGCCACAACACACGCTACTAAAAACTATTAAAATATCTAACCACGAAACTGTGATAAAATTTTGTTCTGTTTGTGTAAAAAATAAAGCCTATAAAATAAAATCTATTATTTTTGGTATAAAATCAGTTTAGACTGGAATCACCACGAAATTGCAATTAGTTTAGCGAAAATTAAAAATAACAAAAATAAGAGTATCTGCTCATTGCAGGTAATATCAGACTTTTTAGACTTTTTTTTTTTTTTTTTTGCGTGTGTGTGTGTGTGTCTGCAAAAAATATTTTTTACTGTTCAGTATTTTTTAATGCAATTTTGCATTTTCTAATATATCACTCTAACCATCTTAAACAGAAAGCAAACTCATGCACAACTTAGAAAAATTTAGTTATATGTTATGGATATTTTTTGACTGAATATAATTAATACCTTAATATTTTACACCAATAAAATTATATAGCTTATGAATATCGATATGTCTACTTTGTTTATTTTTAGCTTCCGCATCATACAATGCTGAAAAGGTTGAAAAATCTGATCATTAATTATTGTCATCATATTTTTTATTTATTTATTTATTTATTTTAAGTAAAATATAGAGAAAAAGTGCCAGAATACTTACCGGACATGTTTACATGATAAAATATTTTGCTACACTTACATAATCAGAAACATTTAAATTATTTCGCTAACATTTTACTTGAATCGAGTAAACAAATTGTGGTATTTTTTTTTTAAGTAAATATTTCGAAGCAGGTGAAAAATTTAAGAAATTTGATCTAGTTTACGCTCTATAATCTCAACATTTTTCACAGAATTGAATTTCTCTAACGTGTATTTTTCTGAGGTATTCCGTTTCTTTCAGTTGATTATTCAGAATTTACGTATTCGACCGAGGCCTTTGCCGTAATGTTAAATTTTCATTTCATTTATTGTTGTTTAGGAAAACTGTTTTTTTTTTTTTTACGAACAGTTATAGGAATAAAAAAAATTTAGAGAAATTCTCGAGATTTTTTTTTTTTTTAATTGAGGAACTTTTAAGGTGTTATTTCTTTTTAAGTTCCTTTCCTGCATATATAGTGATGGAAAAAACTTTAAGACCGCCTGTGAAATTGCAAAAATTTTAATTTTACTAAACAAAAGAAACATTAAATAGCATAAATAGAATAATAAATAATAAATATTCACATAGTTTTATAAAAGAATGATTGTAACTATATATTATATGCAATTTTTTTTTTTTTTTTCAACAATATAAAAGAGTGGAAAAAACTTTAAAACCACAAAGTTAAACATAAATTAAAAGTATTGCTTTCTAATTTTTAGTACTTCGTGTGTTTTTCTTTCACACGAATTACTTCTAAAAGACGATTTTAGAAGGATTTTACTAGATTTTTTGCATGTTAGAATCGATATTTCATCTCATGTTTTTGAAATAACAGACTTCAGCTCAGAAACAGAATAATATTGCTTACCATTTTCATATACCTTGCGTGCAACGACACCCACACGTTCTCTATGGGGATTAAGTCTGAATTTTTGACCGGAAATTATATAAAATTTACATTATTTTCAGTTAACCAAGAAATGGTTCATGCAGATATAGTCACAGACGCATTATCTTGCAACAAAATCCAATTTTGATCCATAAGCTTATCTTTTAATGGAACAAAATTGTTAGACAGTATATATTGATAGTCAAAAAAGTTCATATTTCTTTTAGTGAATACAATATTATACTCAACTCAGGCACAGAAACCTGCCCAAATCACGACAGATCCCCCTCCTTGCACTCGCTTTGAGAAATACGTAGGATCTTGTCTTAAATCATGCCAAACCATCAGGTCGTAAACCATCAGGTCCATCTAGCTTAAATTTCTTTTCATCTGTGAGCACTATTTTTTGCCAAAAGTTGGGTTTTAAAACATTAGATGTTGCGAATTTCAATCTTGCTTCAATATGCCGTTTTTGAAGCATATGTTTTCTTTTTAATTTTTAATATTTGATGTTTTCCGCATGATTCAGGATATTTTGGATATTCATTTGGATATTCATTTGGATATTCATTATTCATTATTCAGGATATTCATTTTGACCCGATTTTATTGTTGAAGAATATGCATTGTCTTTAACAGACACATTGTTATAACACTTCTTTTCATTCTGGCTGATAGTTTTGAAGGCATTCTTCTTCTATTTTTTGTACCATATCTGCATACATCTGCAAGAAATTAATGAATTATAGTTTTAGACCTCTTGATTTTGCTACCGATTTACTTTTCACTCATTCCACTTTCTTGAAATTCTAAGATTTTTCTTTTCTTACTTTCACTCAATAATTTTTCTTTATCCATAATCTCAGTTGCTTCAACATTCAGCTAAATGATTAAAAAAAAAGCTTCTTTTCATTCTAACAACTGTCCGGCACAAAAACGTGCAAATGTGATGTCCTCTCATTATGCAAACAATCACTTTTAAAACTGCTCTTAAAGTTTTTTTCCATTTGATTACATTACGCATTTTTACTTTATATCGAAAACAAACGTATTTTAAATTCTAAACTCATATGTTTTTATTTCTTACTTTTTATATATCAAACGAAAAGGTAACTTAGAAAGAAATTTTCATTTTCGAATGCAAAGAAAAAAGTTCGATGGTGGTCTTAAAGTTTTCTCCACCATTGTATAAGATGTATAGTATTTAATTGACGGAGCTTGCCACATTTAAATAAATAGTTATATTTCATATTCAGGACTAAAGATAATATAAGCTATACATGGAAATTTATAAAAAACATATTTTTGAAAGCTCTTTTTATTTACAGCTCCTGGATCCTATGACGTTGATAAAGTCGAAAAAACTGTTCATCAGTCATCTCCAGCTTATTCATTCGGAGTAAAATATAGAGAAAAGTCGCCAGAAAACTTACCAGGTATGTATGTGCAACTTAAATAAACTCAAGAAAAAATTTTAATATGAAGAAATAGTGGAAAACTGTGACACATTAGTGAAATTATATTGATATATGGGTGATTTAAAAGTCACAGAAAAATAAAAAATAAAAATTATATTTTTCAAAAAGTATTAACATCCAGCATTATGCGTTTTTTTTTTTTTTTTTTTTTTTTTAACTAGCAAAAGATTTATTGACAAATTTGTTTAATTTTTCTATTAGGTGTCGAGGTGTCGCTTTAATTGTAAAATTTCTTTTTGCAGAGTCACAGTACATTAAACTGTAGAACAAGGACTATAAATGTTCGCGAGAATATCCGTCAGAGGTTGCACACTGGGAATTCTCCTATTAAAAACAAACTAACAATGCTTTATCTATTAAAAATATCACGAGTTTATTTAGAACGATTAGTAGCTGTAGTACGAAATTACTTAAATTAAATATTCGCTGACATATGAAATTATATGCAACAAGCTAAAGTCACATTACTCAGTATTCGCTAAATGGTATCATTTGAGGATGCTGCGAATTCCGCTACATCTGTTGGTGAAAATGATACTAATATGTATGTATATATACATACATGCATGTATATAAACTCTCGTGCATTTCTGCGTATTTCAGCCAAAACCTCATAGTCAATACCTTTTTAATAATATACCGGGTGTCAAATAACTCTGTACACATTTTTAAAATTCATAAAAAATGCAGGAATTGGTAGAACTGACTGTAGTTTATGAAAAAATTACTCTTGGGAAGGGAGATTATTTTATTTTATTTTATTATTATTACTTTTTTTTGGGGGGAAGGGGAGATACAAAGAAAAAAAAAATTAAATTTTTCGTCGATAGAGGGCACTTTACGGATGCGTAACAAGAAATATGAGCATCAGAGTTCTTTAAGTTGAACAATTTTACGATTAGCACATCTTATTTCTTATTTTATCTCATACTTGCACATACATGAAGTTTTAATTGCGATGCTGACTTGGTGGATAAAGTGTTTTTGGTGAATGTGTTTTCCCTCTAGTAAGAACCGCCGACTGAAGCTGCAGTTGGCGATGTTGTAACCCGTTCAAAATCTGTCATTTGTGGTGATGGAGGACACACAGAATTAGCTTTATGTGCCTGTAAACATTTGCATGCAAGAAAGTGTAGTTTTTCAGGGCAATATGTGATTTGCTCACGTCCATCGCCTTCTGTCGATGAAAATTTTAACTATTATCCCCCCTCCTCCCCCCCCCCAAAAAAAAAAAAAAAATCTCTTCTCTAGAATAATTTTTCCGTAAACTGTGCGCTCAATTTTACCTTTCATTTTTTTCATGTCTACAGACTTATGGGACACCCGGTGTATATATTTACAGCTTTCTCTTTCTCATATGCAAAGCTGCAGCTTTATATAGCGCGAACCTATGACTTGTCATGAAAATACAGTTACTTCAAACTCATTAAATGAAGCTCTTATAAAAGCATCATATAGAGGTTACATTTGTTTACATTTTGTCGTATTTTATGACCGTGTATAATTTCAATACATTTTCAGATATAGATACATACAAATGTGGTATCAGCGCTTATGTTATTTAAATTGATGTGACATATTATTAGTGGCGTAAGTAGATAAAAAATTCATTAAAAGATTATATTATAGCATATTTTCTGATTTATGGTTCTTATATTATGTGACCTAGTGATTTTTTACAAAGTGGGGACTAGAGTAGCATCGAAATGACGTTCAAAAATATTTCAGATTAATATTGTAACTAAAAAAAAAAAAAAGTTATTATTATTTTTTTTTCAACATCGCGTAGAACTTTTAACCAATTGTAACATCATCGTGCTTTCATATACATTAGTGCTATTAAAGGTGAGATTAAAATTAAATTATTAGAATTCTTTTTTTTTTATAATCTAGCTTCTAGAATTTCTTCTAGATTAGAATCAAAAGTTTACATTGTATAATAATAATAATAACTAGCAGGCAACGCCCGCTTCGCTGGTCCCTATTTTTAAATGAATCACTCTAATTACTGAATTCTCAAATTTGCATTCATTTTTATCAAGTTAAAAGAAAAGAGAAACAAAATCTGATTAAGAAAAAGGTCGCACCGGGTTCTGACTGCCTTCGGAAAAAATTCCCAAAATGCTCTAACTCTTATTTCTATTATTTTCCCCCTTCGCCCCCCCCTCCCGTCTATCCTAATAATTTTACAAATTCGAAAATATCCGCAATCGATTTGTAGGTATAAAAACCCCTATGCAGCAGTTTTGAACTATCTCTATTTTTATTTTGTGGCCCCTCCGTTCCCCCCCTTCCCGCCCCTCCCAATAATTTAAAAAATTCGAAAATATCCGCAATCGATTTGTACGTATCGAAAACCTCTATATACCAAATTTGAACGATCTAACTCTATTTTTATTTTTTTGCCTCCCCCCCTCTCCCTCCCCACCTTCCCGGCCCTCCTAATAACTTTACACTTTCGAAAATATCCCCATTCGACTTGCAGGCCTCGAAAACCTATCTGTAAAAATTTTGGACGGCCTAACTGCATTTCTATTTGTTTTTGCCCCATAGCCCACCCTTCCCGCCCCACCCCCTTCCCGCTCCTCCTAATAATTTTACAACTTCGAAAATATCCGCAATCGATTTGTAGGTATCGAAAACCTCTATATACCAGTTTTGAACGATCTAACTCTATTTTTATTTTTTGCCCCCCCCCTCACCTACCCCCCTTCCTTCCCCTCCTAATAACTTTACACAATCGAAAATATCCTCATTTGACTTGCAGTCCTCTAAAACCTATCTGTATCAATTTTGAACGCCCTAACTGTATTTCTGTTTGTTTTTGCCCCATAGACCCCCCCCCCCCCTGCTGCCCCACCTGGGGGCTGAATTTCTAAAATTCCAGAAATTGGTTTTTAGATATTTGCCTTAGCTTTATTTTAGAGCAAAAATTTCACGCATATCTATTTTGTTTCAGATATATAGGATTATGCGAAATCACGTTTTACGCATGTGAAATCACGTTTTGCCCCCTCGCCCCCCTTGGGGACCGAATTTTGAAAATTCCAGAAATTGGTTTTTAGACATTTGTATTAGCTATATTTTAAAGCAAAAATTTTACGGATATCTGTTTTTTTGTTTGAGATATGAAGGATTTTGTGAAATCACGTTTTGCCCCCCCCTCCCCCCCTCGGGGGGCGAATTTTGTAAAATCGCTTCTTAGTGGATGCCTACGTCATAGAAAGAACATTGTCACGAAATTTCATGCTTCTAGGTCCAGGGGTTTGGTCTGGGCGTTGATAGATCACCCCCTCACTCACTCACTCAGGAAGTGTTCTTTTATATATATAGATAACTTTCCGAGTATAAATTTATTTATATTATATGTTTTTAATGTTTATTTTTCCTTTCTTTCTTTTCCTTTTTTTTTTTTTTTTTTGGTATAAGATAAAATTATTATAATTTTATTTTTATAGCACCTGGATCATACGACGTAGAGAAAGTTGAAAAGACAGTTCACCAGTCATCCCCGGCCTATTCTTTCGGCGTCAAATATAAAGAACGTGAGCAAGAGCATTTGCCAGGTACTATTTGATAAGTAATGATATACACTGCTGTTTGTAAAAAATGCAACACCAAGAAGGAATGAGACTATCATAATGATATTTATTGGGCACAATCATTATAGTAAGAAGAACAATTGATTAAAACTTCAGAAAATTTGGAGTAACATGTACTGAGAAAACAGTACATAAAGCAGCGACCTCTGTGAGCAATAACAGCACTTATCTGTCAGGCATTGAATCAAAAAGCGATTGAATGACATGTACAGGTAAAGCACTTCATGAAGCTTCAACACGATACCACAATTCGTCGATCGTAGTTACTGGTGAGTGGAGGGGGGCCAGCCGCTTTTCAACGATTAAACAGTCATTTTCATTGGTGCGAGATCAGGAGAATGTGTTGACCAGAGCAACGGTTGAACACGTTATGCATTAAGGAAGGTCCGGAGTATACTGACAACTTGCGGTCGTGCATTATCCTGCTTAAATGTGGCGTTGCGGAGGCCTTGAATATAGAGAGGAGATGCGGGCGTTAACTCACCAGAAATTCAATAACCGCATTTCAGAGTGCCGGGAATGCGAACAAGAAGTAATGGAGACGTGTATCTAGTGGGACACCATACCATCACTGCATGTGGTGGACAGTGTGACGATGTCGAATCCCAGCTGGCATTGTGCATTATTGACAATGCCGCTAAATACGGTTAAGGTAATCTTGATGCTGTAAACAGGATTGTGATTTGTCTGAAAGGCGACTTCACGCCCTCCCTGCGTCCAGGTTCGTCATTATTCACACATTAAAGGCGTCCGTATCAGTGATGCAGTTTTGAGGTAATCAAAATTTTGGTAGCTGCATACTGAGTCACTACCTGGAGTGATGGTATGTGGTATCATTGGATTACACGTCTCGATCACCTCTTGTTTTGATTCCCGCCACTCTTAATACCAGCCTTTACATTTCTGACGAGTTAAGGCCCTTCGCTGTGCCCTAAATTTAAGGCCTACGAAATGCAATACTTTAGCAGGACAATGCACGATCGGAAGTTGTAAATATTATTCGGATCATCCCTGATGCAGGAAATGTTCGACTGTTGCTTTGGCCAGTGCGTTCTCCTGATCTTGCACCAATGAATATGACTGTTTAATCGTTGAAAAGCGACTGGCCCCCACCATTCACCAGTAACTACGATCGCTGAATTATGGCATCGTGATGAAACTTCATGAAGTGCTTTACCCGTACATGTCATCCAATCGCTGTTTGATTCAATGCCTATACAGATAAGTGGAGTTATTGCTCACAGAGGTCGCTGCTTTATGTACTGTTTTCTCAGTACACATTGCTCCAAATTTCCTGAAATTTTAATCAATTGTTCTTCTTACTATAATGTATGAGCCTAATAAATATCATTATGATATTCGCATTCCTTCATGGTGTTGCATTTTTTACAAACGGCAGTTTATTTTTGCTTAAAAAAAAAAAAAAAAAAAAAAAAAAAAAAAATGAATTATTTTTATGAAATTTATTTGAAACTCTTATAAATGAATTTGAAACATTTATCGCATTTCAACTTTCTCATTTTCTCTAAAAAAAAGTTTTCTCTGTTTTTGTTTTAATGATTCAAATTTATTGTTGATTTATTTTATAGCTCCCGGGTCATATGACGTAGAGAAAGTCGAAAAGACAGTTCACCAGTCATCTCCAGCTTATTCTTTTGGTGTCAAATATAAAGAACGGGAACAGGAACACTTACCAGGTATAGTTTTCATAAACAGTGAGAGGTTTGATGTATATTTAAATTTCATGTTCATGGCACGCACTCCCTCAAATTTATTTAGAAATCTATAAACATTTAAACATTTAGTCTTAGAATAATATCAAAAATATATTTTTAAAAACAGTATTTGTTCTAAAAATATAATACTTTCCTCCCTCTTTTTGGTTTGTGGAATGTCAATTTATTTTATGTTTATTTTACAGCTCCTGGATCATATGATCTAGAGAAAGTCGAAAAGACTGTTCACCAGTCATCTCCGGCTTATTCTTTTGGTGTCAAATATAAAGAACGGGAACAAGAGCATTTACCAGGTACAGTTTTCATAAACAAGTGAAGTTAACGTATTTTTATAGTTCATGTTCATAGATTTAATTCACTGAAATTTCTTTTGAACTCTAAAAAATGTACAAATATAATCTTAGAATAATATAAAATAAATAAATAAATAAATAAATAAAACAAAATAAAATATATAAATGTTATTTGCTCTAAAAAAAAAAAAAAAAAAAAAAAATCCCCCCCCCCCCCCACCTTTGTTTCTATTTTGTGTAACGTCAGTTTATTTTATGTTTGTTTTACAGCTCCTGGATCATACGACGTAGAGAAGGTCGAAAAGGCTGTTCACCAGTCATCTCCGGCTTATTCTTTTGGTGTCAAATATAAAGAACGGGAGCAAGAGCATTTACCAGGTACAGTTTTCATAAACAAGAGAAATTCGACGTATTTTTACAGTTCATGTTCATAGAATTAATTCACTAATTTTTTTTTTTTTTTTTTTAACTCTATAAAAATGTACAAATATAGTCTCAGAATAATATATATATATATATATATATATATATATTTAATGTTACTTGGCCTTAAAAAATAATATTCCCCCCTTGTTTCTATTTTGTGTTTATTTCACGTTTGTTTTACAGCTCCTGGATCGTACGACGTAGAGAAGGTCGAAAAGACTGTTCACCAGTCATCTCCAGCTTATTCTTTTGGTGTCAAATATAAAGAACGGGAGCAGGAGCATTTACCAGGTACAGTTTTCATAAACAAGAGAAGTTTGACGTATTTTTACAGTTCATGTTCATAGAATTAATTCACTGAAATTTCTTTTGAACTCTATAAAAATGTACAAATATAATCTTAGAATAATATAAAAAAAAATATTTTTTTGTTAAATGTTCCTTGCCCCCCCCCCCCTTATTTCTATTTTGTGTAACGTCAGTTTATTTCATGATTGCTTTACAGCTCCTGGATCATACGACATAGAGAAGGTCGAAAAGACTGTTCACCAGTCATCTCCGGCTTATTCTTTCGGCGTCAAATATAAAGAACGGGAACAAGAACATTTACCAGGTAAAGTATCAATAAATACAATTCAGAAGTTCAAGGCTTTTCTGGTATCATGTTTAAGATATTATATTTTTGAAATTTATGTTAACCTTATGAAATTCAATAAAATATATATTCCAAAAATCTCTAAAACCAAAAATCTTTCAGATTAATTACTCTCTCTTAAAATAAAGTTACTCATTCACTTTTTCTTGTTTTGTGCAGTTTTATTTTATTGTAGATTTATTTTACAGCTCCTGGATCATACGATGTAGAGAAGGTTGAAAAGTCTGTTCACCAGTCCTCTCCGGCTTATTCTTTCGGTGTCAAATATAAAGAGCAACAACAAGAACATTTACCAGGTAAAGTACTGAATATTGAAAAGTTCAAAGCCTTTCTGCTTTAGTTTTCAGGATTTTTTTTTTTATTTATTTATATTAATTTTAAGAAACTCCGTAATAATATCTTCCATTTATCTCTAAATCCCCCCCCCCCTCCGAAGGAAAAAAAAAAAAAAAAAACTCCTTTTAAAACTTATTACTTGCCTTATGAAATAAAATTGTCTCCCTCTCTGTTTTTCTCGCTTTTTGCGATTTTAATTTATTGTAGATTTATTTTACAGCTCCTGGATCATACGACGTAGAGAAGGTTGAAAAGTCTGTACACCAGTCTTCGCCGGCTTATTCTTTCGGTGTCAAATATAAAGAACGGGAACAAGAACATTTACCAGGTAAAGTATTGAATACTGAAAAGTTCAAAACTTTTCTGGTTTAATTTTCAAGAAATGATTATTATTTAAATTTACATTATTTTTATGAAATTCCATAATAATACCCCTTTATCTGTAAATCCCCCCCCCCCACCACACACACACACACACACACACACACACACACAAGCAAAAAAGAAAAAAAAAAACGCTCTTTAACTCATTACTTGCCTTATGAAAGAAAGTTGCCTCCCTCCCTGTCTTACTTGTTTTTTGCAATTTTAATTTATTGTAAATTTATTTTACAGCTCCTGGATCATACGATGTAGAGAAGGTTGAAAAGTCTGTTCACCAGTCATCGCCGGCTTATTCTTTCGGTGTCAAATATAAAGAACGGGAACAAGAACATTTACCAGGTAAAGTATCAATACTGAAAAGTTCAAAGCCTTTCTTCTTTAATTTTCAGGAAATTATTTTTATTAAATTTATATTAATTTTATGAAATTCCATAATAATATCTTCCATTTATCTGTAAATCCCCCCCCTCCCTCCCCCCCTTTAAAAAAAAAAAAAAGAAAACAAAAAGAAAACCCTCTTTTTAAAACTCATTACTTGCTTTATGAAATAAAGTTTCCTCTCTGCCTGTTTTTCTCGTTTTTTTTGCAATTTTAATTTATTGTAGATTTATTTTACAGCTCCTGGATCATACGACGTAGAGAAGGTTGAAAAGTCTGTTCATCAGTCATCACCGGCTTATTCTTTCGGTGTCAAATATAAAGAACGGGAACAGGAGCATTTACCAGGTAAAGTATAAATATAAAATACAAGATGTTTTTGATATCATGTTTATTCTTCAATTACCATCCTGAAATCTTTTGGTCTAGTGGAATTTTAATTCTTTATTTGATTTTAAAACTCCGGAATAATACGACGTTAAGAAAGCAAAAATAAACTGTTTACCATTGATTCCCAGCTTAAACTATCAGAGTTATCTATATAGAGCAGAATAACTATTTTAAAGTTAAAACTGGTTTTTTAGATATCCCTTTCTGTAAAATAATTGCCCTTATTGAAACATTTTTCATTGAATTTGCCTTTTTAAATATATAATCTTTACCTATTTGCAACGTAGTATTAATTAATCTAACAATATTAATGGGCTGGGTTGGGTTGTGGGGACTAAGGCCGATTGACTGCACTAGAGTCCTAGGCCTGAGGGGGAGTGCCGACCATCGGGTATTTTTAAAGGTGTCTTAGCATGCATTTACGCAAGTTTCGGAGGAAACCACAGAAAACTTCGAACGGCTAGGCCGATGAGCGCAACCTGGGATCGAACTCGGCACCTCACGTTTACCAGCTTTGAGTACTGAACCGCTCTATTAATGAATTTTACAAACTGAAATTTTTATACAGCTCGTGAAAATCAACCAAATCCTTTAATTAAAATTTAAAGCAATTGTTGTCGAAGACTATCATTTGTACACTATAGTATAAATTATAAGGTACAATATATATATAATAGAAAAGTTTCTATATTACAAATATATATATATATATATAATAAAGATGATCTATTAAGCATAGTAGAAGCCAAGCAACAGATAGAAGATCACTGAAACACCAATGACCAATAAAAAAAAAAAAAAAAAAAAAAACCATCAGTGGATGAAATACACTAATGTAAAGAAACCAGATCTATTAATTAACAGCCTGCAAAACAAACGAATCAATAAAGTAAAACAACAAATCTTAACTTAAAACCATAAACTTATCAAAATTAATGAAAAAACAACCTAAGAAACACAAGGTAGTAAGAAGGAGGCAGGCGGCAAGACTTGTGACTTGCCTGTGGGGTTACACTAGTTTTATGCCGGCAACACTCCCCCAGCCTGCCACAACCAGAACAGGAACCAAATGGATTTAAAAATGCATATTTCAAAGCAGATGAACAACAATGACACCACGAAGCCCCAATGAAATTCACCGATTGATCACATTGTGTTGAACAGTATAATTAGAACATTAAATATAGTTGACAACTCAAAAAGGAAAAAACTGAAATTTTAACGGAAAATGAAAGTTTGCATAGTAATACAAAGCAAATGCAACAAGCCTTCTACTTTTTTTTTTTTTTTTTCAATTTAATTTCACAAACCCACCCAACCATCCAGCCTTACAACACCACCCCACCTCCGTAATCAAACATCTGCCCACCCAACCGCCACCTTTTTTATTGTCTTTTATTATTTTATAATTTTTTTGTTGATATACACAAATATATAGTAAATATCGGCTCAAATTTCTTTATTTTATAAGTTTTTTCACTTTTTTTTCTTTAAACAATTTCTGTATAATTTTCCCATGTAATATTACGAAAGAACTCGCAACACAGTACTACACGGCGATTTACACTGCAGGCTTCAAATGAGGCTCATTCGATAGTCGCCATGTGAATAATTAAAAAGCTTTATTTTAGTCATTATGCGACTTGTGACACGTTAGAAAAATTCTGGTATTACTATGTCTGCGATTTCGTATCAGATTACACTGATAGTGAGGTAGTTTAAAATGTTTGCCCACGACTAACATTTTGCTTCCCGAGCTTCATAACACCATTATCTATGCAATTCTTTATATCCTATTTCAAAACGAACTCCTTATAGTGAAAAGAATAAGTAAAAAAAAAAAAAAAAAGTTTTGATATAGTTCTTAATAACTTTTCTTTAACTATAAATTGCCATATATTTTTTCAAAGCAATTCAAATGTAAATGTGCTGAAAGAAAAAAAAAAATAGATAACTTATTCTGTTCCAAATTTTATTTGCTCATGTCCTAGACATTATTATCTTTCTACAATAAATCAATCACTTGGTCATTTATTACCAGTAGCATGCTGGCTAGGAATAGAACTTGTCACGATCCACAAAAAAAGATGTTCAACATAACATTTAATAGTTGTCAGAATCATTACATTTTTCTCTATAAATCTATTTCAGAAGCTATAATTTTTCGTTAGATCGTACATTTTACTTATATAAAGCTACTGAATTTCTACTTTTGTGGTTATGAGGTTTCGATGATTTAAAATTTTTGAATTATATATTTAAATTAATGTTTGCTCAATACTAGTTTCTAAAAATTATTAAAAATGACGGTTAAAGTACTAATCATAATGTTGATAGTTTTACAGTTATTTCTATAGGTCTATGTCTCTCCCCCCACCCCCTCTCTCTCTACACTCATATATATATATATATATATATATATATATATATCAAAAGTAATAAAAGTCCCTCTTAAAATTAAAGTTTCGTTTCTCAAACTTAAATGATTCTACCTCCCACAACTTATTTTCTAAATATTTCATTAATTACAAATTCATTAACCTCAATTCTCAAACTTATTTTATTTTCCGGTGAAACAAAACCGTTATTTATTATATTGTGCCATACAAAAGAAAATTTAATCCAGAATATTCTGTCTCCTCCCTCCTGTATATCGTATGACTACCCTAAGCCAATCAGAGAGCTTACAATCACGTGACCTCAGCTAATTCGAACCCCCTAAACTGATTAAAAAACCATTTAAGCTAAGCATGTGACTGCACTTATTTAATTTTTTTAATGTGTAGCTGTCTGTTTAATGTGACATATATGTACATACATACACACACACATATATATATATAGATATATATATATATAGAGAGAGAGAGAGAGAATAAATATTATATATATATATATATATATATATATATATATATGTATATATATATACAGAGAGAGAGAATGAATATTATATATATATAAATAAATAAATAAATAAATAAATAAATAAATAAATATATATATATATATATATACATAGAGAGAGAGAGAGAGAAAGAGAATTTGTAAGTATTCAGAAATACTTACAAATGTTTTCATCAAAATACCAATAAATGATGTATTGAATAAATATTTCTGAATAATAGTGCTTTTATTTAGGAAGTATAAAGCACATAATTTTCAATATTGCTAAATTGCAAGTATAGCAATGGAAGTGTATCCTATGAAATGCCAAAATTGGAGAAATATTTGGGTTAAAATAGGGATAGTAAAACAGGTCTTTGTAGTTGTAAAGGAAATTAAAAATAATTACAGTAAATTATATGAGTAACACTTGAAAATGGTGGCATTTTTTTCTCTCCAATAATAATGAAATACTGATATTGCACGAAACTTAAATTGATTGAAATATTCTGATCCACGTTAATTGCTCTTATCTGGAGACTGATTGGTTAGAACTCCGTCTAATTAGTCCTAGTATACAAAAATGATGTTAGAACAACAAATTAAACCATCTTCCTGGCTTAGATAAATCTTGATTGCAATTTAGCTCAGGATAGTCTTTAAGTCTTCACTCACCGCCGCCGGAAGCCGAATCTAATGTTATTCTATGGGAAATTTTTCTTTACAAATAACTTATTAACTAATACATATTTTTTAATTCTGTTTTCACATTCTGAAAATTCCCAGCTGTTAAAGTGACGGACCTTTTTTAAAAAATTATTTTTTGATTATTTTTTTATATTTTATTTTGAAGCTGCAAAATACGAATTTTCAATATGTGAAATTTTTTCATTTTGCAATTTCAAAATAAAATATTAAAAATTAAAAAAATACATTTTTAAAAAAGGTCCGTCAATTTAACAGTTGGGAATTTTCTGAATATGAAAACAGAATTAAAAAATATTTAATAGTTAAAAAGTTATTTGTAAAAAATATTTCCCCACAGAATAACATTGGCTCGGGCTTCCGGCGACGGTAAGTGAAGAGGGCCGTTAAGTTAGCTGTTGGTTTGAGGATGGTATTTGGCTTTCTTATTGGTCACTGTACCTTTAAAGGCGTACGAACATTATGGGTATCAAGTCTGATTCCATTTGTTTTTGAAGTTTTTTTGACGAAGAGACTGCTCGGCACATAATATGTGACTCTGAAACCTTCCTTGTTCATTGGTTTCAAAATTTTGGTAGGAACCTTATTAAGTTTCGGGAACTGCAGGATATTATTGTCAGATGTCTGCTTAAGTATACTTAAGCAATGACATTCGGCGACTTTATTTTTCACAATACACCACAGACTCTCTATTGGATTCAAATCTGGGCTGTTATCTGGCCAGCCAAGCACTTTGATTTTCCGTGCCCTGAAATATTTCTTGACAATCTTCGCCCTGTGATGCGGAGCACCATCATGCATGAAAAATGAACATTTACGAACACGCATGTGAAGCTTCAACTTCTCAAGTAATAAATTAAGGTACAGCTTTCCATTCATAGTGGTTTTAGGTGGCACAAAATACAGACTAGCAGTATCGGACACAGACATTGCACCCCATATCATTTGGCTTGGAGGATGTTCCACAGTATGAATCGTATATCTCTCACCATATCTTTTTCTCTTTGGGCGGTGAACACTTGTAGCACGTGTAGAAAATTGCTGCATACTTCACTCATCCGAAAATAAGACCCTACTCCTCTGCTGTACTGTCCAATTCTGATATTGTCTGTCGAAAGTCAGTCATTTCTTTTTCATACTTGGAGTAAATCGAGGTTTCCTTGCAGGTTTATGGGATGATAAACCAAAATCTTTAGCCAAACGTCTTGAAATAGTATCCAAACTGACGTTGGTGCCTTTTGCAGCCAGAGAATGTATAATCGTACTGCAGGAGGTTCTTGGATCTCGTACGACCATCCTTCTTATCACATGATCATCACGTGCACTCGTTTTTCTAGGGCTACCGCTTCTCTTAAGGTCCACAAATTTTCCCAAAATTTTAAATTTGCTCACATTTACCCTCGAACTTATTTGACGATCAAAAAATCCAATTTTATGCAGGGTCAATATTTCTGACCTTTTTGTAACAGTAGGTGAAGGTTTTTTACCCATTACAATAATTACACAACAGCACTGTTTACGACAAAATCCAATAAATAACTGGCAATAAACGTGCCGGCTACTTTTATTTATAGCAGTAGAATGCGTCTGATGCAATCAGTACATGAGATGACGCAATAATCTGGGCAAATTATGCGATGTGTTAAAATACTGAAAAGGCTACTGGTCTTAAACTTTTGCAGATGACTGTATTTTTCACGTGCAGAGAAATGTTTATTTTTATGTTAGAAAAAATAAATGAAATAAAAAGTTGAAAGTATTTTGTTTCATTAGCGACAGGCTGAAATTATAACGCGAAGAAAAATATCAAGAGCTTTAATAGAGTGAAATACGCTAATATAGTTTAATTAATAACTTTCTTCCTAATTAAAAATTTAAAAATACGGCTTCGAGGTGCACACGAAGACGTTTTAAACTACCTGTGTGCCAAATATTCTGTAAGTGCGGTAAATTTCGCTTTTATTAGAAGATTTCGATTTAATATAAGAAGGTGAATATTTTAAAATTAAATGTCGTTAAATTACAGTGCACTTTGAGTAGAATCTAGCTGAGCATGCTGATTAACTTATTTTTAGCTCCTGGATCGTACGAAGTTGAGAAAGTTGAAAAAAGTATTCACCAGAGTTCTCCGGCATACTCTTTTGGCATCAAGTATAAAGAACATAAAAGCGAAAATCTACCAGTTAGAGTCAATTTTCATGGTTTATTGCCTTTTTTGGGGGGAGGGGGGAAGGGGGCTTGGAGGTTGGGAGGGGATAAGAGGAAGCGTTTAAAATCTTAGAATTATTAACTATCTATGTTTTATCAAAACTTAGCAAAACAGACAATACTTGCAGTTGTTTCTAAGTTACAACTAATTTATTGAAAAAAGAATAAATAAATAGGATTTCAAATCCTGGATTACTAATCATACGTTAAATAATAAAAGAGAAAATAGAGGAACATATGATAGTTTTCTTTGTTGTTAGCTTTATGCCTATGGATTCTTACATCAAAGAAGGAAAAATGGGAAATGCACAGCAAAAGAAATATTATTTATGTTACTCTCAAGTTCCAACGGACATATTTAAATATATATATATATATATATATATATATATAGAGAGAGAGAGAGAGAGAGAGGGAAAATATTACTTGCAGTCGAAAATAAGTAAAACGCTATTTTATATTTTGAAATATTGAATTTTTTGAAGTATAGACTATTAAACGAATTTTTATTTTTGCTGAAATTTGCTTTGAATTACCTATATTTTAGAATTTCCCCTAAAATAACTTTATTTTTCTATCTGGTTCTATTATAACTTAATAGTTAATGTATTGAATTTTTCATTCTATGCTAAAACTTCATTTTTTTCTTTTTTTTTATCAATTGAATAAATTACGACCTTATTTGGGTCTCCAAAAATACATAACATATTATCCCTCATCACCATAACTATTACTTTTTCTTAAAAAAGAAAAGATAAACTGACCTTGTTTTTGAAAGATTAATTGATTGTTCGAATGTTAAATATTTTCTTAGGTATGTTCCATTTTCTTTCTCATATGTTTTAGCTAAAAAGAAAAAAAAACCGTACTATGATGAAAAAAGAAAAAAAAAATCTATGAAGTCAGCGTAAGTTAAATAAAATTTATATAGATTGTTAAAATGTTGATATCATGTACCTGGAGTAACTTTTTTATTAAGCTACACCTAGCACGTTATTCCAATCTAGACTTTGTATTTGCAAGACATGTTTTGAAGTTCACCAAATGAATTTTTACATGAAATTGCAATGTCTACTGCTATAAATATTAAATTTCAATCATCAATCGGCCTACCATCATTGTATTCAGATATAAAAAACTTTTCTAAACTAAATTATGTAATATGTAAGAATATATTATAATGTTATTTCCCATTAATCGATTTAAAATAATAATCACAGAATAATTCTCGCAATTTTTCTGACTGTGCAGCTCCTGGTTCCTATGATGTAGAAAAAGCGGAGAAGACAATTCATCAGGCTTCATCTGCTTATTCTTTTGGCGTGAAATATAAAGAGCATCAACAAGAAAATTTACCAGGTAATCTTTTTAGAAAGAATATTTAAAATACTCTTAAAAGAAATGTATTGCTTATGTTTTTTGGAACTTTATAATAAAATATTTAAAATACAAGAAAACTTGTTAGTATTTTACTTTCTTCAATAAATAGAAAGGAATGAGATTCCTGAAATTCTCTATTTCTAGTTTTTGATGGAGTTTTAATAGTTTGATTTGATAGTTTTTAAATAATTTAATCAGAATCCGTGTTTAGAAAATGTGTGTTGGTATGACTATGTGTTAACCGAAGTTTTCTGTGTATTATAGTTTAAGAAACAGTATTTTATCTTTATTGAGATTTCATATTTTTTGTTGAATCTTAACACAAATCAGTTTTCATTTAAACTTTGACGTAAATTCGCTACACATGTAGCATTAACATGCCACAGAAATAATGATTTTAGTGATTGGTTTTATCTCGACATCTATTAAATTAAATAGCATTAAGGGAAAAAAATAAAAGAAGAAGAAGAAATACACTTGGGTTAAATAATAATAATAATAATAATAATTGTTTCTGCGCTAAATTTTCAGAGTGTTTAAATAAATGTGTGATTTAATTTTCAGTGTAATTTGATAGCATAAAGTGTTGTAAATTTCCTGAAAAAAAAATACACACTGAGTAAAATAGTCACATTTGAACAGCGAAGGAATCGAACTACGGCATTTGCTTTTTGTCTAACTTTTGAGTAAATTAAGGCACTAGCTGTAAAATTGCATGCTTTTTTTTTTTTCTTTTTATACAGCGCTTCTTAAAAATTAAATCATGTGTTTATTTGCAACACACTTGAAACATACAGTATAAAGGTTTCTTTTTTTTTCTTCTTTTCCACAGTGTACGATTAATCAATTTCATTGCATATCGTCTGACAGATGGTGCTGTTATACCAAACTTTTACCGATTTCAATGCCAGCTACATGTCAACTTCTATGGCATGTGGAAATGGCATGTGCAGACATCATGTACATTATAATTGTTGTGTAAAATCTAGTGATTCAATTTTGATTTGTATCACTTTACAAGGAAACTACTTTATTTGGCATATTTTTTCCAAATTAAATTTTATTTGCTATACTTTTAATGATTATAAGGTCTTATTCTTCTGAACGGAAATACAATGCCTCTCAAAAAGAAAAAAAAAAAAAAAAAAGAAAGAAAAACAAGTTCAATGTTACACTCAAATTTATGTTAATTGCTGTATATTACAGACATTTATTACATAATTTACATTAATATTTTTTTCTACTTATAGCTCCTGGATCTTACGACGTAGAAAAAGTTGAAAAAACAGTTCATCAATCTTCGCCAGCATATTCCTTTGGTGTCAAATACAAAGAGCAAAAGGCTGAGAATACACCTGGTAATAATGTCTGAAATTACACATTAATGTTTATTTTGTGCATAATTTGTATTTGGAATATTGAGCTTGGTTCAATATCGGAAGAATGCTTAATTAGTGACAATTTGAAAGATTTTTTTAAAGAATAAATTAAAAATATCTCTTTATAATATTACAAATATACAGAATTTTGATACTCTTGAAAATTTTCAACCAGCATTTTTCTTTCTTTCTTTTTTTTTTTTTTTTTTTTCTCTTTCTCTTTCTCTTTCTCTTTCTCTTCCTTCCTTCCTTCCTTTTTTTTTTTTTTTTTTAAGTTTAAGGAATCTGAAAATCATAAAATGTATATGGCGTTCGTCTATATATTAATCAGTCTAGTAGATGTGCAGAGATTAATTCAATGATGAATGATCGAAAAAAAAAAGTTACGTTAATTTTAAAACAGTATTTATGATACTGGTTAGAATTCTATTGACTTTCAAAATTATACTTAGAAAACCTTTTCGAAATTTAAATTTTTTCTTCACATAGAATGACAAAATAGGATAAAATTTTTCATAAACCTCAATTACAATTTTTTTTCTTTAATAAACAAGTAGGACTAGTTCTAAAATATCATTTATAATGAATACTGTCAGGAACATTAGTGAATAAAAACCTTTAACATTTGTCTAATAATATTATTTTCAAAATTAAAGATTTTCAAAAATTCACAGATTAGGGAAATATTTCACATTACAAGATTTATAACAATGATAATTTATATTACATATTATCATTATTATAAATTATATGTATATATATTAGGTGTAGGGAAAGTTCTGTCGTTTTTAAACGCGTGCACTTTTATGCGTTGTCGATTATCGACTGAAACCGGTTTAAACAGTTAGGATAGAGTGCGATTCATGATTTACACACATTTTTTCAAATTTTTGTCGTTTTTTTTTAAACTTGAAGAAATGTCACCATGGGTGAAGAAAAAGTGCTCTTAAGACATTGTATGTTGTACGAGTTCCAAAAAGGTAATATGGAGGCAACATAAAACTTGTGTGACGTGTTTTGAGAGGACGCAGTAACAGCTCAAACATGCCAATGAAGGTTTGCGAAATTTCGTTTGGGTGATTTTTCTTTGAAAGATGAACCCAGATCAGGAAGACCGTCAGGCGGCAATGATGAAGTGCTACAGTATAGGGAGCCGGCTCCCTTCTACAGTATGATCAGGACAAGTCTCATTTTAACTTCCTCAGAAGTGGACTTCAAGCTTGGAATTTATCGGACTACTGCTTTGGATCACATTAAAAGGCTTGGTTTCGTGTCCAGACTCTCTGTTTGAGTGCCACACAACAACATAACTTACCCTTACACCTAATATATATACTAAAATAACAGTAAGAAAGAGAACGAAAATAGAATATATATACAATCTACTTTCGCACGATACACACACATATACATATATATATATAGTGTTGGAATAATGAAAGTATATTATTAAATTACTTTGTTTCACTCGAAGGATTTTTTTTTTTTTTTTTTTTTTTTTTTTTTATGTCTACTATTATTTTTTAAGTGCAAAGTTTCATACGCTTTATTTCACTTTAATTTTTGACTTCATAGAAAAAAAAAATAATTTATTGATTTATAAAATCCAAAAATAAATAAGTAATTGTATAATTTTTTTTTTCATAAAAAATATATATATATATATACTTTAAATATCTAAACATATAGTAATGCATTTTTGTTTTATTATTATGATAGCCCCTGGTTCTTATGAGGTTGAAAAATCAGAAAAAACAATTCATCAATCTGCAGCATATTCTTTTGGGGTGAAATATAAAGAACAAAAAAGTGAAAATTTGCCAGGTAAAGTAATGACATAATATTTTTATTGGATGTGCTTGATAAGTGAAATGTCACATATTAAAATTTAAGTTTTTTTGTCTTATATTTTTCTTATTTACATTTTTCTCGATTTTTCACAGAAAAAAATTCTTAGATCTATTTATTATTGTTATCATCATTATTTCAAGGAATTATTCTCACTTGCGCGACCAGAAATTGCAGGACCGGGCGTGCAGGTGATTTCTTCCATTTTGACTTGATAATCTGAGAACGCCCGTAATTCGGTTCCGCGGCAATCCCTATTACTGTATATTAATTTGAGAGCGAATGTAACTCGTACTATTCTTGTACTTTTACTTTATTCGAGCAAATGGGAAGAAAAATTGCACAAATGGGAATTTTTCAACACTTCGCCCAAATGGGAATCGCGCAAGTGGGAAGCCATCATTTTGAGTGATAAATAATTGCGATTTTTCTTTTTGCTTTTCTCAAAAGTTGTTTTTTTAATCTAAGGCTTGATAAATAATAAAGCATTTAAAAGTTCACAATTAAGGACTTTTTTTTTTTTTTTTTTTTTTTTTACTTTTCGAACGTACAATGTAAAGAAAGTATTGTAATCATGATTTACGAAATGGATTTTATATCTAGCATAGCTTAAAAACAAAGGATTGTAGAATGTTGCAAATTTATATTTGTGACTGTCATGATGTTTTGTTATGCATCTCCAACTTCAGTCCTGATACGAGCTCTTCTTTTAAAGATATCTATGATTTTGCTCGATTTTTCATTATGTATGTATGAGTGTGTGCGCGTGTGTGTGTGTGAGAGAGAGAAAGAGAACATGATAGCGTCTAAATGATTCGATCGAATTAGCTGAACGTCGATACATATGTTATAGGTTACCATAGCACGAACTGCATAGATTTTGGTGTATATAGCACTCATAGATTTTTACAAGGACACAACGAAAAATTCTTTATCATTATGACCTATGGGTTCAAATTATTTGAAGTGAAACAGCTTAAACGCCTTAACTGATTGAGCTGATTGACTTTAGACCTCTCTTACTTTAATTTATTTATACAACGGTTAATTACTTAATGCTTGGAAAGTCGAGTGGAGTCATTCCAGATTTTTTTAAAAGCAGGATTTTAAAATAGTAACTGCTAAATTAGTTTTTTTTTTTTTTTTTTAAATGTTTTTATTACCTTGAATGAATGACATTGGAAAAGATGATAATTCGGGAAAAACATAAAGCCAAAATCGTAACTACAGATGCCATTAAGTACAAAGTTATGTAAGATATTCTACATTGTTATTATGAAATTATGTAATATGGATCATTCGAGACGAAAGTCATTATGACTATTAGCTCTCGAAGCTCGCAAATAAATGAAAATAAATAAAACAACATAGTACTAGGCACTAGCCAATGTTTTGGTTTGGTAGACTCAATATGGCTCCTGCGGGTAGATTTGGCTGCTATTACGGCAGCCATCTTGAACAGACAACATTTAACTTCATTTGACCCTCATGCTGATACATCGTGCGTCGACTCCTGTTATAGCATTCCTTCAAGACTATTACAATTATTTGATACTCTAACATTAGCTTCTTTTTGTTAAGAAAAATCTATTTATCATCACATCGTTAAAATTTTCACATCCAAATAAAACTTCATTCACAATGAAATTATTATATCTGCACGTTGAACATGCACAAAAACATTTTTAAGTAAAAAAAGAAAACGTAAAAAGAATATAATATATATATATATATATATATATATATATATATATTAACTTAATTCAATATATATATATATATATAGTAAATCTATATAAATAAAGCAAAGAGTTTGTCGGCGAAACGTATCCGGGTGGACCACTCCTATTTATGAATGGTCTAGATTTAACTACTTTGGTGATGGAAATCGGCCATTTTTCTTAAATAAAAACTGATGAATTTTTTTTTTAAAAGATGTTATACATTTTTAAAAGAGCTCTAAAGACTGTTCATTTTCTGTGAGAACACTGATACATCAAGTTATTAGATTTAAAGATATTACGCTGCAAAGTTTCACAATGCGATATCATTCGATTGCTTTTATCTTAAAATAAGAGCCTAATATTAAACAAGAAACAGTCTAATATTAAAGAATAATGAATAACTTTTTTAAAATTATCAGTTTTGGCGTTCTAAGGGATGCATTTTTTAAATCACAGCATACTTATTTCCCATACATAATCCATTAAATTTTAAACAATTGTTGATTCATTCTTGAGAATCATTCATCGAGCATTGTTGCTAAACGAGTGCAAAATGGAAGAAATATTTTAATTTCTAATATGTTATTTTGACTTTTTGACCTTAAAAGAAATTTTTAATTATGTTACAAACCCCAAAATGGAATGTAAAAAATAAACAGTGATTCAATTCTTTTGAAAATTCATTTAAATGTAGTGACCAGTGAAGCGAGTGTAGCCTGCTAGTAAATAAATATATTGATAATTCAACATGACGCATTGTATAATAATACTTACAAACATATATAGCTTGGAAATGCATGTTATTTAATTTCGTCTTATTATTATTTAATTTATTATGTTATTTAATTCTGCATGTTATTTATTTATTTTGTAACATTTTCAGCTCCTGGTTCTTACGAAGTAGAAAAAGCAGAAAAAGTTACACATCAAAGTTCTTCGGCCTATTCGTTTGGCGTTAAATATAAAGACCAGAAATCTGATGATATTCCAGGTAAATAAGGCTTTTTTTTTTTTTTTTTTTTTTTGTTTATAAAAATCCATGTTTAAAAAAAATAAATACTAATTTGTATAAAAGCAAGAACACCTTTCACAAAGATTAAAAACTTCCTATAAAAACTGTCGCATATTTCATACCATAACAAAATTTAAATATTCTATTACTTTTATGACATTAACATTTTTTAGAAAATAATATCATAAACAATTATAAAATAATTTAATAAAAAATTTCAAAATTTCAACGTATTTAATGTTTGAGTTTAAAAATTATGAATATCCTCCTGGATTTTCTTTCTTTCTTTCTTTTTTGTTTATAATCTATGTGCTTATAATACACACTTTTATTTAACTTGGTATGTTATTTATTTATTTATGTGTGTGGATCAAACCTAAGAACGAATTTTCCTATACTTTCTATCATAAGATTGAACTGAAATTTTGCATACGAACGACAATACATGCTTAAAAGGTGATGGACTTAAGTGGGGGGCCCTGGAACCCAGATGCCATTTCGAAATCTATTTCGGATTTTAACCCACTTTCTACTGTCCGATTGAGCTGAAATTTTGTACAGAAGTAGGTTTCAAACGAGAATACACGCTTAAGCAACAACAGGCTTTTATTTTTCATTATTTTAAAATAGTTTTTTTTTTTTTTTTTTTTTTTTTTTTTTGTAATTTGTTTCAGCTCCTGGATCATACGATGTTGAAAAAGTAGAAAAAACTGTGCACCAATCATCCCCAGCCTATTCATTCGGTCAGAAATATAAAGATACGAGACCAGATGACATACCAGGTAAGTTTTGTAATATTTTGTTGAGTTCAACGGGATACTGATAATAATTTGACAGATTCCCATAACAAAATTTCATTACCTTTAGCACCTGGTTCGTATGAAGTAGAGAAGTCTGAGAAAAAAGTTATTCAATCGTCGTCCGCATACTCTTTTGGAGTAAAATATAAAGAACAGAAACCTGATGATATACCTGGTAAGCAGGAATACCAATGTTCATTCAAAATTACTTTATGTATATTTAACAAAATTGCGGAGGCCTTATTAATAAGCTTGCCTAGGACTACACCCAAATCCAGATAGTGATAGTCATTAAAATTAGTTTAAAGACAGTTTTAATCGATAGTCATTAAAATAATGGGTTTATACTATAATAATAAATATTAAATAGTTACAAGGTATTTTTTAAAATATTTTAAAATGTGTTAGAGTTATAATAATTTTTAACAACTTATTATCATTAAAATATATATATATATATATATATATATATATATATATATATATATATATATATATATATATATATATATATAACAAGAGGAAAAGTAGTGTATTACGTTCTAATCAGTGTAATTTATTTAGTAAATTTTAATTAAATTACCCCAACTTTAATTTTATAATTTGTTTTTATTCCTTGACCATTAAACCATAAATTTTAAACTGGTGCATAAAACAATTCATCTCATGTTCTTTTTGTGTTTATTTGATGACACCTGCATAACGTTTAGTAATTTATTTTTCTATTAGATTAAGTAATTATAAATTCTTCCTAGATTTTATCTTTAGCAAAATGATCGCTTTGGTCTCTAATCCGACAGCCTTCCAGATTCTAAATGCAAACAATGTTTAAAATTTAGTATTATTTTTTAACTTCCAAACATTATCGAATACTTACAAAGTTTCTTTAAAAAAAAATAAATAAAAAAAAAAAATAAATTAAATAAGTTTGTTTTTTATGATTACGTATGATCCCAATCCACAATCATGGTCAATTTTGAAAATGACGCTTTTTTCAGAGAAGATTGACTAATTTAACGTTTGGCTAGTCTGTGACTGATAAAAATCAAGAGTTCAGTTTTTACACAATATTTATAATAATTCAATTAATAAATTGTTTGGAACAACATATATATTTATTCAAGCAATGTACATTTAGTCTTCTTTTGAATTCATTTTTACCCCTAAGCCTAACTATAACCTCTAAAGTCATATACTATATATTTTTCTTATGCAGTATTTAACTCGGTACTCTAATCTTTTCAATCTATACTTTTGGATTCAAACATAAATACCAAAAAATTAACTATGTAACCTAAAATGTGAAATTAGGTTACATTTTTGGCAAAAATTTATCTGGTAAAGCGATTTTCTGTATGTATGAAAAACAATTTATCATGCCAACAGTAATGTACTAAAATAATTTATTTAGAGGAACCACGTACAAAGACACTAGTTGATGCAACCATTAACTGAAATATAACTTGTTTTATAAATATTACAATTTTGATTACAAATGCAATAAATCGCTGTCATTAAGCCCTTTTATTTATTTTGGTTACACGACCAAATCTTTGATAATTTAGTCTCAGCTTACTTTCTTTTTACCAGCTTACAATATGTAAATAAATTGCATTGCATTTTTTCTCTTTCAGACATAATATATCTTTTAAATGTAGTTATATAACATTTTAAATTGTTTTTTAATTTTACTAAAATGGCAAATTTGTAACAGAAATCAGAAACAGTATATTAATAATTATAAAAAAAAAAAAAAAATGAAATCATGATTTTGCCTAAATATTAGTTTTAAAACCAGCAAATTTTATTTATTTCTTAGCTCCAGGTTCTTATGATGTAGAAAGATCTGAAAAAGTTCTCCAGTCTTCTTCAGCCTATTCTTTTGGACTTAAGTATAAGGACCAGAAATTGGATAATATACCTGGTAAGCAATTTTTTCTTCTTTAATTTGCTACCAAAATACATCTGTTTCTGTTTAATAATGTTAAGATAATGTTTCACATTTTTATTGTAAAAGATACATGTTAAACTCGGTTAAACAACCGATTTTCATTATATAAGCGATTTTAGAAAGAAACTTAAAATACTTTTTGTAACCTAGTAATTTCTGGTTGTTATTATTGATTCATTCTTAACATTTACAATGTTAAAAAAGAATGTTCTCATAGGTAAGAGTAAGTGCATATTTTGTGATATTATATGAAGTTATCGTAAATGTTTTTGCTACTCGTTGGGATATTTTTCCGAAATTTTTTAAATCAACCAAAATTTTCATTAGAAACGTATCTCTTGTATCAAATTTAGTTTTGAATTCTAAAGCGAGTTTTGTGTTCATTTTAATGCTATTTTCACATGTAACAAATTTAAATAAAATTTTTACTTCTTCTTTATTTTATTTTATATATTTATTATTATTATTTTTTTAGCACCTGGATCGTATGACGTAGAAAAAGCTGAAAAGGTTCTCCAATCTTCGTCAGCTTATTCTTTTGGATTGAAGTATAAAGACCAAAAAACCGATGACATACCTGGTAAGTCATTAAAAATAATATTAAATTAAAATCAATTAAAGAAAAAATTTAATGTGAATCATAATCAAAGAAAACTACCGATTTGTATTAATTTTTCTAGAACGGATTCGAACCAATACACAAACATTAAAAAATTAATTTATGCATTGATAAAAAAAAATTATAAAGGCAGAATTAATTAATATAGTGCTCGGGATAAAAAATTAAAATCTGAAGATTTAGTTATAATTAAGTATTTTCCATCTAGAACTATTCAGTGAACTTTATATGCTTTGAGTCAAAGAAAAACAACGTGTAATTAAAAATATTTTAAATAATATTATTAAATATTACTTATTACATTTATTAAATATTATTAAATATTTAACAGCTATTATTTTAGTAATACATTAAAAAATATCAATAAGATTTAAAAGAAATAAATTATTCGTTCAGTTTCTAAATTTCAAGATTTAAAACAAGCATTTTTAATTTATTTATATTTTTGGAATATTTCATTTTAACAGAATATTAACTGTTTAATAATGTTGAGAACATTAAGATAAGTTAGTTTCTTTTCTTTTTCTCTTTTCTTTGAATAGCAAGTAAATAGGTCTCTTATTTTTAAGATATTATTTTTTATGTAAGTACATGAGATTTTATTACAATTCTAAAAATGGATTTCAATTTAAATACTGTTCTTTTTTTAGCTCCTGGTTCTTATGATGTTGAGAAAGTAGAAAAAACTGTTCATCAATCTTCACCTGCATATTCTTTTGGTGTAAAATATAGAGAAACAAAACCTGATGATATTCCTGGTAAATATTTATGAAAAAATATTTTTATGTTTATGTACGTTTTTGTCACATATTAACAATTATTTCATTTATACACTGAGATTTCAAAAGTCAAAATACTTTATTTCTCGTTTTCTTCTTTCGCGTAAAATATTGAAACAAATGAACATATAAATATAAAAGTTGAATGGCACATTTGTTATTAAATTATTAATCGAATTTTATATAATTTTAACACAAGTAATAGTTTTTAAACTGCCATAACTCACTTTTTTTTTTTTTTTTTTTAAGTAAGCCTTGGAAGAAATAATAATAATAATAATAATAATAATAATAAATTAAACAATTTTAACTAAGAAAACTGAACGAGAAAGGGTGTCAAAGATGCGTTAGAGATAGTTGAAGGTACACATGCCTTCGAAATTTTAAATAAATATCGAATTTTCTTTCTTTCTTTTCTTTTTCTTTTTTTGCTGTATTACCTGATATTTTTCCTTCATAAGAAACTTTATATATATATATATAATTATTAATTTGTAAACATTGAACATCGTCAAAATAATAAAAATGTCAATAAATAATTTAAAATGAACGACTTATCCAATTTTCATGTTCGAATGTTTACTTTTTTAAAAAGTTATTTACATACTAAAAAAAGAAGAAAAAAAAAAACCACAGAAAAATAAATGCAGGAAGAAAAATCTGGTTTTAATCTATCATTTGGATAGCTGTGTACCTTTGTCTATCTATAATGCACCTTTGTCACCCTTTCTCATTTAGTTTTCTTTTCTAAAATCGTTTAAAAGTTTCATTCCTTCCAATGCTTACTTTTGAAAAAAATTGAAGTTATGACAGTTTAAAAAGTATTACTTGTGTTAAAGTTATATAAAATTTGGTAAAGAATGTGCATCCAAATTTTATATTTATATGTTCATTTGTTTCAAAATTATGCGTAAAAAGAAGAAAACAAGGAAACAGGTTGTACCATAACTTTTGGAGGCTTAGTGTATATATAATTAAAATTTGACGAAATGTAAAGTATGTTAAATATGTTTGAAGATTTATTTTTTTTTCTTTCTTTTTTATATAACAGCTCCTGGTTCTTATGAAGTAGAAAAATCTGAAAAGAAAGTAATTCAGTCATCTTCAGCGTATTCCTTTGGGGTTAAGTATAAAGAACAAAAATCAGAAGATATACCTGGTAAGTTAAAGTAAATTAATTGTTACAATATCTGCTCATATTGTATGTGATAATACTGGGATTTACGTAGCTTCATTCTCTGAGTTATCTTAAAAAGGATACAGAATTTACCAAGAAATTACCGCAAGATGAACATAACAAATAAATTATCCTCAGTTTTGCCAATTTTTATAATTTATTCCGGAGCATTTTTAGCCCCGCCTTTATTTTCACAATTTTATTTGTCGAATATATTTCTCCAATATGCAAATTCTCGATAAAATAAGAAAAAAATTGCAGTTAAAAAAGGGTTTGAAAAAAAAGGTGAAATCAATAATGCTCCGGAATAAATTATGGAAGTTGGCAACTCCAGAGCCTTATATGTTTTGGATTATGTATTGAATATAACGAACCTTTATAATCCTTGAATAAGAAATTTAGGGGCATATTTGAAAAATGCATCATTTTCCTTCTTTCTTTTCTTTTCTTTTTTCATTATTTTTCAATGAAAGTGCTTAATTCAGTTTCAAGGCTTATGGCTTTATAGTGTTTATATCTAAATCATTCTGCTAGAAATGAGATTAAGATCTTAAATGAAAACAGATTGCGTTTAGATTTTCAAATTTTAAACTATACATACCTATTTTTTAATTGACTTATGTTTCATTTTAAAATAATTTATATACTAATTACTGCTAGTTTATATCCTTAATTGCTAAATATGTTGTGATACATTTACGCGAAGATTAGTCGTTAAACTTGCGTCCTTAAAATGTAAAATGAAATTAAGTTTATAGGGTTTTTTTTTTTTTTTTTTTTTTTTAACTATACTATGTTGTATAGAAACTTTCCTTACATTTATTTATTTGTAGATATTTTAGGTGTGTTAATTATTTAAAATATTTCAGCTCCAGGAACTTATGATGTAGAAAAAGCAGAAAAGAAAGTACATCAGTCTTCGTCAGCGTATTCATTTGGAGTTAAATATAAAGATCAAAAGGCAGACGATTTACCAGGTGACTGAAAAAATGTTTTCTAATATTAATTTCAATTAATATTGATTTTGATAAGATTGCTAGATATTTTGTTACTAGAGTCGGAACAACTATAGTATCTCCCCACAACTGGATTTGGCGATTTACTTTTGGCGATTATGGCTAAATCATAAATCATAAAATCATAAATCGAAAATAAACAGCATGCAAACTGCCATATTATATTGTAAAGAGTCCAGAACGGCATCGTTATCGCGCAAAACGGCACCAAAGAAAAATCGCCAAATCCAGTTGTGGGGAGGGAGATACTACAGTTGTCCCCTAGAGTCCAAATTTCTTTCCTAAAAAAAAAAAAAAAAAAAAAAAAAAAGAGCTTAGACAAAAATTCGCTACCTTTTTATATCATATCTCGGAAAAGGACTAAGTCTTCTGATTAAGATTTGAAGACCATATTTAGTACTTCAATAGAATGCAGGCACCACGTTGCTCTTCCTCTAAAAATGTGGCGCTATCTACAATATCTCTAATTTTTCAACCTTGAGTTATTAAAATCGAACCAGTAAGCCACCAATCCTCTGAAAATGCCCTTTTTCGTTATCATATTTTTAACAATCTTTAATATAATTACAATTTTGGATTTATTTTATCTATTGAAAAAAATAATAATAAAAGGGGAAAAAAAGGAAAGGGAAAAAGTAGAAAAAGAAACGGAACTTCCTGCCAAACATTACCCGTAGCTGTATCTTTAATATATACTCTATGTTGTATCCAGCAAATAATACGGCATAAAGTTTATAAACATTATGGCTTATTGCAAAATTTACAGCTAAAGTTTGGCTACCAAGTTTTATCTCTTATATTGTAGTCATAATCTTGATAAATATATAACAATATATAACAATAAACAACATGTACTATCTTTTTACTGAAAATGTAGAAACGAAATTTACTTTAATGGATGTTTATTGAGTTTTACTTTGTTAGTAGTACATATTTTTAAAGTTTTATTCGCATTGAAAATCTAAAATTTATTGTTGTATAAAAATGTAATATTTTAGCACCTGGGTCATATGACGTAGAAAAAGGAGAAAAAAAAGTTCATCAAGCATCACCTGCCTATTCTATTGGAAAGAAATATAAAGAAAAGAAGCCCGAAGATATTCCAGGTGAGGAAGAAAAAATTGAAAATATTCTTTAAGTTTAGTTATATTTTGAGTTAATCAGAGGTTTTTTCATGATAAGTGAAGTTATATTTATATATATATTAGCTTTATTATTACCCTATAGACTATTTCTGGATTTATAAATTTTAATAATGAATTCGTGAACAAATTTTTATTACAAACAGTAGCAATTAAGAAGAAGGTTTAGTTTGTTTGTATACAAAAAATCAATAAAAATGTAGGAAATTTATTAAAAAGTGTTACTCGTAGTCAGTTTGATAACACATAATATTTTCAGACAAAATATTTATGACCTTCTATTTATGGTTACAGATCAATCGTGCATTTTTGGGACAAAATAATTCAAAATGTTTGCATTGTACTTAATTGTACTTTAGATACAACTCTAAGAAGCATTAAAATAATTGTTATTTCGTAAACCTTCATTTGGATATTTTATATTCCCAATAAGAAAAGTTTAGATTTATAAAACATTTTAACAACAGGTTTTTGATTAATTTACATGCCATAGATTATACTGAACATGGTTTCACTAAGTTTATTAAGTTATGATCCGTTTGAGAGCGACACCAATTTCCAAACTATGTAAACCAAAAATATAATGCATGGATTTCCATGAATCTTTATATTTATACCTCGGCATAAATTTGTGAGGGTTAAATTTAGTTTATGTAGCACGTATCGTTCACCGAATATTGCCTTTAAGCTGCACTGCAATTATTTAATTTTTAAGCTTTATCTCAACCTTTATGGTACGTAATCAAACCAAGCTTTAAATTTAAAATTATTATTACGAAAAAATAATCAAATTATTACTAGACACCACTGTATGACACCTTTTCGAGACAAATATTAGAATTGCTTCTTAGATCAGAATGCGTGAAACGTTAATACTATAAGTATCACGACTGGGTTGTTGAAATTTTTTAGAATGATGTAGAAGAATATTTCATTGTTGTATACTTGTTTACAAATGCTTAAACTTTGAGAATGTAAGGGAAAATGGATTTGCTCTATTTCAATTACAATCCTTAAAATGTCAAAATTAAAGAAAGTAGTAATATAAAAAAAAAAATTCTCCTTTTCATCCGTAATCCTTAAAAAATCAATAATAAGAATAATAATAATAGCATTACCCAAAAAGTAAAATAAAAAGTTTAGTGTTAATTTTTAATCATTGACGGTACACACTGTAAATGTATTGATTTGCATCAGGCATGAAAAACAAAATGAGATATTCTGTTTTTATCTCTTTTTTTTCATAGTCACTCTACATACATTGTCAAAGAAACCGATTTTTAAACAAGCCTCATTAATTTTGCATTTATTTATTTACTAAAGTTTTTGCTCTCAGTTTTAGAAATTACTTTATGTAAAATTTTGACATTAATATTTTATACATTTTAATTTACAGCTCCTGGTTCCTATGATGTAGAAAAATCTGAAAAGAAAGTGATCCAATCTTCATCTTCATATTCTTTTGGTGTTAAATATAAAGAACAAAAGACTGATGATATACCTGGTACGGGTTTCAATTACAAATTAGAAAAATAAATAAATAAACACCTAAACAAATGTTAGAAATGAAACTCAGCGATTCGCTGAAAATGAATTTTTATATGGTCTGTTTTGTATCTGTTATCGAATAATAGGCAAAATTTATCTGAACTGCAAGAGAGTGTGCATCATAAGTAAGAATATGAAAACATTTTGAAAGGATGAAATAGAAATCTGTACAGACATGAAACTCCTCTTGAAATTTCTGGTAACACGTTTGATAAAATGAATAGTAAATATCGTCAAAATCAATTTATGCTATGAAGATGATGAATAGAAATGTCATGGAAAAAAAAAAAAAAAAAAAATTCTGTTGAGATGCATCTAAGTTCCATTAATGAAAACTTCTAAAAATGTAAATTTTATTGCAGTAATTAATCCGTGTTTTAGTTGCAGTTTAAATTTATTTAGAGTATAATTTAAAAATTAAACTTTACCAATACAATTTTTTTAAATTTATTTAGCCAATCAAATACCAATTTTGCATTATAATATGAAGACGTCTGCAACTGTATGTCAACTTTTAAAATTATTATAAAAACAAGAGTATATACTGAGTTTAAATGCAAAATGATTATCACAATTCTAATAATATAAAGTGAATATTTTAAAAAATATAAAAACGGAGACAATATTTTGAACCATTTTTAAAAGGGAAATATTATCAAGTCTAACAAGATATTCAAAGTTTTGGTAAAATTTAGAGCAATGTAAAAAAGGAGAAAGAAAAAAAAAAAACACTGAAGACGTTCATGCTAAAAAGTCAGTAGTTATGATTATTTTTTTTAAACTTTCTAGATAAAAAAAAAAAAAAAAAAAAAACTTTCTCAGTATTATTTAAGAGCAATCATTAGAGATTTCTGTGTAAGCGAGAAATGTTAGCATGAATATCAGAGATTCTTAAAATCTATATTTTGTTAATATTTGTATAGTATGGTTCTTTCACAAAAAATAAATGCAACATCTGGCTATAGTAAAATACCTCTCGATTCGACGATGTAAGACACAAATATTTGAACTTATATTAGTACTAATATTGGTATCATCGAACGCAGCAGAAGCAACTTCTATTAGTTTTCATCACAAACTAAATAATTTTACATGAAACTAAATCCAGGTCATGAGATAGTCTGCATTTCTTTATGAGTTCCCAAAATATTTTACTGCTTAGAGCAAAACTGCATCGGAAATGAGATTTACTGAGATAAGTTATGACAGATTCAGAGCAAAAATCATCACACAAATTAAGAATGTTGAAATGTCTGTATATTACTCCTTCTCATTTTTAGGTAGAATTACAGTCTGTTTAATAATATGCTTCCGCTAAAGGTCTCACACAGTCAGTTTTGTTTACTTTTTTTGTAATTATTAATCTATTTAGAATTCTAAAAGTACTCTAATTTATTTGCTTTGGAGACATTCGATAATCTTTTCTTTTTATTCAATAGAAAAAAAAAATGTTTTTATGTCTTTAACGATAATAATGTGAAGATTTGTTTCGTTCCGCTTACTGCATACTTTAGAAAATAAAATGTTATTTTTTGGTCATTCTGTATTTAAAGGATGTACAAACCATAGCCTTGTCTCATTATATCATACATAATCTTTTCGATTTACCTAGAGAACTTCTAAACTATAGAGATCTTTTGACTTTGCCGACTGCCCAAATATATTGATTTTAGGCCAAATTAAATACATTTTATGCTTAATTGCGGTCAGATAATACAAGTCTACAAAAATAATGTTGGCAAAATTTGACTTGATAATTTTAACTGATACATACGTTTTTTGTTGTACTGAAATAGAAAATGAAGCCCGTTTTTCTCAATCGCATACAGGTTTTTGTCGATACATGGTGTCTACTGACAACATTTCATACGTTTTCTTCTTTTATACATAGTATGATTCCATGGTCAATTTTAATTAATCATTGAAGCATATTATAAAAGTTACCATATAATTATATTGGTGGAAGAGTCACAACAGAAATTGTGTCGATAGATACCCTGTATTGCTGGCTTCAGTTTCGATTTCAGCTCACCAATATATATATATATATATATATATATATATATATATATATATAATAAATAATATAATAATAATACTAATAATATTTAAAAAAAATAAAGATCAGCCAAAATTATCAGATAAAAATTTAAGTGTAGAACTGTGCAATTAAGTCTATTTTTTCCATCTGTAAAGTTTTTAGTTACATGTACAAAATTACAGATGATGAACATTTAAGAGCTTTATATCAGTCTTAAAAGCTCGTTTTTAATATTTTTATCGAAGTCGATCTAAAATTAGTACTGCTTGAACTTTCAAAAGACGAGTGATAGCAAAATAAATTTAATTACTGTAAAAATAATAATAATAATAAAAATAATAAAGATAAAAATAAAAATAAAAATAACAGTGTTATAAAAAAAAAAAAAAAAGTTTTTAAATAATTACTAAATAATGTATAAAAATACATGACTTTCATTCAACCTAATATATGCAAATATAGATTTTCTGTTACATGTATAAGTGAAAAATAGAAATTATTTTACTGATTAAAATAATAATAATAATAATAATAATAATAATAATAATAACTTGGCTATTATAATTATCTAATCAATTATCTAAACTTGTCAAAACAATACAAAAAAATTCATCAAATCTAATTCAATAGCTTTCTCCACATTATTTTCTTTTTAATAATTGCAGGTGTAATAAGTGTTAGATGTTTTTTTTCATGGAAAAAAAAAATCCTATTTTTGTTTTCTAAGTCAAATATATAAAATTATGCATAAAAGAGATTTTAATTTAGTACGGCAGTACTTAATTTAATATATTTTTTCATATAAAGGCATGCAGTAGCTATATTTAATTCCCTAGCATCGTATAATATATTCATCTCCTTAAATTCCTTTGTTATTGCTTTAGAATAGGATTCCTTTGAAGACTTTTGAATTTTTTTGTAATTTAGCGATGAATTAAAACGACTATCATAATTCTGTAATTAAAGATCTTGGCGTAAAACGTCCTAGCTACTTCGGTGCCAAATTTCAAATTTCGCCGAGGCGTTCTGTACTGAAACTATTCCATATCTTTATCACGATTTTTCTTAATTTATATTTTAATTATTTAAAAAAAAAAAGAAAAAGTTTGCAGTAGTAAGCAGGTGTAAATAACGTAATAAGTGTTAGATGTTTTTTTTTCATGGAAAAAAAAAATCCTATTTTTGTTTTCTAAGTCAAATATATAAAATTATGCATAAAACAGATTTTAATTTAGTACGGCAGTACTTAATTTAATATATTTTTTCATATAAAGGCATGCAGTAGCTATATTTAATTCCCTAGCATCGTATAATATATTCATCTCCTTAAATTCCTTTGTTATTGCTTTAGAATAGGATTCCTTTGAAGACTTTTGAATTTTTTTGTAATTTAGCGATGAATTAAAACGACTATCATAATTCTGTAATTAAAGATCTTGGCGTAAAACGTCCTAGCTACTTCGGTGCCAAATTTCAAATTTCGCCGAGGCGTTCTGTACTGAAACTATTCCATATCTTTATCACGATTTTTCTTAATTTATATTTTAATTATTTAAAAAAAAAAAGAAAAAGTTTGCAGTAGTAAGCAGGTGTAAATAACGTAATAAGTGTTAGATGTTTTTTTTTCATGGAAAAAAAAAATCCTATTTTTGTTTTCTAAGTCAAATATATAAAATTATGCATAAAACAGATTTTAATTTAGTACGGCAGTACTTAATTTAATATATTTTTTCATATAAAGGCATGCAGTAGCTATATTTAATTCCCTAGCATCGTATAATATATTCATCTCCTTAAATTCCTTTGTTATTGCTTTAGAATAGGATTCCTTTGAAGACTTTTGAATTTTTTTGTAATTTAGCGATGAATTAAAACGACTATCATAATTCTGTAATTAAAGATCTTGGCGTAAAACGTCCTAGCTACTTCGGTGCCAAATTTCAAATTTCGCCGAGGCGTTCTGTACTGAAACTATTCCATATCTTTATCACGATTTTTCTTAATTTATATTTTAATTATTTAAAAAAAAAAAGAAAAAGTTTGCAGTAGTAAGCAGGTGTAAATAACGTAATAAGTGTTAGATGTTTTTTTTTCATGGAAAAAAAAAATCCTATTTTTGTTTTCTAAGTCAAATATATAAAATTATGCATAAAACAGATTTTAATTTAGTACGGCAGTACTTAATTTAATATATTTTTTCATATAAAGGCATGCAGTAGCTATATTTAATTCCCTAGCATCGTATAATATATTCATCTCCTTAAATTCCTTTGTTATTGCTTTAGAATAGGATTCCTTTGAAGACTTTTGAATTTTTTTGTAATTTAGCGATGAATTAAAACGACTATCATAATTCTGTAATTAAAGATCTTGGCGTAAAACGTCCTAGCTACTTCGGTGCCAAATTTCAAATTTCGCCGAGGCGTTCTGTACTGAAACTATTCCATATCTTTATCACGATTTTTCTTAATTTATATTTTAATTATTTAAAAAAAAAAAGAAAAAGTTTGCAGTAGTAAGCAGGTGTAAATAACGTAATAAGTGTTAGATGTTTTTTTTTCATGGAAAAAAAAAATCCTATTTTTGTTTTCTAAGTCAAATATATAAAATTATGCATAAAACAGATTTTAATTTAGTGCGGCAGTACTTAATTTAATATATTTTTTCATATAAAGGCATGCAGTAGCTATATTTAATTCCCTAGCATCGTATAATATATTCATCTCCTTAAATTCCTTTGTTATTGCTTTAGAATAGGATTCCTTTGAAGACTTTTGAATTTTTTTGTAATTTAGCGATGAATTAAAACGACTATCATAATTCTGTAATTAAAGATCTTGGCGTAAAACGTCCTAGCTACTTCGGTGCCAAATTTCAAATTTCGCCGAGGCGTTCTGTACTGAAACTATTCCATATCTTTATCACGATTTTTCTTAATTTATATTTTAATTATTTAAAAAAAAAAAGAAAAAGTTTGCAGTACCCCCCCTCCCCCACATAAAAATAATATATTTACTTATATATATATATTGCATCATTTTTATTTATTTTTATTTATTATTTTTTTTTTCCCGTCTTAATAATTTAATTTTTTTTTAAATCCTGATTAATAACTGTACCAATTTATGATAAAATCTAATGTTCTGGAATAAAAATACGGACAGATACAATGACAAACTTTCAACTTTATATAATTAAAAACAAAATTGTTTGCACGTTCATTCAGGGTAATAGAAAAAATTTTGTAACAACGACAAAACCGCTGTCTGAAAGAAATAGTATGTCTTGCCGTACTAAAAAGTGAAAATAATCTAATTAAGGAAAGTTTTTTTTGTAAGTTGGCATTTAGACTTTTTTTTTATCAAAAAGCATGTAAATATTAACTATCTTTCAAATTAAAATTTCTTCCATTACAGTACAGTAAAGGTCATTAATCAAAATTAAGTCAAAACATATAAGTTTTTCTCCTATGACGAAATTACACTAGCTGCAATAAGTAATAAGATGTAATGGAAAATTAAATCACAGTTCCTATACAGCAATTAATTTCAAACAAATTGCAACTGAATTATTGTTATTATTATTTTTTTTATTTATAACAGCCCCTGGATCTTACGATGTTGAGAAAGTAGAGAAAACTGTTCACCAGTCATCTCCTGCATATTCATTTGGCGTAAAATATAAGGACTCGAAAACTGATAATATTCCTGGTAAGTACAAAATTTTTTTTTAATGTTGTTAATGCATGTTCATGAATATTTCCCCCTTCATAAAACTTATTTCAAAATTAATTATTTTAAATATGATAGCTATAACTTATATGAGAGTATAAAACTAATATAGAATGTGCATGTTAAATACTTAATGTAAAATCAAAATGTTTCATAATTCTTAAATTTTCTAACTTTCTTCTATAAAATACAATTCGTTTTATTGTCATTCGAAAGAATAATATGATGTACTGCTTCATTTAAATTTTCATCGGGGCTGCAGTATCCTCAATATTTCCATCCAAAATAGTGATGGCATATCTCCGGACTTAAAATTATATATATATATATGAGTCCCAGATCATCGTCCACTAAAGTGACGTAATACCCATTCAACCAATAAACCATTTAAGTTTTTTTTCAAAGAAATGCTATATTTTTATTTATTTACCTATTTATTTATCTTTAGTTACCGCAATGCTCACTGAACATAATGTATATATTTGGCTATACAAACAAATTCTGTCTGAATATGTGTTTGTTTTTAACACTATATCTTCCAAACGAATAAACTGATTTGAATCCTCTTTTTTTTTTTTTTTTTTTTTTTTTTAATTATTAAAATATTGATTTAATCGGGATTGTTGTTAGCTATGTTTCCTGAAAATATGTCTGGTAAATTATTTAAATAAATAATAATAATAATAATAATAAATTAATTTAAAATAAAAGCAAGTGGGTGAATGTGTAAGATAACCAGCCAAGAAAACTGCAGCATGCAATAGTTCCAAAAGTCTCTAAATTTGGTTGAAAATTGGAGATTTAATAAAGATTTTTTAAAATTAAGTAAAATTTGATTATTATTATTATTATTGTTATTATTATTATTATTTGGTCAGGTCACTTTACTGTGATATTTTATAATTTGCAAGTTACAGATCTTCCAACTTATGTTAGATAATAATTCATGTATTTTAATTAATTAATTAATTTATTTATTTTTTAAGTTTATAAAAAAGTCTTTTTTAACCGATTTTGTCAAAAAATAGAGAATGGCTAAAATTAGTCAATATGAATTCACACTCCAAAACTCGCTAAGCTGAGCTGAAAATTAGAGATTAATATATATATATATATATATATATATATACATTTAACTAAATTCCAGGTCAGCGCATAGTAGACATTTTATAATTTTCGAGTTTACGTCATTATAATTGAAAATTATAAATATTGTAAATCAAAAATCATTCTCTCTTTTTTTAATAAAGCTACTAGCTTTTGACTTGTATAAACAATATTTAATGTTTTTGAAACCTGTTTATATATTTATCTCACTACAGCTCCTGGTTCTTATGATGTTGAGAAAGTAGAGAAAACTGTTCACCAATCATCTCCTGCATATTCTTTCGGAGTAAAATATAAGGACTCGAAAGCTGATGATATTCCTGGTGAGTACAAAATCAGATGTATGGACGAAAACGCAAGCCTTTTCTGCTAAGATTTAGTTCATAAAGTTTATTATAATTTGAATTATTAGAGAAAATAAACTTTTTATTTTTAATATGCTTAAATCAACTAGTATCGCTGAATGGTCAACACTCGAATATTTCTATAAGTAAGTATTTAAATAATAAAAATGGAAGTTTAAATTTTCTTGTAAACAATATTCTTAACAATTACTCAATCCTTACAAGAAAAAAAAAAAAAAAAAAAAAAAAAAAGTCACTATCAGTATTTAGCATCTTTATATTCATTACGATGTATATCACCATGAATACTTTTATCTATTTGTCTCTAACTTCGCTCAATCACAGTTTTTCTGGTCTTTTCAATAGTAATGAATACTCTCATTTTGGAACAATATGATAACAGTTTGAAAAAAAAATATTTTACTCACTTCTGTTGTAAGACAAATAAAAAACTAGTATGTTGTGGCCACCACAGCGAAAAAACACCATCTTACCAAGAAAAAAAAATTACACTGCAGCTTGAAATTCCGAATGAAAAATAATTAAATACAGAGGAAAAATTAGTATGTTGTGGCCACCACAAGGCTTTCTTCTATGTTTTCCTATTCAAATTCATTAAGTGCAAATAACTTATTAAAACTAGTATTTATTAAAATTATTTAACATGATGAATGCAAATGATTTTCATCTCAGGGAAAACTAACACTAAATATCCAAAGAAAGACATTTTTATTGTCTATAAATAACATCTTAAAAAATGCGTTTTTATAATGGTTATCTGACTTATCAAATTTCGTACAGTTATATGCCATAGAGGTTGAAATATAGCCATCTCATTACCGAGGAAATTTGCAGTATAGCAGTGCCACCTATTCGCCGAAAAAATTGACAGGCACTAATCTATATTAAGGTGCATCTACATACAAATTTATATGCAATTTTGCGCAGTAGTTCCGGAGGTATTGTCTTTCTTTAAATTGCAGAAATCGCTGTATAGCAACGTCACCTGTTGGCCAATAACCATTTAAATTGAATCGATATAATGTCTCATAATTGTCTTCTCACATATCTTGCGGAAATCGCTGTGTAGCAGCGCCATCTGTTGAGCGGTTGACGCCAAAAGTTGATAATCATTAATTTGGGTCTTGGTACATCTGTATATAAATTTATGCATAATTCTGAGCGGTAGTTCCGGAGATACAGTTGTCACAAAATTTTTGTCACACACATAGACAGACAGACATTTTTTAAAAATGGTCAAATCGTGTTCTAGACCTCTCAAAATGTGTAAATTCGTTGAAAGCAGGAAGTTGAAAATTTTACAAATCCAATACTTTCTTCTATTGAATATAGAAGAAAGTAATAAGTAAGAAAAAATCCAGAAAATAATATAAATCTTGAACCATTATATTGCACTTTAAAAAGTTGTAAATGCAGATTTAACGACTTTCTTCAATAGGAATTTTAAATGCAAAAGATAACTTCTACAAAATGAAAAACTGCATAAAAATAAAGGTATTTTTGTCTGCCTTTTTGGCTTCACTTAATTAAGTATCTTATTATTTCGGTTAACTTGCCCATTCAACTTTTCTCTAACTTGAGGAGGAAAGCAATAGTTTCGATTACCATATAGATACTCCCAAAGTGCACGCGATAATAATGACATTGATGTTGGTATTTTTTTTTTTCTGCATTCCACATTAACCATACCTTTCAAAAGATAATACATTTATTTCCTTCCTAATATTTATTTTTAATTCGAAACACATTTTTAAAATTATTTTGAATTTAAAAGAATGATGATTGAAATATTATCATTATCACTGATACAGACAATGTTTCTAGTACTACCCAAATGTATAATTATATTGACATCTGTGATTTCTTTACAGTGTCACTTTAAAGAAATTTTTCGTAGTTTTATTATTATTATTATTATTTATAAAGTATTGTCTGTATTATTTTTATTTATCTGTGACAAATCAAAGTTTGTGAACTTTAAAAAAAAAAATTGTTGCAATTATAATATGTGCATTTAGTGTGAAAACATACCCCTTTTCCAGATTTATGAAAAAGTAATAATAAATAAATATTTGTTAATAACGAAACTATAAATTATATGGAATCGCATGGAGTTAAGTTGCATTAAATTGAAATCCGATATGAGTTCTTTCGAGGGACATTTTACCATGGATTTGTCAAAAACTTTTGAACATTTAATTTGTTTAGTACATTCCCTAATTTATCTTTTTTTCTTAATTACTGCATGAAAAGAACTAATAACATTAACAATTTATAAAAAGAATTTGTAAGCATCGTCATTAAATAATTATTTCTTATATGCAATAAATTTATTTACAATTTAACATTTTGTGTGATTTTATACAGCAATAGTAAACTTATACCACACAGAGGGTATGGTTTAGTTAATCTCATATATTCATTAGTTCAGTTTATTCGTAATGTATTAACATCATTTAAACACAATTCAAACTGAAAATTCTTATAGATAACCTACAATAATTCTTAAACATGCCCTTGTAAAACAATATAACTATGACACAGAATATTTTTTAATTCCCTTTTATATTAAACGTTTATAACATATATCAATTTCGTTTTGTTTCAAATAAATTAATATCGTTAAAATGTGCATCAAGCTGTTTCTGCGCACAAAAAGGTATAATGTATATGATTTATTTTGTATATTTCTAAAAATGAATTATAAATTTTAAGCGTACTATTTTAACAAGGTACATATCACATTATTCATTCAAAATATGTACATTCATAATGGAATATTTTTTATATATCTGAGTATTATATACTGATGTGCATTAAAGTTTGATAAAATTCTTAAACACTTTCAATTTTATTTTAAAAAAATATATAAGATTGAATCGGAGATAATTAATTGCTTAAAATAAACTAAAACAGACTGATTGAGTTTCCAAATACGTTTGTATAGATTTTTTGTTATCGAAGATAACCTGAATGCTATCATAAATGTTAATTAAAATAAACTAAAACAATAAGCAAGTTATATAAAATATGCATTTTAAATAAATTTTCTTTCAAACGTTTATTAAAATATGATGATTTTATACAGGGTGAGCCAAAAATACTCTTACACATTTTAAACTTTAATGTAAAATCAAGAAATTGACGTAAGAGAGTACGGATTGTACTAAATGCTTCTTGCAGTAAAATGTTCTCTTTAAGAAGGAAAAAAAAAATCCGTTTCAAATTTTACGCATAGATGGTGCTATACCTCAAAACTCGCTAGAAAAATCATAAAAATCGCAAGGTAAAAAGTTTAAAAATGTATATTTTGTGTTTCTCAACAACATTTCAATGTGTGTACATTTTATACTTCAAATCGCATCCGAATGGTAATACAGATCAATCAAAATGTTCACTAGCATTATTTATGGAATTCACTGGGTTACATGCGTATTCGTATCTTCAGCAGTTTGTGACAGCCACAGGGGAAGCATATGCGTTGTCCCTTACATAATCGAAGAAGAATCCAAGAGGGGTTAAGCTGAGTTCAAACACTAGTAAAGGCCAGTATTTACTTGGGCTCAAGATAAATGCTCAAAAAGTCATTAATCACGCTTCCGACACAAAGAGCCAAGTGTCTTGTCATCAGTTGTAGCCCTTTTTTATCAGATTGCGCAGTTGCCTCAAAGGAAAGCATGCAAAATTGACAAAGATATCTACCCCCAGCCACGCAATTATCTCAGCAGGGGACCCCGTTCCAGGGCTTTGAGCTCCGGTGAGCTCGGCTCACCACATCAAAGGATTCTGAATAGAAACCGCCCAATGAGCGCAAGTGGAAACCGGACTTAACGAGGCAGAGCGAAAAAGTCATAAATTATCCATTGTCCGAAAGTGACCTTTGAAATTTTGCACATGTTTACAATACTTTTTATTGCTCTTTTACAAAAGAGACCTAAGTTCCCCATGCAATTATCGCAGTAGGAGGTTTGTCAGAGCAGAAAACGTCTCCCCAGCTTCGCGGCAACCCACATCACACATCAAAGGAATCTGAATAGAGCCGCCTTTGTCGCCTTGCTGTTGCCAGAGGTTAAACACAGCTTTACGTATGGATAATCATGGTTACGACAGCAAAATTACAAGAAACACTTGATAACAAAATGCAAATTAAAGTGCCATCTATGTGCAAAAATAAAAACTATTTTTTTTATTTACGTAAAATAATATTTTACCATAAGAAGCACTGTAGTGCAAACTGCTCTGTCATGCGTAATTTACTTAATTTTGAATTAAAGTTTAAAATGTGCCAGAGACATTCGGTACAGTCTGTGCATTAACACTGCAAATATAGATGTTGTATGCATGCAATAGGTTCAGGAATGCCGCGGTATACGGCATCTTGAAGCAGTAAATTGTCTTTAAATATGGCAAAGTAGAATATGAATTTTTATTCCGATTTTTTTAGCCATTTCATCTAATCATTTGAAATGCTATATTAAAAAAAAGTTACAGTTATGGAAAATTCAAGATTGGGTTAGAGACAAGAATAGAAGCTATCAAATAGAAGCATATGATTGGACAAAAAAAAAAAAAAAAAATATTATATATAAAGTGAATTATCAAACATTTTCTGCAACTTAATGCGGAAAGTCAATATATTCAGGCTCAGTGAAGTAACTTCTAAAAGTTTTCAAGTATATGTGATAATTCACCTAAAAATCAGTGTAATTTTTTACTTTATATGACTCAAAATTCAAAGCGGTGTAATCATATATCTGCAGAAATATGAAATTTAAAAAATACCTCTAAAAAGTGCCAGTACTATACATGACAAGTACCGGCATGACAAGCATGACAACCATCGGCATTGAGTGTTAATTTATTTTATTCTGTTTTTGAATTTTTTGCTGATAGATATTTAAAAAATAATTAAATTAAATAATAATAATAATATTATATATATATATATTAACTCTCTTTATTATTTATAGCACCTGGCTCATATGAAGTAGAAAAATCTGAAAAAAGGGTAATCCAGTCCTCTTCAGCTTATTCCTTTGGTGTTAAATACAGAGAACAAAAAACTGATGACATACCTGGTAAGACACAAAAGATATGATTAATATTTATTCAACGAAAAATCATTTAAACTCTAAAATATAGTTATAGTGCATTGTAAAAATATATTTTTAGAACTCTTTAGGGTTCATACCAGTCACTGAAAGTTAGTGATCCAAAAAGACCAGCAAGGGGGGTTAGAATTTAGTTGAGCAAAAATATAAAATCTTTGACAAATACATATAAATGCATATTTATTACACATATTTCTTACACATATATCATACATGTATCAATAGTTTTTGTAAAAGCTATATATATAAATTAATATACATATATATTTGCATCAGTTTTTTAAATATTTTATTCATAATAAATAAATTTTTCAATTAATGAAATAATTAAAATTGTGAAAGAAAATGCGAAAATTTTTCGTACTTACGAAATTTTATTTCAAGTAATTCGCAACACGGGTTTGTTTATAAGCATATGCTTTACAAGCATTTTTTACAAATGGATATTAAACACACTTATCATTTTAAGACCTTCAGAATCCCCATTATTTATCATGATTTTTTTTTTTTTTTTTTTTAGTTGTCAAGTGTATTTTAAGATATTTTTGCAGCATTTAACTTAACACCTTTCCTCTTCTATATCCTCTTGACTGCTCTCAGGATTCTCTAAGCATTCATCTCCAGTGCTTTTATGATCTACAGGCAACATAAAAGTTCTGATATCTTCATGTGTCTCAACTGTGCACAAATGTTTTTCAGCGGTCAGACATTTTAAACATATGGGTAACTTATTTCAGCAAGTTCATACATTTCTCTTTCTTCAATGCTCTTTCATCAAACATAATTAAAACCCGTGTTTCAAAACCTGCTTTTTTAAAACAGTTCTTAACACAACTTTAATATACAAATTTTAACAGCTCTCGTAATCCACCGGTTTGCATTCAAAACATTGACAAGGTTGTCACTGTTTTCATATGTAGCTTGTGAAATTACATATCGGAGAAGAAATTTTCTGTATTAAAATTGAAGCTTAAGATAATACCTTGATCTAAAGGTTGCAATAATTAAGCTGTATTTGGTGAGAAGTATATTAATTCCACAGATTTAAGTTTTAAATCAGTTGGATGGGATGATGAGTTATCAAGAAAGATCAAAATTGTCCTACTTTATTTTAAACATTCTCTCATCTAAAGCAATCAGCCATTCTCACATAATGTTTTGGGTTTTCCATGATTTTTTATTGGAATATCAATGTATTGATTAAGCTTTTGGTTAATGTTTTTAGAGCATCCAGGTTTCTTGGCTTTTCCAATCATAAGTGGTTGCCGAATTCCCTTTCTACGTTATAATCTTGAAAAGAAGGTTTATCGCATCTGCTTTGTAAAGTTGCAGATAATCGCCTGGGCTGTTTCTTTCAGTATTTTTTTTTTTTTTTTTTTTTTTTTCTACACTGAAAATTATTTTTCAAAATAGAAGGCATAATAAATTTTATTCATTTATGTTTCCTCTTTCACAAAAACTTTCTTTCGCTTGTTCGAAAACAGTTGCAAAAATATCAAAATTTTTATTTTAGAATTTTTGGGTGTCCCTTAGTTACAGTGTCCTTGGCCAGAGATAAACACATTAAGATTCCTATTAAAAGGGCCCGGGAACAGAGAAATTGTCCCTTAAGTAGATGTGTCCCTTACAAGAGATTTCACTGTATTATAATTCATTAAATTTATAACTTATGCAAACTAGGTTTTAAGAAATTTAGTAAAATGTACTGAATATCTGGTATTGAATAATGGAGAATAAAAGCACTTTAAATTGAAAAAAAAAAATCAACAGTTATTTGAGTCGAAATAAATATATATGATTCTTCATCAAGCAAATAAATGTACGGGCGAGTGCAGTGTGAAATCAGTAACAAAATATAGAAGTCTGAAAATATCAGTGACACAAAAATATGAAGACTTAACTCGAAATCAATTATTGATCTATGTTTACCAAAGAAAGAATGAATTGATTTAGAATATTTTTGGAATACGCATATTACTATTTCTAAAAAGACCCTCTCATCAAAATTTTAATACATATTTTTTTCATTTTATTTATATAAATGAAACGAGAAATAATAATAATAATAAGTTTATTAAAATACACACACACACACACACACACATATATATATATTTGGCGACAAATTTATCGTTTATGTAATATTGTTTGGTATTTCGCTACGTTTCTGCTGCTATTACTTTTACTGTTGTTTCAGTCGTATTTTTTTTTTTTTTTAAGTTGTATTAGTTTTGGAACTTTTTATTAACATAATATAGCTTTTAATTTATGCATTATAATATTTATTTTTAGCACCTGGTTCTTACGATGTAGAAAAAGCAGAGAGGAAAGTTCATCAATCTTCTTCGGCATATTCTTTTGGTGTCAAATATAAAGATCAAAAACCAGATGATATACCTGGTAAGAATACAATACATAAATATAGTAATAAAGTAGTACAATGTAAAAAAATAGATGATAAAATGCCACCGTTGTCCGAAAAAACCGAAATAAATTAATAAATAACAAAATTCAAAATAACCAGTCGAAAAATATATATTAAAAATCAACCAGTAATAGTTTTAATAAAGGTATGAAATCAACCGTTCTACTCAACGAAACATAATCCCCCAGGAAAAAATTAGCAAATAAAAAATTTAAATAAATAATGATGTCTATACATAACGTACTTAAAAGCGAAGTTTATTAAAAAATAAATGAAATTATAGGTGTGTATATATATATATATATTTATATAATATTCAACAATTTCCATCCAGATTAAATAAAAAAGAACAATAACATATATATATATATAATGTAACAAAATTGTAAAATGATAGAGAAACATATGACCAAATACCATTATTTATCCGTAAGATTAAAAGTATATATCCAGGAATATTAAAAAGAAATACATGTTATTCACAATACTCAAGCTTTAATGAACAGGATTACCCCCATACGCCAATATACTATATATATATTAAAGTCTGCTTTCACTATATGCATTTTTTTGCTAAAATAATATAATGATGAAATAGTCTGACAAATTAGGAAGTATTTTTCTACTAATTAAGACTATAAAGGAAAATATTTTTAAATGGAACAATACGTGCATTACAAAATAATAATAATAATAATGATTTCTTGCATAAAGAGAAAAATTCTACTAAAAAATGAATTTCTACATATATTAATATATTAAAACATTATTTCTTAAAAGAAACTGTACAGTCTACTGCAATGAAACAAATTATCTACAAATGGTATGAAAACGTTAATTTTGAAATGATTTTACAAAATCGCTATATACACCTTAAAGAATTTAATTACCAAACTTTTGGAGTCCTGCTTCCAACCATTTTTTTTTTTTTTAGATTGCACATACTATATAAATGGTTTTATGTTTTTTCAGTATATAGAGCTAATATCACATTTTGTTTAGATTGCATTATTTTTACATTATGTTAGCAACATAATTGTGTTTTGTGTCGTTAAAAGTGTAGAAAAAATCAAGTAAATTTTTAAGCAGATCTTGGAGTTTTTCACATTCGTCTTATATTAACCAATACAAGACATTAATATGATAATTAAATTAAAAAACACTTTAAAAATGAACATTCTACATTACGAAACATTTCTGAAGATGCATGACTATAATCAGCGTTACAGATAATGCTTAAAGCGAAATATATATCTATATAGTGTGCAAATACAAATTAATTTTATATCACCACTAGAAAATAATTTAATTCATAATTTTATTACGTTTTGTTAAATTGATTTTTTTTTTTCGTCTGTATACATTGCAGTAACTAAAAAAGAAAAGATTTAATTTATTTATTTTTTACTTTATTACATTTTATATGCTGTTTATGACTTATTTTATAGCACCTGGCTCTTATGACGTTGAAAAAGTAGAAAAGACCGTTCATCAATCGTCTCCAGCTTATTCTATCGGGAAAAAGTACAAAGAGAAAAGACCTGAAGATATTCCAGGTAAATAATTTTGATGATTTTTATAAGCAAAGATTTACGTTGACAAATTACTACGTTGTTATGGAAATAATTTTTAGAAAAGTTATATTATTTATTAGAAATGAAAAAATACATCCATAATTGGATAATTGTAGCAATTTTTAATGCTTCTCTATTATAAAGGTACTTTGATCTGGTCAGCCTACATTTAGGAGACTCCATACTTATCATTGCTGGAAGCCAGAGCCAATATTATTCTATGGAGACTTCTTCCCCATTATTATTCATTAACTAATACATATTTTTAAATTTTGTTTCTAACTTTAAAATAAAATATAAAAAATTAAACAAAAAGGGGGGGGGGAAGAAAGAAAGAAAGAAAGAAAAGAAAACAATAATTAGTTTAGTATTGGTTATCAGTTATTCTGAATGGAAAGTGAATTTAAAAAAAAAAAAAAAAAAAAAAGTATTACTTTAAGAGTTACAATGGGGCAAAATTCCCCACACAAAATCATTGTTTTTGCCTTCCGGGGATGATAAAAAGAGAGCCCTCTTCAGCTAAAGATTGAAAGATTGAAATATAGAATTATATTTAATTTTCTTGGGAGAGAGCAACCCAATTAAAATATTAGAATTTGGAATATTAAAAATATCTTTCCATAGTTGTTGATTATTATTTTTGTTATTGGAAATATACCACAGTGATATTTCTTGCACAAGGAAATACTTACCTGCAATTTACAACAGATAAAATGTATTAAACGTTTAAAATAATATGTAAATTTTTAGTTTGAGAAAGCGTGTAATATATTTCTTTAATTACATTCATTTATTTTACCATTCATGATGTTTTATTTATTTATTTTGTTTTAATAGCAGAAAAATTGCTAAATAATTTTTCAAAAGATTCTGTTATCATCAAAATACCCAGAAAATATTAACAGTGGATTTTTCTGCTACAGTTTAACTTCAATAAATAATCTAGAACAGAATTTTTTTCTATAATGGAATTTTTCTGTTCATTTACAGAAGTGTCTGTTGATGTTTTTATTTTATTTATTTAATATTATTATTAATGTATACTTAATAAGCGTTGAAAGTGCAATATATTTTACTGTGATGCTTTATTAAAAGTTAATTCCAACGAATGTCTCCTAAGACGAAAATATCTTCAATTTTTATGAACTAAATATGCAATATATCTACTTTTAATACGTTTCACTAAATTTACTTATTACAGTCATTCTAAATATCTAAATTTTGTAGCAGAAAAATAATTCATAAATTTATTGACTAAAATGAAACGTTATTGAAATTTTAAAAGCTAGCTTTTGATTTTAAGTTTAAAATATTTTATCAATAATTGTATTTTAATGCCTTTTTATAATAGCTCCAGGATCCTATGATATTGAAAAGGCAGAGAAAAAAGTTTTACAATCCTCGACAGCTTATTCATTTGGTGTGAAATACAAAGAACAAAAAACTGATGATATCCCTGGTATGTTTATTAATCAATTTATATAAATAAACTTTAAAATACCCCTGTTGAATATTTTAATGAAATATTGTGTTCATACTTGTTTTCTTTTTATAGATCAAAAGTAAAACAACTCTCATTTTTATTATTAAGAAATTAATTTTAAAATAATTTCTTGGGGATGCTTAGAATAATTTGTTTGAAAGTATTATATTATTAAAAAATACCGCAATGGCTTTATCAGAATTACACAATTGATTTTTTAATTACTATTTATATTTTGATTTAAACACTATAAACACATTAATAATATTTTTTGTAATGATGACTGGAAAAGCAAATTGATCAAAATCATCATTCAAATCCGTTGTGAGATTCTATAAATATGTTAAATTACAAATTTTCTATTGAATGATTCAGCTGCAATATGAAAGTAGTTCGAAGAAGCTTTTTAATTATAATTTCACCTAAAAACTTCCGTTTTAATAAGAAACATCATACAGCTTGATAAATCACCTTTAAAAATTTTAAAAAGTTTATGCTTATTTCGATTATAAACACAAATAATCTTCTTAGAAGTATCTTATTAAATTATAGAATAATAATAACAGGACTGAGTTATGATATAGCTTATCTCTATATATAAAAAAAAAGTTACTGTCACTGGCGTCAATTTTTTTTTTTTATCTGCGACAGCATCTTCTAGCGGAGGGCAGGGTCCTTCGCCTCATGAGAGGTATCAATGTCTCCCGAATACTCCAAGGAAGACATTTCAGCTGCTTAGAAATTTCTATCATTTTAATTAAAAAAGTTATTAAGTAAAAACGACAAGTTTATGAATGTACTCTTTTTGCCATTTAAAAAAAAAAAAAAAATTCTCCCAGTGACGTTGTTCTTCTGTCATGAAGTCATTTTACACGGTAAAATTAAAATATGATCCATGGTTGTACGGAGGTAGGTAGGTTGCATTTAACGTCGCAGTAGTACTGCGCTATGGGTAATTGGCGACGGTCTGGGACGCACCCCTAGAGATGTTCCGGAGACATGCCATCACAATTTTGATCCTTCACGGAGGGGATGCCCCTACCGCTTTGGTGATCCCCAGAGGTACAGTGTGGATGGGAACATGGAGGACTTACGACAGATTTTACGTGCACCAGCCACCATTAATGTACACGATGGTCTTTGGCCGGCTCAAGTATCGAGTCGGCAATCTTCCGATTACGTGCTCGGCGCTTTCTCGACTAGGGTACCGGGGCCCGAAACCATGTTTGTAAAAAAGAAAGAAAATAAATATCAAAAATTTTTTCTCTACTTTTAGAAAATTAATTTTCTTACACGGTAAAATTAAAATATGATCAATGGTTGTAAGTAGGTAGATAATTAGGTAGGTTGTGTTTGATGTCGCACCATTACTGCGCTATGGATAATTGGCGATGGTCTGAGACGCACCCCTACGGATGTTCCGGAGACATGCAACCACAGTTTTGGTCCTACACGAAGGGGATGAATCCCCCGCTTCGGTGGCCCGCAGAGGTATAATTTTGATGGGAACGTGAAGAATATTGCGGCCACGACATATTTTACGTGCACCCACCATTAGTGTACACGACGGTCTTTGGCTGGCTCGAGAACCGAACCCGCAATCTTCCAATTACAAGCTCGGCGCTCTACCGACTGGGATACCACGGTCCGGATCTAAAGTTGTAAAAAAGAAATAAAAATGGTCATATACTAAAGCTGTAATGCAAAATGGTCTAGATATTATAAATTTCTTTCTATTAATATATATATATATATATATATATATATATATATATATTATATATTTCAATTTGAATATGAGGATTTCCATAATAATTTTCTGCTTTTGTCTTGTAATATGCACTATTAATATTCCTTTTCAGTGAAAGAAAGCAGCGGGTAGGCGGGCAGAGCTCTGCAGGTGTTAATAAGTAAAGTGAGTCGGGGAGGGGGAGACGAAGCGAGCAGGGAGCAGAGCCCCCTAGTATTATAAAAAATCCATAAAAATATTTTTGTTGTTATTAATTGTTTGTAATAAAATTATGCTGTAATTTATTTTAAAGCTCTTAAGATTATTTAATTTTTAAATAATACGTTATTTGATAAAATATATTAAAAAAAAAAAAAAATACTTGAAATCACTTTTCAGTTTATAATTTCATCGTAACATTCAACTGAATTCCTGTACAAAAGCAAAACTGACATACTTTACGGATTACGCGTAATTATGCAAAAATAATTTTATATAATTTTTCTAACACACGAAATTAATCTATTATTGTGATAATGATCACAAAATAAATAAATAAATAAAACTTGGGCAGATGAACTTCTCATAAGGAGAAAGGGATATTTTGCCTTACACAAATCAAAGAAAAATTTTAACTTAATACTGAACTCTCTTACTGGATAAAGTCTTCAAAAATTCTAATTCTATGCTTGTTTGGATTTAAATTATGAACTAATAATTTAAAAATATTACTTTTTTTTCACATAGATTAAAACATAATTTCTATTCTATAATTTCCTTTACCTTTATAAATAAATAAAAAAAAAGGCGAGAGATATAAAGAGTGGGAACTGTTTCTTTTAAACAATAATAACGAAGAAACTGTTAGGTAGTTTGATAGTTAGTTTCACACAGAAATACATTTACTCTTTAGTCATCGAAAAATCAGTAATTTTAGATTAGAAAATCAGTAATTTTAGATTAGAAAATCAGTAACAGAACGGACAAGGTATCCCCTCTCACGTTACTCAGGGGCCTTTAGCTGTTTGAAATATGGTTTAGTTTTTTAAAGTATGGTTTGCATAACTAAACAAGGCAAAAGCCAAATTTTTTAACACTCACCAGATAAAGAGAGATAGATTATCGATCCAAGTCAATCTAACAATCTCATAAAAATGCGCAATGCATATCTCCTATGAGTTGTCAGCGTACCAGCCTCCTTTTACGGCATCTGCGTATAATAGAACCATGAGACATGGCACCTTGTCCAATGTGGCATTTCACTCCCAACTTACACAATTCTTTTGGATGTAGTTATCAAAATGTAATCTTATAAATATGTCTGAAACATAAATTTATTTTAATATGAACAGTAATAAGACATTTTGTGTAACTGTAATTTACATTTAGAATGAACATCTACGTTAATGTTTAAAACAAGAATTTACTATTTAAATATGCTCAAGGAATAAAGGAAGATTTCTGTTATAACTACTATGTACTAGTCACAGCTTACTAAATCCGTTACAAATAAACACACATCTAAAGTTTAATTCGTATGCGATAAATGTAAAGGGAGTTATCGGCTTCCGAGTAATGTCAGTTTAATTTTAACCACCCTGCAATGTATTCTTTTATTTCCCCTTTAAATGCGAAAAAATGCATTTTTTTTTTTTTTTTTTTTTAGACCAGAATAGAATGCTTCCTCTCTTATAATGACAGCACAGCGATAATAGTGAACGTTGGCTATAAATATTAACATTCATAGAAATAGTACTTATGTCCTGGTAAAACAATGCAAAAAAATCACTATATTGTTGCGTACTTGGGGGTTCGTAAGTTGTCCGAGAAGGAAAGGCGAAACTTACAAAAATTTAGTAATTTATTTACAAAAAGTTCCAGAAAAATACAGGTCTATAAACCAAGTATGAGCTTTAATTCAGCCAGTAAACACAGCTTAAACAACAGCTGTCAATAAGCAAATCCACAGTATAAACTGTCTAGCAATAACACATAAACCAAGTCTCTTTCAAAGAGGCTCAAAGCAATGCAACATTGGCAGAAGCTGATCTCAGACTGAACTGAACTGACTTGCCTTGGCGAGAAAGCGCTGCTTATATACTGTTCCATTGAACCCAGACTTTTCGAGAAAACTCTAGATTCTTGGTTTGTAATACAACGAAGTAACCGCTCGGCTAAGCCTGCACAATAAAATAATTCTGCGCGGTAACACACACGGTGTTACGCAGCAGAACTGGTTGGACAAGTCTATAGAAAGTGGTCAACCAATCAACTTACAGCTTCCATATCTGGTATATCCCTAATAAGGATTTTCTCGCCAAGGTCGCCAAAAAAATCACCAAGGTGGGAAAAAGTCGCCAAATTTGGCGCCAAATCCATTACCTGCCTTATTGGGGCTTTTTAATGCGTTTTTAAGGGAAAATAAGGCTATTTCAACGCTAAAACGACTAGAAATGCACAAAATTAGCACTTTATCAACTTACTAAGCCTCTTTGAAAGAATTTATACAAAAATAAACACAATTATTTACAACTTATTAACAATATATTAAAATATCTAATTAAAATTATCTTCGAACTTCATGCATTTATGAAAAAAATAAATAAAAATAAGTTTCAAAGTGTATCGGGAAGAACTAGTTTATAGTTAAGAAAAGTGTTTACTGAAAATTACAATTGCTTACTTGCATATCCCAAATAGTTTTGATTTTATGTTAATATTTCAGTAATATTATTATTACGATGGGAAAAAAATTCGGTATAAAGTTAATAATTATTTAAAACTAACTCAACATTTTTCCGATACTAATTTACTATATGAAAATATATCATGAATTTACATCTTTGTCTTTCTTCAGCTCCTGGTTCGTATGAAGTAGAAAAAGCAGAGAAAACAGTTCATCAGTCATCTTCTGCGTACTCCTTTGGCGTCAAATATAAAGACCAAACAGCCGACGACGCTCCTGGTAAGATACAATTTTATTGTACATTTGAGAAACTTATTATTTTTCAAAATTATTATACATTGACAAATTTATTATTAAAAAAAAATAATGTACATTTTTACATTAACAAAAGTCATATAAATGTAGGAAGAGAAGAACAATTTTTTTTTTTAAATTAGCTGGAATATAATAACAATAAAAAGCATAAAGCATTTAATACTGTAATAAAAATGTTAGGACTTTTAAAACAGTTTTATCTTTCTTAACTTCTATTAAAAAGTTACCATTTTGCATGTAGATGCTAAATTTCAAAGCATTTACATTTTATATATTAATGTTAAATTTTAAAGAAGTAAATATATTGTAAGTTTTTTTTTTCTTTTTTTCGTATTATGTATACCCGATATGAATTTTTCAAGTTAGAGGACTCTATACTTATCGTCACCGAATAGCAAAGCCAATGTTGTTCTATAGAGAATTTTGTCCAATTATAACTCATTAACTAATCCATATTTGTAAATTCCGTTTTCACATTAAGAAAATTCTTTATTGTTAAACAATTTATCGCTTCCTAAAAATTGACACTTTTGATTTTTAATACTTTATTTTGGGGTTGAAAATGCGAATTTTCATAATGTGAAATTTTGTATTATTAAGCTTAAAAAATGAAATGTTAAAAATTAAAGAAAACAATTTTTAGAAAACGATAATTTGTTTAACAACTGTACATTTTCAGAATGTGTAAACATAATTAAAAAATATGGATTAGTTATTGAGTTATAATGGGGCAAAATTCCCCATAGATTAACATTGGCTTTGGCTTTCAGAGACGATAAGTAGATAGTCCCCTTAATGTATTGTTATTGACATAGATGCTTTAATTTACTCCAAAATTATCTTGTCCAAGTAGAACTGAATATCCTAGCTTTAAGTTTCCTTACTTGAAATGAAAGTAAAAAAGAGATTATAACCACAGTTTTAAAATCATCAGTTTTTTTTCTATCTCGTACACTGTAAAGAAAAAAAAAAAAAAAAAAAAAAATCCGTAAGATTACGGGGAAAGCCCGGCAGCAGAGATTCTAGACAAAGCCCGTAAAAAGAAACGCTTAGACTGTAAATTAAGTATATAATAACCTTAAATTACGTTACATGCCTGTAAAATATATTTTAACCGTAAACCCAATGTTTTTTTTTTTTTTTTTTTTTTTTTTTTTTACGGGCTTTGTCTGGAATCTCTGCTGCCGGGCTTTCCCCGTAATCTTACGGGATTTTTTTTTTTTTTTTTTTTTTTACAGTGTAAAACATTCGAATGACTCGACAGTTAGTCGCAAAACACTGGTGAAACACTAGGGAAAAAAAAAAAAAAAAAAACATTAAAAGTACAGGAAAAATGAGGCAGCTGGGGTGCCAGTACTTCTTCGTCAAATATACAGTTTAAAACCGTAAAATTGTATTACTGACATATATTTTACACAGGAATCCTGTAAATCAAACAGGTTTTTTGTTAAAAGTGCAGTTTTGTCCTGTGTATTTCACGAAGAAATACTGGCACCCAAGCTGCCAGATTTTTTCTGTACTTTTAACAGTTTTTTTTTTTTTTACAGTGAAGGTGCATTTATTACTTTCGTACTCTATTATTTTATTTGAAATTGAATATGCTTCAATTTGTCTGTAATTTCAGTGTCTGATCTTTAGTTATTATTTCATAAAGACTACATAAACATTTTATGAAGTGATGTAAAATACATCTTCTCCAGCTCATCTCTCTCGATAGATGAATTGGGAAACACTAGTATAAGTACAGCGCCTAGAATATACAGTGTGGCAAGCGCTTATGATCGAATGCTTAAAATCGAACGCTAAAAAATTAAGCTTCCCAGATGACGCTGCGATCGAATTTTTTGATCAAATCGAAGAGCTGATTAGCTTTTCCCAGTTTTGTCTGCTCAATCACGCGATCTAAGCCAATAGGGAGTCTGGGGGTCACCGACGCGGGAGAGCCATCCCTTTGGTGGAGGATCAAAATTGTAATGACATGTCTCCGGTACACCTCTAGGGGGTGAGTCCAAGACCGTCGCCAATTGCCCATTGCGCTGCACTAGTGCAACCTAAAACCAAACCAACCAACCAACAGGGAGTTTTTTAAGCAATGAACTCGATCGCACTGACCTTTGGTGAGAGGCTTAATTTTTAAAGCACTGATTTGCTAGTCACTGTGCACACTATGTATTCTAGGCGTACTCTCTTATACATAGTGTATTCTACACTATGTATAAGAGTTATTTTCTATTTTATTATGTCCATGCATTTAGAATTTGTAACCACTCAAATAGTGTTCTAAAACCTATGTGGGAAGACAGACGAATTCGCAAATATATTAAACGAATCATTTATAATTTTTATACGTGCATTTAATTACGTAAGTAAGAATACTTTACATATATTTCGTTTAGCCCCCGGTTCATACGATACCGAGAAAAGCATGAAGACTGTCTTCGACTCTAGCACTGCTTATTCTTTTGGAATAAAGCACAAAGAACCTAAACTTGATCATACACCAGGTAATGAAGCATTATTTCTATTTAAAAATTTTAACCCTGAAAATTCTCCATTTATTTTACAGTGAAAAAAGTTTTTGACTGTTGAACCTTTTCTCATTTAATGAAAAATATGATTCTTTATTTGCATTTTTTTCTAATGCTAATTTTATGAAAAATGTCTATATTTATAAGAAATTTCACATCAATTTATAAGAAATTTCACTCATCAATCTATAAAAATAAAAGAAGATGTCTGTCTGTCTCTCTGTCTGTCTGTCTGAACATCTATACGTTCAGCCCCTACTGAACGCAGAACTACAAAATTTGACATACGGGTGCTCAGAAGCCTGCTCGAGTGCATAGTGAAAAAAGAATTTAAAAATTTTAATTAGTTCCGGAGATATTAATTAAAACGTCGACCAATGTCTAATTAAAAAGCGAGCGGATCCTAATTTCCGCCCTTCAAGTAGAATTCAGCGTGTTCCTCAAAAGAGGAAGCAGAGAGAGAAAAATTTCACGGGTTTTTCTAAAGCGATCGCTGCAGAACTTTTGGAGATATTGAAAATACACCTATACCACGAGAAAGAGCATTTATTACCGATTCTTACGGTACAATTTTTTTTTTTTTTTTTTTTTTAAATACGGATTTTTTATATTTAAAAAAAAAAGTTTTAAAAAGGGTCGAAAATTTCTCTGTTTCTCGATCGTCTTTTTTGAAACGTCCTGTACGACCGAGTAACTGTTCCATTTATTAACAACTGGTATATTTGGAAAGGTTATTTAATCCTCTTTCGAACCATATAAACATTTTTACAAAATACGGATTAGCGATCCATATTTTTAGATTTTACAAAACATCGATTTTTTCACAAAACATTTTATCGCTCAAAATCGTTTAGAGATAAGTCTTTTTTTTTTATTTATTTATTTTTTTTTTATATAGATCCCGCTTACACAATTCAATTCCCAAAAGATTGATAGAAAATTTCGAAAACTGAATGAGTTATAATTTTTTTAATTTTAGGCATTAAATCATTGAAAACGGCCATCGCCATTCTGTAATGAACTGAATACTGCTTGCTATCTTGATTCATGGGGTTGGTTACTATGGCAACTGACCTTGACAGAGAAGAGAGAATTCGATATCCGCCCAAACGAAGAAAATATTTTACCACTTGAGATCACGTGCTTTTTCTACTAGAAATAAAAATTGCAAATTTCAAAATGCTTCAATTTTCTTCTAAATTTTTTGAAACTTTGTGTGCGCAGTTTACAGCACAAGGGATAGTTGCAGTTCAAATTTCATCGATTTTTCAAAAAATTTACATTTTAATTGCAAATTAAATTTTATTCTAATAAGCGTATTTCAATTTCTAATTATGATTAAATTCTTTTTAATGCATCATTTGAAAGATATTTTAAAGTTCTTTTATATTATCGAAAGTTTTCACCAGATTTACACGTTTTGAGGTGTCCCGAATCAGTTTTCTTTTGTATCTCAGCTACTAATTAAAATAATTTCATAAGTAATACATCATTAGAAAACTTTTTTGATTTGGAATCGAACAGTGGAATACAGAAATTTCTGCCGCCAGATGGCGTTGTAATATTTAAAAATTTAAAAATTTCAATTTCTAATTATTATTAAATTATTTTTAATACATCATTCGAAAGGTATTTTAAAGTACTTTTATATTATCGAAAGTGGAATTCGAGATTTCACCTTATTTACACGCTTTCAGGTGTCCTGATTAGGTTTTCTTTGGTATCTCAGCTACTAATTAAAATAAATTCCCAAGTAATACATCATTTGAAAGGTTTCTTGATTTGGAATTGAACAGCTCTAAAACCGGGATAAGGCGCCGCAGGCGCCACCGAGCGGGACTTTGCTGAAGTCAGAAATTTGAAAGATCATAACATGGTGACCGAACAGGTTGTTTCAGATATTGAAACTGGAAGAGGGCGCCGCAGGCGCTACCGAGCGGGAATTTAGAGAGATTAAAATTTTCAATTAAGCTATTTTCACTATATGTCACTAAGCTGTTGTAAGACCTGAAACGGGAAAAAGGCGCCGCAATCGCCACCGAGCTGGAGTTTCGTAAAGTCGGATTTTTCAAGGATCGCGAACCAGCTGGTCGCCGAAGGCGGCTAGTTTTACAAATATAAAATCAAGAAAAAAGTATTCATTCCTAAAATTTCATTGATTTTTTAAGTTTCACAACAATTCAAGATTTTCACTTGATTTTATTGTTACCTAACAATTAAGTTTTTAATTGTTTTAAAAATAATATAGAAACAATATTAGTTGAACTCTCTCATCAGTTTTATATATTTCATGTTTCATTTCCTTAAAATCAGTCAAAAATTAAATAAAGAATATATCGATATATTAACCCATCGAAATATTTACTCTTATTTTAAAAAAATTCATAAAATTTAGAAATATATAAAACTCAGAAAAATTAACATATTTTTATACTATGAATATTAATAATACATTAAAACATAAATATGATCCTTCATTTAGCCCCAGGATATTATGATATCGAGAGAGCTGAAAAAAGCATTAAACAATCCTCTGGTGCTGCATCATTTGGTATTAAATATAAAGAGCCAAAATCAGATAATACTCCAGGTAATTTTTTTAAGCTTAAAATGTTGCTTATATAATGAATTATGTCTTAGGTAATTTAATAAAAAAAATAGCTTCTTAATTTTATCTTATGAATATAAATTAAAAATTCTCTTTTAGCTCCCGGATACTATGACATTGAAAAAGCAGAAAAAAGCATTAAACAGTCATCAGGCGCTAGTTTTGGAATTAAATACAAAGAACCAAAACAGGATAACATCCCAGGTATTTTTATATTATTTGAATTCTGTAAGTGATACAGATTTCTGTAACAACTAACACGCATTTGCTTTCAGTATTCTCCCATTTCAATTTGAAATTATTTAAAAATTCTTTTGTTTTGTGCTGAGGCTTTTTTATGGAAAAGTTTATCATATGGGATACATTATTTTTTACTTCCATTACCCTACTACCGTAGGTAATGGAAGTATTGTATTCGGTCTGAAAATTCGATATCGGGTTTTCACCTTATTTACACGTTTTAAGGTACCCTGAGTCCAAAAAAGTGGTTTTTGGCAATTGGTCAGTGTGTATGTATGTGTGTGCGTGTGTGTATGTATGTGGAAAATCTTCTGGCTATTATAGCTCAGAAACTAATAAAGATAACTACGAAACTTTAGAGTTGAAATACGTCTGGTGTACAGATGAAATTTCCAAATTTTGGTGAAAATTGAAAAACCGGAAGTGGGACATCGGAAACCGGAAGTGTGACCGTAAGTCCGTATCTTAAAAACGGCTATAACGATTTTTTTCAAACTTGCTATATAAACACTCTATTAGATGTCCTTTCGAATGATATAGTTGGTTAGTTCAGGAAAATTGATAGGCGTCTTGTATAAATAGCTCAATTTCAGGCGTCGCAAAGGCGTTCCTTTAAAAACGGTTGTGCGGATTTTTTTCAAACTCGCCATTTTAACTCACTTTTAAATATGCTTTTGTATGTAATTATTGTTTTCCGGTCAATAACTGATTTTTTGTAAAAGTTGGTATCTCAAAAACGACTCTAACGATTTTCCCTTTAGGTCACTTTTATGTTTTCTGATCACATTATCTCTCAAAAATGCATATAATACATGTAATAGCGGGTAATGGAAGTCGTGTGGTTGTTTCACACCAGATTTTTTTTCTATATATTATTATTTTCTGACAGCCATACATTACTTTTTTTGTACAGGGTGACCAACGCGGAACGAAGGATTAAATAAGTAAATAAATAAATAATAATAAATAAATTCCAAAAATTTCCGCTAGTTGAATATATGGCGCTGTTTTTCTAAGTAAAGCTTTTCACGTGGACATATTAGCGCAATGTCTTCAATTTCAAAACAATAATTAGGACAAAAACAGTGCTTTAAAAAATGATCAGTCATTAATTTTAAATTATAAATTAGGTACAACTAAAGCTTTGCTTAGAAGAACAGCGCCACATATTCATTTAGCGGTAAATTTTAGAACTTTTTTTTTTTTTTTTTTTTTTGAATCCTTCGTTACGTGTTTTGTTTGGTCTTCCTACAAACTTTAGTGCCATTCTTGTCATTAGATCGCACTGTAGAACATTGTAAGACCACCCTGTATTTCGAAAAATGTTTCATATTTTATACTGTGTTTTAAGTCTTTCTATTAGAAACTATCTTAGTATAATTATCTATTATTTTATTTTTTACTGAAAATTTGTGTCGCTTTTTAGGCAAAGGATTTAATGTTTCTATTGCTTTTTTTCGATCATTACTTGTTTCGTCTTCATTTTTAAAAAAATATTTGAGACTATAAATATATTGAGAATACAGGATTTTCTTACAGACGTTTTTTCTAACTATCTACTAAGTTTCTTTTTCTCTCTGTGGTGTACGTCTTTCTCACTAAAAATGCTTCTGTCTTTGTTTTGTGCCTTGAGCTTTATTTTAGAGATTATCATTCGGTTGCAATCAATTTGTTGTTCGCTTATAAAAATATTTTTTCTCGAACGTTTCACAGCGGCTTTTTATACTGGACCTTTTCTTTAGAATTCATCTATCTGAAGATTTCAAATTTTCTAACTCTAATTATTTGTCAAAATTTATCCTTTCAGTTCTTTTTAGAAGGTAGTAGAAGTAGTCTTCCTATAGCTAAAACTTTTGCATTTTCTTATTGAATTAAGTTTTCAGGTATCCATGGAATTGTTAATGGAAAGATATCCTCTTAATTCTAAATATTCATGTGACATGTGTTTGTCAAGATTTTTGTCGTTAATTCTTTTTTCTTTTTCTTTTTTTTTTTTTTTTTTAAGATCTTCTTTTGGTATATTGAGAAAAAAAAATATACCGCTTTCATCTAGAACGAATAGGTGGTCCTTTTCTAAATCCCTAAACTTGAAATATAGATTTCCGAACTAATGAGTAATATGGCACGCCAATACACTGAGAAAAAATTCTATAACTGACATCTAAAATCTAAATTGTGGCTCTAGAAAAATAGTTCCATGTCATCCTTATAAATTTCTTATAAAAATTTTTCTAGTCCCCTTCGAAAGCGAATTCTAGAGACCTCTATTAGAATTTTTCAGCGTTTGCCTATATTATCGAGGACAAACCTATTTGTATATCTCGAAATAAATGTGAATACAAGAGGCGGGTTTCAGCAGCTATAATCTTGGTTTATGACCCAATTCTAGAAAATTACGCGAGAATTTCTCGTAATACAAAAGATTCAGAATATTCAGAATTTTGTTTCACCATCTAGAAATATGTAGACTAGAAATTCACGACCATTTCGTCTATTCAGTTTATTGGCTCATTGGTGTGCCTTATGTTCATAGCTCGGGAACCTATATTTCTAGTTTAAGGATTTAGAAAATTACCATTTATTCATTCTTGATGAAGGCGGTATATTTTTTTTCTCAGTGTAACTATCCATTTCTGTTTAACTTCGGAAAAGTTTTTCCATTTATGTATTTTGTTGGACTAGACATGTGAAATTTATATCAATATATATTGAAATCTTCACAGCTTATTTCAAGAGCTACAAATAAATAATAATAATAATAAAACATACCAATGCGTGTCATTTTCTTTTGCGAAATTCACTTTAAAACTCTTCTTTTTAAAAATTATTCTTCACATTCTGAAAATTCAAAATGCATAAACCATTTTGGTAAATTATTGATATAATTCGTTACAGTCTTGTGTCTCTTTCTTTTTAAGACTGTCTAAAAAATTTTTCCTTGTCAGTATTGTACCAAAATTTTCATATCTTAAGAAACAGATTTCTTTTTTGAGCAATCAATAGTTAACATTTCTGCAGCAGTAACATTTTACTTCACTGAGAAAAAATTCTGTAACTGACATCTAGAATCTAAATTGTGGCTCTAGAAAAAATAGTTCCATGTCATCCTTATAAATTCTAGTCCCCTTGGAAAGCGAGTTCTCGAAGCCCCTATTAGAATTCTAGAGCGTTTGCCTATATTCTCGAGGTTAAAGTTATTTAAAAATCTCTGCAAATAAATGAGACTACAAGAGGCGAGTTTCTGCAACTATTATCTTTGTTTATTACCAAATTCTAGAAAATCAAGCGAGAATTTCTCCAATATAAATGATTCAGAATATTTAGAGCATTCAAAATATTGTTTCATCATCTAGAAATGTGTACACTAGAAATTCTCGATAATTTCGTCTATTCAGTTTATTGGCGTGCGGAAATCTATATTTCTAGTTAAGGGATTTAAAAAATGACCACTTATTCATTCTAGAGAAAGGCGGTATATTTTTTTTCTCAGTGTTGATACATAAAAACATAGATCCTTTGTTCTTCAGAAAATTTAAAATGATTACAAATGTTTTAAAATCAACCAAAAAGAAAAAATTCGTTATGAAGTATCGATTGAATTAACACTGAATTAATCTGCAAAACAGAAGAAATAAAATACCTTTTATCAATCTTTCATTAAAATATCTTTTATTAATCTTTCATTGTTACCTTTTATCAATCTTGCATCATCACACACTTCTGAAGTGAAGTTTAATTTTTATAAAATAAAATATTGCGAAATGATTTACCCAAAAGCCGCCATGAGAGAAGAATAAAATTGCTTTATAACTTATTATTATCGGCGCACTAAAAGTATTTTATAAATAATGATCCTATATACTTATTTTTTTTAACTGTGTCTTTTGAATTCTCAATTCTTTTAACGTTGTTATATATTTTTTCTTTTTTTGAGTAATTATTAAATTTTACTCATTTATATCTTCTTAGATGGACAAATTTCTCTTTTTATCTTCCTGTATCCACGTAATTGTAAGATATCACTATGCAATATCCTGACTATCATTTTAGTAACTTAACCTTTTTAGAAATGTTCGAAAACTTCCCTTATAAATTTGTTCAAAACAATAATATTGGAATTCAGAACTACATCAAACAACATAATTTTAGTTTTCGTTAAGTTGATACTATGCATGTTCAACACATGTTTGTTCTGATTCAATATATGATTATTCTCATCTAATACATGCTTACTTTCAGACAGTGATGTTATTTTAATCTAGTGTAGGGATCAGATAATTTATTGCTTTAGAAACTAAAATTGTGTTGAATATTGAAGATGTAAAGAAATTTTCCGTCGAACTATTTCAGCATATAACAATTAGCTTTCATTAACTTGCAAAATAATCTTTGCAATTATATAAAATGAACATTGAGTAAACATAAAATTAAGCATTAAATGAACAACAATTAACAAACAATTAAAAACATTAAATGAACATAAGTAAAAATTAACTTAAACATCAATCATCAATCGCAGGATAATGTATGATCAGTAAGTAGTTAATTGCATGAAACAATTACTGTACCTTCATAATGGATGTGACTTATACTCTCTGCGAAAATTATCAGTTAACACAGATTCTAATGCTAAGCATGTGTCTATGCCAACTAACATATAATAGAGAAAGCTATCGCTAATTCAGTTCTCTTCTAACCGATAACACCTTCTACTTCTCTTCTTAATTTAAAGAATTTGCGAACGTGGCGGATTTTTCATGCATTTTATACTACAGCTCCTGGTTCTTATGACGTTCAAAAGGCGGAAAAAACTGTACACCAGGCATCTTCAGCATATTCTTTCGGTGTCAAATACAAAGATGGGAAGACCGACAACATTCCAGGTAAAAATACTTAAAAAATAACTCATTGTTATTATAAATTTAATGCTTCCTTTAAATTAATAACTTTTATCTTTTGAAGCACCTGGTTCATATGACGTTGAAAAAGCTGACAAAGCTATTCATCAGACTTCTGGAGCAATATCATTTGGCGTTAAGTACAAAGACCAAAAACAAGATGACATTCCAGGTAACTTGCATTATTCTGTATTGTTTTTCAAAGATTTTATTTAAAAAAAAAAAAAAAAGTCCATCTGTATTCTGTACTTGAAATATATTTAAAACTTTTATCTAAAAATAGTTTTCTATTTCTTAATAGTCATAGTTTCCTATGAAATACGAATAGAATTTATTTCAGTTCATACAAAAATTTTTATTTAATCATTTATTTTATTTTTCTCACGATTGCATTTTTGATCTGTATTGGACATTTAGCACATATTTTTAGAATATACGTATTTTATAAAATACCTGGATTGTTTTCATAATAATCTGACATTAGTTTACTCATTGTTTGCTGTGTTTCGAAATAACACTATTTACACTGCGCTGAATTTTTTTTTTCGACCCTAGATACTATTCTTGCTGATTTTTATGTAAAATGACCTCTTGAATCCGAATATGACACCCATTTTGCCCAGTCACCCACCGTTTTCTCGGGACACCACCCCTCCCCCAATTTTTATCACTGTTCGGTACTTTTATGGCCATGAATTTGATTTAGAGAATGAAAAATAATTAATTTAACACTTAAAAACAAAAATATATAATATTTAATAAATAAAATTGGTAATACATTAAAAAAAGTATAAGAAATATAATACAAAATTTCAGTGGCAAATCCTTCCCTAAATTTTCCCCTTGCCGCAAATGTTGATGTTTTAGACGTTTCCAACTCTGTAGTCCCTCAGAAGATATTTAACAGTTAAAATACCCCCCCCCCTCCTAAATCAAATTTATAACCATAAAATTACCAAAAAGGGATAAAAATAGGGGGCCGTCCCTTAAAATAGGTGGGTGATAGGGCAAAATGGACATCATATTCGGTTTCAGGAGGTCATTTTACATAAGAATTTGCCAAAATGGTTGTTGGGGGCAATTTGCATACCGAGCACTCTTATTATTATTAGAAATGGTAGAATATTAATAAGACCAAACAATGTAATTTTTATTTATAAGATTTATATAAAAGTTAAGTTGTTTATATAAATATAAATTGAATATGATGAATCAATTTAGTTAGCAGTTACATTAAAAAAATAAATTTTAGAAACTTGATATTTAAATGAACACCGAATATGGGACTTAACTAAAGTACGTTTAATGTTATTTAAAAGCAATTGATACGTTTAAAAACTACTATTTCCTCCAAATTTAAAATAAAAAATACCTTTAAAAGCATTCAAAACAATTTTTTTTTCAGTTTAATTAACGCTTCTGGTAAGTGCTCATATGCGTATATTATTTTTAATATCATTAGCTGTGCTAGGCAGTAATATTTGTTATATTTAAAAAATTATCATTTTCCTTGATAAGTTTTTATATACATATATGACATTTATTATCATTAGAAGTGCTCTGCACTTATATTTGTTATATTTAAAAATTAATGACATTCCTAATAAGTTTTTATTGTTATATATATATATTATTATTATTATTATTACCATGAAAAATGCATTAGAAAATTTTCTCTTATTTATTTATTTATTTATTTTTTATGTTTAATATTTTAGTTAATTTAAAAAAAGCTAAAATCTTACAAATTAGGTAAATGCAATTTTTTTTTCTGTTATAAAAATATGTTTGAATTTTTTAAAAATAATGATAGCAGCTATTTAGAAAAAAAAAATAAACAAATAAAAAGTAAATAAAATAAAATAAAATAAAAATACCTGGCTACAAATATCTTTCAAACGATTAACTTAACATGGTCTTTACAAACGATTTGTTTCAGCTTTTCTGCACGCATTAATGTCATGTATTTTACTGGCATTTGGTTTACAGATTACGTATACAGACTTCAAGAATATTCATAGATTTGTATTGTAAGAAATTTCTAAATAAAGTGGACCTATTTAATCAATCTCCTAATTTTTTTGGTATATTGAAAAAAATATGTACATATGCACACTGAGCAATATTTTCATTCTTCAGACAGACGTAAGAAACGTCAGAAAGTCAGAATTTTAATGATTTTAAATCCGTTCTTACAAAAGGTTTTTACTTCGTAAGAAAAACAGTTGGAGTCACCCACAATTAAATCTGTAGGCAATGTAGATATCAGATAAATATTTATGTTAGTGCTTGTATTTCGCACTCTATCGTTGAACAGAATAAAATTTTAATAGATTTGTGCTTGATAATCTGTGATAATGAGGACATTACAAAACTTGTGTATCCTAATTTTTTTTTTTAAAGTCCGTCTTTCTCGGCGCATTTTCTACTACATAATAATAAAATTGTTAATTTCGTTCAGACTTTATATATCTATATATAAAAAATTACCTTCACAGAAGTACAGAAGGAACCATTTATTATAATTATTATTATTATTAAACAAATTTTTTAAATGTGATTAGCTTCTTCTGATACATATTTGTACGAAATACAGAATGGTCTAAAATTATTGAGAGCAATTCATGTTTGAAAATAAAACGAACGAAAAAAAAAAAAAAAGAGAGATGCACATCTTTGTTATTTTTTTGGAAAGGAAATTTAAAATAGGTTTATGTAACAAAAGTTTAAACATTAAATAACTTCAACGTGAGCTCCATTTGTGGTACGCAAAATATCCTGTCGATATTCAATTTCACACCAAGCATTTTTCAGCATTTCCACCGGTATTCCTTCAATGACTCCAGTGAATCAGTGCTAATTACACCATAATCTACATAATATATATATATATATATAAACAAACGAAATTTATCTGTATAAATGGTAAAAAAGATATAAGATAAAATAGTTTACATTGAAATTTATGCTGTTAAATTTTGAGACATTGTAAAATTATTTTGAAAAAAAAAAAAAAAAAAAAAAAAAAAAGTGAATTTTGATGTGCAAAGCTGTTTTAAACTGTCTTTCTAAGAAAACGATAAACATGTAAGTATCTCTCTCTCTCTCTCTTTTTTTTTTTTTTTTTTTTTCAAACATTAAATGTTCTCAATAATTTGGACCACCCTGTAATAGAAAATTTCATTTCAAAATAATTCTTATAAGATCGTAAAATATTTTACAACACAAAGCAAATCAGTAGAAAGAAAAAAAGAGAGAAAAAAAAAAATGCAAACGTTAAATGTTTTAAACTTTTTTTTTTAACCAGCTCCCGGATCATACGAAGTAGATAAAGCAGAAAAAAAGGTCCATGGATCATCCCCGGCCTATTCACTAGGAGTGAAATATAAAGAACGTAAATCTGAAGACGTTCCAGGTAAGATTTCTTTTGTAATGAAAAATAAACCATGGGGGATCTTTAAAAAAAGTTATTCACCAATTCTTTTTTTTCTTCCTCTCTTCATATTCAGCTCCTGGTACGTACGATGTTGAAAAAGCAGATAAAAAAATACATGGTTCTTCTCCCGCTTATACACTCGGTGGCAAACATAAAGAAAGAAAACCGGAGGATATGCCAGGTAACGAAATTATTTCTTAAGTTTAACGTCAGTATTAATACAAATACACCATTATTTCTAATTCATTTTGGAGTATTGTTAATACACGCCCTTTGTTTTATATAGAGTAATTTTATGCGATATGCAGTTACGATTAAATAAGGAATAAATTATTATTATTATTATTTGATTGGAGTGTAGTAAAGGTGCGTACTAACATTTCTCCGTAATATAAAGAGTGTTGGCATGTTTGTGGCTAATTGTCCTTAAAATTAATTTAATTTATCACTTTATATATTGTCCTACAGCTATGTTTTACAATTGCTGTGCCACGAAAATTTTAAAGATCATTAATTTAATTGCTAAATTTAATTATTTTAAGTATCTAAGATGATTTTTACTTTCTTCTATATGTAATATAGAGAAAGTATTGGATTCGTAAAAATTTTCGACCTCGGGTTTTTGATGAATTTACACGTTTTGAGAGCTGTAGAACACGATTTGACCATTTTTAGAAAATGTCTGTCTGTCTGTGTGTGTGTGTGTGTGTGTGTAACAAAATTTTGTGGCAACTGTAGCTCAAGAACTACTGCACAGAATTTCATACAAATTGGTATGTAGTTGCACCTTGACATAAATTAGTGCCTATCAACTTTTGGTAAAAATTGTCTTACAGGTTGCGTTGCCATCCCGCTTTTTCTAAATTTTTAACATGGTGATATAGGACAAAATTTTGTATAAATGTGCATAAAGAGAATTATTTTTTAGTAATCATTATGAAATTTACAAGAATTATTTATAATAGAGATAGTAAATTGGGAAAAAAATTTTGTATGCGTAGGAACCTCGCCACCCCCCTGGGGGGGAAGTCCCCCCCTCGAGGGGAGTAAATTTTCAAGAAGGGTATCTTTCGAAAGGTCTCGTCAATACCTTTGAAACGAATGGTTGAGCTATAAATCTGTGATAATTTAAAACAAAGTTATCGATTTTTTTTACTTTTAACAAGAAAAAAACTTAGAAAAATATCGTAGTTTTTTTTTTTTTTTTTTTAACGAAATTTAACCAGACTTGGTATTTAGTTGGCCCCTGACATAAACTGAGGCTGATTAGATTTGGGGATCAATCGCTCAACAGGTGGCGCTGTGATCGTATTTTTTCTAAACTTTTAACATGGCAGTGGGGGGGGGGTGTAAATTTTCAAGATCGGTATCTTTCGAAAGGTCTTGTCAATACTTTAAAACGAATGGTTGAACTATAAATATGTGGTAATTTAAAACAAAGTTATCGATTTCTTTTACTTTTAACGAAAAAAAAACTTTGAAAAAAATCGTTTTTTTTTTTTTTTTTATTCTTACTGCGTGAATTTGTATAGGAAAATATAGAAGAAAGTCTTGTGGTGGCCACAACATACTAGTTTAATTAGTGAAGTATGGAAAAGTTTTAATCGTGATTATTTTAATAGGTTATTTATGTGAAATAAATTTGTTAAAAATGAATTACTTAAAAAAGAAAATTTCATCGTGACAGGATAAGACTTTGGAGTAGGTTTCTTCCGAAATAAATTATGCTAAAAATATATTGTAAAAATATGTCAGGTAATTCATTAATTGTTCAATCAAATTAACCAATACACAAAGGATTTTTCAGAAGTTTCCTGGTGTGTCTTTTTTATTAAAAATTATGGCTAAATGTTCAGTTTTATTTTAGAAATGTGTAATCGCTTTTTTTTTTTTCTTTTAGTTAGTATCGTTATTTTATGCCAGAAATAAGATACAGTGATTTAAATGAAATAGCATAGTTAGAGCCGTGCTACCAAAAGTTTAAAATTACAGTCGGTAACAAAAGTATCCGAACAATAGCAAAAATTCGTATATAAAAAAGTAGAGTTAATACTGTTTTGTTAAATAAATCCTTGTCGAATCCTGTTCTTAGTCAGTCTAAGAAAATTATTCGACAAGGATTTATTTAACAAAACAGTATTAACTCTACCTTCTTTATATAGGAATTTTTGCTAGTGTTCGAATACTTTTGTTACCGACTGTACAAACATTTTGTTATAATTAAATTGGTGTTATTTTATTCTCTTATTATACCTCCCTCTTCCCTCCTTTTAAAAAAATAATACTTATACACGCTGAGAAAGAGACGCATCGTCAAATTTTTATGATGAAAATTTTACTGTCCTTTATATCACGAAATGTTAATGTAAGTATTTAAACAGATATTGAAGAAACTTACTGGAGAAAATTGTACGTTGTCATTAACTTATTATATAGTTATCTTCTGGGGTGCAAGAGTTTTCATCTCAAAATAAATAACTGGCACCAGTACTCTTCATCAAAAATTTCTGTGATAATCAATCGCAATAAATTACTGCCCAAATATGATACAAATTATTGATAAAAATAAACTGGTGCAAATGTTCCGCCTTGAGACGGAAATTCTTGCTCCCCTGGTTATCTTGAGTTATTTATGAAATGCTTTATACTAACTATAGTTGTCAAGCAATTATTAATGAAGTTGATGGTAGATTCAGTGTTAACAATAAGATAGAAAAATTATATTAAATTATAGTACCTAATATAATTATAGTTAGAATGCAGTTATAATATTTATGCATTTCAAAATCTATCAATACTCCATATTCTTCTTCTTATTATTATTATTATTATTTTATAGGAATGTGATTTTCATTGAAAAAAATTTTGAACTTTCATTGAAAAAAAAAAAAAAATGGTGATTTTAAAGAAATTCAGCCGTGGGCCATCAAAAATAATATAATAAATCCAGACATATCATCTAAATTAATGTTATAGCACAAGTGACCAAGAATAAGGATTATTTAGTAAAAAAACGGTGAAATATGTTAGAAGTCTTGTGAAATCATTAAATCTTATAACATAAATCTTTACACCAATTTAGTTTCATTTACCGTACTTATGTTTTCATTATTACCATACATAAATTTATAGTTGCTTCCTGTTATTTACTCAATTGAATTGCTTAAATGATAAAGAGAAAAAATAATCTGGTGTGTCACTCACACGACTTTCTCTTACTATGGAATTTAATACTATAAGTACATATTGGAGATTAAGGTTTAAGATAAGGAATACTGTTAAGTAAACCTATGTTAAAACTATTCAATTTAGGCTTCGGAATAGCTTTATTTGACAAATAATTCTATGTGAGGGGGGCTACCACCCTTAAAGTCTGTTATTAAGTTCAAAATTTCATTTAAAATTATTCAAACAACTTTCACACGCATCATTCTTTGAAACTTATCAATCTTGAATAAAACTTCCCTAATAACAAACGTATTAATTTCAAAATACATCATTTGGATGGCCTGAAATTATTTGTTTTTAATTTACTCTAACAGATATAGAGAAAGATCAAATTATAAAACTTGACTTTGGTAGTCAGAAAGACTCAAAACGTGTAAGTATACAAAAAACCAAGCGATGAATGTTTAGCTTAAAAAATACATTATTTACCATATGGCTATGAGGAATTAATTTCAATTCCCGAGTAGTTTTCCTGGACATGTTATTGTAAAGCACTTTCACTAACAATAAAAAAGAATGTTATGGCTTAAATATTGGCAGCCCTGTATATCTTCTGAAGGTTATACACACACTCAATGGTTCACATAAATATAATCCAATATTAATAACACGCAGTACAACTCGAAATAGACTTTTATTAATTTTCAAGTATTGTAGTATTATAACCTAGTTCTTTTGTGTAGCCCTGTAATCGAACAGTGAATTATTTCTGTACCATATTCTACATGAAACATGTTTTTACGCATATAAAAAATATATATTCATTTCATTTGGTTTAGTGCAGTGTATAGATGTTAAACTCCACTTACCTGCACTTTTCCCCATAGACGTAATGTATTTGAATTTTCTTGGGTGTTCCTGTACACGAACCATTTGCTTCAACTCAACGAAAAGCTTAGTGTAGCATCCCTATATCATACACATTTTGAATACCAAGTTTGGATTTTCTGCTACTATTTGTTCTTCAGATATGTTCATTACAAACAGACACAAAGACACACACACACACAGAGAGACCAACTTTTTAAAACATGATTTTCGGATTCAGGGCACCTTAAAACGTGTAAAAATAAAAATAAAAGCTCACGTTCAAAAATTTGACCCTAAAGAAATACTTTCTCTACCTTACGGGTGAGAGAAAGTGAATAGACTGAAGTTTTTTCTCCCACAAGTATTGGATATTATACATTAATAAAGTGCTTTATAATAAGTAGTGTAGTATACTATTTGTAGAAACTAGACATATCGTTTTTTTAATATTTCTTTTGTTTCTATTTAGCTCCTGGATCATACAATGTGGAAAAAGCAGACAAAAAAATTCATGGATCATCTCCAGCCTACTCACTTGGTGCGAAACACAAAGAACGGAAACCCGATGAAATTCCTGGTAGGATCTTAGTAATGTTTATTTGAGAAATTTAAATATTAAGTAAACGTGAATTTCTCTATTTAAAAGCATCTCGGATGTATATTGTAAAGTAGAATTCTTGCATTAATTAATAACGTCTGCAGAACTCCAGGTAACTTGATAACAACTACCGTGAACAAAAGAATGAACTGCATCATTGTAACTAAATCAGTTTCTTTATTGAAGAGCAATTCAAATCCTCATGGAAAAACGTTTTCAAATTTCAATAAATATCAGCTAAAAGTCTTATAGACATTCAGGTGGTGTAAAACAAATTTTCAGGTAGAGAGAGAGAAGATTTTGTGATCGCGTATTATTGGAGCAGTGGTTTAGAGCGGAATCTGTGATTCTCAATCTCGCAGTCACGATCCGACTGCCCAATAACGCAAATCTTTTTTTAAATAGCGCCAAACTCGTAGCCAATTACGTCCCAGTATCTCACGAATAAATTAATACAAATATTTTGAATTTAGATATAAAATATATTCGTTATAAAAGTTTATGCCAATCAGTTAAGCCAAATTTCACGTTATAAATATCGTCTGTTTCCATGAAGACATGAAGTCTGTTTCCTGTCATCAAAATAATATAAAATACCCTTTAATGATGTTACAACGAAAATTTATTGCTCAACATAGCTATAATAAATAGACTTAAGCAATTTAAAAGAATGAAATGTAATTTATGGAAAATGAAAATAATATTATTTATATATTTATTTTATTAAATGATTTTGCATTGTAAGAATTAGAAATCTGAAAGAGTGTTATTTGATAAAAGACATTTATATTACACGGAATAAATTATTAAATATAAAGAATACGTTTTTTGTTCTCAGCAGATTTATTTAATAGATTAACAGATAAAATATTATTAGAATTAAGATATTTATTTATAGAGAGACAAATGTGATTAAATATAAAAGATAATTTAGAATTTCGTTAGATATTTTAATAGACATTTAATTTATTGCAAATATAGTAATTCATTATTACATTTGTTTAAAACTGTAATTAAAACTCATATATGTGACGATACTCCTTCACATATATGGTATTTTCAATTTTACCATTTAAATACTTTGTTGGTTTTTAGTTTATCTGTTCATCGGATTTATTTTGATTTGATTTTAAATAGCTATCGAAAAAATAAATAAATGGGAGAATTCAGAAAAAGATTAAATAAAAAAAAAAAAAAATCGTATTTTGCATATCAATGCATTGAACAACAGACACGGAAAAAATTCACACATAAAATCTGTGTCTTTAATACATTTAAAATTTGCCTCACCCCTTTCTGAATATGTTTTCTGGAAGTTTTTTCTTTCTTTGTTTTCATTACAAATTCCTTTTGATGTCTTTCTTGATCATAAATAAAATTACAAAGAAGCAAACTGCAAAAGGAAACTTTTTTCTAGTAAATGCTAGAAATTTCTATTACGATAGTTACAATATCATTTCAATTAAAACTTCATCAATAATAATTCTTAAAATTTATCTAGATTTAAATAGACTATAATAGAAAGGTCTCCATAAAGATGTGACAGCTGAAAATACCAATTATAAAATAATAACGCAGATATTAAAATATTATAAATTTTCAATGAAACTTCTGTCAAAATTTTATATAACTGACAATGTGATTATTCCATTGTTTCAAAAAATAATAATTATAATAAAAAGATGCGATTAATATCGCTGAATAACAGGGAAAATCTATATGTTTATTAAAGTATTAAAATAAATAGATAAAAATAATGATTATAAGAAATGGACGCAATCTGCGAGATAACGAGTAAGTTGTAATTAATTTTCGATACATTTAGTTGTAATTAATTTTCGGTATATTTATTCAATTTAATTTTTTCTTTTCTGTAAATTTTGAAATTAGTCTATTATTGTAAATTACAATATAATTTCTGACATTAAGCAGATTAATAAAAATAGACATGTAAGGAATTCTTAGGTACATGAGAAACTACTGACAACTGCGGGTATGGTAGATTATAATAACAATATTTGTAATATGATAGGAAAGTAATATTATTGCACGGCAAATGATGTCGTATATAATTCAATTTACGATGAAGAAAATAAATGCATCGTCGTAACAATTTTTAAACATATATACATGCCATGCATTTATACAATGGAACAAATGGAAAGCTAGCTTTATAAATTCACCTCTCCCCCTTCCCCTCCTTGAACTTAAATTTAATTACATATATTTTTCTGTAAAGTCAATAGTTTTCAGTTTTTAACAGAATTTAGTGAGTTTTGGAAGCCAAGTTTTACTATTATTATTATTACTATTATCATTTTTTAAAAATATATATACAAAAGTCAATTAAAAATACACGACTTTAAAAAAAAAAAAAAAAAAAAAAAAGCCCTTTTATACTTTTAGTTAATATATGCATATACATGACATTTCTTCTGACTTTGTTCGGAAGATTGACAGCTCGCAAATTTTAAACAATCGATGAAAAAGTGCCCTAAAAATTATCCCATTTCGATTAAGTAAAAAATAAATATATACATAGAATCTTTCATTATCAGCCAAATTTAGATATTTATGGATTCGTTATTACTATTTATAGCCAATTTTTAACTTTCGTCAAAATCGATTTAAAACTTAGGATAATAAAAGGAGCGAAGGGGGGGGGGGGAGGTTACTCTAAAAAACAACATGATTTACAAGTTGCAAAATTGCCAACTTTCAAAATTTATCCAACATGATTTATGAATTTAAAGACTGTTTGGTCGCAAAATTTATCTAACATGATTTATGAATTTAAAAACTGTTTGGTCACAAAATTTATAATATCAGTACAAAGCGGTCTGAAAAAAACATTTTTAATTAATTTAAAATAAATATCTTAAACAGATTTTCACGAAATACAGCTAAGAACCATTCCTATTCAACTAGTTTTCCAACTGAAAAGTAAAAATGTATTGAAGTTGGTCTTTTTATTTTATTTTATTTTATTTTTAAAGTTACATTTTTACCGATTGATATTCACAGACAGTCAAACATTTTATGGCATTCATATATATATATATATATATATATATATATATATATATATATTAGTCGGCGGTGGAAAAGCCTGCATTTAGGAAAAAAAAATTACATACTTTGCATTTAAAAAGCGAAATTATGCGTAAAGAAATTACACTGATACTTCACATGTTTAAATTTTTTAATTTTTACTAAAATTGTGTTATATATATATATATATATATATATACAAATGTATATACATCTTCAGTTGTTGATTGTTATTGAAAATAAGTAAGGATTTTATTATTATTATTATTACTATTGTTAGTAGTAGTAGAGGTAGTAGTAATAGTAGTTCTAGTCTTTCAGAAATTCTTCTATTAATACTTTGGGCATTGTTCTTCACAGCGAAGATATTTTTAAAAAATCGTCTTTATCTGATATTTCGAATTTTTACAAATGTATATATATATGAATATATTTTTTTTTGTTCCTTAGCTCCTGGTTCATATGAAGTTGAAAAAGCCGAAAAAACTATTCACCAATCTAAAGGCTCAATTACGTTTGGCGTTAAGTACAAAGAACAAAAGATAGAAGATATTCCAGGTAAATGGAACTTTCCCACATTATATTTGCAATATTTGATTGTAATATATAAAAAGACATTACTCCTACTCGAAAAACTGAACAAGGAAATACATAGATCATTTTAAGTTTTTTATAATGATAATCTTTCCAGAAACATTTTTATACTGTGGTTAATGAACCATTTTGGTTGACATGAAGTTTTTATTTTTTGGAGTTTTGAAGTACATTGTTAAAAATTTTCTCATTACATTGAACTAAACTTCAGTAAAATCTTTAGTAAAACGTTAGTAAAACTGTAAAGTCTAAATTTTGTGATACTTGCATACCATCAAGAGTTGATGTCATTGCTCAGGTGAAGCACATATTTATGATAAAACAGGTAACAATCTCATGTTTGCAGCTGCTACAGCGCCCAAATTTATTTCAATCTAGTACTTAATTTTCAGAATATTTTAACTTACTTTTAAAAATACCAAATACTTCTTACATAATATTTCTATATTCATATTCTCATTTTTTATTAGTTATAACCTTCACCAGTTATTAGACATGTTATGAATCCAGAATAATATTAAGTTTTTTGATTTACAACATTACTAACATTTCATTTTCACTGTTAAAAATCGAAGAAATCCGTGTATTGTTTATATTCCAATTACTAAAAATTAGTTGCATAAAAATAGCTGTGAAATTTTTTTTTCCAGAACATATAATTTTCCTTACCATCATAGATTCATATTTTTTATGTTAAAATATTTTTAATAGCGCCCGGATCATACGAAGTGGAAAAAGCGGAGAAAAAAATTCATAGCTCATCTCCAGCGTATTCATTAGGAGTTAAATATAAGGAAGCAAAGCGTGAAAGTTCACCAGGTAAGCTTTGTTTTAATTTTTTATAGTTCATAACATATTTTCTTTTGAAAATCGCTAAAATAATTTTAAAAAATGGCTGTTAGACACAAATCTCATCATAAATATGTAAAATAAAAAAATTAACATTATTTAATTTAGAGAAATTTTTGGTTTGAAACAGATAAATTTTAACCCAAATAATTAGTTTCATAAATAAATAACTTTGTAAACACTTATTTGAATTATAAAAAAATAGTAACATTTGTTTCAGTTAAAAGAAATAGCGCACCCCTTCATCAGGAGAAAAAAAAAAAAAAAAAAAAAAAATAGACACGAGTGCGAGCATTAAAGCGCCTACTAAAAATTTAAAGCGACTTCTGAATATTGCTTCCTCTGTAACATACGTATTGTATCAATATATCCTTTTTTAAGTTTTGGTATGGTGCACTGAGAAAAAATATATACCGCCTTCCTCTAGAATGAATAAGTGGCCATTTTCTAAATACCTTAACTAGAAATATAGATTTCCGAGCTATGCGCATAAGGCACGCCAATAAACTGAATAGGCGAAATTATCGAGAATTTCTAGTCTACACATTTCTAGATGGTGAGACAATATTCTGAGTATTCCGAATATTCTGAATCTTTTGTATTGCGAGAAATTCTCGCTTGATTTTCTAGAATTGGGTAATAAACCAAGATTGTAGTTGCTGAAACCTGCCTCTTGTAGTCTCATTTATTTGCAGAGATTTTTAAATAATTTTTCTCTCGAGAATATAGGCAAACGCTCTAGAATTCTAATAGGGGCTTCTAGAACTCACTTTCCAAGGAGACTAGAATTTATAAGGATGACATGGAACTATTTCTTCTAGAGCCACAATTTAGATTCTAGATGTCAGTTGCAGAATTTTTTCTCAGTGTGCTACTACAGAACAAAAAAGGAACAAAAGTTTAAAAATTGATTAAAACAAGAAAATATAGTGTAAAGTTGTTGCAGAAAAGTTGTTAAGTGTTTGGTTTCAGTGCGAAACCAATGAACGTTAAAAGGTTAACTAGCTATAAATTTTTATTTTTATTTTATTTCTTATCAACGAACAAATCATAATTATTTTTTACTATCATTGTTTTTAGCTCCTGGTTCTTATGATGTCGAAAAAGCCGAGAAAAAAATTCATGGTTCAACTCCTGCCTATTCTCTAGGTGTAAAATACAAGGAGCCAAAGCAGGAAATCCTACCAGGTAAGCTTTTTTTGAGAGTCTTTTAAGGTTCTCAAACTTTAACTAAGTGATTCTGAAAACAATCGTGAAATAATTTTTCATAGCTGATTATATAAAATTTTTATATATTTTATCTGGAGTTAAAAAAAATTTCAAGCATAAAACTAGTCTCTGACTACCACTAGCTTTATATTGTAATCACTAGCTTAGTAAATCGAAGAAAACTACTCCAGAAATTCAAACAATTTTATTGTCTCTAAAAATTGGTAATCAGAATATAAACTAATTGGGATTCCTGGAAATTTAACTTTTTCCTCATAATAAAGATATAGTGTTTTTGAGGAGAAAAAAAAAATAATAATCCAAATTATTGTTTTAAAGTGAAACAACAATCAGTATGCATCCTAATGTGATTTTAATCCAAATTGCAAAATATCGCGTCACGGTTATAGAAAAATTAAAAAACAGTTTTTTTCCCCGATTTTGAACAGAAATATCTGAAAAGTCGGCTTATTTTCTAGGCATAAAATACAAGGAGATAAAACCAAAAACTTTATCAAATGAGATTTTATAATCTTAAGGTTCTCAAACTTTAACCGCAAGTTCCTGTAATAAATCGAGAAATATCTTTTATGACTGCATATATGAAATTTCCATGCATATCCGTTAAAATTCCAAAAATTGAATTCTTTCTTCTTTATTAAAAAAGGGGGATTTTGTGGGAGAAAAAAAATTAATTCCTTAAAACCCCACAATAGTCAATAGTGTTGCCAAATTCCAATGTGACGGTAATCCAAACTTAAAAACATCGCTACGTATTATTTCAGAGTATAAGAAAAGTGTAATTATTATTATTTTTTTTTAATAAATATATTTTTAATTTTAATACTTTTAAACTGCTTTGGAAAATATTTAAAAACTAGCTGGCCACTACTTTTAAATGAATCGCTATAGTTAATGAATTCTCAAAATTGCATAAATTTTTATCATGCTAAAAAAAAAAAAAAAATCTGATTGGAAAAAATGTCGCATCGGGTTCCCACTGCCTTCGACAGCGCAGGCCATTGCGCGCTGCGCGCGATCATTTATGATAGACACTCTTAATGGATTCCTATATTACCCTAAGGGAAAAACATAAATATAAAATACAAAAAATAATCCTCTCCCATTGGTGGAGTAATCCGTCCGGGACCCCACCGCCTGCGGTAGCGTATACAGGCGCGCATGTTCCGTCATCTACCGTTCCCACCGATCCAAATTATTTTAGACTTCAAAAAATACTCGCAATCGTTCTTTCCGACTTTTAAACCTAATAATATTAATTTTTAACATTCTATCTGAATTTCTTTATTTTTACCCCTGCTTCCCGCCTCTTGTAATATTTCTGTACTTTCTAAACTATCCGCAATCGATTTATCGGACCTCAAAGCCTAACAAAACTGATTTTCAGCACTCTAACTCTTATCACCCCGCCCGTATATCCTAATAATTTAAAAAATTCGAAAATATTCGCAATCGATTTGTAGGTATCAAAAACCTCCATGTACAAATTTTGAACGGTCTAACTCTATTTTTTTTTTTTTTTTTTTTTGCCCCTCCTTTCGAAAATATCCTCAATCGACTTTTAGGCCTCTAAAACTTAACTGTTTCAATTTTGAACGGTCTAACTGTATTTCTATTTTTTTGCCCCATAGCCCCCTTTCCAGCCCCACCTGGGACGAATTTCTAAAATTAAAGCAATTAGTTTTTATGTATTTATGTGAGCTATATTTTAGAGCAAAAATCTCACATATATCTTTTTTCCTGTTATCGATATAAAGGACTATTTCAAATAATGTTTTGCCCCTTCTCCACCCTCTCGGGGGCTGAATTTCTAAAATTCCAGAAATTGGTTTTTAGATATTTGTATTAGCTATATATCAGAGCAAAAATTTCACGTATATCTGTTTTTTTTGTTTGAGATATATAGGAGTGTGTGAAACCACGTTTTGCGCATGTGAAATCACGTTTTGCTCTCTTTCCCCCCTTGGGGACCGAATTTCTAAAATTCCAGAAATTGGTTTTTAGATATTTGTGTTAGCTTTATTTTAAAAGAAAAATTTTACGAATATCTGTTTCTTTCTTTGAGATATGAAGTTTTTTTGTGAAATCACATTTTGCCCCCTACTTCCCCTTGGGAGATGAATTTCACAAAATCGCTTCTTAGGGGGTGCTTACACTATGTTTTATAATTTGACCCAGTTTCGAGTCACTGGCTCCAGTAGATTTTGCTGTGCGTTGACGAGTCAGTGAGTGAGTGAATGAGTGGAAGTACTCTTTTATATGTATAGATGGTATTGTTTAGAATGTTTATTCTTAAAAACAATCCATTTTTTCTTTTTTTTTTTTTTTTTTTTTTTTATAAACCATGATAAAATATTACTTTTTAATAATAATTTAGCTCCAGGTGATTATGAAGTAGAAAAAGCAGATAAGAAAGTACATGGATCATCACCAGCTTATTCTATTAAAGGCAAGCCCAAAGAACGAAAACCTGAAGAAATACCTGGTAATCATTTAAACCTTATTTAATTCCTAAAAGCTTTCAGAAGCAGCGTTTCCTCGGCCACGCTTATTTATAAACACTAACTAAAAAAAAAAATCTGTCAGCTGTACATTTAAGAATTAATTTATTTTAAAATAATAGTGCTCAAAGAGTGCTTATAAAAATTCGGGCCATGGGAACCCTGATGATGTAAAAGTATTTTTTAATCATTAATTATTCTAGTCTATTTCCAAATGTGCGATGATCGTTTTTTAAATACTCAGTTCATACTTTACATGTTCAGAATATGATGATTTTTCAAAAATCAATGAAAGAAAAAATTTTTAAATACTTTCTTGTAATGTAATCACTGTCAATTTGCTTTATTTTTATGTTCCAGCTCCTGGTTCTTATGATGTCGAAAAGGCAGATAAAAAAGTCCATGGATCTGCACCAGCTTATTCTATTAAAGGCAAACCAAAAGAACGCAAAATAGAAGAAATGCCAGGTAAAGTCTTAAATTTCATTTGAAATTTAATATGAAACCTCTTTTTTTTAATTTCGGTATAATTAAAGTTGTTTTAAAAATATCTTGCATAACTGGATAAATTTAGGTTACATTTTACATACATACATACCTACAGTTACATTTTCTTACTACGACTGACTTTTCAGGTTGTCCAAATTGTGGCTGTCCCAGTTTTTATGAATATTCGAGAGATTAAGTAGTATTCGAAATTCATAGTTAGCATTCAGTGTCTTAAACTGTAAATAAATCCTATAGACAATTTTTCAATGCAGAATTAAATATTAGTGAAAAGCACTTAAATTGAAAAGTGATCTTTGGTGACCTTTGGTTGACACATATAGGGAAGTCCGAGAGGTCCTTCGCTATCTTTTTTACGTCCTCACTACAAATAATCTTAAGAATATTCAAAATATTCTTAAGTTAAACTAGGCAAAGTGTTTTTGCCCAGTTTTTACTAGCGTAGAAAGTCTATAGAATATAATGTGAAAAAAAAATCTGCAGAATATAAGTTTAGTGGTGTTGAACAAAAAACTTAAGATATTTATAAATGATGATAATAATAATAATAAAAGATAATCTTAAGGTTATTTTTAATGAAGCGTACTTTTCAAAGTGCGAAATTAAACAAGTTTAAAACTCCTTTGTTTAAAAAATTTTTGAATTTAATCTAGAATTTCAACTACATCACTACATTATTATAATACATTTTTTTTTTTTTTTTTTTTTTTTTTTTTTTTTTTAAGAGGTTTATTAGAATAACATTTAAATGAATTTTCTCCACTAAATATAATATAAATCTTTGAATAATCTTTAAATTTTTTTTACGTTTTATGACATTTCTTAGAAGCTTGTTTGAAAAATCATAAGATTATGTTCTTTAATATATTTTTTTTTTCTTTCAGATTATATTCCGTAGAATTTTTACAAAAAATTAAATTTAGACAAAAAAATCTTCAAATATTTTACAGATTTCTTTTGTAAGGTAATATGAAAATTATTTATAGGAGCATGATCTGAGCAAAAACTTTTTGAAAAATACATTGAATAGACATCAAAGACTCTACGTAGTTCAACATAAAAACATTTATGACTGAAGGTTCGAATCTTCCTAGGTCAAATTTGGACGTTTACTCTTCATACAAGGTATGCCCCGAAAGTAATGCGCCCCATTTTCTTTTGCCGCGACTATCCGTCGCACAGGGTTGCTTCTTGCGCGGAAGGGAGGGTGGAGTCTTAGAAAGGCAGCGCCACCAGCGCCAGTCGGCTCCAAGCTTCTACAAAGTCACAGTGCCTGTTTCAGTGAACCTTGTGTGAGTGCTCGGTCGAAATCAAGATGGGAAAAACTCTCGAGCAGAATTACTGCAGTGTTGTGAGGACGATCTGACTTTTATGGACAGTGTGGTAAGTGGTGACGAATCTTGTATCTCCTTGTACGACCCAGAAACAAAAAGACAGAGCGCAGAGTGGCACACGATGGCATCCCCCTCCCAAAAAAGGCAAGAATGAGCAAATCACAGGTCAAAGCAATGTTCATTGTTTTTATTATTATTATTATTATTCCAAGGGAGTGGTGCATTTTTAATTTGTTCCAACTGCCAAACCAGTCAACTCCAAATTTCACGTCGAAGTACTGAAAAGGCTAAAGCAACGGGTCAACCGCGTCAGGCGCAGGTCAAGAATTCCTGGAAACTGCACCATGGCAATGCTCCCAGCCACACCGCCTTTATGACGACCGAGTACTTGACGAAGGCCGGCATCTCAACGCTCCCCCAGCCGCCTTACAGTCCTGATTTGTCCCCGCCCGACTTGGAAGGACAGCATTTGGGGACCCTGGAGAACATCAAGGCGGCTACAACGAGGTTACTAAAGGACATACTTTGACGGACTTCCAGGACGCATATAAAACATGGAAATCGCGTTGGAACAAGTGTGTCGAAGCAGGAGGGAGGTATTTCGAAGAATATTGAGTAACTGTATGAATCGGTTCAATAAATTTCTTAAAATAAAAATGGGCGCATTACTTTTGGAACAGACCTTGTAAACTTCTCATAGTTACTTTCACAGTAGTGATTTTTTATAGGTTAATTCTTTGCAGGCGTGAATGGCTAATATAGAGATTTAACCATTTAAACTTATCTTTCAGATAAATAATGATAAAAAAGAAATTTTAGAGTTACTTAAATAAAACAGAATTTTAGAATTATTTTCATCCAGTAATTGGTTCTATTACTCCAACAAAGTATTAATATTTTTATTGGCTCTAATTTCGTTATGCTCTAGTTTGCAGAACATTTTACGCTGTCGGAATTCTACATACTATTGTAGAGTTCAGTTCTTTTTATTGCATTTTAATTATTCCTTTTTTTTCTATATAGTGCTCATTATTACATAGTACTTACATGTGTAATCATCAATTTTGGGTATACACAAAGTATAATTAAATCCACTTGAAGAAAAACTATTGCAGTTTACCCTGTGTAAAATCAATGAACGGTTAATAACGCATGTTTTTAAAACTATTTTTCTTGTTACATCATGAATTGAGTACAACATTTAGAAAAAAATATATTAATGAATAAAAATAACCCCTACTAATGTTATTTTATTTTTAATTAGCTCCCGGTTCCTATGAAGTAGAAAAGGCTGAAAAGAAAACCCATGGGTCATCACCTGCCTATTCTTTAGGCGTTAAATATAAAGAAGCAAAACCAGAAGATATTCCAGGTAAGTGTTCGAATTATAGAAAAACATCCTTTTATAGATTTTTTTTTTTTTTTTTTTTTTTTGTACATAACTATTATTTCTATCTTATAAAATGGAGAAAAGAAATGGGTGTTATTTTCGGCACTTTTTAGTTTTTACTATCGTTTAAATAACAAAATTTACAAGAAATTATAACCGGTAATTATTTATAATAAAGTCTCGATAGTTCAAGATTATTTTTTTTATTTTTAACGATGTATATAAGTTTACAATAAATCTAAAACATGTTATTTACAAAATTTGTTTCATTTAAATTTTCCTTTCTAAATTCGATAGTCCGAGTTTTTAGACAACTAGAGATAGCTCCAATCCTATTGAACTTGATTTGTCAAGACTCTATTGTAAATAATATTTTCGTTAAAACTAATTAAATTTCCAATTGTTAGTCGTTGATTAATTTTATAATAAAGTATACAGAGGTTATAATAATTATCGTTTATTTTCTATTTAAAGTAATTAAAATTAACCTTCATTATTATCTTATATGCAGCTCCTGGATCTTACGAGGTTGAAAAAGCCGAAAAGCGTGTTACTGAATCATCATCCGCCTATTCGTTCGGTATTAAATACAAGGAACAAAAGACAGATGAAATTCCAGGTAACAATTTTATTTTTCTTTGAAGCTGAATGATATATTAATTTTTAATCACTTTTTTTTTTTTTTTTTTTTTTTTTTGGGGGGGGGGGGGGATTTTTTTAAACAATCCTTCTTTTTTTCTTTTTCTTTGTTTCTTTATTTTTTATGTGTATGTGTGTGTGTGGTCAGTAGAAAAATTAAGAATGAAATGGATATATATATATATATATATTTAATGTTGTTAGAATTACGAGCTAAATTTTGAATAACTCTGTGACAACTGACTTATACTAGGCGAGTAGTATTAATCCCGACAATATATTGAACGCCGCGGCCCACCCGTTTCCTCTCTTCGACGTCTTTTTCTAGTCAATTTTGTCCTTTTATCCTTTCCGGTGTTAGCCTTTTTTTTTTTTTTTTTTTTTCACACTAGACATTGTTAGTTTTTTTTTTTTTTTTTTTTTCGTTCCATGCTTTTTTCTATGGAATTTTGAGTTTTTTCCCCGTGTTTCTATGGGTTTTTAGCTTTTTTTCCTTGTTTTCTATCAAGTTTTACAATGATGCATGGCTATCATCATGGGCAGCTGTTATATTCATTTTTGTAGAAACTGTAACTCTCCCAACTGCATAAACTTCATGATTGAGTTCTCGTGATTTCAGTCTTATAAATGTATGAGTTATTAATTTTTTGTAATACATTAAGTATTGCATTATCAATTATTGTATAAATAAAGCACGAATCCTTAATGGAAACAATTACAAATTGCTCGGTGTGAAATCGACAGACGGTTAAGAATAAATAATTTTCAAACATTTCTTGTTTAAATTATATGAATATTGCATGCGTTTAGAAATTTTTACATAATAAAAGAAAATCTGTTCTAATTTGCTTTCATTTTGTGCTAGCCCCCGGTTCCTATGATGTTGAAAAGGCTGAGAAGAAAGTCCACGGATCATCTCCTGCTTATTCACTAGGTGTTAAACACAAAGAAGCAAAACCAGAAAATATTCCAGGTACGTATGAGAGTTTAGAAAAAAATGCCTTCAATTTTTTTGTTTAACGTTTATAGATATTTTTTTTTTTTATAAAAAACTATGAATTCCTGTACAATTTAAAAAAGGAAGAAGAAAACTGTTTTCAAATTTATCTATTTATCAACTTTTTACATTATTTTATGCATATATGGGAAAGTATTTTTGCATTGTCATATTTTAGAAACTTTGTTTTGATTACACTTTTAGAGGTTTCCTGAATCACGTTTACAGCGGTTGGTCTGTGTGTCTATTTGTCTGTATATGCGTGTCCTTTGTCAGCAGAACTCAAAAACGGATATTAGCAGGAAGGCCAAATTTGATATTTTAAAGCTATATCACATTACTTGAAACTTTTTATTGAGATTGGACGAATTGTAAAGTACATGGCACATATATTTATATACATTGCGTCTATGGGCAATATTTCTCGTTAATACATTGTAACATCTTTAGACTGCAACAAATATAACTAAATTAACCTATATTTTTTATATGCACAAAAACATGTTTCATATGGAATATTTTATGAAAGGCATTTATTATTCGATTGTAGAGCCACACAAATGAATTTGGATGCATTAGAACTATAGTTTAAAACTTGTATAGTATAGTACTTGAAGTTCACTTTAAACAGGTTATGCATTTTTCATCCTGCAATAAAAGGATATGCACTATGCAGTGTGTATACAATTTATAATTTACATTTGAATAAGCTTCAAAAATTGATTCAGGTGAAATAATTTTTTAATTCAATACTAATCGGAGGAGGGGGAAGGAAAGGGTTGGTAGAGTGATTGATCTCCTCCGACAGTAATCTATAAAAATATTTCTTTAAAAACTTGGTAAAAGCACCTGTATCTATACATTGAACGAAATAAAACACTATTGCACATTAGTCTTCGTGCAAAATTAAAAAGTTAAAAGCTATAAGTTTAAGCACAAAACATTTCCTTGCAACTATATGTATGATGCTGTAAGTAATTGTGACTTGATTAGGTTGCAATAGTTGCAGCGAAAAACTCTGTACTTGACATATAATTGTTAATCTTTCAGTTTTGCATAAAGACTTGTTTTAAACATACGAGAATAAAAGTATTTTATCTCGTTCAATGTATTCAAAATAAAACAATTTCTGATACAATTTGCAATTATTTACTGCATACATTGGAAATTGTCTAATACAGTAGTTCTTATCTTGCCCCTTAACCTTTAATAAATTGATTTTATAGAAATGCAGGGTAAGAGAGTAAGTTATATGAGCTCCACAACAGGTTATTTTAAATTAATAGCACTGTTTTTAAACTACACATATAATAATAAAAAAAATATTACTGTTTCAATTACATCATATTTTTATTTACAAATTATACAAATTCCTGTTGTTAGTAGATGACAGATTTCGTAAATCTGTTCTAATAACTTTCCAGAATTGTAAGAAAGTGTGTAAAAACTTTTTATAAAGTAATTCCACCTAAATGAACTACATTCTAAATCATTTTCTTATACAGCTCCTGGATCTTATGACGTTGAAAAAGCCGAAAAGCGAGTTCATGAATCTTCATCCGCTTATTCATTTGGTATCAAATATAAAGAACAAAAGACAGATGAAATTCCAGGTAACTATTTAATTTTTCTTTGGTATTGTATAATTTAGTTTTTAATCAATATTTTCACCTGCATCAATTTTTTAAAAAAAATATTACAGATTTGCTTGTGTTGAGTAGAAAATTTGAGAAAGTAGAATTTTTAAAATTAGTCTTTAAAATTTCGAACTAAATTTTGCAATATCGTAAAATTCATCTGTACAACTATTGTATCTTATATATATTTCATAAAACGTAATAAAACACATCATTGATTATGTTTTTTTCAACAAAATATATCTATCATCATGAGTAGTTGTTATTTTTTCACTTGTATTAATTTTTTTAAATAAAAATTACAGATTTGCTTGTGTTGAGTAGAAAATTTGATAACGTAGAATTTTTTTAATTATTCTTTAAAATTTCGTAGAAACTATAAATTTTTGAATTCTCAAAAATCTTGGAAACAGTCTTCATTATTTCATCACTTTAAATCAGTGTGTTATCCACTATTATGTAGCATTTAAATTTGCATTAGGAATACTTAAGTACTACGTGTTGTTAACGTATTGTCATCGTATTGTCATACCTGATCAAGTATTATACGAAGAAAATATGTTTGGATAATTTCTATGCAAAACAATTACAGGTTGCATAATTTAAAATCAACAAATAGTTAAGAATTTGTATCTTACAATTTGTTTTTGTAGTTATTACATACATTTGCATATATTTAGAAAAAGTTTATTTAATAAAAACCGGTTCTAATTTATTTTATTTTTAACTAGCTCCTGGTTCCTATGAAGTAGAAAAGGCTGAAAAGAAAGTCCATGGATCATCCCCTGCCTATTCTCTAGGTGTTAAATACAAAGAGTCAAAACCAGAAGATATTCCAGGTAATTAATAATATTTTTAACAAAGCTTCTATTTTTTATTTTATGGTAATTTTTGAATACATAGATATTAATTTATGTAAAATAAATAAAAAACAAAAAACAACCTTAAGACGTGTTTTCAAATGTATCTGCTATTTATCTGATTTTTTTAATAAAGCAGTAGTGCTTTAAAGCAGCGGTTCCCAACCTTGTTAGTTGTGCGGACCACAAATTTTGTAAAAAAGACTTTGAGGCCCACTAACTTCTTAGTATACAAGTGAAAGACATAATGGCAAATAGTAACCGATATATGCATGATGAATATATAATCGTAAAATTTCTGTGCTAGCTTTTGAATTGTGTTACAATCAGTTTTATTTTTGTGGTATTGATATTATTATCATGTATCTATTAAACGCTAAATTTTATAATAACGCTACTAAATTATTAAATTTATATTTATCTTGCAAAAAAAGTTATGACCGTTCTTGTCCTGCAGAGCTAAGAATGTTAAGAGAACCGAAAATATCCGCCAGATATGCCAACCTTTCCAACCAGTTTTCATCGGTCAAACAGTCTAAGTAGGAGCTCGCAAGTTTTCCATCACAATCTCCTTTCTCCTTCCTTAAGGAAAACCTTAAGTACGTCGCGGAGTTCGAACAATCTTGTCAACACTTTATTTCTTGATAGCCACCGAACTTCACAGTGAAGTAGAAGCTGTTAATGTTCACTGCCCATTTCATCACACAAAACACCAAACAATATGGAGTCTTTAGACCTTGCTTTAAGTTCACGATTTTTACTGCATCGACAAGAGTTTTTTTAAACACTCGTCCATACCTTTAACTGCAAGAATGTATGCTACAATTTGTCTATTGTACCAAGGGAGTAACTGTTCTAACTCTGGCGACTAAACCAGTATGAATTCCAGACATAGCACGTGCCCCATCAGTTGTCAAACCTACAACACTTTGACCAATCTACTTCATTTTCTTTTATAAAACTGTGAATAGATTTGAAAAGCTCTTCCCCAGTTGATTTTGTCGACAAAGACTGACAAAACAATATTTCTTCTTCAATATTGCCATTCAACTCAAAACGACCAAAAGCTAATAAATTAGCCTGACCGCGCAACGTCTGTACTCTCATCATGTTGCAGCAAAAATTATTCACTTTGTTTCAAAAAAGTAATGACAGCTTCTTTCACATTTTCCGACATTTCATCAATTCTTTTCACGGTTGTATTTGATAACGGATTTTTTTTTTTTTTGTACATTTTTCATTAAAAAAAGCATTACTTTTTATTTTTGCTGCGGGTAGAATAAGTTCTTCTTCCACGGTGTGAGCTGAACCCTTCTTTGGGATTAACAAAGATAACTCATAAGAAACTCTGGTGCATAGTTTGTTCTGTTTTGAAGATTTTTCAATGATGGATTTAGTCATAAAAAAATTTCTTTTCTTTGTTTAAAAGAAATCCAAAGACTTTCCTACACATTCAGGATATTTAGTTGATAGATGTCTTTGATGTTTTGAGAGTTTCATGCATTCGTTGGATAGCGTTTCGAAACATATCGCACACTCTTCCTCAGAACCAGAAAACACAAACCAGCACTTAAATAAATCAGGGTTATATTTACGAAAATATGTTTTAGTTTTCCTTTTTATTTTTCTACAACTTGGATTGCGCATCGACTTACTAACAAACTCATTACTGGTAAAATCAGATGCGTAAGTCCCTTCATCACTTGATAGCTTCATCTTATGGCAAGATCCAGTATGAAACCAAGTATCCATATTGACGTAAAATAATAATAGCTCGCAGAAGACACAAAGATAGGATACATCAACAGAAATCACAGCTACTGACAAAGGAGTCAAACAAGTGCTGTTCCCGGTGGGTAGGAAGGGTGAAGAAAGAGGAGCGAGGAGAGCGTTGACCTTGACGACTAACGAATGAAATCCCTGAACAACAGCCAGCGCGTTCTCCTTCAGTGTTGCCAGATTGGAGGATTTTTTTTTATTTAATAGTTACCAATAAGTTTGAGAAGTGATATTCGATATACATAATGGATGACTAATCTCCGAAGTAATTAAGCAACCGTCACAATTAATATTTAGTGGTAGATATTGAATAAAAAATGTCTCCAATCTGGCAACACTGTTCTCCTTATTGACTTCTACGGGCCACGGAGAGCTTTTGAGTGACACCACATCTCACTAGTGAATCATCCCGAAAAACTGGTATTTGACCTCAATATTCTACGGCCCAGTACCACACTGTCTGCGGCCCACATGTGGGCCGCGGCCCATGGGTTGGGAACCGCTGCTTTAAAGGTATAAAAATGATAAAAACTACCTGTTTTTATTTTTACTACCTGTTTCTATTTTTTTTCATAATTTTTATCAGAGTACGTAAAATTTATCTTATTAGTAGATAGACGAATGCGTAAATTCGTGCTCATAGCTTTTAATATTTGTTAGAAAATATGTCATTATCTTATGTACATACAATTATCTAACTTATTCTGATGTTAAATTGTGTACATGCTAAATTATTCTCTTATGCAGCTCCTGGATCTTATGATGTTGAAAAAGCCGAAAAGCGAGTTCTCGAATCCTCATCTGCCTATTCATTCGGCATCAAATACAAGGAACAAAAAACAGATGATATTCCAGGTAATTATTTAAACTTTCTTCAATACAGTAACATGTAATAGTTTTTAACTAATACTTGGGTTTTTTTAAGCTTTATATATATATATATATATATATATATATATATATAGAACAATTGCAGATTTTCTTGCGTTGAGGAATAATTGAGAACATAGAATTTTTAAAGTCATTCTTGAAAAATTTGAGAGAAATTTTCCGCCCTCACAAATTTCCTCCAAGCAATTTTTCCGCACGACAAAATGTAATTGAACCGATTATTCATTATGTTTCTTAAACAAACTATGCATGACTTTTTAGTAGTTTATATAATATTCTTTGTAGAAACTATAACTCTTCGAATTTCCTAAATTTTTGGAAATTTTCTCCTCCTTATTTCACTACAATAAATGTATATTATATCCATTGCTACACTGTCCTTAAATATTGTATTTCAAATTGTTATACAAAGTATAATAGGAAAATCCTCATGATGAACAATTATAGGTAGTTAGGTGTAAAATCAACAAATAATTAATAATCCATATTTTTCTAATGGTTCTAATAATTATTACATAATATTGCATATGTTTCAGAAATTTTACTCGATTGTCTAATCGGCAAGTACATTAAACATCACAATATGTCATAAAATCATCTGTGGTATGTTGTATGTACAAGGCAGTAAATAAAAACCCAAGTTTTCGATTTGATCGTCAGTTTTCCCCAACTTGACCCTGTAGCTGGTCTTATAAAACATTAACATCCGTCATTATAGTTTCCAGTTGAGTATATATAATTTTCATAGCTTCGTCAGCACTTCTAGCTGATCAGTTCTCCCTCCCCGCCCTCTACAGTTTAAAATGTGTTACAAAACATCCAAATACGTCTGAAGTTGTACCATTTTTTAACACGCTTTTATTAGCTTCACCTGTATGTATGTATGTATGTTTGTAACTTCTCTGGGAGCAAACAAAAAATTTATATTGTAAAAAAAATACTTTCCCTTCGTGAACGATGTGGCGTAGAGGTAAGGCGCCGCGCTACGAACCTAAAGGTCCAGCGTTCGATCCCCGTCAGGGGAGATTTTTTTTAAAAATGGTTTTTATTAATTCTAAGTTATTTTAAATAAAGATTTAAATGTATGTAAATATTACGGTGTGTCACTCACACGATTTTCTCTTACCCTGAATTTTAATACTAAGATAGCTATTTTGTGCTTTTTAGTTCACATTTCTATAAAGGCGTGTTCTTTAATTTTTTAAAACTATAATATTATTATTCATAGCATGTTTCATTCCTGTATCTAAAAGCTGTAATTGAATTATACGATTCACTAATTTTCTTCCCAATTTATCACCACGATTTTTATCCACTGACAAAATAGTTTTTGTCTCATTATTTAATTATTTTATGCACTTTATATAAAACATTACGCTTAATCAAAAGAAAAAAAAATCAACATGCATTTTTAAAAATTAACTCTTTGGTTATATATTCATCGCTTGAATTTGTTCTTAAAGTCAAAGCCTGGAACTTTTAATCCACTTGATTCAGAAGAGGGGTCTGGGATCATCCCCTTCTCGATAAATATAAGCTAAAATCAGTTTATTATCACATATAAATACTTTTTTGACAAGCATTGTGACAGCAATTTGACCAAGTCCTTTCAAGAATGTTCAAGGCGGCGATTTTTTTTCGCTCATTACTTAATTTTTGGAGTTTGGCAACGCCTTTCTTTTTCCCAATCACAACTTCACCTTACAATAAATTCTTTTTGCAAATGAAAAACTATTATTTCGAGATAGACGATGACATTGTAATGTTATTGTTCACATTCACAGTTATATTTACTTGCAAATTCAATTACTAATTTTAACTGATATTTACTTCCTAATTGTGAACCATATATACATTGTATTCACAACATTTTATAAATCTAATATAGGTAAATAACTACAAATTAACAACAAATAAGTGAGGATTTTTATTATCAGGGAGAACTACTTATAACATGAATTATTTGTAGCAGCAATAAAGCAGGTGAATAGTGTGAGCGTATTCCCTTCCTTCCTCTGCCGTCGCGTCTATTAGTAACTAGAAGAGTAACATATAGCTTACCAGGTTCGTAACATTAGTTCAAATGAATAATTGTCTATATTTACATGACATGAACTAGTATCTGACGATGATAATTACTATAATCATGCACTAACATATTTTATGCCTTTCATTTGCCTTAATTTTGACGCTGTAGTTTGAAAAATATAGCTATAATATACTTATATTAAGGTAAGTGAGCCAAAGGTGACTAGTGTTCCTACGGTAGTTCACTCCCATAAAAGAGGTTTAATTTATCTTTTAATCACAAAATGGTGCTATACTGCATTGTAAATCATTTTTCTCCAGGGTATGTGATTAAATTTGAAGAGATTATCTTGATTCGTTATCTTGTAGTCGTTCTAATTGGCAGATAAGAAGATATTTTAATTTACATGTGTTTAAGTTCTTAGAAATTTGAGCTGTGATAAGTTTTCTGGAAATTTATTTCTTTCTCTTTAACCACATTTAACTTAATTTTTAATAATATTATCAGATTAAAAGTTCAATGCCTTGTAAATGGCGACCATATGCATGCTCTCAAGGTGGCCCAAATATCGGGCAACCTTGGACCACGTGGGCAACTTAGCAAATAAATACGCAAATTAATGTAATAAGGGTAACTTTCAAAATTTCTGCTTAAATATCTGTAAAAACGCATTATCATTTATTCTTCCGACAATTTCCACACTATTGGGAATACCAGAGATTTCCCGAAAGAAGTCAATGAACCCCAGAATAAAAGTCCTGAAGTACTTTGCACAAAATGTAGTTGAAAGTTTTTTTGTGTCGAAAGGGAAAAATGAATAAGAAAAACAACAAAAGAGCGTCTTAAATACATTTTAATAGTGCTTTTAATATATGGGCCACCTTTGGAAACCTATGTGCCAAAGGTGGCAAGCTACAATTTTGAAATTACATTATAAAAATATCTAAATTACATTTTACAAAGAAAATTATACAGAAGCTGGGATGGAGATATCTAAAGTAAGAAGCGGCCATGTACGTATAGAGATCCAGGTTCGATCAGCTATGTGAAGGATAGGAATATGAAAATAGCATCGAGTCATTTTCCATTTAGAAAATTAGATGTTTTAATTACTCTTATAAGATATACATATATAAATGCATTTTTGGACAAAAAAAGAATGAGTAGATTCGCAAACATTCACGATGAAGAATTCCAGTTTATTATTTCGAGACAGATATCCAAAAGAATAATGGAAGCCATTACGATATCCCATTCTAAAAAGAACACCTTACGAGTCAATGATAAAAAGAAAGAATATCTTTACACAATGACAAACAGCAAGCTAATTAATTTATTTCGCCAAATCTCCTTGGCATCAAAAATCAAGTTGGCTGAACACATTATAAATTTTATATATGGTAAACCTAAATGATAGTTAAAAGATTGGCTAAAAATTAAAGTACGTCATAGGATGTGATTAAATTTTGTCAGGCATCCAGAAATAGGCTAAAAGTGCGAAATCAATTGATAAAAAAAATATTAAAAATTATTTTCAGCTATAATGATTCAACGGAAACTTTAAACATTTGACTGGAGACAGGAAGCTACAATAAAAAAAAATCGTCTGCGGTTTTAAAGCATAAAATGAATGGGTTTCTCTTTCTTTGATATTTTATTTAATTATTACTTGATGAGATTTAGAGCAGGGAAAAGAAATGCGGTTTATAATGCTGGGAACAATAAATTATATGAAATTACAGATTAATGAAAAAGAAATAAAAATAAAATAGCTTAAGCGAGTTAAACAAAATTATATTAGATTCTTTTAGAATAAGAAATATGTTTGCTTGTATTATAAATAAATAAAATGTTATTTATATTATTATTTTATTTTAAAAGGGATATGTGATGTTTTTCAACATCACACCAGCCACATATATCCAACCAAAAATTATAAAAAAAAATTCTCAAAACTTAATTATGGTACCTTATAGCAATAAATATAAGCTATATATATGGCCATAATATGAGTATACTATAGCACTTAATGCTATAATATACTTATATTATAGCAATTATAAAAAAAAAAAATGTACATAAAGTATAACAATTATATTAAAAAAAAAAAGTACATAAATTATAGTAAATTTAATTCTTTACGAGAAATATATTCATGATTTCTTTTTTTTTTTTAAGAACGTAAGGAATACAAAATTGATCTTAAAATAACATTTTTTTTCGTTTTTTCAAAAATTTGGAAATATTTTCGTATTTTTGAAACACCATATCTCAAAAATTAAAAAGGCTAGAAACAAACTTTCTCACCATATTAGTAAAAATTTTGTATTTAAAAATGACATTATTATTTTTTTTTTTTTTTTTGTAAAACTTAATGGTAATAAGTTATTCAGAAAAACATGGATAACGTCCAAAAAATTCGAATTTATAGTTAATATGTCTTGGAGGTTGAAAACTTAGTTTTTATATTTTGTAACCCACCCCCCTTTGTTTTTATACTTGCAGATAAGTAAAAAAATATGTCCTAATTTGCTTTCATTTTTAACTAGCTCCCGGTTCCTATGATGTACAAAAAGCTGAGAAGAAAATCCATGGTTCATCGCCTGCTTATTCTCTAGGTGTTAAACATAAAGAGGCAAAACCTGAAGATATTCCAGGTAATGACTGGATTTATAAAAAGTACCTACTTTTAATTTATCTTATATTCATAAGTCATTTTCTAAATAAATAATTAATTTCTGCAAAATGAAGAAGACGGAGTTATTTTGAAATTTATCTGCTACTTTACAGCTTCTTTAATACACCAATAGGTTACTTGAAGTATAAAAATAATAAAAATCACATATGTTTTTGTTATTTCATATTTTTATTAGTTTGTAAAATTTATGTTATTAGTCGATAACAGAACTCGTAAGTCCTACCTCATAGATTTCAATAGCTGTAAAAAAAAAAAAAAAAAAAAAAAAAAGGTGCTTTAATTTTTGATAAGATAACTAAAAGTTTTTTAATTTACATATTTATTTTTTTTGCTCCTGCAGCTCCTGGATCCTATGATGTTCAAAAAGCCGAAAAGCGAGTTCTCGAATCCTCATCCGCCTATTCATTCGGCATTAAATACAAAGAACAAAAAACAGATGATATTCCAGGTAAAAAATTAATTTTCGTTTAATACACTATCATGTATTAATTTTTAACCAATGTTTCCTTCAAATGTTTATTATTATTATAATTTTAAACCAGGAAATTCAGATTTTTCTTACGTTGGGCAGAAAATTTGAAAACGTACATTAAAAAAAAAAAAAAAAAAAAAAATGGTTTTATAAATTTCGCAACAAATTTTGCAATCTCACAAAATGCAGAAGAACTACAGGTTACTAGATATAAAATCAACAAATAGATAAGAATCTCTGTTTTTCAAATTCTCCTTGTAGTTATTGCATACTCTTGAATATATTTAGAAACGTTTATTAATGAATAGAAATCTACTCTAATTTTCTTTCATTTTTAACTAGCTCCCGGTTCCTATGATGTTGAAAAGGCTGAGAAGAAAGTCCATGGATCATCTCCTGCCTATTCTCTAGGTGTTAAATACAAGGAAGCAAAACAGGAAGATATTCCTGGTAATTATACGAAATTTTAAAAAATGACTTTCGCTTTCTTTTCGTTTCATATTCGTAGGTCACTTTTTGAATAAATAGCTATTTATGTTATGTCGAATAAATAGCTATTTATTTCGATAAAAATGAAGAAAAATGAAAATAAATGATGATATTTTAAAAATTGCTACCTACCACTTAAAAATAGATAAATGAATAAATAAATAAAAATATAAATAAAAATATAAATAAAAATACAAGAATAGGTCTTTTCTTCTTTGAAGCATAAAAAAAAAAAAAAAAAAAAAAAAAAAACTACCTATGTTTTTGTTACTTCATACATATATGAATATTACAGATTATGAATATTACGGTTTACGGATGATGAATATTACAGATGACATGAATATTACAGATCATAATATTCATGTAAATAGTAGATTATTTATTTATTTTTATACTTTTGAAATGTCAGATGGATCCATCAGAAAAAAATGGAAGACTTTTATAATTCGTTTCTATAAAATTTTAGAGATGTAAATTTGCTTTGAATAATACTCCTGATTACATGATTCAAAAAATATTTATCATAATTTCTCTAAATATATTTCTTTGACATTTAAGATAAATTTACTCCAATCGCTTTCACAATCACGTGTATTATTTTAAAAAGTCGGTAATATATGTAAATAATAGGAGTCCATTCAAATGAAAATAGAAAAATAAGTAAACATTCATAAGTAATTTATGGGGTTAAATAACCCTTGTTTATTGTATTGATATTTTATCATAGAAATGTTTTAAAACTCTTTTAATATTATTTTTGAAGTCTTAAATAAAAAAACTTAAGAATTTTTTTTCTGATTCTTTTTTGAATTATAATTATTATTTTAAGATTAGTTAAAATTTAGGAATATTCTCTCATTTATAACTTTTAAAACTATATTACGTTTTACATTGCTAAACATTTTATAGATTTTAATTTTATTTTTCAATTTTCTCAAAATCTGGAATATTATTTCTCAAACAAAATAAGAGCTTATACATTTATTATTATTATTATTATTTTCAGAGTTCTGCAGTTTTTGAAAATAAATAAAATTAGTAAATAAAAATATCCTTTTTATTATACCGAAATTCTTGAATTAACTGAATTAACTTTAAAGTGATATATACATTTAATTTTAATTTAGCGCCTGGATCATATGATGTGGAGAAAGCAGATAAAAAGATTCACGAATCATCTCCTGCATATTCACTTGGTGTGAAATATAAGGAGCCAAAAGCAGAAGAAATTCCAGGTAATTGCTTTTGTGCTTTAAAAACATTTCAGTGGTGCTAGTTGCAAAGTGAAACTACTACTTTAATATTAAAAATTCATTTGAAATATCAGAGTTCATCGAAGTCACTTTTTTAAATACCATTTTCAAATAGAAATATTTAATAACCGTTTGTAGTGTATTTCTTCGATTGAATAATACGAAGATTGCGTTATACAAACAATTTTATTGGAAAAAGTGACCTCGCAGAGCCCTTACATTTTTGTAAATTTTCCCATTTTAAGATTGTAAAGTAAAGTTTGTCTCATAAATCAAAAAATAGGACAGCATTTAGCATATAAAAATTAAATCTGTGTTTGAAAGGTTTCTCTATACATGCTTGCTATTTATGCAAAGAAAAAGAGAGAGAGCAAAAAACAGTTATAAGGAGGCAAGCAAAAATATTTCATAATAATTTCTAGAAAAGAAAGATAGGTTGAACTTTTTTTTAATGCTTTGAAGGGCGGTAGGATATATTTTACTTTTAACTAGCAGGCTTTGCCCGCTTTGCTGGTCACTATATTTAAATGAATTAAAAAAAGAATCAATATTTTTTATATCGTTCTTCAAATTGAAACTAAAAAGAAAATATATTGAAATTGCTTAAAAACTTCGCTTCTGGCCCTCGATGACTTCTTCATCGCAACGTCTTGGTACTGAATAATTTAATTTAATTTAATTTATAGAAATGTCAATAATACATGAAAAACTGCATTAGTCATTTTCTTTTTGATAATAAACAGAACGGAAAACGCATACTATTTTACATGGAGATATTTTGTATAATTAGACCAATTTAAAAAAAATGCTTTTCCTTTTTTTCCCACTCGCATTACAAAAATATTTAAAATAAAATTGAGAAAAATTGTGCAAAAGCATTGAAACAGCTTGGACCTCTTGGCGGAATTTGAAACTTGGCACTGAAGTAGCTCGGACGTTTATCGCCAAAATGTTTACGTATGCATTTGCGATACCCATATCAACTCATCGCCGAAATGACAACAAAATTATCAATAATTATAAGATTAAATATATATATATACCATGTTTTTAAATTTTTTGTTGAATCTTATAGCTATAGAACTACATTAGCACTTCATCAATGTGTAGAAAATTTTAAAGTGATAATGGCGTCAATTTTTGTGAGATACATAATTTTAATTTTTTACTTTTTTTTTATGTTTACGTTTAATTAAATGTATTCATTTTTATATCGAAAAAATGAACTCGTATTTATTTATTTATTTATTTATTTATTTTGTAACTATTAAATTATAACTAATATAACTAATATAATTATAACCGGAGTGCCCCGGTTCAATTCTAGGCTGTGGCATTTTTCACATAGTTGGCATAAAAATAAATAAATAAATAAATAAAAAAAAAAAAAAAAAAAAAAAAAAATCAACCTTACACTCCAATTTTTCTAAACCATGACATTTTTGTTTAAAAGAAAATCAAAAGTGTAAAGCTAAAAGTGAAATAAAATTTGTTTAGTGAAATTAAAATCGTCCTGTGGTTGCAGCATCGTATTTCTGATAATTTTTGTATTTTCGCAATTTTTTTATATCTTCACAATAAATGTCCAAGATATGACATTTTTTTTCTTAAAAAGAAAGAGGAATCGTATAATGTACAAACTTTTTGTGTGAGTTAAAACAAACATATTTACTGCTGCAGATGTAATTATACGTTTCTGAATTTAGTGAAGCATTTCATTTAATGGGATTATTTAGTGGGATGGATCTTATAAAACGTAATATCGTCTAAAATATTTGATTTTCTTGTAATTACGTGTACAACAATAATAAATTTTAATTTATTTCAATACATATCATTTTTTTTTTTTTTTTTTTTTTTTTTACAAAATATCTTGCTACTACAGGCTAGACATATTAATAATTTCATAACTTTTTCACAATTCTTATAAAATAATTAAAAGAATCTATAAAAACAAATTTAAAACATTCCTTTTTTTGGACAGCCCCTGGTTCTTATGAAGTTGAAAAGGCCGAAAAGAAAGTTATTGAATCTTCATCCGCTTACTCATTTGGCATCAAATATAAAGACCAGAAGATAGACGATCTACCAGGTAATGATTTTTATTGATTTTATATTTTATTTTGTGCATTACTTTAACTAGTATTTTTTTTTTTAAGTCTAAAATAGAAGCAAATGTTATAAACCATAATACCAGGGATAAATTTTAAGGTCTCTTTTTTCGATCTTTAATTGATAAGGATAGGATGAATTTAGTATTTTTTTCCCCCAAGTCTAAAGTAGAAGCAAATGTTATAAACCATAATACTAGGGATAAATTTTAAGGTCTCCTTTTTCGATCTTTAATTGATAAGGATAGGATGAATTTAGTATTTTTTCCCCCCAAGTCTAAAGTAGAAGCAAATGGTTTAAACTAGGTTACTAGGGATAAATTTTAAGGTCTCTTTTTTCGATCTTTAATTGATATGTATAGGATGAATTTTCGATCAACAGCGCTTGGATTATCTGTTTTGCATATTATTTCTGCTTTTTATTAGCTTATCGCGACGATAAATTACGATGTATATTAAATTAATTTATACAATTGGGTCTTCAATTATACGCTACAGAGAAAAAACAGAAAAGGAAAGCAAAGTATCTAGGAAAATGAATAGTGATCATAAATACCTAAAAAGATAAAGTAAGCATTTTTAATTTTCAAGAATTTTTTGTTTTGAAACAGCTATATGTTAATCTGATTAAATTATTATAATATTTAATTTCATGAATAAATAGTTTTGTAAGTAAACATTATAAATTGCAAAACTTGCAACAGTTGTTTCAGATCAAAATAATTCATGAGGTGAGTTATTTTGACTTTCTTCAAGTGAAAAAATACGCGTGAATCATCAAAGTAGCAAGGTTCAATCGCATTTATCAAAAAATTTCAAATGATTTTTGAATTTGTCTTTTTTTTAAGCATTATTTGTTAAAATTGGAAATAGTGCTGCTATCTAACGAATAAAAAAGAAACAAAAGTTTAAAATTCGATTAAAAAAAGTAAAAAAAAGAAAAAAAAAATGTTGAAAAAGTTTTGCATAAAAAAAGTTAAATCATGTCAAATATTTGATTACAGTGCTAAATCAATTAACGTTAAAGGTTTAAAATATTTGTATTAACTCTTTTTACTCGAGAGGTGACTCTCAGTGACAACTTGATTTGATCAACACCACCTATATTAAGCCTCCGAGTTGAGTTTCACGTCACGGAAATCCGGCCTATTACATTGAATCCACATCATCCTGCAGATACTAAAAGAAATGTTGATTGGATATCAGAAATTTCGTGACGTGAAGCTCAGTTCAAAGGCATTATTACAGGAGGTGTTGATCAAATCAAATGGTAACTGAGAGTCACCGTGTAAAGTGCTAATCGATATTTCTTGTAAATATCTAAACCTGAAGCTTTACCAAAGACAAAACAATGGAACATACTTGATGATACACCGGGTATTCCAACAGAAAGTTCTTTGATAAGTACTATTCTAAATCTACGGAGCGAATCACAATCATAATTTGAACAGATAATCTCCTGAGTTTGCAGTTTCGATTTCTTAAAGGAAAAACAAAAATGTTATTGTGTCGGTTAAAAAAGATGAAAAAGACTATGTGGTGCTCCTAATTTGCATGAAAATGAACACATTTAGTAATTTCTGCTTATATTAAAAGTATGTAAACAAACTTTCATTGAACATTTTAAGTAATCATGAAGCCACTAGCGCTCGACACAACTATACTAATCGATCGTTATAGTACTTCAAATTATTTTACCATGGTAAAATAATTTGTTAACACTGTTAAAAAAAAAATGCAATTTTGTTGCTAGAAATTCTCTGTGAAAATTACAGAATTCTCTGTAATTTGAGAAAAAAGTCGAAAAATACGGAAAAATTGCGTTGACAAAACGTATTTTTCTGTAACTTTCACAGAAGTCTGTAATTTTCGCAGAGAATTTCTGGCAACAAAATTGTATTTTTTTAACAGTGCAGAGAGAGAGTGAGTGAATGATTGAGTTTTACATCATACTAGTGCTACGCTATGAGCAATTGGCGACGTTCTGGGACACATTCCTTAAAGTGGTCCGGAGACATGGTTTCACAATTTTGATCCTCCATGGCAAGAATAGCTCCTCCGGTTCGGTGACCCCCAGAATTTTTACCAGAGAAAATCAATGCTATCAAGACATTTTGAGAAATAAAAAGCTTCATTTAAAAGTTATATGACCATTTTATTTGTTTCTCTTTAATATTCATTTTTGAAATTAACTTTAATGTATAATTTACATAAAAATCTAAATATCATTTGGCCTTTTGTTGCATCTTCTAGTTCTTACGATATTGACAAGGCTGAAAAGAAGATTCATGAATCATCACCTGCGTACTCATGGGGAATCAAATGCAAAGAAAAAAATCAGAAGAAATTCATTATAATATATCTCTTGTAAAAATAAATCGATTAAAACTTGTTATAGAAATACTTGTGTTACAGCTGTAAGAAATTTGAAGGATTAGTCTTTCACATATCTTTATTTTCATTCAAAATATCCTTAATTATTAAACGCATTAAAGTTTATTTTTCAAATTCGTTTTTATAAAAAATATCAATAAAAAATAATATTTAAAGAAGTAACATATAATTTACAATCGCGTAGATTAATTGTAAAATATTATTAAATTTTTTATTCAAGCAGTTAAAAAAGTTTTGGTTAAAGATCTGATAACCTTTGTTGTAGAATTTCTCAAAAACAGCTATAGGTCGTAATACATTGACAGCAAAGCTAATATGCCTAATACGTAGTAAATCGTACGTTATTTCAAACATGCGCTATATACGGATAATTTAGAGTCCTTATTTTGACAGAGCTTTAGCAAAAATCACGTTTCCTAAACTACAGACTTTTAGGTTGATTTCTTTAGAAATCGACCTATTGCAATCACTTCGTTTATCTATATATATATATATCTATCTATCTATAATGAAAATTTTGTCATCACGATAACTCCCGAAATAATACTCGAAATGGAACCAAATTTGGACAGTGAACTAATCTTATAAATATCTTGGATGAGTTCGTTAACCAAGTTGCTCCGACTTTTTGTTTTCAAGTGGCAGCCACTTGAAATTTTCAAACCGACATTGTAAAAAGCATATTTAAAGCAAGATTTGCTTGAATTTTGTTGTAAATACAAGCCACATGAGGTTCTCAATGAAGTTTATTAATGAAGTTTATCCGAAATTTTTAATAAAGTGGCAGATATTTTAAGTTAAGTGGGACCACTTGAAATCAGGCTACCACTTGAAAATTTAAAATCACTATAACTTCCGAAATAATACTCCAAATCGATCCAAATTTAGACAGTGTCTTAACTTATCTTATAAATATCTTAGATGAGTTTATTAACCAAGTTGCTCCGCCATTTTGTTTTCAAGTGGAGACCACTTGAAAATTTCAAATTCAAATTGTAAAAAGCGTATTCCGAATTTGTTTGAAATATAGACCACATAAGGGTCTCAATGAAGTTTATTAATGAAATTATTCCGTCATTTTTAATAAAGTGGTAGATATCTTAAGTTAAGCGGGGCCACTTGAAATCACTCTACCACTTGAAAATTTAAAATCAGAATAACTTCTGAAATAATACTCCAAATCGAACCAAATTTAGATAGTGTCTTAAGTTATCTTATAAATAACTCAGATGAATTTGTTAACCAAGTTGCTCCGCCATTTTGTTTTCAAGTGGAGACCACTTGAAAATTTGAAATTCAAATTGTAAAAAGCATATTCCGAATTTTTTTTATTTTGTTGCTTACATAGATTATACAAGTGTCTCAAATAACTTTATTAATGAACTTTATTCGCCATTTTTAATAAAGTGGCGGATATCTTACCTTAAGCGGGACCACTTGAAATCAGGCCACCACTTGAAATTTTAAAACCATGATAACTTCCGAAATAATACTTTAAATGGAACTAAATTTGAACAGTGTTTTAACTTATCTTATAAATATCTTAGATGAGTTTGTTAACCAAGTTGCTCCGCCATTTTGTTTTCAAGTGGAGACTACTTGAATGTTTCAAATTTAAATTGTAAAAAGCGTATTCCGAAATTGTTTGAATTTTGACGTAAATACAGACCACATAAGGATCTCAATGAAGTTTATTAGTAAACTATATCCGCCCTTTTTAATAAAGTGGCAGATATCTTAAGTTAAGCGGGACCACTTGAAATCAGGCTCCCACTTGAAAATTTAAAATCACGATAACTTCTGAAATAATACTCCAAATCGAACCAAATTTGGACAGTGATATTATCATATAATTATCTTGAATGTTTTCCCTGGGCAACTTGTCCGGACATCTCGTTTCTAAGTTCCAGCCACTTGAAATCACACTGCCACTTGAAATTATGCCATCACCATAACGTTTAAGATACTAAACGGATTCAAATAAAAGTTGGATAGTGAACTTATGGTTTAAATATCTAGGATAAGTTCACTTGGTGACTTGATCTGCAATTTTATGTCCAAGTGGCTGCCACTTGAAAATTTGTCAATATAGTAACTTTAGTAATACAGAATCGATTCGCATCAAATTTCAGTTGTGGATTTATCGTTCAAATATCTCAGATAAGTTCGCTGGGCATCTCACTCCGCTTTTTTTTTTCCAAGTGGCGCCACCTGAATATTTCTTATGACGATAATTTTTGAAATACTGATTTAATTTCAACTAGAACTGGACAAGGAACTTATACAAGTATACTGGATGATTTCACTGGGCAAGTTGTTTTGCCATTTTGTTTCCAAGTTGCAACCACTTAGACTGCCACTTGAAAATTTGCCATAAAATTAACTTTTGAAACACGGCACTGATTTAAACAAACCACAGTTGGACAGTGAACCCATGCTTCAAATACCTTGGATATGTTTGCTGGGCAACTTGTTCCGCTGCATTGTTTCCAACTGGCGGCCACTAGAAAATTTGTTATCACGGTAACTCTAGAAATACTTAATTAATTTAATCAAAGTTAAAAAATGGATTTATCTTTCAAACAACAAAAATCTAGAAAATTCACGTAACTCGTGAACCAATCAAGTTATTGCGTCCATCTTTGGTATATCAATTATAAGTATTTTCTCGCCAAAAGTCGCCAAAAAAGTCGCCATAGGGGAAAAGTCGCCAAATTTGGCGCCAAATCCATTACCTGCGTTGCTGGATCTTTCTAATGCGTTTTTAAGGAAAAATTAGGCTATTTTAGTGCTAAAACAAGCTAGAAATGCAGAAAACTAACATTTTATCAACTTACTAATTGAAAGAATTTCTACAAAAAAATTTATTTTCAAATTTCAAACGATATTTTTGATAAGGAACTTTCTCTGCCATTTTGATCGAAGTGCCAGCCACTTAATTTTTCAACACGATGACTTTTGAGATTTTGAATTAATTCGAACTATATGTGTACAGTAGACTTATCTCACAAATACATTTCATATATTTGTCAACTTATCTCACCATTTTGCTTCCAAGCGCCGGCCACTTGAAAATTTTAAATTCACATAAAAAGGTATTTATGAACCGATTTGCTTAAAAATCCATATGTGCATAGCCTACATCAATATTTCTACCAAATGCGTTAATAATTTGTAGCCGCCATTTTCAAACAAAATGGCGACTACTTGATAAGGAGAAAGAAATCAACCTACCCTTCCGAATAAGCCGGAAGGTCTTGTTTTTTTATTATTATTAAATAGTTATAAATTTAAATTTTCCCCATTATTTTTTTCTGTTTAGCTCCAGGTTCTTATGATATTGAAAAAGCCGAAAAGAAAATCCACGAATCATCTTCCGCTTATTCATTTGGTATGAAATATAAGGAACAAAAAACTGACGACATACCAGGTAACACATCATTTGTTTATTATATACAGTCGGTAACAAAAGTCTCCGAACACTAGAAAAAATTCCTATATAAAAAAAGCACACTTAATACAGTTTTGTTAAATAAATCCTTGTCGAATCCTGTTCTTAGTCGGAGACTTTTGTTACCGACTGTACATTTAAAAATTTATGTATATTTATAAGGCAGGTTTTAATTTATTATAGAGAATTTAATTTAAGCTCTCCCAACTGGAATAAACATTTATGGAATAAGACATTCCAAAATTATTGCTTACTTCTCTGAACCTTCAAATAATTTAATAAGTACAACAGGGCAATACTTTTTTTTTTCTTGACAAATAACATTGACAAATGAATACTGTCTATTTATGAAATATTAAAATAGTTTATTAAATAGTAGATACCAATTTATGTTTATATGTTTAGTTAATGGATCTCATTACTTAATTATAAATTATTGGGTGAGTAACGGACTTTGGCCAGGTATTTAATTTTTCTAATCTTACATTAGATACGAATAGGTATAAATTCTATTTATAGTGAAAAGCTATGTAATTTTTGTTTCAGGGATTTAAAAGTACAGTATAAAAATTTCAAAATAATATCTTTTACGACAACTTTAATTTAAAACAAATTTCATGGAATAAGCGTCATAAACAAGCCTGACAAAAATTTACAAGCGGACTATAAATCAAGCACACAAATCTGATGTATACGTGTTATCAGTAAAAGTGTTATCAATAAAAACTCGTTCATGAAAAAAAAATGACTATTTCAAATCGTCCCCGCAATATGCAATAGACTGTATCTGTGACTTGTTTATCATGATCGAAAAGACAAATCTTATTTTATAAAGTAATTGTAGAAATAAAATAAAGTTGTATATCTTTCTAAAAATTTTCAGAACTATATAGAGATTATTACTCGTTTTAAAATCTAGAATTTAATGTCAATCGGACTGTCACCGATCAGCTTAGAAATCGCGAATATAATGAATCAAAACTAATGAGAGTCATTTAAATTTTTTTCTGTCACGTCTGTTGTTTTTCAACTTATGACAGTAAAGGTTGTATTTATTATTAGTCTTTAATTATTTTAATTTTTCGATGCTCAGGTAAAGATTGTAGCAATCATCATGTCAATGTATTTATTAGGCTCTCTGCTTATAGATAAGATAGATTTATTTATTTATTTATTTTGATGGGGGGTGAGTAGATGAAGGAGTAAAATTCAAATTTTTCTGTATAAATTTGACAGATTTTAATACCGGAGCAAAAGTCTGTATTCGTAAATTCATTTAAAATGTCTTTAAAAACTTCAGGCGAAAGGCAAAAATCTCAAAACGGATTTTAGTAGACATCTAAATTTACTCTTTAATGAAATCATATTTGTTGAAATTTATTTTTCGACTGAGTGAAAATAATGCCTGGACCGGGAGTCGAACCCCAAATCTTTGACTTACAAGGTCAAGGCTCTACCAGTTGAGCTATCCAGGCCGTCAACCGCTGGACATTACTCACTCAGACAATCTTTAGGCAGAAAACATCCGGTCTATCATATAGATAGCTCGATAAAAATAAGCCGCAGGTAAAGGAAAACACCATTAAACAATGGGAGAAAGAAAAACAATATATTAAAATCACACAATCAAATGGTTGAGAAGAAAATCATATTTATTGAAATTTATTTTTCCGACTGAGTGAAAATAATGCCTGGACAGGGAGTCGAACCCCAGATCTTTGACTTACAAGGTCAAGGTTCTACCAATAGAGCTATCCAGGCCGACAACCGGTAGACATTACTCACTCAGACAAGTAAGTCAAAGACTTACGTAAGTCAAAGCTTATATAAATTTTTAATATCATCTTTTATTTATTTATTTTTTAATAACAATTATTTTATTGATTTGTATGTCAGAGAAGATCAGTATTTTTGGATCTGGTACATATATACCGAGTGTCCCATAAGTCTCTAGAGGATGTAAAAAATTATAAAAACTGAAGGAATTGGTAGATTTGAGCGCGATTTGCGAAGAGGTTATATTCGTGATGGGGATTTTTTTTTTTTTTTTCAGTGAAGAAACAAAATATTAGTTAAAATTTTCGTCGATAGAGGGTGAAGAGGGCAAATAATTTTTCACAAAAATGTGTGATTTGCGAGCAAATCACACATTTTTGTGAAAAATTATTTGCATGCAAATGTTTAAAGGCATAAAAATCCTATTCTATGTGTCCACCATTACCACAAATTACAGTTTGCAAATGAGTTACAACATCGCTAATTGCAGCTTCAGTTGGCGGTTCTTAACTGATGAAAAACATCTTCTCCAATAACGGTTTATCCACCATGTCAGCATTGCAATTCAAACCTGATGTATGCAAAAATAGGAGGCAAAACAAGAAATATGCTGTGTTAATTGTAAAACCGTGCAATTTATAGGACCCTCATTTGCATATTTCTCCTTACGTATCCGTGAAGCATCCTCTGTCGACGAAAAATATAACCTTTTTTATATTTACCAAAAAAAAAAAAAAAAAAATCTTCCTTCATCAGAATAACTTTTTCGCAAACTGCGTTCAATTCTACCAATTCTTTCAATTTTTGGGAATTTTTGAAATATCTACAAACTTATGGGGCCCCCGATACATAAAATATACAAAAACTTGAATTAATTTTACTTTTTTATCTATTTTATTTGTAAAAACGTGGTAAGGCACTGATTGCATTAAATCAAGTGAACTTCTTAAATGAAATAAAATGATGAAGCACTTTTTCTTCTAAGACGCACATATGTTTAATAAAACAACGATAAGCATGAATTATTTACAAAACAAAACTATAGTTAAAAATTAGTTTAAAAGTTTAACATTTTTCTCACACTATTAATGAAAAGAACTCCCTTTCTTAAGACAATAATGCTTAAGTGAGAGTGTGGAGAAATTCCTAAAACAATCTTTAAATAAAAATTGCATTATTCACGCATTTTTCCTTGCACGATTGTAAACGGAAAAAATGTTTTTAAAGATTTTGTAATATACATTTACAGAGATTCATATAAAAAACTTTGAAACATATTCCAATAAATCCTTTAGCTTATAGATGGAAACTAATTCACCTAAAATAGGTTTTTGATTAATTTCAACCTTTAAAATATTTTGTAATTAGTGTATACCTTATTTCTGCATCAATTTATTATATGTCAATTAAAATTAAAACAATATTTTATTCTTCATTTTAATAATATAGAATGGATTTTTGCATTTTTCTTAATTTTATACATCTATGTATATTGTGTATATCTATGTATTTTATTTATATTATGCATATCTTAACTAATTATACATATATTAATTATCTATATCTTAATTATACACCTTAGGCAGCAAACAGAAAAGAACGCCGACTTAAAATATATGTTGCATAAAAATAAATAAATAAATAAATAAATGAAAATAAATTCTTATTTTTGACATTAATTCACTAATTTTTATGATTTTTAGCTATTTTTAATTCCAAAATAATTAAAACTATTTCAGAAAATGTTAAAGCACAAGAAATGCTTTTCTTAATGCTGCTAAATCAAGGTGAAACAAAGTATAATAAATGTTCTGCATCTAATTCTGTTTCAGCTCCTGGATCATACGATGTTGAAAAAGCTGATAAGAAAATACATGAATCATCTCCTGCATATTCACTGGGAGTCAAATACAAAGAACCAAAACCAGAAGAAATACCTGGTATATTCACTTATTCTAAAAATATTTTCAATGTACTATTTTACCTGTATTTATTTCGATAAAATAGAAATTTCTTTTAGTATTATTGCACATACTAATAAACTTTTATTATTTTTAATATATATATATTGTAAGAATAATTTAGTACAGAATGTGCTTTAGATGTTTGCAATCAAATTACAGTGATTAAAACTAGTATACAATAACATAGCTTGCGTTTAATTTATTACATTTGTACAATTTGATCAACTTCTTGTAAAAAATAATATTTAATCAATTATACAACGAATACATTTCATTATGTAAGTGTTAAAATTTTAAGATTTATTTAATTTAATTTAATACAAACTGTATATAAAGTTCAGTTCCCTTTTTCTCTATTCAGTCATTTTGCACGGGTAACTTGATCAGAACATAATTCACTTCGTACATCCATCCCTGAGCCGGGACTAGAAATGATTCTGTTAAATAAGAAGAAAATGTTCATACATTTTATAAAATTCTATTTTTAAGTAAAGCCTTTTATAAGTTTTAATTTAAGCATTCTACTTTTCCAATGTTTATAACATAAATAATCTGGTGTGTCACTCACACGACTTTCTCTTACTCTGTGGCCCACCAGCGGCCGAGCGGTTCTGCGCTCAAAGCTGGTAGATGGGAGGTGCCGGGTTCGATCCCAGGTCGCGCTCATCGACCTAGCCGTTCGGAGTTTTCCGTGGTTTCCTCCGAAACTCGCGTAAATACGGGCTAGGACCCTTTAGAAAGACCCCCACGGAGGGCATTCCCCCTATAGGCCTAGGACACATAAGGAGTCAATCGGCCTTAATCCTCCAACCAACCAACCAACCTTACTCTGTATTTCAATACTATAAAGATAGATTTCAGAATAGGTAGTAAGATTAATAAGGTAAGGTAATAAGTATCAATCTACTTAAATTTTTTTTAAATGGTTTAGGAACAATTTTATTTGACATATAATTATGTGTAAAAGAGGCTACTACGGCCCTCAACCCCCCTTTCAATTATAGTGCTTACATTTAATTATATATTTTCTAATTCAAGGTTGTTATTAAGTTGCCTTTAAACTTGCTAATATTAATCATATTTTTACAATAACAACCTAATACGAATTTCAAAATACGAAATTGGAATTTTCTGCAGTTATTTATTTTTAAGTTATGCTAAAAACGGACATACATACCGTTCAATCGTGAAAAATTGGGCTTTCGTATTCAGAGTACCTGAAAATGTGATATTATACAAAAAAGAAGAGCTGAAAATAGAACTTCAAAATATGCTTTGTTTACAATATCCGCATCAATAATAATTTTTTCTTCTTGAGCATTGCTCATCGACATAGTAATATGTAGCAAAGCACTTCCTTCAATTATATTCAATAAAAAAGAATGTTTAGCTTAATTTTGAGTAGCCCTATATATTGTCTGTAAATTATATACATATATATATATATATATGTATGTATAATTATATTTATATAACATTGTATACTTAAATTTCGTTTTCTATGAAAACCATCTAACACAAAATGAAATACATTACAGCAATTTCGAAATAGAGCTTTAATACATCCAAATTGTTCGAGTAGCCCAGAAAATGAATGATGAATGATTTCCATACCACAAACTTTACATAACATGCTTATGTGCTCATAAAAAATATGTAAATTCCATTTCGCTTCCGGCAGACTACAGATGTTACATTGTACTTTCCAGAACTTTCCCCTATAGATGTAATGTATTTTAATTCTCTTGGATGGCCTGTGCATGAACAATTTGCTTGATTTCAATGAAAAGTTTCGTGTAACATCATTATATAGTACAAATTTAGAATACCGAGTTTCAAGTTCCTGCTACTATTTGTTCTTGAGATATGTTGATAACAGATATACACACAGATAGTCACACAGACACACACACAGACCAACTGCTAAAAACATGATTTTCGGATTCAGGGGACCTATAGACTTGTAAATATAACATAAACTCAATTTCGAAAATTTGACCCAAAAACTATACTTTCTGTTCCACATATATGGGTAAAAGAAAGTAAAAAAGGTTACAATTTTACGTGAGTTTAAACGTAATATAAATATAAATATTTCGTACCTCATCATCCATATAGTTGAAAAATCTTCTACTTTTTGACGAAATATAGCTGGATGGTGAGTGGCTGGATGGTGAACGGTAACGACCTTCAGTTGCTGCGTTCGAATTCCAGAACGGCATAGAAGTTCGTAATAGTCTTAAATCTACGTTAAGCCATAGAAAACAGTTTAATGAGCAGTAATATGTATAAAAAGACTGTAGATTAAGAATTCCTTATCTGATGAAATCTAATTTCTGACATTTAACAGAGCTATTACTATTTTCCGAGAAACATTGTTATCTTATTTACATTTTTAATTTATAATTACTAGCATTCTCTTTTCAAATTGGGGAACTTTTTAAAATTTTTTGTTATCATTGCAGCTCCTGGTTCTTATGACATTGAAAAAGCAGAAAAGCGGGTTGTTGAGTCATCTTCGGCCTATTCTTTTGGCATTAAATACAAAGATCAGAAAACAGATGATATTCCAGGTATTAATCTATTTCTCTCTCTCTCTCTTTTTTTTTTTTTTTTTAATTACTTTCAGTTTTTGATTCATGTTCATCTTTGAGTTTGAATTAGTAGTTTCTAAGAAAACAGTAAAAACTGTAGAAACATTCAGAAATTTTTTCGGTCGAAATATTTAAGACCGACTCTTTAGCAAGCCGGTGCAGTTTTGATGTTGCAGTTGCAACTGTTGCGATTTGGAATAATACAATTATATTTCATTTAGAGGGCTATCCTTATGTAATTTTTTTAATTGAATTTTTTTTCCATTCATGAAATAAATTTTGATTTCTTTAAAAAAAAATTTTAATCAAATTTGAAACAAAATTCCAAATCTTTCTTAATATAATAATAATAATAATAATAATATATGTGTGTATGTATGCTATTTTTTTTTTCTTTTAATTACAGCTCCAGGATCATATGACATTGAAAAGGCAGAAAAAAGAGTTCACGAATCATCTTCTGCTTATTCATTTGGTATTAAATACAAAGAACAAACGGCAGATGATATCCCAGGTAATATTTCATCTCTATTTCTTTTACACTTTCCAACCAGCATTAACATTAATTGCATATTTTTTACTTTAGATGAAGACAAATAAACTTAAAAAAAAAAAAGTATTTTATGTTGATTAAATCCTAATATATTCGGCTTAATATGTATTTTACTGTGCCTTTGAGTATCTATAATTTTAACAATTATTCCAAAATACTCATCAATTGTTAGTATTAATCGTAATTTTCACATAAATAGCATCCTACAAAACTTTCTTCTGCGCACTTAATCACATTTTTCCTGTTCTATTGTAGTAGTAGAATAGAAAACGTAGGAGCTATTCTATGATATTTCTATTCATTCTATGGTAAACCTCTTATGGCTTGTATATTGGGCACATTACGCGTCAGAAAAATTTCTTCGAACAATTCGAAATCTACTACATACGATACAACATGACATCACAGATGATGCGCAGTATATTTTTAAACGAGATTAATTTTTATTTATATTTTTATTTATTCATGTATTGATTCATGTCAAAAATGTATTTTCTGATATTATATATACATCCAATTGTGTTAGTGAATCCTTTCTTTCAAAAGCTTCTGTAAGAAAGAATATAATGTTAATCTATATTTTGTGCCTTTTAAAGGGCTTGTATAGATAAATTACTGTATATCATTGCTAATTTTGTCTATTTTAAATGTGATTCTGTAAGGTATGAGTGGCATCGAGTTGAAAAAGTAAAGGTCACCAGTTGAATTTAGTATTGAAAGTAGTCTAAAGTGATAATGTCGAGTCGAGTTTAAATGTTCGGTTGCGAATGGGAAGGTGTCTAGCTGGATTCAGGATATTTTGGTAGTGTTGTGCGGGAGAGAGCTGGTTGGAAGTGTCGAGTAGAGGTGCATCTGAGTTGGCATGGAGTGTCTCTAGTTATTGGTTAGGTAGTTTGACAATTTAAGAACAGGTTGGTTGGTTGGTTGGGTTTTACTTCGCACTAGTGCTGCGCAGATGGGCAATTGGAGACGGTCTGGGACACAACCCTAGAGGTGGTCCGGAGACATGCCATCACAATTTTGATCCTCCACGGAAGGGATGGCTCCCCCGCTTCGGTAACCCCCAGAGGTATAATTTTTGATGGGAACATGGAGGACATTGCGGCCACGACACATTTTACGTGCACCAGCCACCATTAGTGTACACGACGGTCTTTGGCCGGCTCGAGTACCGAACCTGCAATCTTCCAATTACGAGGCCGGCGCTCTACCGACTGGGCTACCGCGGCCCATTTGAGAACAGGATCTACGTAGATTGTGAAAGGTGGGCAGAAATTGAATGTGAGTAGCTTTAGGAGAAGTATTTTGGAATAAAGGGAAATGAATAGTTTTTTTAAGGTAAAGTCTTTAAATAGAGTGCTTAATGGAACATTTTTTCTTTTTAATGGAGTGTTCTTTTAATCGAAAGAGATCTAAAAAGTGTTTCGGCCGGCGATAGTTCTTCTTTATTAAAAGTTAAAGTTCCCGAGTGACAGTTGGGGAGAGCGCAATCTGCTACAGTAGTGAGAAAAGTTTTTGATATATTCTAAATTGCATTATTGTATAATTAAGTCTATTTACGAGTTTTTCCACGTCCCGAGTCCTTCGTTTCCTTTATAAGTTAAAATAAAAGTTAATGTGATAAAGTATCTGGTTCTCTCTATTACTATTTAACTTGGCAGTCATGAATGAAACAGGTATTCAAGTTGACATAGCAAACCAAACATTACAATTCTTAATCTAGTTTTCTAGTAATAAATAAAAAAAAAAAAAAAAATATGTAAGTCCATAAATTACAAGATACTCGCAATAAATTTTTCGTTAGGTGAACAAAGTATTCACGATTACAGACCCTAAGCAAATGCTGCGAGGTTTTTTTTTTTTTTTTTTTTTTTTTTCAACTATGGTGCAAAATTATTTTTTGATTATAACTATTCAACACCAGTCCTCAGGGGCATTTTTCGCTGCTATAAGGTTTCGAGTCCCTTTCACTTATACTGCAAAAATCACGAAATTATTAACAAAATACAAATTATAAATTCTTTTTCAAGAAATATTGTTCATTAAATGCTTTGTGATCTTATAGGCATATATTAAATTTAGTTGAAATGGAAAATGTCCCTGTTATTTATTATTGTTCTGAAAATTTATCTTTGTGATTTTCTGTTAATAGAAATGAATTTTACATATACTATTTTTTAAAATTAAAATTGAGTTCTTTTTTATTTTTAATTATTTATTTTATTTTAATTTAATGTTTGCAGCCCCAGGATCTTATGACGTTGAAAAAGCTGAAAAAAGAGTTCTGGAATCGGCATCCGCGTATTCATTTGGTATAAAATATAAAGAACAGAAGACGGATGAAATACCAGGTAAAATATTTTCCACTAAATACTTCAAGCGTTTCGTAATCGAGATATATTAATTCATTTATCACAAGTTCAAGAAAAAATTCCCCATCTTGGCAAGAAACATGAACGATCGGTGATTTTGTCTAATAATATAATTTTAACGAATAATGCGAAAATATTAAAAATATTATTTTCTTTTTCTCTTTAAAAAATTTTTTTTGAAGAATAGCAGTACATGTCAAGTTTTATTTTTAAAATTCATTTTTTTATTAGTTAAATCTCGTCGTCCTTGCCGTTCGGAGTTTTTCATGGCTTTCTCCGAAACTTGAGTAAATACGGGCTAGGACCTCTTAGAAACCCCCCCACGTAGGACACTCCTCCTCAGGCCTAGGACCCTAGTGCAGTTAATCGGCCTTCATCCCAACAACCTAACCCTTTATTAGTTAAAGATGAAAATTATTAACTAATAATAATTATATAATTCTTAGTGAAACGAATTACTTGTTTTTTATCCTTTGTATATAACATTTTCCTTAATTTCCTTTATATTATCATTATAAATTAGATATAGTCTAAATAATTAAGCTGTTGTACTCTGTGATATAAATTTAAATTTAGCTTTCATTTGTTTCAGCTCCCGGTTCTTATGACGTAGAAAAAGCTGATAAGAAGATTCACGGATCATCGCCAGCATTTTCCCTAGGCGTAAAATACAAAGAAGCAAAACCGGAAGATATTCCTGGTAATATTTGTTATAATATATTGACTATTGTATGTAATTAAATAATACATGTTTTTTTTTTTATATATATATATATGATGCATTTGTCCTAGATATGAGTTAAAGCTCCAAGTTTAAGATTTAAGATATACTGTATTCTCTTTCTTATATTAAATAAATACAAAGAGAGTACGGTTTGAGGAGTAAAGTTTTATTACTTAGATACCAAATAAATTAAATCGAAATGGGTCTCTATGAATTTATTCATTTTATAATTTGGTCATAGTCAACAAGGAATAATTAATTGAAAGCAATTACACAAACACTAAGTTGACGTTCTCTTTTACTATGCCTATTTTTCTAAAGATTATAAAGAAAGAAATTTGAATAAAAATTCAATAGTTTCTATCAGAACATTTTCTGAATGTAATTATTTCATGTTTGGAGGTTACATTTTAAAAACTTGCTAGGAGATTCTTTCTCATGAAGGAAGAAGCAATACAATGGCTTCTATCCTTTATCACATAAGTTAGAATTTCGTGAAAACGCGTGAGACACTCAAAAGTAGTATTGTTCTTAGCATATATTTACTTAAGACATCCTTCACAAAATTATGGTTGTAACGACCACTTCACTAAAAAAAAATATATATACCGCTTTCATCTAGAACGAATAGGTGGTCCTTTTCTAAATCCCTAAACTAGAAATATAGATTTCCGAGCTATGAGTATAAGGCATGCCAATACACTGAGGAGAAATTTTGTAACTGGCATCTAGAATCTAAATTGTGGCTGTAGAAAAAATAGTTCGATGTCATCCTTATAAATTTCTTATAAAAACTTTTCTAGACCCCTTCGAAAGCGAATTTTAGAGACCTCAATTAGAATTCTTGAGCGTTTGCCTGTATTATCGAGGACAAACCTATTTGAAAATATTCCCAAATAAATGTGAAAACAAGTGGCGTGTTTCAGCAGCTATAATCTTGATTTATGACCCAATTCAAGAAAATCAAGCGAGAATTTCTCGTAATACAAAAGATTTAGAATATTGTTTCACCATCTAGAAATGTGTAGATTAGAAATTCTCGACCAATTCGTCTATTCAGTTTATTGGCGTGCCTTATACGCATAGTTCGGAGATCTATATTTCTAGTTTAAGGTTTTAGAAAATGAACTTTTATTCATTCTAGATGAAGGCGGTATATTTTTTTTTTTCTCAGTGTTGATCCAAAAGTTACGAAAGCCTTTTCGATTATATATTATTATTATTATTATTATTTATAAAATAAATGAAAGAAGTATTCTTAATTTAATGAGATTTTTTTTTTTTTAATCTACTTTTCATTTTTACCAGATTTTAAATCAGGTATCGAAACGTAACACCAAAATATTTACATGTTGATAAAACATATAAAACACAGCACTTCACACGTTAAAATCCAAGTCGAAAGACTTAGTTCAAAAGTTCACAGTATAAAAGGTAGAACGTCACGTGGATTTTAACGTGTGAAGTGCTGTGTTTTATATGTTTTATCAATTTGATTTATACACGTGTTGAAAACAATTGCTCATCCAATATGACAAAAACAGATTTACATGTTATATTTATTCAGTTCCTCATCATCCAGTAGGTATAAAGAACTTGAGTAGTCGTGAAAATTTTAAACCTCGATTCCCCCCCCCCCCCCTTTTTTTAGAGCTTTTAGGCGTGCAGAATTCTATGAATTCTAAAATCCTACAACGAATGAAATGGCTGCCTCTAGTTTAATCAGCTTTTTGTTTTGTTAGTTAGTTTATTAAATTTTTGCGCATTATCTCAACAACGAATGACCGTAAAGAAGGCGGATCAGTTTTTAAAGTATCATTTATAATACTGCATAAACATTATTAAATAGGAACGAATATTCTTCTTTGAAATATTTGTAAGTTATTCGAAATTTAAAATTTCTTTTAACATGGGAGTGGTAGTGGGTGGATTTTTACGTCGCACTAGCACTATACTATGGGCAATTCTTTTAACAAGGAAAAATAAGGCATAAATTTCGTATAAACATGCATTATGGGAATTATTTTTATTGTAAAGATGTCAGACCAGTTTTGAAATATCATTTATATTACTAGCTTGAATATTATCCAACACCAACATTTTACTTAAAAACCTTCTTTAATTATTCGAAATTAAAGATTAAGGCTAAAGATTAGGGGTAAAGAGGACAATTTGTCACATAATCTTGTTTACAGTATACAAACTGCACTGATACATACAGTATACAAACTGCACTGGATTATAGTATTACAAACTGCACTGATTTCACGAAAAATTAAAATATGAAAATCATCCTACTAAAATTAATCAGCAAATTAAAATATACATGGAGAAACACAACAAATATACATGGAAGAGAGAAGGAAAAGAAGAGTCTTGTGGGCGGTGTATTTTAATTTGATTGAAATTATATCATATCATTGCTCTTATCAAGAGTATTGTATAACCTATGGTAGAAATTTATTAGAATAAATACATGAATGTGAAAAAGAAGAGAGTCCATATATACCAGGAAAAGACAGTTGATGAGGAGATCCCATCTATGCTAATTAGCTTCATAATATAATCGAAATTTAAGTCGATACATTATCTTTTCCTTAAAAAGTATAATTCATATTGTAATTTCATCTTAATTATTTTATTAACTGCGTTAATATTCCGGTATATTTATCATTAACTTCTAGAAAACAATTTATTATGTCATAGAAAATATTTCATTGAAATTTGACGCTTTTTTTTTTTTTTAAGAGTTTTAATATTCCCTGTTAAAATATTTTGTGTTAAAAATGTGAAGTCATAATTTACAATAATTAGATATTAAATTTTACGCATCCAATAAAAACATTTATAAAGCAATAATTTTGTAAAAAATCATGGATAAATTTATTATTTTATACACACCTTTACAGCGCCAGGATCATACGATATTGAAAAAGCCGAAAAAAGAGTTCATGAATCCTCTTCTGCTTACTCATTTGGCATTAAATATAAAGAACAAAAGACCGACGACATACCAGGTAATTAATTATCATCAATTAATTATTCTCAATTATCTTCAATTTTGCTATTTTAAAGTATTGCAAGTCACAAATATCAGGTTTTAAGGGTAATCAAATTTCTGATAATTCCGGAAAAAAAAAAAAAAAAAAAAAAAAATTAGTTGTAGTTCGTTTAGAAGTTTTCATTTTGCCTATTTTGAGAGAAAATTAAAAGATTTAAATAATTTAAAATAATTTAATTAAAAAAAAAAAAAAGAGTTTAAATAAATTTTAGCAATTGTTGAAAAACTAATACTATCAAAATTAATGTTTATATTGCTTTTATTTATTTATTTATTTTGTTGATGTTTAATACCGTTTAAATCCTTTATTATTATTTCATTTTAAGATTAACTTTTTCCTGTGTAAATATAAATTAATAATGAAAACAACATAAAAATTAATGTTCTTTGTACAAGGCTCAAATGTATTTTTATTTTTATTTATTTATTTATTTTTTCTCAGTAAAATAACAAGATATTTTCTGATTTCTAATTTGTAGCACCCGGATCATATGATGTTGAAAAAGCCGATAAAAAGATTCACGAAGCATCTCCAGCGTTCTCACTGGGTGTGAAGTACAAAGAACCGAAACAAGAAGAGTTACCCGGTATTGCATTTTGTAACTAAGTGTTTTTTAACAAGATATTTTCTAACAAAATCTTAGAAAATATCTTGTACCGTTAATGGAGGATATTTTCTAACTATATATTTGAAATTATTTTAATGCTGATTATTAATATAATGACTGTTATTTTGGTATAACTGATTTATTGATATATTGGTCATTCTTTTTGTGTTATAGCTCCTGGATCATACGATGTTGAAAAAGCTGATAAAAAGATTCACAAATCTTCACCTGCATACTCATTGGGTGCTAAATTTAAAGAATCAAAACCAGAAGAAATCCCTGGTAATGCATATGCTTTTCTTCTAATATACTAGATAATTATGCCAAAGCCATATATTTGTCAAAAATGTAAAAATTATATTATAAATAATTCTACATTTTGTTAACATAAAATTTTAATGATTATTTTCTGTCAGAAGTAGACAACTCATGGGGGTAAAATTCCAAAATAAAACTATAGAAAAATATGAATAATACTACATCTTTTATTGTGTAATTGATACCATAACGATGTCTACATAAATAATGTCCTTACCCACTTGAATATAATTTTAACCGTTTCAAGGCGATGGGATATATTATTTCCACCTAATTTTAATTTCCATCTGTAAGAATTCATCCAAGAATTTTTCAATATATTTTTACTTTTATCAACATTGGCCATAACAGTCTTCCTGACGAGTCATGAACCCTTTAGGAGCTACTTTCACCGCTTCCATTGCTCTGCGAGTGTGGCCAGGAGGGTACCCTGGAAGGAGGGGCATGCGTATTTCTTCTGTTCAATAATTTCCTCTCACCATCCCATTAATCCTCGTATTAGACCTGTCAACTGGTTCTCAAATAATTTAGAAAGACCCCTCCTCCATAAAAAAAAATAACAAGCATCTATAAGATCTTAATTGAGATCTCAGTAATAACTAATTAACTATTGTAACTATAACATTGCCCGCTCTTAGTAGCCTTCATTTTCTATGTGCCTGTTAAAAATGGAAGAGTGCGCGTGCATTCTTCCTCTAGCCGATTTTTGGTGTTAATCCCCAAGCGGGACATCAGGCTCTCAATGCACTTTTTAGTAGAGCGGTACCAACGCTTCAAGAGTGCCAGCATTTCACCGCTAGTCGATTCTTGGTGTCATTCCAGAAGGAGGGATCCAGGTGCTCTATGTACAACAAGTATATTGTCTTGACTTTTCAAACCCTAATTTCTACCACCATGGACCCGAAATTCTCGTTAGCTGAATTTCTGTTTTCGGGCTATACTTTATTTAAGACAGTGAATTCTTTAACGAACTCTTAATTTTCCAAAAGAGCTATGCTGTAATCCCTTAATTTATGCGGTCCTTGACTTTAGAGAAATTGTTTCCAGTGCCTACGACTTTTTTTCCCCTCCACACTTGTGGCATCTCTGTAGCCACTTGTCGTGAGGGAAACTTTTTCCCAGCCATACCTAATTCAACTTTCTCTTCTTAATTGTAGGTTCTCCAGTCGCCCTTGTCGGGTAGGAATTTTTTATTTTATTTATTTGTTTATGTTTGGGCTTTTGCTGCCCTCTCATCGGATGAGATTCATATCCGGCAGAATTTCTAATTTCTAATTTTTCTTTCTTTCTTTCTTTTTTTTTTTTTTTTTAAATGTAATAAAGAACTGGGGAGGCTTAAGATCGCTCCAAATCACTCCATAGAGATAAACGGCCTCCTTCCTTTATTTATTTATTTATTTATTTATTGGGAAAAACTTAATTTATATCTTTGCTTCAAAGTTTGCTAATGAGTTCTGGTGGCTTTCGGTATTATAAAAGAATTAAATTGCCCATAAAAGAGTTAAATGATTAATAAGACCATGATATTCTTTTAGATATTTAAATAACATAGAATAAAAAACATATTTGTTAATAACAAAAATCAGCAAAATCGTACTTTTCATCTTTTTTTTTTTTTTCATTGCTTTGGGATTTGCTAACATATTTTTTTTTTTTTTTTTTTTTAATACACTGAATTTAGAAATGCTTGTCTTTTCTTCTTATCGCGTAATTTATCTTCACAAAGTAAAGATAAAATAAGAAGAATTGACAGTGAAGTTATAACAGTAAATCGAAACTCTTTTCGAGTAAAATACATTAAAACAGGTCATTATTTACACATTATTTTTTCAATATCTCTGTTTCTTTACATCGAAGCTCCATTAAGAGTTTCTTCGCTTGTGCACGGTTTGAGGGCACAGCTGTATACATATTCCAACCACAATCTGCTAAATATTAACGCTTCATCGGTCTGATACTTCCTTTCTATTTCTTTGATGTCCTTGATAAAATCGCTGTCCTTGTTCTTCTTCTCCATTTTACAAGGCCTAGAATTTCTCGAAAATAACTGAGATGGAAGTTAAGAAAGCGGAGTTTTAAGTTTCTTTCTGTCAAAAAATCCCATTCTCTGTCAAAATTGTACGGAATGGAAATTTTTTAACAATGTTTTCTTAATCACCACTCAAAATTACGTCAGGAAAACACATCCCTTTGAAGAAAAAGTTTCATCGCAGACTTGTGTAATATACAATCATTTAAAAGTTTTTTTCAATAAGATATTGGTAACAAAGTGGTGAATTTTTATGCATTTATTTATCAAATGAGTTTTGTGTAATGTAGTACATTTCTTTTCGTATAGCCCCTGGATCATACGATGTTGAAAAAGCTGAAAAAAGAGTCCACGAATCCTCATCTGCCTACTCATTTGGTATAAAGTATAAAGAACAAAAGACAGATGAAATACCAGGTAAAATATTAATAATATAGACAGCAATTATAAATAAATCAGCTTTTTCTAATGCAAACTCATAGCCTTAAAAAAAATTACTGTAATTAAGTTTATGTCAATCAACTTACAACAGTTTTATCAATCAACTTAAAAACTTTTGAAATATTTATCAGCCTACATGTTAGCCTACTTTAGAATTATAAAGGTGTGCCTATTCAAGATTTTTCATTGACTTTAAGCTCAATACATGATATTTTACGTAACTGAAAGGTAACTGAAAGGTAACAAATAAGTAAATAAATAAATATAAATAATGGTAACAAGACTTACTCAATTTTCCTATAGCATACCCCTCTTTTAAATTTTGAATCGAATATCGTATTTATTAACGTTCATTCATAACTGTAAATTATTTCTTAATAAAACTAAAGATCTATCATTACATTGAACTAAACGCAATAAATATTTATTACATTTTATTTCACTTTTTCATCTAGCTCCTGGTACGTATGAAGTTGAAAAAGCTGATAAGAAAATCCATGAATCTTCGCCTGCTTATTCACTAGGAGTAAAATACAAGGAACCAAAACAAGAAGAAATACCTGGTAAAGATTTTAGTTTGCTGTTGATAGTTTTAATTATATTGAATTATACTATTAAATTTGTTTTATGATTTTTACAAGAGATTGAAATCTAAAATAATTGCACTGTTTAATAATATTGTTATTGCCCTCATTTTATAAACTTAAATATATTATGATTCTTTACATAACTGAATTGTCGATATGAGCATAAAATAAAATTTTATAAAAATTGTTTTTAAATACATTAAAAAAAAAAAAAAATGTTTGACATAGTTTTGTTATGAGGAAAGTAGTACGAATAAATTTCATATAATATTTTTATTTGGGGTACTACGTTTTTACCATGATTTTATTAACTCGCTGTCTTGTTTGTTTGTCCAGTACAGATCTTGCAATCGAATTTTAACTAACTTCCTGACTATGACTAGCTAGACATTTGAAACTTTTAGAATAGCTCAGAACACGATTTTAACGCAATACCTCGAAGCCCGATTTTTGAATTTTTGATTAGTTTCTTTTAATTAATTAAAATCTGAAAACAATAACCTCCTAATAACTTTAAAAATAGCCATTTAAATATCAGCTTTAATTTAATTGTTGCAAAAAAAAAAAAAAAAAATACGTGTTCATTTTCTTTCGACATAAAAATAAATACATTAAATTAAACGTGAACATCACAAAATTATAAAAGTTAAATTAGGCATCTCACAAAATTTGACGTCATAAGTTTAAAACATTTTCTACACATTGATAAAGTGCTAATGTAGTTCATGATGCTAATATATGTTATTCTAAAACGATTAATATTTTATTTTTAAATCCAACGTTGTTTTATATCGCTTTCAACTCGCTTTCTTGTTAATACATAGAATTGTCAAGTTTATATTATTCAACAGAAAATTTAAAATCATGGTATATATATATATATATATTTTAACTTATAATTATTTTTTCTTTTACTTACTGAATTTTATACACATTATTTGTTAATTATTCATACTGTTGAGAATTAAAATTAATTAATAGTTTTCATTTTCCAATATTCATTATAGTGTCAGTAGTAAGATTTATTAATAAATTTAATTGAACGTTCCTCTTTGAGATTTTTATTTTGTGTTTAATTATTACGCATATCTAAATTCCATTGCATTTTATCATATACTATTATTCTACTTTTAAGTGACATGGAAAAATTGGTGTCATTCAAAATCATATATACCTTGTAACTGACTGCCAATTGTGCATGTAAAAATATTTTTTGTGCTAGAATTTTCTTACTTCTTGCAAGAAATACTCAGTTTATAAGTTGCGTTATACTTTGGTTAATGAATGTTTCATAGTCATAAAATAAATTTCATAAGTTATAACTGAGATATCCCTGTAAAATTTGATATCTGAGTAAAATTGAATGTTTTGACTTTCATAGTAACGTTCAGCAATATTAGTCTATTAAACGAATACTTAAATAGAAATTTACTGTCATTTAAGCGTAACTCTTACATATTTAAATTTTAAAGCTTCTTAACACCAGAAAATCTTGCATTAGTCTTGCTTTTGCCTCCAAGGTTTTTGCACCTGACGAAGAACCCTCATGCCTTTTCGAAACGGATAGTGCAAGCATTTATTTTATTGTGTGAAGAAGTTTTAAAGTTTAAATATTTATTGTACACCAGCTCTTTAATTTGTATTTACATAAATCTTACAAAACAAGACTTATGAATAAATTATATATTTTTTAATGTAGTCAAACAAATAAATGCTCAATAGCATGTAATTTTATTATGTAGGTCAAACTTTAAACAATATGTTAAATTCATTTATATCTCCATGGTATATTTCAAACAGATACCAAGTTTCAAAATGATATTTTAGTTAAGACATGTGCGTTTATCTGAAATAGATCATATAATTTATGACCAACTAGCATATTTGTAAAAGTTTTCAAAATCATTTTTTCTTTGAAAAAATAGCGTTTCTCTTATCAAATCCTTTCTCAAGTCTAATATCGTTTGAATAGAAATTTCTGTGTTAGTAATTTTCATAAGATTATACTCACGTATGTTCACTGTATATAAAAGTTATACCCTTTTAAAATAATATGAGTTTTCTACAAAGGATAATTATACAATGCGAACAAAAAATGTTTAATGTGATTTATATTGTAAATAAATTTATACTTAGAAATCGCTTTATGCTTTTGAATTGGTTGAATAGCAATAACATAAATTATCAGGGGGTTAGATAGATTGGATTATTACTGATAGAGATAGATACTTAATTTTTATTTGTTATTAAGACCTTTTATTTTTATTTTGTTGTTATTCTTAAGACCGTCCCATCCACAGCTATATATTTATCCCAGTTTTCTTGAACTATCGAAGACCGTCATTATAGAACTCAGAAGAGTGCACCAAAAGGGGATTTACTTCATTGTATGGTTTCCTGAATCCAAACAAATAAATATTAATAGCGTAATTGATAACTTTATGTTCATCAGGATAAGTTAATATCCAGCATAAATTTCGTCTGAATACTTTGGTTACTTTACTGTAATAATTAAAACTTTACGATACTCTCTGGTATGAAACAAAGAAATTTTGGGGGTTATTTCAATTTACGGCTTTCTGAAATCAAGCAAATCAATATTAATAGCAAACAAAATAATAAGTTTTATCCAGATAGCAATAAGTCGAATTTTACGAAACCACTTCATAACATAAATAATTGCCGATTTTTCCTGACGGGGAAAAAATTGTAATGCTCAGTTATCATTAATGTATATTATATATACAGAAAAATGTTTTATTTCAGTCATAGTCATATAATAAACATAATCTTGATACACGAAGATTGACTATGCAATTCCGTTGAGATTATTCCATAGTGTACCCCATAGCTCGTAAATATAAAAGTGGTTATATGTGTAGAATGAGCCAATGAACAAAATGTAGTTATGTATGGAGTTTGTTGGGAAATATAGAAAAGTTTTACATCGGGGTGACTCTATATCCGAATTTCATTGTAATTAACTTCTCATGACATATTATTTAAAAGACCAGCTAATTTTTAAAATTTTAATTTTAATTATAAAATTTTTAATTAAATTACTAGTTTTGAAAGATTTATTATTCTTTAGGAATGTAATATATTATATTTGTTGTTTCTTATAGCTCCGGGATCATATGACGTTGAAAAAGCAGAAAAAAGAGTTCACGAATCATCTTCGGCTTATTCTTTTGGTATTAAATACAAAGAGCAAAAAACAGATGAAATACCAGGTGAAATTTTTACTTTGTAATTATTAAAAGATATATATATATATATATATATATATATATATATATATTGGTAATAGGTCATTTTTAGCCTGCAAAACTTTGTAACTAACTCTTGAAATGAAAATTTTGATATTTTATTATTATTACACTACATAATTTCTATTTCTAAATTATTTTAAGAATGGAAGGTTAAAAATAAACATAACAGTTTTAGATTTACTACGTAACTATTTAAAAATTTATGCTTTAAATTTTTCGTTTATCATTTTATAATCAAATTTTGTTTTAAAAGTTCCTTTTTTGTTTCATTGTATGAAAAATAAAAAAATAGCCTACTAAGGAGGAAATCAAAATATTCTTAATGCAAAATATTAAGGGAAAATCAGTTTACTTTCAAGATTTTACTTCTGTTTCCTTCGAAATTTAAGTTTATACATATTTGAAAATCGTTTTATTATTATTTAAAGCAAAACATGCATAATATGTGATTTATATTTCTTATACAGCTCCAGGCTCATATGATGTTGTAAAAGCTGATAAGAAAATTCATGAATCTTCGCCTGCATATTCGCTAGGAGTAAAATTCAAGGAACAGAAACCAGAAGAAATTCCAGGTAAACATACTGTACTTTTCCTGTTTATTTTTTTTTAACTACTAGGAGTCTTTACCGCCTGCTCCCAAAACCACAGAAAATTCTGAATGGCTAGGTCAACTAACGTGACCTGGGATTGAACTCACCAGTTTCCGTCTACCACTTTTGCTTCATATGACGGAAATATGAACCGCAATTGGGTAAAACGTTCCTCAAACAATCCACGAGTAATACGAACCCGTTGACAGGAAATACTAACTTTAAATTTATTAACATTATGAAACTACACTGTAAAAAACATGTCCTATTTGCTGCCAGAAATTCTCTGCAATTTGAGAAAAGACACGTAATTTACGAAAAAATTACGCTGTCAGAACGTATTTTCTCAAATTACAGAGAATTTCTGGCAGCAAATAGGACATGTTTTTTACAGTCTATAGAAAAGATTACGGAGTTTTACCAAGCAGATAAAATGCAGTTTCTAACTCAATAATTTATTTTGACAAAAAAAATCCATATGCATATATCTCAAATCAGCTCATCACAGCGAGATTTATGATGCCTCATTGTTCTATGTTAGATTCCGAGATAAATTAATTAACGTTGTTTACAATTATTACCGTAACTGGTAAACATTTTAATCGTAGTACTTGGGTCATGATAAGTTATGTAATACTTATAAGTACTTATTTCTATAAGTTTCTACTTTTTAAAACTTATAGTTGTATTTAATAATCCAGTTGAGTTTCTTAAGCTGATACCGTACTGTCAGGAAAAAATATTCTCGTTTGGTGTTTATGTTTCCTTCTCAATAAATCACATTGAATTCTGGGGAACAAACCTTATACATATATTTATAGAATTTCTATAATGACTGAAGTAATAAATTTGTAGATGCATATTATAAAGAAAGCTATCCTCAGAAAATTTCAACTCCTGATACTGTGGTTTAAGGAATTTTAAAAACACATAACTTCTGTAATAATACTTACAAAACTTTGAATAAACACGATAAAATGCGAAAACATCGTAAGAAATGTTTACCGCTTTGACTGCTGTACTTCTGCCTACTTTGTTCGCCTGACGAAGGGTCGTGTGCTCTTTCGAACCAAAACAATTGTTGGTGGTTACCGCTTTGACTGCTGTACTCGTGCCTACTTTGTTCGCCTAACTTCGTGTGCTCTTTCGACCCGAAACAATTGTTGCGAGGTTTTTGCATTTTATGGTGTTTATTCAAAGTTTTGTAAGTATTATTTTACAACGCCAGTTCTGTGGTGCTTTCTTATTAACATAACTTCTGTACCTATATCGTCATCTTATTTTGAGTTTTAAATGTCATATCATGTTACCACTTGATTAATTTGTAATAAATATATTAGGCGGGGCTCTTTCTAATCTTTGTCTTCTCATTAAAATTTTCATTTTCATATAAGCAAACATTTTTATTGTTTATTATATCTGAGCTCACTTTAAAAATGTCAAGAAGCATTTAAAAGTTTCATTCAAAATTTCTATACAACTGATTGAGGGATTTGATAACTAGGATTTGTATTTTAATGACTAAATAATTTTAAGTAGAAGTAACGTACAGCATTTTGATGACTTAATAATTACAAACGCATGAAATTCTCTGTGCAGATAAATACCTTAGTTTCAGTAAATGCTTCTCTCATGATACGTTTTGACAATTATTAAAAATTTAATGATTTTACTTTTCTTATTATACTTATTCTTATTATACTATATATTTCTTGATTTCACTCTTCTTACGCATGAAATTTTCTGTGTAGATAGATACCTTAGTTTTCTTAAATGTTTCTCTCATGATACGTTTTGACAGTTACTGTAAAAAATGTGTCCTATTTGCTGCCAGAAATTCTCTGTAATTTGAGAAAATACGCGTAATTTACGAAAAAATTAAGTTATCAGAACGCATTTTCTCAAATTGCAGAGAATTTCTGGCAGCAAATAGAACGTATTTTTTATCGTGATTGTTAATAATTTAATGATTTTACTCTTCTTAAAAATATCAAAATGTTATTCATGTACCTATTTTTTTTTTCTTTACAGCTCCAGGATCATATGATGTTGCAAAAGCTGAGAAAAGGGTTCTCGAATCATCATCCGCCTACTCATTTGGTATTAAGTATAAAGAACAAAAAACAGATGAAATTCCAGGTAAAGTATAATATTTTGTCACCTGGATATTCAGGCATATTTTCAATTCCTCAAAAATATCTGATATGCTTAGTAATCTCCTTAGTAAATTTAAGGCAAATATAAAATTAGTAATATCAAGATTAATGTAATTTACTACTAGAAAAGTGATTTGACAGTTAAATACATTAGAAATGTTTCTTAATTTAATTCGTTTGCATAATTGTCCTATTTTTAGATGGCTACAAAGAACTTTAACATTGAGCTTCCAACTTTTAAATTTTATTTTATAATTATTATTTCTTTTTTTAATTATCTATTAGATTTTGAGTTTTAAAATAGCATTTTTTTTTTTTTTTTTTTTTTTTTTTTTTGAATGAAATCAATTGTATTCTATATTAACTTATGAAATTATAAACCTAATGTTATAAATTCAAATCTTCTTACAAGTTAGGGGAAAAAAATTGTTTTTCATTTTTCAAAAAATAAAATATAATAAATAAATAAAATAAGACAAAAATAATAAATAGATAAAAACCTTGAAAAAACCTCATTTATGGTTATTAAAAACAAAAATTATATAAAATATCAATTTTATTTTATTTATATACATTTTTACTTATTTTTTGTATATATCTAGCTCCTGGTTCTTATGATGTTGAAAAAGCTGATAAAAAAATTCACGGATCATCCCCTGCTTATTCTTTGGGAGTTAAATACAAAGAACCGAAACAAGAAGAAATACCCGGTAATGTATAGTTTCTTTTTCGTTGAATTTTATATTTGCAAGAATCATCCCAGGTTTTCAATTTGGAGATTATTTTTGTGAAAAAGTATATTAGAAGTGGTATAAGAAATAAGTAAGAAGTGGAATTTTGTGAAAAGGCTTCAATTTTTAACGGGATCGACCCCTAAATTATTTCAGTCTATCTATTCCATTTATTTTAAGGTTATGAAAACTCTAAATTGCTCTCTTTTTTTATTATTCGAAAAAGAATTATTTTAAGGCATTAATTTTTATATATGTAACAAGTCATTTTTCACACACACACACACGCGCGCAAAAAATGTTATTTTTCTTTCATTTAAAATATTTTTAGCGTAATTTAAAATTTAATACAAATTTAGAAAATACATACATATCACTGTAGTACTTTTTTGATTAAACAGGATTCACTTGCTGGAAAGTTTTATTCATTTTTCACATTTTTTAACTGCAAAGTAAAAAAAAATCTAAAATACCAGTTTTTTTTTTTTTTTTTTTTTTTTTTTTTTTAGAGACAAGAACTTATTTAACGATTGTGATGTTTATGTATGTCAGAATGAAATTTATATATATCTATATATGTATACATATGTTTATGAGTAATCTCCTAAGAGAAACCCATATTATTCTAAAGGAAAGTTTGTGTATATGGGGCGTAATTCGGTGACGGTCATTAGGAGTGATTTAAAAATGCTTTTCTCTACGAGAATTCAATTAATTAACCAATTTTATTTTTATTATGTTCTTTGTACAGACTTGAAATATAAAAAAAATATATAATTTTTCTGTGCTTCTTTAACATTAATTTAAAAGAAAAGTAAAATATTTTAATGCTATCGGATAATCTTGCAGATTAAAGCTTTTTTTAAAATATAAATTGAAATTGCCAAAATAAATAAATAAATAAATAAACAACTTTTTTATGTGCAATAAAATAAAATAAACCCTGTCACGGTTAATTTCTTAATTGTGTTTTTAAAATTGTTATATATTGTTCTATATACGATTAATAAGTTTAATTTCTTACTTTCACTTAGCTCCCGGATCTTATGAAGTTGAAAAAGCTGATAAGAAGATTCACGAATCATCTCCAGCCTTCTCATTGGGAGTGAAGTACAAAGAGCCAAAACCAGAAGAAATACCTGGTAATATATACAATATTTTTCCTACTAAACAGACCTCCGCAGTGGACTAAATTTTGATGACATGTCTCAGGATCATTCTTAGGGATGAATCATAGACCACTGCCGGTAGCTTATATTAGGCAGCTACGACGTTAATGAACCCACCTAATCCAACCCTACTTAATAACTATATTCTATGAACACTTTTTATTAATTCTATCAACATTATAAATTTTATAATTAAATAAAAATCTACTAATGTTCATTTTAGTTATGTCTAAAAACTTCCGTTTTTAAGTGAGATTTCAAAAAATTTTAAACTTTTTTTTTTTTTTTTTTTTTTTTTTTTTTTTAAGTTTTTTAAATTATAGTCTGTATGCCATTTAATCAAATTGCGTAAATAATTAGCTCAATGCGAACATAATGCTAACCTAACTAATGCTTTTTGTGAGCTAATCCATTTTTATACCTGCAAAATACTAATTATCGGGTTATTTTTTATTTAGTGAAAGTAAGTGTATTTTATGTGGAAACATGCAGTATGAAAAATTGTGTAAAATACATTTTTTACAGCTCCAGGGACATATGATGTAGAAAAAGCAGAGAAAAGAGTTCATGAATCATCTTCTGCATACTCTTTCGGCATTAAATATAAAGAACAAAGGACAGATGAAATTCCAGGTTAAATGATTTTCATTTTATTAAATTTTCATTTAGTCTTTTGACGATATATTTAATGAAGTTTATCTTTTAAATGAAAAAAAAAAAAATAAAAATAAAAATAAAGTAAAGCAAAATAAAGAAAGAAAGAAAGAATCAAATTATAATCTTAAAATACCTTTTTGAAGATGCTTGCGGTTCTTTACTGTTTCACATTTTCTTTTCTTATCTTTTCTTAATTATACTGCTTAATATATGTATATATATATATATATATATATATATATATATATATATGTATGAATATAAAATCATTAAAAGATGTAGTTATTTCTTAAAATTCTTGTGAACTTTTATAATCTTGTCTTCAGTAGTTTACTAAAACTGATTCGTTTATCATTATTATTAGTAATAAATCAGTTTATTATTATTATCAAATTTATGTGTATCCTAATATTCCGTTAATTGAAAATTTTATCTTTTTTTTTTTTTTTTTTTTTTAAGAGAACATACATTTATCAAAAATTCTATTCTAAGTTCAAACAGCTGAAATTTTTAATATAAAGTATAGCTTTTTTTTTTTTTTTTTTTTTTTTTTTAAACTGCATGTGTTTTTTTTATCATTATTTTAATGATAGAAATTATTATTAATATTAAATTTTAATGATAAAAATTCTTTATGTATTGAAATTTATGAGCAGTGTTAGGAGTTTGTGTTCTTCTTAGTAAATTAATTTATGAAACGTGGCTACGAAGTCAATCTAATGTTTTCTTAATATTAAAATTAATCACCTATAAAATGTTCACGTTATGTTTTAATATAGCACCCGGCTCATACGATGTTGAAAAAGCTGATAAGAAGATCCATGAATCATCGCCTGCATTTTCATTGGGTGTAAAATACAAAGAATCGAAACCAGAAGAAATTCCTGGTAAATTAATATTTTCTTTTTCTGATTTTTTTTTTTTTTTGTTACTATTGTTATTAACTTTGTTAAGATTAGCCAGGCTTCGTCCATCTAACTGCTTGGCCTCTTTAAATGCAATAAATCAATAAATTGAGATGCGGGACAATTATGCCTTAGGCAGCGTTAATGAAATGCAGTACTCGGAGATTCTTAATGAAAAACGGTCATTTAAGAGCAATGTTTTCAAAATAAAATACAATCAATTATAGAAAACCAAATCTTATTGAAGAGTTTTGTAGAAAACCGATTTTCGAGCAAAAATTAAGCATTTAAAAATTAGGGAAACCTTTAGAAATATCAAAAGACGGTCTAAAATAGGATGTAAAATAGAAAATACTTGGCTGTTGCGTCAGCTTGAAGTCCAGCTAGAAGTTGTGACGCCAATCACATTATAAAGTTGACCATAAACTTTATTTAAATTCAAAATGTTTATTTTTATCTTTTATTTTATTTAAATTGCATTTCATATTGCTTGCGAGAAAGACACCATTTCATTAGAATTAATCTTAAAAAGTTATTTCAAAAATAATTGAGATGTATGAACTGGATATAGCTGACGTCATCCCGTTACTTCTATTACCCTACTACCTTAGGTAATGGGAATTGTATTCAGTCCGAAAATTCGATGTCGAGTTTTCACCTGATTTACAAGTTTTAAGGTCTTCCGAGCCCTAAAAAGTAGTTTTTGACAATTGGTCAGTATGTATGCGTGTATGTGTGTGGGAAATCTTCTGACAATCATATCCCCAAAACAAATAAAGATAAAATAACGAAACTTCAGAATTGAGTTAGGTCTGGTATACAAATTACTTTTTTAATTTTTGGTGGAATTTGAAAAACCGAAAGTGGTTCATATGAAACCGGAACTAGGACCGTAAATCCGTATCGCTAAAGCGGCTCAAACGATTTTCTTCAAATTTGCTATATAAACACCCTATTAGGTGCCTTTCACATGTAATAGTTGGTTAGTTCGTGAAAATTCATAGGCGTCCTGTATATGTAGGCCAATTTGAGGTCTCGCGAGTGTGTTCCTTTAAAAACGACTGTACGGATTTTTTTTTTTTTTTTTTTTTTTTTTCAAACTCGCCATATTAACTCTCTTTCAGATATCCTTTCGTTCGTAATTTTTGTTTTCTGGTCAATAATTGAGATTGCCAAGTTTGAGTGAAAGTCAGTATTTTAAAAACGGTTCTAACAATTTTTTTGAAAATTCTTACATAAACCACTTTTTAGATATTCTTTCACATCTATTAAGGGGTTATTACAGGAAAATTAACAGTCATATTGCCTATCCTGATTAGGTAGGTCAGTTTTAGATCTCTTAAATGGGTGTTTTAAGAAACGGCTCTAACTTTTTTTAAATTCACATCTAAGCTTGGTTTTATATGTCTTTAAACATGTATCAGTTTTTTCTTCGAGGAAAATTGTTAAGTGTCTAAATTTTTAGGTCAATTTTATATCTTCGGACCACCATTAACTACAAAAAGTGCATATAATACTTGTAATAGTGGGTAATGGAAGTCATGTGGTTGTTACACACCAGATTTTTTTTTTCTAGTTCTTTCTTCATTTTCTAATGATAGAAAAAGAATGTTAAATGATCATTTTCAATTAGCACAAATATTTCTGCGCATGCTCATATTACCGCGTTTTGGTCTTAAAAAATGGTCTTGTGTTTTAATATGCAAGATGATGAAACTTATATTAAAACTAATAAAATAAAAATATGTTTGTTATTTGACTCTTCACTTGTGTGAAAAAGTAAATAAATACACACTCCTTTTTAAGATTTTAAAAACTTAAATTGCGTTAATTTCAATAATGATGTAATGAAAATGTTCTACTGATTCATTACTTAATCAACTTTGTTTGAAAAAGAAGAAAAAAACTGAATTTATTTAAAAAAACTTAAATTAAAGGTGATCTGTATGAATACTCCAAAAATTTAAATTATGATAAATTCTTTACTTAATAAGAAATATTTAAAATAAAGTTAATAAAAAATATTATTAATTGTTTTTAATAAAATATATTTTATTACCTAATTTAGATTATAGTTGCAACTGATGTGGAATTTTTTTCCATTTGTTACTCTCTCCTTTCATTAAGTTTGTTTCATTATCCTTTAACAGGGCGAATTCAGATACAGGAATATATATTTAATTCTTTTTGTGCATATATTATTCTTAATGCTTTAATTTAAAGATATTATTCATTGAAATTTCTAAAAAAAAAATTTACATATACATTTCAATATAGAAACATAACATTTATTATTGGGGACATAAATATTTCAAAAATTATGCGAAGTGCATTTTTTATTCATATTATAAAATCTCATACATTTTAAATACGATCTATTTTAACTACTGAAATGAATTTTTAAAAATATTGGACCATTTTCCACATTTATGCTAAATGTTTTATACGTAGAGGGAAAGTGGTATAAATTTCTGTATGTTTTTCTTTTTACGTTAAAAAATTTGCTTCTATTTAAAAAGGTAAAACAATTTTTAAATTATATGTACTAAATTTTTATGGCCAATATTGATTAAATTTATTTATTAATTTGGTGTTCCAAATTGGCCTGCAAAAGATTAATCATGCGTCTATTTATTTTTGTATATTCTAAATCTATTGAAAAAAAACGTTTATATGCTAGCCGTATGTGATGTTTTTGAAAGTATTAAAAAAAAAAAAAAAAAAAAAAAAAGTCCACTTTAAATTATTTTTGTGACCTCAGATTTTTTTTCTTTTTCTTCTTGTAATTAAAACTTGATTAAATGAAACGCTACACTGTAAAAAAAAAAAAAAATATCCTTTTTGCTGCCAGACATTCTCTGTAATTTGAGAAAATACGCGTAATTTTCGAAAAAATTACGCTGTCAGAACGTATTTTTTATAATTACAGAAAATTTCTGGCAGCAAATAGGACATACTTTTTACAGTGTACAATATTTAAAAAACAATAATAACTTAATTTGAAAAACTAAATAAATTACAAAAAGGATAAACAATTGTTCATTTATCAATTTTTCTTCTTTATTTTATTTTCTTTCATTTAATAATGAGTCTAAAAGATATAGATTATTAAAATATTTTATCCTTTAGGACAATGAGTATATATGCCTTCTTTCTTTACAGCCCCAGGATCATATGACATTGAAAAAGCCGAAAAAAGAGTTCATGAATCATCATCTGCTTACTCGTTTGGTATCAAATACAAAGAACAAAAGACAGATGAAATACCAGGTAAAATGTTTTTTGCCCAATTTTTATTCATTTAAAAATCGTCTTCCAGGGCATTTACTATATGAGATTAATTAAAAAATGATTTAAATATTAGCATCAACAGAAAATTCGCTAACGATGCTTTTGTTTTTAGTTTTTTTTAAGCATGGTGGTATATATTTTATACCCCCTATTTTTTATTCCCAACTGCTAAGATTCATTCTTGAATTTTTTAACAATAAATTAGCTTTAAAAACTTATTTTTATTTTTTATTTTTTAATTGTAATTTCTGATGACTTTCGATATTAAATGAATATAATTGCCTGAAAAAGTTAACTCATATTCTTCTTTTTTAAATTTTTATTTTAAAACGTTAAAAATCCTTGAAAAGAAAAATTAAATCAGCCCGTGCACGTCTTTTGAAATTGTATTAGTCACATGCTGTTTTACTCTAAAAATTATTTAATATATTTCTCAATCTGTGTCTCTGTTTGATAAATCCTCCTAGCAACGAATACATATAATATATATATTTATATATTTATATATTAGTATCTTTCTGATAAAGATTCACACTTAATTTAGCTTTTAATTTGGTTCTAACACTGAAATATTTAAGTGTGTCTTTTCTTCCTTTTTTTTTTTTTTTTTTTTTTCTATTTTATCGACAGTTGCACAGTATGGCATTTTCGATAAATAATATCTACCACATAAGCATAGTATAAATAAAACATTTTATAATGAATTTGTTTTTCTTCACTTATGTCGGTTTTAAGTACATACATAGCTGCCAATTATTTCTTTTTTTCAATGCTACATTTTTTGTTTTCTTTATAATAGCTATCTGTATAATATTGAATTGCAGAATTTTAGTCTTTTAAGAAAGGAAAAACATTTCTTCTGAAATAATGAGGTTAAAAAAAACGGAAGAGTTGACAACTAGATTTGATATTTTCTGCGGCTGCATTATAAACTCGCTATTAAGCACTGTTATTTATTAAATCATCATTCAAAAGTTTTTGGCAGAAATTAACATCGATTTTTTTTTTTTATATATATATATCATACAATATTGCATTTCATAAATATATGATATTACAATAGTATAAATTCGATTTCTTGTAATGATTACATCTTTTTATGCTTTCATGTCTATTTTATATACGGTCAAAATTTTTGTATGGGATTTCACTGCCTTCGGCAGCATCTGCCCCTCTCCCCATAGCGGTTTCAGGAAACTATTGCCTACGGTAATGCGTAATACAGACACGCTTTCATGTTGGGATCCACACTGCTTTCAGCAGCGTCTACTTCGCCCCAGTTTTTCTGGGTGCGTCAGAGCCTTAGCTAATGTTTTCACACATTAACCTCGGCTGATCAGACAAAACAGCAACTTAAATGAAGACATTGCTATGATAACGAGGCCGAAGAAGCGATGAATCAATAATTGTTTACAAATTTAACAGATTGTGTATGGGAAATAAGTACGCTGTAATTTAAAAATTGCTGCTTTTAGAACTTCAAAACCGATAATTAAAAAAAAAAGTTATTCATTATTCTTTAATTTTAAACTGTTTTTGTTTAATATTATACTTATTATACTTATTTAAGATATAATATTATACTTATAATATTATACTTAAGATAATATTATACTTATTTAAGATAAAAGCAATCGAATGATATCGCATTGTGAAACTATGCAGCGTAATATCTTTAAATCTAATAACTTGATGTATATAGTGTCCTTGCAAAAAATTAACAGTTTTTAGAACTCTTTTAAAAATTTGTAACATTTATGCAGTACCTTTTAAAAAAATTCATCAATTTTTACTTAAAAAAAAAGACTGGCTTTCATCACCAAAGTAGTTAAATCTAGACCAATCAAAAATAGGAGTGGTCCGCCCGGATGTGTTCCGCCAACAAACTCTTTGCTTTATTTATGTAGATAACTAGTCATTAGTACAAAAGTCATTAGTACAATAGTCATTAGTACAAAATGTCTGCCCTGGTTATTAAAACAGTTTTTCTGTTGAAGCACAGTTAACAAGGGATGCGATTGAAAGACTTTATATGTATTAAATATTTCAATATTATTAAAAATTAAATTATATTTAATAAAATATTATTATTATTGATGCAGCACCTGGCTCATACGATGTTGTAAAAGCCGATAAGAAGATACACGAATCATCTCCTGCATTTTCATTGGGCGCAAAATACAAAGAACCTAAATTGGAAGATATTCCTGGTAATTATAACTTTTCATTATCCTTTATTTATGTTTGTAACGTCACTATAAATATTTTGTAATTGGATGATTGAAAATATTTTCTTTTATGCAATTTTTTCCTCTTAAATCGCCGTACAATTCAACAATTTACTTCATTTTACCTTAAGAGAATATTAGAAGTTCTAACTTTTTTGTAAATTACTGTATCAGAGTTTATAAAAATTTGCATACATATGCTGTGAAATATAAAAATATTATATATATTATTTCTTTAACTGTTTAAATCAATACAATAAAATTCAAATTCAAATTTTCATTTTATTTCATTTTATTTCTTTGAAAATATTTAAAATCCTTCATTTAAACTGATTTTTAAATTTTCCCCTCAATTTAATATATTTTTGTTTTTCAATATGTCTTAAACGTGTATAGGTATTAAGTTGTCGATTCACTGATACATTTTAGTATTAAAAATTTGCATTAAACCTCAACATCCAAACATTAAAATACATTTTACTTTAACTGTCATACCAATGAATACACAAATTAATAAATGGGTAAGTTTAGAATAGATTGTTGAAATATAATAAATTAAAATTAAAATTAAAATGCGAAAAAATAAAAAATAATTTAACGGAGAATATTTTAAGATTTTTAGTTTAATGTCCTTAAGTTTAAACAATCTTCCAGAAATTTTACTGTACTTAATATCGTTCTATTTCAATATATATGCATGTATATTTTCACAACTCTGAGACAGTAAGTAAAAAAATAAATAAATAAATAAATAAAAAATAAATAAAAAAGCAAAGGAAAGAAATAAAAAAGATTTATAAGGTCAATTCCCTTAAGCAATGAATACACATATGCAAACATTTTCAACTTTGCAAACAATTTTATAAAAATTGTGATTTTCCACTTCTTTGAAGCATTGATAATGCTCAATTTTTCTATTCATATCATTGTTTACGAAGAGTATTTTTTCTCTTTATTTAATCATAATGATATGATTGATATAGTGAAATATAAAATATTCGCATACATCAATATTTTTGATTAAAACTTTCATTCTTCTCGTTTTATTCTTTCAACATAATAATAAAAATTTGCTGTTGAATGAATAAAATATTTGCTATGGTACGTGAAAGTGTAAATTTCCTCTTTATTTAATCGTAATTACATATTATAGAGTATTGCTCTTGAAGGGCAGAAAAAAAAAAATGGAATTAGTATTAGTGTTTGTTTTAATAACAATACAAAATGATATACATGAGCGCACCAAACTGAGTTTAATATTTAAAAAAAAAAATTTTTTTTAATATTTCAGTGAGATTGTAATGATGATGATGATGATGATGATGATTGTAATAATAATAATGAATGAATGAATGAACTTTTAAAATTCGTTTTCATTAAATTCGAAAAAAATATTTTTAGCTATTGAATTGTTATAATTTTAAATATTTCTGAATATGAGAAAAATTACAAAAATATGTACGTTAAAACATTCCTAAAATATCTTTATACCGTTCCTTTTATACAAAATAAATAAATAAATAAATAAATAAATAAATAAAATAAGTAAATAAAATAAAATAAACAAATAAACAAATAAAATAAAATAAAATAAAATAAACAAATAATAATAATAATAAATAAAAATAATTAATTATCAAAATAATACTTCAAAAGAAAGAATACTTATATTACTTTATAGCTCCAAATTAAAATATTTAAGGTTATGCATTTTTACCCTTTAGCTCCAGGATCATACGATGTTGAAAAAGCCGAAAAACGAGTATTAGAATCATCTTCTGCCTACTCATTCGGCATTAAATATAAAGAACAAAAGATAGACGAAATACCAGGTAAAAATTTCATTATTTATTCATTTTTGCTTGTGATCGAGTGTATTATACAATTTATTGTAAGGGGAAAATATGACAAAAATAATCAAAATTTTGTCAAAAAAAGACTTGAATAAAGTTTTTATAAGTTTATATTGAATAAAAGTTTTAGTATTTAACTTAAAGTTTTTCAAATAGGTTAAACCTTTGATAAAGATGTTTTTTTCATCAAACATGTTGCGTAGCTTATTGTTTCATATATATATATATATATATTTTATTATCGTATGTTTTAGTGCAATAAATTTTCTATTACCGTCATCAAAAAATATTGAGTTAGAAAATTTTGGCTTATCAGTCCAGAAATCATAACTTTGACATCATTAAAAAGAAAAAAAGAAAAAAGGAATTACAGAAATATTTAAAAAGAAAAAGAAAAGATAGAAAAAAGAAAAGAATAGAAATCGTCTGCTAATAATTTACATCTCGAACTCTAATGTTTTAATTAATAAAGCAATTTTGTCGTCTTCATATATTAAAAAATTCGTTTGAATACTACATAAGTAAAATTTTTTATCTCAGAATGAATATATATATATTTTTTAATGATAAAAAGAAAATGCATTCTAAACAAAAAATACAGGGTGACCATGAAATAACTTTCACTGTTTGGAGTCATCTATAGCAAAAACTAATGAACCAATAGAAACCAAATTTCACGATGAAAGACAAGGAAAAACAATTTTCGCAAATGAAAAGATTAGTACTAAAAGTCACTGATATGTGAAGTACAAGCGCTGTACTCACATACACACTGTTTTATTTGCAAAATCGAAGTAGATTATGGAACTTTCCTAGTGCATACGGGATCTTGGAGCTGTTGATAACGAAATAAGTCAACATTTTAAATAAATGTGTGGAAAACGTTATGTAAAGTCTTATTAATGTTGAAATAAAAATGCACATGCAGAAACAAATGACATGCCATATTAACTTTATGTCATTTAGAATACTGACTTATTTCGTGTTTAATAGCTACAAAAATACATATTCGCTAGTAAAAATGTATAATCAACATCGATTACATTTAATAGTGCGTACGTGAGAACAGCGCCAAAAACTCCCTTTTTGGCAACTTTCAGTACTATTTTTTACCTTTCGAGAAATCATCTCCCCATGTTTTCACAGTCTGTAGAGGGAATTTGGTTTCATTTGGTTCAACAGTTTTGCTGTAGATAGTCTGTAGAGTTATTTTACGGCCACTGTTATTTTGCTGTTAATTGAGTATTGAAATTAATATAAATATTTTTTCCTTAGCTCCTGGTTCCTACGACGTTGAAAAAGCTGATAAGAAGATTCATGAATCGTCGCCTGCATTCTCGTTGGGAGTAAAATACAAAGAACAGAAACCAGAAGATTTACCTGGTAGTTATTATATCTTTATAACTATGTTTACTAATCATCTCGAAATTCAGTCTGTATAATATTGAAAATAATAAATGTAAAAAAAAAAAAAAATTATTGGGAAGTATATGTAAAAAAAAAAAAAAAATGTTTTTCTCATTTCTTTCAATATGATTGGATAGAATTCAGCAAAAAATTCAGAATTTCTTATTTTGACAAATTTCTTTACCTTTTGTATGTTTCATGATAATTTAAAAATTTGTATATAATATTATATTTTATGTTATGGTAAGTATGAACAACAATAAAAGGTTATAATATATTTAAAATATCATGTTTTATATTTAAAATATACTGTATTACTCTACATTTCAAACATATTTCATTATACTTACAATTAGAAGCTTCAATTCTCGTGTCATAATTTGCAATTCCATTTTTCTTAATTAAAAATCTATCACCTTTGGACATATGGCCCAAACTGTTTGATTTTATCACCTGTTTTAGATTTATACATTTAAACTTTGAAAGTGTCCTTTGTTTTGACAGTATTGACTAGCAAAAAATTGCAAATTCCATTGAAAAGTTGTACAGTAATTTGGCTTAAGTGAACTTATTTCAGACATTTTAGTTTCAAACACAATGTGGAAATATTATGTATACGAGTATGAGAGAATATCACTCTGTTGTGGGCACAGTTAAAAAAAATTAAGCTACACTGAGAAAAAAAATGTACCGCTTTCATCTAGAACTAATAAGTGGTCATTTTCCAAATCCCTAGACTAGAAATATAGGTTGTCGAGCTATGCGTATAAGTCACTCCAGTAAGCTGAATAGATGAAATAATCGAGAATTTCTAGTCTATACAATTCTAGACGGTGAAACAATATTCTGAGTTTTCTGAATCCTTTGTATTGCCAGAAATTTTCGCTTGATTTTCTAGAATTAGATCATAAAGCAAGACTATAGGTGCTAAAACTCGCCTTTTGTGTTTGCATTTATTTGCAAAGATTTTTAAATAAGTTTGGCATCGATAATATAGGCGAACGTTCTAGAATTCTAATAGGGATTCTAGAACTCGCTTTTCGAGGGGGACTAGAATTTATAAGGATGACATGGAACTATTTTTACTAGAGCCACAATCTAGATTCTAGATGTCAGTTACAGAGTTTTTTTCTCGGTGTAGATTACGGGCAATGCCCGGCAGCAGAGATTTCAGACAAACCCCGTAAAAAAGACATTTGGGCCATAAATGATATATACCTCCGTAATTTTACGTTTTAAGAAACATACAATTTTGAATAAAATTCTTTGAATTAAATTAAGAAAACATTAGCTGTTTTATACCAATCGCTATTTCTATGAATGTATAAATAAACTCTCAACCAAAAAAAAAAAAAAAAACTACAATTATATTTTCAGTATCAAATACAAAATGATTCTTATACGACGTCACTGAAAAGCTAATACTTTATATCTGAAGAGATTTGACCGTAATATTACAGTTTAATGGCAGATTTAAGGAAATACCTAGATTATTGGCTTTTGCCTGTAAAAAATGCCAGTAGTCTAATATTATATTTACATGACATCAATTTATGAGCGTTGACCGTTTAGATGTCAAACGGTCTAGCAAAACGATCATTTCCCGTAAAATTATACGGTGAAATCCCGTGATTTGACATTTTTTTTTTTTTTTTTTTAAGTGTGTTTGTAACATGGAATTAAAAAAAAAATTAAAAAAAAAATTAAAAAAAGTAATGTAAATCTAAAACAAGAAAGAAAAATTATTCGGTTCGCATAGATTATTAACACTTTGTAACTGCACAGACTCTTTGCAATAGTTAAACCTTCAATGCATTTTGTTCACTTCATAACACAACTGACAGATAAACGGAGAAAAAGAAAAACATATAGAGTAGCTGAGTACATAATCATTCCTAAATATGGAAAGTATTAAAAACACTTCGCCCAAATTGAAGTGCAATTCCAGCAATTTCCAATTAACCTTAATGCATATGAAGTCTCCTAATGGTATAATCATACCATATACTAAAGGAGATTGTTTTTAGCTTACGAATTGTAAAGGTCAATTGGATTACAATTTCATGGAATACAGAGTTACTTAAGAATAATTTATAAAAATGTCTCTCATACAACGCAGTGCATTGGAATTTTTGGGGGTGTCTCAGTACACACACAAACTATTTGTGATATTTATGCAATTTTAAGTAGGGGACATGCCATTGTCAACTTGATTAACATATATCATTTTGAAAAAATCCTAAAGGTATTTACGAACGCTAGAGTGCGCTAGAGTGCGGACAGGCTGACAGTCAGATAGGCAGACAGACAATATCAGCCTGACAGAGGAAAGACACATAAACTAATTCAAATCATAATCACTTTTAAATAATGTTAGAAAGTGTTTCACACGCTTAATAAAAACGAAAATGCAATTTTAGTAATTTCTCATTATAGCCCTTAATGTAACTCAATAATTTTGCATGAACCTGTAAAAATTAATGCTAATCATTAATTAATATGCTAAAATCACAATGCTAATTAGTTCTATAGAAAATATTTTTTTGTGCATATAAATAATTAATGTCAAATTCATTATAAATTGAGCAACATAAATTTATTAAAATATGGTTTGTAAAAATGCCTCTCATAGAATGCAGTGCTTTGGAATATTTACCAGTGCTCCTGTACACAAACCAATCCAATAGATATATTTACTTCATTTTTAATAGGAACATACGATAGTAGATTTGAATAATATATATCAGTTTCAAGGAATTCTGTGAATGTTTACAGGAGTTAGAGCGCAGATAGACACACAAACCGAAGCGGTAAACACTTTTCAACTTTGTTGGAAACTGTTAAAAATAGCAGCCATGATCGTTAAATTTGATACTGATGATTTTTCTGTTTCTTTCTTTCCCTTTCTTTTCTTTTTTTTTTTTTTTTTGTGTGTGTGTATGTGAATTTGTGTTGGATATTTTAATTACCAATGAACATAAAGAATTTTAAACAGTTTTAATTTATTAAAATTTAACACCTATAGAATGCTATTAAATAACCTTTTCTAATCAAAAATTAAATTATTTTACTAATGTATGTTTAAAAATGTATGGTGATTTTGTGATTTTATGCAAATAATATTAATTTTATTTGGGTAAACTTTCTTTCATTAATCTCTTATTAAAAAAATTAAAATGCAATGATGGGGAAAAAAATCATTTCTAGTAAGAATCTGAAATTCATAACAGATGCCTCATACTTTTTTTTTTTATCTTACAGCTCCAGGATCATATGATATTGAAAAAGCCGAAAAAAGAATTCATGAATCATCCTCAGCCTATTCCTTCGGTATTAAATACAAAGAGCAAAGGACTGACGAAATTCCAGGTAAAATATTTGTTTTTAAGAGATATATAAATTTTATCGGGTTAAGTTTATATTTTATCATAAATTCAAACTAATGAAATTTTGAGGATAAGATAATTTAACATTCCACAAAATAAATTTATAAAACACAATGATTAGAGTTTTTTTTTTTTTTTTTTTTTTTTTTTAATCTCGTAAATTCTTCTAAGATATTCGATGACACTTTATTTTTTATTTTTTAACACTAGGGGGCTTTGCCCCCTGCTCGCTTCGCCTACCAACCCCAGAGGGACGCTTCGCCTCCCCCCAACTCGCTTTACTTAATAACCTATACAAATAGGAGCTCTGCCAGCCTATTTAGGAGCTCTGCCAGCCTGCCATAGGAGCTCTGTCTTGTTTTTCACTGAATAGAAATATTAATAGTGAATAACACAAGACAAAAGCAGAAAAATATTATAAAAATCCTCATATTAAATGTCAAATTGAAATACATAACATTTAATACAACATTATTTATTTTTATGAGAATTATGCCAAAAATCAGTTTTTTTTTTATAAAAAGAAGTTAGAAATATTTTGACCATTTTGCATTACAGCTTTAGTATATGACCCTTTTTGTTTTATTATTATTATTATTATTTTTTTCAACCATGGATCCAGGTCGCGGTATCCAAATCGGTAAAGTGCCGAGCTTGTAACTAGAAGATTACTAGTTCGATACTTGAGCCGGCCCAAGACTATCGTGTACACTAATAGTGACTGGTGTACATAAAATCCGTCATGGTCCCAAAGTCTTCCATGTCCCCATCAAAACAATACGTCTGGGGATCACCAAAGCGGGAGAGCCATCCCCACCGTGAAGGATCAAAATTGTCATGGCATGTCTCCGGAACATCCCTGGGTTGCGTCCAAGACCGTCGCCAATTACCCATAACGCAGTACTGGTGCGACGTTAAACCGAACCTACCTGCTTACAACCACGGGTCATATTTTAATTTTTCCGTGTAAAATGACTTCCTGACAGAATAACGTCACTGGGAGAAATTTTTTTCAAGGTGGCAAATAGAGTACCTTCATAAACCCATCTTTTTTAGTTATTTACTTCTTTAATTAAAATGATAGAAATTTCTAAGCAACTGAAATGTCTTCCTTCGAGTATTCGGATCACATTGATACCTCTCATGACGTCAAGGACCATACTCTCCGAGAGAAGATACGGTAGAAGACAGAAATATTTGACTTATAGTAACTTTTTTTAATATATAGAGAAATTCAGTTTTTGTCCTACTTTATTTAATAAACACTTTTTTTATTTTTAATTATCTATTAAATTCAATTTAAAAGTTAAATTAATTTTTGCATTTTGTTGAATATTTACTACAATCAACCAGATATTACTTGTATAACTTAATTTAATAAAATCATCTATTTCGAATTTATAATTTTAAGGTTACTATTTAAATTTACTTTAAAAAAATTGAACATGTTTGCAATATTTATTTAATGTTTTGTTTTGATATAGCTCCGGGATCCTATGATGTCGAAAAGGCTGATAAGAAGATCCACGAATCATCTCCGGCATATTCATTGGGAGTTAAATACAAAGAACCGAAACAAGAAGAAATACCTGGTAATCCATTTATTTAATATATCATCACTTTTAGCGTTTGCTTTAGAACTTTGATTCACTTTTTTTTTCCGTTACAGAGCCTTCTTTACAATAAAATTTTATGGCCTTAGATGTTTCGCAAACTGCATGCTTTGCAAATTAATGTGACGAATGTCACACGAAATAGATGAAGGAAAAATTTGATATTAATGACATTTAAAATAAAGTTATATTTAAAAACAATTTCACGGTAATTACTTTCAAAACGTATATTTCTGGGGATCCTGTTTAGATGTTAGTTTTACCATCCTGTCTGCTGAAATCTAAAGCATAAACTGAAGATCAACCACTTTAAGCTTAAGTTAAGATCATACGTACTCACTCTGAACCAATATAAGCTTATATGTAATAGTCATTAAAAAAGAATAAACATTAGATCAACCATTATTCCATTTATTGTTCACTTGGTCTTAAATCGCAATACAAAGGAAAGTAGACAATAAGACTTCTTCACACACCATAAATTTTAAGCCAGCACAACCGGTTTCGAAAGGACGTAGCCTTCCTTCATCAGGTGCAAAAAAAAACACGTGGTGCCTTGGAGGCAAATCAAGACTGAAAGCAGGGCAAAATCCAGAGGGGGGAGGAGCAACACAAACAACCAATAGGAAGCATCATGCAGGACCAATCAGAGAGGAACACACATGCACACACAAAAACAAAAGGAGGGAGGGAAGGAATAAACAATAATTTTATTTTATTTTTTAATGATTTATTTATTTTTATTTATTTATTTATTTATTTTTATTTTTATTTATTTATTTTATTTATTTTTTTCATTAATATTATACTAATAAGTAAATTTAATAAAATTTATTTATTTATTATTATTATTATATTTTTTTTATTTAGAATTGTTTAACTATCACTATTATTATGTTATAAACATAATGAAGGAACTTATTTAATTGAATTAAACAAATTTTTCCAGGCTGTAGACAGCAAAGTGGAATCAGGTTTTTCATTGACAATTTTATCACGATTAAGGTAAATAGCTAAATTTTCCAAAAAATCCAGTTCGGAAACGCGTTTGGCATGAAGGATAATTTTGGCACTCTTAAAATTAAAACTATGATCAAATTCCCAACTGTGCTTCGCAATAGAAGATTTAGAAATTTCTTGATTTACAACATACCGAGAATGTTCACGTAAACGGCATTCAAGATTTCTTTTTGTTTGATCAATATAAGATAAATCACAATTATTACAAGGGACATTATAGATACCCCACTTATGAAGCTCGGGAACAGGGGATTTAGTTGAAGGGAATTGGAATTTATTGACAGGTTTAAAAATAACGTGAAAATTGAAATGCTTCAAAACTGTGGCTAATTTAAAACATAAGGAGGGATAAAAAGGCAAGACAACAAGATTATCAGGTTTAATTTTATCATCAATGGAAAGAGTAGAATTATAAGTTGGCCTCCGTTACTTTTTGATAGCTTTATAAATTATAGAGGGTCTAAAACCTCTTTTAATAGCAACGTACTTTAAATAATTGAGTTCTTCTTTAAGAGAAGAAGTATCAGAACAAATTTTAAGGGCACGATACACGTAAGTGTAAAAGGTGCCAATTTTTTGTTTAGCCGGATGATTAGAGAGAGAATGGGGAGGATTAGAAACAGAGAAAGGTTTCCTGTACACAGAGGTTTTAAAAGGGGAATCGCACCTAGTAACTAAAACATCAAGAAAGGGAAGTTGATTGCAATTTTCTAACTCAAAGGTAAAGTGAATATGGGGATCAATAGCATTAGCAATATTAAGAATGGCAGAAACATCAAACGGATTTTCAACAAGAATGAAAGTGTCATCTACGTAACGTAACCAGCATTTTAAATTTAACATATTTAATAAATTTTCCTCAAAATAATGCATATAGATATCGGCAAGAATAGGAGATAAAGGATTACCCATACTTAAACCATCACACTGTTTATAAAATTTGTTATTAAATTCAAAAGTAGTTTGGGAAACACAGAGTTTAGTTAGATTAACAAATTCTTTGATTTCAATGTCAGAATAATGAAATTCGCGTAGCCTTTTTTCTAAACAATTAAGCGCACCTTCAGTGGGGACATTAGTAAATAAAGACTTCACATCAAGAGATAACATTGAGCAATTTACAGGATTCAAATTATTTAACTTCTTAACAAAATCATAAGAATTTTTTATAGTATGACTATTAACGCTGTCCTTTCGAAACCGGTTGGATTAAAATTTATGGTGTGTGAAGAAGTCTTATTGTCTATTTATCGTACACCAGTTTTGCATTTAGTTTTGGTGACAAAGGAAAGTGTAAATGTTTTTAAGCACACAGCTTAACGGGCATTTTAATGTTTTGATACCAGTTTAATTTAACTGTGAGATTTATGCACAATTCTATAGTTTTAGCATGTAGCCGATACGTGAGTATTGTCTCTGAAAGGCAGAAACCATGCCTGATAAGGGAGAATTTATCTTACATTCCGTAAACAGTATATGAAAATACTTCAACTACTGGGTAATAGTGTAGGATCGGTATATGAGAAGAGCAATTAAGGCTCAACTGTGTTAGCTCAACAATAGTTCTCTGAAAGACTTCTCCATACCATTATCACTGGTCTAGTCTCAGTTTACCAAAATAAATAAATAAATAAAAAACACTTTCAGATTTTATACTACATGAATGTCGTTTCGGATCAGTTATATCTGCTCATAGTAAATGTTTATAATAAAGTGAGAACAGAAAAATCAAGACAACGAATTCTGTCACACAGGCTGGATTATGCACAGATGGCTTCAAGAGCATCATTCATAACTCAGAAACCTGTTGAGAAAGATATAAAGGGTCATTATCGAAGGTTTTACGTGGATGGTCTTTACGTCTCTTCATTGTTCTAGATTAAGTTGGGAGCACACCAGTGGCTGAACGGTTCTGTTCTCGAAGCTGGCTGATGTAAAATGGCAGGTTCATTCCCAGGTCATGCTTATCGATCTAGCCGTTTAGAGTTTTCTGTAGTTTTCTCCGAAACTCGCGTGAATAAAGGATATGAAAGATCTCCACGGAGGGTCTTCCACCTACAGGTCTAGAACCCTAGTGCAGTCTATCGGCCTTAAGCCATACAACGAACAACAATTCAGATTAAGTTTATATTGTTACGAATTTGTAAATAATAGTCGTTATTTTTATGTAATTTTCTTTAAAGAGATTTAGTCAGGTATTAAAATGTTAATGTTCTGCATTACTAGCTTGTTTTGGCATTAAAATAGCTCATTTACTTTAAAAAACCCGTTGAAAAGATTCACCAGGACAGACAATGACTTTGGCGATGAATATGGCGAGTTTATCGCCCCTTGGCATCTAAACTCTAAATCGAACATTTTGCAAAATACGAGAACATTCTGGAAATATATGAGACTGTACAAAGGGATCGTATTCCAGCCGCTGAATCGGATTTAAGGCTGGGCATCAGTCATTCCCTCTTTCTTTCTCCCCATATTATCCAATAGGATTTTCGCTGCTTCGTTTTATAAGAATATCTCATTCAAAAATGAATTTTTTTGAATTTTGTTTTTTGAATATTACTCTTTCAATATGTCGCCTTTTAGCTTAGTGAACAATGTTTTGAAAAAAAAAAAAAATAATAATAATAATAATGTACGTAATGAAATAAAAAATTTAATTTTTTTTTTTTAATTGCGCACCAAGACACTCTAATTAATGTACAGCCAGCGAAGTCATTGTGGTATAAAGAGCTCTGCTTGACTAGGTCTCTTCTGTTGAATACAGCCCGTGCTGTGTGTGCTATGCTTATGATACAGTTATGCTGTGTTTCTTATGTCGTCAGATATTTTTTAATGTGTGTTTTCTGGTAAAATTAAAGCTGATACTTGGTTGATAGATTCATAATCTTCTGGAATATTTTGTAAATAAACTTTTAAGCCTCTGCAAAACCTGTCATTCGTTCACGGATAATTCACGATCCCCGATTGTGCAACAGTATGTAATTGTTAATAAATGATTAGTTCTTTATTTAAACGGTTTATGTATTTTGTTTTAAATTTGTTAAAATTCTGTTCAGAATGTTATTCCTAGTTTATTTATTTTGGTTCATCTTATTATTTTTTCGCCTTTTGCTTCTTTAGTTCTTTATCCACTTTTGAGCAACCGCGGTCGCTTTATGCTTTTACTGTATACAAGTTAATTAAAGTAGTTGGTTGAATGGGTTTACGTCGCAGTAGTGCTACACTATGGGCGATTGCTGACGGTATACAAATTAGAAAAAACGGTTTAATGAAAAAACTTGTTAATTATATTGCTTTTATAAGTTTTTTGCTTTAAGTAAAAGCTTAAGTTATATATTTTTACAATTTCTTGTATTTTTCCCAAATTTATAACAACGCACAGTGTTCGGAATTTCAAAAAAGCTGGCCAAAAGTCGAAAAATTTAGGCGCGTTTTTAGACGTAAGTACCGCGGAAATACCTTCAGAGGGAGCCACTGAATGAAACTGTGAGGTGGAAAATTTATTCTATCTACATATTTCTAAGTGTAGGCTGGCGGAAAACGTGACAATTTTTTCTTTTAATGCATTTTAACAGTTAAACAAATAGTGTTTCTCGGAAAATTTCGCAACAACAACATTCAACAAAATATGGCCGACAATTGTGGAGGTTAGTAGATAATATTTATGCTGTATTTTTTTTCATCAAGTGATCTCCTGAGCGGCTTTTTGAAGTTAACCTCAATTATAACATAACCAAAAGTTTCAAAGTATGGAAACTTTTTTATCTCGCAAGATCCCGCATTGATTCAAAGTGGAGAGTGTTAAGGGATGTCCATTTTATTCAGCCGTTAAAGAATTGGGTGCCCCCGCCTGCCCCTGTATGTTTAAAAGCGTTTTAACTTTTTAATTTAATTTTTTAATTTTTTGGACTTTGGTCTGCCATATTGGATCCGCCATCTTGTTTTTGAGTGCAAGATCACTTTTTTTATAAAAACTGATATCAAATTTGAATTTAGCGCCCTCAAAAACCCTTAAATGTGAAAATTATCCTTCATCTATCAATTTTTTGATTTTTGATCCGCCATCTTGTTTTTGAGTGTAATATCACTTTTTTTATGAAAACTAACGTCAAATTTGAATTCAGTGCCCTCAAAAACCCCTTAATGTAAGAATTATCCATCTTATATTAATTTTTTAATTTTTTGTCTGCCATATTGGATCTGCCATCTTGTTTTTGAGTTTGCCTTTGAAGTTTTCAAGAAACCAATGTCAGATTCGGATTCAGCGACCTCGAAAACATATATATACATCACAATTTCACTTGTTTTCTTTAATTTCGACTTTTGGCCAGCTTTTTTGAAATTCCGAACACTGTGCAACGTAATCAATCTTTATATGATACATAGCAGGATGAAAAAAAAAATGTATATATATATATATATATATATATATATATATATTATGGGGTATATTATAATTTGGTTTTATAAAAGATTTGAAACAGAATAGGAATTATGGTATTCTAACTTAATAGTTTCAATAAATATTATTCTTAATTGAGCATGTACCATTAGACCAAGATAAAAATATCCATAAATCAAGTTAAAGTATTTAACATTATTTATTGCACTTGTTACAAATAAAAACAGAAAAAATAATAAATTTAATAAGAGATAAGGATGTAAGAAGTTTTGTATATTACCATTATAAAACATAGTTTAACAAATAAGTAGCTTTTTGCACTGAAGACGGTACGCAGTAGGCTACCGAAACAGCTATATGCATTTCCAATATTTTTCTTTGGCGTTTCTGACGTAGTAATTTATTCGGGTTTTAATATTCATACGCCAAGTCTTCTGTTATTATTATTATAAGTACAACACTTTGAATAAACACCATAAAATACAATACGCCAGTACTGTGCTTCTTTCTTATTATAGTTTAAAAAAAAAAATTCTATTTTAATCTTCTTTTCTTTTCTACCTTCTTTGTCTTTCGTTTTATCTGTACTTTCCTGGTAACGTCTCATCATCTTCGTGCACTTTTATGATTTTGTTTTCTTTTATAAATATGTGCCTACTTCCTTCGGCACGTTTTTAAGAAATGGATCATTTTTCCTCTGAAACATGTCTGATATTTTTTAATTATCGTTTTATAAGGAAAATTTGTAAAGTTTCTTGTTACAAAATAAATTAAACTATTTCCGATTAGAAAAATAAAAATTAATTTTTTAATTTTTATTTTTATCAGCTCCAGGATCATATGATGTCGAAAAAGCTGAAAAAAAAGTTATTGAATCATCCTCTGCCTACTCATTTGGCATTAAATATAAAGAACAAAAGACAGATGACATACCAGGTAAATATGTGTTATTTAAATATTAAGTTATATAAAAACTATTAAGATCAACGTAAAAATTGCAACTTATTACTGGGTTCGTCGTAATCTAAAAGCTTAAACATTATTTTATTCAATTTTTTTTTTTTTTTTTTTTCAATAATATTTTTTCTTTCAATCTTCTCGATGTTTTGATAAGGTGAATAAATTTAAAATTATTATATTTTTTGTTATTAATTAATTTCCGAATTAAAATACGATTCAATTTTTAACCCATTAAAAAAAAAAAAAAAAAAAAAAAAGGGGGGGGGGCGATTCTCAGTTTAAACCATGTTTTTTTTTTTTTTTTTTTTTTTCTTCGGTTCATAACTTTTAACGAATGCTCCGTTTTTGATATATATATATATATATATATGTGTGTGTGTGTGTGTGTGTGTGTGTGTGTGTGTGTGTATTGTAGAACAGATATTTGCTTGAAAAAAGTCCCATTATGATAACATTAAACCCAAATATACGGTGCTCATAAAAATCCGTTTTCACTCTTTTAACTGCTGAACGGCTGCAACCATATTCATAAAAGTGGTATGTAGGTATAACAAATTGGTCATGCGCTACGAGATGAGACCGCTTACAGCGCAGTCTGGTAAAAAACAGCGAAGTTAGCGTTATTTTCTCGAAAACGGTACGAGATACGGAAAAAAAGTGAATTCCAAATGTGTAGAACGTTATCGATTCAGTACGAAAAGAAATCTTGTCGACATGAATGCTGAGGTGCGTTTGTTTATTTGCAATTTCTAACACTATGACGTGCTGAAATGACCTTAGAAACAAAAAAGACAGTGTTCATCACCAAATACGTTTAATTTCAATACGTTTGTTTTCAATACGCTTATTTTATACGTTTATTTTATAGTTAACTTCAGCTTTTCTTTAACTGACTGCTGAATTTAGGGATATTTTATTTAGAGATCATTTAATGTTTATTTAATCATTTCATATTTTGTTTCACAAAAATTTTATTTCCACACAGATTTTTTTTTTTTTTTTTTTTTTCATCACCATAGAGAATTAAATATGAATAAAGAGTTAACCTCAGTTTTATATTTCTCAATCTAGCCCCTGGTTCATACGATGTCGAGAAAGCTGATAAGAAAATCCACGAATCATCTCCTGCGTACTCACTGGGAGTTAAATACAAAGAACAAAAACCAGAAGAAATACCTGGTAATTCCTATTTTTAAAACCATATAATGCTGTTATTTTTCAGTATTTTGTAGTATTTATCTTTAGTCATTCTATCAAAACTGGTGCAATACTAATACTGGCTGGTACAATGAAAATTCTTCCCATTCAATATTAAAAAGTAAATATTGGAAAACTTATGTCCTCAAATTAAATTCTGATAAATTTCCCATAATACCTTGAATTTCCAGCTACATATTTAATCTTGTGTTTATGTATTTAGGATTGTACATCAATCCTATCTGTTGTTTCTTCCTTCCACGGGATCCTATGGTGTCTTCGTAGCTTCGTATCATAACAATTTAACATTCATAAGTGAAAAATTTTCGAATTTCCCCACTTTGAAAACGGCACCTTTTATCTTAAAGAGCAATTAAAAATGAATAAATAAATAAATAAACTTGAATATCTCCTAATCGAGATTAAAAATTAAAGAAATAAATTTTCTTAATGAAATAAAATAATTAAAGTTATTAAAAGAAAAAATGCTCACTAATGGTATACTGGCCAAACGTCCCAATTTTCTGGGGACAAATGGGGACGTCCTTAAATGTATATAAAAAAATTTACATTTTAGTGCTCGATATAATTTTTCATTGTAATAGTTTAATTTTAAAAGCAATTTTTAAGCTTTTTTCATAGTAAACGAAAATTGATTTAAAATGATTAAATATAACTTCATTCAAGTGATTCTCAACAATTTACTATATAGACGTATCGTTTCCTTTAAAAAAAAAAAAGAGAGAAGTAGCTTTTTTACTATTCTTTAAAACAGGATAGACCAATATGATAGCAATGTGATGCATCGAACGGTGCAAATCATGAAGACTAGCTTTTCCTTTCGAGAATTTTATTTATTTCTCGAATTACACACACGATACAATACAGTCACATTTAACACAAATAAACACGTAAACATTTAACATAATTTAAATTTGAACCGTAACTTTCCAGTCCACCAAATAAATAAAAATAAACGGCACTCAAGCCAGGCGTCCGCTATTCTCGGCGTCGCATCATTCCCATCTAAAATCAAACTAAACTTTCTTCAATTCGAAAGTCTTTCTCGTCTGCGCTAGACAGACAGCGCCCTCTAGTCAGTCTATAAGTCATTACAGTCCTCCTCCCTTCAGGGGAGAAACTTTTCACTATTGTAGAGGGAAAAGTTTGGTTAAATAATACTTGATTAGGATAAGTCTATATTCAAATAAAATAAAGTCACAATGTTCAACATATTAGTTCATCTTCTTCTAGATATCGTAATCAGTTTAAAACAAGTGATAAAAAAAATACGAGCAAGCACCAATTCTATGCAGAAACAGTACCCGGTTATATTCAAATGCACCAGACTTATCCCTATTTTAGATTAAATACACTATTTAACTTATTTTAAAATATACAAAAAACATATACCAAATAGAAAATTAAATATTATTACACAATATACCAGAGACACTAAATAGATATGCAAAGTTAAATATAGATAGTTAAAACAAATATATACCACATATATATATATATAACAATTATTAAACAAATATATATAGCAATAATGAAACAAATACGTAAACTTTTTTTTTAAACTAAGGGATAAGACTTAGTTTAAAAAAACTTCAGAATATTCAGGAATGCATTTTCGATAGTATTCAGCTAATTTCCAGTAGTCTGTCACATGAGTCATGGTAGTATGAGACAAAGAATCTTTTTTGACTCGAACCTTCTTTTCACTTGGAGTTCTTAATCTCTGGCCCACTAAATGTCCAGAAATTTTTACATAAGTTCGAGTAGGTGGACATTTAGAAGGTTTAATATGCAACTTAGTAGCACTGATTTTGAAGGAAATGCCTTTTACACGATTTTCCCTTGTTTTAGGAAAATTGGCTACTTTCTCACTATATGGCACTGGACACTTTTCACTGTCATTCAATGAATTTGCCATTAGTTGACTAGAATCTTTTGGTACATTGTTCATGGGCTTGAATGTACTCAAGGTAGTCGCAGAAAGCTTTTCTTTCAAATAATTTTGTTCCTTCAATTGCTTCTCATAAGTTAAGCATTTTTCAGATAATTGCGTAAGATCTAATTTATTCTTCTGCAATTCAGCTGTCAACTGATCCAATTTAGCATTAGAAATTTTTTCTTTCTTTTTTAGAATATTAAACAGGTAATCTAGTTTGGAATTAATTATATCAATTTCATTTCTTTCTTCAACAAGCTTTTCATTTTTAAGACAAATTTCATTTTCTTTATCTTTCATTCTTAAGAGTTCTCCTTTAATTATGTTGATTTCATTAGACAGCTTAAGATTTTCAATTTTAGTATTTTTTAATTCTTGTTTGTAATTATTCTTTTCTACATTCAGAATTTCCAACTGATTTAGATAATTCTTCTTTTCACTTTGCGAATCAAGACGAAGAGTTTTTAACTGATTTTCAAACTCTTCTTTCTCTTGAATTTCTTTATTTATCTGCTTTTCATATTCTAAGCACTTTTTATTCAGATAAGCATCTATTTCAGCTTTTAGTTCTTCCATTACAAAATTAGAGTCTTCATTTTTCTGTTTAGGTGTTTAAGGCATTATTTAGTTCCGAAATATTTTTCGTAGTATGTTCCAACTCTTCAGTAAGTTTTTTATTTTCAAGAGACGGTCCTTGTTCTTTAATTTTCTTTTCTTCCATCTCCCCTTTTAAACATATGATTTCATTTAACAATCTGAAATTTTCAGTTTTGAGATGGTCAACATTTATTTTCTCTTTAAGAACAACTTCATTTTCTATTTTATTTTGATTTTCTGTTATATCCTGCAGTTCTTCAACAAACACTTTTGGAGGGGTTTTATTGAGTTCTGGCCATGAAAATTCTGACAGGATTTCTTCTTCCTCCTCAGTTTTCTTTTCATCTTCAGATTTGCTCTCAATCAACTTTTGGTCAAAATGAGCAAAATCTTTATTTTGAATATTTTTCTTCATCTTTAAAAATTTCTCAGGAGTTCTTGTTTGTACAGAATTTAACTTAGACACTTGTACATTTTCTTTTGATTTGCAATTTTTGAACATTGCAGCAGTTTTATTTCCTAACAAATACTTGTCACCATAAAAGGAATTTTCTAGGACAGCTGCTTTAGTTTTTATGTGTCCCATTTTACAATCCAATTCAATTTCTGCAAGTGGTAAACAGATAGGATCCACTTCTAATGGATTTCTAATATACACTTTCTCATTTGTGTACATATGTGGTTTCACGTACTTGCTGCTTATCAGATCACATGAAGCACCCGTGTCTCGAATTATTTTCATCTCAACACCATTCACTTTACCTATACTAGTATAAGGTGTCATTGATTCATCAGAACCTGCCTCAGCTATAATATGTGAGATAAATTCTTCATTTTTCTTTAATTTATCACACTGAGGTCTGAGATGATTAGTAGAACCACATTCATAGCAACGAGCAATTTTTCTTTTATCAAATACTTTATTTCTCTGATTTTCTTGGGATGTTTCGGGTTTTGCATGAAATTTCGGCTTGACATCTTTGTTATTATCGTTAGACTTATCATCACATAAGTTTTCACTTTGGTTTCGAAAGCTGGAAAATTTCTTTTTGGGCAATTCCCTCCTTTTGAAACTTTCCCTAATACTCTCAAACTCATCTAGTTTTTCAGCTAAGTCCATAGGTGTCATGAATGTAAGCCAGTTTTCTAAAAAATGATCTCTTACATCAGCAGGCACTCGAAACTTCAACTGATCAGTCACTATTAGGTCTTTCAGCTGTTGAAAATTCTCTATCTTTAATTCTGTAAGCCACTCCGTAAAATAACTAGAAAGCTCTTGAGCATAATTTCTCCAAGATTTTTCGGACGATTTGTGGTTCTTATAAAATCATTGTTTCAATTTTTCACTATTTAATTTATATCTTCTCATAATGAGATTTTTCACAAAATCATAATTTATAGCATCGGCTGGAGACTGTCTGGCCAACATATTGGATAGTTCTGGCTGTGAAACTGCTAACAGGTAGGCCACCCAATCCTTTTTTGGAACTCGTGCCATCTCCGCTCTTCTCTCGAAATTTATTAAATATAAACCCATTTCATCATGTTTTTCATCAAATCTTGGGGTAATTTGTGTTAACTGAATTCTTGGAACCGATTCAGTCACCTTTTCTGGTTCTAATATTCTTTCAGGATTTTCTTTTGAAATTTCTAATTTCTTTAATTCAATTTCATATTGTTGAGTTTCTCGGGTCCTTCTTTCCTCTCTTTCTTCTTGTCTTATTCTCTCTTCTTCTTCTAGTTTTTTTTCTTCAAGAAGCCTTTCCAATATTAATTTTACTTCTTCCTCATTATAGGACTTGCTAGATAAAATTAATTTCTTGATGTCAATAACTCTACTGGAAGTATCTACTTCGACACCGATTTCCTCACAAATTTGAATCAATTCATGTTTTCGAGCTTTAGCTAAAAATGCCATGTTTCAAAACCCCAAACAAAACCAGAATGCTCTCAAAACGATAATAAAATATAAACAAATAAAATAATTAGAAAAATTATTATAATTTTTTTTTCTATTACCCCCTTTTTTTTTTTCAAAAATCAATCAAACACACAAATAAAACAAGATATTGAGGGTAATTAACCTTTGTAATTAATTAAAAAATAATAATATCCAACCCAATTAATGGTATCTGTAATTTTAGAAAAATACTTTATTTTTCTCTATTTAAGAGAACACTTTTTTTTAAATATATATTTCTTTCATAAAAAAAAAACCACGTGTACAGTACTTTTCTTCTTAAAGAACAGAAAATATTAAAATTTTCAGTCACACAAATTTCTTTTATTAAATAAATTGTATATTAAAAAAGAATACGCAAACAAAATTTTTAACCAAGTATGTTCTCATACCAAGTACTACTTGTTTCCTACACAAGCATTATTTCAATTCAAAACAGAAATAAATTAATTCATTTGCAAAACTATTTGATTCTTTTTGCACACATATTTCTCAGGAAACAGAATAATAAATATTTTTCTTCAAACCAAAAAAAAAAAAAAAAACCAATAGTTTCGTTTCGAAACCGAAACTCTTTTCTTTATCAAACAAAAAGTAAGTTCCACAAAATTAGATTTAAGTAACATAAATTACCATAGTAATTAATATTAAGAAGTAAAATGAACATCTAATCGTTAAACATTTTATTTGAAACAGAAACTACCATTTTACTTCAAATCGAAACCAAAATATTTTGTTCCAAACAAGAACAGATTCATTTTACATTAAATCGAAACTAAATTCTTTTTTATTTTTATCCTTCATTCACTCTTTATTTACCCATTTATTTTTGTATTATTAAGCAAAGAAATACCAAATCAGTAAAAAGAGACAGAAAGAAAAATAAATCCAATAAAATATCAGAAATAAAAATGACCTGAAATGCACATTAATATGAATCATTCAACATTTTTATTCTTTTTAATTCGATAATAAATACATTCTTTTTTATTTTTTATTTCTCAAAGCCCTAAAAAAAAGAATATCTATTCTTTATTTAGCTTTAATTACAGAACAGATACTTTATTTCAACTTGTTCTCAAAATTTGCAATTCCGTTTAAAACCGAAATTCTTTTCAAAATGTACTTACTCTACAGTAAGTTTTTTTTTTTTTCTTTTTTTTTTTTTTCTTTTTTTTTTTTTTCTTTATTTAGGAATATACCATTAAACAAAAGAAAAAAATATATATTTATTTATTTCTCACTGACTCATCAACTTTATTTTTTTCGAAATACATCGACAAAAAAAATTGAAAGATTTTCTTCTTTTTTTTTTTTTTTTTTTCTTTTAACCAACGGATAAATCAGTTTAATATATATATATTTTCTCTACAAATAATAATTTCAAATAATCTTTTTATCAAATAGATAGGGACAAGTGAGGTACCTCTGTGATATACTTAATTCTCTATTAAATACATAATGCGAATTTAAGTACTTTTAAAAAATATTTTCTCACGTCCTAATACAAGGGCTGAGCTGATTTATTATATTATTTTTAAATCAAGGCACTGTTTCATACATAAAAGCACTTACCCCTTTAGTAGCGTGAATTCTTGATCCGCTAGCTGCCACCAACTTCTTAGACTGTGATGCATCGAACGGTGCAAATCATGAAGACTAGCTTTTCCTTTCGAGAAATTTATTTATTTCTCGAATTACACACACGATACAATACAGTCACATTTAACACAAATAAACACGTAAACATTTAACATAATTTAAATTTGAACCGTAACTTTCCAGTCCATCAAATAAATAAAAATATTCAAGTGATTCTCAACAATTTACTATATAGACGTATCGTTTCCTTTAAAAAAAAAAAAAAAAAAAAAAAAAAAAAAAGGAGCTTTTTTACTATTTTTTAAAACAGGATATACCAATATGATAGCAACCTTGAAGAAGTTACAAGAACTATTTTTAATTTAAAATTATTTGTTTTTCGCAAATGCTATTTATAAGAGGTAAAAATAAGTAAATAAATAAATAAACCATTATAAGCATTATTGTTTGTAGTTATTGTTTTCTATGTACATGGTAATTTTTTTAAGGAAAATAAAATAGGGAATTATCAAATATTGTACATCAGTCTCCTTTAATTTATTGATTAGCAATGATTATTAATGGCTTTTTTTTTTTTTTTTTTTTTTTTTTTTTAGTTTTTAAAATAAAGCTTTTAATTAAATAATGTGTATTTTACGAAGTGCAATGTTGCAAAATACAGAAAACTAAATGCCTACAGCAATTGCTTAGGAATTTTGTAAAACTTAAAATTGACGTTTGCGTGATTAAAATATGGATATGTGAAAATAACTTCATAATAAATTACCTTTTCTTTAATGTATATTAAATTAAGCAATTAATAACATAATATTAATTTGAAAACACTTCACTTAAAATTTATTCAGAATATTTATTTATAGCTAGCTTATTCACCATAAAAATTGTACATTTGTATTAATGTAATTTTTCCCTTAATTAATTAAATAAAATATTTGAGAGTCAAGCACATTTTAATTACTACTAAGTACTGTGAAATAGGATAAATTGTTAATAATAATAATAATAATTAAATTATACAACTCTTTTGTAGCTCCCGGCTCTTATGATGTAGAGAAAGCTGATAAGAAGATCCATGAATCATCTCCTGCATACTCATTGGGAGTTAAATACAAAGAACAGAAACCAGAAGAAATACCTGGTAATTCCTATTTTTTAAAACCATATAATACTGTTATTTTTCAGTACTTTGTAGTATTTATCTTTTGTCGTTCTATCAAAACTGGCGCAATATTAATACTGACTGTTATATTGGAAATTCTTCCCATTCAATATTAAAAAGTAAATATTGGAAAACTTATGTCCTGTAATTAAATTCTAAGAAATTTTCCTTAATACCTCTAATATCCAACTACATATTTAATTTTGTGTTTATGTATTTAGGATTGCACATCAGTCAGATCCGTTGTTTCTTCCTTCCCACGGGATCCTATTGTGCCTTCGTAGCTTCGTATCATAACAATTTCACATTCATAAATGAAGTTTTTCGAATTTCCCCACTTTGAAAACGACACGTTCTATGTTAAAGATCAATTAAAAATAAATAAATAAATAAATAAACTTGAATATCACCTATTCGAGATTAAAAATTAAAAAGTGTTTTCTTCTTGGAATAAAATAATTAAATTTATTAAAATAAAAAATGTCCACAAGTGGTGACCTGTTCAAAGACTATTCAAGAAACAGAATTCGAAAAACTTCATTTTTGAATGAGATATTCTTATAATGAGAAACAACAAAAATCTCATGGAGTATGACATGAAAAGAAAGGAAGAGGATTCTGACTATGTATAATTTTAAACAAGCCCGTTTTTTTTTTCTTTTCTTCTTTTTTCTTTAATTTTCCTTACAACATTTTTTTTTGTAATGTATGTGTTACCTTCTTTTATGTAGTATGTAAATATCGTACATTCATTGTTTTCCTTGCAGCTCCTGGATCGTATGATATCGAAAGAGCAGAAAAAAGAGTTCATGAATCATCCTCCGCCTATTCGTTTGGCATAAAATACAAAGAGCAAAAAACAGATGAAATCCCAGGTAAAAATAAATAAATAAATAAATAAATAAATAAATAAATAAAAAAAACACTTAAATGTCTGTAAAAATTAATTTACAATTTAGTGTTCGATATAATTTCTCATTTTATTAGTTTAATTCTAAAAGCAATTTTTAAACTTTTTTTCATTGCAAACGAAAATTTATTTAAAATAAATATAACTTCATTCAGATGCTTCTCAACAATTTACTATATGGGCGTATCGTGTTTCCGAATATATATATATATATATATATATATATATATATATATATATATATATATGAATGTAGCTTTTTTACTATTGCTTAAAACAGGATATACCAATACGATAGCAACTTTGAAGAAGTTACAAGAACTATTTTTAATTTAAAATGATTTGTTTGTCGCAAATGCTATTTATAATATGTAAAAATAAATAAATAAATAAATAAACCATTATAAGCATTATTTTTATAGTTCTTGTAAGCGACATGGTAATTTTTTAAGGATAATAAACTAGGGAAATATCAAATATTGTGCGTCAGTATTCGGTAATTTATTGATTAACAGTGATTTTTAAAGGTTATTTGTTTTGCAGTTTTTAAAATAAAGCTTTTAATTAAATACATTCATAATGTGTATTTTATGAAGTGCAATGTTGCAAAATACAGAAAGCTAAATGCCTACAGCAATTGCTTAGGAATTTTGGAAAATTTAAAATTGACATTTACGTGATTAAAATATGCATGTGTGAAAATAACTCCATGATAAGTTACATTTCTTTAATGTATATTAAATTAAGCAATTAATAACATCATATTAATTTAAAAACTCTCCAATTAAAATTTATACAGAATATTTATTTATAGCTAGCTTATTCATCTTAAAAATTGTACATTTGTATGAATGTAATTTTTCACTTAAAATTAATTAAATAAAATATTTGAGAGTCAAGCACATTTTACTTATTAATAAGTACTGTGAAATAGGATAAATTGTTAATAATAATAATAATATTAATAAAATTGTACAACTCTTTTGTAGCTCCCGGCTCTTATGATGTAGAGAAAGCTGATAAAAAGATCCATGAATCATCTCCTGCGTATTCATTGGGAGCTAAATACAAAGAAACAAAACCAGAAGATATGCCTGGTAAATTTCATGATTTTTTTCTATTAAGCTAAATTATTATAATTTTCCAAAATGTTAATAAATGTAAGTTAATTTCTAATCCCAATTTTAAGAAAATATAAATTATTTTATTCCTTTGAAAAATATAGCCTCCCTATTTTTTAATTATTATTATACATATGCTTTACAGATATATAATTGTATGCTGAATTTTACTTTGAACTTCTGAAACATTAATACACACTTTAAAACTTTATTATAGTTACTTACAAGTTTAATCTAATTTTTTAAACATCCTAATCTTAAAGATGTAAAAATGTGTAAAAATCCTTTCACGTCTTTCTGCTAATAACTGGAATGTTTAATGTAATTCATAGCAAATTGTATGTATTTATGTTTTTTCTGATCTTCAGTTTTGTAAAAGTGAATTATATTTTCCTGAATTCTTCACTTTAATTTTATATTGTATATAAAATAAGAATATGTTATATAAAATATGGGTTAATTTGTAATAATTACTTTTATTTTCTAATATAAATGTAATAATGATTATTATTATTCCTATTTTAGGTATTGATACTCTTAAAAAATGAAAATTATTTATTCAATTAATGTTTTACCACGTTCTAATGTTTTTTTTTTTTTTTTTTTTTTTTATCCAGCTCCTGGCTCTTACGAAGTAGATAAAGCTGATAAAGTCATACATCAGTCTTCTGGAGCAATTACTTTTGGAATTAAATATAAGGAACAAAAAGCGGATGACATTCCAGGTATTTACAAAGAATATACTGCATTTATGTTGGTTATACAAAAGAAAAAATATAGGTTTTCATAATTTTTTCTAACTTCTAACTATTGCAATGTTGAAAAAACTGAAATAGTAGTACACAAATTACCTCCAACCTCTTTGGCATTCAATACAAAAAACAAAATATGTATACATTCCAGATATTTTCGATATATATATACCTATATATATATATATATATATATATATATTGTACTGTAGTCTTTATAGTTTAAAAGTATTCACAATATTTATGATAAAACTTAAGGAACAAATCACTGGTTCAATGACTGAATAGAAAACAACAGTACCATCTGAATGAGGAATCAAAGATATACAGAAGGGGCAAAAATTGTACAATGTCGTCCAATATTTAAAGTTCATAATCTAATGTGGAGTGAGTTCTAAATATAAAGAGCTAAACGAGGAGTTACTAAGATTTTTCTTTCTTTCTTTCTTGGTGAGTGTGTGTGAAGAAGCTATTACGGTCTTTTTATTCTACCATTTTATTATAGGAGTTACTACGAAACCAAAATTTTATTCAATCAAAACCCAAATTTTTAAATCAGTTAGATAAAAATAAATAAATGTAATATAATATAAAATAAAATAAAAACAAAATAAATAGAAATTTAAAAAATAAATAAAAATTAAATAAAAATTAAGCTGATAAAACAAACCAAATTACTAATACTGCATTTCCGAAAGTGATTGATTTATATTAAACAATAAATTTCCCTTTAATTGAAAAAAAAAAATCAAAGCATACTTTTTATTTTTCATTTAGCTCCAGGCTCTTATGATGTCGAAAAAGCTGATAAAAAGATTCACGAATCATCACCTGCCTATTCGCTGGGGGTAAAATACAAGGAACCTAAACAAGAAGATATTCCCGGTAATTATCTCATATTATTATTTTATTATCATATTATGTTACCTATATTATAATTTTTTTTTCCTGTTTTATTTATACTAAAATAAACTGCAGGGATTTAAAAAGAAAATAAAGTGTGAAAGTTAATTATTTCATTCCGCAATAAAAGTTGCTTCAGAACATAAATAATAAATATTAAATATTAAATGTCTAATTTTTTTTTCTTTTCGGAAGCTTATTAACCATGTTTTACTGTTTCATGAGTATTTGACGAAATCTACATCTGAAATTTATTAGCTCAATTAAATAAATTAAAAATTTATTTAAAACCTAATCTAATCATCATTTACTTACTAAGCACACTATTTATTTTATTGTTTGTTTAGTTTAATTTCGTTTCATTTTATTCTTTATTTTGTACATATGGATGTGTGCGTGCTAGCATTAAGCACTGGCATTAAAATATATATATGTTATAAGTTGTAAGTCTGTGTGTCTGTGTGCAGTATTATAGCCCAAAAACTATTTCAACGACCAAATTTTTTTTTAGAACGTTGCCTTAATCGAGATACTTCTCAGGTTGTTAAAAAAAACCTGCTCGATGGATTTTTATTTATTTATTTATTTATTTATTTTATTCAATAAAAATTTTGAGGCGCAATTTGCTATTAAATTTGTTAATTATAATTTCATAACTTAATTTATTAATTTTATAACTGTCGGCTTCTATCTGCGGCGATTCTATGGGGCGATCATGGCTGGCAATTTTGCAACTAATGCCAAGCGGTAAGTCACACGATTTTTGGATTGTAGTATTAAAAAACATTAAAAAAATTGTGAATTTTCAACCGATTTTTAAAAAAAATAAAAATTTGCTATAGGTAGGGATTATCAGTTTACAGTCGAAAAATCTCTTAATTCAGTTGAAAATTACAGATTTTAAGGACAAATAATATTTAATTAAATTAAAAACTGTGATGTTATTATTTTAATGAGTTTGCAAATACTTTATGAAATATAGGAAGTCCAGAAAAATTATAAAATCATAAAAATATTTTTAAAAGTATATTAAATTTATAAATTTACTTTTTTATTTTTATAAATTTTGAACAACAAATAAATATACATATGTAAACATTTTTCAAAACTCTCACATAACTAAGCATTAACCATTAACATATTTTTCTTAAGGGTTAAACATACAGTTATTAAAATACGTTATTCTGTATACAAATCTTGCACTTCTTAATTAATAATGTAAAAACTGCATCTTACAAATGTAAAAATAAAATAAAATTTCTTAAATATAAACTTATATAATATTTTGCGATTCCACAATTATTGTAATTAAAAAAAAAAAAAAAAAAAAAAAAAAAAAATGTAAAAATATTCGTAAAAGTTTTACATGTTAAGCAAAATGCAAAACTACTTATGAATAATATTGAATAATATGAGTTTCTTTATGTCTAGCTCCTGGTTCTTACGAGGTAGATAAAGCTGATAAAGCAGTACACCAGTCTTCAGGCGCAATTACATTTGGTATTAAATACAAGGAACAAAAACCCGATGATATTCCAGGTATGTAAATATATTTGTTAAACAATTTACAAGTATGAACTTATTTTGAAAAAAAAAATTGTTACTTAAGATTTTTAAACAATGGATCTATAGGCAGGATTTATTATAAACGATTTTTCCTTACTACAGCTCCAGGTTCTTATGATATTGAAAAAGCCGAAAAGAGAGTTCATGAATCATCATCTGCTTACTCATTCGGTATGAAATACAAAGAACTAAAAACAGATGAAATTCCAGGTAATACAATGTTGGCTATCATTTCACGTACTTGCATGCTTCGTTATTATTATTATTATTATTATTATTATTATTATTATTATTATTATTATTTTAACTTTTCAAAACGTTTTCTAATTTACCTTGAATTCGCTTAAATTTTCATTTGATTTGATTCTCTGATTTTCTGATCATATATATTTGTCAAAACTATCGTGAAACCTTTTATTTTCCGTAATACAAAAAATTCCCAAATAGCTAAAATATGAGACTGTTTGACATACAGTCGGTAAGAAAAATGTCCGAACACTAGCAAAAATTCCTATGTAAAAAAAGGTACACTTCATACGGTTTTGTTAAATAAATCCTTATCGAATCCTGTTCTTAGTCAGTGTAAGAGCATGATTCGATAAGGATTTATTTAACAAAACCGTATGAAGTGTACTTTTTTTACATAGTAATTTTTGCTAGTGTTCGGACATTTTGTTACCGACTGTACATAGAATACAGTATGTTACTTATGCAAGATTATATCTATAAACTTAATAAAATTTAAATTAATTCAGATGACTATACAGAAGTATCTCAAATAGTTTTTGTTTATGGAAAACAAAACATTCCTATCTATTTTCTAGAAATAGATATGAGTGTTTGCCTTAGTTTTGACATTTACCTTATATTCTATTTAACTTTTATTGAAAAACTTAAAAAAAAAAAAAAAAAAAAAACTTAAAAAAAAAAAGACATAATTTTGATAATTTTATTTAGCTTTATTTAAAATAAAGTTTCACTTTAGCTTATGTATACAGTTAGTATTAGAATATTGATTTCTAGAGTATGTAAGAAGATTTACACATATGACGGATTTTTTTTTAAACTATGTTTAAAAGTGAAGGAACAGTAAATTTATTCTTTTTATTTTTTAAACTATCTATAGATTGTTTAAAAAAATCAATGTATAGACAGTTCTGATTTCATTAAACATTTATTATTAAGAATTATTTGTAAAATAATAATGTTTGAAGTCGTAATAAACATTTTTTTTTAAAGTAGAGTAAGCAGAGTAGATTTAAGTAGATTTTCAAAATTAGAAAAAGAAAAGTTTAAATATAGAAAATATTCGTTACTATTAAGAGTTTCGACGATTTTTGTTGATAATGTTTAAAATCCTAACTCCTTACTGGGTTAAAATCTGATTTTTACAACTTTAAGTTTCTAAAAAATCCAATAAAACTTTATGAAAGAAAGAATTCATTAATTCAGTCACATTGTCTGCTATTTAATTAATACGTCCATCAGACGATTCTTTTTTTTACACGCATAAAAATAAGAATAATATCAATAAAATGTTTAAATATATTTTTAATTAGTAAACAAAATGCATCTTATAAAAAATTATTTTGTGATAAAGGATTTTTTTTATTTTAATATTTATAAATGAAAAATATGATGAAACTACTATTTATATAGTAAGACAGTTCGAAATTTTAAAAATGTGCATTTCATTTTCGTCTGGTACTTGTCGAATTCCATTTTTAGAATTCTTATTTGCCTTTTATCAATGCGTAAATTCATGTTTGACTACCTGTTTGTTTTTCAATCAATTTACGTTTATTTCTTTCAAATATGTCAGACATTTCTTCACCTGCAAAACACATTTTAAATAAATAAATATATCTTTTCTATTATCATCAAAGGGGTAATATATATATGTATGTATATACATATATACATATATGCATTTTCTTAATTTTCTCAATTATCGTAATTATTTTTTAAAAAAGCAATTTTGTATTTGACATAAAATTACTTTCGTTTATATCTAATATAGCCCCAGGATCATATGATGTAGAAAAAGCTGATAAAAAGATTCACGGATCTTCTCCAGCCTATTCATTAGGAGTGAAATACAAAGAACGAAAACCAGAAGAAATACCTGGTAAGCTATTGGTCGTATAATGTAGAACAAAAGGGTATTATTTCTGTCCTATGGTAATCTTAAAATTTTCTAAAACTATCTAAAACTAATTAAATAATATTTCTCTGGTAATTCATTTTGAATATATTTTTTAATACTCTTTCACACAGTATTTTCTAGAAATAGATGTGAGTATTCGCCTTCGTTTTAGCATGTGCTTCTGACGTTTAACTTTTATTGAAATTCTTAAAGAGAGAAAAAAAGGCATAATTTTGATAACTTATTTAACTTTATTTAAAATAAAGTTTCACTTTAGCTTATGTATATAGTTACTATTAGAATATTAATTTATAGAGTATAGAAGAAGATTTACACATATGACGGATTTGTTTAACTATGTTTAAAAGTGAAGAAATAGTACATTTATTCTTTTTCTTTTCTGAACTATCTATAGAATGGGAAAAAAAAATCAATCTATAGACAGTTCTTATTTTATTAAACGTTTATTATTAAGAATTATTTGTAAAATAATAATGTTTTAAGTCGTAACAAACTTTTTTCTTGCAGCTCCCGGATCTTATGAAGTTGAAAAAGCTGATAAGAAGATCCACGAATCATCTCCGGCGTTCTCATTGGGAGTGAAGTACAGAGAACAAAAACTAGAAGAAGTACCTGGTATGCACGCTATGTTTAAACCTATAACTTAGAAATTATCAATAGTGTAGGGAAGAAATAAGGCATTTATCTAAAAGAAGACCTCGATTGTAATATTTATTAATATTTCTATATTATCAGAAAAGTGTTTTTGAAAATTATCTGTATTGTCGAATTTTGGAGATGTATTAAAATACTAATTTAAGTTTATTTAACCAGTTTTAAAATAGGTTTAAATATCGATTGGGCCACTATACTATAATACAATATTGCCATCGCAAAATCTGTCTGGTTTAAAAAAATAAAAATAATTAATATAAAAGAAAGGAGTAACTTTTTTCGCGAAAACGCAAAATAGTCTTGAAACTTCATGCGGCTTGAATTATATTTATTTATATTTTACAGAAAAGTTTTAAAATTTACTGAACGTATTAGAATAAATTAGAAATATCACTCCTATCGTTAGAAATTCGGTACCAAATGAAAGGGGCTTTTTTTTTTATCCAGGGGTGCAAACAGTCTTTCGACACCACAATTAGATTTTTTAGAATTAACTAAAGTATGAAATTTAGGGAGAAATGCTTCATTACAATTTATTTCAGCCATTTTAAAAAGTACGTGGCTTGTTACAAATTAGATACCAAATGAGAGGGGCAGTTTTTCTGAATCCTGGAGTGCAAACAGTTTTTCCACACGGCAATTGCATTTTTTAAAATTAACTAAAGTATGAAATTTAGGTGGAAACACTTCATTTTAATTCATTTCCGTCATTTAAAAAAAAAACTTGGCCCAGTTTTACGGTGAAAAAATGAGATAAAAAAAAATATATATATATAAATAAAAATAAAGATATAAAGTTTAAAAGTAAAAAGTATAAAATAAAATAAAATAAAATAAAAATTTTACATATTGAAATTAATAGTCCTCCGTACTAAACTAAATCCTGTATTTAACAGAATGTTTACTTTTTTTTTTTTTTTTTTTTTTTTTGTAACATCTATTTAGGTATGATACCATTAAATATATATATTTTTTTTCACTACAATCTCTGTGATAATATACTTTTGAACAATTCTCCAGGAATATATTGAACAACTGTAATATTATAACCATTTCTTTTTTAAATTTTAATTTTCAGTTAAATGGATGCAAATTATGTATCTTTCAGTAAAGTTGGTATGATATTCCATTTTTATACCACTTCGTATAAAAATTTAGTAACAATACATTCTTTTTACTTTAATATTTATCATTCATTATACTGAATTTGCTCTAATGTAAGATTGAGTGTGACACAAATTGGTGTAATAATAATATACCTTTCCTTTCTTTATTCTCTATAATCGTCCCATGCACAACCATTTTTATTGTAAAAATGAGATGTTTATACATATATATCTTATAACAATAGTATTAAAACATTAAAATCATCATTTGAATTAGAAACAGGACTTTGTAAGTTCATAACTTTTTTTGGTTAAACAAAAAGTTTATCTTTCTAAATTGTATGTTAGTAATTAAAATTTGCTTTTCAGTTGGTCTATTTCAATTGTAATTTTAAAACGTAACAAGAATATGTTCACCAACTTTCCTTTTCCGTTTTAGCTCCTGGATCTTATGACATTGAAAAAGCCGAAAAGAAAATTCACGAATCATCTTCTGCTTATTCATTCGGCATCAAGTACAAAGAACAAAAGGCGGATGACATTCCTGGTAATTTTTTAAATTATTTTTGTCCTTTGAAAGATTTTTCATGTAATGATTAAATTAATTTTACATGAGCGAAAAATGATACAAGTCTAGTCATGACCAGGATAGCCTGGTAGAGCACTGAGATGCTAAACTTAAAGTCCTAGGATTGAACCCTGCCCTGACCATTTTTCACTCAGGTAAAATTGATTTGGTTTCTTCAACTGCGTTTTACAGTGAGTAAACCCTGTTAAAAACTTCATCTTTCAGTACACATAATATTAGATGTAATAATTGTAGCTTATCACATTTACTTTTAGTTAAAATCTGTGATAAGAATATTATTCCATTGTTTTTTACATGTTGTATCTCTGTTTACAACTCATTTTACGAATACTAATAGAATATAGAATACTATAGAATATAGAATAATTTAGAAATACAATATAGAATAATTTAGAAAGTCTCCAGATGTCTATAATATTTCAACTACTAATTAAAGACATCACAGTTAATTGGCTGCTGTTTATACCCGTATTATTTCAGACCGAAGAAGAAATCCAATGGTACGTTTCATATTTTTAAAAATAATTCGGGCATAAAATTTAGTATTAGAACCATAACTTAAAGTTTGCAGTCAAACATAGTCAATAAAATAACAAGCTCATAACCAAGGCTTGACCTAATGGTTTATATTCCTTTTTTTATTGCAAAAATTTTGTTTAGTATATGATCTATTAATCGTATTTTCTAATTTTTTAATTAATGACTTGTGCTAAATTTGTTTAATTATTCCCGAAGCTTGTGACTTCCTTATAACTGTGATTTATAAAAGAAATTCATTAGGCTCACCCTGTTTAATAACTTTTATATCAATGGCTAATACACATTCAGTGTTTTATTTCTAAATTTCTTTAACCGTAACTTTTAGCAAATTTAAAAACTATACGATATTTTTTATTGTATCAAGATCCTAAACTTAAGTTAAATGTTCTCGCAAAAATTTACAGTAACGATGATTCTCTGTAGAAATAAAATTAAGTCCGTTTTGCAACGGACTTAAAAATATAAACTTTTTAAGGAGTTAAAAAATATTACAATATTTGTATTTAAGCAGTATGTTTTATTAATTAACTTTTTTCTTTTTTCTATGCAATGGGAAATATTAATTTGGTTTGAAACATTCGTAATCTTGAAATTTTTGTCATATACCTTTAAGTGAGATAGCTTGACTATCAAAATTTTGTCTAATTAATTCGATACTCTTAAAATAATGTTAAAAATATCCTATATTGAGCAAAATTAAACTTTATAGTTTTACTATAATTTCATGACTATTTTTTTTTTTTAATTCAGCTCCTGGTTCATATGATGTTGATAAAGCTGACAAGAAAATACATGAGTCTTCTCCGGCGTATTCACTTGGAGTGAAGTATAAAGAGCCAAAACCAGAAGATATTCCTGGTAACTGCTTCTAAAATTTATAAGATAAATTGAAATTGGATGTTTAAGAGGACATACGACCTTTATTTTATAAAGTAAATTATTGTTAACTAAACTTCATTGGGCAATTGTTACCTATAAGTTTATTATGTATTTTGAAATATAATTTGTTAATAATGAATGCTTTTTTTTTTTTTTTTTTTTTTACTTTGAACGCTTTGAAACTATTTAACATTTTTTCTTGAAGTTTTCACAGATTATGTAACAGATCCTTCAAACTGAACCTAAATTTGTATCCCCTCTATTTTTCATACAGGTGATACTTCAGATTTTATGAAAAAATAAATGATCCTTAAAGTTTAAAAAAATATATTTTTTAACCTAAATTTGAACAAATTTAGGTTTAGATTGAAGGATCTGATATGTTACATAATCTGTGAAAATTTCAAAAAAAAAATGTTAAATAGTTTCAGAGATATCCTGCGCGCAAGGTGAAAAAAATTTTTTTTTTATTATTAACACATAAATTATTAAATAATTCACCACAGAATTTAAATTATATTCCAAAATTCATAATAAAATTATAGGTAACAATTAGACATGCCCAATGAAGCTTAGTTAACAATAATTTACTTAAAATGATACTATAATTACATCGATGTTTTTAAAGATCTAAGGGTCGTATATGTCCCCTTAAAAATGTATTTTATTTTAGTTTCCAGAGAAATACTCTGTTTTATTTTATAAATAAGTTAACAGTACGAGGTTCTGAAGTTAAGATTTTATTAATATATATATTTAATTTTATTCATATTATTGATATTTTGTAAAGTAACTGCTGTTGTATTTTCAAATGAAAAGAGAGAAATTACGGTGGTCCTTAAAAAATATAATTTGGGCATTTATAACTATGTTACTGATAATATGTCTATACACACACACACACACACACATATATATATATATATATATATATATATATATATATATATATTTATATTTATATATTATATGATAATTCTATCAACTAGGGTTCACATCAAACATGGAAACTTAGTAGTTAAGGAAAAAATACCTAGGTTATGGTTTAGTAATAAAAAATATAAAATAATAGACAAAAGTTAACAATAATAACAATGATGCAATAACAATAAATAAATATTCATATTTGTATTGCATGTATCAATATTTTTATGCAAAAACAGCACAAATCCTCAATTTTATGATATTGTAAACACGAAATGTCTTTGCATTTGTGTTTTATTGTTATTAATTACAGCAAAGGCATAAAAGCTTAATTTTAGCAATTGATTTAAACAATTAAATGTTATAAAAGAATTTCTCGAGAGATGGAAAAAGTAAGAGAAAACCATTGATTGTAAAAAACATACAACAATTGTTTCAAATAAAAAATAAATTAACAATCCATCATTATTAAAAATATATGCACAATTGTGGAATAAAAGAAACAACGCACTGTAACAACTTGAAAAAAATCACTATTATACAACCTTGTCGATGACTTTTGTGATTTTAATGATATTTATTAAACAAATAACGAAAAATTGTAGTGAGAATGTTGGTTTATAAAGGAATTACTGACAATATAAAAAGAAAACAGAAAGAACAGGTTTATAAGAATGTTTTAGGCGACAAATTTGTCGACCATGGGTATGATTTTGGTGACATTTGATAATGATTTGGCGAGAATTATTGCTTTGTTGCCATACTGACACAAACACTATTGCAGTTTAATATATTAACAAAATGTATATCACCAAATTTAGTAATCCGTGATAACTTTAGCTTTTGTGACGCATTAGAGCTAAAAATGAACTAATTTTCAAGAGAATTAGTAATCTTCCCGCCATAAGGAACACGTCATTAAATTTCCGATCATCCTACTTTAAGACATCCTCCGCAATCATCCCACATTTGTACTTCCCACTCACGTGTAATCATACAAATTCAACAATTGTAAAGTAGAATTCAAAACTGAAACCTTAAGGTAGTATTCATTTCATAAACCGAACGTGTTCCGTCCCATACGGTTTTAGGCCATTGAAAGTATTTTATCTTTCATATATTTTATGTCGCATATAATAAATGAAAATACTAATTTAAATAATTTTCTAAAAGAGAACAAAGAATTGGTTTAGTGCATCCATATATTTAACAAGTTATAGTAGATTACCTAATTAGAATTTAACCTTTATTGACAGTACACATAAAAAATATGCAAATTATGCTTGTTTGAATTCATAAGGAACCAACTATAATTCACGGAACACAAAATTTTTTCCTGGTTATTATGTGCAATAGTTAATCATGTTATATTCTATGAGAAATGCAAAATACATTGAAATTTCAGCTCCTGGATCATATAACGTTGAAAAGGCAGAAAAAATCATACATCAGTCCGCTGGAGCCATAACCTTTGGCATCAAATACAAAGATCAAAAACCTGAAGATATTCCAGGTAAGAAAAATACAACTGTTACTTAAAATCGATTATAGTGTATTATTATTTAATATTCATTTAATATCTTAAATATACATTCCGATAAAATATCTACATATGTTATCATGTTGAATTTTCCTTTTCCTTTTATTTATTTATTTATTTTTCTTTCTTTCACCATTCACTCCGATTGAAACACTTGCCCATCTGCACATTTTTTTTTTTTTAACAAAAATGATTTTCATATTCGGCTTTGAAATCATTCATATATTATGAAATTTCAATATATTGTTAAAAAATTAAATTCTAAATTTTCAGCTTTTTTTAAAATCATGATCACAAGTTTTGAAAATTCTTTTTGCTCTGTAGCAAAAATTACAAAAAGAAAAAAAAAAAAAAAGCTCAAGATTTTTATGTTTTAAATAATATGTTGTGCTATAGAACATGTATTTTTTCACTTCATGTAGTTCATTATAATATATGTAGTTATTTCATTTCTTATTTTCATGTCGTATTCAAAATTCCAATGTAAAAAAAATGTACAGTTCCTTTTAAAATGTTCTAGATTTTACGAAAATTAATTGTGTTATTTTAAACTGGTATAAAGTGTTTTATTATTATTATTATTATTATTATTTTTAATAATTAAAACTGTACATAATTTCTTTACAAGATTTATTAAAATTTGAAAGTGTTTTCTTTTCTGTCTATAATCTATATTTTTTTGTATAAATTGTATTGAGTATTTAAAGTTTTTTGTTAACGATTTTTACACAATTATTACACCAAATATAAAAAACATGTGCTATAAGAAATTATTTCAGAATAATATGTGATACTTAAAAAGCTTTACTTGAATTCTGTGATAATTTCTTTCAGCCAATTACTTGTTTAAAGATACAGGGTAGAGTAATAGTAATGCCCTTTGCATTTTTAAGTATCAAATAAAAAAATAATTACAATTGGCTATATTTTATAAAAATGACATGATAAAGTAAATTAAACTGCATATTTTGATACTCATTGACAATAGCATTTTTCATTTCAAAACATATATTGTATTTGTCCACCATGAAAACTTCACAACATAGCTTTACAAATAATCCTGTATATTCAGCAATATATGCAACAATTCTTACATAACTTATATTTTATTACATACGGTATATGATATTTTGACTTGCTCTTTGACTAAATGTCTATTTATTGATAGTACGCATGATATAAGATTTTTGGTTCTACAAATTATATTTTAAATTACTTTTACATTTTAAGCAGTAGCAACCACTTATGATAAAAGTAATTTTAATTTATGTTTAACTTACACAAAGCTAAGAAAACTGGCGTTCATTTAGAATCAAAATGTTCATAGTGAAAAGTTATTTAAAGTTTTAATCCTCAAATAGAAGATTTTTTTTACCGATTTCTGTTTATATTTCGTAAAATAATAATATTATCGTGATAAATTTGGTATAAAAAAATTACTTTAAATTTGAGACAAATATTACATTTTGTTTATTCATTTTACTTTTATTTTTATAAAATTTTCAAATTAATATTTCAAACTATAAAATTAATGATGTTTAAAAATGTTATTAGTTATAACCTATCGAAAATTTCATTAAATATGATTAACAAATGATTATTATGAATATTTTTGAATAAGTTATAACTTTAATGAGTACAAAACTTTGAAGAAACGCCTTAAAATGTAAGAACTCGCAATAATTGTTTCCGGTCGAAAGAAGACACGATCCTTCATCAGGTGAACAAAGTAGGCACGAGTGTTACAAAGAAAGCGGCGACACACCTAAATAACTAAATATAAAGAACGTTTCAAACGAAGATGCTTGAAGCAATTAATTTCAAACGAATTCAGGAATAAACACACACAAATAACTGAAAAAGAAAGGTTCAAAAAAAAAAAAAAGGTTCGGAGTTAAAAACCAAAGAGGGGAGTTAAAAACATAAAAAAAAAAAAAGGTGCGGTTAAGAATGTTATTAGTTATAACCTATCGAAAATTTCATTAAGTATGATTCACAAATGATTATTATGAATATTTTTGAATACGTTATAACATTAATAATTACAAAACTTTGAATAAACACCTTAAAATGCAAGCACTCGCAACAATTGTTTCCAGTCGAAAGAAGACACGATCCTTCGTCAGGCGAATGGAGTAGGCACGAGTGCTGCAAAGAAAGAGGCAACGTACCTAAATAATTAAATACAAAGAACGTTTCAAACGAAGATGCTTGAAGAGATTAATCTCAGACGAACTCATGAATAAACGTACACAAATAATTGAAAAAGAAAGGTTAAAAAAAAAATGGTCTGAGTTAAAAACTAAAAAAGGGGAGGGAAAAACACAAAAAAATGGGATTAAAGAATTCAAAACAAACGGTAAAATAATTATTTTTAATGTAAAAAAAATGTGAAGAAAGGGAGGAATTTAACAAATCAAACACTCGCAAAACTGCTTCCTTTGTTCAAGTAGCCCAAAGAAGCAACATAAAAATTATACATATATTTATATATATATATATAAGCACGGTTCGGGCCGAAAGAAGACACGACCTTTCTTCAAGCGAACAAAGTATGCACGAGTGCTGCGAACATAGCAGCGATGCACATTTTTATAACATGTTTTCATTTACATTATTTACCGTTAATCTATAATTATTTTACTGAATTGTTATTCAAAGAAATGTGAAAACAAGTATCTGACAAAGTAATGATAAATGTTATGAATACCAGAATATTGTTGTTTTAAAATTAAACACTTGAACAACAAATAAAGGAACTAGCATTAAGAGCCAGAAATAACTTACGAAATGCTAATTAAAATTTTCTATAAATTAGATGAAGCAAGAATTTTTAATATCCCCCCCCCCAGAAAAACATACAATAATACACTATCAGTTATATAATACGTTAAAGTATTTATATAACAAGCTATTTGTGCAGAAACGGGGCTTTACAATATATTCCATCCTGTATTTTAACGAACAAAGTAATTCAAAAATTGCATTTCAACTTATGTATGTTCCAGCTCCGGGGGCATATGATGTAGAAAAAGCTGACAAACGTATTCATGAATCATCATCTGCTTATTCTTTTGGGGTAAAGTATAAAGAATCTAAGACAGATGATGTTCCAGGTAACTTAATATTCAACATAAATATTTTTAGTTAATATGCAATATTCATTTTTAATCGATTAAATAAAAGATTATATAATGAAGCATTTGTTATTTAAGGGTCGGAGTCGATAAGATAAAAAAATAAGCAAAATTATGGCGATGTCATTAAAAATTATCGTGAATGTGGTGCTATTGTACCATTAGTACTGTAGATTACATTCAGAGAAACTATTTGATTAAAATAACAAAAAGTGTTCTGTTAAAGATGTTGTTGTCCGTATTTCATTCTGCCGTTAGAAAAAAGAAAAAATGATTAAAACAACCAAGCTAGCATTAAAAGAAGACAGTCGTCTTTGAACATCATTTTGAGAAGTATAATAAATTTGCAAAATAGATTACTGAATTGCATAATGCACAAGTTTCATTTTTATTATAATTTTTCAAATAAATTTATGCAGTCTTTATAATAATAATAATAATAATAATAAACTTAAGAATATGTTATTGGATTACAAATCTTTGCATGCAAACATGTTTTTAATCTAAGGCTTATCATACATTTTATCGTTTTATAGTTTGTTATAAATTTGTATTTCCAAGTATGATTCCTACCCAGTTAAAAAATCTTAAAAAAAAAAAAAAAAAAAAAACTATAAAAAACTGAAGAAAAACTGGAAATAATGTGAAGGTATTTGGAACAATCCCAGCTTAAAAAGTCTTCAAAAAAAAAAAAAAAAAAAAAAAAAAGAAAGAAAAAGAAAAACTTTAGTTTAAAATGAAGTTTAAGGGGCAAAATGTTTATGGAGGGGAAAGCTACCTGCAAATTTTTTGCTTTTCCAAATACCTTCAGTTTATTTGTAGTTTATCTGCAATTTTCTGCAATTTCTCTTTATTTTTACAGTTTTTTTTTTTTTTTTTTTTTTTGTTTTTAAGACTTTTTTAAGCTGGAATTGTTCTAAATACCTTCACATTATCTGCAGTTTTTCTTCATTTTTTATAGTTCTTTTGAAAACTATTTTAGCTGGATATGCACATCGTTCAATTTTCAATTAAGTATAACGTTCTCAATTTTAAAAATATAGATATACGGCTTTTTTGTAATGGTTCTGTTGTATTAAAAATATAATTTTTCTAACTAGTTAATTTTGTCTAGAGGAAAAATTTTTAAAAATGTAACTTTTTCAAATTTAAAATTAAGAAATTCTTATAAAAGAGTTCCTCATCATACCTTATTTTTAGTATTTTTGCAGTTTAAATTGCAAATTTATCTCTATAAATTAAGATATCAAACCACATTTTAATATTTTTAGGGATATCCTTTATTAATTTAATAATATTTTAAAAAAATGAAATTAAATACTTTTATTGAAATTTATTTTTCCGACTGGGTGAAAATAATGCCTGGACCGGGAGTCGAACCCCAGATTTTTGACTTACAAGGTCAAGGCTCTACCAATTGAGCTATCCAGGCCGACAACCGGTGAACATTACTTACTCAGACAACCTTTAGGCAGAAATATCTGGTCTATCATGTAGATAGCTCAACAGAAATAAGCCGCAGGAAAAGAAAACACCGTTAAACAATGGGAGAAAGAAATACAATATATTAAAATCACACAATTAACTGATTGGGAAGAAAATCATTTTTTTTATTGAAATTTATTTTCACCCAGTCGAAAAAATAAATTAAAAAAAAAAAATGATTTTCTTCCCAATCAGTTGATTGTGTGATTTTAATATATTGTAAATACTTTTAACCACTTATCTGCCGAAGAAAATTTACGAGATTCCCTTCCTAGTGTCACCGTTCTCCCTCAATTCTGAAATGAGTAAATCCCTCGAAAACCCTCTCAAGATCACTTCCATGGTTATTTTATTGCATTATCAAGTCGTGTCAGTAGTTTCAATTGTAACATTACAATACAAAGAATCATACTTTAGGAAATCGTACATATACGCCCGGGGCAGTTAAGAGGTTAATTTTAATTTTCATGTAACTTATCCTTATTTAAATTAGTGAGATTTCGATAAAAAGATTAATTATAATTTAAATAATTAGATACAGATTTAGATGCCAATTAAATAACCTTTTCTTTGGAATAACATAATACAAAAAAAAATAAATAAATAAATAAATAAATAAATAAATAAAAATAAGAGCGATTTTTTTTTCTCTTTTTTCTCTTTTAGCTCCTGGATCATATGATGTTGAAAAAGCTGAAAAAATTGTTCACCAGTCATCTGGAGCAATTACTTTTGGTATCAAGTACAAAGATCAAAAAGTAGATGATATTCCAGGTTAGAGTTATTTGCAGACCTAAATCCATTCATGAACTCGATTTCTTTGAAGCTTTTTATATTTATAAAAATTTTAAAAACCTTGTAAATTGTGATTTCGCTATTCCCTATTTGTCTGACTGTTGAAAATTTTATATTCAGTCGACATTTTCTTAATTTTTCTACTGTTTACACATCTAACTTTCTTAAATTCCTATTGGCCACTCTCCCCACCTTTCCCGTTATCCTATCGGTTGAACTAAATCCGGTCCCTCTTCTATATATACGAGCACTTCTCCTGATTCAGAATCCTTTTTTCACGGAAGACGGTACGCTTAAACACCCTATCAAACGAAGAACCATACGATAGTCTTTAGCACAAAATACCTCATAAACAGGTTTTTCATGCGGGAAACGATCCAAATATGCCGTTTAATACAAGTTGCCGAACGTATGTTCTTCAATCACGCATTTTCGACTGTTTAAAGCACATACAGTAGTCTTTAGAACGAAATCCTCCAATCAGAGGATCGCGATTACAGAACCCTCTATTCTTTTCCCTTTTAAACATCCTTGGGGGAGAATAATAGCCAAATTTTGGGTCCGTTGTTTACATTTCTGGATTTCGTTCTTCCGTTTATGCTTAAAAACAACCCTACTGATGTCGTTTGGTCGCTTTTGAGCGGCAATAGCTTATATTTTAGAATATATCGTCTTCCGTCTGATAGTACCTTAAGGCTACCGAAACAGCTGTACGCATTTCCAATATTTTTCTTTGGCGTTTCTGACGTTGTAGTTTATTCGGGTTTTAATATTTGCTATATGCTTCGAAATTAAATTAATTAGATGCTTTGATTTAATCAATAGAAAAAAAAAAGAGTGTCAAACGTTTCAGTATTTAAGTATAAAAATGGTGAATTAAAACAGAATTAAAATATTTTTACAAAATTACTTGAAAATCTATGAAATATTAGTCGAATTTTTAAAATGTGTTTTTTGTAAATTTTTAGCACTGTAGTAAAATATTTTGCTTTAAAAGAAGATAATGTACAAAAATAAAAATACTTAAATTAATTAATAAAAATAAAAATCGAAATATATTACCAATGTTCTTTTTAGTGGTTAAGGCCATGATTGCTACTTATTTTTGTATCAGTATAAAGAAGTGTTTCATGAGTTAACTTATGAATGACGTAACATTTTACTGTGCTCACGTGCATGTGTATGTGCATCTGTGAGGGAGTGCGAGTGGGCATGCGTGCGTGTGCGTGCATGCATTTTTAAATAAATTCAAAATCTGTCTCCTAAAGATTTTAGTTGCTTAACCCATAATGACTATTTCTTCCCTTACAAACAAGGCGTAGAGTTTAAAAATTAATGAATCATGCATGATTTTTTAAAACTATAATACGGAATTTTCTTTTACACGTGTAAATATATAGAATTAAAATAAATTCTTCATTTTCACTTTCCCCGATTATTTGCAATAATAACTATATTTCATCTTATTGAAAAGATTTGGTTCGACTGAAATAGTGAGAATGTTTGATTACACAAATGAAAGTAATAGCTTTCGCGGATTAAATCATAAAAAATGTTTCATTTGTTTATATAGATAAAACTTCTAAATCTATTCTATAAGCAAATAAAATGCATTACAAATATTATTTATTGCTTATAATATATTTTATTTTTAAAAACGTTCTTTCGCTTATTGTAATTTTGCTGTTGTTTTCTTCTGAAATATATAAGTAAAAATAAAGAATCCATTTTTGCTAGAATTAGACAATGTACTCTTTCAAATTTATAAGAGGTAGCATTTATACTTCTTAAAATTGTAATAAAAAAAGCGACATACCGGGGGTCCAAAAGACGCACACACAATAATAATAATAATAATAAATATATAAATAAATAAAAATAAATTTTCAAAAAGCATTGACCATAGCACTATGAGGTTTTCACTGAAGTATGCAGAAAAGGAAAGGTTATAAGAAGAAATATTAGTTTCACTTTCACCAATAGATTGCGCTGTATTCGTAATATTCTCTCACATTTTAAGCAGATCTATGTTCCCAAATGATGCCATCTTTCGATTAATCTGACTTTGGTGTATTGCATATGCTTTCAAATGTTAGAGAATATTTAAATTAAACATTTATTGCTCATTACTGTTATTGCAGTAATGAGCAACTCTGACGGTCATTCTTATGAATGACACCGGCACACTGAACATTTATAATCTTAGTTCCGTAGTTTAATATATTGTACCATTGTAAAAAAGTAATTTCACAATTAAAAAACCACCTGATGAAGAAAAGTTAAACTAATTTGACAATAAATCTTTTGTTACTTAAAAAAAATGTTTTTCTGCACATTTTGGTTAAAAATCGTCCGGTATATGCTACCTTTTCTCCTATATATACAAAAATTTTATTCATAACGATTTTTTTCCCCTTTACATTTTCAAAATTTTTTACCAGGGGAATGTAAATTCAAATCTTTGATAATAACTTAGAATATTTTGAAATTCTTCTTCTTTAAAGGTAATATTTGGGTGAAAAATAGCAAAATTAATTTTTCAAGCAAAAATTTTTTATAAAATTTATGAATATTTAAACGTATATGAGATTGTGATTACATTGTATGCAATATTTTCTAGCACCAGGATCGTATGACGTTGAGAAAGCAGACAGAAAGATCCACGAATCTTCTCCAGCATATTCTCTTGGTGTGAAACATAAAGAACCTAAGCCGGAAGACATACCAGGTAGTCCTTTTGACAATTTTTATCATAAATTACAGTGTAATATTAATATAGGATTATCTAATATTTCTTATTGTAAAAAAGAAAAAAAATGATGGTTAAATTCAATATGTATTAAGTAATGAATCATTTTTCAATTTACCAATTAAATAATAAAACATGATGAGAAGCATCTTTAATATTAGTGTAATTGGAAAATTAACGGGTTTTTAAGTTTAATGCAAATATTTCTTTTTTGAATAATAGCAAAGTTTGTAACCTGGAAATTAAGGCATCCAGTTAGTTTAGTTCTGTATATTGTAAATTAATACTAATATCCATAAAAGAAATACCCGATATATAATTATCTGTTATATATATAACATTCAGTTAATAATTATTTAAGCATCAAATGCTTTACAAAACTTTTCAACACAAAAAGATTTTTATTTAAAAATGAATACTATTAGAAATTAGAAGATATGTACTTTTTAATTAATACTTTCAGCACCTGGCTCTTATGATGTGGAAAAATCAGAGAAAATTATTCACCAGTCATCTGGAGCCATTACATTCGGAATAAAATACAAAGAACAGAGGCCTGACGATGTACCAGGTAAGAGTTATACTCAATTATTATACAATTAAAAAAATAATGAGTAATATTTGATGTTAAGAATTAAATAATTGTTAAGAGTTAATTAAATTGGGAGAAAAACATTTGAAATTTCAAAATAAATAGAATGGTTTACAAAAATCACTTAAATAATGTGATTAAAGTTTCAATACACTTGCAAATATTTTTTCAATTACATTACTTTTCATATTTTTTATAGCTCCCGGATCATACGACGTTGAAAAAGCAGATAAAAAGATCCACGGATCTTCTCCAGCCTATTCACTTGGTGTCAAATATAAAGAACCTAAAGCGGATGAAATTCCAGGTATTTCTTTTAAATATTTGGCTCATAATAACTAAAAAATCAATATGCTAGCTTTTCAGAAAAAAAGTACTTTTCTTTCAGGCCAATATCTCTAACTAGTTATTACAACTTTTCTTTCTCTTTTTTAAATAAACGGTGCTTCAAAAAAAAAAAAAAAAAAAAAAAAAAAAAACTTATCGTGAATGCATTATGGTTTATTTTAGCACCTGGCTCTTATGATGTGGAAAAATCTGAGAAAATTATTCACCAGTCATCTGGAGCCATTACGTTTGGCATAAAATACAAAGAACAGAAACCGGACGATATACCACGTAATAATTATGCTATTTTGTGACAGAAAAAATATTTCTTTAATCTAAAACTACTTAAAACTAAAATTAAAAATTCTGAATTTATCAAAATTATTTGAACAATGCAATATTTAAATGGGGGAAAAAGTCGTCGAATTTTCATTTTATTCTTTTAAAACATTGTTTGCAAACTGGAAATGTTTAATAGCTTAATAATAGCTTCTCTATCATAATTCTTATGTTGAATTTGATATCTTATTAGCTCCGGGATCGTATGACGTAGAAAAAGCAGATAAAAAGATCCACGAGTCTTCCCCAGCCTATTCTCTAGGTGTTAAATATAAAGAACCTAAAGCTGACGAAATTCCAGGTAATTTGAATGACACTGAAAAAATTTATTCCTTGCAATTTTTCAAGCAAGCACTTTTTAAAATGTGTAAAAACAATTTTTAGTTAGTGTAAGTTTCATTATAAAGTAACCATTAATGTATGATGTCTTTTATTAGCACCTGGATCGTATGATGTGGAAAAATCTGAGAAAATCATTCACCAGTCATCTGGAGCCGTTACGTTTGGCATAAAATACAAGGAACAGAAACCTGATGATATACCCGGTAAAAATTATATAACTTGATGTAAAAGTTTAAAATTATATATTAAGGAAAAAAATGTTTAAAGCTATTTAAAATCAAAATGGAGGACCTGAATTTATCAAAATTAACTCAATTAGCCGTCAAAACAAAATTAAAAAATACTGAAATGCTATATTTTTATTTCCCCTTTAATTTATTTAATAATTGAAAGTAATTTAAATTAGAATGAAAGATCTAAATTTATCTACATTAATTGAGTAATGTAATAATTAATTGAAAAATAATTTTCGTTAAATATTTTTTTTTATTAATTTAAAAATTTGTTTAAAAACTTATTGTATTCGAATAAATTAATAAAAGTTCATTAATTTAACTTTATTTTGCAATGAATTAGCTCCGGGATCGTATGACGTTGAAAAGGCAGATAAAAAGATCCACGAATCTTCCCCAGCCTATTCTCTAGGCGTAAAATACAAAGAACCTAAAGCTGACGAAGTTCCAGGTAGTTTGTTTAGATGTTCTTGAAAAATTAATTCCTTCCATTTTTTCAATATAACACTTTTAAAAATTTTAAAACATTTTATTTTAATAAAAGTTTCTGCATAAGGTAATCATTATTGCATTGTATTTTTTTATTAGCACCTGGCTCTTATGATGTGGAAAAATCTGAAAAAATCATTCACCAGTCATCTGGGGCCATTACGTTTGGCATAAAATACAAGGAACAGAAACCTGACGATATACCAGGTAAAAAAAAAGTTACTCGATGAAAAAATTACAAGTTATTAAAAGAAAAATAATTTAAATCTACTTCAAATGGAGTACTCTGAATTTACTAAATTTAGTAAATTCAGAGTACTCCATTTGAAGCAAATAAAAGGGTCTTAAAGTAAGACATAAAAACAACTGAAACGGCATTTAAGACACGTAAATGTCTTAAAATGTACCTTAGACGTTATAGATATTTTAATTTAAGACAGAAATATGTCTGAAATATCAATTCAGACACAAAAATGTCTGAAACACGTAAATACGCGAATTTTCAGACAGCAAAACGCGTTTGAATTTTCAGACACTTTAGAAATTCAGACACTTGCATTAATTAGAATTTTTTTTCACATGGATTTTACTTTAAGAAAATATGCTTATCCTACTTCTTTCCACATTCAATAAATATATTATTATTTTATATAATAAGCAGTTAAACTACTTAAATTATGGTAGCTTTATGAAATTATATTTTTATGTAATAATACTCTAGGGATGTAATGATATTTGCATGCTGTTATCTTTAACACAATTCCTAAACAACATTTTTAGACACAAAGCTTATTTTGTTCAAAAAAAAAAAAAATAATAATAATCTTTGTCTTTAAAGCTTTCTTATATTAAAAGAAAAAGTGTGAAGACGAATGTAGCAAGTAATTTGTAGAGAAGAAAGCGAATTTATAAGTGAACAATTATGAATAATTTGTGCATATTTTATTTTTATTTCTTATTATTATTATTCATTTAAAAACTTTTTTCTTTCACAAATTCACCTACATCTAAATGTAAAACTACAATTATTCCTGTATTTATGATTACAGTTCGTTTTTATTTAAATATCACTTTAAGGAAAGAAATCGTTATCATCGAGGGATGAAACCTTCACATACTTGTTATGCATTATTAAAAAATTCTGGTCCTCTAAATATGAAATTTAAGACAATATTTATTAAGTTTAAGATACCATACTATCAATAGTTTTATGGCAAAAAATTAGAAATAAAACATAACACTGCGATTAGTTTCACGAATACTGCAGTATATTATATCATAAAAACACGGTTCATGTATTCCACGGTAGCGTGATTGGTAAATGCTTCACTCCGACGATGCTTGGCTCGAGGTTTCGGTTTCTATGGACAGTGTGTGTTCGAATCCCAATGCCGGAAAATGGGACCTCTTTTTTTATATAAATATTTCATTAATGCTCTAAACAATTCTAAAATATATTTTTAACAGAAAAACATAATCGCACGCCATATTTATTTATTTATATATTTATTAAAAAGCCTTAAAAACGGTAGTATTTTTAAGCCTAAAATGGCGGTGTTTTTAAGCCTAAAACATGGCGACGTTTTAAGACACTTGCAATATCTTAATTTCTGATTCAAAAAGGTGTCTTAAAAAGTAAGACATTTTTTTTCGCTTAAATAATGACCATCCATTTAAGACACTTTTTAAACTGAATTTAAGACATTTACGTTTACAGTGAAATTAACTGAATTGGCAGTAAACCGAATTTATATCGTATTATTATTATTATTATTATTAATTTGTTTAAAAATTATAAGTACTTTAAACTGAAATAAAAGATTTTTAATTTATCAAAATTAACTAAATAATGTAATAATTAATTGAAAAATAATTTTCGTTAATTTTTTTTTATTAATTTAAAAATTTCTTTAAAAACTTATTGTATTTGAATGAATTAATAAAAGTTCATTAATTTAACTTTATTTTGCAATGAATTAGCTCCGGGATCGTATGACGTTGAAAAGGCAGATAAAAAGATCCACGAATCTTCCCCAGCCTATTCTCTAGGCGTAAAATACAAAGAACCTAAAGCTGACGAAGTTCCAGGTAGTTTGTTTAGATGCTCTTGAAAAATTAATTCCTTCCATTTTCTCAATATACACTTTTAAAAATTTTAAAACATTTTATTTTAATAAAAGTTTTAGCATAAGGTAATCATTATTGTATTGTATTCTTTTATTAGCACCTGGATCTTATGATGTGGAAAAATCTGAAAAAATCATTCACCAGTCATCTGGAGCCATTACGTTTGGCATAAAATACAAGGAACAGAGACCTGACGATATACCAGGTAAAAAAAAAAAGTTACTCGATGAAAAAATTACAAGTTATTAAAAGAAAAATAATTTAAATCTACTTCAAATGGAGTACTCTGAATTTACTAAAATTAACTGAATTGGCAGTAAACCGAATTTATATCATATTATTATTATTATTATTATTAATTTGTTTAAAAATTATAAGTACTTTAAACTGAAATAAAAGATTTTTAATTTATAAAAATTAACTAAATAATGTAATAATTAATTGAAAAATGAATGTCGTTAATTTTCCCTTTTATCCATTTAAATATTTGTTTAAAAACTGGAAATATTGACTAGCTCGATAAAAGTTTGCTAATTTTCATTTTACTTTATTTAGCTCCTGGATCGTATGATATTGAAAAAGCTGATAAAAAGATCCATGAATCTTCCCCAGCCTATTCACTTGGTATCAAATATAAAGAACTCAAACCTGATGAAATTCCGGGTAATTCTTTTGAATCTATTTTATTAGGAAAATTTGCTGTCGTAATATATATATATATATATATATATATATATATATATATAACTGTTATTCTAATATAAATTTTGATGTCAATAATATAAAAAAAAATTCCACTATAAATTCGTGCAAGAAAAAACTAATTTTTAAAGTACGGTGTCAAATTTGAGAATTTTAAAATAATACTCAATATTTTTTATAACTTATACTTAAGAAATAATATTATTCGAATTTTTTCAAAAAAAAAAAAAAAAAAAAAAAAAACAGCTAATTTTGTTTATTTTTATAAAATAACTTAGCTGGTGACTTATTAGTGACCATAAATGTAGTTAAATGCTCAAACTAATTAAAAACTACTTTATTCAAACCCTGGATTAATTTAAGCTTTAATAACTTGTTAAATACTCTTTAAACTTTATTTCACGAACACATCTAATTAATTAACTTAATTCATTCAAAGTATCATATATAATACTTGAAAACTAGCTAAAAATTCTTATGATTCAGCAACATGCATCGTGAACTCATGCAAACATACTATGGTCACTTTCTGATATGCCACCGTTTTTCTAAACGCACATACATATATATATATATATATATATATATTCCACTGCGAAATCCTATATATATATTCCTTCTCAAATTTGCATATACATTCTCTTATGAATAATTGTATATAAATAATATGTGGGGAAAGCTGATAAATCCTATTTTGATTCATTAGTTTACAATGAGTAACTTTACTGTACAAAGATCTAAAACATTTTTTTCAAATACATTCCCCCTTATTGATAGTTGCAAAATTAACAATAAGAAAGCAAGGACATTTACAAATTAATTCGTTCAAATTTTTTTGTCGGAACACCATTGGAATGTAGGCTTACAGACTAGAATCACGTTTGAAAATTAAATAATAAATATCGTATTTTAATATCCATTAAAATATAATAATATTAATTATTATCTATTAACACCTGGTCGTGTATTTCCTATGTTTTGAATTTGAAAAACAAATAAGTAAATAAATAAATAAATACTATTCATGCACTTCTATATAATTTTTTCAGTCTATATTGTTTTTATTATATGAAAAATAATTTGAAAATTACTTTCTATATTACAAATAAATAATTATTTATTATCCTTTCTCCGGAAGAAAGAAGTTGCTTTGGAACATCCGTAGAGTTAAGTTGTCAAAAACGTCCGGAAATGTGGATGAGAAGTCATGCATCCAACATAGACAGCTCTCAAAATGCCAAACAATGCAGCAAATTTAGAACTAGTTTTAGAACATCTCGCAACGCGAGACAGGAAATGGTTAAGTAGGTACTAGGATCACACACACATAAAAAAAAAAAAAAAAAGGAAAAAAAAAAAAAAAAGAAAGAAGGAAAAGAAAAAAAAAAAGAGCCTTGTCTAAGAGTGTTCAAACTCGACAACACTGGACAATTAAACAGCATACAGCTAGTAGTAGAGAAAGAGAAGAAGCGCTGGCACTCTGCATAAAAATTGGTCCCAACACCATTTTTGCAAATGCTTAAGTAAAATGACCTCCTGAATCCGAATATGACGCCCATTTTGCCTTATCACCCACCGTTTTTTAGGGAAGCCACCCTGTTTGTATCACTTTTCGGTAATTTTATGGCTATAAATTTGATTTGTAAAGGGGGAAAGAATTATTTTAACTGTTAACTATCTTCTGAGGGACTACAGAGTTGGAAAATTCTAAAACATGAACATTTTCAGCAAGGTTTAGGGGAGGGGGGGGGATTGCCCCTGAAATTATATATTGCATTTATTACATTTTATTAATCAATTATGATTATTATTTATTGTACATTATATATATTTTTTTATTTTTATGAGCATCATATCCAGATTCAAGAGGTCATTTTACATAAGAATCAGAAAAAATGATATCAGGGCTTGACTTTTTTTTTTTTTTTTTTTTTATTGCAGCGCAGTGGAACCGAACACAACAAGGAAAGGATATTAATATTTTTAGCTCTTGCTTCGAATGAATGTAAATTACTAAAATATCTATATAAGATATTAAGAACTAAGTCATTCATAGTCAGCTAGACATCAAAATTTTCTTCAAGTAAATTCAATCCTATTACAAAGTTTTAACATATCCTCCTAATCGAGATGAGAAAAGTACACCGAAAAAAAAAAAAAAAATTCTGTGATTGACATCTAGAATCTAAATTGTGGCTCTACTAAAAACAATTCCATGTCATCCTTATAAATTCTAATTCTCTTTGCTAGTGAGTTCTAAAAACCCTATTAGAATTCTAGAGCGTTTTCCTATATTATGGTGGTCAATCTAATTTAAAAGTCTCTGAAACAAAAAAAAAAAAAAAGCGAATACAAGAGGCGAGTTTTAGTAGCTATAATTTTGTTTTATAGCTCACAAGGAAACATTCAAAAGGTGTAGTCTTCAAAAATATTGAACAAAATATATGTGATTCTACTCTTCATAAAACACCAGACAGTGAAAAAATTATCGGCTGAAATGAATTACAGCGACCACAAAAAATTATAAAAATTAAGCATATTTGGCGATTTCACCCTGTTAGGTGATTGATTTTGAGTACTTGGCGGAGAAGCAAAACACGGTCCTGTTCGAACACGGCAATCTCGGTGCTTAGCGTACTTATCGCCTAATAGCACTAAATCGTTAAAATTCTTAATTTTGATAATTTTTGGTGGTCGCTGTTATTCATTTCAGCCGATAATTTTTTCCTTTCTGATGTTTTACGAAGAGTAGAAACACATATATTTTTTTCAATATTTTTTGAAGACCACGCCTTTTGAATGTTTCCTTGTCAGTTTTAGAAAATCTAGCAAGAATTTCTCGCAGTACAAAGGATTCATAATATTCATAATATTGTTTTACCGTCTAGAAAAATGCGGACTAGAAATCTTCGATCATTTTGTCTATCCAAATTATTTGTTTACCTTATATGCTTAACTCAGAAATCTATATTTCTAGATTATGGAATCAGAAATCTAGGTATATATTTTTTTCTCCGTGTAAACCAATATAAACTAGCCAGGTTCGCTGGTATGTTTTCGTCCAACTAAACATTCAAATAATGTGTTTCATCCACCAAACATACTCTGCAACTTCTCAAATGTTCTTTAACATAAACTGGGTTCAATATTTGCTTTTTATATATGAAATTCAATAGATTTTTAAAATATATGATTTTTTTCCAAATTTTTTCGAAAAAAAAAAAAAAAAAATTTAGAAATTTAGAAAAAGTTTGTTAAAATATTTATAATATTATGCAATTTTTTAGCACCTGGATCTTACGATGTGGAAAAATCGGAGAAAATCATTCACCAGTCATCCGGGGCTGTTACATTTGGCATAAAATACAAAGAACAGAAACCTGACGATACACCAGGTAAGAGTTGGATTATTACAGAAAGTTTTATCTATTATCAAATAAAAAACTTTTAAACTTAAAAAGATTTAAGTTCCATATTCGTACATTAGAATGAAACTTGTTCTGTGAGCAATTTTTTAAAAATATATAGTCGCCAATCACGTACTGCATAGCTCAAGTTCAATGATAAATTCACTCAACTTTAATAATCAACCATCAACCTTTACATTATAATGTATCTATGTAATCGAATTTAAGAATTTTAAATATTGAAAGAGAATTTTAAATCGCAAAATAGATTCTTGAATCCTTATAATACTAAAATGGTAAAAACAGGGTGGCCATATCTCATCCAGGAACGAAAAATTGCACAACTCAAAAAATGGCAAGTTTCAGATTATGTCATTAAAAAATGACCCAATGGGCGCGAAACGCATCACATATCTATCATGCATTTTATCCACTTGAGAGATAATTGTGTCAGTTTTATTATTGGCAAAATTAATGTTTTACCATATTCTTAACGTTGATTTTTTTCAAATATTACATTTTTCAGTTGCGTCACCTTTCTTGCTTTTGTGCGATATGTCTTCGATTTTCGAGGATCATTTAAAAGTTTTATTTTAAATTAAGTTTTGAAAAAATTGCTGCAAAGAAACTATTTATGATAAATTGTATTACCTTTAAAATCCTTATTTACTTAAAATAAAAATTGCCTACGATATTGTGTGATGGTAATATTTTTTAACACTATTTAATTTAATGTATTAAATGTACGCTAATATACAAATAAATAATTAAAAATGATATCCTTCGTATTTATTGAAACCATCAAGAAAAATTAAAATATTTAATGATTTGATTATGGTTCGCTAAATACATTATAATGTCCTGTTTTTTAGCACCTGGATCGTATGACATTGAGAAAGCAGACAAAAAGACTCATGAATCGTCTCCAGCTTATTCTCTTGGTATGAAATATAAAGAACAAAAATCTGATGATATTCCAGGTAATTCTTTAAAATGTTATTTTATAAATAAAAAACCCAAAAGTAACCAAAATTAGTGTTACTAAAGAAAAAGAAAAAAGAAAGAAACCGCATTTTTTCGATTGTCATCAAATGCTTCGTATTTTTTATATAACAAACTTATAATAGCAAATTCCTAAAGAAATTTATGAAATTTTACATTATTGAATATGTGCATTTTCACACTTTACTCTTAAATATAATGAACAATATATCAATAAATATGAAAGGATATAAAATAATTGATTTTAATTAAAGAAAAACCTCTTTTTAAAAAATTATAAACCACTATTCAATATTGTAAGTCGCTAAGACTTCTTAATTTCTCCTTTGAACTTTGTTTCACAGCAGAGAACTTTATTACAGATACATTAAAAAAAAAAAAAAAAAAAAAAAATGCAGAAACTTTAGAGAGACATTTTGCAACCTCAACTCGATTGTAAGTCAATTGTGGTTAAGGTTACCCCCCCCCCCCTTTTTTTTTTTGGCATTTATCTTGTTATTGGCGATTATTTGTTTTGAATATAAATATATTTTTTTATTATTATTATTATTATTATTATTATTAAAAGATGCAGCAAGCAAAACTATTATAAAACACAAAAGCTGCTGAAATTTATTTTGACCTTCAAAAGTTCATTTCGGTTTGTCTGTCTGTCTATTCTCGCTTTAAAAAAATACACCGCCTTTCTCTAAAATGAATAAGTGGACATTTTTTAAATCTCTTAACAAGAAATACAGATTTCCGAGCTAAGCGCATGAGGCTCGCCAATAAACTAAACAAACGAAATGATCGAGAATTTCTAGTTTACACATTTCTAGGTGGTGAAACAATATTCTGAATATTCTGAATCTTTTGCATTGCGAGAAATAACTTTGTCCTCGATAATATAGGCAAATGCTCTAGAATTCTAATAGGGGCTTCTAGAACTCGCTTTCCTAGGGGACTAGAAATTATAAGGATGACATGGAACTATTTTTTCTAGAGCCACAATTTAGATTATAGATGTCAGTTACAGAACTTTTTCTCAGTGTAAATAATCACGGAGTTTCTTAAAATTAATATATGGGGCAATATATTTAAACTAATTTAATTTAAAGAATTAAATAATATCAGTTATGATCATTTTGCAAAAATAATTACTTAAAAAGTACGAAATCGTAAAATATAAAAAAAATCTTACCTGCGAAATATAATCCACATTTTATATAACTTTTAGGGCTTTTTATAACATCTAATCACTATTTGCTTGCGATAAAAGTTCTTTTTGATTCAAACAATCTAAGTTTTAAACAGAATAAAAATTTTAAAAAGAACTTTCAAAATAATAATAATAATAAAATAATAAATAAATAAATAAAGGAAAGATATTGTTTGCATAAGAGAAAGCAGAGTTTAGAGCTTCATGAGAAAATTTCAATGTTGACCAGTTTGGCTTACTGTAACACTGTAGTTACTCGTGTTACGTGACTTTTTTATGAGTGATCCTTGCCACGCAAAAAGGTTGCCGTCCTCTGTTATAATAGATCTATGATTCAGCTTCAACAGACATACTTAAAAACAAATATTCTTCAATTAAAAAATATTTCTTTGGCAAAAACCCTTTTTCCAAACACAGAAATACAACCCACAGTCAATAGTTGGAATATTCATCCCGGCAAAGATGTTGCTTCACAAATAGTAAATTGTAACAAAAATAGCTTTTCTCCTTCTGCTCCTGTGGCTATCTACACTGATGGCTCCAAAACGGACCACGGTGTGGGTGCGGCCTTTTGTGTGATGACCGATGGTTCGGTAGTCCATCAGTGGGCGGGCAGACTGGCCAACTATAACTCTGTTTTCCAAGCGGAATTATTCGCGATCCAAATGGCCATAGACTGGGTTATGACTAATATTAATAACTATCCCTACCATAATATTTTCAGTGACAGTCTGTCAGGTCTTCTAGCCATTGCTCGCCACAGGAGTAAACATCCACAGGTTATCTCAATTAAATCAAAACTTATTAATCTGGCTAAACATCTTTCCCTGGCACATGTTTCTGCCCACAGGGGAGTTCTCGGCAATGAACTTGCTGATTCACTGGCCAAGGCAGCCACCGAAAACAGTTCAATAGATTTTTCACTCCCTGCCCCTCCCTCATGCGTTAAACAAGTATTAAAACAACAATTACTTAGAGATTGGCAGGAACTGTGGGATACTTCTCCAAAGGGAAGATTCACCTTTAATCTCATCCCACTCGTAAACTTAAATCATTGGTGTCTCCCCCCCCCCCCCGTGACTGCTTTTCTGACAGGTCATGGCCCATTTCCATCCTATTTATACAGATTTCATTGCCGACGCTCTCCTCTGTGTCCTTGCGGGGAGGAGGGAACTCCTAATCACTATTATTACTACTGTAGTTTAACTTCTGCCCTCCACTTAAGAAATCCCACTCCCAGGCCAGCCGATTGGCTGTTTAATATCCTCAATAGAAAAAGCCTGCTTTCTAAACTAAATAATATATTTGAATTCCTTATGAATATGACTAATCTCACAGATTAATCTCACATCTGCTTGCTCTTGCTTTAAGCCACTTGCTCTGCTTGCTCTGCCTTGCTCTACTTGCTTGTCAGTTTTACAAGCCTTAAGCCACTTGTCACTTTTCTACCAGCATAGAACATGCCGCTCTTTGTCGCGTGGGAGACCTGTCTCTAGCGGCTTTTGTAATTTTTTTTTTTTTTTTTTAGAGTTTAAATAAACTCCGGAAGAGGGGCCTAGCATAGCTGGAATCGCTCGACACTGCTCCTAGAGCGGTGAGCGGCACCTCTTCCCTGTTAAAATAGATCTATGAAAATAGTTACATTGGTTTGTTATTTGTAGTTGAATTCACACTCTGTGTTAATATTTTTCTGTAAAATATCTTCTAGAAATTCAGGAAACAATATTCTAGGCTAAATATTATAATAAAACATTTTGTATCATTTTGTAGCACCTGGTTCCTACGATGTGGAAAAATCCGAGAAAATTATTCACCAATCATCCGGAGCCATTACATTTGGTATAAAGTACAAAGACCAGAAACCTGATGATATACCAGGCAAGAACTACATATAAAATTTTACTATATTTTAAAATCATTTAAAAAAAAATAATTTAAACATACTTAAAACTAAAATGAAACAATATGAACTTAAAAATTAATAATAATAACTGAATAATATAATAATTAAGTGAAAATAAATGTCATCGAATTTTTCATTTTATTCTTTTAAAAATCTGCTTTAAAATTGCTAGTATTGGATAGTTTGATGATAGTTCTCTTATTTAATTTAATTTTATATTTTATCAGCTCCTGGATCATATGACGTTGAAAAGGCAGATAAAAAGGTACACGAATCCTCTCCAGCTTATTCCCTTGGTGTTAAATATAAAGAACCTAAACCTGATGAAATTCCAGGTAATTTTTAAAAATATTTGTTTAACATAATGCTTAATTAGACAATTTTTAGCTTCTCAAACATAAATAAAGAAGTCAACCTCTCCCTTTTCCTTTTTTCAGATAACTATTTTTCACAAATTGGTAGTGCTACATTAAAAGATAAATAAATAAATTATGTTTGAACAGAGAATGATGATAAATGTGTTGTATCTTTTTTTTTTTTTTTTTTTTTTTAAGCACCTGGTTCATATGATGTCGAAAAATCTGAAAAAATCATTCACCAATCTTCAGGAGCCATCACATTTGGCATAAAATACAAAGAACAGAAGCCAGACGACACACCAGGTAAAAGTTTATTTTAATTTTAATTAAAAATTTAAATTTTAATTAAAGCTGAATATTTGAATACTTTTAATTAAAGCGTTTTTGAAAATAAATACATCCTAAATCCTTATTGAGAACTGAATAAATTAAAAGAATTTGAATTTTAGCATAGAATTTGAATTTTAACTAGATTCATAAAAAATATTTAAATTGATATTTGAAAAAATATTTCACTATTAAATGTGAAAATCATACGTAAATCAAATTTAAGAGTCTTAAAATCAGCTTTAAAGCAACTAATACACTATTTAGTACCCCTCCCTCACCCCCCCCCCCTTCCCTCCCCACATCTATTTTGAGGTTACAACATCACAGTTTTTGTTTAAGCCTTATTTATTCAGTAAAACACAGAAAACAAGATGACATTATTTTCGTATTTCATATATTGCATACATATTTCTTTTAATTTATTCTGGATGTTATTATAAACTATATACTAGTTTATAGTTATTAGTGTGTAGTTTTGTGCCAATCACAAAACTTTCTTCTATATTTTCCTTTGCAAATTAACGCAATGAAGAGAAAAGTTTCTTTATTAAAATTATTTTCTATTATGAGTACAGACGATTTTTAGCTCACAAAAGTATAACCTTAAATATCGGGAGAAAGTCAATTTTGTATCGTATAAGTGAAATTTAAAAAAATGTGTTTTATTTTTAGATTTCTTTTTAAATGTAAAAGTTAACACTTCGTTTAAAACTATCCCTGATACATGGTTCAGCCACTCGTTTTGGTTTAAAAGTATTGACGAATTCATCTGAAAATTACTCTTATTGAAAATTTTCCCCCAAACTAAGGAGGCGGGAGTGATGCTTCTAAGCACACAAAAATTCTAACATGATTATTACTATTATACTTAATTTCTTTTAATTTCAAAATTATTATTAAAAATATTTCTCATTGTGTTCATTTATACGAAAGTTTCTATGCTGCCATATTAAACGTTTTGACAAAGCTGCACGTTAGCGTCACCAGTTAAATGACATGAACCAAAAGTTAAAAGGCCGCTAGTTTACGTCAAGAAGCAAATAAATATAACTTTTTGTAAAGGTCTGTGTATTAGTTCTCGGGCGAGAGGTGGCAGAAAATTTCTCTCTCACACACACATATATTTTCTAAATTTTGTCAAATCGTGTTGAGGAAATTTCAAAACGTGCAAATCCACCGAAAGGTCGAAGATTTTTACAAATCCAATCCTTCCTTTTATTGAATATGGAAGAAAATAAAAAATAATCAGTAATTAGAGAGCAGGATTCTAGAATAATATATATATATATATATATACACAGTCGGTAACAAAAGTGTCCGAACACTAGCAAAAATTCCTATGTAAAAAAAGTACACTTCATACGGTTTTGTTAAATAAATCCTTGTCGAATCCTGTTCTTAGTCAGTCTAAGAACATGATTCGATAAGGATTTATTTAACAAAGCCGTATGAAGCGTACTTTTTTTTACATACGAATTTTTGCTAGTGTTCGGACACTTTTGTTACCGACTGTATATATATATATATATATATATATATATATATATATATATATATATAAAGTTATAGTTATTTTTTTTATATACATTTATTAACTTTTTCAATATCTTTTGCTTTGTATAAGGCTTCATTTCCATATTCAATTGTTTATTGGCTAATTCAAATCTTTCTATGTAGTGTTTGATCATTATAATGTTGAATTATTATATATATATATGAACGCGCACACAAATACACGCACACATATATGTATGTTTCTGTATATATTTCGAAGTTCGAAAACCGTTTCAAACATACCACTGAAAAAAAATGAAAACTGTCACAGGAAAAAAATTAATCCAATATTATATTACCAGTTAATGAATAAAAATTTCCTTATGAAATTAATAAACAATGAAAGCAATACAATAATCAACATGCTTCAGAGGCATAGTTGAATTATTGTATGCAAATATACGTAAATTTCGTTATAAAATATACGTAAAATAGTTTTTCTGTAAGCTTGAAGCTAAACATTTGTTAATGTTGAGTAAATTATTATTGAATCACAACAAAGGTAAGACTTTAAAGAAAAATGATAAGTTCTTCACTTACCTTGTATTCGGTAGTGCAGTAGGAGCTTCTATCTCCAGGCATATTTTAATCCAAAAAAGAGGCTTTCTTCATAGTTGTTAAGCATTCACTAATAAGCGTATATTACGACTAATAATGTAAAAAAAAGATAATTATTTAAATTTGTTTAAATGAATCTTAAAATATTTCTGTGTTGTAATCAGCTTTATTAGTATATATTTTAGGAGTGCATTTTTATGCATCCTTCCTGGTTTAGGAAAAGTTACAGACTGCTAGAAGAATTTAAATTACAATTTTTAAGTATATCATTATGGATCATAAATTGTTATATTATATTATATTATGACGTTTGAAAGGAAAAATTAATATCTTATTTTGTTTATACTATCATTAAATTACATTGTTGAAATAAATAAAACAGTAATTTAGAATAACATGATTTCCCATAAAGTTTGAATTTAATAGTTCTGTAAAATAAATAATGGTTTGAAAATGTTTATTTAGAGAAGAGAAAGTCATTATGAGTCTATAAATCTTTCACTCGCGGTGTTCAAGGTCAAATTTAATTATAGTTGATATTACTTTGTTTATAGTTCTGAAATAAATGACAGTAAATAAAAGAAAAGTTTATGGAGATGATAATACATCTATCAGTTAAAATAAAGGCCGATTCAAAAATAAATAAATAAATAATAATAACGAAATCAATTGAATGAGAGAGAAATATAAATGTAATTCAAAATGTATAAGAAGATAAAATTCAAATCTTAGAAGCAAAAAATCAGTTACTTATCGAAAACAATCCATTGCTAAAACCTAAGAATGTTAATGTTCGTTAACTGGAAAAAAGTTTTAAAAGTCTCTCAATGAAAGTTGTAACGTATGCAATACGTTTAATAAAGCAAAATGTTTATTTTTTCACATGTCTAATAAAACTACCACTGCTTATATTTATATTTTTGGTTCGTGCGGCTATGATGGCATTTCATCGTTTATTTCCTTGCATTCTACAATCACTGTAACAATATATATACATAAATACTGATTGATTTTATGAAAATTAATCTAATTATATATTGCTTCACATTATTTTAGCACCTGGAACTTACAATGTCGAGAAAGCAGATAAAAAGATCCACGAATCTTCTCCAGCCTACTCTCTTGGTGTAAAGCTTAAAGGACCTAAACTTGATGACACCCCGGGTAGTTCTTTTAAATAATTTTTGACTTTCAGTTTTTTATTTATTTATTTAGTTATTTATTGTAAAATATTCCGCGAAAATATTTTTTATGAAAACTTTTGACATAAGAAATTATTTTTAAATATAAAATCAATACTGTATTTATATATCGTGCTTCTTTTTTTAGCACCTGGTTCCTACGACGTGGAAAAATCGGAGAAAATCATTCACCAGTCATCTGGAGCAATTACATTCGGAATAAAGTACAAAGAACAAACACCTGACGATATACCAGGTAAGACAGTAGTATATGCAGTATATATAATACATATAGTATATGTAGTAAAATGCAGTAAATATCTATATGCAGTAAAACACACCAAATTACTAGTATTAAGTGATGGGGAATAAAAACTTTGTATGTAAAGCCAAAAATTTTCAAAAACTTACAACAAATGTCTTGTATCCAATTTATTCAGCACTACTCTTCATCAGGCGATAAAGAATAGGTAAGAATGCAGAAAGAAAGCGGCAGTTTTCTTGATGCAGTCATGTCTACTTTCTTTCCCTTGTGAAAAATCGGGATCTACTATTTCGAACCGAAATAAGCGCTGTGCTTTTCCAGTTTATGGTATTTGCTTACAAAGTTTTTATTCATCATTTTCATTACTGTAAATGGAATTTAAACTTCATTTAAAAAATATATATTTACATCTCAATTAAAAAGTCAAAAATCTTAACATGACTGAGAAATAGATGCCTTTATTTTCATAGAGGGATATTCTATGTTATTCATTCATCCCTATACACTATAAAATTTTATATGTATTTACAGGGTGGTTCTAAAATCATGGGGCAAAGGTTGAAAGGTGGTGCGGCTCTCTGAAACGAACATTTTTAGTATAGAAAGGTATTGGCGGAAGTGACTTGTAGAGGTATAAACACAAAAAAGGAAACAAGAATAGGAAAAATATTGTTTACTTACAACACGGAAGTAAAGTGCTTCTTTAGAGTAATAGTAATAAGAAATATTTTAAATAATGACCCCCAGCAAGAATTTTGCATAGATATAGTAATAAGACATAGACTGATCAGCGAGAGGGGTTGGTTGGTTGGTTGTAGGATATAAGGCCGATTGACTCCTGATGTGTCCTAGGCCTAGGGGGGATGCCCTCCGTGGGGGTCTTTCTAAGGGGTCCTAGCCCGTATTTACGCGAGTTTCGGAGGAAACCACGGAAAACTCCGAACGGCTAGGTCGATGAGCGCGACCTGGGATCGAACCCGGCACCTCCCATCTACCAGCTTTGAGCGCAGAACCGCTCGGCCGCTGGTGGGCCTAATCAGCGAGAGGGAAAAAGTGATACCTTTTTTTTTTCGGGAAAAGTCACTCTAATGCCTGCTTTTCCCCGAGTAAATCACGCACAGGAATACACAGGGATAATTTAGTAAATAAAATTTATGAATAATTTATTTACTAAAAGTGAATGAAAAACTCCAGATACAGTTTCAAATTCATTTTTCTTTTTATTCTTTTTTTTTTTTTTTTTCAATACTCTCTAATGGCTGATTTTAGAACTTTTTTTCGGCATCAAAATTTTTTGCTCGATAACATGGGGATGATAGACCTATATATATTACTATATCTATAAAATTTTGATTCTTCAAACTAACATTACTCCAGTTGACCCTACTGAGGACCTTGATTCTGCACTAAACGCTGCAGCAGAACACATACAATTGAAACTAGTTATTCCCAAATCACTCTCACAACTCACAGCACTTAATTTCTTCTATTACCATTGTAGTAAAAACTGGTAAGCATAAAGCGTTCGAATGTTTAAAATTACGATATAGTGCTCGTAGTTTTAAACATTTCTTTTAAAAAATGAGGTAGAAAAGTACTTTACGTCGTCCTTTTATGCCCTTTTCCACCCTCTTTTCTCAGTTTATCTTTACATGTGTAATTTACATTTCAACCCCTACTTTTTCGTCTGTAACTTCCAGCCACGCCTTCCTATACTACGGATGTTCACTTTTATGAAATGTACCATCCCTCAAAACTTTTCGTATGATTTGAGTATCATCTTCTATGTATTTGTTTACTCAAAAGCAAAAGTTTAAAGAAATTTTTATTCGTGCGCATATTTCATAAATATTCATAATTACTGAAAGTGTCGTAAGAAAATTAATATTTTAACTATTCTTTATATTTTTTGAAATAGATATAAAATGTTAATTTTCTGATTTGAATATAATTAGCTTATTTCCTGTGTTTTAGCACCTGGATCGTATGACGTTGAGAAGGCAGACAAAAAGATTCATGAATCGTCTCCAGCTTATTCTCTTGGTATAAAATATAAAGAACAAAAAGCTGATGATATTCCAGGTAATTTTGTTTAAATGCTTTTATAAACGAAATAGAAATCATTTAAAAATTGAAAGTCGCAGAAATTTACAAAGATGATCAAATTAATTTTCACTTTAGCAAAAAACACTAAACAAAATATTTCTTAGCAAATAATTTAAAGAGTAATAATTTACCTAAATTTACTCACGTCATTTGAAAATTAAAAAAATAGTACTTGTTTCCAATTTATTGAATTTCTGGATCTTAGGACATAGAAAAACCAAAAAAAAAAAAAAAAAAAAAAAAAAACATTCATTAATCGACTGCTTTTTTTTTTTTTTTTTTTTTAAGGATTGAGGACTATTAGTCTCAATCTGGGATTTTTGCGGTGTCATTTTTCAATCGTTGGACATTTATGGAAATCTAAAATTTATCGAAAATATAATTAAATCATTTGAAAGCGATGTTGTAACTTGAAAAAAAATAAATAAAACTAATAGTCCCCCATCCTAAACTAAATTCTGCTTTTGCCAGAATTTCATCAAAATCATTTTTTTTTTTTTGGAGGGGGGGGGAAGAAAATTAATAATAATCGGTATCGAAATAAACACTATCGAAAAAGTTTTTTTTTTTTTTAATAATTTTGAAAATAATTTAGGAAATAAAATCTGCGCGTGCAATCTAATAATTTAGGAAATAAAAAGTGCGCGTGCAAAATGAAATAAAAATAAGTAAAACAATGAATTTAATAATTTAATTTTTATATAAAACATGATCGCGTGCTATCTTAAAATGTAGATGTAAAATTTAAAGTTTATGTGGTACGTGTGTCACCTATAAAAATTGTTTTAAGAAATAAAATAGAATAAAGAAAACAACGATGTTGGTTGCATTTCGTTATATAGTTTGAATTTTTGAATTTTATAGAAGTAATATCTACCGTAGGAATAATTTCTTATGTTAAAACTATAGGGAATTGTTATGCAAGCACAAGTGATGCTATTTTGTATTTATTGTTTAAGTTATATCCTTCGATTATAAATTTTAAAGATAACATAATTTCGAAATTATTCAAAATAAAGATTTTTTACTGTTCAAGCAGGTCTCTTGCGAACATGGGAGCCCCTGCGCAAGTGCTGACTCAACGAGTCCAGTGTTAAAATATGGGTGATAACTTTTGTGGTTGAGGGAAAATAAGCGATAAGGTCGCTGAATAACTGGATGCTTAAATCCCAATCTCTCGGATAATTTGGTACCAATACAAGCCTTTAGAATCGTACTCAATGCTAGGCAAGGAAAACGTGGTTGCATTCTTCTTTAGATTAATAAACCAAATTTAAAAATAAATAAATAAATAAATACATAAATACATAAAAAGAAATATTTAAAAGAAATGCTCATTATTTTCGCTTAAATGAATAAAATTATTTAACACACATTTAGAAAATATTGAAAACAAATCAATTTAAACGTGAAAAATATTTAAATAATAAGTACCTTATCATCATTTTAAGAAATAAAGTTTTTTATTCCATTATATTAGCACCTGGATCGTATGATGTTGATAAAGCAGATAAAAAGATCCATGAATCTTCACCAGCCTATTCTCTTGGTGTAAAATACAAAGAGCCTAAAGCTGATGAAATTCCAGGTAATTTTTTTAAATGCCTTTCTCAAATAAAGAATCAACATTTATTTGTTTCTTAGAAAAATAAATTTTTAATTTATTTTTCAAACATGTACTTTTCAGATCTTTTCAGAACAATTTTAGTTTTAAAAAACGATGTTTCAACATAAAATAATGAGGAATTGTTTGTGTGTTTATAGCACCCGGCTCTTATGATGTAGAAAAATCTGAGAAAATTATTCACCAGTCTTCTGGAGCCATTACATTCGGTATAAAATACAAAGAACTGAAGCCGGACGATATACCAGGTAAAACACGAATATATTTATGGTAAATTTTCATCTTAAATATACATATATATTGGATGTTAAACAGTTTAAAAAGTTTTTGATTTCATGATTCATAAAAATTAGTAATTATTTCATTTTATTTATTTATTTATTTATTTATTTAAGAGAGGAATTTCAGAGCAATATTTATATGCAAGTAAAATATGACAGATTAGCGATTTCACTATAAACAATGAAAGTTTTTTTTTTTTTAATTAATATTAATTTTAAAAATACAGTCGGTAACAAAAGTATTCGAACACTAGCAAAAATTCCTACATAAAAAAAGTAGAGTTAATACTTTTTTGTTAAATAAATCCTTGTTGAATCATGTTCTCAGACTGCCTAAGAACACGATTCGACAAAGATTTATTTAACAAAACCGTATGAAGTGTACTTTTTTTACATAGGAATTTTTGCTAGTGTTCGGATACTTTTATTATCGACTGTACTTTAATTTAATTTCATTAATACATAGTTTATTTATTTATTTATTTATATTTTTCATTATTATAAGTAACAAAAAACTTATTTTTACTTTTATTTTATTATTCAATAAAACGAAAAAAGAGCATTATTTTTACACTAATGAATTTAACAAACACTTACTTAACCCGTTAGTAGTCGCTAGTTGGTCGATTTGCCGCCCATCCTTCAGTGTTCCCAGATTTTTTTATTCAATTGCCACAAAAAATTTTTAGAAGTGGTATTTGATATACATAAAACGCGAATAAAATCGAAGAAACGTCGATCACATCACTTCTTAAAATTATTGGTGACAGTTAAATAAAAAGTGCTCAATCTGTAATAGGTGGCGCTGTCTATAGCGATTACTAACGGGTTAAACATGCACACTAGTTCAAAAATTAAATCTTAAATAATAATAATAATAATAATAATAATAATAATAATTTCAGAAGAAGATTCTGAAATCTTTGTCAATACTGAGATAATGTACACAAAATATAAAGAAATAAGAATTATTGTGATTTATAAAATAAGAATACAGTGAAATATGCAAAGTACAATTTAATAAAATCTGTCGAATTATAATGAACGTTATTTTTATCAGCACCTGGATCATATGACGTCGAGAAAGCAGATAAAAAAATTCATGAATCTTCTCCAGCCTACTCTCTTGGCGTAAAGCATAAAGAACCAAAGCCTGATGAAATTCCAGGTATATTTTTTCTGTAAATGGGGAAAAAAATCATTATAATTGTCTAACTGAAAAAATTAAAGAACTCAAAAAATAAATATTTTCTTTCGAAATATTCTTAAAAAATTCTAATTTTTTAATATTATATCAATATAAAAGAAATTATACATCTATTTTACTTTTTCACTTTAGCACCTGGTTCGTATGACGTGGAAAAATCAGAGAAAATCATTCACCAATCATCTGGAGCCATTACATTTGGTATAAAATACAAAGAACAGAAACCTGACGATATACCAGGTAAAAAGTGCAATATTTCACAATTTTTTTTTTCCTTAAATGCATACTCACGACTATCCACATACGGAAGATGTGCATTGCGAATTATCCGCTGGTGCTGTAAATGCGGTATCAAGAGAAAGTATTTTTTCAACAATAAACAAAAACAAGTGGTTGATTTCTTTAAAGAAGAAAGAATGTAAATATAAAGAACAATGTTGCTTTTGTTTTATTTTTCGTACAGTGCAGTACGGTAACAGACATGACAAAATTTTAATTTATTCTGGGGAGCATTGTTGGAACTCTCCTTTTGTTTCTCACCACTCTTATTGAAGGGTGTTTTACTTATTTATTTGTAGTTAAATATTGTAAAAAATTAGTGTACAAATAAAGTGGTGTGTAGAAAGGACGAGTATTCACAATGCTCCGTAATAAATTAAAACGTTGGCTTGTTTACGGTAATATTTAATTAAACGCATAAATTAGCCAACAAATTCTACCTCAGCTTCATCGTAAATACACTTTTTTACTTTCCGAACACTATAGTGAGGAAAGTATTGTAATCATGCCAAAAATCCGAATTTGAGATTTTGATGTTTCTATATGTTTCGAGGTCCAATGAGTCCGTTTTCACTATTTTTGCGATGATATATGTATGTGTGTGTGTATGTATGTGTGTATGTCTGTGTGTATGTATGTGTGTATGTATGTGTGTATGTCTGTGAGTGAACACGCTAGCGTCTAAACGCTTTGTTCGAATAACCTGAAAGTTGGTACGTATATTGTAAGTCACCATAGTACGAACCCTATAGATTTTGGTGAATCTAGCACTTATAGTTTTTTTACAGGGACACAAAGAAAAATTCTTTATCATTATGGCCTATGGGAGCAAAATCTTAAAAGTGCGATAGCATCTAAACGCCTTATTCAATTGAGCAAAAAATTTATACACATATTATAGGTCACAAATACTCAATCTGTATAGATTTTGGAGAATCTAGCACTTATAGTTTTTTACAGGGACACTAAGAAAAATTCTTTATCATTATACCTATGGGGCAAAATTTTTAAAAGTGTGATAGCGTCTAAACGCCTTATTAATCTGAGAAAAAAAATTGTACACATGTTATAGGTCACAGTTGCACCAACTGTATAGATTTTGGTGAATCTCGCATTTACAGTTTCTTTACAGGGACACACAGAAAAATTCTTTATCATTATGGCCTAAGGGACCGAAAAGTACGATAGCATCTAAACGCCTTATTCAATTGAGCTGAAAATTTATATCAGTATTATAAATCACTGTTGCACTAACTATAAGCATTTTGGTGAATCTAGCATTTATAGGTTTTTACAGGGACACAACGAAAAATTCTTTATCATTATGATCTATGGGCTCAAAGTTCAGTAGCGTTAAACAAAACATCGTGTAATATATGGAGAAAAATACTCAAACACTCTATTATGGTTTTCTCCCTTTTGTTTGTTTAACAACTCCTCTTTCTTTACTTTATCTACAAAACTGTTAATTACTCAATGTTCGGAAAGTCGAGTGGAGTCACTCCAGATTTTTGTTTATTGTCTTTACATTCTTTAGTTTATAAAATCCAAATATTTTTACTATATTGTGAAAATTTACACTGTTTGTACTGTATTTTATATACAATACGATCGCGTTTTTGAGATAGAAAATAATTTATTTCATATATCCTCAAATCCAGCCTTTTAGTGGTTAATTCGCGATTAGCATTTTCCGCGGATCCCGTGACATTAAATTCTGCGGATAGTCGGGAGTGTATTGTACTTGGTATTACAAGGTATTATTTTAGCAAATTTTCCATCCTGTTGTTAAAAAGTACTTATGATTTTGGTTCATGCGTTATTTTCTGTGTTATTTGCTAGCGCTTTTTATAAATATTGTGTTACTAAAATTGTTATATAGGGTTCAAAGTGTTATCATTACTTGCCTTTTTTTTTTTTTCACAATTGTTGTTAAAAAATAAACAAATAAAAATAAATAAATAAATAAATAAATAAAGTCCCACAAACTGAATTTTGCAAAAGATTTTTTAATCAACGGATCTCTATAGTTATATATAGTAAAACAATCCTGGTGCACTAACATGAAAAAGAATAAAAATGTACGTGAGGTATTTTTCTACGATTAAAATATTGACCGATTTACTTAAACATAAATATTTCCGAATTTTACTTGTCCATTCTGTCCAATAAGTTTTTGGTTAAATCATATATTAGAAAAAATTTAAATTAAAACCCAGGTGCTACGCAAAATTGAAATTCACCTCTATTATAGCTAAACTGACCAGATCAGAGTACCTTTATAATAGAGAAGCGTTAAAAATTGCCCAATTAAGGATGTATTTTTTCATTCCTAATAACTAAGGACTAAAAATAAAATATTATTGATTAATAATTTACTATCTACATTTTTTTTTAAACTTAGAAAAATGCCTTCAAAATAAAGGCTGTTCCCAGAAAATGGAGACATTTGGTCAGCTTAATTATAACAAAAGAAGGATTTTCGTTCATAAATGATATATGTGAGAAATGATTTATTATAATGACTTACAGGGAAATGCCTGTACCCGAAGAATTGTGAATTTCTCGGTCATATAATCTAGGAAGCTTTGAAAACTACGGAATACTCCGAACGGCTGGGCGGTTAGTTTTAACCTGTGATTGAACCCGGCATTTCTCGTCTCCCAGCTTCGAGAACGGTACCTCTCGGCCATTGGTGGGGCTAGGAATATATATGAAGATGAAAGCTGGTTAATGATAACACTTGAGCCATGTATATTATTGTCTTCTTCTCTGTAGAATGTTTCTCACTAAAATGCTACATGTAACACAACACATAAGAGGTTTTAAATAATGTTTATAAGTGGTAATTTTTAAAATAAATTTAATTCCGATATATGAAATAATAAATAAAGAAATATACAACCTCCAGTAAGCAGAATCTCGTGAATCGCACACCAGTTTTTTTTTATTCGTTGGGAATTTATGGCATTAACTGAATCTGAATATCAAGTTATTTGGAGTACTTAGCAGCCTATAGAAATATAATCTTGCAACATCACGGAATTATTCCAGATATTACTATTATTTATATCACAATGTGTTAAACATAAAAGTTTTTCAATTACCACAAGACTTTTGCTTATGGGGTTGTAAAAGGAGCTTGATGTATAAGGGCCTGCGAATTACCGCGGATCTCGTTTCAAGATTTTCAGTTGCATTATGCATTTCTTTAACCGAACTTAATTTTAAAATTGAATGTGGGGCAACGAAGTTACAAATCATATGCATAGTTGTATATATTTATTAGTATAATTAATTATCCATTACATATAAGTAGCTTGATATAAGTTTCTAAAAAGTCGTATATTGGCCCATCTAAAAAATAAAAATACATCAGGATGGACCTTAGGCAGTTGTTGCTCAGTTGAATCCCAATGATTTCACTCATTCTTTAACTCAACAAAATTTATTTTTTGATGTAAAAGCTTATAACCTGCTTCTAAACACGCTGAAAATAAAGTTTTTTTTTTTTTTTTTTTTTTTTTTTTTTCCGTTTGTAAATCTCTATGTAGACCAGACTGTTGAGATATTTTTATGAGTTTTTAGGTAACTTGTTACATTTGGCGACGAAATTAGAGAGGAAAAACTTATTTGCAAAGTTCTAGAAAACTATGTAGGATTTCTAATTATTATTATTTCTTTGGCCTATGATAGTAGTCCTAAGATTTTTTGTAAAGATATAAGTAAAATTAATCACATTGAGAGAATATAAAAGGTCTCTAACGCCATGTTTTCTTCCTTGAGTTAAGAGTTGCTCTTAATAACATTTAGTGACCTAAATTTGAATTTTAAGGTTATATTCTTCTCAATCCAATACACAGTCTTCTAATATACCGGGTGATCCAAAAGTCAGGACAAACTTTAAAAATGAATAATTCGAAAACGAATCAAGATACAAAGATACGGTTTGCACCAAACGGATGGAAAAGAAGCCGGGTTTTGTATTGGCAAAGAAAAAAAAAATAGTTCTGTTGGCGACCAACAGATGGCGCTGTCGTATTTCTGATGTAGGATTATGCAAAGCAACAAACGATATAAAAAGGAACCACTACAGCAGGTAAGGGTAGTCGAAGCTTATATGCATCGAAATATCGCATTCTCAGTCGCTACTTTAATCACGCATGGCCTCCAAGATCTCCCGATCTGACACCCTGTGTTTTTTGGCTGTGGGGATTCTTGGAAGTCAAAAGTGTACCGCGACCAACTGGCATCACTAGCAGCACTGAAAGATGCCATCCGCCAAAATGTGTCTGCCATAACGCAAGAAATGCTACTAAACGCTGTGAACGATGTGGTGAATTATCTCACAGCTGTACTTCTGAATGATGGACATTGAACAGTTACTGTAGTATTACTAACTAACTGTAATTAAGCTGACTTGTAAGTTGTCAACTTTTTTTTGTCATTTGTAAATCATCTTTCGGTGAAATAAAACACTATAGCGCCATCTGTTGGTCGCCAACAGAACTAATTTTTTTCCTTTGCCACACAAAACCCGGCTTCTTTTTCATCCGTTTGGTGTAAACCGTATGTTTATATCTTGATTCGTTTTCGAATTATTCATTTTTAAAGTTTGTCCTGACTTTTGGATCACCCGGTATATACTTTTATATAAATTGTTATATATACTTCATGACTGACAAATATATATTTTCTATTAGTGGAAAACTAAATCATTTGTATCAGATCTCGAATTTTTTTAATGCTAATATCCTGCAACGTTAAAAGTATTTCATAATCTACATCTATAGACTGCCCTATTTCTTCTTGCATAAATAATTTGTTAAAAAATATATTCTATAAAGTATTGTTTAGTAATATATTAAATGATATATTTTTTATGCTAATTTATTGTTTAATAATATGCTAAATAATAAATTGTATTAAGTTAAAATAATTTAAATTCAAAACTCCATTTTGAAGCTCCCTAAACTATTAAAATCAAACAAAATACGTTAAAAATTTTAAAAAGATACTTATTACGTTTATTTAAATGAGGAAAATTATCACATTTAAGTTTTAGAACTATCAAAATACGTAATGTTTCTTTTAATTTTAATAGCACCAGGATCGTATGACGTTGAAAAAGCAGACAAAAAGATCCACGAATCTTCTCCAGCCTATTCCCTTGGTGTGAAATATAAAGAACCTAAAGCTGATGAAATTCCAGGTAATTTGAATACTTATTTTAAACAAAGAGCCACCACAACACACTCACATTTGTTTGTTACTTAAATAAAAGAAATAATAAATTTTTAAGTTGTTTTTCAAGCAAGGAACTTTCACATGTTTTTAGAACAATTTTATTTTAGTAAATGATTTTTCAATATAAAGTAATCAAGAATGTATTTTTGTCCTTTTTCTTAGCACCTGGCTCTTATAATGTGGAAAAATCTGAGAAAATCATTCACCAGTCATCTGGAGCCATTACGTTTGGCATAAAATACAAGGAACAGAAACCTGACGATATACCAGGTAAAAATTATGCTATTTTGTGACAGATTAATATATATATATATAAGGGTGGTGTTGTTTGGCTGGTTGGCTGGGAGGGTTTGATGCTGAATAAAATTTATTTAAAAAAAAAAAAAAAAAAAAAAAAAAAAAGTAGGGGGATTGCTGTAAGTTACATTCTTATTTTTTCTGGTTGATTCTATGTAATTTGAACTCTTTTATTTTTTCTGGTTGATACTATGTATTTTGAATTCTTTTATCATTAAATTTTACAATGTGCTTCTGGCTACTTGAGGCTTCCCTTGTTAAGTTTGAACATCCATCTATTTGCATAACAAAAATAAAATCTTATAAATATTAATAAAAAAAAAAAAATAATAATAATAATAAAAAAAATCTTTTAAATTTAAATTTTTAATTTTAATTTATGATGACCGCATTATAATGCTTATCTTTATAGTTGTGCTCTTTGGCATTATTGCTTGTAATTATGTCTTCTTAAAACTTAACACTTAATAATTTGACTTCAAAATAAAAATCTTAAAAATTATCTTAATCTTGCTGTTAATACTTCTAAATTAACTTAATCTTTCAGTCAATACATCTTATAACTGACTTAATGTTATTATAGCTAACCGAAAGATGGCGCTTGTACTTAGTAGTCTTTAACCTTCATTCTTCAGTCCTTATCTTAAACGATTTAATTATTAATATTTTTGGTACGATTTAATTTAACTCTACTGGTATTAATTTTAACATTATCATTTAATATTTACTCTGTGTATTTTATCTTTAATGTAATTGTTCTGAAGTATTTTCGATTAATCGATATCTGTCGAGCTATTATTTTAACTTCAATTTAGGTTTAGGCATCAACCATTTTTCAAGTTTGTGTTCACTGTTTTCCATGTGGTTACTCTGCTTATTTCATGTTATTAATTTGGTTTCCTTTAAGTTTTTAATTAATATTTATTTATCCTTTGTTTTAATTTAATTTTTCACTTTTTTCTCATTCTTTATGGGTTTTTTGCTGCATTGATCGGGGCGTGAGATGATATAAATTGCTATGATTAGCAATATCGTTTTACGAAATCATTGCAGCTTTCTCTGCTTTATGAAGTATGCGCCCCTTGATAAGTATACTTCTAATTTTAAGCATTTATATCCAATTGATTATGTGGTTTATTATCTTTTTTCTCTTTCACAAGTTTAATGGTCCTTTTTTATTATCCTTCAGGTCGGCGTAAGTATTTTAAGTTAATATGGTAACTCATTGGTTCCTTATCTATATCGTAACTTTTTGTGTCATTCTTTCCTCTATGTTATATTCAGTTCTATATTTTAGTGTGCTGTTATTGTTTTAGTTCTATTAATTGCTAAATTTTAAGATTAAATTTTATTACGTTATTTATTATTTATATATATATATATTTCAAATATTAATTTAAGCTATTTAAAACTAAAATGAAAAGTTCTTAACTTATAAAAAGTAATTGAATAACATAATAATTAATGGGAAAAAAGCTCGTCGAATTTTCATTTTATTAGTACAACAGGACTGTTTCTTTCAATCTGGCATTTTGCCTCGTTACCAGTTTATAGTGTTATACTTCGAAAATGCCTGCCAATATTTAATTTTACCATTTAATTTCTTACTCTATCTTAAATTATTTTGTGACATCCATAAAAACTTTTATATACATTTTTTTTTTTCACGCCCCATCGGTGAGAATCGAACTCACAACCTTCGTGGTCGTAGTTGTGTACACTGCACACAAAGCTGACGGGTCTTAGCTGAATATATCATAATTATTTAGACTAGTGTTTTCAGATATTTTATTTATTTATTTTATTTTTTTACTTCCCATCCTTGAGGATCGAACACACGACCTTCGAGTTCGCGATTGTGTACTCAGGGGCTCTAGAACCAGCTCATCGAAATGCACTCGTTATCGGAATTTCTCCGATGTGACGTCACATTCCGATAGCCTTCCTTATTTCGCTAGAACGAACTCATCGAATTGCTTTCATTATCGGAATTGTCAGGCGGAATCGTTTTCTGAAATTTCGACTGGTCTTTTCCGAGTGAAATCGTCGTGAGATAAACAAATCACGGTTCCAATGGCGTCCATCTTGGCATTAGGTGTTATTCAAGAAAATGAAATATATTTAAATCTTAAAAAATAAATAAGTTAAATGAAAATTGTAATATATATATATTGGTAACTAAACTTCTTATTTAAAAAAGTATGAAGAATAACATGTCTTAATATTTAAAGTTATTGAAAATTAATTAAATATTATAAAAAAAATATAAATACCCATATATATATATATTTTTTGTAATTAAAATTCTTATTAATCATGTCTAATATTAATAGCATATCTATTAAGAATAACAAGTATTAATATTTAAAGTTATTAAAGATTAATTGAGTTTAATGAAAACTGCAATTATATATATATATATATATAAACTAAAAATCTTATTTAAAGTATGTTTATGAATGATACAAGTCCCTGTACATTAAACATTAATAAAACTTAAAGGAAATTATGATAAATATTTATTTTCCCTGGAACTAAAATTTTTCCTTTTACATTTTATTATAATTGAATTAAGTAAGTTTGAGACACAGCACGTCAATTTTACATTCACTTGCAAAACTTCATTTGTAGCTATATAATAGTATCTATCTCTCATATCTTAGAAAGGGAAAAGTAAGTGAATGTAATTTTTTTAATTTAATAATTGATTTTTACAATCTAAATTAGACATATTATGTAAATTCACTTACAAAATGAAAATTAATTTTAAGACGGTTTTACTTTTTCTTACTTTGACGAAAGATAATTTTTTACTATGCTTAAAGATTTAAAATTACACAGCATATTTTATTGTATATTGTAAATTCTAAAAGAAATTTTAGAAACAGTACATACAAACATGCAAATTAAAAAAAAATAATAATAATAAAATACTATTAGGTTTGCTTTAACACATGTAAATACAATAAATCAATTATACTAATATATGTACACAAAAATTTTAATTAAGGAAATTTAAACGAAAATGTTAATATTTGTGCATATATGTAATAAAGAAACATTACCATAATTATAAAGTTAATACAGATTAGACAGAAAAAAATATATATATTACCTATATACATCCAAAGCTCTTACATCCATAGTAAATTCGTCGTTCACTAAATAACAAATGCTAGCAGCTAACACTTCAAGGCAAAAAATCATTTACATTTATTGCCTTAAAATGCTAGCAACTGGCAAAAGGTGAAGTTCTGTAGTAACACGGGTTTGATATTTAGAAAATACATACGGTATTTACAAAAAATAAATGGGGATAAATACTCTTTTCTTAGTAAATAAAGCTAAAACGCACATTCACAACCACACAAGCAGAGGCAGCCATCTTTGTTTATCTAAAATATCCAAATGAAATCTCGCGGCGAGGGTGAAATTATCCTTGTCTGTGATTGGTCAACTTAATCCGATTTCGAAAACAGCCCTTTCTCTTTGGGAGAAGTTTCGACTCACCTTTACGAGGAGTTGGTGCTAGGGTATAAAACGCATATCGGGATGATTTTAGTGAAATCTGACGTTTCCGATAATGAAAACTTTCCGCGTCGAGTTCATTCCGATGAGTTCGTTCTAGCAGCCCTGATCACAGAGCCAACGAGTCTCAGCTGAATATTTCCTGATTATTTAGACTAGTGTTTTCAGTTTTTTTTTTTTTTTTTCCAAAGGGTGTTAAAATACAAATATAAGCAGTCCTGTCGTACTAAATTAAATTCTGTCATAGACGGAATTTCATCCATAGTTTACGTTAAAAAATTAGTTTTAAAACAAGGAATATTGAATAGTATAATAATAGCTCTTTATCATAATTCTTATATTCAATTTGGTATCTTATTAGCTCCGGGATCGTATGACGTTGAAAAAGCAGACAAAAAGATCCACGAATCTTCTCCAGCCTATTCCCTTGGTGTGAAATATAAAGAACCTAAAGCTGATGAAATTCCAGGTATTTTGAATACTTATTTTAAACAAAGAGCCAACACAACACACACACACATTTGCTTGTTCCTTAAAAAAAAAAAAAAAAAAAAAAAAAAAAGAAAGAAAGAAATCCTTAAGTTATTTTTCATGCAAGGAGCTTTCAGATATTTTCAGAACAATTTTATTTTAGTAAATGACTTTTCAACATAAAGTAATCAAAAATGTATTTTTGTCCTTTTTCTTAGCACCTGGCTCTTATGATGTGGAAAAATCTGAGAAAATCATTCACCAGTCATCTGGAGCCATTACGTTTGGTATAAAATACAAGGAACAGAAACCTGACGACATACCAGGTAAAAATTGTGCTATTTTATGATAGAATATTTATATATATGAATGTACAGTCGATAATAAAAGTGCCCGAACACTATCAAAAATTCCTATATAAAAAAAGTACACTTCATACGGTTTTGTTAAATAAATCCTTGTCGAATCCTGTTCTTAGTCAGTGTAAGAACATGATTTGATAAGGATTTATTTAACAAAACGATATGAAGTGTACTTTTTTTACATAGGAATTTTTGCTAGTGTTCGGACACTTTTGTTACCGACTGTATGTATATATGTATATATATATATTTTCAAATATTAATTTAAGCTACTTAAAACTAAAATGAAAAATTCTTAATTTATAAAAAGTAATTGAATACTGTAATAATAATTGAGAAAAAAAGCTCGTCGAATTTTTATTTCATTCTTTAAAAAATTTGTTTTAAAACAAAGAATAATAATAGCTCTCTATCATAACTCTTATATTCAATTTGATATCTTCTTAGCTCCGGGATCGTATGACGTTGAAAAAGCAGATAAAAAGATCCACGAATCATCTCCGTCCTATTCACTTGGTGTCAAACATAAAGAACCTAAAGCGGATGAAATTCCAGGTACTTTTAAATATTTGGCTTATAATAACTAAAAAATCAATATGTTAGCTATTCAGAAAAAAAGTACTTTTCTGTCAGGCCAATGTCTCTAACTAGTTATTACAACTTTTCTTTCTCTTTTTTGAATAAACGGTGTTTCAAAGAAAACTTATCGTGAATGTATTATGGTTTATTTTAGCACCTGGCTCTTATGATGTGGAAAAATCTGAGAAAATTATTCACCAGTCATCTGGAGCCATTACATTTGGCATAAAATACAAAGAACAGAAACCTGACGATATACCAGGTAATAATTATCCTATTTTGAGACAGAAAAAATGTTTCTTTAAACATTAATTTAAAACTACTTAAAACTAAAATAAAAAATTTCGAATTTACTAAAATTATTTGAATAATGTAATATTTTAATGGGGGGGGGGGGGAATCGAATTTTCATTTTATTGTTTAAAAATTTGTTTACAAACTGGAAGAGTTTAATAGCTTAATAATAGCTCTCTATCATAATTCTTATGTTGAATTTGATATCTTCTTAGCTCCGGGGTCGTATGACGTAGAAAAAGCAGATAAAAAGATTCACGAATCTTCTCCAGCCTATTCTCTTGGTGTCAAATATAAAGAACCTAAAGCGGATGAAATTCCAGGTACTTCTTTTAAATATTTGGCTTATAACTAAAAAATTAATATGTTAGCTTTTCAGAAAAAAAAAAAAAATCTTTTCTTTCATGCCGATATCTTTAACTAGTTATTGCAAAAACTTTTCTTTCTCTTTTCCTAATAAACGGTGTTTCAAAGAAAACTTATCGTGAATGTATTGTGGTTTATTTTAGCTCCTGGTTCTTATGATGTGGAAAAATCTGAGAAAATTATACACCAGTCATCTGGAGCCATTACGTTTGGCATAAAATACAAAGAACAGAAACTTGACGATATACCAGGTAAAATAAATGTTATTTTAGGCAATATGAAAAAAAAAAAACTTTAAATGAAAGTTTTTTTTCTAAATCTATTTCAAACTGAAGTGCAAGATTTGGAAATCATGAAAATTAACTGAACATCAAATATCAAATAAAATTATCATCGCATTTTCATTTTAACTTTTTTTTTTTTTTTCAATAAAAGAAATATTTTTATGAGTTAATCATATTTTACTAATTTTGTTATAAACTATAATCCAATAGCTCCGGGATCGTATGATGTTGAAAAAGCAGATAAAAAGATCCACGAATCTTCTCCAGCCTATTCTCTTGGTGTCAAATATAAAGAACCTAAAACCGATGAAATTCCAGGTAACTTGTGCATTTTTATCTTTTAACGTTTTTTCTAAGAAAATATTTTCAATTTTTATGCATATATATACAATGTTTAAAAAATAATTAGGATTAGTTTAAAAACGATAAAATGAAGAAAAACAATATAGGTGCATATGGCACGAGTTCTTACCTCCTTACAATATTTCCTGTAAAGTTTTTAATATCTCAAAATAAATGCTAGCATTTCTTATAATTATTTGCCAAGCATTTATAAAAGTATTCCCATTATATTAAAAATGTTTTGAATCAACTGATAATAACAATGTGATATTTCGTGAATCGTAGAATGTTGTCGCTGAAATTACAATTGGAAATATTTTCTTGTACATTACAACGCAAAAAAAGAATTTATAACACTTCAAATGAGGAATATAAAACCTGCATTTTAAAAATATTCAGCATATTTAATACGTTGAGCACCACACGAATTCTTAATAAAATCCATTAAAATTCCTTAAAGATATTATCCTGTAATATATAAAAATTAAGTAAATTTTCAAAAAAATTTCAATAATCACTTAAAACAATGTAATATTTTTAGTTTTATGTAATATTTTACACTTTCAACCACCGATGGTTGACGCGGCTTTACATCATATTTTACACTGTCAACCACCGATGGTTGACATGGCGCTCAACGTATTAACATAAAATTAATATCTATGATTTTATAGTTATAGTCATTTGTTATTTGTGTTTATACCGTTTGTTACGATTTTTCCTGTGAAATATTTTCTACAAATATTTTCTTGAAATATACGGGACAATATACTAGAATAATAACCATAATTAACGTTTTGTGTTATTTTATAGCACCTGGATCTTACGACGTAGAGAAATCTGAAAAAATCATTCACCAGTCATCCGGAGCCATTACATTTGGTATAAAATACAAAGAACAGAAACCAGACGATATACCAGGTAAGAATTTGGATATTTTTATATTGACTCTTTTAAATTTAAATTCCTACTTAAATTCAAATATCAGTTTACAAAAAAAAAAAAAAAAAAAAAAAAAAAAAAAAAATCGAAAAGAAAAAGGTAGGAGCTGGGGGGGGGGGGGGGGGAATAGAGTGTGAGAATGAAGGGAAGGTAGATTTCATAATATTCCAGAGTAATCTGATAAATTATATGGTTTTCTTTGCAAGCCATATATTTTTATTCTTAGCATATTTTAATTTAAACTTTGTATAATCAGTACGTAATGTAGTTTCTTTCGTTATTTAATTAATAATTTGAGACAAAAATTTATTATATAAGAGAGATTAAATTAGAAAATCTATATATCAGAAATCTAGGAATTTCTCTTAAAATCTATATAATATTCCTCTAATGTGGACCAGTTACGATTAAATTTTATTGAAATGATAAGATAGTGACGTAAGGTGTTATCTGATTGATCAAACAAGAACAGAGCAATATTTCGCCTGCTATAGAGAAGATGCGATTATAAGCACATTGGCTAGAGATTTCGGGTGCAAACATTTAATCTAATACACTTGAAATGCACATTTTCGCGAAGAAATTAAAAAAAAAAATTAAAATTTTATGATGAAATATATGCTCAAAATGTCAAATTTAAAAGTATAATTCAAAACATTTAAAGTGAGTTTAACTCTCTGTTAGACAGAAATTTGGTGGCGCTATCTAATGTACTTGTTTAGATTTTTCATTCATTATGTAAATACAATTAACATTATTTCTTTGTTTTTTCGTTATTTATTTTGCAGATACATTTATTAACTATGGAATTTCTGTTATGTATGGTAACATGGTAATTTGATACAGTCAAATTTCAGGAAATAGTTGATTCTTAATATAACTATAAATTTAATTCTAAGAATTTTCAACTTAGTAGCCAAAAAAAAAAAAAAAAAAAAAAAAAAAATCTAAAAATTAAATTATAATGCAAATGTCAAAAATTTAAATCACTTTTATTAATTAAGAATTTCTGAGTTTTTTCTGAAAACCATGTTAGTTATGTAGTATCACACAGATGTTCTGCGAGGGAACGGCTAGTAAAAGTGATTTCAAATTTTAAGTTACTGTTATATTATTTTAAAAATCGCTTTAAAAATATATAAAAGTTCCTACATGTTAGCTTATCATTATTATTATTTATTTTATTTATTTTAATATCAGCACCTGGTTCGTATGATGTTGAAAAAGCGGATAAAAAGATTCATGAATCTTCACCAGCTTATTCCCTTGGAGTCAAATACAAAGAACCTAAACCAGAAGACATTCCAGGTAATTTTTCCGAAAACTCTAAATTCAATATTCAAAAAAATTCTAAATTCAAAAAAATTCTCTGAAAAATACTAATATTTTTGTTGAGTAATAAACACTAAATATTTAGTATAATGGTGAAAATTAAGGAAAAAAAAAAAAACATTTAACCAATTTTCTTTTTAAACATTAACAACTTTCCGAGTATTTAAAGCAAATTAGTAATTTTATCATTACAAATATTGTTGACAAAATTATTAAAAATAGATCTATACTGAAAATTTTTTTTTACAAAAATAGAAAATTTCCGTAACTTTCCTACAGCGTAGCACTTCCAACATTTTTATTTATTCCAGAGAATTCTTTTTTTTTCGCCTCACTATATTTTTTGAAGTTTCTCCAATATATAACCCTATAAAATAAAAAAATATTACTCTTAAAAAAATAATAATAATAAAATAAAATAAATAAAGTGGTATAAAATTAAAGACAGGGTTAAAAATACTTCGGAATAAATTAAAATATTGGTAGCCATGCTACAAACATTTTCTGTTTTCTAAAGCTAAAGAAATTTAGTGTAAAAGTTGATCTCAATCTATGAAAAAGAAACATTTTTTTTGTAACCAGATAAAATTTGTAACCATTGTTACAGATTTCATTTAGTATTTACGTATTTTTCCCGTTTTGCATACGAAGATCTTTATATCAAAGTAAGATTGGGTTGATTTAGGCTGATTATCTGCACTGCGGTGCTAGGCCTGAAAAGTGCCCTCCATGGGAGTCTTTCTAAGGGCTCCTCGCCCGCATTTACGCAAGTTTCGGAGAAAACCACAGAAACGCTCGAACGTCTAGACCGACGACCGTGACCTGGGATCGAACCCGGCACCTCACGTCTATCAGCTTTGAGCACAGTTTCGCTCGGCCGCTGGTGGGCCTAAAGCAGGATTGGGAAGTGCTAAGTAACAGATCAAATTGTGCTTCCATGGCAGAGAAGTAATACCGCCAGATACTATGCAGTAGATTTTATTTAATACTTTTTTTTTTTTTTTTTTTTTTTTTTTTTTTTTGTAGTGTTCCTTACGGAAAAGATCTGTTGTGAACGAATGTTTTTTGTATTGTTTTGTTGCAAAATATTTTGTCAAGGTATTTTCTGTCTAACTTGCGGATGTTTTCTGACAGTTTTGCTGCCAGGAATTTGTTGTGATTTAAAAGGATTATTAGGATTATTATTATTAAGGTGTCTTTAAATATTTTGAATTTTACAAATCTTTTTTTAATTAATTATTTTTTTTTTTATTTTTTTTTTTAATAAAAACCGCTTTTAAGCAATACCTATAAAGAAAATTGACACCTTTTTTTCACTTTTTTATTTTATTTTATTCTTCATTTAGCACCTGGTTCATATGACATAGAAAAATCAGAAAAAATTATCCATCAGTCTTCTGGAGCTGTTACATTTGGTATTAAATACAAAGAGCAGAAGCTTGATGATATACCTGGTAAGACTTATGTTATTTTGCTTTAATATCCATCTGACGTTTATGAGGCGATAAAACTTCTGACGTGAGTTTTAATAGGAGGGGTGTTTTTGATCACAAATTGTTGGTAATGTCATTTGACAACCGGATAACAAAATGTACCTTTAAAATAAATAAAGCATAAAGATTTCAAAAGATTATTCATTGTAACGTATTTTTCACAATTTTAAAAAACTCCAAATATTGATTAATAATTTTCTAAGAAAATATTAAATAATCGTTTACAATTGTTATTATTTATTTATTTTAGCACCTGGGTCTTATGATGTTGAGAAAGCAGATAAAAAGGTCCACGAATCTTCTCCAGCGTACTCTCTTGGTGTTAAGTACAAAGAACCTAAACTTGATGACATCCCAGGTGATAATTCTGAGTCAGACCTGGTTGTGTTATAAATCATACTTAGGCTGTTATTCACCAATAACTTCAACTCCCGGTTGAACACAAAAATTCGAGAAGCGCATAATGGCGGGGTGCAAATTTTCAGTAAATTTCGACGCGTTGTTTCTGCCATCTAGCGGTATAGATATTTTTAGATTTTTTACTTTAAAATAACCAATCAAAGATTATATGAAATCCTTGACGCTAGATGGCAGAAACAGCTTACTAAATTTTTCTGGAAAGCTGTACCCTGCCTTTAAACGCTTTTCAAGTTTTTGCGTTGAACTGGGAGTCGAAGTTAATGGTGAATACGGCAATTAGATTTCTCTGATTTTATTTGAAAGATATCAATAATTGAAATAGGAGCTAAAAGTTGTTACATACAAAATAGTTGTTTTGATAATTCATGCTTCCAACAGTAAATATTTAAAAAGCATATGCCCAGTTTAACGATTAAGAAATTGATTTGTAACTAAAACTGCACTTTGTATTTTTTTTTTTAAATATATATGTATGTACATTTAAAAGTAGTGGATCAATTCTTTTAATATAATATAAAAGTATTATTTTTAAGAATTTTTACGCAGATTTCTCTTTTTGTGTCTTAAACGTAATGTTTATCACAAAAGATTAGGTGCTTTTTCTGTTTTAGGTGCTATTTTTTTAAGGTCAACATTAATCAAATTTAAGTTTCAAATGTAATTTTTTGCAACTAAGATCATTGGTGTCCCACAAATTAAAAATATATAAATAAAAATAATTTATTTATTCTAAAAAATTGAGCTACATTTCAAAACTTTCATATTGAACTATAAAGGTACGTAACTATAATAATCAAGCATTTTATATTATTAATGTGTTATATTAGTTTCGAAAATTGATCTAAAATTGGAAGTGCATATTTTAAAAATAAGTATTTAATATCTTCAGCTAAAATTTATGAATGTAGTTAAAATCATGATTTTTTTTTTTTTTTTTTTTTTTATTAGCAATGCTTGTGTTTAAAAAATTATCTCTAATAATTCTAAAACATATTTATATAATATTAATTTTATAAAATATTAATTTAGTAATTTATATTTCAATGCTTAAAAAAAATACTTGACATGGACTACACTAATTTGATTTACATCGTTGAAATGGTGCATGAGGAAATTTTTGCATGTGTCTCTTGATACGCCATCTTAGTCTTTTTACACTGGATGTAAATAAGCAGAGGTTGTCACACAAGACGAATACAGAAGGTTGTTTGCATTTTATAAGTACAGTATTTATAGTTTATTTTTATGCATAAAGGTCTCACTTTTTGCGGCAACTTGCTTCTGTGTGATCGCCATAACTATTGACAACAGCTGTAGCTCAAATTTTGCATGAAAGTAAAAGTTTTCCAAAATTCGTTTAATCAAGTTCTTAGATTCCGCTTTTGTAAATCTCATTTTGATAAACAGAAAGCGCAAAAGTCCACTTGAGTGGCGTTAGAAAATTTTTAAGGTATTTTATTAAACGGGATGCAATTTACTACAGTTTTTGATTCTGTATTTTTATTTTTTTTTTTCCTGAATAAGCGACAGATGATTTAGGCGTGTAACTAGAAGTTTTGTCCATAGGAGGCTCAGTTTTATAAAATTCCTTTCCACATAAAGGCTGAAATGTTTTCTTCAAAAATTATTCTAAAATAGTCTGTTAATAGTAGAGTGGATTAGATTTGGCTGTACTGAAGATTTTTTATTTTGAAGTTGGAAAGAAAAAAAAAAGATTTTTTTAACATTACGTTGTGCTATTTACCTTGTATTTGTTTTATCTACATTTCAGTCAAGCCAAAATAATGTCAGACGATTAGAATTTGCTAAATATTGATCTCAAAATACAAATGAGAAAAATAAATACAAAATCGTTTCTATGAAATGCCAAAGATTTTCAGTATAGTTGTAAAATATTATAATAATTTTTTGATGCTGCATTGGATTAATAAATGGGAGTTACACTTAATTATTACTTCCGAAATAGTAGTTATTTTGTAATCTTCAATTATTTAACACAATTTTTAATGTTAAAAATAAATAAATAAATAAATAATCTGTCTTAAATATTCTTTTCGTATTTTTACTTCATTAAAAAAATATTTTGAGAAGAAAATTTCTTCAAAAATATGATGTTTTTTATGTCTTGCATCAATTTTTATAGCTCCTGGCTCATACGATGTTGAAAAATCCGAGAAAATCATCCACCAATCTTCTGGAGCAATTACATTTGGCATAAAATACAAAGAACAGAAGCCTGATGATATACCAGGTAAAATTATTTATTTAAATTTCCATGCTTGGAGAAATAAGTTTAATACATTCAAAAGCACTTTGAATTTAAAGAAATTTAAATAATCAAGATTATAATCAAGCAACGGAAATTGCATCCATTATTATTTATGAGTACTTATTTTTCATAAGTTGATCGTTTTTTGTAAAACTATTTAATTTTGTTAGCACCTGGATCGTATGACGTTGAGAAAGCAGATAAGAAAATTCATGAATCATCCCCAGCGTATTCACTTGGCGTAAAGCATAAAGAACCAAAGCTTGACGAAATTCCAGGTAACTTCCTTTGCTTTAAAAAAAAAAAAAAAAAAAAAAAAAAGTATTTTACACTTTTTTGGGCAGATTTATTGTAATTAAAATATTTAAAATTTGTAAAATTAGTCGATAATAATCTCATCTAATCTAAATTGAATATTAATTATTTAAAAATTTCTGCTGAATCTACAGATTTAATATATTCTTTTCTTCTTAGACAATAATCATTTTTTGAACGCTTTGTATTTGTTTTTTTTTCTCCTGTAAATGCAGTGATATTTAATGTTTTTATTGGTATTCATTTATTTATTATTTTTATTATTTGGTATAACTGCATCAGGAGAGAAAAAAAAAAAAACACCCTAGAAATTAAAACTTTATAAACCAAGCCTTTCTGAAATGTTAATCGATAGATTTAGAACTCAACATTTTTTAGAAACTGCTCATAAAAAATAAATACAATTTTTCTTTTTCTTTTTCTTTTTTCTTTTTTTTTTTTTTTTTTAATCGCATTGCAGCTAAAATTTTCGCTAATTTTTTCCTAGCATAAAGTTGATTGATCTAGGGAAATATTAATATTTTTTGTAGATCGAAAAATTTTATGTTAACTTTAAAAGAAATTCCTTTATTGATTTTTTTTTTTTTTCATTTTATGAATTCTGTTTTAAAATTTCTTTATAATTGTCATTAACATTGATACATATTATTAAGTTATAACATTTTGAAAACCATTTATTCTAAATTTTAAACATTTTTAAAAGACAATAAATTATAAAACTTAAGTAAAATTAACAAATAATCTGCCTTAAAAATAAATTCTATACTTAAAAGCCACTTCTAAATCGCAATTATATTATTGTAAACGTTATGTATTTAATAATATAAGCCAAATTTCGAGCCAATTATTTTGTAAACAAAATCTCCCTAGCGTAAATAGTGGTATTTACGAATACTTTTTTGACATATATTCGTAGTAATTATCGTATTCAACAGAATTTTATTATCATTTAACATAGAAAAGTAAAGTTTTAGATGCAATTTGTGTATGAATATAACACAAATTATTTAGCAATAATATCTTTATGTTTTCAGCGCCTGGTTCCTATGACGTTGAAAAATCTGAGAAAATCACGCACCAGTCATCTGGAGCAATTACGTTCGGCATAAAGTACAAAGAACAGAAACCTGATGACATACCAGGTAGAGGTTACTTTGCTAGTTATGAGTATTCCTTTATGTTAAATATTGACAACAAAGTTTAAAAATAAAGTAAAGAATTGCTATAGAGAGAGATACAATGGACACTTTAAATATATTACATTAAATACTTATTGACAAAAAGTCTAAAAATAAAATAAAGAATTGCTATAGAGATTGGGCTCTTTATATCAGAACCTCCATCTTTTAATATATATTATGTACATGTGGATATGTATAAGAAGGGATAAATCAATGATGAAGAGTAAGAACTTTGTAAACGCACAAAAACATTCAAAAACTTGAAATTTATTTATCAAGTTCCTATAACGTCTTCGTCGTTGTCGTATTGTTAAATTTGTTTATCAGCGATTAAACTTCTTATGGGCAAGTGTCTGGAAATAACAGACAATAATAATAATAATAATAATAATAATAATAATAATAATAGTAATAAAAGAGAAACAGGCAGACAGAGCTCCGCCTTTTGACGTTTCTCTCTTATTATTATTATTTTTAAAGGACGTGCTCCTGTTTAACTCGTTAAGTGCCGTAGGCCTATATAAAGGGTATTCTAGCAATCCCGCCCAAATTAAACAGACAGATTGTCTTTTGGAGTAAGTAAAAAATGCCCAAAGAGCTATATCTCTACGATAAATAATTTTCGAGAAAAGTGCGAAAGAGAAAATATGACGTTATAGTCGGTGTACGGAAAAATTTTATTGGAAACATTATCATCGGTATTTGCATATGTTTACATTGTCAAAAATCCACCTCACGTATCGAAACATGCATGTACGCTTCGTAGAATGTCACATGTTGCATGCTTAGTAAGAGTAAGTACATGTCACTATATTTACAACGAAGAATATTACCAAGCGAAGATCATTAGTAGCTACAGATGCAGCCTTATAAATACGATTCAAATCATAGATTGACGTCATGATACGATGGAAGCGTACACGTGCAGTGGTTATTTTTAACATCTTCGTCCGAAAATTTAGATTATCCCCCCCCCCCCCCCCAGACATAACGTCATTATTTTTTCTTTCGCATTTTTCTAATATATATATATATATATATATATATTTATCGTAGAGATATAGTTCTTTGGGCATCTTTTATGTACTCAAAGCGAAGAATCTGGCTGCGCAGAGTATTGACGGTCTTGTTGGGATAGTGACATTTACCGCATCGACTGCTGTAAATAAATTAAATGACTCTAACACGAATACGTTAAAACCTTTTGATAAATACAGTATAGGAACGCCAAAAAAGTGCTTTCTCTTTAAGGTATGTAACTTTGTCGACTGCAAAAGATTAAAGCGTTAAAATTTTAAATGTTAATGCTATCAATGTACAAAATAATGTATAAAATAATAAATATATATTTTAAGAAAGTGGGCTTACTAGTCAAATTAAAAAAAATCATATTTCAATTTTTCTTAGGCCTAAGAAGAATAACGTAAAAAATAATTATAATAAACAAAAATCTAAATTTGGAAACGATAATTTATTTTTCTTTCTACCTCGTTCATTTTCTTTTGCACTTGTTTTACGCCTTGATATGAGAAAAATAATTCTTTTTATTTCTTAATTACCATTATATTCTAATTTATGTCAAGGTGTAACTACATACAAGTTTGTATGAAATTATGTAGATTAATTCTTGAGCCAAAGCTGCTAAAAATGTTTATAACATACACAGACAGATAAAGATAGACATTTTCTAGAAATGCTCAAATAATTTTCTAAACTTCTCAAAACGTTTAAATCGATAGAAAACCGGAAGTCGAATTTTTACGAATTTAGCACTTTCTCCTACTGAACATTGAAGAAAATAAGGAAGAACAATGTAAAATTCCTTATATTATTATAGTTATTAACAGACGAATTCAGATTAAAGTACAGGGATTATTATATATATATATACTTTTCAGTATATTTCATCATTAATAATTACTTACATTTTACATTTCATCTCATTTTAATAGCTCCTGGATCTTATGATGTGGAAAAAGCAGATAAAAAGATTCACGAATCATCTCCAGCTTATTCTCTTGGTGTAAAATACAAAGAACCGAAACCAGAAGATCTGCCAGGTAATCTCTTACAGCATTTGTTTCTATAAAATATAATGGTAACTTATTAATGTTATTTTAACCCTTTTCGGACGAGTATCAGCAAATAACCAGGAAAAAAAAAGAAAAAAAAATTTCCTGCACTTAGGTGTTCTTTTAAAGAAATATACTATTAAAAGATAATTATAGTATTTTGTGTAGTCATGTTCAATCAGTTAAATGCCGTAGGCGTATGTTGGTGGCATTTGCCGCATCAATTGTTGTGAATAAAATTTAAAAGATTTTAACATGAATAAGTAAAAACTCTCCTAAACAGAACAACGTTTAAGTATTAAGATCTCTCCTAAATAGAATAACGTTTAAAGTTACGTACCGCCAAAAGGCGTAACTTAGGATTTATAATAGAAAAAATTGCCAATTAAGAAGGATTAGATAATATCTACATTGATTTTTCTCAAGTATTAAGATACCGTTATATAAGATGTATATGTATTGCTTTGAATTTCATATCTGAACTAAGAATTACAAATACCTAAAATGCATTATAAATTATTGCACCTGGTAACCTAATAAAGTAATATGCAGTGTTACTAACTTTTAGGGATTTATATATATATTAATATCCATCACTAATTTTTATTTGTAATGTCTATCTAAGTGTATGTTTGTCAAACCAATTATTATATATAACAAATATCATTCTTTAAAATTAGCAGTAGTTATTAAATAATAAAGTACCTATAAGTTGACAATATTGGTCATAAAATGGTTTATTAAGTTATAAAAAAAAAAAAAATGGAAAAAAAATGAATAGAGACATACATCGCCAAGTAATAATTTAAATTCTTAACTTTCGAATCAAAATTAAGTAACTCAATTCATATTGTCAAATGTTAAAAAAAAAAAAAAAATAAATAAATAAATAAATAAAAAAAAATAACGTAATGTATATATATATATACATAGATAGATAGATAGATAGATAGATAATATGTCTAATATTTTCTTAATAGTGCAGATAAATCAACTAAAAACAATGCAAAAAATAAATTAAAATAAAACTAATATAAATAAACAAATATAGTTGCCACAAGTTTAAAAAATATATTATACTTTGGTTACATCTGCAGGGAAAATTTATACATATGCGGCAAGTGTTTCATGTCATAGAAGCAGTTTGTAAACATAAAATTGTTGCTTTCACTTTGTTAAAATGTAAAAATTTTCACTCTACCAAATAAATCAAAGTCGATTTAAAATTAATCCTGTAAAATATTGGGTTTTTGTGACCGATTTTGTTTAGTTAATCTATCTATCTATAATAATAAATGGAAAGGTTTGTCTGTCTGTCTGTCTGTCTATCTGCCTGTCTGTCTGTTCTTTTATACGTTCAGCCCCTACTGAACGCAGAAACACAAGAATTGACATACGGATGCTCTGGAGCCTTTCCGATGTTTTCCTCGAAACAGAATTTAAAAATCTTAATTAGTTTCGGAGATATTAATTAAAATGTTGACCCATGTCGATCGAACAATGACCAAAAATTCTTATTGCTTAAAAAGAGGCATTCTATCAGCATTCAGCAGACGATTTTAACGGCTGTCTCGAACGGAAACAAAACAGGTGCAAGTCATTAATGTCACATGATCTTTAACTGGGGTTAAAAATTGCAAATTTCAAAGTGCTTCAAATTTTCTTTTTCGTACACAACACTTAATATACAACCTTTTCAGCACAAAACCAACCTGCAGTTAAAATTTCATCAATTTTCATTAATAAACAAAGCAGTTACATTTTAATTGCAAAATAAATTTTACTCTAACACGTAATCCATCTTCCAATAGACGATAGAAGCAGAGCCTCCTTAAGTAGGCTCTTAAGGAGGCTCTGATAGAAGTTTCCATAGCAACAAAATACATTTGAAGGAACTAAAAAATACTTTTTCTTTTTCTTTTTACTTCCATTACCCGACTACCGTGGTATATATATAGGTTTTGGGGAAATAAAAAATATTTATTTTTCTTTTTACTTCCATTAATAAAACTACCGTAGATAATGGAATTAGAGATTTCACGTGATTTACATGTTTTAGAATGTCCTGAGTAGGTTTTCTTTTGTATCTCAGCTAAAATTTCGATATTTCAAATTCCAATTAAATTATTTTTAATACATCGTTCGAAAGATATTTTAAAGTTGTTTTAAATTATCGAAAGTTTTCACCAGATTTACACGTTTTGAGGTCTCCTGAATTAGTTTTCTTTTGTATCTCAGCTACTAATTAAAATAATTTCATAAGTAATGCATCATTAGAAAGCTTCTTTGATTTGGAATCGAACAGTGGAATACAGAAATTTGTACCGCCAGATGGCGCTGTAATATTTTAAAATTTCAATATTTCATTATTTCAATTTCTAATTATGATTAAATTATTTTGAATACATCATTCGAAAGATATTTTAAAGTTCTTTTAAATTATCGAAAGTTTTCACCAGATTTACACGTTTTAAGGTGTCCTGAATCAGTTTTCTTTTATATCTCAGAAATTAATTTAAAAAATTTCATAAGTAATACATCATTTGAAAGCTTTGTTGACTTGATACACATTTTAAAGTACTTTTACATTATCGAAAATGGAATTCGAGATTTCACCCGATTTACACGTTTTGAGGTGTACTGATTAGGTTTTCTTTTGTATCTCAGCAAGCTTTTTTGATTTGGAATCGAACAGTGGATTACAGAAATTTCTACCGCCAGATGGCGCTGTAATACATTCACATTTCAATATTTCAATTTCTAATTATGAAGAAATTATTTTTAATGCATCATTCGAAAGATATTTTAAAGTTCTTTTATATTATCGACAGTTTTCACCAGATTTACACGTTTTGAGGTCTCCTGAATTAGTTTTCTTTTGTATCTCAGCTACTAATTAAAATAATTTCATAAGTAATACATCATTAGAAAGCTTTTTTGATTTGGAATCGAACAGTGGAATACAGAAATTTCTACCGCCAGATGGTGCTGTAATATTTTAAAATTTCAATATTTCAATATTTCAATTTCTAATTATGATTAAATTATTTGTAATACATCATTCGAAAGATATTTTAAAGTTCTTTTAAATCATCGAAAGTTTTCACCAGATTTACACGTTTTGAGGTGTCCTGAATCAATTTCTTTTTTTTTTTATCTCAGTTATTAATTAAAAAAAGTTCATAAGTAATACATCATTTGAAAGCTTATTTTAGTTGATACACATTTTAAAGTACTTTTACATTATCGAAAATGGAATTCGAGATTTCACCCGATTTACACGTTTTGAGGTGTCCTGATTAGGTTTTCTTTTGTATCTCATCTACTAATTAAAATAATTTCATGAGTAATACATCATTTGAAAGCTTTGTTGATCTGGAATGGAACAATAGATTACAGAAATTTCTACCGCCAGATGGCGCTGTAATATTTTTAAATTTCAATATTTCATATTCTAATTATGATTAAATTATTTCTAATACATCATTCGAAAGATATTTTAAAGTTCTTTTACATTATCGAAAGTGGAATTCGAGATTTCACCTGATTTACAATTTAAAGTGTCCTGATCAGGTTTTCTTTTGCATCTCAGCTAATTGAGTAAGACCGTTCAAAATTGGTATATGCAAGTTAATTAGGAGGGGCTGGAACGGTGGGGAAGGAATAGGCGCGCAGCGCGCATGGGTTTGGGACCCGGTGCGAGTTTTTACCCGATGATAAAAGATTTTTTTTTTTAATTTTATTTTCTTAATAAAAGTTTGAGTTGAGAAGGAATATGCGTGTACAGCGCACGTATATCCTCAAACGTGCGCGAGCAGCGCGCATGGGTCTGCGCTGCCGAAGGCAGTGGCGTCCCGGTGTGAGTTTTTACCCGATTCTAAATGATATATTTTATAATTCCTTTTCTTGAGAATGAAAGTTTATGAGTAATAACATGGAATTTTGAGAAGTCATAAGGATGGTGAAGGAATACGTGCGCGCAGTGCACGGGTCTACGCTGCCGAAGGCAGTGGGGACCCGGTGCGACATTTTTCCTGATCAGATTTTTTTTTCTTTTTTTATCACACGATAAAAATTAATGCAATTTTGAGAATTCATTAATTATTGTGATTCATTTAAAAATAGTGACCAGCGAAGCGGGCGTAGCCTGCTAGTATATAATAAAACATGCCCTTTAGAAATAAGTCAAATACTTTCACTTCATTCAACTTTATTAAAGGAATATCAAGTTTTAAAATAATAGTTTGAAAAATGTGCATTTGTTTTTAGCTCCTGGCTCATATGACATCGAAAAATCAGAGAAAATAATTCATCAGTCATCTGGAGCCATTACATTTGGCATAAAGTATAAGGATCAAAAGCCAGATGATATTCCAGGTACGTGTATATTTATTACATGAGAAATTTTTATTGCATCTTAAATTAATTTCTTTTTCATTTCCGAACATACGTATGTAAGGAAAGTATTGCAATCATGTCAAAAATCCAACTTTGAGATGTTGGGGGTTCTGCCCGTTTTGAGGTGGCCTGAGTTCATTTTAGCTAATTTTACCGTGTTGTACTTATGTGTGTGTAAGTGTGTGTAAGTGTGTGTATGGTTGTGTATGAATGTGAGTGAATAAGATAGCGTCTAAACGCTTTGTTCGAATAAGCTGAAAAATGGTACGTATGTTACAGGTCACCGTTGCACGAACCCTATTGATTTTGGTGAATCCAACACTTATAGTATTTTTTACCCCGACTTAAATGAAAGTTCTTTATCAATATGGCCTATGGGCTCAAAATTTTAAAGTGCGATAGCGTTTAAATGCCTTATTCGTTTGAGCTGAAAATTTATACGCATGTTATAAGTCATTTTTCCCCGACTGTATACATTTCAATGAACTTAGAGCTTTTTATAGGGACATGACAAAAAAGTCTTTATCATTATGGCGTATCGACTGAAAAAGTATTTAAAATGCGATAGCTTGTAAACGTCTTCTCTGATTGAACTGAAAATTTATATGCATGTCATAGGTCACCGACATACGAACTGTAAGAATTTTGGAGAATCTAACCCTCATGTTTTTTTTTTTTTTTTTTTTACAGGGACACAAAGAAAAATTCTTTATCTTTGTTGTTATGGGCTGAAATTATTTAAAGTGCGATAGCGCCTAAACATCTAATTCGATTGAGCTGAAAATTTATATATACATTATAGGTCTCTGTCGCACGAACTGTATAGATTTTTGTGAATCTAACACTTATAGATTTTTACAGGGCACAACGAAAATATCTTTACCATTATGATCTATGGACTAAAATTATTTAAAGCGCAATAGCATTAAATGAAACAACATACTATGTATCTAGAACATTATTAAAACACCCTATTATAATTTTCGCTTTGTTTATTTAAGGACTTCTCTTACATTAATTTATTTATACAGCCATTAATTGCTTCATGTTTGAAAAGTCGAGTGGTGTCAATCCAAAATTTTCAATGCACGTAAAACACAAATAAAAACTTCAAATGTATTAAAATGAAATTTTGGCACCTTCTTAATTACGTTCAATTGAAAAATATTGTAAATGAAACCCTTTAATTGGATAAAAAAAATTACAACATGTTTCATTATAAATTTTCATAACATTATGAAGTAAATAATCTTTAAATCAATCCTAGTAAGTTTTACTTATTATTTTTTCAATGACACTATATCTTTTAACATTTTTATTGTTCTATTAGAGGAATTTGAATATTTATTAATTAAGGCGTATTTTAAAAAGTCTAAATACTTTTTACATTTTCGCTTCACATTTGCATTGATTCATTACGTTAAAATAAAGATTTCCAAAAAACTTCAATTATTCACAAATTTCTACAAAAGATATTAATGTATATATATATATATATATATATATATATATATATATATATATATATATATATTATTTACGTATGCACATAAATTTTTTACAATGATTTAAGTATTTAAATTAAAGTCTTTCATCAATGTTTCTTATTTTTTCTTTCATATTTATGTTACAAAATTTAAAACTAATGAAACCTTAATCAACAAACTGTAATAAATATATAAATAAATAATCATTTTAAATAATAACTAGAAGTTTAGATAACATTTGAAATCATCTGCATTCAATATTTGAAAATACTCCATTAAAATTCCATGGTTATTGAATTAAAATAAATGTGCTATAAAAACCTAAAATTGCATACAGCATACATTTTTTTTTTTTTTTTTTTTTTTTTTGTGTGTGTGTGTGTGTGTGATCTATATTAGATTTTGTTTTTATACTAAATTTTGTTTCATTAGCCCCCGGATCATACGACGTTGAAAAAGCTGACAAAAAGATTCATGAATCTTCACCAGCGTATTCTCTTGGAGTGAAGCACAAAGAACGTCAACCAGAAGATATGCCAGGTATTTATATGTTGTATATACAGTAGAACGTCGATTATCCGAAGTAATTGGGACCGAACCTACTTCGGATAATCGAAATTTTCGGATAATCGAGAATTCATCAGTAATCATCTTAGGGATCGTACTCTCCGCCCTTTTTTCAGGACACTCTCAATTATGAAAAATTTTCGCCTCTATTCTTACCACTATTTTTTTACGATGATCTCTAACCAGATTAATCTGGAGACATTTCTATAAAAAGTACCATAAAAATTTCTGCTTGAAATTACTGGTGGCAAAATAGGAGAAAATTTCTTATTCTTAAGTGTGTCCTGGAAAAGGGGCGGCGAGTACGACCCCTGTTATCAAATTTATTATGTAGTATCGTCATTGAACTTTTATTATGACTATTTTAACTGTTAAATAAATGAAAATAAATTTATTTCTGAAACAAAAACTCACAATGGTTTAAATGGAAGCTTGATCTGGTGTAAATTGGCCATCCTTTGCCGTGCAGCTCTATCCCGAAGTTTTCTTAAAAGCATGAGTTCAGAGGAATCATAAGTGACACAAAGTGACAAAAATTTTGAAATTCTGCTACAATGAAAATTTCTTTGTACTTGAGATGACAAAAGAGGTTAGGTTCTTTGCACTTGCTTACAATCAGAAGGTGCAATAACATTCGATTGTTCTGGGACTTGGCAGAATGACCTTCCACATTTCGAAATGGGGTGTGTTTTTGTTTAGAAAGTTTAGGACGTTTGAAATTGGGGAAGAGTACACTCATACCGAGAATTGAACTTGCAAGAAGGAATTCTAAAAAAGGAAATTCGAAAATATTTATCTGCATTCGTAGTTTGGAAAGGACGGCTTGCATACAAAAGGAATGTGGGAAAAAAAAAAAAACTTTAAAAATGCATGTTTGTTAAGAGAAAACTTTGGATGATAGAAAAAGTGAAGAAGAAACCGACTTCGGTTAACGGAGAGGAGTTTTGGTTAATCGAGGTTCTACTGAATATATATATAAATTGACAGGGTTATTAGAGCTTTAAATTTAAGTATTTTAAATTCATAATTTTTATCAAAAATTTTTCTGAAATAAAAATATAAAACTGTTTATTCAGAAAGTTTCAGTGAAACTGTAAAACTGAAATTTGCTATACATAAAAGGAACTACGACTTGATTAGATATTGTTTCATAATAAATTGAAAAGAAATTAACACACTGAGTTCCGGTCACGTAATGCTACGTATTTCAAGGAAAACGAGACTCACGTTTAGCAGGGTTAACTGATGAACTGGGGAATCATAGCAACAGAGGAGCATCCCCTTGATCAACATGCCTTATCCAGAAATGTGACAATTCTCTGTTGAAAAAGGCCCGCCATTTAGCATTCATAGGAAGCAGGAGGCGACTTTTTAAAACTTGGTGAGTGTATATTTTCATGTACCACCTGTCTTTGTACGCCATACAGTTGTCAATAGACAGTGCTTTGAAATTCGTTGAATCCAATAGGCTAACCCTGCATTTTAATTTAAAAAGGCTTTTTCATTTTTATAATAAATATTTTATGCGTTACTGGTGTATATATACGCCAATGCCATTTAATAAATCGATTGTTGAGGATAGAATTGAAATAATTGAATCACAGATACACTAAAATTATTTTGTTAAATAACGTTCTATCGGAACGCTAAGCGGCGGGGCTTACTGTTGAATATAGGAAAATACGCCAACGACAATGTGTTAATTATTTTAATTAATTAGTTATTTAAACAGTCAGATAATAGCTCCCGTTCAGTTTTTTTGATAGAAAGCCTTTCCTTATTATTAATAATATTGTTTCTGTTCTTGTTCTTAGAACATTTATCAAAAATTTTTATTACTAATGCATTAATATTTACATAGTTTCAAAAATTATTTATTGCATTTTTTATTATTTAAAATATCAGAAATTAAGCTGTTTATATTTTTTTCTTTTATTACAAAGGTTAATTTTATGTTTTACAATTTATCGCCTGTATCGTACGATGTCTTTATGACTATTTTTATATATCTTGTATGATTATTTTTAGCTCCTGGCTCTTACGATGTAGAAAAATCCGAGAAGATCGTTCATCAGTCTTCTGGAGCAATCACATTCGGTATAAAATACAAAGAACAGAAACCTGACGATATACCAGGTAAAAGAAGTTTGTTAATCTTGTTTAAATTATATCTCTTAATTAAAATTCATTTTTTTTTTGCATGAAATGGCGTGAATTCTTGAAAATACTTTAAATAAAAAACGCTTATTACTTCTTTTGAACTCTTTTATATCTTACTCTTTTATATTTATTTACATTGCCAAATTAAATGGAGCTTCATATTAAGAATTAAAATAATTGCCAAATATTTTAAATTAATTATAAAGACTTAACCTTTTATCTTCCGACGGTGTACTCAGAAATAATATACTCAATTTTGACGATTCAGACATACTCCGGCTTAATTTCGTTGTTTTCGACAACCATTTCGTCAAGCGATCACGTGATTTTTGACGAAACATGAAATTTCAAATATTTGACGAAAGTGTTTATGCGTTCTAGCTTTTCTTGCCGCCATATTAGTTTTTTTCTTATGTTGTATCGACGTTATGTTACAATGACTTTTATTTGTTTGCTCTGTTTTATTTATATTTTCGTCAAATATAAATAGGATTTAATCTTCCAAAGCAATGAACTTACAAGTAATTTTATAATTCTATAATTCTATAATTTGTATTTTATTCTGTATAATGAAACTAGGATGAAAAAAAAAATGTTTCTTTACTTCTGACCAAATTCGTATGTTCAAACAAGTGACGAAAGTAATTTTCTCAATTTGACGAAATATTCGCTCGGAGTATTTCCTTGGAAACGATTTCTTGAAAATTAAGAAAATTTCGTTAAATTTGAGTATCCATTTCTGAGAGTGTACCATTAGTTTAAAAAGCATATAAAATTAAGTAAGGTATTTAAAAACATAGAACCTATATATATGAGTATACCAAGGCATTAGATACTGCTTGTAACCGTTTCTGTTCATTAAAGGATTTTATAGAATTCTGTTGCTGTTTTTGCTTGGCATTTTTCATAATTCTCAAAATGTGTTATAATTAATTTCTGTACACTCTCAGGAATGGATACTCAAATTTCAGGAACATTTCTTCATTTTTGACGAAAGTGTTTCTAGGGATATGCTCCGAGCGAACATTTTGTCAAATTGACGAAATTTGTTTCGTTACCCATTTGAGAATACGAATTTCGTCAAAAATAAAAATATATTTTTTCCTTCTTATTTCGTCAAATTGAGAAAATTATTTTCGTCACTTGTTTGAACATACGAATTTCGTCAAAAGTAAAGACATTTTTTCATCCTAGTTTCGTGGTACAGAATAAAATATAAATAATAGAGTTATGAAATTACTTGAAAGTTCGTTGATTTAGGTATTAAATCCTAATTATATTTAATGAAAATATAAATAAAACAGAGCAAACAAATAAAAATCATTTGGACATTTATTTGACAGCTTTGAGACCTATAGTTACAATGATTTTTGTCTCAATTGATCCATATTTTTACATAAATTCACAGAAACAAGCGCACGCAATATTTTGTAGACATAGGACATCACAAACATCCATGCCCGCACCGCGATTCGAACCCGGGACGTGGGAATCCAGAAGGTAGCGACCTACCGACCGAGTCACCAGGCCTGCAAATAAAAGTCATTGTAACGTAAACTCGAAAGAACACAGTTAAAAAAAAACCAATATGGCGGTAATGAAAGCTAGCACATGTTATTGTGAGTAAACAGTTTCGTGAAATAGTTGAAAGTTCACGTTTCCTCAAAAATCACGTGATCGCTTGACGAAATGGTTGTCAGAAACAACGAAATTAAGCCCAAGGATGTCTGAATCGTTAAAATTGAGTATATTATTTCTGAGAGTGTATTACCACAGGCATCTACCATCTATCTTAGAAAAAGTAAAAGAAATACAAAAAGTAAATTATGTTTTTACACTTTTTTAAGGTCCAAATATCTTTTTCGACCTCTATATACCATTAGTACACAGAAATACCATCTCACAAAATCCTCATTAATTACTATGATGAGGTGATATGCATAATTTTTATTGGAAATAACTTTAAGAAATACTCTAAAGAAACTGAACAAATATAATTTCTGTTCATAATGTCTGTTTCATAATGCAATAGATTTAAGCATGTTAAATGTCTTTTAGATTTAACAACCTTAAATTTATGTATTAATTCTTTTTTCATTAAATATTATAAAAATCGCTTGCATAAATAATGAAAAATATTTAGAATGTTGAAAACGTATTTCTATATATCCTTGAAAATACAAATAATTTAATTTTTTCCCCCAGAATATAGAACAAAAAGTTAGATTCTTTCTGAGATTTAAAAAAAAAAAAAAAAAAAAAAAAAAAAGAGAGAGAAAACATAATAATAGCTTAGCATGTATATTTTTTAAACTTCCAATTGTATACCTACTTAAAGTGTGTCTATCATATATATCTAGTACTATTTAAAAGTGTTAAAATTCGGCTAATCAATGACAGTTTATTAATTATATTTTACATCATATAAATAGCTCCTGGATCCTACGATATTGATAAAGCAGATAAAAAGATTCATGAATCTTCTCCTGCCTATTCGCTTGGCGTAAAATACAAAGAACCGAAACCAGACGATATTCCAGGTAATTTCATTCTACTTTAATGCTGTTTTAAGAATCTAATACAAAACTAATATTTTCACAATATTATAAAAATGAAATATTTCAGTGACTGTAAGAAAGTTTCCAAAGAAGAAAACTGTATTTTAAGTATATTTCTTTAGAAATATACTTATTACATTTACTTAGTTTAGTTATATATTTAGATATATGTAATCAGAATATGCTGCTAAAAAAAAAGTCTGCCTACTGCAGCACCGATTGCTTGAATTGTTTGGGCAGCAAAATACAACCAGTGGCCGCAGGATAAATTAGGGAAAACTTAAAGTCTAAAATTGTATGTACTTGCTTGAGATCAGATTTTTGAGCGATTTGAATGAAATTTTTTTAGTTTCTATTCATAAAATGACGTGAAAAATTGCGATTCTATTTTCTGGAAAATCCAATTAAACATCACAGAAAGTAAAGCTTACTAGTCATTTATTTCATCAATATTTTGCTAAAAAAAAAAAAAAAAAAAAAAAAAAAAAAAAGATATATGAAAAATTAATATTTTTCAAAACATTTTATGAACTTTTAAAAACCTTACGTGCTATGGCATTTCTGAAAATTAATCAAATTCTAAGCGAGAAAATACAAAGGAAATTATTTATTTTAAACCAGATGCGAAATAGCTGTTGAATGGTGTAATTTACCACAAAATTTGAGAGGGGTATACCATAAAATTTTACATCATTGTAAAATTTTAAAATTTTACACATTTTTCTTCTTTCCCATGATTATTACTGATAAAAAAATTGAATAGAAACGTGTAAATAAGCAAAACACAACTGCCATAACAATGATGATATATATATATATATATATATATATATATATATATAAATATATATCATGATTGTAGAGGATGACAGTCGCTGGCCCACATTGGTACATTGGTCTCTCACTGTGGGTCCCAATCCGCGTGGCTATAGGGTTTCTTGTTCCAACAGGAGAAAAATCTGTCTGCTAAACCGTGCCCGAGACAGACTCGGAACACAGCTAGAAACACACTGGATTCGTTCCGTAAAAAAATTGTATTTCACTAAATTTGCATTTCGAGACTTTACGGAAGGCAATGGAGACTTGGCCGAGGAATTGCTGATATTTGGCCGGAGCTAGCGGCTCATGCCGCGGAACTCTGTTCAGGCGTCAGATGATTTAGCTCCTGCGTGATTTCAGAAAGGAGGGCAGCGTGAATTGTTTAGCAGTTGAGAACCGTGGCAAAAGCCATCCTGTTGTCTATAATTCGGCTCTATATACGCGATTTCTGTGCTCATCATTGGACAATCGGTCTCCTGGGGCTCCTAAAAAGAGTTTCTGGGCTTAATTATTATGCAGGGTAATGCTGACTGTGATTGCACTTACGTAAGCAAAATTCGAATTATTCGCGATATATAATTTTAGCTAATAATTTTCACAATTTTAAACTGAGTTTTTAGTCATTTAAATTTGTCTGTTTTTATCCCTTTCATATATATGAGCTGACATTTTAAAATATTATCATAATCAGTAGATACTTAATAAAATGTTATTGATGCTTTAAAAATTATTAATGACTGAAAACAACGTAACATATATATTGAATTTCTTTTTCATTATTTCATTATCGTTGATCATAAGAAGTTTAAGAGTTAGACGTTTAAAATTTATTAACTTATCTAATAAACATAATTTGTTTTAGCACCTGGGTCTTATGATGTGGAAAAGTCGGAGAAGATTGTTCATCAATCATCTGGAGCCGTCACTTTTGGTATAAAATACAAAGAACAGAAACAGGACGATATACCGGGTAAGAATTTTTTTACTTTTTTCTCAGTTAGATAGAAAAACGTATTGGATTCGTAAAAATTTTTGAATTTTTGTTTTTGGTGGATTTTAGGTGTACTGAACACGATTTGACCATTTTTTAAAAATGTCCGTCTGTCTGTGTGAGGTAAAAATTTTATGGAATCTCTAGATCATGAACTAATGCACAGAATTTCATGGAAAGTTACATTTAGTTGCATCTTGATATATAAATTGATGTCTATCAGCTTTTTACCGATATCGCTTATAGGTGGCGCTGTCGTCTCGTTCTTTCATAATTTTAAATATGGCGGAAAAAGATGAAATTTCATAAAATTGCACACGATGAAAGTTGTTTTTTTACCAATTATTATGAAAAAAAATAATAATAATAAAAAGAATTATAATAATAACAATTAATCAAGATAAAATTTTTTGTTTAAATGAGAGTATTGCCCCTGCCTACCCACAGGAAGAGTATTTTTCAAAAGAATACGTAATACTTATAAAACGAAATGCTTGTCTATGTATCTGTGATAGTTTGAAGCAATGTTATCGATATTTTCATTTTTAAAAATGCATTTTCATGCATTTCTTAGCATTGGAATCTTCATAAAAACATTTAAAAACAGTTAAACTATTGTATATTAACTAGTTCAATGATCAAGATATGTACGCTAGTCAGACTTTATTCATACTTCTGAGAATATGACGTTCTCTGAGGACAGCGTGCAGTTAAATAGTTTGTTCATTAGTACAGTGTTTTTTTTTTTTTTCAGTTTGTAAAGGTGTTCAATTTGTACGGATGAAATTATGTATGTGAGTAGTTTTTAAGGTTAAGCGTGGTAATGAGCGGTTGTTAGGCCGCACTAGAACTATACAATGGCTAATTGGCAGTAGTCTGGGGGTTCTTCTCTAATGGCCATATAACACGGGAGCATATATACTCAACACAACATTATACGCAACATGTTCACTATGCTGAACGAAAGAGAAACCGGTCAGCTGTCCATAGGGTTCCCCCGAATTGATAGCGTGATGTATTTCCTTCTCTAAAGGTATTCCAGGAAAAAATCCTGTTTATTCCTCCTATTGGTCAATTTTGATCAGCACGCTCAACATACTCAGCTTTTTCTAAACGGTTTCGTAAAAGTTGATTATCCGAAAACTTGCTGTCCTTGAACAAAATTAGGCTGAGTATGTTGGGTATAATGCTGTGTTTAGTAAAATGCTGAACGAAAGTCTCTCGTGTGATATAGCCATAACGGTGATGCGGAGACATGTCATCGTCTCGGTTTCATTCGTTCCGGTTTTGATCCTCCTCGAAGGGAATGACTTCCACGCTCCGGTAACCAACATGTATATTTCACTGGAATCTAAATGATAGGATAGTGAGAAAAAATGTGTTCACTAAGTTAATGTCGCATCCAATGCCCAAAGCTTTAATTATTTATGTTATTTAAGTGCAACTGAACACAAAATTGTACTTCTGCGCATACGTTAGAGCAAAAATATGCAAATTCGATGATGTGGTGCGCAATGTACGCATGTTGAAATTCCGGTCTCTGGTATTGTTTAATTGAATGTGTTTTTTTAGAGTGATCAGTGTTCATTAGTAATGGACGAAAGCCATCATTTAAGTAAAGGTCAAAAAGGGCGAATAATTGGTTGAATCGAGGAAGGTCAAACACAAATAGAGGTGGTCCAAGATTTGAATATCCCTCAAAGTGTCATATCATGAGTTCGTAGCCTCTTTTTATGCAGTAGATCAATTGATAGACAGCCTGGTCAAAAATGACCAACAACTACATCCGAAGATTGTTTGCTAACTTTGTCGGCTCGAAGAAACCGTGAAATAATTATAAGAGATAGCAAAACGACACAAGTTTCTATATATTTGTACAGATGTAAGTGCATATAGATGTAAACCACTCATATTACTTCATATTGATTCGATTTTATTTCGTTTTACAGCTCCAGGTTCATATGATATTGAAAAAGCTGACAAAAAGATTCATGAATCATCTCCGGCATATTCCCTTGGTGTGAAATACAAAGAGCCTAAATTAGAAGAGATTCCAGGTAATTTATTTGTCTTTCTACAGAAATAAAATGAAAACAAAAATATGATCGTAAATTTTTAATACCTGAATCAGAAAGCGACGATGCACTGTTAAAACTATTTATTCGTGCATTTCTTTTTTTAATATAGATGATTATCGTATAATCTTTGCTCAACTACATAATTACCGACACTTCAAGGAATATCACACCTGAAGATATCTACATAATTATAATTATTAATTAAACGCCTTTATAGAGGCGTTAATGTAACGTAAATTCTTACATTAGAGGAATATATTAAAGAGGGGGGGGGATAATAACTATTGAATGCACTTAAAATTTCTATTGGATGTACTGAAGGTTGTTTTAGGATGTAAATGAAACTATATTTACTCTAATTTTTCCTTTAAATTAAACAATTTATATGAACAACATTAAAAATGGAACGTACTGGGGTACAAAAGCTATTTTATTTGGCAGCAAAATTTATCCAGAATGCAAAGTTTAATTTTTATCTGATAAGAAAGTAGATAGTTCCATAAGAACAATATCTTATACGTTTAGTCAAAGCAAGAAAGTCAAACCTCTTAAAATTGTTATCTCCTTCGATAATAAAAGTTTTTTTTTTTTTTTTTTTTTTTTTTTTTTTTTAATAACAATAAAAATTTTAAAAAGTTGTTTTATAACTTACCAAGACAAAATAATCTGTAGGCTCTTAAATAAATTGATGTAAGGAACTCGGTTAGAAATTGCTTGATGTATTACACCAAATGCTGTTGAAATTCTGCAATAAAGCGTCGATTACTGATTTGGACAGTATTTAACGTTAATCTGACCATTAACATAAAAGAAACAATATGTTATGGTCATCATAAAACTTTCTTCTATATGATTCTATATTGCAAGGCCACCTACCTGTTAACATGCATGAAAATTTAATTAAATCAGCATATCAGAATAAAGATTTTACATATGTAGTTTCGTTTAATTTTAATAAATAGAAGCTGAGATATAGCCATATGGAAAATCGCAGGAAGTGAGTAATAGCAACGCCATATGCGCTGAAATTAGTTCGCGATTCGTTTTCATAATAGTAATTTCAGATATCAATTTTAGTGCATTTATACTCTATAAAAGCTGATATACAGCCTTCTCTAACTGGAAAAAACTGAGGCATAGCAACACCCTGGCTGATATTCACCTGAATTGAATTAAAATAATTTTTCTTAATAACACTTTCGCAGATCTAGTTTGGGGCATTTCTACTCTATAAAAGTTGAGATATAGCTTTCTCGTAAATAGGTAAAATTGCAACATAACAAAATTACCTATCAGGCAATATACATCCAAATTGAATCTGCATATTTTTTCCTAATGTCATTTCACATATTGAGTAATGTGTAAATAAGAAGTACAAAAGCTGAGATATAGCCTTTCCGTAAATGTAGTAAATCTCCATATAGCAACGCCACCCAAAAAACAATATACACCATAAGTTCACAGACACCAGTTTTTTCAAGCTGCAATAAATTATAGATTGTTATTGAATTCAGCGCATTGATTCTTAATCGAGAAGTGCTAAATATTTTTTGTCATATACAGTTTTCTACAATCAAAACGGTTATTTTCCAAAGGAAATTTTTTTATACTATATGAATTTAGCTTAAAAAATCTCGATAAAAATATGCATATACGAAGTAATTTATGTAACTATTTTCAGCCCCAGGTTCATATGATGTTGAAAAATCAGAGAAAATTATTCATCAGTCATCTGGAGCTATTACATTTGGTATAAAATACAAAGAGCAGAAGCTGGATGATATACCAGGTAAAATCATTCTATTAATTTCTATGCTGATCATAACCAATGAACGAAAATTTTTTAATCACATCCGTTATTATTTACAAGTATTGCAAAACATTAAATATGGAATTTGATCCCGTGTAATATTTTTATTAGCGCCTGGATCGTATGACGTTGAGAAAGCAGATAAAAAAATTCACGAATCATCACCAGCCTACTCACTTGGGGTAAAATACAAAGAACCTAAACCAGAAGAGATTCCAGGTAACGTTTTGGCTTTTCTTCTTACAATTTTTCTTTTCACAGATTCGTTATATATAATATATTGAAAGTTTATAAAATTTATTCAATATACATAAATACATATGTATATATATTAATAAAAGTTTAATTTTAACTGGTTAAAGTATTTCTGATTAGTTTTGACATTGATTTTTGCTTTATTCTACATTTTTTAATCATTCTTTGAAAGCTTAATATATTTTTGTTTTTATTATTATTATATCTAAATGACTGTATTAGTATAATTTAAACACTAAGGTAAATGTATTCTAAAAATGGAAACTTCATTGACAAAACTCGTTAAAATGTAAATTGACTTCAGTAATTAACTATAAATGTTTCTCTACCTTCTTTGGTGCAAGGGTAACAAAAATACAAGGTAATACAAGGTAACAAAAAATGTTCTTGGTATTTTTGATGTTCCAAATTCCTTAAAGAGGTGGGATCCTTGCTAATACACATTGCAGTGGAAGATCACATGTGTTATATGCGAAACGCTGAAATCAACCATGGACGAGGACAGTGGCGTAGTGTCTCGTGAACTGGTAAAAAAATTCCATGTTACCGCTTAAACTGTAGACTGCACTTTCAGAAGATAGTTAAATCATATAATTAAAACAAGTAGGCATCCCATACTTTATCGACCGCCAACAAGAAACGGCAAATGACAGATTATATGTCCTTGCTTATTTTACACCTAAACACATTTACATTCGATTGCTTACTTATTGGTGACGGAAATCGGACCATCTATGATGCTCTCAAGCATACCAGACACTTGTTGTCGCCCGGGGTCCCTGTTTCTCACTTCTAATAACCACATCTGCACTTATGAAATTTACTTTTCGTACGATGGACTTGTCGCTAAGTGGTACATTTCGGTCTCCTTCTCTCACTGCTGATCTTTAACAACAACAGTTGCAAAGGGTGCACTTCGCATTAAGGCAGAAGGAGTCAGCATTGTAGAATCGCAATATGCACGACAGTGCCAAGTCACGAGTGTCAAAGAGAACGTGAAAGATCTTATAATAGCTCGGCTGGTAGACACTCTGCCATGCACCATGTTCACTGAATAATTGAACCACAACTATTTCCGTTAGAAATCCTTCATTAATGAGGGAAACTTCCAGAACACACTTAAGGACTTCCTATCTCCATGACCAACGAATTTTATCACCAGAATACTGTGCAGCTACAGGAACGTTGTCGAAATGTGTTGGGTCCTGATAGAGATTACTTTGAAACCTCAAATCAGATACCATCCACTTTGTTCTTTGGCACTGTTCTGGAACGAGAAGAACAATTTTTGGTTACTTTGTATATGCATTTACATAACCATTACCTATTAATATAGTTGAGTCACTAAACAGTTTGCTACAATCAAAACAATTATTTAATTATTTTCCAAAGTAAAAATTGTTACTCTCAGTGCTGCCACAGGCGATATTTTTATTTTATAATATTTGTACCATTATTTCTATAACATAAAATTTATAATAAATTTATGCAGTAAAAGTACAGTTTTTCTACGAAAATATATTATAAATTTTAGTGTTTGGAAATAGTAGTATAAAAATAATAATAATAATAATAATAATAATAAGTCGCTTGTGGCAACACTGTATTCTGTAGAAAATTTCCTGGAACTTAGTTTAAAAAAACTCGCTTAAAATATATACTAAATAAACTATTTATCTATCTTTAGCCCCCGGTTCTTATGACGTTGAAAAATCAGAGAAAATAAATTGTTAAATAAATCCGCGTCGAATCCTGCCCTTAGTAAGTCTAAGAACATGATTCGATAAGGATTTATTTAACAAAACAGTTTTAAGTGTGCTTTTTTGATATCAGAATTATTGGCTAGTGCTCGGATACTTTTGCTGCCGACTGTAAGTGAACCGAATTCTATGGAAAGTTTATCGACCAATAGAATTTCAGGGATTGTGAGGGATTAGTAAATTGAAAACAGAAAATGTTGCTGTGAAAACTGCAGGAAATATTAAAGAGATAGTAGATTTAATGTAACGTTTCCATTATTCCATTTCTCTGTCTGACCATTAGCAGTTTTGACAAATTTTAATACATTTTAATAAAAAAAAAATAACAGTTTTAAAAGAATATTTTTCTTATAAAATTGTTTTTTTGCAGCACCGGGATCATATTATGTTGAAAAAGCAGAGAAGAAAATTCATGAATCTTTACCTGCCTCACTTGGTATAAAACCGAAAAAACGGCAAGCAGAAGATTTACCATGTAAACTTTCCTATTATAGTTATAGTTTCTTTTACCGATAAATGGTAGAGAAAGCATGGTACTTGAGTCAAATCTTTAAAACTGAGTTTTTACTGTATTTACACGCTTTTAGGTCATTTTAATTTTGAAAAACAGGTTTTTAGCAGTTTGTGTATGTGCGTGTACTTTCAGCATGTCTCAAGAACAAATATCAGCAGAAAGTTCAAACCTGATATTCTATAGTCGGCAACAAAATTATTCAATAATTCCTATATAAAAAACACACTTAATACTGCTTCGTTAAATAAATCCTTGTCGAGTCATGTTCTTAGTCAGTCTAAGGACATGATTCAACAATGATTTATTTAACGAAACAGTATTAAGTGTATTTTTTTTTACATGGGAATTATTGCCAGCGCTCGAATAATTTTGCTGCCCCGGCAATAAATCTGAATTATACTGGCATTCAATACTAAACTTTTAGTTCAGATTAAACAAATGGTTCGTGTACAGAGACATATGAGATAATTCAAATGCATAGCGTTTATAAGCAAAATTTCTGGTAGGTAAAGTTTAATATATAAACTTTACCCACCTTTGCACACACACACACACAAAAAAAAAAAAAAAAAGAAAAAGAAAAGAAAAAGAAAAAAGAAAGAAAGAAATGAAATGAGCATATTATTCATAAGCACAAAAGCGTGTTTCATGTAGATTATGGTGAAAATCGTTCACCATTCGTTTACAGGACTACACAAAGGAATCCGGATATGCTGTCATGACTCTACATGAAAATTGCTGGAAGTGCATTTCAGGTTGTGCTATGCGTTTTCCTCATAGGACTAAATTTAACAATGTGCTGTGTATATAATTTATACACAATATGCAGGGCTAATCGAAACTAAGCGAAAGCATTCTTTTCTAATGGACGCAACTGATGGAAGTGATTTATTACATTTTACCTTCACCGGGAAAACTGCTCAGGCAAGAAAATTAATTTCTTATACCCATTCGGTAGAAATATTTTCCGATGTACAATTTTCAATGCTGGTTTTCGGTTATAATTATGCGTTTTGAGGTTCCTTGTATTCGATAGTCAAGTTTTTTTAGCAGTTGATGAGTGTATTTATCTGTTATAGTAAAAAAAAAAAATTGCAGGAAATACGTATTTGACATTTTAAAGTTCATATGAGGTTGCCACTTGAAAATTTTAATCAAGAGGGGTGAATTTCAAGGAGTTGTACGGTTGAAAGATTTTTGAAAAATTTGAAATAAACTTTTAAATTTAATAGCAGCCGGAAATTCTTTATAAATGTAGGTACTATGCTTGGGTGGAGGAGGGTAGTCCTCTTTCACAAAAAAAAAAAATATACATATATATATATATATATATATATATATATTCCCCCATTTTGAATTGTTTTTAAAGTAGTTTCATTTGTAATACTTGTTATTTTACCCTCTTAATCTACAAATTTTTTGTAACACTGAAATTCAGTGTAAGTGAAAGTCGTGTGAGTGCCATACCAGCTTACTTTTTTAACTATTACTTTGATAAATAAATAAAAGAAAGTTCAAGACTAACTTTTGCCAAGAATAAAGATTACAATAGGCAATACTGTTTCACGACCTGAAAGAAAAATAAAATCTTATTCATTTGCTTTACTTTATTTATTTTTTCTTCTTCTCTATTTAGCTCCTGGTTCTTACGATGTGGAAAAATCGGAAAAAATTATTCATCAATCTTCAGGAGCTATAACGTTTGGCATAAAATACAAAGAACAAAAACCTGACGATATTCCAGGTAAGAATACGTTTGTTTTATTCTTACAATCTTTTGCTTTAAATTTAGAACTATTTAAGAATGCACTATTGAAAAATAAACCTTAAGAACTCACAAAATATTAGGACAATAAATACATCAACACCAAATAATGTAAAAATTAAGGAACTAAAAATGCGTAATAATTTTAATACTTTTTAATCATTAACAGTAGTTCTAAAATTAATGTGCCGTCATTTATTTACGTACTGATTTATATTTTATTTCACTAGCACCAGGATCGTATGATGTTGAAAAGGCAGATAAGAAGATCCACGAATCTTCTCCTGCATATTCTATTGGAACTAAGCATAAAGAACAAAAACCTGATGATATACCAGGTAATTTTTTTCATGATTGAAAACTTTTGTTTAAGGCATTTATCATTGTGTTGAACATAAACACCATGAAATGAAACTATTAACAAATATAAAAACTTTATCATCAAGTGACTGATATTCAGAAAAGGTAATCAGACTATTCATTTCAGAATTGCATCTTTCTAATAACTGACGCTGCCGCTCTTAATGTACAGTGTGTTTCTAAAAGAATATCGGGGTTTTAACGCATTGTAGTATTTATTACGTAAAATATAAAATCATAATTAATACAAGAAATGAAAGAGCAACTCGAACAGTTATACGTACAAGCTTACAAGTGTTCAATGTGAGCACCTGTTGTGACACTGCACACATCAAGCCGATAGCCCAGTTTTTATGTGCCTCCACTACCAGGTGACGTACCCCTGACCTAAGAAACAGGATTGAGGCAGCTGTTGCAACAATTACACCACAAACACTAAATAACGTTTGGGAAGAACTGGGCTATCGACTTGATGTGCGCCGTGCCACGGAAGGTGCTCACATTGAACACTTGTAAGCTTGTGCGTATAACTGTTTGAGTTGCTCTTTCATTTCTTGCATTAATTATGAATTTAAGTTTTATGTAATAAATACTACAAAGCGTTAAAACCAAGATATTCATTTAGAAACACCCGGTATTCCGTCGCCGTTTATATGCAATACCTCTTATAACAATGCCTCCGAAGTGAGCTTTATGTCACGGAAGATCGACCGATTACACCCAATTCACACCTCCCTACTGATATTATAGGAAGTGTTGGTTGGATGTAATCGGTTGACCTTCTATTATATAAAGCTTAGTTCGAAATCATTATTATAGGAGGTGTTGTTGTATGTCGCTAAATTGTTGCTATATGGTATTTAATGATGAATTTTTTTTTTGGTTAAAACGGTTCTTTAAAATTTCTCTATTTATCTTTTGTTATCTTCACTAGACATCTTTCACAAGTGATCCGGTCTCGCCGCTTCATGAGGTGTAGTGTTGTCTTGGTTTTTCTCCTTTCTTTTATAGTTCAGTCTGAGCATATGCTTCAGCATTTGGCGCCTATTAATGCTGGATCATGGTCATTACAGGCCATATGATTGGCCAGTACTTCCACAGCTTCCTTTTAGCTTATAATTTTTTAAATGTTAGTTTGCTAACTTTATTTATTAAATCTAATTTCACGTTAATGTTCATTTATTCTATATTTGATTTTTCTTTTTGTCATCCCTATATACACATCTTGATTGTTGTTTCAATTGTTATATTTAATCTGATACATTCCTGAATTATCCAAGGAATCGATATTACCTTTCTCGCCACGAATTCTTTGTAAAGTATTTTTATTTGGTTTAACAGGTTCACTAACATTTAGTTTGGCTACTTTATTTTTAATCTTGTTCGTGGTGCCTTTATTATATAAGATGGAGATCTTCAGGAATATATTAAATTAAATATACCTTATCAGACAAGAATCAAGACCTGTATATAGGGATGATATAATAAGAAAAATCAAAAAGAGAATAAAAGAACATCAAAATTAATAAAATAACAACTGCACTAACCAAAACTAACTAAAAAGAAGATACTGTAATAGATTTTAACCACACTAGAAAACTGGCAAACTACCATCGTGGAAGTCCTAAGTCGTGGAAGTGCAAGAATAATCATATGGCTTGTATGGCTTGTAATGACCATGATCCAGCATTAATAGACGCTTAAGGGCGGAGCATGCTCAGACCGAACTCTAAAGGAAAGCAGAAAATTCAAGACAACACCAATCCTGATGAAGCGGCGGGCCCGCCTGGGAATGATGTCTCATAAAGACAATAAAAGCTAAATTGAAAACTGTTAAATTAAAGATGTCTTCATGTAGTATGCATTTTATAAAACAGTTTTGTTACAAAAGTTTTATTGGATAAAAAACTTTATATAGTAACTATTTGGTAACGTACACTTCTATATATACGCTGTGCAGTGTCTAATCAGTTTTTGATTTTGTAAATTTATTTATTTATTTATTTTTTTTTTTTTCGATTTTTTAGTGAACATTATTTTAAGTAATGTGGAGGCCAATTTTCTTTTAAAGTTATTAAATTTCAAAAATTACATTAAATAATTCTTTAAAAATTTCATAGCATATCGGCAAACATGGTATAAAACATGGCAAACATGGCAAACAATCGGCAAACATGGTATACTTGGTATAAAACTCATTTTATCAAATATATTTTACGTGTAATTAAATTAAAAATAATAATAACAATTTTATTTTGAATAATTTATAAAAATTTCATACTGCTTATAAATAAAATAAATATATTATATTATTATAAAAAAATAAAAAGATGCCCTATAATTTCTAATTTACATAAGTAAAAAGAAAATATTTATACATTTATGGATCCTTTTTGTAACGAATTTTATAATAATATTTTGAATAAACATCAACTTTTAATAAAAGGTAATAGAATGGTAGAGAATCAATAAACACTTAAAAGTTCTATATTATCATTTTAGCTCCAGGCTCTTACGATGTGGAAAAGTCAGAAAAAATCATACATCAATCATCTGGGGCAGTAACATTTGGTATCAAATACAAAGAACATATGCCTGATGACATACCAGGTATACATCTAACATATTTTAATTTTCAATGTATATTCCCGTATTACTTTGTTTAATTTACTTGCTATCGGAAAAAAATATCCTATCGTCGATTTTTAAATACAACGAAAGATATAAAAGATTTTCAGAAGCGTCTTTTTTTCTAATTTTAGTGGACAAGCTAAAAGAAATGGACATTCAAGTAGCCGAAGACCTATTATCAATTTTGCTCTTATACAGTATTCCTGACAGCTATGAAAATTTCAGGTGCGCCATAGAAGCAAGAGATGAATTGCCGCAGCCTGAAGCTCTGAAAATTAAAATGATGGAAGAATACGAGTCAAGAAAAAATAAAAAGCATCAAGAATCATCAAATGCGTATTTTACAACTCACAAGAAAAATCTTACTGAAAAGAACAAAAGAGAAATCTTAAAGCCTGTGCAGAACAAGAACACGTATGGCGAAAGAAATTATGCAATCTTCAAATGCAATTACTGTTCAAAAGTAGGGCATAAAGCATCAGAATGCAGAAAGAAGATCTCAGACAGAAAATTCACTTCATCGAATAAATATAAAGATAGATCTTTCATGGTTGAAGATAGTACAGAGTTCACGATGGCAGCCAGTAACTCTTTCCAAGAACATTCCGAGTGGTGTCTCGATAGCGGTACGACATCACATATGGCTCATGACAAGAATTTGTTTATAGATTTCGAACCTAGAATTGGATCATTTATAAAATTAGCTGTAGATGAAACAGCGGAGATCACAGGTGTTGGAATAGTCAAATTAAAAGTTCCCGGTAATCACGGTGTAACCAATTTAAAGTTAACAAATGTTTTGTGCGTTCCAAAATTGAAATGCAATTTAATGTCCATATCAAAAGCTACTGCAAACAACTGCCGAGTTGTATTTACCGAAAAATGTGCAAAAATTACGGAGCAGGACGGCTCTCTGATTATAAGTGCTACGAGAAAAGGTGATTTATATTTTTTTCAGCCGCATGTGGATATCGCTGCATCAACTCAGGTAAGCAACTTTCATAAATGGCATTTAAAATTAGGACATTTAAATGAAAAAGATTTAAAATTATTAAAATCTGAAAATATGTTAAGAGATTTAAATTTTAATGAAAAAGATTCCTTAAAAGATTGTAAAGTATGTATTAGGTCTAAACAAACTGTGAAACCATTTTGTAAAGAAAACAAATTTCATAGTGATGAATTATTAGAAGTAGTTTATTCTGATTTATGTGGCCCTATAAATGTTAAATCCCATGGCGGATCACGTTACTTTATTACTTTTTTGGATGATAAATCTCGTTACATTGAAGTAAATTTTCTAAAAACAAAAGATGAAGCTAAGAACGCGTTCCGGAGATATAAAGCAGCAGTCGAAAATCGATTAGGGAAAAAAATTAAAATACTGCATACTGATAATGGTTTGGAATATTGTGGCGAAGAATTCAATAAATATATTGAAGAATGCGGTATTAAACGCGAATTCTCAGCACCAATGACCCCTCAGCAAGATTCTAGAATTGAAAGACAAAATCGTACATTATGCGAAATGGCGAGGTGTTTATTAATGCAATCAAACCTTCCAAATACATTCTGGGCTGAAGCAGTAAATTGCGCTGCATATATTAGAAACAGGTGTCCCACTAAAGGAATTAAAGAAAATAAAACACCGTTTGAATTGTTTTTCGGTTATAAACCAACTGTTAACTATTTTAAAATTTTCGGACAGAAATGTTTTGTTCTAAATAAAAAATCAAAAGGGAAGTTTGAAGCTAGGTCACACGAACATATATTCGTTGGCTATTCAAATGAATCACGCGCTTACAGATTATGGAATAAGGATACCAGAAAAATTGTCATAAGTCGTGATGTTCGATTTATAGACGAATTTGAAATAAATGATTCAGCCACTACTGATCAATTAGAATTAATTTTTCCGTCTGAGAATAAATGCAATGATTGTAATATTAAAAATGAAACTCCTATCCCTACTCAAACCGCAGACAGGGGGGAAAACAACGGATCGATTTCCTATCCCCCTGAATGCAACGGAGAAAGTTTCTCTTTTTGGAAAGGGGGGGAAGCGAACCACTCTGAAGGGGGGAACGTAGAAGATGTAAGTGGAGGGGAGGAGAGTGCTGGCGATATATGTAAACAAGAGAAAGGGATTAATAAAAACAATCCTATTTTTAATCGTGGTCCCGGAAGACCTAAAAAAATTAAAAGTTGGAACTTTCAAAAGTCTCATAAGGAGTGTATTACAGATACAAAATATAAAGATGAAACTTCTCAATTAGCTGATAACTCATTTAATGAAATTAATCCCAGCGTAATCGACGCGCTAAATGGAGATTATGCTAAAAATTGGGAAAACGCGATGAAATTAGAATATGATTCTTTAGTTAAGCAAAACGCTTGGGAAATTGTAGATAGACCAAAAGATAAAAAGGTAATTGGGTGTAAATGGGTTTTAAAAACAAAATTCAAACCAGATGGTCAAATTGAAAAATTTAAGGCCAGATTGGTTGCCAAAGGGTGTTCACAGAAACAAGGTATAGATTTTGAGGAAAATTTTTCACCAGTAGCCAGATTAAGTTCTATAAGAACTGCAATCGCGTATGCTATCCGGAATGGTTTCACAGCATACCAGTTAGATTTCATTATGGCATATGTTAACGGAATGTTACATGAAGAAATTTATATGGAGCTTCCTGAATTTTTTGAAAATGATATACACGAAAATAAAGTGTGTTTATTAAAAAAATCTTTGTATGGCCTTAGGCAGTCAGGAAGACAGTGGTTTAAGAAATTAGATGAGAAATTGAGAAAAATGAATTTTAACCCTTTGAATTCCGACAAATGTGTCTATTACTCAAAATATCCTTTTGATGCTATTATAATCGTCTATGTCGACGATTTAATTTGTCTCACTAAAAGTGAAGAGCACTATTTTGATATTAGAAATAAATTAGCAGAATCTTTCAAAATGAAAGATATGGGCCTTCTGCATTATTGCTTAGGCATTGAATTTAATCAAGTTAGGGACAGCATCACTATAACACAAAAGAAATACATTGAAGATTTATTAAATAAATTTAATATGGAAGATTCTAGAGTGGTAAATACACCTTTAGATAACAGTGTAAAATTAAGTAAACAAATGTGTCCAAATACAGAAGAAGAGAAATCATATATGTCAAAAATTCCTTATAGACAATTAATTGGTTCTCTTATGTATCTGTCGGTTGCTACCAGACCAGATATCACCCATGCTGTAAATTATTTAAGTCAGTTTAATAACAATCCAGGAAAACCTCACTGGATAGCTGCTAAAAGAATACTAAGGTATCTCAATGGCACTAGAAATTTAGGAATTGTGTATTACAGAGACGATAAACCATTGACAGCATTTGTTGATGCCGATTGGGCATCGGATATAAATGATAGAAAATCATATACAGGATACGTCTTTAAATATGCCGGTGGACCTATTTCTTGGGAATCTAGAAAGCAGCGAACCGTTGCTCTATCCACAACAGAATCTGAATATATGTCTCTGTCCGAATCCGCAAAAGAGACAATTCATGTTAGAAATTTCTTAAAAGAATTGGATCCTGAAATTGTATCAAGTCCAACTGCAATCATGTGCGACAATCAATCTGCACTGAGATTAGTAAAAAATCCTGTTTATCACAATCGCTCTAAGCACATTGACATTCGTCATCATTTTGTGCGAGAAGTTTACAATAATAAACTAATAGACATTAAATATATATCATCAGATGAACAACCTGCTGATATTTTAACAAAAAGTTTAAATGCATATAAACATGAAAAATGTTGTGATATTTTAGGACTTAATACTCAGGACTGATGAACTTAAAAAATATATTTAAACTGTGTTTTCATTAAGAAATTAACTGCTTATATTTTACGTATTTTATTTTATTATATTAACCATAATTATTTGCTTATAATTATATTTCTTTACTAACACTTTTCTTATTTTAAGTCACTTTTGCATAAAAATAATTTTCTGTAATTTTTAATATGCTATTATAATGCATAAATATGTTTTATTTTCGAAACATTTATTGAAAAAGGGGGAAATGAAGGATTTCAATGCATGTTTCCTCATATCATCTGTTTACCAGCGAACACCTGTCATGACGTCAGATGTGACGTAACTGTATTACGTAATCAACGGCGCATCTTCTCTTCTCTGAGAGAGCGTTTTATATGAGTCTGTACGAGAAAGCTTTACTAAGCGAGCGGCAAGAAATTCCCGCATTATGTTATTTTACTTTTCTATATTATTAAATGTTGTGATTGTTCAAAAGACTCTGCTTTTCACTCTGCGGACCCATTTATACCAACAATATATGTATATATATATGTATATATATATATATATTTTTTTTTTTTCAAGAAACTTTTAACATAGTTTTCAATAGTATTAAAAATCATTGCATTTTTGTACAAACTAAATCTAGAAATCTGTGGTGAAACAACCACACGACTTCCATTACCCACTATTACACATATTATATGCATTTTTGAGAGATAATGCGATCAGAAAACATAAAAGTGAACTAAAGAGAAAATCGTTAGAGCCGTTTATGAGATACCAACTTTTACCAAAAATCAATTATTGACCGGAAAACAATAATTACATACAAAAGGATATTTAAAAGTGAGTTAATATGGCGATTTTTAAAAAAATCCGTACAGCTGTTTTTAAAGGAACGCCCTTGGCAGACCTGAAATTGAGCTATTTATACAGGACGCCTATCAATTTTCCTGAACTAACCAACTATATCATTCGCAAGGACATCTAACAGAGTGTTTATATAGCAAATTTGAAGAAAATCGTTAGAGCGGATTTTGAGATACGAACTTACGGTCCCACTTCCGGTTTCTGATGTCCACTTCCGATTAAACTCAATTATTGACAGGAAAACAATAATTACATACAAAAGCATATTTAAAATTGAGTTAAAATGGCGAGTTTAAAAAAAATCCGTACAACCATTTTTAAAGGAACGCCTTTGCGAGGCCTGAAATTGAGCTATTTATACAGGACGCCTATCAATTTTCCTGAACTAACCAACTATATCATCCGAAAGGATATCTAATAGAGCGTTTATATAGCGAGTTTGAAGAAAATCGTTAGAGCCGTTTTTGAGATACGGACTTACGGTCCCACTTCCGGTTTTTCAATTTTCACCAAAATTTGGAAATTTCATCTGTACACCGGACGTTTCTAAAGTTTCGTAGCTCTATCTTTATTAGTTTCTGAGCTATAATAGCCAGAAGATTCTCCACATACATACATACATACATACACACACACACACACATACATACACACTGACCAATTGCCAAAAACCACATTTTTGGACTCAGGGGACCTTAAAACGTGCAAATCAGGTGAAAACCCGATATCGAATTTTCAGACCGAATACAATACTTCCATTACCTACGGTAGTAGGGTAATGGAAGTAAAAATGTAATTACTAGAAGCAATAAAAATGTAATTTACCCGCTTTGCTGGGCACTATTTCAATGAGTTGTTAAAATTCCATATTATTATTAATAAACACTGCTCTTGAAAAAAAAAAAAAAAAAAATCGAGATCTGAAACCATTTTTGCTGATTCTTATGTAAAATGATCTCCTGAATCCGAACATGACTTCCATTTTGCCCAGTCACCCACTGTTTTCTAGTTACACCACCCCCTCCCTCAATTTCTTTAACTATTCGATAATTTTATGACCATGAATTTGATTTGAAGAATGAAAAATAATTAATTTAACAACTAAAAACAAAAAAATATAAAGTTTAAAAAACAACATTAATAACAGATTAAAAAAATCTGCTGTGAAACAACCACACGACTTCCATTACCCACTATTACTTGTATTATTTTTGAGAGCTAATGTGATCAGAAAATATAAAAGTGACCTAAAGAAAAAATCGTTAGAGCCGTTTTTGAGATACCAACTTTTACAAAAAATCAATTATTGACCAGAAAACAATAATTACATACAAAAGGATATTCAAAAGTGAGTTAATATGGCGAGTTTGAAAAAAATCTGTAAAGCCGTTTTTAAAGGAACGCGTTTGCAAGACCTGAAATTTAGCTATTTATACAGGCCGCATATCAATTTTCCTGAACCAACCTACTATATCATTCGAAAGGACATCTAATAGAGTGTTTATATAGCATGTTTGAAGAAAATCGTTAGAGCCGTTTTTGAGATACGGACTTACGGTCCCACTTCCGGTTTCCGATGTCCCACTTCCGGTTTTTCAAATTTCACCAAAATTTGGAAATTTCATCTGTACTCCAGACGTATTTCAATTCTAAAGTTTCGTAGCTCTATCTTTATTAGTTTCTGAGCTATAATATCCAGAAGATTCTCCACATACATACACACACACATACATACACACTGACCAATTGCCAAAAAACACTTTTTTGGACTCAGGGGACCTTAAAACGTGTAAATCAGGTGAAAACCCGATATCGAATTGTTGGTATAAATGGGTCCACAGAGTGAAAAGCAGAGTCTTTTAAACAATCACAACATTTAATAATATAGAAAAGTAGAATAACATAATGCGGGCATTTCTTGCCGCACGCTTAGTAAAGCTTTCGCGTACAGACTCTTATAAAACTCTCTTTCTCAGAGAAGCGAAGATGCGCTGTTGATTACGTAATACAGTTACGTCACATCTGACGTCATGACAGGTGTCAGCTAGTTAACAGATGATATGAGGAAACATGCATTGAAATCCTTCATTTCCCCCTTATTCAATAAATGTTTCGAAAATAAAACATATTTATGCATTATAATAGCATATTAAAAATTACAGAAAATTATTTTTATGCAAGAGTTACTTAAAATAAGAAAAGTGTTAGTAAAGAAATAGAATTATAAGCAAATAATTATGGTTAATATAATAAAATAAAATACGTAAAATATAAGCAGTTAATTTCTTAATGAAAACACAGTTTAAATATATATATATTTTCAAGTTCTTCAGTCCTGAGTATTAAGTCCTATCATACCACAACATTTTTCATGTTTATATGCATTTAAACTTTTTGTTAAAATATCTGCAGGATGTTCATCTGATGAAATATATTTAATGTCTATTAGTTTATTATTGTAAACTTCTCGCACAAAATGATGACGAATGTCAATGTGCTTAGATCGATTGTGATGAACAGGATTTTTTACTAATCTCAGTGCAGATTGATTGTCGCACATGATTGCAGTTGGACTTGATACAATTTCAGGATCCAATTCTTTTAAGAAATTTCTAACATGAATTGTCTAGTTTGCGGATTCGGACAGAGACATATATTCAGATTCTGTTGTGGATAGAGCAACGGTTCGCTGCTTTCTAGATTCCCAAGAAATAGGTCCACCGGCATATTTAAAGACGTATCCTGTATATGATTTTTTATCATTTATATCCGATGCCGAATCGGCATCAACAAATGCTGTCAATGGTTTATCGTCTCTGTAATACACAATTCCTAAATTTCTAGTGCCATTGAGATACCTTAGTATTCTTTTAGCAGCTATCCAGTGAGGTTTTCCTGGATTGTTATTAAACTGACTTAAATAATTTACAGCATGGGTGATATCTGGTCTGGTAGCAACCGACAGATACATAAGAGAACCAATTAATTGTCTATAAGGAATTTTTGACATGTATGATTTCTCTTCTTCTGTATTTGGACACATTTGTTTAGTTAATTTTACACTGCTATCTAAAGGTGTATTCACGACTCTAGAATCTTCCATATTAAATTTATTTAGTAAATCTTCAATGTATTTCTTTTGTGTTATAGTGATGCTGTCCCTATCTTGATTAAATTCAATGCCTAAGCAATAATGCAGAAGGCCCATATTTTTCATTTTGAAAGATTCTGCTAATTTATTTCTTATATCAAAATAGTGCTCTTCACTTTTAGTGAGACAAATTAAATCGTCGACATAGACGATTATAATAGCATCAAAAGGATATTTTGAGTAATAGACACATTTGTCGGAATTCAAAGGGTTAAATTTCATTTTTCTCAATTTCTCATCTAATTTCTTAAACCACTGTCTTCCTGACTGCCTAAGGACATACAAAGATTTTTTTAATAAACACACTTTATTTTCGTGTATATCATTTTCAAAAAATTCAGGAAGCTCCATATAAATTTCTTCATGTAACATTCCGTTAACATATGCCATAATGAAATCTAACTGGTATGCTGTGAAACCATTCTGGATAGCATACGCGATTGCAGTTCTTATAGAACTTAATCTGGCTACTGGTGAAAAATTTTCCTCAAAATCTATACCTTGTTTCTGTGAACACCCTTTGGCAACTAATCTGGCCTTAAATTTTTCAATTTGACCATCTGGTTTGAATTTTGTTTTTAAAACCCATTTACACCCAATTACCTTTTTATCTTTTGGTCTATCTACAATTTCCCAAGCGTTTTGCTTAACTAAAGAATCATATTCTAATTTCATCGCGTTTTCCCAATTTTTAGCATAATCTCCATTTAGCGCGTCGATTACGCTGGGATTAATTTCATTAAATGAGTTATCAGCTAATTGAGAAGTTTCATCTTTATATTTTGTATCTGTAATACACTCCTTATGAGACTTTTGAAAGTTCCAACTTTTAATTTTTTTAGGTCGGCCTGGACCGCGTTTAAAAATAGGATTGTTTTTATTAATCCCTTTCTCTTGTTTACATTTATCGTCAACACTCTCCTCCCCTCCACTCACATCTTTCACGTCCCCCCCTTCAGAAAGCGAGCCTTCCCCCCCTTTCCAAAAAGAGAAACTTTCTCCGTTGCATTCAGGGGGATAGGAAATCGATCCGCTGTTTTCCCCCCTGTCTGCGGTTTGAGTAGGGATAGGAGTTTCATTTTTAATATTACAATCATTGCATTTATTCTCATACGGAAAAATTAATTCTAAGTGATCAGTAGTGGCTGAATCATTTGTTTCAAATTCGTCTATAAATCGAACATCACGACTTATGACAATTTTTCTGGTATCCTTATTCCATAATCTGTAAGCGCGTGATTCATTTGAATAGCCAACGAATATATGTTCGTGTGACCTAGCTTCAAACTTCCCTTTTGATTTTTTATTTAGAACAAAACATTTCTGTCCGAAAATTTTAAAATAGTTAACAGTTGGTTTATAACCGAAAAACAATTCGAAAGGTGTTTTATTTTCTTTAATTCCTTTAGTGGGACACCTGTTTCTAATATATGCAGCGCAATTTACTGCTTCAGCCCAGAATGTATTTGGAAGGTTTGATTGCATTAATAAACACCTCGCCATTTCGCATAATGTACGATTTTGTCTTTCAATTCTAGAATTTTGCTGAGGGGTCATTGGCGATGAAAATTCGCGTTTAATACCGCATTCTTCAATATATTTATTGAATTCTTCGCCACAATATTCCAAACCATTATCAGTATGCAGTATTTTAATTTTTTTCCCTAATCGATTTTCGACTGCTGCTTTATATCTCCGGAATGCGTTCTTAGCTTCATCTTTTGTTTTTAGAAAATTTACTTCAATGTAACGAGATTTATCATCCAAAAAAGTAATAAAGTAACGTGATCCGCCATGGGATTTAACATTTATAGGGCCACATAAATCAGAATAAACTACTTCTAATAATTCATCACTATGAAATTTGTTTTCTTTACAAAATGGTTTCACAGTTTGTTTAGACCTAATACATACTTTACAATCTTTTAAGGAATCTTTTTCATTAAAATTTAAATCTCTTAACATATTTTCAGATTTTAATAATTTTAAATCTTTTTCATTTAAATGTCCTAATTTTAAATGCCATTTATGAAAGTTGCTTACCTGAGTTGATGCAGCGATATCCACCTGCGGCTGAAAAAAATATAAATCACCTTTTCTCGTAGCACTTATAATTAGAGAGCCGTCCTGCTCCGTAATTTTTGCACATTTTTCGGTAAATACAACTCGGCAGTTGTTTGCAGTAGCTTTTGATATAGACATTAAATTGCATTTCAATTTTGGAACGCACAAAACATTTGTTAACTTTAAATTGGTTACACCGTGATTACCGGGAACTTTTAATTTGACTGTTCCAACACCTGTGATCTCCGCTGTTTCATCTACAGCTAATTTTATAAATGATCCAATTCTAGGTTCGTAATCTATAAACAAATTCTTGTCATGAGCCATATGTGATGTCGTACCGCTATCGAGACACCACTCGGAATGTTCTTGGAAAGAGTTACTGGCTGCCATCGTGAACTCTGTACTATCTTCAACCATGAAAGATCTATCTTTGTATTTATTCGATGAAGTGAATTTTCTGTCCGAGATCTTCTTTCTGCATTCTGAGGCTTTATGCCCTGCTTTTGAACAGTAATTGCATTTGAAGATTGCATAATTTCTTTCGCCATACGTGTTCTTGTTCTGCACAGGCTTTAAGATTTCTCTTTTGTTCTTTTCAGGAAGATTTTTCTTGTGAGTTGTAAAATACGCATTTGATGATTCTTGATGCTTTTTATTTTTTCTTGACTCGTATTCTTCCATCATTTTAATTTTCAGAGCTTCAGGCTGCGGCAATTCATCTCTTGCTTCTATGGCGCACCTGAAATTTTCATAGCTGTCAGGAATACTGTATAAGAGCAAAATTGATAATAGGTCTTCGGCTACTTGAATGTCCATTTCTTTTAGCTTGTCCACTATATCAAAGAAAATATTTAGGTGATCGGACATATTTTCACTGTCAGTCATTTTCTTAAAGAGTAGCTGCTTCAACAGGGTGGCTTTCTTTGCCGGTACTCTCGATTCGTAAACTTCTTTTAATTTATTCCATACTTCATTTGAGGTGGTACAATGTTTAATATGACACAACTCACTTGGGGTAATTGCTAGGATTAAATCGGCTCTAGCTTTCCGGTCAATTTCGAGCCATTTTTCTTCACCTTCGGCGCCTTCATCGGGCTTAATTTTCGTTCCGTTAGCATAACTCCAGTGATCATTCTTGATTAAAACAGCTTCTATCTGCAGCTTCCATGTATCGAAATTGTTTTTCGATAACTTTTCTATATTTAATATTTGCGACATATTTAATCAGCTATAGTAGCTTCTTTATAAAAATAGAATCAAAAATACTTTCGATTTCAGCCCTTAGGCTTAACAGTAAGTCGCACTTTCGTTTTAACGAATGTTAATTTAAATTTTTAAAAAGTCCGCAGTAAGATGCGTGTCTCTGGGCCCATAACCATTGTTGGTATAAATGGGTCCACAGAGTGAAAAGCAGAGTCTTTTAAACAATCACAACATTTAATAATATAGAAAAGTAGAATAACTTAATGCGGGCATTTCTTGCCGCACGCTTAGTAAAGCTTTCTCGTACAGACTCTTATAAAACTCTCTTTCTCAGAGAAGCGAAGATGCGCTGTTGATTACGTAATACAGTTACGTCACATCTGACGTCATGACAGGTGTCAGCTAGTTAACAGATGATATGAGGAAACATGCATTGAAATCCTTCACGAATTTTCAGACCGAATACAATACTTCCATTACCTACGGTAGTAGGGTAATGGAAGTAATAATGGAAGTAAAAATATAAGATATGTAATGCATAATTCCAATGGCCAATTCCCTCAAAACTTTTCCCTTGTCGCAAATGTCTATATGTTTTAGAATTTTTCAACTCTGTAACCCTCAGAATATATTTAACGGTTAAGATAATCCTCTCCCTCCTAAAAATCAAAATTTTAGACATAAAACCACCGAAAACTGATAAAAATAGGAGGTCATTCCTAAAATACGGTGGGTGATAGGGCAAAATGGGCGGCCTATTCGGATTCAAGAAGTCATTTTACATAAATTATGCTGAAAAGGTGTCAGAGGCAATTTTCGTGCCGAGCAGTGTAAAAAAAAGGTGTCAAAAGGTGTCATCTTTAAAAATTATTGAAAAAAATATATGTGATTCTACTCTTCATAAAACACCAGAAAATGAAAATATTATCGGCTGAAATTAATTACAGCGACCACAAAAAATTATCAAAATTAAGCATATTTGGCTATTTCACACTACCAAGTTTTAAGAGTTCTAGAACATGATTTGACCTTCTTTAGAAAATGTCTGTCACTGTGTGTGTGTGAGACAAAAATTTTGTGGTGACTGTATCTCAGGAAATACGGCCTAGAATTGCATATAAGTTTATATACAGAGACACCTTGACCTAAATTAGTGCATACCAACTTTTGGTGTTAATTGCTTAACAAATGGTGCTGCTGTACTGCGATTTCCACAGTTTTCTGGAAGGCCATATCTCAGGAACTACTGTATGAAACTGAAAAGTTTATACACAGACACACCATAACTTAATTTACTGTCTATATCTTGCGCTGCTGTACCATGATTTCTTCAATTTCAAAGAAGACTATATCTCCTGAACTACTGCACAGAATTGCATAAAAATTTATATGCAGATGCACCTTAACATTAGTTAATCAACTTTTGGTGTCAATTGCTCAACAGGTGGAGCTGCTATACAGCGATATCCACAATTTAACAGAAGGATACGTCACAGTAATTATTACACAGAATTGAATATAAATTTATATAGCGATGCACTTTGACATAAGTTAGTGTCTAACAACTTTTGGAATTAATATCTCTGCTATATGCCGATTTCCGCAATTTCAGGGAGATCTATATCTCATGTTCTATTGCGTAAATTCAAATAAATCTTGATTTGTAAGAAGGCCATTAGGTGACATTACGCTGATTCAGTTTGGATGCAAATCAGCATATAGATGGCGCTGCTATACTGTAATTTTACCCGAGAACAGGAAGATTATATATATCAACTTCTATGAAACTTGATGTATGAGATAACAGTTATGAAAACACATTTTTAAGATTTTATTTATAGCGAATAAAACTCTCTTCTTTTTCTTTTCTAATGTTTCCTGTTAGTTTTTTCTAAGATGAAAATCATCTGCATTCATTATGGTAGATAATTTTATTGAATAATAATCTTCATAAAATATTTTTACTGAGTGAATTTCTACAGGAAAATATATAAGAAAGTATTGTGGTGACCACAACATACTAGTTTTTAATACGTGGTTGTAAAGTTAATATGAATTATTGAAAATAGTAGTAGTAAAGTAGCAAACAGTATGAGTGCATGTATGAGCAACGCTTCCCCCTTCACCCCCGAAGGGTATAAATTTTGAATATTGGTAACTTGCGAAAAAACTCGTCAATTCCTTTAAAACGAATGGTTGCACTATAGATCTAAGTTAATTTAAATGAAAGTTATCGATTTTTTCATTTAACAAAAAATCGCATTTCTTCTGATATTGGTACAAAATTGACATTTTTTCGGCATTTAGAGTAATAATTCTGTGTGATAAAAATAGTCTACATTCATCATAGAAAATAAATTTCATAAATAATAATTATAATTTGCATTGCAAGAATAAGAATTTGTGTAAATTTATACAGACAAAATTTTTGTGGTTGCCATCATAACATACTAGTTTTATGCAGTAATTATTATTATCTTCATTTTGATTTTTTTCTTCTTTGTTGCTTTTTTCGATATTCAATAGAAGAAAGTATAAGATTGATAAAAACTTTTGCCCTTGGGTTTCCGACAGAGTTACACGTTTTGAGAGATGTCGAACACGATATGACCAGTTTCAGAAAACGGCTGTCTATGTGTATGTGACAAAATTTTGTGGCAACTGTATCTCAGGAACTACAGCACAGAATTTAATAAAACTGATTATGTAGTTACACCTTGACATGAATTAGTGCTATCAACTTTTGGTGAAATTTGTCCAACAGGTGTTGTTGCCATCTTGTTTTATCTCATTTTTTAATGTAATGGTGTAGAATAAAATTTCCTATAAATGTGCATAAAGAGAAACACTTTTTATAACCAAATTATTCTTAGAATGTTGTGGCCACTACAAGATTTTCTTCTATATTTTCCTATGCAAATTCACTCAGTAAAAATAATTTATTAAAATCGTTATTTAATAAAATTATCTTCCATGATAATGCAGTAAGATTTCCATATTAGAGAAGTAGTATAACACTAAATACCCCAAAAAAGCTCATTTTATTCTCAATATTACATTAAAAAAAAAAAAAAAAAAAAAAATGTTGTTAAAAAGTTTAAAAAATCAATAATATTATTTTTAATTATTGCAGATCGATGGTTCAACCATTCATTTTCAAGGTATTGGCGAGCTATTGTGAAAGATATCCATCATGAAAATTTATTCCCCTCTAAGGGTGACTTTCCCTCCAGGGGGGAGGCGATGCTCCTACATACATTTTTTTTTTTTTTCTTTTTTCAGTTGACTATCTCTATTATAAATAATTCTTGTAAATTCCATAATGATTATTTTAAAATAATTCACTTTATGCACATTTATACAAAATTTTGTCCTATACCACCATGTTAAAAATTTAAAAAAAGCGGGATGGCAACTCAACTTGTCAGACAACATTTACCAAAAGTTGATAGGCGCTAATTTATGTCAAGGTGTAACTACATATCAATTTGTATGAACTGATATGCAGTAGTTCCTGGGATACAGTTGCCACAAAATGTTGTCACATACACACAGAAGACAGACATTTTCTAAAAATGGTGAAATTGTGTTCTGCAGCTCTCAAATACTTCCTTTTAAATGGGTGCGAAAATTACTAAAAATCATCTTTTGTCAAGTACAATAACAGTTCAGTGAAATAAACGTGTTAGCATTGTTGCACCTATGATTCTAGCACACGTGATAGCAAACCGGCTATAACTTATTATCATCTAGTCCATTTTAATATTGATAAATGAAAATGGAAATAAAAACGTAAAAGAAAACAATTTCTAAACAAAGATTTATGTGAGTGCGTTCTTATGATGTCCAAAATGTAAAAGAATATTGTCGACTAAGTGTCTGCATCCCTTTTTATCACAATTTTTTAAACTGTGGCGCGTTGACAGTTTAGTATTATTACTGAAGAGTACATAATGAAGTCTAAGACAAGTTGCAATACCTTAGAACACTTTATTCATTGTGTATGCTTCTGCTTCACATGAAACAGGGGAACGCGCTTTAGAAGCGCCGAAAAGATATTTTTTCACAAAGTATATACATGTGTTTTACAAATGTACAAAAGAAGAATCGGGATAACAATAGTATACTAAATAGAACTTCAGTAGTATTTATCTATTATTCAACACTTAATAAATAAATCTTTTATTAACACAGAGTTGGTATTTTGGATTCTGTAATAATTCATGAAAGGATGGACTTTGTTAAAAAATTCTAGTGATCTTCTGATTTCAGTTTGATTATTATTATTACTATTATTTTCTATTCAAAATCAAAGTAATTGACTAAAACTAATCGAAATAAAATAGTAAGTGAAATTGAAAATCTTCCTAACTGAGAAGCAGCTATGAAAACTTTATATATTAAACGTAACAGTACAAAACACGTTATCTAAATCTTATTTTATTTGTTGCCATTCTTTGTGTTTTGGACTTTAAAAAGAAAGAATGGAAGAAAAGAAAAATAGCAGCAAACTAAAGGCATACATTACTAAACATTTAGATTATTTGTATTTTTGGAATTGACTGAATATGTAAAATCTCAAAATAACGTCATTTAGACTCAAATAATAATAAATAAATAAAAAGAGTTATACGCTGTTAAAAATTTCAACAGAAAATTTTGTGTAATCTGTTATCTTAAGTGTTACGTAAAATTACAGCGAAAAATAAACGGAGATGTTAAAAAACTTATTTTATACATTCATTTTAATAACTAATATTAATTTAATTAATTATTGGAGAGAATATATTCGGACTTGGAATGTTTTTTCTAAAGTAGAAGCAGTCATTTTTAATTTTAATTAAATAATAAAATTACGTAAAAATACAGAATAAAGATTGAGAATCTCGATTATTCCATTTTAACTAAGAATTACTGTACATTTACAGAGACTCTGGATAAATATTTACATTAAATTTACAGAAATTTTTAACAGTGCAGGTTTTATGAACTAAAATACTTTGTTTATAAATATAGTTGTTGCCACAAAATCTTTTAACTTTCTGTGCACTTAGGGACACAAATACAAACTTTGTTAATTAAAAGTATATTTTTCGGTCTCCGATTAATTTATACGTTAAAAGAAAAATTGAGTATACATATTTCTTTTTTCTATTGATAAAAAAAAAAAAAAAAATAATAATAATAATAATAATAATCAAAACAAGGAATCCAAAACATTAAATAGCAAAGTATCATCAGCAATATTATGTAAAAATATGCGAATAGTTACAATGGGAATTATGCTGAAGCTACGGATTAAAATGTTAGAAGTCATATCTTTCATTATGGTCTGTGCAATGAGGTTTCACTGTAAAAAATATCTGTAAATTTACTGAAATGTTTATGCAGTGTCCTGTAAATTTACAATAATTCTTTGTTTAAAGTATGTAATCAAGATTCTCAATCTTTATTCAGTATTTTTGCCTATTTTAATTATTTAATTTATCAATATGAGAAATGTTTCTACTTTAGAAAAGCTTTCTAGATCACATATATATTCTCGCTACTAATACATTAAATTAATATTGGTCATTAAAATGCATGTATAAAATAGATTTTTTAACATCTCCGTCTATTTTCCCCTGTAATTTTACATAACTTAAAATATATTATTCCCAGTAGTTTCCTATTAAAGTTTTCAACAGTGTTGCTGCTAAAGAGAAATAGCGTTATAAAATTTCATTTAAAACAAACAAGAAATTTTAAAACTACAATCTCAGTCACTTATTAAACTAGCATGCTGTGGCTATCTCTATGTTTCTACTTTAGAAAAGCTTTCTAGATCACATATATATTCTCGCTAGTAATACATTAAATTAATATTGGTCATTAAAATGCATGTATAAAATAGATTTTTTAACATCTCCGTCTATTTTCCCCTGTAATTTTACATAACTTAAAATATATTATTCCCAGTAGTTTCCTATTAAAGTTTTTAACAGTGTTGCTGCTAAAGAGAAAGAGCGTTATAAAATTTCATTTAAAACAAACAAGAAAATTTAAAACTACAATATCAGTCACTTATTAAACTAGCATGCTGTGGCTATCTCAAAAATTCTTCTATATCAGTCTTAAAAATAACTACCCGCATCTGTTAACGTGCACAGAAATTTCCTCGGCACAGATTCTCACAAAACGAATTTCAATGATGCAGTTTCGTGCAATTTTAACAATACATGCTCTGATATAGCCATCAGAAAAGTTACAGAAAGTGAATAAAAACAGTGCCACCTGTTGATTTAAATATATTCAAATTAATGTGAGGAAAAGCAATTGATTCTAAAAAAAAAAAAAAAAAAAAAAAAGAGATTAAAACTGATTAAAAAAAAAAAAAAAATGTCGCACATTTGCATGCTTGAATATTTCTTTAATTTTTCCCATTTACAGGATACATTATACACAAAATTCTATATTTTTATTTTGGGAAGAAGATATTTCTTTTCCGCTATTTCAACATCGAAATACACTTTCGTATTCAAGCAGACTGCAAGATAAAACCAGACAAGTTTCTTTTGAAGACCTTCTTCGAAAATTAGAAGCATCATCAATCAACCTTAATGACTTCCTTTGGAGGCGTTTCCGATACGGGGAGGGGAATAGAGCTGATATTGGGTTTCTTCGATTTGAAAGTTAAATTTCAAACAATTTTTTTTTTTATATATATTTAAAAAAAACAATTAATAAAATGTATTTATAAAAAGCAAAATTTTTTGGAGAAAGTTACTACCTTTACAGATTTTAGATTCCACAATTTGTTGATAAGTTAGACGGTAATAAAGCAACGCAAGTGTATTTTTCGTACATTTGAGCTTAAAAATGAAATATTAAAAATTAAAAAAACTAATTTTTGAAAAGTTAGTACTATTTTAATGGTTGTGAATTTTCTGCTTGTGAAAACAGAATTAAAAAAATAAATTAGATAATGAGTAATTATAGTTACAAATTTTCCCGTAGAATAACATGGGGAAAGGCTATTTGCGAGATTAGGTATTGTCCGCTCTTAAGATCTTCTCTTAAAGCTTCATTTCTTCTTCATAAAAACTTATTTCTCATTAATATTCCGTTAAAAAATATTATTTGCATTTATCTACCCTTTTTATTATATATATATATGTATATGTATGTTCCCCCCCCCCCCCCCCCATAGTTTCAGCTAAAATAGATATATTTTCCCTTTCATTTATGTTTATACGTGTTTACATCATTAAGTATTTTTTAAAATCAAATATTTGATGCTATAAAACTAAGATTGTACATGCTATTTTAATAAAAGAGGGAAATACACCGAATTTCATTGGAATAATTTATTTTATAACTATTACTCCAAGGAAATTAAAATATTTAAATAATAATAATAATAAATTTTGACACACGTTCATTAATTTTAAATTTCCAAATTTTAGCATATAAAGATTTAAATTTGAGTTAAAACAACAAAAATGATATTTAATATTGCTCATTGGAAAATTAATATAAATGAAAATCTTTATTATACATATTTTACCAAATATTTATTTTATTTTTAATTATCTTCACAAATATAAGTGTATTTTAAAATCAAATAGATAATGCAATAAATCAAGCTTTGTATATTTTTACATTATTTAAAAACGTATTATGATATATTCAGAATTTCATTAAGATCATTCAACTTCGAAGTTTTGTACAAAGAGTAGTAGACAGTAGATCTAGGAAGCTTTGGTTCCAGTCGACAATGCTTGAGGAAGTACCTTACTGGAGCGCATTGCGCACGTGTAGAAAGTCGGTAGCATCTTTCATGCGTTCACATCCCCGGGTATGTGGGGAAAAAGAAAGTTGCTCAAAGAAGACGTTACTATGGCAAAGAGCGGTGTAAACTTTGGACAAAATCTTAAATTGACAAGTTCAATAGAATGAAAGATTGATACAAGGAATGAAATAAACAAAATATTGGCTTGAAAGATTTTATTACTGTGATAAAGTGAAAAAAGGAACTATTTGACAAAATTGCAAAATGATAAGGCAGTACGGTGAAAGATAGGTGATGCGCAGAGAAAAAAAAAAAAAATCTGTAACTGACATCTAGAAACTAAATTGTGGCTCTAGTAAAAATAATTCCATTTCACCCTCAAAAAGTCTAGTTCTTTATGAAAGCAAGTTCTACAAACTCCCATAAGAATTGTAGAGCGATTGCCTATATTATCGAGGTCAAACTTATTTAAAAATCTCTGAAAATAAGTGAGGACACAAGAGGCGCCTTTTAGCAACTATAATCCAAATTTGTAATTCAGACCAGAAAATCAAGCAAGGATTTCTTGCAATACAACGGAATCATAATATCCATAATATTTATAATACTGTTTCCCCATCTAGAAATGTATGAACTAGAATTTCTCGATCATTTCCTCTATTCCGTTTATTGGCTTACCTTGCACACATTATTCGGAAATTTATATTTCTATTTCAGGGATTCAAAAAATGACTACTTATTTGTTCTAGATGAAGGTGGTATATATATTTTTTTCTCAGTGTGTGAGAAACAAAATAGTGGATTGAATGAATTCATATTACAACAACATTTAGGCCTCTAACATTCTACTGGTCACAACAAGGATTTCAATAGCTTTAAACCTGTCCCTACAACGTGGATCATTTTGTAAATAATCACTTGTAAATAGGTACAGTAATTTTTAACGTTTACAAGCAAACTTGATATTCGGAACTTAGTATTTGCAAGAAACCGTGCTTAAATCGGTGCGGTAGTTGATTATTATTATTATTAATTATTTATTTATTTATTTTTTTTTGGGGGGGGGGGGGGAGAAGGATACATTTTTCGTGTTTAGATAACTTTTTAAAATATAGAAATTTTTAATTTGATTGACATACTTAAAGTAAATAATAGAATGAAACTATTAAAGTAAAATCATTTACGTGATTTTATCTATATATCTAACTATATACAAATGCTAACATTTCAACTTAAAATACCATCGATCTAATTTATATATCTATATTGTTCCTCTGATGTGTTATTTGAATGTAATCCAGCGCGCAAAGCTAATATTGACAAAAAACTAACTCTGACATTTAAAGAATAAATAAATAAATAAAAAACAATTTATAATTATTCTAAATCTGTAATAGATAGATAAAATTTTTCTTAACATCTGTTAAAAATTAAAAGTTTCAATAGTAATTATTTTTCAAGGTATTGTAAATATAACTATGACAATTTCTTATTTATTTATATTACCACCTTTCAAAGGTACGTGAACCTTTAAGTTACCTAGAAACTGTAGAAACTGTTCTAAATGTATATTTAATTTCTTAATTATACCTTCATTTACTGTTATAATATCTAATAAGTACCAATATTGCTGTAAATATTGAATGCAAAAGCTATACTTCTTGTTGCATTATTACACCACCGTTATAGTCTGCATCCTTTTGGAGCATATTTTGTGATAAAAATAAATAAGTTAACTAATACCCTTCTTTTTTTTTTTTCTTTCCCTTGAAAAAAAAAAAAAAAAAGATATCTGGGAAAACTTTAAATGTCTAATTTATAAAATATATTTAGTATATATATTCCGTTATATTTAATTAGCACCTGGATCATATGATGTTGAAAAAGCAGATAAAAAGATACATGAATCTTCTCCTGCTTATTCTATTGGTACAAAACATAAAGAACAGAAGCCTGATGATATTCCTGGTAAGTTTTTTCATTTTTTATTTTAACTTATATATTAAAAAAATATATTAAAGTAAGTTCAAACAAATAGTGTTTTTTTTAAATTATTATTATTATTTTTTTTTTTTTAATATGTATGCTGGAAATTAAAATATTTTACTTACTCCTCGATTTTATTTTATTAATTTAAATGCAAAAACTAAAAGTTTAGAATGTATTCAATTTTTGCGATTTTAGCACCAGGCTCTTATGATGTGGAAAAATCTGAAAAAATCATTCATCAGTCATCCGGTGCAATCACGTTTGGGATGAAGTATAAAGATCAAAAACCGGATGACATACCAGGTGAGATTACCACTGAATTACATATTTATTCAATTTTTTTTTTCATTTATTTAAACTATTATTTTGATTCCTATTAATTAGTCTTAAAGTATAATTTTTTTTAGATCTTGTAGTTTTTTTTTTTTTTTAACTATCAAATACAAAAACTTTATACTTATTGTGAATTATTTTATGCCGTTGTTTCTACAGTGTGGATATAATGATGATCATGAACCGCACTGTTGCAAACAATATTTCGCAGATTTTATTGCAACATGAGGAGATTGTAAGCGATATCCCTTTTATACACGTTTTTTCTTCAATATTGTATTTAATTAGATGGCAAGCACTGATTTACTCTTATTTTATTTATTATTTATTTTTATTTTATTTTATTTTATTTTATTCATTTGTTTATTTATGTATTGTAAATCTTTTTGAGTTTAAACACTAAAATTACTTGAATATTCAAATATGATTACTGAAAAATTAAGATATCATCTGACAAATAATGTCTATTACGTTAGCTTTATTCAAAACTGTGTTTATAGTATCACATTCGTAAATTTTCTTTTTTGAGTATTGTGACTAACAGAATTTAATTCAACAATGGGTAATTCCATGTAAATGCAGTATTAGTCAAAAGAGAGAGAGGGGGGGGGGGAGAGATTTCCGCTTTCATCAATATTTTCTATCAATAATCACTAACCCATTTAATAACAATAAACTATGTTAAATGAATAGTAAAGATTTTTGTGTGGTAATAGTGGTAGGAAATCTTATCATTCTGGGTGACTTACAAAACCTTCTGCCATGGAATTACCCCCATTGCTTTCTAATATGGTTGTTGAAAAATATGCAATATTACCTGTTACATAAGTTTATTTAAACCCAGTGCTTTTGTTAATTGGAATCATTGGTTTTTATTTTAAATACTTCGATGACAAGACACTTAGTTTAACAATTGATTGTTATTGAAAAACAATAGTATTGAATATTGCTTAAAATGCGTAATCTTCTTCGTTTCGTGTACATTAAAAAAAGGAACATATATGTCTCGATTAACCCTTTAAGGTTCACTACTTAATTTATTTTAAAAATTGCTAAACTAATTTTAAAAATGGCTTTTAGACACATAGCTGATCATAAATATTTAAAAAATATAAAATTAGCATTGTTCCTTTTCGAGAAATTTTCGGTTTGAAACATCTGTAAGTAAACCTTATTAAATTCAAATAATATTTAATTTAATAAATAAATCACTTAAAAGTAAACATTATCGAGATATATCGTAAAAGTTGCATAGATCCCAACATTTCAATTTATTCCGGAGTATTTTAACCCTTTGCGGTGCAAGGTAATTCGGATCATTTAAATTATACTGCCAACGGAATTTACGAACATAATTGAAATACAAGAAATTTTAAATTTTCAAGTTAAAAAAAGGGCATTTTCTGCTATGTTATAAATGAAAATTTTTGCTAAAAAATTTCCGGGATGAGTGTTTGCACTTGAGAATCAAAATTAGGTGTTCCATCAGCGGGAACACTGCGACTGAAAGGGTTAAAATTGCTTAGGTATACCAATACACATGAAATGCGAAATTTCTTAGCTTAACATTTACTATGAGTGAGTTACTTTTTCATTTCCTACAGCGTTAAAAGCAAATCAAAGTGAAAATATAAACAGCGTTACAAAAAGGTTTTTGACTTTTTGCAGTTATTTATTTATTTATATTTTATTTTATTTTTTGTAATAGGAAATTCAAAGCCAGACTAATTAAATAATTTTGTAATTGTTTAGAAATATTCAATGCATATATTCAAACCTTTATTTTATATGTTTAGACTTTATCATAATAATATTATATTTTTTTAGCACCTGGTACGTATGATGTGGAAAAAGCAGATAAAAAAATTCATGAATCATCCCCAGCTTATTCTCTTGGCTTGAAATATAAAGAACGTAAACCTGAGGACCTTCCAGGTATATTTTATTAAAAACTTATTTTTTCTAGAAAAAAAAAAATATATATATATATATATACATTAAAAACATGAAATTTATTTATTTTATTTATTTATTTATTTATTTATTTCCTTTTAATCATTATACGCAGCCTCTTTTTTTAATGTATTGTAATTTCGAAAACTCTCAGATGTAAGTAAAATTATTACGCTTGAGTTATTGTCTCTTTGGTACTGTAAATTATGTTTGCATTAATATTAATTATAGAATAAGGACAAATATTTTGAAAAATGGGAGTATTAATCAAATATTAACTTAAAATTTAGTTTTAAAATCATTATTTTCTTGATGTTATTATTTTAATACAACTTAAGCGCACACTTCAATATACATAATAATATATAGTGTAGCACTAAAATTTGCTCCTTGTTGGAGGACTTAGCGCTGTTAGTCTACTTTCTTATTCCAGTTTTTGAGCTAACATACAGCTTCAAATAACCCTCAATAATTTAATCACTGTTTTTGGTTTTATTTAGCAAAAAAAAAAAAAAAGGGCAATAAACAAAAAATAAAATATCCTGATTTATTATTATGCTAAAGCAGGTGTGTATAGACCCTGTATTTATAAATCTACATTTGGCACTATCACTTTTTTTTTTTTCGCTGATATTCGGTTTTCTTATGATTGCTAAATTGTGCTACAGGTAAAACTACATTAACTATTACTCAGACAATATTTCAGAATAATATAATTCATCTAGATTTTGATATGCTAAACTCTATATTTGTTAATTTTATCGAGATTTATAATGCGTACACATCCATATTATCTAATTTACTTGTATTAATATTTCCTTTAAATCGTATTGATTTTGCACTGATCTGTCCAGAACACTCTTCCACTCTTATAAAGAATACAGAGAAAAAGGTGATCTATTCCTTTATGCACTGAATGTTGTCTATAGGTATATACAGTACTATTTTTATATAAGCTGTCCTATAAATGTGTACTATTTTATATCTCTAAATGTTTCCACCTGGGTAATATTTCTCTAAATTTAAAGAGTGTTAACGTAAACTCTTAAATTTATGTAGTAAAATAAATTCACTTTTTCATAAAATATATTTCATCTTTGAATAGTGTACCTTGCTATATAGAAATACTTAGGTTATTATTTTTATTTAGAATTCTAGCTTTCCTCTACAAAATTTACCAGATCAAGTTCTGGAAAGAAAATAATAAAACCATGATACTTTCATTAAGTATTGTTTAATTTATTATATTTAAGTAATTGTTATAACAAAGTAGAAATAAAATAAATAATACCCTTATAAAAATTTATTAGTTGTTAATTATAGTGTGAAAAAAATCGGAAAAGATATTTTACAGTTTAGCAACACTAACTGAAAAAGATACTGGATAGTTTAACTTGTCAAAGTTATGCATTTTTTCAAGTTATGCATTGCTTGCAATTTTCTGTAAAATTTTATGAAATAAATCAATAACTTCATTGCTTGAATCATGTGCAGTGATTAACACTATTCTACATAGATTTTAATTAAACCTTTATCGTATCCTATATATTAATTCATGGGTTGCAATATAGCTTAAAGAAGTTTTCAAATGCATTAATTACACTTTTAGATTGTTAAATTTTAGAAAACTAAAATTTCCTAATATATATATGTATATATATATATATATTGTTTTTTTCAGCTCCTGGTAGTTATGACGTTGAGAAATCAGAGAAAATCATTCACCAATCTTCGGGAGCAATTTCCTTTGGTATCAAATATAAAGAACAGAAACCTGATGATATTCCAGGTAAAATTTTATTTCCACTTATTTTGTTCTTTCTTTTGGCCAGTTTAAAGATGTATAATAAAGTACTATTCGGCACAAAATTATTTTTTATTTATTTGAAATTATTTATTTATTTATAAAGCTCCAGGAGCATACGATGTAGAAAAAGCAGACAAAAAGATCCATGAGTCATCACCTGCCTATTCTATTGGTATGAAGCCAAAAGATTCAAAAACAGATGAAGTTCCAGGTAAATTGTTTTTATTTATTTATTTCTTGAATTCATGTTAAAAAAATTTTACATTACTTTTTTAGGACACTTAATAAAGAAAATGTTTTACTATATTGATTATTTTGGCATTAAAATTGCTTACAGTCCATAGTTCTATAGATTTTGACGAAATTAAAATTGTATTTTTAGCACGGATAAATATAAAATGCATTAACAAAAATTGAGATTTATATTTGAATGTTAAGATTTTAATTATTATTATTATTATTATTGATATTATTATTGCAGTAATTTCTTTAAAAAATTCTATTAGTCTTTTTCAATAATATATATGTAGAATAATTTTAGTGAAAAAATTATAAGAAATGTACACACGTAGAAAAAATATTTCTTTACTTAGAGAAATCTTGTGTAAGTTATTCTAATTAACTAGTATCGGGATATGTTATACTAAACATTTTCTAATTTGAGTTATTTGAATTATGAATGAAATTATTTTGTTATTTTATGGAAATGTATCTCTTCTTTTTATCAGCTCCTGGTTCTTATGATATTGAAAAATCAGAGAAAATCATTCATCAGTCCTCAGGTGCCATCACATTTGGAATAAAATACAAAGAACAAAAGCCTGATGATATTCCAGGTATGATTATGCATAATACTGAAAAGAGACTTGGCGCTAGATTAATTAATTTTTTATTTTAAGATAAACTTAATAATGTCTACAATGATTCCAAAAAAATCTTTTGAAAAAAAAAAAAAAAAAAAAAAAACTAGTATGTTGTGGCCACCACAAGACTTTCTTCTATATTTTCCTATATATATTCAATCAGTAACAATATTTAAAAAAAAAAAAAAAAAAAAAAAATACGATTTTTTTCTAAGGTTTTTTTTTTTTTTTTTTTTTTTTTTTTTGTTAAAAGTAATACATATTCAACCAGTAAGAATATTAAAAAAAAAAAAAAAAAAAAAAAAATCGATAACTTTGTTTTAAATTATCACAGATTTATAGTTCAACCATTCGTTTTAAAGGATTGACGTGATCTTTCGAAAGATACCCATCTTGAAAATTTACCCCCCCCCCCGGGGGGTACTTCCCCCCAGGGGGGGAAGCGATGCCCCCACATGCACAGAAATTTTTTCTAGTTAACTATTACTATTATCAATAACTCATATTAATTTTACAATCACAAGTTAAAAATAACTCTCATTATGTACATTTATACGAAATTTTGTCCTATACTGCCATGTTAAAAATTTAGATAAAATGCGATCACAGCGCCATCTGTTGAACTATTGATCCCCAAATGTAATCAGCACCACTTTATGTTGGGGACCAACTAAATACCAAGTTTGGTTAAATTTCGTTAAAAAAGAAAAATTACGATTTTTTTTTCTAAGTTTTTTTTCGTTAAAAGTAAAAAAATCGATAACTTTGTTTCAAATTGTCACAGGTTTATAGTTCAACCATTCGTTTTAAAGGTATTGACGAGATCTTTCGAAAGATACCCATCTTGAAAATTTAACCCCCCCCCCCCCCCCCCGTATCCACATGCACAAATTTTTTTTCGTAATTAACTACTACTATTATCAATAATTCATATTAATTTTACAATCACAAGTTTAAAATAATGCTCATTATGTACATTTATACGAAATTTTGTCCTATACTGCCATGTTAAAAGTTTACATAAAATGCGATCACAGCGCCATCTGCTGGGTGATTGATTCCAAAATCTAATCAGACCCTTTCCATGTCAGGGTCCAACTATACACCAAGTTTGGTTCAATTTCATTCATCGGTTCGTGAGATACGGTGAAAAATACGAAATTTTGCGATCACAGCGCCACCTGCTTGACGATTGATCCCCAAATCTAACCAGCACCATGCCCCGTCAGGTTCCAACTATATACCAAGTTTGGTTGAATTTCATTCATTGGTTCGTGAGATACGGTGAAAAATGCGAAAATTTGTCCTATACTGCCATGTTAAACATTTACATAAAATGCGATCACAGCGCCACCTGCTGGGCTATTGATCCCCAAATCTAATCAGCACAATGCCCCGCCAGGGTCCAACTATATACCAAGTTTGGTTGAATTTCATTCATTGGTTCGTGAGATACGGTGAAAACACTAAACCACAGACACACAGACAGTCAGACAGACAGACAGACATTTTCTAAAAACTATCAATTCGTGTTCAGGACATCCCAAAACGTGTAGATCCGTCCGAAAATTTTCGCGAATCCAATACTTTCTCTATATTACATATAGAAGAAAGTAAAAAAAAACGGAAAAATTTCACAGAATTAATTTATTTATTCTGAAAAACTCTTAAATTATCCGTTTTGCTAAAATTTTTGAAGATTATATCATCAAATTAAAAATATTTCCCTATCCTCATGGATTAAACTGTATCAATCAAAAACCTTCAGCATATCGGACGCCAAAGAGAGCAATGAAAAATGCAGACAGCTGTTTTGGTAGCATTGAAAATACTTCAGTGCATGATGGTGCGCCCAATGCTCTTGAAACTGACGTCTGAATTTTTCATTGCTCCTTTCAGCATTCTAAACGTTAAAGACTTTTCCAATGTTTATGCCTACTTACATAATCTACAAAGTAATTAAGATGAACTCTAAAGTATTCTGTTTTAATGTATAATAAAATGTAAATTTTATTTTTCTATGATAGCTCCTGGAACTTATGATGTGGAAAAGGCAGACAAAAAAGTTCATGAATCTTCGCCTGCTTATTCCTTGGGAGTTAAGTACAAAGAAGCCAAACCTGAAGATATTCCAGGTAGTTATTTATTTGCTGCATGTATAATTACTTAATATTATTAATGTTGGCTGAGAAATAAAACATTGACAGCGTTATCTATTTAACAGGATCTTGTCCGTAACATGTTACTGTGGTAATAAGCTCAAATACAATGTTACTCATTACTATTACAAATAATTGTTCAATTTTATTGTTTGCTTACAAGGTTTTCATTCATAAAGAAGAATGATAGTTATTAATAAATGAAACAACAAAATTAACTATAAGAATCTACGAATGTGCTAAAAGGGATTTCCCAGTAACAGTGAATTAAAATTTATGAAAACTTTTGGCGTTTTTTCCTTAACTTTCCATAGTTCGAAACAATCAAAATAGTGTTCACATTTTTTATTGTAATAATAATAGTAATAATAATAGCCACATCAATAATATTAATAACAACGTTTTATCCAGTTAAATCAATTTTTTAAGCATGTTTAAGAAAGTTTATTTATTTTTTAAGGAGATATAATGTAAAAATCTAGAGTGTCTTCGAACATTTGATAATAAACGGTTGTTTAAATTAAATTTAAATAAAAGACACTGTTAGAAAACAAAAGGGAAAATCATAATAGGGTGTTTGAGTGTTTTTCTTCAACTTGTATGTCATTTAACAGATCGTAGTGAATCAACATTGTTTTATGCGTCCCTATGAATGAACTAAAAATAATAAGTTCACATTATCAAATATTTATTTATTTATTTATTTTTAAGTTTTAAACAATTTAACATTAATACAGCGAATTTTAAATAATTTGAGCCTGTAGATTGCAATATACACTGATAGAAAAAAAAATCCCAACACCAGGAAGGAGCTGTGCTAGATAAACGAAATTTGGTAGGCGTGTTTATACATCTGAAAGATGACGTCGATTCAAATTTCGAGCTACGCGCATAAGTGTGGCGCTAGTAGCAACACTATGAACATGCAAATGAGGTTTGCTTTAAATAAGCGCTGTAAGGTTCGTGATCGTTATTTACAGTTGAGATTTGACGTTGTGGGTTAATGTTAGTCAAGGATGCCTCTAAGAAGACGAAGAAGCCATTATCAACAGCTCACTGAGTTTGAACGAGGTCGTGCAGTAGGGCTACGAGAAGGTGGGTTTTCTTTCCGCGATATTGCAGAAAGACTTGGCAGGAATGTATCCACTGTGCATGAGTGTTGGCAGCAGTGGTCAAGGGGTACTGCCTCAAGAAAACCGGGTTCCGGGCGGCCACGTGGCACTACTGAGAGGGAAGACCGCCGTGTTCGGCGTATGGCTGTGGCTAATCGTACTGCGTCTGCAGCTGAAATTCGAGCTGCAGTTGGCACCACAGTGACACAACGAACTGTTACAAATCGGTTACTTCAAGGACAGCTCCGAGCCAGACGCCCTCTAGCGTGCATTTCACTGACTCCAAACCACTGCCGTTTGCGACGTGAGTGGTGTCAAGCTAGAGCTCATTGGAGGACGGAGTGGAGATCTGTTGTGTTTTCTGATGAAAGCCGGTTCTGCCTTGGTCGCAGTGATAGCCGTGTGTTGGTTAGAAGGAGGCCAGGTGAACGCCTGCTAGCGACCTCTCTGCGGCCTAGACACACAGGGCCTACTCCTGGAGTTATGGTTTGGGGAGCAATTTCGTATGACAGCAGGAGCACTCTCGTGGTTATCCCACGCACCCTGACTGCAAATTTGTACGTCAGTCTAGTGATACAACCTGTTGTGCTGCCATTCATGAACAGCATTCAAGGGGGTGTTTTCCAACAGGATAACGCACGCCCTCATACCGCTGTTGTAACCCAACATGCTTTACAGAGTGTCGACATGTTGCCTTGGCCTGCTAGATCACCAGATCTTTCTCCAATCGAGCACGTATGGGACATCATTGGACGACAACTCCAGCGTCATCCACAACCAGCATTAACCGTCCCTGCATTGACCGCCCAAGTGCAACAGGCATGGAACTCCATCCCACAAACTGATATCCGACACCTGTACGACACAATGCATGCACGTTTGCATGCTTGCATTCAAAATTCTCGCAGTTACACCGGTTACTAATGTACCAACATTTTACATTTGAAATGGCTCTTCTCGCCAATGGCTCTACCTGTGATCTTGAAACTTTAATCAATTAAATATGTTACCTAGACAAATGCATTGCTGAAATTTCATTACTGTACAATAATTTTTTCTTGGTGTTGGGATTTTTTTTTCCATCAGTGTATAAAAATATTCTACTTTTTATAACGGTAAATAAATTAAAATCTTCCACTCATATAAACCTGCACTGTTGTAGCGATAATAACCTATAACATATGACTACCAGTTTTTATTTTAATCGAATGTAGAGTTTAGACACTATCGCACTTCAAATATTACAAGTCCATTGATCATATGATGAAGAATGTTTCTTTGTGTCCCTGTAAAACTATCAGTCCTGCACTCATAAAAATCATTCGATGGTGACCTAAAAGCTACCTACCAGTTTTTAGCTCAAATGGATAAGGCATTTAGACGTTAACGCACTTTAAATAAATTTAAATCCATAAACCACAATGATAAAGAATTTTTCTTTGTGTCTCTGTAAAAGAAAAAAAAAACTATAAGTGTGAAATTCTTAAAAATTTGTGATGTTCATGTGACGGTGATACATAACATTCTTAAAAACTTTTATCTCAACTGAATATGGCGTTTAGATGTTATCACATTTCAAATAATTTGAGTTCACAGGACGTAATGACAAAAAGAATTTCCTTTGTGTTTCTGCAAAAAAAAAAAAAAAAAAAAAAAAAAAGCACAAATGCTAGATTCTCCAAAATCTATTCAGTTCGTGCGATGAGACCAATAATATACATACCAACTTTCAGTTCAATCGATCAAAATATATAGACATTATCGTGTTCACTCACATACACACACACACCTAAATATATCACCGTAAAAAAAAAAAGAACTCAGGAGACCTCAAAAGATATAGATACACCAAATTCTCACAGTCGAATTTTTTCATGTTCACAATACTTTCTTTACGTAATGTATGTTCAGAAAGTGAAAATGAATTAAACACATTAAATATTTTCCAAATATTTTTTTTAATTTTCATAATTTAGTATCTTTGGAGTTATAATTTTTTTTTTCATTTACTGAAAACATAATAGCATGTTACTTATCTTCAATATCAATAAAGATTATTAAACTAGCTGTAAACTGCAAAAATGTCTTATTAATTACTATTTAATTAATTTTTAGCTCCTGGTTCTTATGATATTGAAAAATCCGAAAAGATAATTCACCAATCTTCTGGAGCAATCACATTCGGAATAAAATACAAAGAACATAAGCCAGACGATATTCCAGGTAAATAATTTTATCTGAGTACAAATTTAGAATTTTAACTATATTATCAATATAATGCAAAGTTAAATCTGAATATCCAATAACATATTTTACTGTAAACGTGGTCTTTCGACTTGTTATAATTAAAAAAGAAAAAGAATTATACCTGATATTCTTAAGATATTTCAAAAATAATAGAAAATCGAAATTGTTAAATTAGTAGTACAAAATAAAATTCTCTAGAATGCGTATAAAGTATTTGTAAATAATGGTAGAATTACCCAAGTTTTTATTTTAAAAATAACCAGTGTTGAATCGGTTTTATACATCATCTAGTAGTAAAATCAATGTTGAATCGATTGTATACAGCATCATCTAGTGAGGAAATTATATGGCATAAATTATGACAGTGAATGTTAAGTATAAAACAAAAAGAAAAATGTTGTGTGACATAAAATAAAAATGAAAATAATAATTAAAGCAGAATTATTTTAACGCCGCCCAGACGGTGGAGTGGTAGCGTCCCTGACTTCTACACAGTTGGGTCCGGATTCGAATCTCGGAGAAGGCATGGATGTATGTATTGTCCTTGTTCATGTTCTTGTATCTGTTCTTGTAATAAAAACTTGTAAACCCTTGTGGTGTGGATCATTCGAGATATTAGCAGCCCTAGAGGCAAGCAATAAGTCTCATGTACTCATCAAACCAAACCAAACCAAACCAATTACTTTAACTATCAAAGTAAATCAAGATAACATACTGTTAGACGTATGTTAACTGACATCAAGAAAACCTGTCGTGCAATGTTTAATTTAGGCGTTGACAGGCTCACAAATAATTAGGAAAGCAATTAATATGTTGCTTAAAGTTAGAAAACTAGTTGGCATAGGTAGACTCTGCTCAGTTCCCCATCATATGTATGTTCTCATAAATTTCTTGTACAGGACATATTATATTCATGTTAAGAGAAATGAATTTGACCAAATGCTTGACACAGGGACAGAACGAAATTCTCGCCCAATAAGCTACCCACCATTCAGTTCGATATATTTATCTTATTCTACTCTATTAATTTATTTTATTGGGATCGATTTCGTAGTTTATTTTCATGCTACTATTCCCTATAGTATGATGGGGAACTAAAAATTTATGAAACAACATAATTCAATTAATTTATGAATATCACAATTAAAGAATAGAAGATAAAGACCCGGCAACTTATAAAGAATATATACTTCTGTGTTAAATTAAAGAAAAAAAAGTATTGTGACGAATATCGATAAATATCTAACGCATCCTGCAGCAAAACCCACTAAATAAAAAATATATGTACTTTTAATTATACTATTTAAACTATACTATTAATATTAATATTTAAAGCCAGCAGGTTATTATTTTATAACTCCTTGTTTTCATATAACTCAAATAAAACTCATGATTTTAAATCCAAAATATTCAAGAAACATATGGTATTCTAAGGTAGAATTCTAGTCACTATCATTTAAAGATATTGTAATGATTTTTTAAACAAATGTTAAAAATATGTCACTTTTTAACAGCTCCAGGATCATATGATGTAGAAAAAGCAGATAAAAAGATCCACGAATCTTCACCTGCCTATTCACTTGGTGTGAAACACAAAGAACCTAAGCAAGAAGAAATTCCAGGTAATTATGTAAAACGAAATAAATACGATAAATTTCTGGAAAATTATTGCTATGTTTAATTAAAAACAATTATATTTTTCATTAAAAACGAATTTATCTATTTTTTTTTTCACTTTACGTTTTGTACAGAAGCTTTAAATTTCGACTAGTATGTTATTATTTATATGTCTATGTATTTCTCTGATTTTGACCTATTTAACATACACTACAATTATTATGAACATCAAATATCTCTTACTCCAGGGGTAGTATTGATTTGTATCTATGACAAATTAAAATGTTTTTTTTCAAACTATAAAAATATTAATTACTGTCAATTTTAATTTATTTGAATTTTTTACATTGTGAAATCGAGAAGATGACTGTTTTTAAAACACATAGTATAGTAATTTATAAGCGATATTCCTTTAATTGTTAAAGATTATTAACAATTCTCAGGTAATAACTTTAATAATATGTGAAATTAAAGTCATTTTGGAAACTAAGGATCTGAAAAAAGGGAGCTGACTCCCAATTCAGTCTGTTGCCCAATTTGTGCGATTTTTAGCAGAAAATCTTCTGGATTTATGGGTGGTTGTTCAGATATTAATTGTTTAAACCAAATTGTTTAAACCATGGATTACAAACGGCACGATTTCCAAAAATTAAAGAAATAAGGAAAAGCTCAGATTTGATTTCGACAACATCTACGGTGTGAGTCAGCCTGTATTTATAGAAATTCTATTGAAAACATAAAATTGTTTATGACACGTTAATAACAAGTTTCAATATTAGGAAAACATGAAAAATTCACGAATCGGTTAATCAAATGCATTTGCTATGGCTAAGCATAATTTATTTATAAAATGCACTAAGATAGAGAACATTATATTTTCAGTTTCAAAATTTTTAATAAACATTATCCTCTTTGGCTTATTTTTAAGTATATTTAAATACATATTATTTTTTTTAAATAAGTCTATAAGTAATTGCATAATTATTTTATTAATTTTATTTAGCTCCCGGATCTTATGATGTTGAAAAATCCGAAAAAATCGTCCACCAGTCATCAGGGGCTATCACATTTGGAATAAAATACAAAGATCAAAAACCCGACGATATTCCAGGTGACTTTTAGAACTGTATTGTTAAATTTGTTTTGATTGCTTTTGTATATCAAACTGTTTAATCTAAAAATAATGTTCATTTTTTATTGTTATATATTAGGAGCAAACATTCAAACCGTGTTTTTATCAAAAACAAAAAAACTCACAAAGAAACATTCAAAAGGTGCCGCCTTCAAAAAATAATGAAAAAAATATATGTGATTCTACTCTTCATAAAACACCCGAAAGTGAAAAAATTATCGGCTGAAATAAATTACAGCGACCACAAAACATTATCAAAATTAAGCATTTTTGGCGATTTAGCGCTGTTAGGCGATAAGTTCGCTAGCACCGAGATTGCCGTGTATGAACAGAACCGTGTTTTGCTTCTCCGCCAAGTACTCAAAATCAATCGCTTAACAGTGTTGAAATCGTCATATATGCTTACTTTTGATAATTTTTTGTGGCCGCTGTAATTTATTTTAGCCGATAACTTTTTCACTTTCTGGTGTTTTATGAAGAGTAGAATCACGTATATTTTTTTCAATATTTTTTGAAGACGACACCTTTTAAATGTTTCCTTGTCAGTCAGTTTTCTTTAAACTTAACATAAAAATAATATGTCTACATATCTTCCTAGATATGTCTACATATTTTCCTAGTATCTAGTAATACATTTAAACAAATGATAATTAAATTTTAAATTTAGTTATTTTTTAATTTATTAGTTTTTGTGTTGTTTTAAAATTGTATCCGAAGGAGAAAACACGGTTTGAATGTTTGCTCCTCATATTTTATACCCAGTAGAACCTCTCTAACTGGTTGGAATTGGCTAAAATTCGGATTACAAGGGTTTAGTTACTTTTGAACTTTCTTAAGCTTAAATAGGACAGAATATCATAAATTAATTCCAGTACAGTATTATATCACGTTATAAAAAAAACTTACGCATATTTATTCAATGTAATAAAATGAATATCATATTTTTCAATAACAGCACAGTATTAATTAATAAAGTAAGCTGTTGACTTCATGTTCATAAGGTAATAAATGTGAGGCTCTAGATGAGGGAATATTGTGTCTTCCGCTCTATCATTGATTTTTTACACCAAAGGAAAATGCGCTAAAAAAAAAAAAAAAAATAAAAAATAATAAAAAAAAAGAAAGAAAAAGAGCTATGAAGTGTAAAACATTACTGTAAATTTATCATATAAAAACATTTCTAATTAAATGTAATGGCTTTACTTTTACTTATTAGTTGTAAAAAATTCTATGTATTTTAAAACTGTTGTATATTTTACTTTGTTATTGGTATTTACTCATTTCAACACATTGGTAATTTTTCCCGTTTTCAGTTCGGTTTATCCGGGACTAGCAGTTTTCGAACTAGTGAAGTTTCACTGTATTTTAATATTACATTAATGCACACAGCCTTCGAGAAACCTTGACATCGGCTTTAATTCCTTAAATATTGATTTCTGACGTATGGAAAAGTTGCGTAAAGAAAAAAGTACGATTTTTTATCAAATCAATTAAAAATTTCAGAGATTTCAATTTCAAGAATTGTCCATATAAAAATTAAAATTTTCATGCGGCTCCATACAAAAAAATTCTACTAAGTGAAATGAACTTTGAGCCGAAAGATCATGATGTACAAAATTTCAGCTTTGAATGATAAAAAGTTTCTGAGATAGGACAAAAAAAAAAAAAAAAAAAAAGAGAAGAAATGTTAACTTAAAACATTTTTCAGCACTTTTTCTTTGAAAAAATAAATGAATGAAAAAAAAGAGTAAAATCGGTTTAGTAGGAAAGCAATAAAAGTTAATCACAAGATTTTACACAGGCAGACAGATATTACGCCTTGTGAGATAAATCCTAAAAATTGTCATTGACTATAAAATCATATGCAGACTTGAGCAAAATCGGTTCAGTGGGAGTGGTTAAAAATTGACATCAAGATTTGGGTCAGACAGACAGAACAATAAATTTGTATAAAAGTGTGTAAAAGAAGGGGGCTAACAGATCACGTTTGAAAAGACCTACCCAAATTAAGCGGGAAAATTAGTTCATTCAAAAAATATATAATAGGTACGTTTACATTTTTATGAGCAACAAAGGCATATCAATAAATTTTTTAAACACACTTCAAAATATTTTTACGATAAAACGTTTATGTGTACATGACTTTATTGAGATATTAAGCACATTTTATTCAGTGGAAAATTTTCACAATAGGGCCTTGTAAAAGTTAAGAAATTATAATTGTGTAAAATGATTCCTCTGAAATTTTGATATATTTTATAAAATTCTGTACCATTTTTACTTTTCGAACACTATAGTGAGGGAAGTATTGTAATCATGTGGGAAATCCGAGTTTGAGTCTATATTCCTTATTTGGATGAACTGAAAATTCATACACATGTTACAGGTCACAGTCACAGACACCATATAGATTTTGGTGAATCTAATTCCTATAGTTTTTTTACAGGGACAGAAAGAAAAATACTTTATCATAGTGACTTATATGCTCAAATTATTTAAAATGCAATAGTGTCTAAATGATCTGATTGATCTGAAAATTTATATGCATGATAAAGGTAACCATCGTAGAAACTTTATAGATTTTGGTTTTGAATATTAAAAAGAATAATATAGCACTTATAGATTTTTACAGGGACACAACGAAAACTTATCATTATAGTCTATGGGCTGAAATTATTTGAAGCGCAATAGCGTTAAACTAAATAACGTGCGATATGAAGAAAAGTACTCATACACCCTATTATAATTTCCTCTTTTGTTTATTTAATGACTTCTCTTACTTTCATTTATTTATACAACAGTTAATTGCTTAATGTTCGGAAAGTTGAATGGAGTCACTCCAGATTTTTTAATCATCTTTGTAATTTGTTCAGTATAAGATAAAAATTTAAGAAGTTCCCGGCTGATGTCTGGATCTTTCGAATGCCTCGTATATTTAATATTATCTTCATAATTCTTTTGAGGTACCATTAAAATTAATATTGCTAATTAAATTAATATCTCCATCTATTTTTTTTTTCCTCACAGCTCCCGGAGCATATGAGGTCGATAAAGCTGATAAAAAAATCCACGAATCTTCACCGGCCTATTCCATTGGTATTAAACCGAAAGAATCCAAACCCGACGATATACCAGGTATAGATATTTCATATAATCTTTAATAGCAACTTCGGTAATGTTTGAATGTATTTATCTTTATTTTGGATGTACTTATCTTAAAATAAGAATTATGCACCTGACTTCCATTTCCAAAATCGTCAAAATAAATAATATACAAGAAAAACAAATGACTGATTTTTGAAAGATAAAGTTCTGTAAATTAAATTAGTATGTTATACTGTGTTGACAAAAAGAATTGTTTATCTGTATTGAGATGAAATATTGTAACTCAGTGGCGTATCATGAACATAGACCTATTATAAGAGTAGACGGAGCATTCCATTATTAAGGGAATATAAGAAAAGGTGCAAAGATGAAACCATGTGAATGTTGAAAAAGGTTACCTTTTTTATGATTTATTGCGTTATTGGCAATTTTTTTTTAAATATAAATAAATAAATATATATATATATATGTATATATATATATTATTATTATTAAAAGATACAATAAGCAAAGCTAGTGTAAAATATTACAGCTGCTGAAAGTTATTTTTACCTTGTTTTTAACATCTAACAAAGTTCAAAAGTTTTTATAACTTTCGTTTGTTTATACTCGTTTTAACTCTCATAAATAATTATGGACATTTTGAAATAATATAAGATATAATATAGTTAAACTAATTCAATTTATATAAATAAGTATAGCAATTATAAGCATTTTATAAAAATAATTACTTAAAAAGAATGAAATAATAAAATATTAAAAAGAATCTTACCTGTGAAATAAAATCTTTATTTTACATAACTTCTAGGGTTTTTAAAGTACATCTAATTACTATTTCTTGCTATAAAATTCTTTTTAAATTCAAAACAATCTAACTTTTAAAGTGAAATAAAAATTTTAGAAAGAACTTTCAAAGAAAAATGGAAAATATCGTTTGCTTAATAAAAAGCAGAGTTTAGAGCATGGCGAGTAAATTTCAATATTGGTCAGTTTGGTTTTCTGTAGATCAACATTCACATGACCTTTTTATGAGTTACCTTTGCCACTAAAAAAGGTTGTCATTGCCCCGTCCGCGTATCTCCGAAATGTTGGCGCGCGCAGAACAAATTCACAATTTTTCGCCAGAGAATGCGATTTTCGCCAAATCTAGAAGTGCAAAGAGAAACTTCACGCCGCTTAACCTGTATAAATAAACGTCCGGCGTTTTTCTTTCTTTCTTTTTTCTTTTATTATTTTTTTTTTCTTCTGATGATTAATGTAGGATTTAAATCGCAAAACGAAACATATCTTGAAATTAAGAAATAGTTTTCCGAATAGAGAAGTAGATAATAATAATGGTAATATATTAGCATTGAGATCCGATTTCATGTATAAAGCCAAAAAGTTTGTAAAAATTGTTCAAACAAATTACAAATTCTTAGTAAAATGCATGAAGAATGTTCATAAGTCCAAATCAGTAGTACGCCATTTTACATTTCAACTATTTTTATTATCATTTTGTATTTAAATTTTTAAAATGTACGACTTTATAAAATATTTCTCTTACGATGCAGTGCTTGAATTTTCATAAATTATCACCTTATATTTATCTATTATGTATTTTTAAAGAACATCTTAATCATAATAAAATAGATATTTCGTGTTAAATTTCATGGTTGAAATTCATAAAATTTTCTACGTATAATTTCCTCCTCGGACATGTCCATTTCTCATTCTTTACCCCCCCCCCCCAACCCCAACATACAAAGTTATAAAATAAAACGTTAAACATTTTATTAATGCTATTCTATTTGTTTTTCAGTAATCATAAACAATCTAACTTAATATGTTATACAAATCAAAGTAATAATGATGCGCATAACCATTCTCATCCTATGTTTATTGTTACTAATTTCTATTGAGAGCGAAATGTATTCATATTAAAAGGAATGAGTATGATAGGACACTCAACACAGTCGCACTCTGAAATGCTGCACCTCATAGGCTACCCTCTATCCGATTCGATACATTTGACTTATCGTAATTAAATGACTAATTTTATTAGGATTGTTTTCGTACATTAATTTCCAACACAACTGATCCCCATATTGCAAGTTCGTGGGAAGTATTGGCCTAATTTGTCAAATGAAGGAAACACAATTTTTAATTACTAAACTTTCAAAATAAAATGTTCATGTTTAATGAAGTGTATTAAAAAATATATTTTAAAATATTAGTCTGACATGTTTACGACAAGATATTGCCATAATGGACGTTTAAACGAAATTTTGCTCTATTTTACCATGTTAAAAAGAAAACTTCAATTTTGAATAACATGCGAAGTTTACAACTTACATTGTTCCAAAGCAATATTGTCCTTATCAATAACATAAGTGATATTTAAAAACTGATGCACCCATTTTACAAACTCAATATCTATAATACACACAGACAAGTCACATAAACCAACCACTAAAAACATAATTTTTGGATTCAGGAAACCTCAAAACATATAAATGTAACAAAAATTCAATTTCGAAAACTTGATCCGAAAACAATACTTTCGCGACCTTTTACGGATAAGATAAAGTAAATTAGAATAAGAGAATAATTTTAAATTAATTAAACTTTAATTGCATTTATTACATTGATTTTTATTTATAAAAAGAAATGCTTTCATTTAATTTGGGGTAGCCCTGTATATTTACTATATATTTTACAAACACAATATAGTGTACTAATTTAGCACAGAATTTAAAACACATAGCACGACATGAAATGACCTTTCAGCAATTCCATTGTATGAATATATCTGAATTCTTTTGTGGGGTTCTGTGTAAACTTCTAATAAAGGATATATATTCTACATTGTATACGAAACATTCTTTCATGCACATAAAATATAAGTTCAATTTATTTTATTTTGTTTCATCCAAAAATATTAAATTGTATTTACCAGAAAATTCACACATAGACTTAATGAATTTGAATTCTTTTCTTAGTCACTGTACACGAATTACTTAATATTTCATCCGAGTCCCAATATCTATTCTTGAGGTATGGTGATAACAAACACACAGACACATTCAGGCAACCGCTAAAAACCTAATTTTTTATTTCAGGATATTTAAGCAAATGTAGCAAAAACTCAATTTCGAAAATCTGAATCAAAAATAAAACTTTTCTTACAATATATGGGTAAAATAAACTAAATAATGATCATAATAATGATAATCTGGTGTGTCACTCACACGACTTTCTTTTTTACCCTGCATTTCAATATTATAATGACAGATTGCACATTAAATCTTAAGATCAATAGCGTAAGAATGTAAAGTTTAATGTACTTTTCAAATAATCTAAAATAGGTTTAGAAACAATTTTATTTGACGAAGAGAAAGTAAATAATAATAATAATAATAATAATAATAATAATAATAATAATAATAATAAAACAGAATAAAATAAAATAAAATAAATGTATTTCAAGGATAATTTTAAAAGCTTTAAAATCATAATATTACAAATATACTTCTTCATTAATCTTGATAAAATAAATTTAAAGGGTTTTCTAATAAATTTTGATATTAAATTATATTATCTAAAAATAACGATACAAATACTCCATTGACACATTTTTAACAATTATGATTCAGGGAGCCTCAAAACATGTATATATAACAAAAATTCAATTTCGAAAATTTGACCCCGAAACAATACTTTCTCTACCATATATGTTGGTAAGAGGAAGTAAAATAAATAAATAAATAAATAAATAAATGTATTTAAAGAACAATTTTAAAAGCTTTAAAATGAGAATATTACAATTTTATTTCTTCATTAATCTTGCTAAATTAAATTTAAAGGGTGGGGGATTTCTAATAAATTTTTGCATTAAATATATTATTTAAGAATTGCGATACTAAAACTCCATTGACACATTTTTAATAGTTTATTCTCTTGGGAAAAAAAAAAAAAAAAAGATTGCTCGAATCCTTAAACGAATAGTGAATGAAGTGGAAAGAAGGGTTGCTTTGCGGCAGAGAGGGTTTTGGCGCGAGCTACAAAAATTCGCCAGGTTCGCCTGTACGCGCCAACATTTCGGAGATACGCGTCCCGTCCACTCTTATAATGGGTCTATGATCGTGAATGACGGTTTGGGTGTGCTCCACTCGGGTAGTTAGAAACAGAACATTAAAAAAGATATTCAATCATCTTATTGGTTAATTCGCTTATTTTGAGAAACAACGTAGGTATGATGACATTTCAACAATCAATCAGAAGAATCAACTTTTCATGAAACGAGTTGTTTCTAACCGCTCAAATGGAGCATACCCAAAACGTCATCCACGATACGCCACTGCTGTAACTATATGTTTATATCTGAAGACATTTTTCATAAGACCATAGAGCACACCGAGAAATCTTCTAGAATACATTAGTGTGCTTTAGCACACCCTTTAAGAAACCCTTCTCTATATGATATGTATAAAATACATTATGTAAATATTCATATGATAAAGAAATAAAAAAAATGTACATATTTTACTTCCCATTCATTAATTAAAAAAACCAACACATAGTGAGCTTTTACGTGCTTATGCACATATGTTGCTCTTTCATCAAGTTCTTTAGTAGAGTACAAACAGTATTTGTAGGGAAATAGCTCACTACGACTTTCTCATTTAAAAATGACTGAAGTTGTTGAACAGTGCGTACTTCTCATGACTCCATTAAAAATCAATTAAAGTTTAAAATTAGTGGAATAAAGAAAAAAATACATTTTTTTGTAAATTTTCAAAACAAATAATACTCTTTTTAATTAAAATAAGTTTTTTAATGATGTCTTTAACTACAAAAAAAAAAAAAAAAATATTTTTGTTTTAATTATTTTAGCACCAGGATCATATGACGTTGAAAAGTCAGAGAAGATCATCCACCAGTCATCTGGAGCCATAACTTTTGGCATAAAGTACAAAGATCAAAAGCCTGATGATATTCCAGGTAGTTATTTAAAAGAAACCTTTTTATTACCTTAAAGTTTATGCTACGACAAAGGAAATGTTTGATGAAACTTAAAGATTTTTCTTTTTACTGCTAGATAAATATAAATTTTTCTTTTTCTTTCTTCAAAGCCCCCGGTACATACGATGTTCAAAAAGCAGACAAAAAAATTCACGAATCATCACCTGCATATTCGATCGGCGTTAAACCTAAAGAATCTAAACCTGACGATATACCAGGTAAATATAATATTCCTACTAAAACTAAATTTATTTGAATATTATTGTTGCTTGTTATTATTTTTATTATTTTGCAGATGTGGTGAAATTATAATAAGGTTTAAAAATTCAATCCATGAAACGAAATTTCAAATTATTTTATTTTATGGTTGAATCATATTATTTAATATAAATATTTTCTTTTCTGCGCTATGCATTATATAAAGTAAATAAATATTAACAAAGTAAAAATATACTAAAATACACCAATTTCGCTAACTCTTTATGTTGTAGACTCCAAACGTGTTGTGAATAAATACATAATTGAATTTTTTTGAAGAACTGTAAAAATGCAATTTTAACGTTTATTTGCTGTAATTTGCTGAAAAAACATGTACATTAAATAAGTCACTTTCGACCAACCGGGAAACTAGCCAGTTTCATTCCCGTTATAGAAGGAGAGAACGTTACCAATAGGCTGTCGATCCTATATGTAGTTACAAGGCTGAACTAGGTGCCTATATTACTTATCGAGGCACCCTAGGCTGAACTGGATGAATCGGCTCGAAGGAGCGTCGGATCCAGTTCAGCCTTGGTAGTTAGAACCCTACTCTATCTATGTCTTCATGGCCGATCCACTTGTTACATTGTTTGTTAGCAATTCGCAAGCAATCCTGAAAAAAGATTAATAATTTTATCAGGAGATGGCACTTTTGAATTTTGTTTTCATATTATGAAAATTTACTTCAGTGAAATTAGTAGTCGTTTTCTGAAAATTGCTTTTCTTTTTAATTTTATAATATTTCCTTTTACATCTAAAAAATACAAAAAATGCACTTTGTTAATTTTTTGCATTTTTAAGCTCAATTTCTTTCTTTCTTTTCCTTTTTTTTTTTTTTTTTAAATCTATTTATAGAAAACGAGTACTAATTTTACGGATGCGAATTTTCTGAATGTAAAAACGGAATTCAAAATTGTACATTAGGTGATGATTAGTTCTGGCAACGAATTTTCTTATAGAATAATATGGGCTTTGGCTGCCGGCGAAGATAGGCTGTTTAGGCTCTTAAACACCTGACTGCCTTTAAAGAAGTTAAAACTGAAATATTGTTTTCATTGTGCAGTTGTGAATGTGTTAAACTGACATTTGTTTCGCCTTTAGATTGTATTTATATATATATATATATATATATATATATATATGCACATATAATTAATATAAATATACATTTTAAATAAACCTTTTGATAAAATATATAACATTCATATTTAAATATAAGCAAAAAAATCTATAATTATATAATTTTGAATTATAAGTGTTTTAAGAAAAAATCATCAGATCAGTAAGCAGTTGCACAGCTAAAAGATTAAAAATTCAGTCACGCGTCTGTGTACAACGCGCTTGAAATTTATTGCACAAAATGTTAGTGATTTTTTTACCCCTACATTGCAGTGTATTCTATCATGATTTAGTTACAGTGTGCATTTAAAAAATCATATTTACTATGACTGAAATTTCGATCATAAAAAATATTTATTTATTTCATTAGCACCAGGGTATTATGATGTGGAAAAATCAGAAAAAATCATCCATCAGTCATCAGGAGCAATCACATTTGGCATAAAATACAAAGAACAAAAACCTGAAGATATTCCTGGTAAAGTAATTTGATCTAAATCTTGAAATAAATATTATATATCTGTTTTTATTCGAAGGAAAATTTTTACCATTTAAAGTATTATAATGCAACTCTAGAAATACTAATGTACTTTTATTCTCTTTGCACAGCTCCTGGAGCGTATGACGTAGAGAAAGCAGATAAAAAAATTCACGAATCTTCACCTGCTTATTCACTTGGTTTTAAGCATAAAGAACCTAAACCAGAAGATATTCCAGGTAATAACATTAGGAAGAATTTACAGAGTGTTTATTATTATGAGCTTCCACACAACAGATAAACGGGCGAGCTGTTTATGACTAAATATGGTATGTGAACGATTCATAATATGCGCCCAGGAAATGAAAAAGGAAAATTAGTTCAAAAAATGTCAACCAAGGGGAGCTTTGTGTGAGAAAAGGGCAAACTTATCAAATGAAACAATCTACATAGAATATAAAACGCTCAATACGTATGATCAGTTTCGTAAAAATCATTTTCTCTATCATATTTTCCCTTTTTTTTTTTTTTTTTTTTTTTTTCTTTCATACAAAACGCCTCTTAGTGGACATTTTTCAACCATTTGCTTTAAAATTCTTTGACCGCATTTCATGAATATACTGTATACCAAATTTGGTATCAATCCGCTCTCCTGTTTTAGTTGCTGCATACTTTTTTTTTTTTTATAAATCAAACTGACTGCTTTCTCTACAAACTGTTCTGAATGAAAATAATAAAATATGCTTTTAAGACGTTGAATATTCATGTCCTCAAAAAGAAAAATATATATATATATATATATATATATATATATATATATCTTACAACATTTTGCACGCGAATCTCACCAAGACGAATTTTTAAACATCACTCTATATGTATTTTAACTACAAGTAATCTTTACTTGATGTCATAGAAGGAGGCGATGTCAGTCTGGTGATTATAAATTTCCTATATTATATTTATTAAAATGTAAAGGGTGCGTTGACTTTCAATTATTCATTTGCAAGAGACAAGGAGAAGTAATATTTGTGTTTAAACCCAATCCGAAATTTCATAAAGTCTCAAAACTTTTCAATTATAGTTCAGTTTTAAGATAATTTTATGCAAAGAAAGTTTCAGCTGCAAATACTAAAACTGCAGTTCAGACGTAGTAAATAATATTATTTTTCTATAGTTTCTAGTAATATGTAGTTCCTAGTAATAATGTCTGTCTTCTTGTCTAATAGTTCCTAGATCTAACATATTCTGTAGTAAAATTTTACAACCTCGGACAAATTCATAAATAGTTACTTATAATTAATATGCAGTTACTTGATTTTTTTTGTTCCTCTTTTGTTGAAAGTATTTTTTTTTTTTTTTTTTTTTTTTTTTTTTATGTTTCAGACTCGTGTTAATAGTGGCAGGGATTCGAAAAATTTCAAAAAGTTTTCATGAGATACTTTACTTATTCGTATTTTAATAATTGAATAAAATGATTTTAAACGGCTGTAATGTCTTTATTGGAATAAGGGCAAATTGTAATCACATATAACAAAGTGTTCCGTTTTTTGTAGTCAATGTAAACAGAATTATAATAATAATCTATTTAAAAAAGCTTTTACAACCCAAATTCTTAATGTATCGTATCACACAAATCTTTTCGAAGTTAGAATAAAATTTAATTTGAAAAAAAAAAAAAAAAAAAAGGTAACTTTTTTGTTTATTAACCAAAAAAAAAAAAAAAAAAAAAAAAAAAAAAAAAAAAGATGAAATTTGAAATGCAAGTTGGTCTTGTGGGGTACAGGCATCATATCATATTTTTGTGTTCGTGAGAGAAAATTAAAAAAAAAAAAAAATTTAAACTGCAATTTTTAATCCCACTTCAAAAACATGTGACTTAATGTAAAGCAAATTTTTTTTATTTCTCCTAACGGTTTCCATAAAATCTTCTGCTGTTGTCACCTAAAATTCATTACTTTAGTTAATTAAAAAAAATCTAATTATCCGATCGATAAGCTGTTTAATCCGTCGGATTCACAAAAACTTTCCTTTCCTTTGGTACCTTATTTGTAACGATACGACTGGTATTTCTAATTTATTTTCTAATTTTTCTAATTTATTTTCCTCATTTAAAATAAATGTACGTTTCTTTTTTTTTTTTTTTTTTCTGTCGAAAAACAAATGGCAACAATTAAATTATGTTGAGATTCAGAAACATGCCGTAGTGAATGACAGTAAGTACATAAGAATTTGGGGGAAAATGTAGATTAAATCAATACCTGAGTTGTCAAGCAGTTTTTATCCAAATATCAGCATAAAGCAATAAATAAATGGTATATCTTTACTTGATACATATTAGCCATTTTTACAATTTAAAAAAATATAAATTAACATTTCTACATTGTGTAATTAGGCCATATAGTATATTTCATTAATGGGAGAAACTTTGTTGACATTGTTTTATTTTTTAAAACAAAGAAATATGAAATTCTTGCTCAATCAATTTTCAATGTGGTGTTTAGAGTGCTACTTTGATGTATTCACAATTGATATGCAAAAACTGAATGTAAAAACTTTTATATGGCTATCTAATAAAACACAAAGAAATTTGATTGTCTTTGCAGAAATGTAATTTTACGCATATTAAAAAATTAAGAAAATATCTTATATATATATATATATATATATATATATATATAATATTTCAATTATTTCTAATTCTTTTTGGTTTTGCTGCATCGATCGGGGTGTGAAACGATATTAATTGCTATGATTAGCAATATCGTTGTACGAAATCGTTGCGGCTCTTTAAGCTTTATGAAGCATGCACCCCTTGATAAGTATGTTTCTACGTTTAAGCATTTACATCCAAATATTTCTGTGATTTATTATTTATTAATCGTTTTCACTCTCATAAGCTTAATGGTTATTTTTATTATCATTCTGGTAGGCGTAAGTATTTTAAGTTACTATCCTAACTCATTGGTTCTTAATCTACATTGCAACTTTTTGTGTAATTCTTTCCTCTGTGTTAAATTCAGTTCTATATTTTAGTGTGCTGTTATTGTCTTAGTTCTATTAATAGCTGAATTTTATGATTTAATCTTATTACGATATCTATTATTTATATATATATATATATATATATATATATATATATATATATATTTTTTTTTTACTCTTTAGCTCCTGGATCCTATGACGTGGAAAGATCAGAAAAAATTATCCATCAGTCTTCGGGTGCAATAACTTTCGGCATAAAATACAAAGAACAGAAACCCGACGATATTCCTGGTAAAATATTTAATATAGAATTCCAAATCAATATTACAGGGTTAGCCACAAATTCTCTGACATGTGTGGAATTTTAATACAAAATCCCCTAATTGACGTATGAGAGTGCGGTTTGTATTACAATGCTTCTTACGATGAAAAGTTTTGTTTAAAAAAATAAAAAGTTAGTTCCAAATTTTGTCCCTAGATGGCGTTACGCAATTAGAGATCCTATATGAGAAATGGCCTTCATAACTCGAACCATATTCCCACAGTAATCCGATTGAATCCACGTGTTCGTTAGCCTTAATTGTGAAAGATACTGGATATGTGTTATTGTCCTTTGAATAACAATGTCAGCTACAAGAGAAGTGTACATTTTTTCTTTGCATACTTCCACAAGAAAACAAGAAAAGTTAAGACTGGAGGTCGAGGTGGTCATAGCAAAACTATAAAAAATGCTATATAAATTCAATTTAGTGATCATTAGATCAATTCAAGGGTAAGTTTTGGATCTTTTTTTTTTTTTTTCTTCAGCCAAACTTTTTACTGTAAGAAGCATTATAGTGAATACCACACTCTCATACATCACTGACTTCATTTTATATTAAAGTATGTAATATGTCAAGGCCTTTTGGCCAATCCTGTATATTTTTGTCTAATTTAAATAATTCAACCAATTTTTTTTTTTTTTAATTTTTATTTAAAAGTAAGTATTAATCTCTTGATATATTTCTCAGCTCCTGGAACATATGATGTAGAAAAGGCTGATAAAAAGATTCATGAATCCTCACCGGCATATTCCCTTGGAGTCAAACACAAGGAGTCAAAACCTGAAGATGTACCAGGTAAATAAGTATTTTGAACACTTATCTCGAAATTTAACAAAACACTCTTAAAAGTAAAGTTCAAGTTTCATTAAAAAAGAAAAAGAAAAAGGTGCTATTTTAAGGTAATTTAGCTGAAACCAATATTTTAAGAAATTTGGTTATAAATTTCACCAATTTAGTAGTGTTTACTTCTAAACTGACACCCTTCAAATGGTAAAACACTAAATTTCTTAAAATATTGGTTGCGGTTAAAATGGCTTAATTTGGCAACAATTTTTTGCTTGTGTTTGTTTCTGTTTGAAACACCAAACTCTGTTTTTAATAGTAAATATTTAACAATAATTATTGTTTAATCAAACAGCTACTCATCAGAATATATATATACCACAGATTAAAATCAAATATTAATTTATATATTTTCTTTTCTTTCAATCTTTTTATTTGTTTATTTACGTTATAGTAAATTTCAATTATTATAATAGTTCAAAAGTAGTTTTTGAAAATAGTGGTGATAAATGTTCTGAAAAACATCGATAGAGTGTCAGCAGCTATGAAATTTGATAATAACAATAAGAGTAGAATTTTTTATTTTATTTATTTTATTTTATTTTTAATTTAGTCGCAATTATTGAAAATTGAGCTATATATGTATCTTTCTGGCCATTTAGTAATTTGGATAAGAAACTGATTTCTTCAAATTGGTCAAATTGTTATTAGCATAAATTTAACTGTTAAAAAATTAAATCGTAGTTTTAGTAAAAGAAATTTCATATAAAGAGGCAGAAAAATCTGAATAATATCTTCATGCCATCATAAAAAATAAAAAAAAAGTTCATTTATCAATTAATCATAAGCATGTTATGTATACGAATCTACTGCAGAAAACTAATAAATAACAACTAATAAATAAATAAGAAAACTAATAAATAATTTACTACTGACCATACAAAATAATTATAGTAAAATTATCTCTAACCAAAAAAAGTTAACATAGATAACTTTTTTTTTTGGCAGCTCCCGGTTACTATGACGTTGAAAAATCAGAGAAAATAATTCATCAATCTTCTGGAGCAATCACTTTCGGCATAAAATATAAGGACCAAAAACCTGAAGATATACCAGGTTAGTATTTTTAAATTAAAAATATTTTATGTTAAAATCAAATCGATGATATTAAATGCATTCTTTTGTTTAAAATATTGCTTGCTTTCATGTAATTGACATTCAAAATCATGCACCACATTATTTATCTGTTAGCTCCTGGTGCGTACGACGTAGAGAAGGCAGACAAAAAAGTTCATGAATCTTCCCCAGCCTATTCACTGGGCATAAAACCTAAAGAACGTAAACTTGAAGACATCCCAGGTAATTTTTTAAGTTATCGTTAAAATAATAATAATAATATTATTATTATTATTATTAACTATAGATATTTTAGATCTTTATTTCCATGCGTACCTGACACGATATTGATATAAAAATAATTAACATTTTAAATTGAATTACAAGGCATGCCCAGAAAGTAAATTCTGTTTGACAGGTACAAAAAAATAAGTACATATTTAGAAAAAAATGTACAAAAATCTTTAAAGGTTAGACAATTTTTTACATAAATTCCACCATTCGGTACGCGCTTTTAATAGCGCAGAACAATCGTTTGTATTCTGCATTTATAGAAAGGTGCCACAAGTGATGTCAACTTAGATCTTCACCTGTCAACATCTTCTTCTTCGTATTAAATAGTAAGAGAAAATTTTGGGACCAGCAAAAAATTTCAAGACAGTAGGCACTTGTATAGAGGCAGATTTTTACTGAATGTCAGTTTCAAACATAAATTAATAGTGAATGAAAAATAATAATTCTAACAAATAAGAAGTAACTACAAAATTATAATTTCAAGAATTTAATACTGAATATATATGCATATATATCTTGAATTTTATGGATATTTATTTAAATTAAATACACCTTTCTTTCTCATTTTAATAATAATAATAATAATAATAATAATATTATTATTAATAATAACTATAGATATTTTAGATCTTTATTTTCATGCGTACCTGACACGATATTGATATAAAAATAATTAACATTTTAAATTGAATTACAAGGCATGCCCAGAAAGTAAATTCTGTTTGACAGGTACAAAAAAATAAGTACATATTTAGAAAAAAATGTACAAAAATCTTTAAAGGTTAGACAATTTTTTACATAAATTCCACCATTCGGTACGCGCTTTTAATAGCGCAGAACAATCGTTTGTATTCTGCATTTATAGAAAGGTGCCACAAGTGATGTCAACTTAGATCTTCACCTGTCAACATCTTCTTCTTCGTATTAAATAGTAAGAGAAAATTTTGGGACCAGCAAAAAATTTCAAGACAGTAGGCACTTGTATAGAGGCAGATTTTTACTGAATGTCAGTTTCAAACATAAATTAATAGTGAATGAAAAATAATAATTCTAACAAATAAGAAGTAACTACAAAATTATAATTTCAAGAATTTAATACTGAATATATATGCATATATATCTTGAATTTCTTGGATATTTATTTAAATTAAATACACCTTTCTTTCTCATTTTAATAATAATAATAATAATAAAAATAAAAATAATAAAATGCATAAAAATAAAATAGTTAGCAGCTTTTATGAGACGTTAATGAAAAAAAAAAAAAAAAAAATGTTGCAGGAACGTGGAAAAATACACCCAATCATTTTGAGTTGTAGGATACGTCAATCTGCCCACTGAAGTAATGAAATATATTTTTGTATTTCGAATTTAAAAAATTAATAATACTAATTTTGTACATAATACTAATACTAATAATTTTGTACAATAATACTAATTTTGTTACAAAGTTATGACGAGTATTATCTCAAAAATAACTTCTGAAATCATACTTATAAACTTTATCGTAGTCGTCTAAAAGAAAGAAACTTGAACTGACGAACCCGAATCAAGACTAAAATTTACGTTACAATCGCAGTTTAAGACTTGGAGGATTGACGGAAAAGATATTACATATCTGAAAAAAAACGAAGCCAAAATCGTAATCGCAAAAGCTATTTAACAACACAGTTATATAAAATATTCTGCATTGTTACTGTGAAATTATGTAAAACTCCGTCAAAAATGATGGAATGTGAACGTTAAATCTTCAAAACAATGTTTAGATCATGAAGATCACCACGTGATCCTTTAAATGCGTTTTCAATTTTTGTTTATAGATGGCAGCATCAAATGTGTTTCGGTATTTTATAATTTTCGTTCTGAGATTAAAAAAATTCTACCCGATCAATAAATATGAATGTCAATAAAAAAACTGCTGTTTGACATAAAATATGGGCCTTAATTTTCTTTTTAAATTGAAGTTCGTAGCAAAAAGCATAAGTTTCTATCAAAATATCTACATTTTCTGGTAACATTTAACCATGGGAATTGTACTTTGAAAAATATTTTTCTGACTAAAGGAAAACAACATGAATAATTTCCATTGTAAAAAGGTAAAACAATTATTCAAAAACAATGAAAACCGGCTACAAAGAGAAACAATAACATTATTTGAATCACTGATATGAACCTATTCATATGAATGATTCATATAAATAATGAGGAATGCTCATGAAATTCAATGAAGATAAATCATTAAAATTACTAACATTAGTTTAATTCGTAGAAAATACTTCCATATGTATTATGTATTCCTATGTAGGTATTTTCGTATATATGTCGTAAACTTACTTCATTATAAATGTAAGCAAACAATGAAGCTTGATAAAAATATTTAAAGGCTTTAAAATTCTTTTACAAATATTTTAAGAGTTGTTTTAATGAAACGCTCAAAGAGTCGTTCCTTTGGAATAAAAGAGTCGCCCATTTGGAATTTGTATTTTCTGAATGGTAACAGTTTTTGGTTGTTTTTATCTGTTATTGCGTTGTTTATAATAGCCGATGATCCGTTATATTTAATTTAGAGCTTTAAACATTACAACTGTATAGTTTTAGAAAGTTTTAGAGAAAAATAAGAATAGATGTGATAAAAAACAGATGTGTATATTTCCTTAAGTTGAACAAACGGCATGGGAGTACTTAGGCCTAAATATGGCCGCGATAAGTCTAATTTTCCGTCGCCTACCCAGGTAGCACAATAATATCCACAAATGTCCTACCAACATTGGCCGATATTTTGAATGTCGCTGAATGTCAAACGTCAAACTTACGATATTTATGGATATTGACAGACATAATTTAAAATCCATATTATAAAAAAACATTAAAAGAATTATATTCATTAATTACAAAAATCATGATCCGAAAATAATATTTTGAAAATTAATTTTAATAAATTAATATTTTTTTAAGAAATATAATTTTCTAAGGCTTTATTTTTGACGTTTGTTAATATTAGACAATATCGTAAAAATGATACTATTTTAACAACAATCTGTGATATCTGTCGATATTTGACAAGCAATATCATTTTCAGGATATTGGAAGACATCTACCTATATTGTGAAAAGAATCAATGTGGCTTTTGAGCATGCGTAGCGTCTGAAATGTCAAAAAGCGATATTTATTAATGTCAGGAAATATTGTCAATATTCCCAGATATCAGAAAAAACTATCTGTAAATATTTTTTAGAGAGGGTTCATTTTATATTCCCCAATATCATATTTTTATATTGGCCAATATCTTTGTGCTACCTGGGTAGGGCAATGGCTTTTCACGAAGATGAGTACGAACCTGTATCGTCACCTCACCTGCAAATTATATAAATAGATTGATCATTCGAGACGAAAGCCATTATAACTATAGGTCTAAAAGCTGTCCAATAAATGTCAAATAACACAGAACTTTTGGTCGACTCAGTATGGTTCCTGTAGCATCGGCTGCTATCGCGGGAGCTATCTTGAGTAGACAATAATTAACCCCATGTACAGTATGATTATAATTAAAGTTAAGATTTCAAAACGCTTTAATTTTGAAACTACTCATCAGAGCGATTTGATATTTTACCAGAGCAATCGCGAGTCAATGAAATTTTGTTTGGCAAAAGAAAAAAGAAAAATAGTTCCAAAATGTACCGTTAATTATCCGTAAAGTATTTGTTTCATGAAGCTCCTCTTTTTCTCTTTTCACTACGACTGTTTCCCCTGTAAACACGTATTCTTGTCTTTTTGCTAAAAAAAATTGTGGTAAACCCTTGAAGTCTATCGTTTCCTGCTATTCCATAGTGTTGCTAACAACATTCCTGTGTTTAATGAGTCCATTTAGGCGTTTCCCTTGACATTACCCTGACAGCGCCACCTATAGGAACATGTTGGAACTACTTTTTTTCCTCCCCCAAACAAAATTTCATTGCCTCACGATTGATCTGGTAAAATATCAAATCTCTCCGATGGGTAGTTTTAAAATTATAGCGTTTTGAAATCGTAACTTTAATTATAATCACCCTGTATACATTACATGCTGAAGCGCCGTATGCCAACTCCTCTTATTCTCCAAGGTTTAAGGTCACATCAGTTCAATATCATTCAGTATCTAACCTATTTTGTCTAGTGAAGTTTTAGGTGCAGTTTTATCCATATACCAGTTATCAATATTTTTCACATTATTAAATTTTTCCAAATTAGCATTTCTTATGACATCAAGAATTGGGCGTGCCAACCCCCTTTAGAAATATGAGATGTAACATAAGAGAGATAACTAAATAAATAACTATAAATAACTAAGCCCTATAATGTGGTTTTTTTAAAAGCTTTATCGTGTTTTCTTCAGTATTTTGTATTCGATATTTCTTTTTCATAGCTCCTGGGTCTTATGACGTCGAAAAATCTGAAAAGATTATTCACCAGTCGTCTGGAGCAGTCACGTTTGGAATAAAGTATAAAGAACAAAAGCCAGATGATATCCCAGGTATTATATGACTTTCTTCAACCTTATACTAAATTTAACCATATAAAAGTGAAAACTGCACTTTTTATGATGTACTATCTCTAATTTTAATTAAAAAAATTCTGTAGGTTGATTGTTCAATCATTGAAGTACTTTTCTGTGAACGCAGAGTTTTCATAAAAGTCTTTTTTAAAGGAAGACTTAAAAATTATGAAACTTTTATAGGCTAACTAAAAAGTACTTTTTTTTAACAACACAAAACTTCTTTATAGTTAAAGCAATATTCAGAAAAATAAAATAAATAAAATCTTTTTGTAAAAAAATAGAACCGACTCCAAAAAGCAACTACTATTCAAACAACTAAAAAAAAAAAAAAATTAGATATGAAATGAAACTGTAAATTGCGCCTAAAAGTATAAAATAATTTCCTTCGCCAAACAACCTATAATACTACAAGTAATCATAACTTTTGAAGTCGGCGCAAAATTAAATAAAATTTAATTACTTTTTAAAGGTTTGTTTTTAGATCGGTAGCAACAAATGCTGTTGTCTCGACTCGAATGATCCATTTTCATGTTTAGTTTATTATTTTATCACTGTATACAATTGGTCCATTAGTACCCTCTACATAAAACAGTGAACATTCTTCACAATGCGGTATTTATGTTTCTTCGAAGTTAGAGTTTTTTTTGCAAATTTGGTATAACTTTGATAACTATCATCCTTGGTGGCTTTTTGATTTGGCGATCGAAACGTAATGCAAAAATATACACGCAAGATGTATATTTTCATAATATATACTGTACGAAGTATTGTTTCATATTCTTGATTACTCTCTTAATATACCTTATCAGAATAATCATGATATCCCAAAGAAATTAAATATGTTTGCCAGATAATTTTGCGATTTCTCTTTCACCAAGGATGTCAGATACCAGCATCTTTGCCAACTTTTGCTGCTTACGAAATCTTATTTGTTTTCTTGAATCAAAGTAGTTTTCGGCTGCGTTTTCCAGGTGAGAATGTGAGATGTGTATTTTGAATAGGATTTGTTTTTTTATTAAAGAAAGGTGTCAATTTTTATTTAATTTTGCGCCGACTTCAAAAGTTATGATTACTTGTAGTATTATAGGTTGTTTGGCGAAGGAAATTATTTTATACTTTTAGGCGCAATTTACAGTTTCATTTCATATCTAATTTTTTTTTTTTTTTAGTTGTTTGAATAGTAGTTGCTTTTTGGAGTCGGTTCTATTTTTTTACAAAAAGATTTTATTTTTCTCTTTTCAGTGAAAACTTATTCATATAGCAGAGCATCAAATGACATTCGACGGCAGTTTCACAAATCCCAACTTCCAAGAAAAGTGACATAACTCAAAAAATGGTTTATGCCACTGAAAAATATTGAAATGCTCACAATGTGAACAAAATTGTTACATCACCATCTAGAAAGGTATCCACTCGAGAGACAGCTGTTTCAGTTTTCTTCTAGTCAAGTTATTTTTCAATTGATTTTTCTCAAATGTTACAATTTTAAGTTGTGTCACTTTTCTTGCTTTTTTCGGATATGAGCTAAAAACTATCTATTGAATGAACATAAGTTAAAAAGTATTTAGAAATGTAAAGAACGGATACGCTGTATTCGTAACCAAAAATTCTGTTAGGCATATATATTGAACTTAACAGTGAATACATGTCACCAGCTGCGCTGGAAATTGCGCAGCGTAAAACTCAAACAAAGAGCAAAATATGCATTGCAGCTGACGGACAGAAGTTTCAACATCGATACTTACATACTGCTTTTACCAGTGTAGCTACATGCGTTCAGCAGTTAGAGTGAGAACAGACTTTTGTGGGTATCCTGTAATTTGTATATATCTTAATGAAATCATAATGAAACCTATTTCAGGTCAAGATCATTACGACAACAAAAAAAGTATTAAAACTAAATCATCTCTTACGAAGTTATAAGCTAACACATTTCAACAACAACAACAATGAGAAACATGGTTTGTATTGAGGACCTCTTCCTTAAAGAAGTCGGTTTAAAACGTCTATGTGTTAATCGATGTGACCGCATAGAATAACCATACTTTGAATTTTACATAGCATAAATGTCACCCGCTACGCTACAACATATGCATTGTCGTTCAAGTGTGCACAAAATAGGAATTTGTGAACCAACAAAGGTACGTTTTAAGCATTCTGTTTTTAGCATTAATGTCTAAACTATCTTTTCGTACTAAATAGATGATGCTCTGCAATTTTATAATTAACTTTTTCCCCCTGTCTTGAACCGTTTTCGAGACAGGAACGCTAACTCCACAGTTTTCCATCAGGTGGCGCTATAGGCGGTTGAATCGCGTAGCACATGTCCACTTTACTATACCTACGCACCACTTTTATGACTATAGCTGCAGCTATTCAACAGTTAAAAGAGTTGGGATTGACTTTTTGGGGCACCCTGTATTTTCTTTTGATCGTAAAGATCTTACAATGGGACCTATTTCAGGCCAAGACCTTTACAATAAAACAAAAAGTATCAAAATTGGATCATCCGTTCAGAAGTTATGAACTAACAAACAAAAATAAAAACAAAAACAAAAAAACCTACGCTTTGAATTGAGAACCTCCTACTTTTTAAAGTCGGTTAATTAAAGCGTCTCTTACGAAGTTATAAGCTTACAAACACCAACAACAACACATAGCTCAAATTAAGAAAACCCTCCTTTCTGAAGTTGGTTGAAAACGACTTTGCGCTAATCGATGTGACCGCTTACAGTAACAGTACTTTGAACCACAGAGTATAAGTGTCATCCGCTAAACTGCAAAGTGTGCATGATCTACAGCTTCGTAATTAACTTTTCTCCCATCTTGAACCGTTTTTGAGATAGGAGCGCTAATTCCGCAGTTTTTCACCAGATGGCGTTTTATTTTCTTTAGATTATAATGATATTACAATGGGGCCTACTTTAGACGAAAATTATTACAACAAAACAAAAAGTATCAAGTAACCATATAAGCTACGCTATAACGTGTGCAATGCAGCTCAAGTGTGCATAGTGTAAGAAATTGCGAACAAAAAAATGCACGTTTTTATCATTGCAGTTTTAGCATTAATGTCTAAACTATCATTTCGTACTAAATCGATGATGCTCTGCAATTTTATAATTCACATTTCCACCTGTCTTGAACCGTTTCCGAGATATGAACGCTAGTATGAATGTCAAAACTATCTTTTTGTACTAAATCGATGATACTCTTCAACTTCGTAATTCACTTTATTCTCTAGAACCGTTTTCGAGATAGGAACACTAACTCCGCTATTTTCCACCAGGTGGCGCTGCAAGCGCCTTGTACTGCATGGTCATTTATCTATACTTACATACCATTTTTATCACTATAGCTGCAGCCGTTTAGCATTTAAAAGAGTTGGGACTGATTTTTTTGGGCACCCTGTATTTTCTTTCGATCGTAAAGATATTACAATGGGACCTATTTCAGACCAAGACCTTTTCAACAAAACAAAAAGTATCAAAATCGGAGCATCCGTTCAGAAGCTATGAGCTAACAAACATAAAAAAAACATACGGTTTGAATTGAGAACCTTCCTTCTTTTTTGAAGTCGGTTAAAAATATTTTAATAAAGAAAAGAAGGACGTCATACTTTCAAAAAATAAGAAAAATTTACTCATAAATAAAATAAAATAAAAGCTAATTACATACAAATAGTTGATCCAAGGGCACAAAGTAGTATGCATATAGAGATAATTCCAAATATCAGTGTAAACTATTTAGAATTGAGGGGAAATTTACCAGAAAGTTTCATTATTTTTTTTTTAATTTAGTGCATTAAATGGAAAGAATTTAGCGACGGCAGATTGAAAAGAAATGATTCTACAGGCCTACAAAAATGAAGTTGACAAATTTTGATTTCATGATTTCAGCTGATCTTTACGTTTTTTGATGTGCTGAAACCGAAAATGTAGTCCATTTTTCTCTATCACGTATAGATTTTTGCCAATACAGGGTGTTTACCGACACAATTTCTTACATATACCATCATAACAATAGGTTGGTTGGTATGGTTTTAGAGCAGTAGTGCTTCACAATTACAGCAATAGGTATCTATGTTTAATTAATCATAGAAACATACTATAAAACTTACCATATAATCATATTGGTAGAAGAGTAATGGAAGAAATTGTATAGGTAGGCACTCTGTATTTACAAAAATCAGTATGTGATAGAGACAAACTGGCTTCAGTTTCGGTTTCAGCACACCAAAAAAAAAAAAAAAAAAAAAAAACATTAAGACCAGCCAAATTTATAAAATCAAAATGTCGACCTGTGTTTCTTCTCTATTTTTAGCGAACGTCTTGATATGTTTCCTCCATTACCCGTACTTGAGAGATACAACGTAAAATTCAGGAACTCAGTAAATGAACTTCTGTACAGGAATAATAAAGTTATATACTCAAATCTACTGTTTATATATAATATTTATTAAAGAGCTGCTGTTTTTTTTTTTTTCTTTCTTCCGAACATATACTGCGTAAGAAAGTATTGTAATCATGAACAAATTCGATTATAGTATTAGGACTTTGGTGTATCTATACATTTTAAGAGTTCCTGAATTCATTTTTGCTATTTTTACGATTATATGTGCATGTGTATATGAGTGTAAATGTTTATATATGTGTATATCTATAAGAGAGAACACGACAGCGTCTTTTATTATATTGAATTATACTAAAAATTGTAAGTTTGTTTTAGATCACTATCGTATCACTACTGGTATAGATTTTCATGAGTGTGGCAGTTGTTGTTCTTTTTCACGGATACAAAGAGAAAAAAAATTCATTACAACATGTAGGCTCAAATTATATTAGTATTTGAAATACACTAGCTTCAAAATTTTGCGTTGGGCAAGGATAAAATTAAGTATAAGTGTCATAGGCCATCTTTGAAAGAGCTCTATAGATTTTTGTGAATTTAGAAATTGTAATTATTTTAATGGAATATAAAGTAAAAATCTTAGACATTACGGTAAGTGGACTCAAATTACTAGAATTTACGTTTAGTAATGTTAATTTTTTTAAATTAAAAAAAAAAAAAAAAAAAAAAAAAACTGATATATGTTTGTTGTTGCGTGTATAACATTTATATATATTCTTTATTTCAAAAGAACGCACAAAAGAATTTGGATACATTATGGTTCATTGTACAACACAAAACTATAAGAGAAATACTGCCACATCTTATTATAATTTTCCTTTTCTTTTATGTGCTGATTTATTTTCTAGTTTAAACGCCTGTTAAATGTTAACTGTTTGGAAAGTTGAGTGGAGTCGCTTCGGATTCTTTTCATTATTTAATATTTTATTCTACCACTTCCACTAAACAATTTTAGTATACTTTTCTTTAATGGAATAAATTTTAACTCTACATTTTCCCCCCCTTCATATTTTCAGCTCCTGGGTTTTATGATGTAGAAAAATCAGAGAAAATTATTCAGCAGTCATCTGGAGCAATCACATTTGGCATAAAATATAAAGAACAAAAACCTGAAGATATTCCAGGTAGTTACAAATTGCTTTAACCATTTCTTTGCTTTTCTTTTGAGGGGAGTAATATAAATAACATCATGCTTATATTATATATGTAGAATTTTTATGAAATTTCGTTTTAATAAAATAATAAATATCGTAGTTTCCTTGTACATCAAATAAAAACTGTTTAACAATACGCTTCATTCTATTAATTGCAGCTCCTGGTGCATATGATATAGAAAAAGCAGATAAGAAAGTGCACGAATCATCGCCAGCCTATACATTAGGAGTCAAATATAAAGAAACGAAACACGAAGACATCCCTGGTAAATGACATTTAAAACTTTAATTACGAAATTAATTAATGTTGAATATTGGGTGTAATATTTAAAATCACTTATAAATTGAAAGATTTAAATATTTTAATTCAATTCTTGATTCTAAGGTAGGTCATATAAAAGTACGTTTTTTTAAGAAAAACAAGGTCTTTAGATTTTTTTTTTAACAATTGTTTCAGAAAATAGCGTTTTTTAAACGTCTATAAATAAAACGTTCAAACAACGTTTAAATTTTAAGTGTTATATTTAAAATGTGATTTAAACCACGTTTGGCCAATAAAACATTAAACAGCTTTTCTATTGACGTTTGTGTAAAACAATATTTTGTTTAAAAAAAAAAAAAAAAAAAAAAAAAAATGGATTTTGCGTATTCCTGTCACGCATTTTATGTGTGTATGTCATAGATAGAGTAATAAGACACAGATTGATCGGCGAGAGAGTAAAAGTGATACTTTTTTTTTTTTTTTTCGGGAAAAGTCACTCTAATGGCTGCCTTTCCCCGAGTAAATCACACACAGGAATATACACGGATAATTTAGTAAATAAAATTTATGAATAATTTATTTACTAAAGGTGAATTAAAAACTCCAGATACAGTTTCAAATTCATTTTTCTTTTTAATCTTTTTTTCAATACTCTCTAATAGCTGATTTTAGAACTTTTTTTTGGCATCAAAATTTTTTTTGCTCGATAACATGGGGATGATAGATCTATATATATTACTATATCTATGGTGTATGTATGCATGTATGCCAGTGGCACTTATCGAATCGATTGCTGTGGACAAAATTTACTTGATATAATCGCAGATATGTAAAATCACTTTGTTAAATAATGTAACATTTTAGAGAAACGCAAAAAGGCGGAATTTATTGTTCGAAATAGGAAAATTCTCCGATGACAATTTGCTAAGACTCGAATAATATATAGCAAAAAAAAAAAAAAAATCTAGTGTAGCACTTACCTCGCGCTACTTTCTCTTTGAGAAAGAATTTTATTTTATATCTACTTCTTTAAACAGTTTTTTTTTTGTGTACCTCTTTTGAATATCAGGATGCTTTTAACGTGTATTTTAAATTACTGAATAATTTTTTTAATGTGGATATTGTAATTTGATTCAAACATATATAATTATAAAATTCTCTTTTAGTGTTAAGGCAATTCTTATCTGTATGTTTTCAATAAAAACAATAAAATTTTATCAGCATGAATTCCTGTACTATTAATTCCTACAAAAATGCATTATTAATAATATTAAAATGTTTATACTTTTATAAATCTCTGTATTTTCATTAATGAATAATAAATAAATAAATAGATATTATCTGTATGCATGCAATTGGCTATCTGCTTATTTTGAATTATTTATATTCAAAAATATTTTTTCTTTCCACGAAAATTTTTGCACACATTATTCAGCATTTTCCAATTTCATATAGCTAATTACAAAACTAGTTTATAAAATATCAAACTAAAAACTATTTCATGCTGAAATTTTTTTTTTTTTTGAACTTCTTTTCAGCTCCTGGTTCATATGATATTGAAAAATCAGAAAAGATCATCCACCAATCATCAGGTGCAATCACATTTGGAATAAAATATAAAGAACATCAGCCTGATGATATTCCAGGTAAGTTTACACGTTTACAGATACAATGTACATAGCAGGTAAATTTATACTGAACTATTCTATTTTAAGAGCATGCAATATCTATCTACGTCGACAGACAAATCCCATATTATTCTATGTGGAAATCTGTTTATATAATTATTTATTGCTTTTTTTTTTTTTTTTTTTCATATTTAATATCATATTTTTTAGTTTAAAAATGAGAAAAAAAAAAAAAAAAAAACTAATGCATTTTTGACATATTTTAGCTGCAAAATAGAATATTAAATTTTATAATTTTTTTTTTTTTTTTTTTTGAACGAGTACAAACTTCATGGATTTTAATTTTCTGAATGTGAAAACGAAATTTTAATAAATACATTGGCTAATGGGCAAATCTGTAAACAATTTCCCCCATACAATAATATTGTCTTTGCCTATCAGTGAGAATAAATATTCTATGTTCTTAAGATAATACAGGTGGTTATATTAGTCTTAATTTTTAACAGCTCCTGGAACCTATGATGTGGAAAAAGCAGATAGAAAGGTTCATGAGTCATCACCTGCTTATTCCTTAGGTGTCAAGCGTCCAGAACATAAACTTGAAGATATTCCTGGTAATAAACTTTGATTTTCTTATTTCTGTTTCTTTAGTTTTCATTGTTATTTTTCATTATATTATAGGTATGGGAGGCGTAAATAATATTCAAGCTCTTTTCTTTTCTTTTTTTATTTATTTATTTATTTATTTATTTATTTATTTATTTATTTTTTTTTTTTTTGCGCGTTTTGTGGTTTGAAAAATACGAAAATCACAAAATTGGTATGTTGTATACGTCTATACAAATTTAATAAATGTTAATTTTCTGAATGTGAAAACAAAATTTCAGTTAAATAATTAGAAGTTTTACATACAAATTTCCCCATACAATAATATGGGCTTTGACTGTCAGTGAGAATAAATATTCTATGTTCTTAAGATAATACAGGTGGTTATATTAGTCTTAATTTTTAACAGCTCCTGGAACCTATGATGTGGAAAAAGCAGATAGAAAGGTTCATGAGTCATCACCTGCTTATTCCTTAGGTGTCAAGCGTCCAGAACATAAACTTGAAGATATTCCTGGTAATAAACTTTGATTTTCTTATTTCTGTTTCTTTAGTTTTCATTATTATTTTTCATTATATTATAGGTATGGGAGGCGTAGATAATGTCCAAGCTCTTTTCTTTTCTTTTTTTTTTTTTTTTTTTTTCATTTTTGCGCGTTTTGTGGTTTGAAAAATGCGAAAATTACAAAATTGGTATGTTGTATACGTCTATACAAATTAAATAAATGTTAATTTTCTGAATGTGAAAACAAAATTTCAGTTAAATAATTAGAAGTTTTATATACAAATTTCCCCATACAATAATATGGGCTTTGACTGTCAGTGAGAATAAATATTCTATGTTCTTAAGATAATACAGGTGGTTATATTAGTCTTAATTTTTAACAGCTCCTGGAACCTATGATGTGGAAAAAGCAGATAGAAAGGTTCATGAGTCATCACCTGCTTATTCCTTAGGTGTCAAGCGTCCAGAACATAAACTTGAAGATATTCCTGGTAATAAACTTTGATTTTCTTATTTCTGTTTCTTTAGTTTTCATTGTTATTTTTCATTATATTATAGGTATGGGAGGCGTAGATAATGTTCAAGCTCTTTTCTTTTCTTTTCTTTTCTTTTTTTTATTTATTTATTTATTTATTTATTTATTTATTTATTTATTTTTTTGCGCGTTTTGTGGTTTGAAAAATACGAAAATCACAAAATTGGTATGTTGTATACGTCTATACAAATTTAATAAATGTTAATTTTCTGAATGTGAAAACAAAATTTCAGTTAAATAATTAGAAGTTTTACATACAAATTTCCCCATACAATAACATGGGCTTTGACTGTCAGTGAGAATAAATATTCTATGTTCTTAAGATAATACAGGTGGTTATATTAGTCTTAATTTTTAACAGCTCCTGGAACCTATGATGTGGAAAAAGCAGATAGAAAGGTTCATGAGTCATCACCTGCTTATTCCTTAGGTGTCAAGCGTCCAGAACATAAACTTGAAGATATTCCTGGTAATAAACTTTGATTTTCTTATTTCTGTTTCTTTAGTTTTCATTATTCTTTTTCATTATATTATAGGTATGGGAGGCGTAGATAATGTTCAAGCTCTTTTCTTTTCTTTCTTTTTTTTTTTTTTTTTTCATTTTTGCTTGTTTTGTGGTTTGAAAAATACGAAAATCACAAAATTGGTATGTTGTATACGTCTATACAAATTTAATAAATGTTAATTTTCTGAATGTGAAAACAAAATTTCAGTTAAATAATTAGAAGTTTTATATACAAATTTCCCCATACAATAACATGGGCTTTGACTGTCAGTGAGAATAAATATTCTATGTTCTTAAGATAATACAGGTGGTTATATTAGTCTTAATTTTTAACAGCTCCTGGAACCTATGATGTGGAAAAAGCAGATAGAAAGGTTCACGAGTCATCACCTGCTTATTCCTTAGGTGTCAAGCGTCCAGAACATAAACTTGAAGATATTCCTGGTAATAAACTTTGATTTTCTTATTTCTGTTTCTTTAGTTTTCATTATTATTTTTCATTATATTATAGGTATGGGAGGCGTAGATAATGTTCAAGGTCCTTTTTTTTTTTTTTTTTTTTTTTTTTTTTTTTGCGCGTTTTGTGGTTTGAAAAATACGAAAATCACAAAATTGGTATGTTGTATACGTCTATACAAATTTAATAAATGTTAATTTTCTGAATGTGAAAACAAAATTTCAGTTAAATAATTAGAAGTTCTATATACAAATTTCCCCATAGAATAACATGGGCTTTGACTGTCAGTGAGAATAAATATTCTATGTTCTTAAGATAATACAGGTGGTTATATTAGTCTTAATTTTTAACAGCTCCTGGAACCTATGATGTGGAAAAAGCAGATAGAAAGGTTCACGAGTCATCACCTGCTTATTCCTTAGGTGTCAAGCGTCCAGAACATAAACTTGAAGATATTCCTGGTAATAAACATTGATTTTCTTATTTCTGTTTCTTTAGTTTTCATTATTATTTTTCATTATATTATAGGTATGGGAGGCGTAGATAATGTTCAAGGTCTTTTTTTTTTGTTTTTTTTTTGTTTTTTGCGCGTTTTGTGGTTTGAAAAATACGAAAATCACAAAATTGGTATGTTGTATACGTCTATACAAATTTAATAAATGTTAATTTTCTGAATGTGAAAACAAAATTTCAGTTAAATAATTAGAAGTTCTATATACAAATTTCCCCATAGAATAACATGGGCTTTGACTGTCAGTGAGAATAAATATTCTATGTTCTTAAGATAATACAGGTGGTTATATTAGTCTTAATTTTTAACAGCTCCTGGAACCTATGATGTGGAAAAAGCAGATAGAAAGGTTCACGAGTCATCACCTGCTTATTCCTTAGGTGTCAAGCGTCCAGAACATAAACTTGAAGATATTCCTGGTAATAAACTTTGATTTTCTTATTTCTGTTTCTTTAGTTTTCATTATTATTTTTCATTATATTATAGGTATGGGAGGCGTAGATAAAGTTCAAGCTTTTTTTTTTTTTTTTTTTTTTCATTTTTGTGCGTTTTGTGGTTTGAAAAATACGAAAATCACAAAATTGGTATGTTGTATACGTCTATACAAATTTAATAAATGTTAATTTTCTTAATGTGAAAACAAAATTTCAGTTAAATAATTAGATATTCTTTATACAAATTTCCCCATAGAATAACATGGGCTTTGACTGTCAGTGAGGATAAATACTCTACGCTCTTAAGATAAGTCAATTAGTCAGTTAGTATATTAGTCTGTGTATGGTTTGTCTCCAGAACAAATGATCGTAGAAATGTTTTAAAATATCACTTTTGATACTTGAAAGACTCTATAGTTTTACAACATTCTAATTTCAGAACGTCGCGTAAATTATATGAAATTTACGATTTTCTTAAAATGGGAGGATAGGGCAAATTTTCGCTTATACTTGCATTAAAAGGTAAATTTTTTTATTGTAGAGATAGCAAATTAGCTTTAAAATATCAGTTGTGATATTTTAAAGCTAGTCTGACATCTCTACTGTAAAATCTGACATCTCTACAGTTATGGCGCCGGTTTGATCATCACTGACTATAAAAATTCAACTTTGAAAACTTCGTAAGTTATATGAAATCTACAAATTTCTTAACATGGCAAAATAGGACAAAATTTGGCATAAACAGCCTTTTAAAAGATATTTTCATCGTTTGAGATCACTTTTAAAATATCATTTAGGATATTAGAAGTACCATGATTAACCGCGAAAATTCTACATCGAAAACTTTGTAAGTTATTTGAAATTTGCGATTTTATTAACGTGGAATAATAAAGCGAAATTTCACATAAACGTTCATTATGAGGAATATTTTATCATAAAAATGTCAAACCACTATTAAAATATCATTTATGATATTAACATAAACACCATTGACGATGAATTATTTAATTTAAAAATTCGTAAGTTATTCTAAATTTACAATTTTCTTAATATGACAGATTAGGGCAAACTTTCGCATAAAGAACTCCACTATGAAGAATATTTCTGTCGTAAGGATATAAGACTACTTTTACAATATCATTTGTGTTACTAGCTTGAAAATTACCGACTACAAATATTCTAATTTGAAAACTTTGTAAGTAATTCCGAATTTAAGATTTTCTTAACATGACAGAATAAAGCAATATTTCACATAAATTTACATTTTGTGTATCAATGCATTGGAAATAGTGTGGTATTATTTTTAAAAACTAAAATGCAAAACTCTCTCCAATAAAATTCATCAATAGATTAGGATAAAGTAAACGTATTGAATTTATCGGTGGGTAGCCCATTAGGTAGGGCATTTCAGTTTGCCACCGCATCGATCGATCTATCAAATTCTATTAACGTGAATGTAGTACACCCTGTTGCAGAAATTTATGAGACCAAATATATGACGGGGAACTGAGCAGATTCCATCTATATGCCAACAAGTTTATTATATTTCACTGAAGCACCATGTGACAACAGTATTGATTAAGAAATAGAAATAATTTACTTTACACAGAAAAAGAAAATATTCCACTGAATAATCTCTCATTTATTATTTTTTCTTTAGTATTATGTCAGTAAATCTTTTATTTTTGCGATTTCTGAAAAAGAAAAATATATTCTATAGAATATATTTCTCTGTTTCCGCATAGAAAAATACATTCTACCGAATTTTTTTATCCATATGGAGTAAAATATTATTTAAACTATTTAAATTACCAAAAGACCGATTAATGACGAATTAATTGCTGTTACATATATCCATATTACAAATATCACTACGATATTTATATTACAAATTAAAAAACGAATATTTAATTATCAAAACAGTATTTGATGCTTAAAAACCAGACACAATTATGACTATATGAATGCTTTAAAAAATGATAATAATAAATCTCTAATCATAAAAACAATGTTAAATCTCTGATCGTAAAAACACTATTTAGCTTATAAAAAAAAAAAAAAAAAAAAAGAAGAAAGAAAGAAAGAAAAAGAGAAAAAGAGAAAAACCCTTTTCAAGAACAAATTGTTTCCCTAAAATAAAGTTTTTGTCTATGATTTTAAAGTTTCTTTGAAAAAAAAAAAAATAATAATTTTTCAAGTTTAATTTCACTTTCACTTTTGAATCAATTAGTTAGATAAGATTGAAGTTAATATTCTGTTGTTACCAATTAAAACCAATGGAAGGGCAACATTAGGTAATATCCTACCGATTGCAGAAACACAATAGTGCCAATTCTGAAATCACCTCTACTGTCGATGATTTTCAATAATATTATATTTGAATTTGTAGAATCTATAAAAATCACGTATTCTATGTGCCAAATACTCCTTTTTAACTAATATTTTCCTTTTACGCAAATTTCTAAAATATTTTAACCATTCGATGCCTTTTACAAGAGTTCCAAATGTTTAAAATCATTTGGTTTAATTGAGTTTTAATCGTTTGGTTTTATTCAAATTATCAAATCAAATACGATTTCTTGTAATTAGTTTAAAAATACATTTGTTTTTGGAAATGCAATCTTTATCAACACCACCTTACAATAATGCCTTGGAAATAAACTTCACGTCACGGAAGGTTGACCGATTACCTCCAACCAACAGTATCCTGTAGATATTATGGCAAGTGTTGCTTGGATAAAATCGATCGATCTTCCACGACTTAAAACTTAGTTCGGAGGCATTATTATAGGAGGTGTTTTTTTTTTTATCCTGTACTCCAATCACATTGTAAAAAATTTTAATTCATCAAAATGAACTGTAATCCAAAAATATGTTTTCATTCCATGCAGCTCCTGGATCATACGATGTTGAAAAGTCGGAAAGAATCATTCATCAGTCATCTGGAGCAATCACGTTTGGAATAAAATACAAAGAACATCAACCTGATGACATCCCAGGTATAGTTTACTTGAGCTTCTGTATTATAAGGTCATTGTGCCTAAATGCGACGTGATTTTTGGTAAGTTTATCGCATTTAGGAAACTTATGACATTTTAGTAAACAAATAATTATGAAAAGAAAGAAAAAATGGTTGAATATTATACTCATAGTTCTAAACTAGTGTTCTGAGTCATTTTTTTTTCAAGAAATTAAAAAAATATCAGTAATTTAAGAAAATATATACCAGCGTTGCATTTAGGAAATTTTTGTCGCATTTAAGGTACTGTAGCCTAAATGCGATGTTCAAACTCCCTAAATGCGATAATGCATTTAATGCATGGGAGTTACTTTAATGTTATTAACACTTTCAAAGAAGGTTGAAAACTTTTATTAACACATTCCAACAAGGTTGAAAAGTGTTTATGACTTCGGTTTGTCTGTCTGTCTGTCCGTCTGTCTGTCTGTCCGTCCGTCTGCCTGTCCGCGCTCTAACTCCCGTAAATATTTATGGAATTTCTTGAAACTGATATATGTTATTCAAGATTACTATTGGACGTTCCCTATCGAAAATGGAGTTCATACCTCTACTAGTTTGTGTACAGGGACACCCGAAAGTATTTCAAAGCATTGTGTTCTATGAGAGGTATTTTTACAAACCATATTTTCTTACTTTTACTGTAGACATATCTTAATGAAATTGCAATATGTTATTAAAGTTTACTTTATAAATTGGAGGAAATATCACCATCGGTTTATGTACAGGGACACTCAAAAGTATTCCAAAGCATCGCGTTCTATGAGAGATATTTCTATAAATCAAATTTTAATAACTTCACTTTCCACGAAGTTTTTGGAAATTTAAATATGGTATTTATATGCACAAAAGAATGCTTTGCACAGAATATAGCATGATTAGCATTAGATTTACAGGGTGGCACAAAAATATCCAGTTACATTAACAGCTATTAAAAAAAATGGCTAGAATTGTACTAGAATTGTACTTGTTAAGCGTTTTTAACACATTCTAACATTTTTTAAGGGTGAATATGATACCTCTACTGGTTTGTGTACAGGGACACCCGAAAGTATTTCAAAGCATTGTGTTCTATGAGAGGTATTTCTATAAACCATATTTTCATACCTTTATTGTAGACACATTTCAATGAAATTGAAATATGTTATTCAAGATCACTATCGGGCGTTCCCTATTGAAAATGGAGTTTATACCTCTACTGGTTTGTGCACAGGACACCCAAAAGCATTCGAAAGCATTGTGTTCTATGAGAGGTATTTCTATAAACCATATTTTCATACCTTTACTGTAGACATATCTTAATGAAATTGAAATATGTTATTCACATTCCCTATTGGATGTTTCCTGTATAAAATGGAGGAAATACCACCACCGATTTATATAGAGGGACACTCAAAAGTATTCCAAAGCATTGCGTTCTATTAGAGATATTTCTATAAATCAAATTTTAATAACTTTACTTTCCACGAAGTTTTTGGAAATTTAAATATGGTATTTGTATGCACAAAAGAATGCTTTGCACAGAATATAGCATGATTAGCATTAGATTTACAGGGTGGCACAAAAATATCCAGTTACATTAAGAGCTATTTAAAAAAAAATGGCTAGAATTGTACTTTCGTTTACGTTAAGCGTTTTTAACACATTCTAATATTTTTTAAGGGTGAATATGATTTCAGTTTTGTGTATCTGCCTGTCCGCCTGTTTGTCTGCCTGTCTGTCTGTCCGAGCTCTAAATCTCATAAATATTTATGGAATTTCTTCAAAGTGATATATGTTATTCAAGTTCACTATCGGATGTTCCCTATTTAAAATGGAGTTTATACCTATACTGGTTTGCGTACACGGACACCCGGAAGCATTGCAAAGCATTGTGTTCTATAAGAGGTATTTCTATTGGTTTTACTGTAGACATATCTCAATTAAATTGAAATATGTTATTCAAGTTCACTACTGGATGTTTTCTGTATAAAATGGCGGAAATACCACCACCGATTTATGTACAGGGACAGTTAAAAGTATTCCAAAGCATTGCGTTCTATGAGAGATATTTCTATAAATCAAATTTTAATAACTTTACTTTCCACGAAGTTTTAGGAAATTGAAATATGTTATTTATTTGCAGAAAAAAATGCTTTGCATAGAATACAGCATGATTAGCATTAGGTTTACAGGGTGACACAAAAATATCCATTTATATTAAGAGCTACTGATAAAACAATTCTAGAATTGCACTTTCGTTTACATTAAGCGTTTTTAACACTTTCTAACATTTTTAAGTGTGAATATGATTTCAGTTTGTGTATCTGTCCATCTGTCTGTCCATCTGTCTGCCCGCGCTCTAACTCCTGTAAATATTTATGGAATTTCTCGAAACTGATATATTTTATTGATGTTCACTATCGGATGTTCCATATTGAAAATGGAGTGAATATCTCTTCTGGTTTGTGTACAGGGACACCCAAAACCATTCGAAAGCATTGTGTTTTATGAGTGTTATTTTTATAAACATTATCCCTATAGAATGTTCCCCATTCAAAACGACATTAATAGGTCCTGTACAACTAGTTTGTTTACAGGGACAACAACAACAACAAAAAAATGCCAATGCTTTACGGTTTAGGACAGAATTTTTTGAAAGTTAAGTCTTTCTACTGCAAAAATCATAAAAATATTGAAATGTATTGTTAATATTCTAAAATATTGTTTTGTATAGAATATGGTATGATTAACTTTCTGATTTAAAGGGCTACACTAAAATATTCAGAGAGATCAAAAGCTGTAATTATAATTTAATGGCTGCATTTTATTTTGCGTTAAGCCTTTTTAACTCTTTCCAAAATGCCTAAGAGTAATTTTAAAATCAATTAGTCTATCTGTATATTTTTCAGTCCTTCTGTCTGTTGTGTGATAACGTTGTAAAGTTTGCGTTGACGCAAACTCCATCTTAACTTAATTAGATCACTAAATGGATAAGTAAGAGAACACAAGACTTGAATTAACAATAACTAAAGTTTATTTGAGCAGATTAATGGGGAGGGTGGCCTGGCAATTAAACTAGCTCAGTCAGTGTATTACTCAATCAAAATATATATATCAACAATTAAATTAGATTATCTTAAATATCTCACCCCAGCAAGCAATTGAAGGTGTAGCGACGGTTGCACTCGTAACTCCACTGCTGCGACTTCACTTTCGATCAGAGGATTCCCTACAGATCGAAATTCACTTTCACGAGCGCTAGCAAATACTCGTACTAACAGTCATCATGACTTATTCCTCAATCCTCTAAATTTCTACTACTCAATATTCGCCAAAATAAGACTTTCAACAATCCACTATAATACTCCAATATCCACACTATAATATGCTCCGACATCCACTATAATATCCTTCAACATCCACTATAATATCCTCCAGCATCCACTCCCATCTACTAAAACCATCGCCATTTTATACTTCTTCCTACATCCTCCTCTCTCTTCATTTCAATCCGTCCTTTTAATTTATCTAACATTCAAAATCTAAGTCTTTCATTGCAGCACCCTGCCGACACAAAGCTAACTCGACCTCAACTTTCGCCGAGTCACTGGATTTTAACCGTCCCCACTTTCTACTTTGCTGGATCCAGCTTAATTAAAACAACTGTGGTGACGTTCTGACGTCTCAACCTCACAACGTAGGCAAAGAATATTAAAAGTTATTCGATACAACAATTACGTACAGTTGGAAGGTGTTACTAATCAATGAGCACTGCATGATTTTTCTTTCTTGTTTAAGTCTTAACGTGTTTTCAATTTCTGTATCTATGTGCCCGAATCTCCATTTGTCTATCTGTCCGTGTACCGCACTTAGCGTCCGGTAATATTTTCTGAATTTTTAAAAATATATATATGTTGTTCATATTCACTATTGAATGTTCCCAAATAAAAAGGGCATTAATAGGTACTGTACAACATGTTTATGTACAAGAATGCGCAAAAAATGCCAATGCGTTGCATTTTAGGACATATATTTTTATAATTTACATTTAAAGAACTTTCATACTGTACTTTCAACTGTAAAATCATAAAGAAATTGGCATTTATTGTTAATTTGCTAAAATAATGTTTTGTATAAAATATGATTTTGTTAACCTTCAAATTTACAGGGCTACACTGAAATTTTCAGATAGATTAAGGGCTGGAATTACAATCAAAGGGCGACGGTTTCTTTTGTGTTAAGCATTTTTAACACTTTCAAACAGTGTTTAAGAATGATTAGGAATTTAATTAGTCTGTCTGTATGCCTTTCAGAACTACTGTTTGTTTGTTGTGTGATAACGTAGGTGCAGAACTTTCAAAGTTATAAGATACAACAATTACGTGCAGTTGGAAAGTGTTAATAATCATTGCGTAATGCATGATTTTTCGTTCTTTTTTTATAGTTTATAAAATACTTAATACCGCATAACTATTTCAAGATAAAATGTTGTGTAACTCTATGTGCAACTCTGCCTTTAACAGTGTGTGTAACTCTTCCTTTATATTAACAGTGTGTGGAACTTTGTGTCTAAATCTGCTGTTTGTTAACAGTGTGTAACTCTTCTTTTTTTTAACAGTGTGTGTGTAATTCTGTGTGTATTGCTGAACTTTTATAACAGTGTACGTAACGCTATGTGAAACTGTCACTGTGTGTGCAACCCTGTATGCAATTAACAGTGTGTGTAACTCCATGTGTAATTTTGTTTTTTATTAACAGTTTTTTTTTTAACATTGTGTGTGTAACACTGCGTGTATCGCTGATTTTTAGCAAAAAACGTGTGTAATTTTACTTATGTGTAACTAACAGTGTGCGTAACCCTGTACGTAATTAAATGTGTGTGCAACTCTGCCTTCTTATTAACTCTGTGTGTGTAACTCTGTGTGTAACTCTTTATTAACAGCGCCTTTTTATTAACAGTGCATGTAACTCTGTGTATAATCCTGCCTTTTTATTAGCAGTGTGTGTAATTCAATGTTCATTTCTTTTTTTTTTTTTTTTTTTTTTTTTTTGAACAATGTGTGTAACTTTGCGTGTATCACTGATTTTTTGCTGTGTATAATTCCGCCTTTTTATTAACAGTGTGTGTAACTCCGTATGTAAATTTCTTTTTTTTTTTTTTTGTTTGACAATGTGTGTAACGCTGTGTGTACCGCTAATTTTTTGCTAACAGTGTGTGTGTAACTCTGCATTTTTATTAACAGTTTGTGTGTAATTGTGTGTGTAACTCTGCATTTTTATTAACAGTTTGTGTGTAATTGTGTGTGTAACTTTGCCTTTTTATAACAGAGTGTGTAACTCCGTGTTTAACTCTTCTTTTCTGAGTAGTGTATGTGTAACTCTGATTCCATGAATATTTACGGGAGATAGTGCACGGACAGACAGACAAACCTAAGTCATTAACACTTTTCAACTTTATTGGAAAGTGTTAAAAACATTTAGAAAGTGATAAAAACGCTTATTGTAAACGAAAATGCAATTCAAGCAATTTTCCAACAATACCTCTTAATGTATCTGAATATTTTTGTGTGGCCCTGTAAAAATAATGCTAATAATATTGTAATTTATAGAAGGCATTCTTTTGTGCATATGAATAATATATATATATATATATATATATATATATATATATATATATATATATATATATATATTTACGACTTGTGCAAAGTAAAATCATTAAAATTTGGTGCTTAGAAATACCTTCCATAGAACGCAATGCTTTTAAATACTTTCGGATGTCCCTGTATACAAACCAGTGATGGTATTTACTTCAATTTACATGGGGAATATCCGGCAGTGGATTTAAATGATATATTTCAATTTCATTAAAATTTGTTTAAAGTAAACGTATCAAAATACGGTTTATAGAAATATCTATCATGGAACACAGTGCTTTGGAAATTTTTGGGTGTCCCTGTAGACAAATCAGAAGAAGAATTCCCTCCATTTTCAATAGGGAACATCCGATAGTGAACTTGAATGCGATATATCAGCTTCAAGAAATTCCATGAAAATTTACAGGAGTTCGACTGCGGACAGACAGACAAACCGAAGTCATTGACACTTTTCAACCTTGCTGGAAAGTGTTGAAAAAAGAATGAAAAATCATGCAGTACGCACTGGTTATTAATACTCTCCAATTGTACGTTCTTGTTGTATCGTATAACTTTCAATATTCTTTGCCTGCATTATCAAACAAAGGAGAGAAGCACAGAAAAATATACACATTGACTAATTCAATTTAAAACCGCTCTCAGACATCGTTGAAGAACGTTAAAAAGGCTTAATGCAAAAGAAAATCCAGCCGTCAGATTATAATTGATCCCTTAATGTATTTGAATATTTTAGTGTAGTCCTGTAAATCTGAAAGTTGATCATATCATAATCTATACAAAACATTATTTTAGAATATTAAAATACATTTCAATTTATTTACAATTTTTACAGTAGAAAGTTATTTAGATGTGATTTATAAAAATGTCTGTCCTAAAACGCAAAGCATTGGAAGTTCCCTGTACACAAACACGTTGTGTAGGACATATTAATGGCATTTTAAATAGGAAACATTCCATAGTGAACTTTAATAACATATATCAATTTTTCAAAATTCTGAAGATATTTAAGAACTCTTGGGACGAGAGCCAGATAGAAAGACAGACAATCGGACAGAAAGATAACCAAATTAAAATCATATTCGCGCTTAAAAATTGTTAGAAAGTGTTAAAAATGCTTATTGTAAAAGACAATACAATTACAGCAAATTTTTATTAATAGCTCATAATGTAACTTAATATTTTTATGTGGCCCTGTAAGATTAATACTAATCATACTGTATTTATAAAAAGCATTCCTTTTTGCATATGAATAACATTTTTCAATTTCGTTAAGATTTGTGCAAAGTAAAGTTATTAAAATTTGGTTTGCAGAAATACCTCTCATACAACGCAATACTTGTAAGTCTCCCTGTACACAAAACAGTGGTAATATTTTCTCCATTTCACATAGGAAACATCCGATAGCGAACTTGAATAACATATTTCAATTTCATTAAGATTTGTGTAAAGTAACGGTATTAAAATATGGTTTATAGAAATGCCTCTCATAGAAAAAAAAATAGTTTGCAGTACTTTCCGATGCTCCTGTACACAAACCAGTAGAGGTATTCACTCCATTTTTAATAGGGGACATCCGATAATGAACTTGAAAAACATATATTAGTTTCAAGATATTCCATAAATATTTACCGGAGTTAGAGCGCCGAAAGACAGAGAGATGGGCAGACAAACAGATACACAGATACACAAATTGAAATTATATTCACACTTAAAAATTGTTAGAAAATGTTAAAAACGCTTAATGTAAACGAAAGTGCAATTCCAGCAAACTTTTCTTAATAGCTCTTTATGTATCTGAATTTTTTTTTTGTTGCTCTGTAAAACTAATACTAAACATACTATATTCTATAGAAAGCAGTCTTTTGTGCATATGAATAACACATTTCAGTTTCATTAAGCTTTGTGGAAAGCAAAGTTATCAAAATTTGGTTTATAGAAATACTTCTCATATAACGCAATGCTTTGGTATGCTTTCAAGTGTCTCTGTGCCCAAACCAGTGGTGGTATTTACTCCATTTAATATATAAAACATCCGATAGTGAACTTGAATGACATTTCTCAATTTCATTAAGGTTTGTGTACAGTAAAGGTATTAAAATATGGTTTATAGAAATATCTCTCATAGAACACAATGCTTTGTAAAAGGTTTGGATGCCTCTGTACACAAACCAGTAGAGATATTAACTCCTTTTTCAATAGGGAACATCCGATAGTGAACTTAAATAACATATATCAGTTTCAAGAAATTACATAAATATTTACTGGAGCTAGAGCGCGGACAGACGAACAGACAGATACTTAAATTGAAATTATATTCACAGATGAAAATTGTTAGACAATGTTAAAAACGCTTAATGTAAACGAAATTGAAATTGTAGCAAATTTTTATCAACAGCTCTTAATGTAACTGAATATTTTACTGAATACTCTTATGTAACTGAATAACTGTGGCCCTGTAAATCTAATGCTAATCATGCTATATTCTATGCAAAGCATTCTTTTGTGCATATGAATAACATATTTCAATTTCATTAAACTTTGTGGAAAGTAAAGTTATTAAAATTTGGTTTATAGAAATACCTCTCATAGAACGCAATGCTTTGGAGTACTTTCGAGTGTCCCTGTGTACAAACTAGTGGTGGTATTTATTCCATTTTATATATGAAACATCCGATAGTGAACTTGAATAACATGATTCAATTTCACTAAGATTTGTATACAGTTAAGGTATTAAATATGGTTTACAGCAATACCTCTCATAGAATACAGTGCTTTGGAATACTTTCGGGTGTCCCTACAGGAATTAGAGCGCGGACAGACAGACAGACGGACAGAGGGACAGACAAGTCTAAGTCACTTTTAAACCTTGTTGGAAAGTGTTAAAAGGGAAAAAATGCTTAAACTTCCCTTAATATATCAACTGTAAAATTCGCCGCATTTAAGGGATAAAATTTGTCGCATTTAGGAAAATGGTGTAAACAGACCCTTAAATGCGATAAAAATTTTATACCCCTCTTTTTAAAAAAATGTAGTATCTTTTTTTATTTTCTTCTGGTAGGTATGAAGAGTATTCAAGCACATGACGTAACAGTGGTTATTTGATCTTGAAAGATGAAAGGATAAAATTACAGTTACTATTTGAAAATATTTTATCGCAATTAGGAAAAGACGTCGGAAAGCCATAATGGACAACGTTTACTGCAAAAGTAAATTCTACTAGAAAAAACCTTTAAAATTTAATGAAAAGTTTCGCGAACCGTTCTTGAAATGTGTATGTTCCATTATGATTTATAAGTTTGTGATTTAAGCATTTAGATTTTCAGTAGAAGAACTTTGTCGCATTTATCGGTTATCGCATTTAGGCACAATGACCTTAAGCTTTAACATATTTCACAATTACTTATCACATTAAAAAGTTCTAATTCGTTTCTATTCTTTTAAAGCCCAAACATATTGTATTGCCAATTACAAAAATACGTTTTTCCCTTATAATTTCTTTAGCTCCAGGAACATATGATGTAGAAAAGGCTGATAAAAGGATTCATGAGTCCTCACCAGCATATTCACTCGGAGTAAAATACAAAGATTCTAAACCGGATGATACCCCTGGTAATAAAATTTCAAATTTAATAGTCTACTTTTATTAAGTTGATGTATAAATATTCGCAAAACATGTTATTTAAATAGGCTTAAATATTTTTTTATTAAAAAAATATTCTTCTTTATTCATTTTAAAAAAAATTAAATAAATAAATATATATTTAAGAGAGTTATGCTATGAAAGTAGTAAAATTTTGATAAAGTAAAAGAATTTTGACCAAAAAATAGATTTGATAATCATATTAAGTCTTCTATTAATATCAGTCTAATGTGTTTTTAAGCATTTATTTGAAAATTTTAAAAATTTCAATAATATTTCTGGTTAATATTAATGAAGTAGTTCATAAACATATTTAATCTACTTTCATTGAAAAAAAAAGTAATTGTTAATTTTACTTAAAAAAAAAAAAAAAAAAAAATTATAAAAATTGGAAGATTAATTACATAAATAACTACTTTCTGTGTGTATAATTTAAATTATTTTTTCTATTGCACATATAGTTAATGGAAACGCCAAATAAAAATCATTGCATTTTTATTGCACATAGTAATGCATTCTTGTAATGCATATCCATTTGTCTAGTTAATAAAATCAAAACATGAATGATTTTTATGTAAACGAGAAGTCAAAAACTTTATGTGTAAAAATTGTATCTTTTATTAGTTTTTTTTCTTTTTTTTTTTTTTTTTTTTTTTTGTCAATTAATCTACTAATTTTGCATATTTAACATTTGCAAAATTAGTAAAAACTAATTGACAAAGAAAAAAAAAAAAAAAAAACTATTCAACTTTAATTTATCCAACTCAACTTGAAACATTGTACCAAAGTGGAATTTCCCCCAACGTATGTATGTTTTGTATTAAAACGTGTACTCAAACACGCGTGGTTCTGTGCACAAAGCATAAAAAATTTATGCTTTATAAAAACACTCTGCAAAAATTTAAACGCTTTTTCTTTTTAAAATACTAAAGTACAAATGAGTGTAATAGTCTAAATAATCTCCCACATAGAATTTCTGCATCTTAAAATTCAATTTTTTACTCGTGAAAAATGTTAAAGTATGAAAACGAAAACACTAATATTTATGTGAGAATTCGGAAAAAAAAATAGAAATCAGAAAACTAATCAAAGAAAATTTTTTTAATAATGTCTTTCAATGCCAACTTTAATCTTTTAACTCTTCGAATTTTATTATTATATAATCATACAAAATTCATAAGAAATTAGTCAGAAAATTTTGAAAAAAAAAAAAAGTGGGATGACAGCGCCACCTGTTGTGGGATTGATCCTCAAATATAATCAGCACCAGTTTAGGTGCTGTTTAATTCCAACTAAGTACTAAGTTTGGTGAAATATCATTCAATTATTCATTGATTATAAACAAAAACTTATAGGTTCGTTATTGGTTCATGTTAGCAAAATTTTTGTGGATGATGTAGTTCAAAAAATTTACTAACACATACGCAGATAGGCATTTTCTAAAAATTGTCAAATCGTGTTCAAGATATCTCAAAACGTGCAAATCCACAAAAAATCGGAGAATTTTCACGAATCCAATACTTTATATGTATATATATATAGAGAGAGAGAATAGTAAAAAATAAAAACTAATACCGAATATTGGATAAAGATATCTTTGCAAGGTGTCAGTATTGTTGAGTTTAAATTTTATATATTGTTTAATCATTAGGTTATTTTTACTTTACTCTATATATAAGAACAATGCATTAATTCGGAAAAGTTTTTGACCTCCGGTTTTTGACTGATTTACCTGTTTCCAGATAGATGCCCGAACGTGATTCGACCCATTTTTTTAGAAAATGTCTGTCTGTGTGCATGTGTGTATATGTAAATATCCAAAAAATTGTGAACACTGTACCTCATGAACCAATGGACGACATTTAGCAAAATTTGAGTTTAACCTTCACTTAAATTAATGCTGTTTTCATTTGGGGATCAACACCGCTCAACAGGTGATGTTGTCATCCCCTTTTTTCAAATATTTTAATATGGCAGTATCGAATAAAATTTCCTATAAATGTACATAGTGAGAATAATTTTTAACGAATGATTGTAAAATTAATAAGAAATATTGATAACAGTAGTAGTAAATTAGGGGAAAAAAAGTATGTATGTAAGAGCATCGCTTTCATCTTGTTTGAAAAGTACCCACCCCGGCAGATATAAACTTTTAATATAGGTATTTCACACACAAAAAAAAAAAAAAAAAAAAAAAAAAACCTGTCAATACCTTTAAAATGAATGTTTAAACCTGTCATAATTTGAAACAAATTTATCGAATTTTTAAATGAAAAAAAAAAAAAAAAAAAAAAAAAAAAAATACACAGGTCAGCACAAAAACGACTTTCTTTTAATATTCAGTGTATATTTTTCTGAGGTGAAAATTGTCTGCATTCATCATTGAAAATTATTTTAATAAATATTTTGTACTACGTGAATCCTTATAGAAAAATGTAGAAGAAAGTTTCATGGTGGCTACAACAAGCTAGTTTTAATTTAGTATTAGTATAATAGTATATTAGTATAATTAATTTAGTATAATAATATTTGTTAACACTTTAGATTTTTGTGTATTAGTTTTATGTAAATTTATTTTTTATTTCGAAAAGCATGTTTGTACAATATAATAAAAATTCTTACCTGATATGTATCTTCTGAAATAGATCTATAATAAATTCGAATTACATATACTATAAAAAATAAAATGTATTTTTCTAAATTCTACTTTATAGCTCCTGGTACATATGACGTCGAAAAATCTGAAAAGATAATCCACCAATCATCAGGTGCTATTTCTTTTGGCGTGAAATATAAAGAACCTAAACCAGATGATATTCCAGGTTTATTACATTTGTATTTATGTATAGTAAACTGGTGATATGATTTTATTTGCCTACATTTATAAAAATTTAAGTAACATATATCATTTATAATTAAACTTGTGTCAATTGTTATTTTTGAAGTCGTTTGCAATTAAACTTACTTTCTAACGATTTTTTCAGAAAATTAAACTAAAAAACTCTTTTACACACCTATCGCTGATTCTTTTCTTTTTTTTTTTTTTTTTCTTTTTTAATGTACCGACATAAGATGTATTAAGGACTAATAATTTTCTGCACTAATCACTGATTTTCTTTATTATTGGCATACGATTTAATGAAAAGTAGTATTGTCATGCACTAATTGCTGATTTTCTTTAAAAAAATACTGACATAAAATGTATTAAAGACTAGTATTTTCATGAAATAATCACTGATTTTCTTAATTACTTGCATAAGGTTTAATGAAGATTAGTATTTTCGTGCGCTAATTGCTTATTTTCTTTTAAAAAATTTCTGGCATAACATTAGATGAAGAATTTTATTTTCATGCAATAATCGTTGATTTTCTTTTAAAAATTACTGGCATGAGATGTGCTAAAATTTTCATGACTAATCACCGATTTTCTTAATTACTGGCATAAGATTTAATAAAGAATGATATTTTCATGCACTAATCGCTGATTATCTTTAAAAAATAATTGGCATAAACTTAATAAAGAATAGATTTTCCAGAAATTTTAGGTTTTGAGTCAATAGAAAAACTAGAAAAATTTGCTAAAAATGAGTTCATACCAACAGTATCTCTTATTTAGGGATTCTACAATTTAAATTTTCACTTGCAATTGCTAAGCAATTTTATTTTGATTTATTTATTTCATTGTTAATTTTAATTAATCAAATACTCTAATATAATTTCATTTATTTTTATCGTCTTAATTCTAACGTAAATGTAGACGTCGAGTAAATTTATCATAATCTAAATGTAAATCTGAAATTTAACTTGCACTATTTTAACTCTGTGCAACGTTTAAATTACATAAAATAAATTAAAGCTAGTCGATATATTTAAGGTTCCTGACATTCATGAACAAGGATTAATATACTTTGGCTAAGACATTTTCGTATTTGACTTTCAAAATGTCAAATTTATTTATTTATTTACTCATTGTGTGCGTATGTGTGGTTTTCTGTCACAGCTCAGCAGTTAAAAATTTGCCAGTGATTCAAGAGCATTGTAAACAACTTCTGTAATTTATTTCTAATACAATAAGGAATTTGCGCTAGAAAAATTTCTTATTAAGTTCTTATTAAATATGAGAATTAAAAATCCTTATGAAAATTCAAATGTATAACTGAATTAAGAATTTTAAAAGTAAATAATAATGTTATATTTCGATTCTATACTTTTATATTTTAGTTTGGAATATAAGTTTCACAAATTTTCCCTTGCATAATTTTTGTCCTTCTTTCTTTCAGAAAAGAGAACTCAAAATGAAGATGCATATTCTTCCCATCCTTTCCTGTACTACTTAATAAAATATTTTCTAAGAACGCTGACTCTTTGCTTTTCATCCCTTGTGACTTACTTTCCTAACTTTTCATATTAACTGCTTTGCTCTTTAATTTCTGCACTTCTGAATTTTTACACGAATTTCTTATAATAATTTTACAAAACTATCTATAACTTTTGTAATATCATATTCAATTATTTCTGTTATTTGTTTATTATTATTATTATTATTATATACAAGGGAAAATAAAATTTTCCTTTATCTTCTGTGTACAACAAACATGAAAAATCGAATATTTTATTTTTATTATATGTTTTATTATATTTCTATAGTAACTTTTAACTAAAAATATTCATTGAGTGCAAAATTTATTTCATAAACATGATAAAAAATAACTTCAAAATGCCATAGAAGCTCTATAAAAACATTTAAAGAAGCCTCTATTGTAAATATAATCAGCGCATTCTTATAAATAAATAAAAACCCGAAAAATTATTAATAAAATGATAAAAATATGGTATCATAATTGCATCTTTCTCATCAATTGCATTTTAAACACTGGTAAAAACTAAACAGTAAGTAATAACTAACTACATCTCTTCTAAAATCTCTGAAGATGTAGATTTTAATTGTAATAATCAATCTTTATTTTTCTCTTAAATCTTTATGATTATCTTTAATGATACTCTTTAACGATGAAATCTTTTAATGTTATTTAAGATTTCTATAATTCCAAAATAAGTAACTGAGGCTTCTTTCATAAGCATTTATATACATTACTCGCAAATCTCTCATTGGTATGATTCTTAATATTCCTTATTTAATGATGCAACTGATAACTGATAATATTTTTTAAAGATAATTAAGAATTCAAAATAAAAATTTAGGTATCTTTCTTAACCATTTTTGTTTATTAAGGTTAGGGTCTTTAAATTTTTTAAGGTGCTAATCCTTAATAGTATTCTTTATTATTATCGTTTTTAAGATACCGTTTTATAAAAACAATTAAGAATTCAGAACGGTAATTAAAGCATACTTATAGTTATTTAAATAATAAAGAGTAAAGTATTTATTGATTAACTCCCTATAAATTAATTTTACTTATAAATAAATTAACTTTAGCCATTACCTTCTGCTTATAAAGTCTACATTGGTGTATGATGAAACGAATTTTCAATAAAATATTATCATTAAAGCTTGGAATACAACAGAATCTGTATAAAAATAATGCAATTGTTGCAAATGCTGAATTATGCAATCATTTTGAATTATATGAAATGTGCATTCCTTTTCGTTGCAGCTCCAGGTGCATATGACGTTGAAAAAGCTGAAAAAGTTATTCATCACTCTACGGGTGGTGCCACATTTGGCATCAAATATAAAGACAGGAAACCGGATGATACACCAGGTAACCAAGTAATAATATAAAAATTGAAATTATCTTAATTATGCGTAATTTTAAAATTGTAATGAAGAAAATGCCACACACAAAAATTTAAATGAAGGAATAGAAAATAAATAAATTATTTAAAAGGAGAAAAAATCTGCCGAGACAAAATTTAATTTCGTACGATAGGACAATTTTGTACATTACAAACTTTTTTTTTCTTTTTGTCAATTCTTCCATATAAAGGCTTATGGTAATTGTACATACTCGTATAAACCCCCGTCCACGTACCTTTATTTGAAAAAAAAAAAAAATAGCATAAATGGCCATACATACGGCTTCTCATTCCATAGTGTTCGGTATTAATTCGTTGATCAAGGTTCATAATTTTTAATCTTTCAATGAACATTCTTTACCGCTTTCTGAATTAAAATCTTTATTTAAAATTCAGCTCCAACAAAAGGGGGAAAAAAAGACCAAATGAATTAAACTTAAATTTATTTACTTTATTCTATTTTTTATTTATTTATTTATTTATTCCATTTATTTAGCTGTAAGAATGCGTGAAAAATAGTTTACTCCATCATTTTGAATGCGATTGTTTACAAAAAGGTTTAGTTAAAGAAAATGATGCCAGAAATAATATTTATGACGCATGTAATGAAAAATGGCTAATTCGAACATTTTATTGTTTATTTATTTTTATTTATTTATTTATTTATAATTTAATTTTTGAACAATTTGATTTTTTTTTTTAATTTAATTATTTTACTACTTGTCAATCCAATAGTAAACAATCGATTTTTAAATCAGTTAAAGTTTTTATAATTACGTACAATAATTGTCTTGACCCTCAATTTAAATTAAAGAAATTGTTACACATTCATTTATTTATTTATTTATTTTATTTTATTTATTTTTATTTATTTATTTATTTATTTTACATAAAAAGAAATAAATTTATCATTCATATGCAAATATTTTTTTCCTTTTATGACAAAATTAATAATAATAATAATAATAATAATAATAATAAAAATAAAAATAATTATAAAAATGAAAATAAAAATAAAAATAATAAAAATAATAAAAGAATTTTTCTTTTTGACATCAACTTCTTTTTTCTTTTTAATAAGTTTAAATTTTAAATGGGATTTTTATTTGATAACTTCTGAACCAATTGTTCATTTGAACTAAAATATATGGCGTTATTTAAATTGTGTCCTGATTAAGAAGTGTACCAATTATCGCAGAGATTGATTGAACAGTGTAGTTTTGTAAAGCTAAATACCTGACATATTCAAGGTGAAACACAAAAAGATCACGACGTGAAATGTGTGACTGAAAGCAATAGTCCTGCCGTACTAATAATAAAATAAATAAATTTAAACTTTATATATATATATATATTTTTTTTTTTTTTGCCACCATGTTTATTTAATGATAGTTTAGTGCAAAAAAGCATAATCTTAGTTAGAATATTAAAAAGAATAAAATTATATTTTTATTTTGTTTATGCAATTGTATACTTTAATAAATTAGAAGAATTATTTGTTGAAAATTCATTTAAAATAAAATTATAAGAAGCCACTATGATGTTAAATAAATAAATAAATAAGTAAATAAAAATAAAATAAAATAAAAAGTCTAATGTGATACTTACACGGATTTCTTGTATATCTCTTAAACTGCAAATATTTTTTAAAAACTAAAATATAAAATATTAATTTCCGACCTTAAAATGGGAAGTCAATATAATGAAAAATAAGGGATAAATGATAGATAAAGAGAAAAAATTCGTCTTTGGCGGAGATAAGTAGATGACATTTTCTTATTAATTGAAGAAAAACATATAAATGAAGTCGTTACTTTTTCTAATTCGTTATGCCCAGAAATTCAATTTATTTTGGAAATAGAACAAAATAACAGTTTGCCTTTTTCCTAATGTTCTTGTTGAACGCATTTCGAATTCACCTAGCATTTTTCAAACTTCTGTTTATCGTAAGGCCACTTTTACAGGTCAATATCTAAATTTTCATTCTGCTGATCCTAATTCTCATAAAATTGCAGTTTTCCGAACTTCGGTCAATAGAGCACATCAGTTACTGCAATAACGAGACACTTTTTAAGTTGGAAATTAAAAGAATTTTTCAGGATTTAATAAATAACGATTACCCTCTTAATTGGTTAAAACGAATTTATCGTGAAAAAATTATTCGCTTCCCCTCTCCTTCGTTTCCTAGTGCAATTTCACCCTTCTTCCAATGCAAATGAAAAATTCTCTAATTAATTAGAACAATTATATTTCTATGCCATAATTTGGTTTTCCTTCAGATATATATTTCTAAATTACTTAAACCACATAGTATTTATACTGCTTTCCGGCCGATTAAACAATTAAAATACATTATTTTTAACTTTAAACCCATAACCCCTTCACTTGATCTAACTGGCGTAATATATTTAATTCCTTGTAAAAATTGTAAATATGTTTATATAGGCGAAACTGGCCGTACAGCAAAAATTAGACTACAGGAGCACAGACGATCTTTTAAAAATTGCAACCAAAATTCTAAAATTGTAATCCATTCAATAAAAACCGATCATATTCCTGACTTCGATAATATAAAAGTTCTAAATTCTGGTTTTGATAATTATAAATCACGTATTTTCCTTGAGAGCTGGCACACTGCCCGGCATCTCCACACTATCAATGAAGCATGAGCACTGGCTCCTCAATATTCGGTACTTCTTTACATTCCTTGGGAATTCATGTAATGCTTGCATATTATGTTGTAATTGATATTGATGAGGAAACCTGGACGGGTTTTGAAACGTCTAGATTTCAATTATTTTTATATGTATATTTTGTTTTTAAATGTATTTTAAATTAAGTTTTGTCTCGTAAATAAAATAGTTTTTGTTTTTAATAAGGGATAACATCATTTGATGTTATAGAACTCTGAAATGAAACGTTTGAACATTCTTAGACTTTCCTTTTTTTGAGTTATGCGAGATACAAACAAACATACATAATTACGTACGTATAGACGTTATAAGAAAGTAAAAACATTCTACGAAAAAAAAAAAAAAAAAATCCATAATTACTCATTGCCTAATGTTTTTTTTTTTTTTTTTTTTTTTTATAATTCCGTTTTCACATTCAGAAAATTCACAATCTTTGAATCAGTACTCATTTTCCAAAAATTGATTTTTTTATTTTTTGTTAATTTTAAATTAGAGTTCAAAAATAGAAATTTCCACTAAATACATTTTTCTCATCTTTTAGCCGCAAAATGAAATACTAAAAAATGAATTTTTGGAAAACGAGTACTAATTTAACGATTCTAAATTTATTGAATGGGAAAACGGAATTTAAAAAATACATTAAGTAATGAGTAATTATGGGGGGGGGGAGGGGGAATTTCTCATAGATTAACATGGGCCACGGCTGTCAGCGAAATTAGGCATTATCCGCTCTTGCATAATATTTTCTGTAAGAGTTTGCTAATTTATATCGTGAAAAAACACGCCTCGTTCTTACTTTTTAGTGCTTTATTGTAGTTTCTACTATATAATTTCTGTTTTCGAAAGTTAACAAACATATCTTATTACTTTAAAAATAATTATTATAAATCAAATAATAATAATAATCATCATCATTTTTTTTATTAAAGTGTAAATAAAATCAGTTTTTCTTGAGCTTCATAACTTATTCTCACATCATTTTAATCAATGATTATTTCTTTTAATACTTTTTTCAGCTCCCGGTTCGTACGATGTAGAGAAATCAGAAAAGATCACACAGCAATCAACTGGAGCTATTACATTCGGTATCAAATATCCAGAAGCCAAACCAGATGATATTCCAGGTATATTATATTGTTAATTACACGCTTTCTTGATAAATAAAGAAATAATGTTGCCAGCTTGTAGACACATTTAAAAAAAAAAAGTTTATTATTCTTTTTAAGAAATAATGATATATATGATGGTAGATTAAATTACATAAGTATTAAAATTAGTGGGGGATATTGCATAAAAAAAGGTGAAACTTTTGTCCAGAAACTCGTAGTAAATGAGAAAACTTTGTTAAACGAATTGATAAATAGCTATCTTTTCACATCTGACATTCCTTCTAAAAGATATAACAATATTTAATTACAAGCTAGATAGCGATGTTATCATTTATTTAATTTCTTTCTGAGTTATTGAACCAGATGCCAAGCGTTTGTGTTTCAAGAAACGTAGCAACAAATCATAACTAAGTTACTTTTTAAATACAAAATAATCATTATCTATAAGCTAGATAGACATTTTATGATTAATTTGAATTTTAGTCTATGTTAGTAGATCAGATATTAAGTGTTTGTATTCCAAGAAATAAAACAAAACGCCATAACTAAGCTATTACTTCATTAAAGACCTGCTATCTTGCATCAATGGTAAAAATTGGAACACCATCAAATATATAACCGTAAAAATAAAGAAATTTTAAAACAATAAAAATGCACTATCAGAATTTTGTATTTGACCGACTGTTATATGTAAGCGTGTTGGAGTTGAACATGAGCCGTTTATTCACAGCAAGTTCTTCAAAAAATTATAAATGGGTTCACTCCATCTAAATAGAAGATTTTACTAATGTATATACATAGATTTTAACATTTACATTTTTAAGTAAGAATATATATATATATAAATCAGTTCTATATTTTTGTGTGTTGGTATTGTTTTGTATCTATTAATTGCTAAATTTTAAAATTAAATTTTATTACGATATCTATCATTTATTTATATATATATATTTAAGAGAAATCTCAGAAATTAATTTTTTATGACTTGGTAAGTTTATTTATTTATTTTATTTATTTTTTTATTTATATATTTTTTTAAATTGTGGTAGAAAAATTTCGTGAAAAATTGGAAAAGTTGGCAGAGTATGCATGTGTATTCGCTCAACTAAAAGAGAATATATATATATATATATATATATATATATATATATATATATATATATATATATATAGTAATACAATAATAAAATATAATAATATCAGTGCAAAATTTTATGAAATTCAAAGATGATTCAACCTCAGCATTAAAACAATTATTCAGATCATAATCGCAGACCACTCATATCAAATCAGAAAAGAATTAAAGATAAATCGAAATGAATTTTGGAGATGAGAAAAAAGCATGATTTGCATTCCAACGTTTTCAAGGGCATTAAATACTGGTAGAATGCAAATATGCTAAGAAATGGATGTTTTTCTGTCACAAAGAAAGCAAAAGCTAAGAATTTCTTTGTTCACAGGCCCGAAACATCCATTGAAAATCCATAAAAAAGAAGATCAAAATCACAATATTTATATATATATATATATATATATAACATTCTCCCCTGTTTTCTAGCTCCTGGTACCTATGATGTTGAAAAAGCAGAAAAAGTTATACATCAGTCGGCTGGTGCTGTCACATTCGGTATCAAGTATAAAGATCCAAAACTGGAAGATAGTCCAGGTATATATGTATACTTTTTTAACTATCATTTGTATAAATTCAGAATTCATTGTTTTGATATAATTTTTCAATGTTACATTTCATTTACTAAATTTACATTCCATTTACTGTTATCTTAATCTTTTCTTCTAGCTCCTGGTACCTACGATGTTGAAAAAGCAGAAAAAATAATCCAACATTCCACAGGCGCTGTCACTTTTGGTATCAAATATAAAGATCCAAAACCTGACGATATTCCAGGTAAGTCGTTCTAGCATAGAAACCAAAGGAAGTTTCATGGAATTAACATAATTGCTAGTTATATGCTCATAAAAAGTATATAACGATTCCATGAGATGCTTTTTAAACTTTAATTTTTTTATAGCCCCAGGTGCCTATGACGTTGAGAAAGCTGAGAAAATAATTCAACAATCAACAGGAGCAGTTACATTTGGTATCAAATACAAAGAACCAAAGCCCGATGATATTCCTGGTAATTCTTCCGAGACAATTTTATAAACTTTATTATAATAACGATTTTGTAAAGCTTCCATATCGATTTTTTATAAAAATATTTATATATATATATATATATATATATAATCCTTCGTATGAAATAAAGGTAGTATTGTGATCTCAATTTGTGAAGTAAGTGTCATATCTCACAATAAATCAGAAACAGTTAGAAGGAGAAATTAAAAGCTTTGTATTTTGGTTAATTATAACATCTAGTTCTGAACCCTAATTTTGGTTACTATACAATCACTCTCTTTAGAGATATTCGTGATTTTACGTGATTTTTCGTGACATCTTTATGTATGTTTGTAAGTGTGGGAATAAGTTACAAAATGGATTTTGAATCTCGTATTACTAATAAACGATTGGTAGTAGAAAATTACAAATTTATAAACAATATACAAATTTATATACGAATTTATCACTATTAAAACGTTTATTTGTACACATCTAATTTAGCCTTTATATGCCTCCACCCTCTCCCATTTTAGAGATATCTACGGTTTTACGATTTTACTAGAATTTTATGACGTCTGTGTGTGCATGTGTATGTACTTCGCAAAACCCAAAAACAGTTAGCCGTAGAACATTGAATTTTTGTATCTAAAACTGTTATAACATCTAGTTGTACACTTTATTTTTTTTATTTATTTTATTTTTTTTTTTGGTCATTGATGTCTCATTCTCATTTAAAGATATGCACAGTATCTGTAAATTTTTGGTCTCTATAAGACTTTCTGTTTAAGAATTAAAAAATTATATTCTATGCCTTATTTATTTAAAAACACATGCTTGTAAACTGATTTGTTTTTCAAAATGAGCTTCCATCAGATATCTTGTTCATAAATCAATCTAAAAGATTTGAAAGAAAACAGCTTTTTTATATGTGCTCTTCCTGTATACATTCTATCAAATCTAGAGATCTAGGTACACAGTTACCATATTTAGGCAGAAATATTATTTCTGGCGATGTTTGGTGATGATTTTTAAGGGTTAAATGATGCTTCCCGAAGGTTTTTGACTAAACTTTCTGTGAAAATTGCGAAAAATCACCCATAAATAGTTATTATTGAGCTGGAATGTAAAGAATGGTAACTTCCTATCGACAAAGAAAATCAGTGGTCATCATGAAAAAAATTAATTTCGAATCAACAATGATAAAACAAACCCCCAGAATGCTTACATTTTTACCTTTTTCTCTTCTAGAGATTTGATGCAAATGACACACCGCTTTATTTCCCTTCCTCGTATTATACCTCACTAAACATTTCAATCCAGAGGGTTAGCCTATAATTCAGGCTCATATGAAGAAGCCTGTTTGCATAGCTTAGTAAAATGCTGCATTCTTGTTGTCAGGCAGTGTTTTGTATAGTATTGCCTGTTTTATGACATAGACAAGAAAATTGTTACCTAAATAAAAGAATACGTCAGCCATTCTGAAAAGTTTTCTATTTATATATTTATTTTTATTTTCATTTTTTTTTCACTCGGCTAGGTTTGCGTTTGTTTTTATGAACTTGGAATTAATTAAATGGAGTCTGGTAACAGAGTACAGTATGTGTAAAAATAGAGTAACTCCATATTTTTAATTTTTCTTTTCCTTAATTGTATCACATTTAGTCATATCTTTCATTATAAGAGTGAAGCGACTCCAATCACTGCATTAAAATCCCATAAATGACCTTACTTATATTTTCAGTGTAACTTTCTTATCAACAGCTACTTATTAGAAACTTTAAAAAAATAAGTGAGCATCTTGTATCGGTTTTCAAACAGTAATATTATTTTAATATTTTCGGCTTACAAATAAGGTTAAGATTTCTTTTCCGAAATAGTTCCAAATAAGGAAGATAGAAAATCTAAAAAAGAAGAACAACACAAATATCTTACAAAATACCTTTTTCTTGAAATTAAAAAGGAAAAAGAAGTATAATTTTAAAATTTTAATATTTTTACGGCATCTTTTTAATTTGTTTTACAGCTCCAGGAGCCTACGACATCGAAAAAGCAGAGAAAGTTATACATCAAACGACTGGGGCTGCCACATTTGGTATTAAATACAAGGATCGAAAACCAGATGACATTCCAGGTAATTTATGTACTACAAATACGATTTTTTTAAATAATTTATTATTATAAAGAACCAGGACCCAGCTAGACGAAATAATTACACCTGGCTCGATACAAAAACTTTAATAACAATTCCATATACTACATACAGATATACGAGTACTTATTTAAATATATACATCGCGCGCAGTAAACAGAATAGTTGAATGTAGGTTACATAAGTCGACTATAACTCCATACAGGACACTGCCTGTGGCCTATGGCCACCGGCAATTAATACGAAAACAGCTACATCTTTTAGCAAGGACCGATTAACTTCTGACTGACTTCAGAAATCAAAATGTTTTCACTTCACTTTATGGAATGGCAAAATATCAGTAGATATGTTGCCAAGAATGGCGACTGCGCCGTCTCTCTATATATTTTTAAAGATAGGGAAGATGGCTCAATATCGATAGGCTGTTTTACATATTCGCAGGAGTTTGAATTTAGCGCGTTACATTATTATTATTCCTTTAATTTTTCATTCCGATTTATTCTAATTTTTAATTCATTAACATCTTAAGCCCAACGATATGTTTACGTACGCTATTACCATATTTTATGTTTGAAGTGCCAGAATTTAACTTTTTAAGGGAAGCGACCATTCATACAACTGATTGAGTTATTGGGGGGGGGGGGGGGATTAGTAATATATTGTTAAAAATTTCCTGGAACTAACTTACAGATGGCGTCGCAAATGATATATTTCTATGTAGGTAAGGCAGTACTAATATTCGAAAGTTACACGCCAAAGTTTCATGATATTTTGACCGTTCGTTACGGAGATATTAAAGTTTTAGTGACTCTATTTTTGATATTTTCAAAACGGTGGATACAGTTCAATTTCGTGTGTTGATTAAACGTTGTTTTTTGATGGGCAAAAATATTGTTGATTCCTTGCAACACTTTTAAACCATTGCTAAGTTTTAACAGTATTTTTGCCTATCAAAAAACAATGTTTAATCAACACACAAAATTCAGTTTTGTCCATCGTTTTGAAAATGTCAAGAAATAGAGTCATTAAAACTTTTTTATCTCGGTAATGAATAGTTAAATTATCATAAAATTTTGACATGTATCTTTTAAAGGTTTTGACTAATATGCTACTGCTGATTTAAGTATGCAGGGTTACTAACACAGCTGATTAGGGTATAGAGTGCTCTACTAACATGGATAAAGTCTGCTTCCATATATCTTAATAACCTGTTATTAAATTTTCCATTTACAGTAAGAAAATGAATCACCGATTTTCATAAAATTAGATTCATTGATAGTTATTAACTAAAAGTACCTGAAAAATTACTACAGGAAAAGAAACAGTTTAAATTCATATTTACTTTAACTTTTATTGAAAACTTTTTAAAGAACCGTAATTTAATCTTTCCAGGGATACAGGTTTTACGATCGATGATTGTTTTTTTCCTCCAATAGAACAGACAAAGATTTTCTTCTTCTTCTTCTTTTTTTTTTTTTTTTTTTTCTGTACTATATTGCAATGTAAAAATCATTTGAAAACATTTCCCATGTGTTAAATGTTTACTAGAACATTATTTCTGTGTTTTCATTTACATAAATAAATAAACAAATCTGTATTTCATCTCTTGTCATTATCAGCCAATGACCAAAAAAAGAGGGGTGTTATAAATCTCAAACGTTTATGTGTCTGTCTCGGCCACTGTGGTTTTCAAACGAATAGTCTGATTTTAAATACGATTATTATTATTATTATTTACTTACTTTAATTAGAATACTGCTTTAATCGGGATGTTTTTTTATCTATGTTTGATATAAATTTATTTGATTTTTTCTTTTTTTTTTTTTTTTTAATTAATAAAAATGTATATATTTTTTCAGGCCACTTTGCACTTATATTTAAAATGCTATGAATTGTGTCAAATAAATTGGTAAATATTGAAGGTACTATTCTTGTACAGTTTATGTTGTACTATTACGGCCAATCTAAAACGTTTAAAGATTAAGTTAATAAAAAAAGAATGTGTTTAGTATTAAATATAATAGGTATCTGTCTATTTTTGGATTACTATTAAAAAAATTACAATGTATTTAAAAAAAAAAAAAAAAAAAAAAAAAAATTACACACATAATATGCCTAATGGCAACCTTTGAATATACGGTATGAACACACAGACTCCAAATCTTCATATATATAGCGCTAGTTGTTCAGTGAACCATTAATACGCTTGAAGGGGATGCAGAATTAAAACCCAATGCATGTCAGGGAAAGGACTGGTATGACAATGAATAATGCAAGACTTATGCAACCTCTCTGCACGGTGCTGCAAGAATCGGACATGACAAGCAAGGTGTTGTAGAGCAAACGTGATTCATCTAAAAAAAAATAACATCGAACCATTCTTTTGTTTATGCATTTGTTTTACATCATTACAGACGCAAACGTCTTTGATCAAAGGGTGTAACAACAATGAGCCCATTGCTGAAATTTACATGTGCTACAAACAGCATTATAAGCTATGTGTTGACGTTCACACTGATTATTACGCAACATAGAAAGATAAAGGTATTATAAAATAAGTTGCACTGTAATGAGTAATACAAATCAAATAGAACATTGAAACTACTAATTTGTAGATATACTTGTTAATATGAGAAATAACACAATATACACTTGAATAATAAAAATAATTCTAAAAATGTGAAACACATAATATGAAATAAAGGTAACTTGTATTTCATTCAATATGAATTTGAAAGAATATAAATAAATAAATATGTAAAAAACATGTAAATTTTAAGAACATTTCTTTATATAAATGTCAAAACTATTTTAAGGTAAAATATTCTTTATAAATAGTACAACAACGCAAACCTTTTCGCCATTACATAATGGCATCTTCAGGTGACGAAATATGGTCAAACGTCAACATATATATTCTGAATCTTATTCGGTGGAATTTTCGCTGCATTCACAAGTAAATTCCTGGCATAACTCTCGAATTCTGAATGATTTCTTACCGATATGCAGCACATGCTTTGCCGAACAAGATTCACCATATATATGTAGAATGTTTGACCATATTTTGCCACCTATGATGCAATTATGTAATAACGAAAAGCTTTGCGTTGTTATAATTTTTGCGAAGAATCTTTTACCTTAAAATGTAACTTTTTAGTTTTGACATTTATACAAAGACAACGTTTTTAAACTTTACGTGCTTTATTTATTTTTATTTTAGGTTTTTCTTTTTCTAAATTCATATCTATTAATCTATACGCGTTTTTAAACTTTTTTTTTTTCTTTTCCTTTTTTGGAAAAGAATATGTGCGTATTACACTGTTAATCTTACGAGAAAAAAAAAAAAAAAAGTTGATAACATTAATTTATATCGATTTTACGATTTCTTCTTGGTCCGAGAGAATCAAAATTCTGATGCCACTCGGTGATTCACTTCATTTTTGATAAATAAAAATAAGCTTGACATTAAAGATAATCACAGTATTACATTTTTACATCCTTTATTTATGGTATTTCTCTGAGTTTTAGATGAAAATTGTTGCCACAAATAATTTGAATTAATTACGATAAATTTATTAATACGATTATTATTATTATTATTAAAAATTGTTATTATAATTGTTATATTATTAAAAAATTATTATAAATATATTATACTGGGATTCATATTACCTTTCACGATTTATAGATGAATAGATAAGCCCGGTTTCGAAAAATTTATGTTGAATTACCATTATATTTAATCAAAGAAAAAGATATATATTAAAACGCGTTATTATTACCAGTTTCATAAACGCCGTATCATTAACATTTAATTTAAAAATATTACCTGAAAAAAGTTGGTAAAATTAACGTATTTTTCTTTTTTCATTTTTAAGACTGTTCAAAAACGGTTCAGAACTGTGCTGCCCTGTATTGACATATCACTCTCTGCATGCTCTTTATTCGAAAAGTGACCAACTCCAAGATTAATTTATAGCATGAAGCTTCCTTGAGGGAAGATATTACAGGTCTGCCGAAAAATTCTATCTGTTTGAATTAAAAATATGACATCAGAAATTTTTGTTTATTAAATACAGGGTGTTTATAAAGCTTCGGACCCATTTTGATGTTTAATAACTCATAAAATAATAAAGATAGATTAAAATTAATAACATAAATGGTTAGATCGACTCAAAAAGTTTCATGACCCTTGTCAATGAACTTCCACGTGTGCCCCCTTCGTCGCACGGAGAATATCAAGACGATAGTCAATTTCACGCCAGGTAGCGGCAAGCATGTCGGCATCCACAGGGGCTATTGCGGTTGTAATTCTGACTTTTAGGTCATCAATGTTCGACACTCTCCTCCTGTAAACATTGTCCTTTACAAATCCCCAAAGGAAAAAGTCCAGAGGCGTTATATCAGCTGATCTGGGTGGCCAAGGAATTGGACCTCCTCGCCCAATCCATCTTCCTGGAGAATGGTCATTCAAAGAACTACGAACGATGGTAGCCCAATGAGGTAGTGCACCATCTTGTTGCAAAAAGACATGTTGCTGGAGCTCTTCTAATTGTGGAAATACGAAGTTTTCCAATATGTCTAAGTATACGACAGATGAGACCGTCTATTTTGTAAAAAAGAAAGGCCCAATGACTCCTTAATATCCGCTCGAATAAAACATCACATACAAAAGTACTACAGAGAACAAACACATCAAAAGTAAACATAACATTGCAATAGTTGCCAAAAACAAAAGAGAGAAAAATGCAGTTAATAAGCAGACGATATTTAGAAAAGTACAGATATTTAGACTGGAAAATGAAATTAATCTGAAATTAACCACACGCGCAGACGATATTTACAAAAGTAAAGATATTCAAACCGTAAAAGAAAATATATGAGTTATTCCATTAATAAATGCCATAAGCTTGTTTATATCTTCATTATTTTATGAGTTATTAAACATCAAAATGAGTCTGGGACTTTATAAACACCCTGTATATATAGTACTCAGAATAATATTTGATCAAGCATTATATAAATATTGTTAATTCAAAAATTTTTGTGCCGCTTATTTAATTCAAACGAATAGAATTTTTCTGTTGATCTAAGGTTTCGAAATTTTAAATTGTGTTATCCAAATTATCTCAGTAACATTCTTTTTTTTTTTTTTTTTTTTTTTTTTTTTTTCCCTAATTTATCAATATAGATATAAATATAGACATAAAACAAAATGTAAATATATCACGTAATAATATATAACATACAAAGTATTATCAAAGTCAATTTTATCCAAAAAATTATATAAATATTGCCTTGAACAGTAAAATAAAGATGAATTAGATGACAATTATTTAAGCTGTGTAATGAATAATGAGACCCATTCACGCCAATAATTAAGAGTAAGAAAACTAACAACACCAATAATAAAGACAATTAAGCAATCAGAAACCTTTAATAAATATAATATGAAATGGAAAAATGCTCAAAACTAGAATTTATCATCAGGAGACGTACATAATTCATAAAGTAGAGTACTGCAAAATTTCAAAGAATATAGAGCTATTTTAAGCCAAAGATCTACAATGTGGGTCCCAATCTCGAGAATAAACTCAGCATTAAAAAGAAATAAAGACATATATATATGAAGAAAATTCTAAGATAAACCGTTACAGAAACCTAAAATATGCTTAACATACTTACAAATGGTTAATTTCACCAGATTTACGCAACAAGTCAAATTGCCATCAGCAACTTACCAAATTAAGAAGAGTAAATTACGTGTAAGAATTAAAGCAATTAAACGTTCATAAGGAAGCGACAAGTAGAACCACGTCCTAAATTAATATGAAAATTAAGTTATCGAAGAGAAGATCATATAAATATAGCTAATAAAGGCTTTAATTATAATTAATGCACTTTATTTTTAATTTAACACATTTAGTAATTTTGAAAGAGGAAGATTAGAAGTGGTAAGTCGTCTGTCGATAAAAATCATATTCATTCAATTACTAAAGCAATGCAAAAATTTTATTAAAAATTATTTGTATTTCTTAACTATATGAAATTTAGACAAACATTAAAATTATTTCTATTCTTAAATAAAGTCAAATTAAAATAATTATCTGTATATATATATAAATTACGTGTCACGATGTTTGTCCGGGGTAAACTCCTAAACTAAGGAACCGATTTTAATGAAATTTTGCACACTGTGTGCAGTTTGGTCCAACTTGAGAGATAGGATAGTTTTTATCTCAATTTATTGTCACATTATTGTTTTATTGCAATTATTTGTTAATTATAGACCTTTATTAAAGTTGCTCCAAAATATCTGTGAGTTCCATTAATTTAATTGTTGCCAAAAAAAAAAAAAAAAAAAAAAAATACGAGTTCATTTTCTTTCGACATAAAAATAAATACATTTTATCAAACGTGAACTTTACAAAAATTATAAAAAGTTAAATTATGCATCTTACGAAAATTGACGTCCTAATCAATTTAAAGATTTTATACACATTGATAAAGTGCTAATGTAGTTCTATCATAGATATAGTAATATATATAGATCTCTCATCCCCATGTTATCGTACAAAGATTTTTGATGCCGAAAAAAAAAAAAAATAAATAAATAAAAGCTTTGGAAACAGCCATTAAGTGGTATTGAAAAAAAAAAAAAAAAAAAGAAAGAAATAAATATGAATTTGAAACTGTATCTGGAGTCTTCCATTCCCCTTTAGCAAATAAATTATTCATAAATTTTATTTGCTAAAATATTAGTATGTATTCCCGTGTGTATTCACTCGGGGAAAGACGGCCATATTTTGGTAAAAACGTCGTCTTTTCCCAAATGAAAAGGAATAACTTTTTTCTCCCCAATGATCACTCTATTCTATATATGCTATACTATATCTATGAGTTCTATACGCAAGCGAAGTGTGACTCACTGACCGTCTGTGCAGCCAAGAAAAAGATTTCCTATGTTAATTGCCCACTGGATTTTTTGTAAGAAATTATTAAAAATCGAGGAAATTTATTTCCCGATTTTAATCCTTATATTTGCGTATAGATATGTATTAGTTATCGCGGGTGTTAGATTGAATTATTTTGCTGTCAAATTGACAAAATTTTAATTTTAAATTTCAAAACTCTGTCGCCTTTGGCTTTTTTTATTATTATTATTATTATTTGGCGATCAAAAGCGTAACACGAAAATATACATGCCAGATGTATGCATTGTACAAAATGTAATATGTATTATTCATTGTACGTATGTATGACATGTAATATGTATTGTACGAAATATTGTTTCATATTATTCATTACTCTTTTAATATAAGTTGTTAAAATAACCATGATTTTTGAAAGGAATTAAATATTTTCGCCAGATAATTTGGCGATATTCTTTTTTTTTCGCCAAGGATGACAGAAATGAAATCTATTCCGCTGCAAAATATTAGTATCTTACATCAGATATTTTATTTAGACATTTGAAAACAAATTTGACTTCAAACTATGATAGAATATTTATCATTTTCCTTTTAATTAGTATATTATTAGTATATTAAAATTTAAAAGCACGGTATATAAAAAGTTTTTTTTTTTTTTTTTTTTAATCTTATAACTATTCTTATCTTAATCCTCAATGTTTCCCATCTTTATTAACTTGAATTTACTATTAAAATTTTAACATACTCAAAAACTTCTCATCACTTCGTTAAAATACACTAAACTTTTCCAAAATCTTTTTCTATTTAAAATGATACATGTATTTACTTTAAATGTCCAATATTTCATAAGATTTCCAATTTTAAAGTTTTAAAATATTTATCAAATTTACTTATTTTTCTGGTTTAGCCTTATTGTTTTCCTTTTTATAACTACAGCTGTTGCCCTCTTTAAAATATTTAAAATGATGAGGTCATTTTATAGTAAAATTATCCATTATAGCATATATTTCCCTCCTCCATAAAAATTGATTTTAAAATCGTCTGTTTCTTATATACTTTTATTTTAATAGAATTTTCATAGAATTTAATTTATATATTAGTCATTTTAGCAATTTTATCCAAAGTAGCATTAGAAATAATATATATCACTTCTCCATTAAAATTTATAGGACCCTACAATAAAATTAATTTGTGCTTAATATCAACACTACGAAAAATTTTATCAATCGCGTCCAAATTTTGACCTAAGTTTCAAATCTCAACCCTGTGGGTTTTTACATCGGCTACAACGTTTTCGTCTTTGTTCGTAAATAATAATTTGACTGTACTAAATAGTTTACAGCCGTATAATTCAACGTATAACTTAGTCACAGCAACGCGTGGCCGGGTCTGCTAGTATATATATATATATAATATCTATTTTACAACTCAAATTGTATTCCACATTTAATTTCTTAGCTCCGGGTACATATGATGTCGAAAAAGCTGAAAAAGTTATTCACCAATCACTTGGAGCAGTTACTTTTGGAATTAAATATAAAGAACCGGAGCCTGATGATATTCCTGGTAAAAAAAAAAGCCCGCTTATATGTTTATTTTATTTTGAAAATACTGACACATATGAAATTTAACCTATAAGATTCTCCAGCTTGTAAAATTAACTCACGTTTCACACTTTGTAGCTCCTGGTACATATGATGTGGAAAAAGCAGAAAAATCAATCCATCAATCGACTGGTGCAGTCACTTTCGGAATTAAGTATAAGGAGCCCAAACCGGACGATATTCCAGGTAAAGAAACTATACACGAAAATATAATAGAAAAATAAAAGAAAATTTTATTGAAAGTTAAGATTTATTCATGGATATACCGTGATTGTTGTTTGCCTGAAAATAATGATAATAACAATAATTTTCCTTTTCAGCACCAGGTACGTATGACGTGGAAAAAGCAGAAAAAGTTATTCATCAATCGAGTGGTGCAGTTACTTTTGGAATTAAATATAAGGAGCCCAAACCTGACGATATTCCAGGTAAAGCAATCATGTAGGATAAATGTATATCTATATATATATGTATGTGTGTATATATATCTGTATATATATTAATGTTAATATTGATTTGATGCATCATTAATGTTATTTGAGTTATAATCTTTATTTACTTATATTTTTTTTAGCTCCAGGTACATATGACGTAGAAAAAGCAGAAAAAGTAGTCCACCAATCTTCAGGTGCAGTCACTTTTGGAATTAAGTATAAGGAGCCGAAACCTGACGACATTCCAGGTAAAACAATCATAAATGATAGATGTAATAACAAGATTAAAGTAAAATAAATTTTTTAATTATTGAATAATCTCAAAATAAATAAATAAATAAATAAATAAATACATTGTGATTTTAATTTTTAGCTCCAGGCACGTATGAAGTGGAAAGAGCAGAAAAAGTAATTCATCAGTCGACTGGCGCAGTCAGTTTTGGAATTAAATACAAAGAAAGTAAACCTGACGACATTCCAGGTAAAACAATTATGTGTATATATATATATAAATATATATATATATATATATATATATATAAACATATATAAATGATAGTTATCGTAATAAAATTTAACCTTAATATGTAGCAATTAATAGATACAAAACAATACCAACACAATAAAAATAGAACTGATTGTAACATATAGGTAAGACTGACACAAAAATGTTGCGATACAGATTAAGAACCCAATAAGAGACAAAAAATTTTTTAATTACTTACGCAAACATGAATAATAATAATAAAAAAGGATCATTAAACTTAATAACGGAGAAAGTAAATAAAGGAACACAGAAATAATAATTGGATAAAAATGCTTAAAAATTGAAGTATAAACTCTTCAGGGGTATGTATTTCATAAAGTTGAGAGAGCTGCATCGATTTCGTAAAACAATATAGCTAATCATAGCAATTTATATTGTTTCAGTCCCGATCGAGGCAGCAAAACAATTTTGAATGAGAAATTAAATAATTTATTAAATCAAATCATCAAGAAATCCAAAGAGAAAACTAGAAGAAAGCAGAGTAGCCACATGTAAAACTTTTACACAAACTGGAGAATAGGAATATGCCAACAAGTTGACGAAATAAAAGCATTGCAAACAACGATTAATCGATAAAAAATTAACGTCTGTGCATTTTCATTAACGGTAAAATTCACAGAGTAATTATTTATTGAGTTAGTTAAATTATAATTTTAAGTTAGTTAAATTATAACTTAAATTGTACGTAAATCAATAAACATTAAAACTTTCATAGAAAGGAAATTAATGATAGAAAAACTTTAAGACAGCAGTGAGCAAGCGCCATCTAGCGTTTAGCTAGGTAAACAATAAGTCAATTAAATTATTGCAGGTTCAAACAAACCATTGCTTTAAGGTGTATATTTTTAAGAAGTTTTATGTTTATGATTTAATAGAATATGTGGCACCATTTAATTGATTAGTTATTTAATTTGTGGATCTTGATAATGTTAAGCCTAAAATAATTAAACTAAATTAGTTGACCCTAAAATAATTAATCTTAAATTTAAAGTTTAAGTTGTAAAAAGAATCACAAGCAATAATATGTATGTATGTATGTATGCATAACACATATTTAAATGAACAGAATACATGTATATATGAAAAATTATTCAGAAAAATCAGATTACAGTTTTATTTTTCGTATTTAATTGGTTTTCCCTTTATATGCAGCTCCTGGTACATATGATGTAGAAAAAGCAGAAAAAATAATTCATCAATCATCAGGGGCTGTACCTTTTGGAATTAAATACAAAGAACCAAAAACAGATGATATCCCAGGTAATATAAAAATTAGCTTATCTTATTAATATTATACTTACGAGTAGGGTTTAAGCGAGCAATGGAAATTTATTGATCCAAAAAAACTACCACAATTTGTCGTCGAAGAATAAAAAAGGGTAGAAAAGCATATACAAGGGATTGTTTTATGTACAGTTTTATATATAGTTTAGCTGCATATATACGCTTTCATGAAAAAACAGCATAAACGTTTTAAGGTTTAATTAATCTATATAAAAACTGTTTGTGTGTTTTTGTTTTATTAATACTTATTCCCGTTAAAGTAGAAAAGTTTAATTTAAACAACCAATTTTAATTTTTTTTTTTTTTTTTTTTTTTTTTTAACCAATTTGCAGTAAAACAGATTGAAAAACTAGTTTGATGAGAAGGAAAATAGGTGATGACAAATGATGAAAATATAAACAAACATCATAAATTGCAAAAAAGCAAAATATTTGTTTCAGATCGAAATAATTTAACATACAACCCTTCATCAGGACAAAATAAATTAGCAAGAACGCAGTGTGGTTTCGGTTTGTCAGTCATGCATCATTTTTTTGCGTACTGTGTAAATTAAACCGAGACCTATAATTTAAATTGGATTCCGAACCATTAGGGACACCTGTAAAGGGAACCGGCACTCGAATCCGCCAACTGTAGTTAGTCTTAGTCATTCTGCCATTAGATGAGCATAAGTGAAGTGTCAAAATAACAATGCAATATAGCAGACTTTGATCCTTATATATAGGAAACATTGTAATCGAGAATTGCCAATCTACAGTATTTAAAAAGCAAACAACGAAAATTGTAACTAGAAACTTGTTCTGTTTACGATTCAATTTCTGAAAAGATTTCTTTACCGACATTTTGTATGTAACAAATTACATTTCTTTCAATTCTTTCAAAAAATGTATCAATAAATAAATAAAAATAATACTGAAGATATTTTACGCGACAGACGTGTGATTTTGGTAACATTTGTTGGTGACTTTGCCTAACTTGTTGCTATGTCGCAATGCTGGCGTGAATCTTATACCGTAAATTTATAATTATTAATAAATTAATCAAGACAGATATTTATTTGTTATTTGTTATTTTTCAGACTTTTTTGTATAGACACTATCGAGAGTTTATAAATTTCTCTCCGTATTTTTGCACTTTTTTAAGGCCGTCATTATAGAACTCAGCTGATTATGTCGAAAATCGAGACTAATTCAGACTGCGGCTTCCTGAATACAAACAAGTACACATTAATAGCTGTAATATAAAATATTAAGTACATATGTTTTAACTAATATGGAGAATAGATTTTATTGAGATATCTCGCTAATTTTTTAGCAGGAACATTCGAGAACTGTGGCATACACACTGTAACCAAAATTTACAGGTAGTTTAAAGATATCAAGATATAATCGCTACTAATTTACTTTAGCAGTACAGAGATATACAAGAGTTCAAAAAATTATGCCAATCAGTTCAACCTCTAGACGGAAGTTGCAACGCCATTCGTTTTATCCATTTGACTTTTCTAAATTTTATCATGCTGGAGACGTTTACTTGTTTATATACATTTTATTACACTCTGCTTACACGAAAGGCAGTGTATATTTATAAAATTTCGCAGAAGTAAACCTGAAAATATCTACTCGCCACATAGCGACTAAAAATATTGGGACAATTAAAAAATAATAATAATAAATAAAAAAATTAATTAATTATTTAATTAATAATTAATAATTTAACTCTTTTCATGTAACTCACTATAATTGGCTTTGTGAAAATTGTGTATTTAAAGCAAATTATCACAATTCAAGTAACAGCTCAAAAGCATCCTGCATTTCTTAAATCGCCACAAAAATAAGAGTAATTAAATTAATCCACTAAAAACTGTATACTTGTTCACTTTGACTGTAATACAAATTATTTAAAAGCTACTGCTACTTTTGTAACCTTCGGATTTCTTTGTTAATATGATAGAATTTGGTGGTGCAAAATCATTTCGTTTTCAGACACTGTAACATCAAAATCATTTATAAAATTCAATTAAAATCTCTCATATAAACACATAACATCTTTTTAACACTTTTCAACAAAGTTGAAGAGTGTTTATGACTTCGATTTGTCTGTCTATCTATTTACGCTCTACAGTCGGCAGCAAAAGTATCCGAGCACTCTAATAATTCCGATATAAAAAAAAAACTCTTAATACTGTTTTGTTAAATAAATCCTTGTCGAATCATGTTCTTAGACTGACTAAGAACATGACTCGACAAGGATTTTTTTTAACAAAGCAGTATTAAGCGTACTTTTTTTAGTCAAGGATTATTGCTAGTACTTGGACACTTTTCCTGCCGACTGCAACTCCTGTAAATATCAATAAAATTCTTTGAAACTGATATATATTATTCAAGTTCATTATGAGATATCGCCTATTGAAAATGGAGTAAATATCATTAATGATTTATGTACAGGTCAAAAGAAAGAATTCCAAAGCATTACGTACTGTGAAAAGTATTTTTATAAACCATATTTTAATACCTTTCATACAAAATACCTTAACAAAATACCTTTCATATAATACCTTAACATATAAAATATAACATTTAATACCATTACCATAACACTGGAAAATAGCAATTTTACAGTCCTATTACCGGATTTCCATCTGACACCATTAGAAATAAAGACTATTTTATTGCTAATAGAATTTGTTCTACGCATGTTTTAGTGGTTTTCGTTTTTATAAATTCTTTGTAAAAAATAAAATAAAATAAATAAAAATATTGAATTATATAATAAACAAGGTGATACCCAAGATTTTTTTTTTTTTTTTTTTTTTTTTTTTACTTTTCTCTTTCTCCAGCTCCTGGAACGTACGATATCGAGAAATCTGAAAAAATATTGCAGCATACAACTGGAGCTGCAACATTTGGAATTAAGTACAGGGAGCATAAACCTGATGACATCCCAGGTAGAACAGATTTATTGTTATTTCAAATTTTTGTAACAGAGCTATTTAAAGAAAATGTTTCTAATTGTTGCATAATACTAGTCCTGAAATATATATGTTTCTCTTTAAATAATAGATGGCGACACTAAAATGCACTTCACAAAATTAAAGTCTCTGAAATAATCTTTTTCGTTCGTTCTTTTTTTTTTCTTTCTTTCCCCCCCCCCCCCCAATTTTATAGCAGTTTTTATCCGTCACTTCTTTTACAGATGCATTCATTTTCATTCATTTACTAATTTATTTATTGGCTATCATTCATGAAATATTTGAATTTATATTTAGTTTCTTTAAGAAAACCTTTTTTTATGTACAGAAATGTAAATAGAGTAATGTCTATTATATATGCCAAGAGGTGGCAGCACTAAAGTATAAGTTTTTATATTTTATTCTTATCTGGTGAATTTGTATTATAATTTTTATTTCATATTTACTATTATTTTATTATTATAGAAAATAGAAAATATGTTACATTCATATAACATATACGCGTACTTTTCACAAAAATATGACGGACTAATATTTACATTGAAAAAATATATAAATATATACAAATAAATATAAATAATAAATAAATGGCACTGGAAAAAACAACTCCATGTTTTTCTTTACTTCCATATACGAATTTGCAGTGCATATCATATATAATGATGAATATCGATGAATTTATCATTAAAAAAAAAAAAAAAAAGTGAAGAATTGGCATGTTCTGGCCTCAACAAAACTTCCTTCTATATTTTCCTATTTTTATTTATCCTGTGCATCTGCATATTAGTATTTATTAAAACAATTTTTTATGAAAATTATTTTCCCTGATGTATGTGAACGATTTTCATCGCAGGGAAATGTAATACTAAATGTTTAAAAAAACATTTTGTGCTGTACAGAAGATGTCGTAGGATTTTTTTTTTCTCAAAATAAATAAATAAATAAATAGATAATCGGAAATTTCGTTTGAAATTTTCACAGATCTACGGTTCAATCGTTCGCTTTAAAAGTATTAACGAGTTCTTTTGAAAGATACCCATATTCAAAAATTTCATTTTCTTCATGAGCATTGCACTTTTGTATTTTTAATTTCACATTGAAAAGCCCTATACTGACATGTTAAAATTTTTGCTAAAATGTGATGACAGCGTCATTTGTTGAGCAATTCATCCCCAAATGTTTACAAAGTTTTTGATACACACATAATGACAGACAGGCATTTTCTAAAAGTAGTCAAATCATGTTCAAGACATCTCAAAAAGGGTAAATCCATGGAAAATCATAACTCGAAAATTTTTTCGAATCGAATATATATATTTCTTATGTATCAATATAGATAAAAGTAATAAAGTCTTTAAGATAGGTTCTATTGCGTTAGATTGTATTGACAGGGCCTGATTACCCAAAAGGCTCAGGAAGCACAAGCTTCCCCTCTAAAATTTAAAAGGGGGCCCCAAAATGACTAAAACCAGGATCTTGAATTTTCTGTTATAGATTTTCACACTAAGGTCGAATTTTTTTCTAAGAAATTTTGCATAAAGCAAGATAAAATACTCACTATTTCGGGAAAAACCTATTATTTAACCCCAAAAAAACTGAATGTTCTTAATTAATAAGTTATACGATTTTAATGTTGTGTGTAGAAACCACCCAGATAGAAACCACCAGAAGAAACCACCAGTAGAAACCACCAGAAGATATATGAATGAAAAAAAGCATACAAACTATAAACACACACTAATTTTTGGTCTATAGCATTTTTATATTATAATATGTAACAGAAAAACAAGAACATTTTGCGAAATGAAAGGGGGCCCCGAAATGATACTGAGCTTCCCCTAGCTTCAAAGCTTAATCAGGCCATGTGTATTGAACTGTATAAGCTTTTGTAAATGTACCAAACGTCCCCTTTAGTATCCCCTTTAGTCTAGTACACATACTAGGCGAGTCATATTAATCCTGGACGATATATTTAATGCCCCAGCACGCCCGTTCCCGCTGTTCAATGTCTTTTTCTAGTCAATTTTGTTCCTTTATTACTTCCGGTGTAAGCCTGTTTTTTTTTATTTTTTATTTATTTATTTTTTTTTAACACTCTTGACATTGTGAGTTTTTTTGGTTTCCTTCCCATGCTATTTCTATAGGTTTTTAGCTTTTTTCCCCTCGTTTTCTACATTCTAAAGTGGCGGTGGCCACCGCCACTTTAGAATGTTGAGGGGAAAAGAGGGAAAAAGAGGGGAAAAGGAGCTAAAAACCTCATAGAAATAGCATGGGAAGAAAAGCAAAAAAACTCACAATGTCAAGTGTGTTAAAAAAAAAAAAAAAAAAAAAAAAAAAAAAAACAGGCTCACACCGGAGTAATAAAAGAGCAAAATTGACTAGAAAAAGACATCGAAGAGCGGGAATCGGGCGGGCTGGGGCATGGGTCCTGTCGTCCAGGATTCATACGTCTCGTTATATTATCACCACCGCACTTTAGAATGTAGAAAAAGAGGGGAAGAAAAGCTAAAACCCCATAGAAATAACATGGGAAGAAAACCAAAAATACTCACAACGTCAAGTGTGTTAAAAAAAAAAAAAAAAAAGCTCACACCGGAAGTAATAAAAGGACAAAATTGACTAGAAAAAGACATCGAAGAGCGGGAACGGGCGGGCTGGGGCATAATATCTAGTATAATCTAGATATTAAAAATTGGTATGGAAAGGAGAATCAAGGAATAAATATTATAGATGCAATATATGTATTTAAGCGAAGTTAAATCAATACGTTGACGTTACCAAAATTTTACCTTCAATGAGACGAAATTTCCATTTTTTATAAAAGGATGTTTTCAAATATTTATTCATTTATTTTTTAATGCGATCTAATAAAGAAAAAAAAAATACAATTATAACACCGCAATAATAATAATAATAATAATAAAGTGCCATTTTATTAAGCATTTCTTTCATTGAGTAAAATATCTATTATTATTATTAAGCAGTTGAGAATTAGGAAAGATAAAAGTAATAACTCTTTAAATTCTAATCGTTTAAATGTATATTCTTAAAGCAACTTCGAATAATAATAACAATAACAGATTCAACGAGATTTAAAAGCCTGCAAAATATACAATTATTAATAAAATTTATCATAAAATCATTGATAAAAAAACGAAAAAAGTGAAAAAAAATGAAAAGCATTATGTTGCCTTACGTATCTGAATACTTCATCAACGACATAATTGAGAAATATAGGCAAATTAAGTCATGCTTATACATCACCTCCCCCATCCCTCACACGCGTATTAGTAAATTTATAAAGTGGTAGTATTTTAAATATTTATTGCGTTTTTCTAGCACCTGGAACTTACGATGTAGAAAAGGCCGAAAAAGTACTTCAGCATTCCTCAGGCGGAGTCTCTTTCGGAGTGAAACATAAAGAGCCAAAACCAGATGACATTCCAGGTAACTAAAAATAAAATAAGAACATTTTGTTCATTTTCCGCCAAGTTTATCTACATTGCAGAAATAACTGATAATTTTATAACTAAAAATCCTGCGTAATATTAAGCAAGAGTCCTCCCGAACATTGTCAGCTGCGACTACTCAATAAATAAATAAATAAATAAAAAGAAGTTGTAGAACGGGATTTTATTTTGACAAAGTGAATATTATGTTTATATATCAGGTAATTCACTACAAAATATACCGTTCAATCCATCGCTACGAAAAACGTTAAACTTATTAACCAGGACAAAATATATCTAATGCTGCAATTTTACTTCTATCGGATAATGGATTCAAAAGATATCAAACAAAAACCCCATTTTAAATTTAAATAATAAATAATAATAATAATGCTTCCATAATAATAATAATAATAATAATAATAATAATAATAACATAAAAGGAAATGTATTTATTTTTATGTAAATCTGCATCGTAAAAAATTTCAGATAAGACTGTCGTCATAATATCTTTAATTTTTTTCATTTAATTTTTTTATTTTTAAAATGTTACTTTCAATTAACTGAATACCATAGTCTATAGTATGTTTGTTTTTTCCCCTTTGATTTTATCATCCCCAAAGTAATGTGGCCACAGCTTTAGTATAGGACCCCCTTGACAACTCTTATTATTTTTTCCCATTTTGGCAATGAATTAAAATGGCTATCGGAAATGTGTAAGTAAAATTTTTTTCACAAAAGGATCAATATTTGCATAAAAAGAACAAAGAATGCCGATCTGTTTAATTGACAGCTTATCTAAACTGTAGAAAAAAACTGATAATTTCATAACTTCCAAAATAAAAATAAATATAAAAATCTGTTCCAAAATTATATTTCACTATTAATAAATCCTATTTTATATAATAGGTTACAATGTTCAATAAATTAATGAATAATAATTAAATATCTATATATATATTTATTTATTTCGTTATTCAATACTAAAAATTTTAATAAAATATCCCGTAATAAAAGATTTTTTTTTTTTTCAAAATGTTATTTAACACAAAAATGTATGGAACCAAAGGAAGAACGAATATTTTCGTCACCTTCTGCGAATTTGTTACTTTTATCTTTATTTATTTATTTATAAAACAAGGTATTTTAAATTGAGAACTTGTCGTAAAAATTATTTTCTTTAAAACTTTGTAAAGAACACAGTTTGTAGAAGGTGATATTTTTCAAGTAACGAAGAAGTAAAATTATATATATATATATATATATATATATATATATATGAATGTCTTCCTTCCTGATGTTTGATAATTGTAATGATGAATTATTATTATTATTATTTTATAAGACAAAATATTAATTAATTAAATACAGATTCTTATATTTGAGAGGTAAATTACTAAATTAACTAAATTTCTCCGTCTTCCACTTCTTTTTCGTTATTCTTCTTTAAGTAATCAAGTAACTCTTTTTAATTTTTAGAGTTATTTTAAAATAATACTCAGACTTATTCTTATATTTCTGTTCTGATAAGTATAAAGGGTTTAAGTCCAAAAATGTCGATTTTGATTTAAGTACATAGTCAGACTCAGAAAAAAATTCTCTATCGATTGGTATAAAGGATTTAAATCCATGTCATTTAGTCTTTGAGAAAATCAATTGGTAAAAACGATTGGAGTCAGAAATTTAGCATTAACCTTTGGTATAAAATAGTTAATTCAAATTTTCCCTTTATTAAATAAAGATTGGCAATCACTGAATGGTATAAAGCGTATAAACCAACGTAATACCTTTTTCCTAATCGATTCTGCTCATTAGTTTTTAGTTAGTTTAACTTTATTTTTCGTCCCCTGAAAAATCAAGAATATGGACTTAAATCCTTTATACTTATCAGTACAGATTTTGTGGGTATCCGGTGCTTATTAAATTTATTTTATTTATATTTCATTGTGACTATTTTATACATGCTTTTTTAATCAATACTCATCAGAAAATTCCTTTTTTTAATAAATAAATAAATTAATTAATTTATGAAATAAAATAAATTAATTTTTACTCTACGCTTCATTTTCTGATCAAACGAATATATCTAAGATGTTATTGTGAAACTTGTTATTCTGGAATACTTAATTCGCCTGAGCTGCTATATTTCATAGATCACAAGCTAAAATATGCACTTTCCTTGAATTACTAATAATTTCGCAGAGGAATATGCGGATTCTTTGTCTTTCCTCTATTTATTCCATTAATGTAAAGGATGGCGGAGTAATATTTCAGAAATTCAAATAACTTCCTTTCTGCCCATTTCCGAGTATTGAAAACATAAAACACAAAGTGAATTTAGTTATTTCGTTATTACATAGCAATGTCGTCTTGTCTATAGACGATCGCACTGCATATAAAATAGATGTGAGATAATTTTAACTTTACACATGATTAATTTTTAATTATAAACAGCTCGTTATGTAAAAAGTTATCCTGTTTAATCGTAAGTATTTTTTCTTCAGTTTTAGTTCATTAAGGCAATTTTACAATAAAATTATTGTATTATTATAAAATAAAGAAAAAACCTATTATTCAAAAATGGAGATGTGGTCCTTGGAGAGGTATTAGCCAAAATATATGAAACATTTTGATATATTTTCTGCCTCTTTTAATTTTATAACAATGATGCATTAAATATCAAACTTTTTGTTAAATATTAACTAATTTAGAAGATAAAAGATCTCACGTAGTTGTGTGTTATTTTTAAAATTATCGATATTTTTATATTTTCTTTTTACAAGTAATATCAGGCTAATTACAAATGTCAATATTTCTTTTCTCAATTTTTTTCCTACTTAGGAAAAAAAAAAAAAAAAAATCATTTTTAAATTTTTAAAAATTTATGTATTTAAATAATTTCAATTATTAGTGCTTTATTTTGTTTTGGTTTTTCGGTGTGAAGAAATTTATAAGCGTACATTTTTTTTTTTTTTTTTTTTTTTTAATTCTAAAAAAATATTTCTTATTGTCTTTTATACTATATATCAAGTCTATATGCAACTATTTAAACGCCCTATCTCCTAACAACGCTTTAGTTGTTTGAGTTGTTTAATATATTTTATTTCCTTTATATTATTTCCTTTATCTTTCCTTTATCCCTTTCCATAAAAAAAAAAAAAAAAAAAGAAAGAAAGAAAAAACTTTGTATTTCTCTGCATTTAATTATTCGTATTTGCGCGTTATAGAATAAAAAAAATAATATATCATGATAATGCCCTGAAACCAGAAAGCAAAATTATGATAATAATTATTAAAAATTTAAAAAACAACGTATGCCACTGAAGATTGCATATAAAATAAAATAAAATAAATAAGTAAATAATACATAATATGTTTAATAAACGTATGAACGGAAATTGAGATTCCACTCGAGAGCCGATTCATGCTCTCGGAGAAAATCGTGGATAACAATTCATTATAAAATAAAAACTGTGAAAAATCCCATAAGACAATCATAATGTCATCAGGGCACTTAGCTATAGGGTTACATATTTATTAGGATCCGGACATAATATGTATCTCGGAACAGAATATCGCCGGACAAAATATCGCGTCAGCTAAAAAAAATATGATCTATTTCACGGGTGATCTCTGGAGGGGACCGCATAGAGCCTTACACACACACACACACACACACACACACACACACACACACACACACACACATATATATATATATATATATATATATATATACATATATCATAGAGTAGAACTTCATTAACTTATCTATATTTAATTTTAAGTTATCATCATTTGATTTTAACCATTCAAGATACTTTTTAAAAATATTATACATGACTGCTGACATCAAAGTTGAACGGTGTTCACATAACTGAATTAAAAATTACGAAATTAATAAAGCGATTGAATTCCTTGTGACTTATCTTGACAAAAGTTAATAAACATAGTCTATAAAATCTTTTAAGCAAAATTTATAACAATTTTTGTGATGGGTTTGTCTGTATGTTAGTGCTCTGACTAAGGTAAATATGCATTTGTTGTCATGAAATTGTTATAAGATTACTAAGAATTACCAACTCTTTCAAATAAAATGTATATTGCGTCATTTTATTTGCATTAAACACAATCATCACTCACATTATTTTGCTTATCATTCATTTATGTCGGCGATATTTTGCCCCTAACTGATACCGGAAATATTAAAAAAAAAAATAAAAAAAAAAAAAAAGATAGATCGGATTTATTCCGTATTTATATTCGTTTGAGAAGCCAGTGATTGCCAGATAATTTGCATTTACTATGTCTGATTGTACTGACCAGCACTTTGATTTGAACATACTGCACGCTATTATAACTGACGCACAGCACTTTTTAAATTACTTAATGGACATAAATACCTAGCATAATGCGCAATTACATTCTTTTCTAAAGCACCTGGCTATTATGAAACAGAAAAAAGTTTACAAGCTATCTCAGGATCCTCTCCAAGATATACCTTCGGTATAAAGCATAAAGAACCGAAGCCTGATGAAACACCTGGTATGTCGTTCGAATACATTTTTCATGTGATCATTAGTTAAAATATACATTTAAACAAACTGCACTAAACAAAAATAAATTATTCAAATAAATGTTATCTTAAAATATGTGATTTATTTTAATATTCAAATAAACTATTTACTTATTTCTAAATTAAAATAAGTTATTTATTGCTATCAATTAATTATTGTTATAAAAAAATATTTATTTATTTTAATATTACGAACTGTTGGACCAAAAATATTTCCATTTGTAAAAGAAACGCAGTCGGTACAAAAGTACATTGGGATTTCGCAGTTAAAATTAGAAAATAATAATAATAATAATAATAATAATAATAAATAATATATATGATATGCTTTCAAAAAATAAATAATTCTAAGTTATTTTCGAATAACTGTGCAATCAAAATTACATGAAATGTTTTTTTCATATTCATATTTATGTAAATATTTTGAATCAAGACAAGTTTTCAGTGAATTAAAGTAATACCTCCCTAAGAGAACCACACATCATACAAATAAAAATTGACCTTACATAGATTTAGCTTTTCAATACAGGTTCATTAGAAAATCTTAATTCAGGTTAAAAATTCAATAAATTAAAGGTTTTAATTATTTAAATTCATATTAATTGGCTATACAGATTTTTAATTATCATTAATAATTCTTTGAATTTTGAACACATTTAGTAATAGTTTTTTTTTTTTTTTTTTTTTTTTTTTTTTTTTAATAATATACTAAATTTAGGTTTTATTTTTTAACTTTAGCTAAGTTTTTTACGATTTTAAAGTCAATATTATTTATTAAAAAGCCATTGTGTTTAAATCTATTAACAAAATAATGGTGCCACACAGAATCCCTCTTTTTCAAACTTTATCTCATTTATTCCAGGGTATAAAACCTTGTCATTTATTTCTTCTCTTTACCCACAAATTATTGCTACACAAGTGAAGTTAACGTCAGTTATATGGTAGAATGTGGTTAATTAAATTCAAGAAAAATATGAAAATATTTGCTCTCGCAAAATGGGACCCTTAAGACAGGTGCACATAATTGTCACAGTAGTACAAATTTTTAATGGAGATAAATAGGATAATGTGGGAAATTTCAGACCGGAAAAATCTTTCCCTAACGAAAAGTGGCCATTCAATAGAGTTTTATGGAAGTTTCACTATAATTTAAATAATAGCGATTTTCAGGCTTTTATTTTTCATACCGTCTGAAAGTTATTTAATGCATAGAATGCTGATATAATATTTTTAAGTAATTATTTTCAAGTCAATTTCATTTAGCCCCCCTCCCTTTTCCAATGTAAGAATCAAGGCCGTTGCCAAGTGGATAAGAAAGGTTGGGGGAGGAGGGGAGGGGGGTCACATCCCTCAAAATCTTTCATTTTTTATTGAAAATTTTGAGTTAAACTTTACATTAACGCTCAACATTATGTACTACAATTTGAGCTCCCTCTGAAAAGTTTTCTTCTGCTACGGCTTTTAATGAGAATGCGAACATTTAATCAGCTAAATTAATCACATTTTAATTCATAATTGTGTTATGAATCTTTTTAAGTGCTGCAGTAAACTAAATTGTTTGCAATTCTCTTTTAAGCCAATATTTTTAACTCTGATTTTCTAAAATGTACCTTACCAGATCTTTTACTTAATTCTTTTGAGAAAATTTCGTGATTTTTTTTTTTTCTGTTTTTAATACTGCTCTTATTCTAGATTCTAATATGTTGGTTTTAAAAGATCTTTTTTGAGCTATTCCTTTAAATTTAATTTTATATGTTTATTGATGCTTCGTTGGTAGAATACTATTCAGTTACATCACTTTTAGTAAGTTTCAAACCCGTTTTTACAATTCCGTTTTGTGTGTTTTTGAATTATAATTTTTTGAAAATTTTCTTGAATTAAACCACTTATAAATCATTTTTATTTTCAATTTATTTTATTACTTTTCTCTTCACCCATATTTATTTTGATTGAAAATAAAAAGTATTTTAAGCCCTTACTTTTAAATAATTTTCATGTTTCCTGAATACGTTTTCTCTTTTCTTTTCTTTTTCTTTTTTAAAAGTTCACTAAAATTACATTTTCAAAACATTAATTCAAATTAATTTAAATATTTTTTCTAATTCCCCAATAATTACATAATTTTAAAATCCTTACTTCAATAATTCAACTTTGAATTTTCTTACTGAACCTTTCTTAATATTCTATAATTCTCAATGGAGTGATTCATAAATTATATTATAAAACACATTTTTAGTAGTTATTTTTACTTCGTTATTTTTCTTGCATACATTTTTATTTTCTAGTAATATTATGATACTTTTTTCTAGCTCCAAATGCATACAACCTTCCTGAAACTATTGGAACCAAAGACTTTGTCTATCACCATTCTCCAAGCTACACAATCTCTGGAAAAGATGGAGACATATGGATGACGAACAAGGTACTCAGTATGCTGATAAATAAATTAATTAATTTAGTTTTACCTTCTCTTGGAAGTAAGAATAAAAATTCCAAAAAAAAAAAAAAAAAAAAAAAAAAAGATATTTGCAATATATGAATAAACGACAAATAAAATCTATTTTAACAACTTTAAATTATTTTAATTATCCACTTTTGCTCATAAAATTTTGTTTTGGTAGATTTTTTAAAATAATTACTTAGAATTTTATTTATTATATGTTAGAAAATTAAGGTTCAGTTGGTTTGATTTATTACTGCCAAAATCATAAATAAAAAAATAAAAAAATCATAATTAAATGCACTGCATTATAAAAAAAATGAGTGAAGAAAGAAAGAACTTTATCTGCTAAGTAATAGAAGTAAAATTCTGGTTTAAAAAAAAAAAAAAAAAAAACTTTTTCGATAGAGTTTGTTTTGATGCTGATTATTATTAATTTTCTTTTATATTCTTTTTCTTTCAAAAAAAAAAAAATAATAATAATAATAAATAAATAAATAAATAAAAATGACTTTGATAAAATTATGGCAAAAGCAGAATTTAGTTTAGGACGGAGAACTATTAGTTTTTTTTTTTTTTTTTTTTTCAAATTATAACATAGCTTTCAAATTATTCAATTATATTTTCGGTAAATTTTAGATTGCGATAAATGTCCAACTATCGTAAAACTCGTATCGTAAAAATCCGCAGATTGAGACTAATAGTCTTTAGTCCTTAAAAAAAAAAAAAAAAAAAAAAAAACTATAAAGGAAATAAACGAGAAAAAATGAAGACCCCTGTGGATTTCGTTAATAAATCCTCTCAAAAGAAAAGATATTGTGCTAATCAATAAGGAATAAATCCAACTGTTAAACTGGATGTTAGTCTACAGTTCCAAAGATCGACTCTTTGTTAAAACTCGTATTAACTTAAAAAAATTTAAAAGCAGCACCTAATATTCGTTAAATATTTTTATGATTAAGCGACTTAAAGTTAGTTGTAATTGTATTCCTTTAACAATGGAGTAAACGTTGCATTCTTTCGTTATAATTCAACGCAAACATCACATAAATGCTTGTTTGGATTATTAGAGAAAGGAATTTTCCATTCCGTCAGTTGTTTTTCACAATTCATAGGTTGTTTTTAATCTAGCAACCTGAAGGCAAAGATTTCCTATTTCTCCTATCCCTTGAAATGTGACAAACGAATAGGGCCTAGGTAGAATGCGCTTCATGGAGTTTTTTTTTTTTTTTTTTTTTTTTTTTTCTTTTATTGAGTGGATAGGTGTGTGTGTGGGGGGGGGGGGGGACCTAGCCTAACACAAAAATCCGAAAATACCAGTTATTAAAAAATAAAATAAAATAAGAAAATAATAACTTTAGATAAATGAGTGCGATGTGAAAATTATTGATTAAAATGTAAAAGCTCTTAAATAGGTAGTAACAGAACATTTTCTGTTATTATTTTTGATAGAATGACCATATTAGAAATTTAAAAAAGAAATTTATTTTACATTATTGCAATAATTACGTTTCGTTGGAAGGTTTTCACTTTATTTCTTGATTTTCTTCTTTCTTGTTGGTAATTGTTCTTATTATTTTACAGACTCTTGACACATACGATGTCGTAAAAACAGAAAAAGTTACTAAAACATCATCTACTACAAATGTTAGTCCCAAAACTAAAGTTAAAAAGCAAAGTCCTGGAGTAAATCGTATTGAAAGGGTGAGTCTTTATTCTTCATAAAATTTAACATCTACCCACATTTAAAAAACTTATTTTGGTTACTGAGATTTACCACAATATACAAATAGATATACCACAATATTGTGGTTACTGAGATGAATACTAAATATACTGAGTTCGTCAGACAGTATATTTAGTATTTTTGATATATTTGAACCCATGAATAGCCTGATAATATAAATAAACTTATCCTTTTCTTTTATATTATAAGAAGAAAAAATTGAATTCGAAAAGAATCTCACTTTTCCCTTCAAATAGATTTAAACTTTCCAGGAATTCTTGAATTCCATTTGATTACTTTTAAAAAGTATCTGTCTATCTCGAGGTGTTAAAATTTTATGGAAACTCCAAGTTAAGAAATAATAATAATAATAATATTAACAGCACATGGAATTCCATGAAAATATATTTAGTTAAATCTTGATACGTTATTAGTGATTAAGTTTTATCGTATATCGTTTAATTAATGGTGCTGTAATTCTAGAATTTCACGATTTTCGTAATAGTTGTATATCGGCATATATTGGATAGAATCACACTAAACATAATGTTACGAATTTGTTAATAATTGTATTTATTTTTGCATAAATTCATTATTTTTGTATAATTCAAGAGGCTTAGGAGATAAAATGTTCCTTTTCTGCTTTTTTCTAGTTTGTTTTCGCGTTAAAATAGCTTAAAAACCCGTTAAAAAGCCATATTACGGCAGATAATGGATTTGGCGCCAAATTTGGCGACTTTTCGCTCCTTGGCGATTTTGTTTTGGTAACTTTGGCGAGAAAATCCTTATAATCGATATAGCAAATATGGTAGCTATAACGTTATTGGTTGTCAAGATACTGGACATTTCCAGATTTTCCTACGCAGATATTTAACCCTTTCAGGGACGGTGATGCCACTACAGCATCACATAATTTAATTTTCAACTGCAAATCTCATCCCGGAAATTTTCTAGCAAAAATTTATGTTTATAGCATAGCAGAAAAGGCCGTTTTTTTAACCTTAAAATTTAAAATTTCTTTTATTTTTGTTTTGTTTGTGAATTCCAGTGGCAGTGTAATTTAAAGAATCTGATTTATCTTGCGCCGCAAAGGGTTAAAGAATTGCATCGCGCCAAGTGAGTCAGTCTCAGTTGAGTTTCGTCAAATGCTTTCATTGCTGCTGAAAGAGCTCTGAGCCTCTTTGAATTACAGCCATGCTGTGTGTTAATGCTCTGATACAATTCGTACTGTGAATTTGCTGTTGAAAGCTGTTATCTAAGCTGTGTTTACTGCTGAAAGTGAAGTTCATACTTGCTTTATAGACCTGTATTCTTTTAGAATTTTCTGTAAAATAAAGTTTCCAGCCTCTGCAAGATTCGCTTTTCATTCTCGGACAACTCACGAATCCCCAAGTGCGCAACAATAATAGGCAATAGGGTTGGTATGTAAAACAGTACTAATTCAACTTTCATTTGTATTACTCAATAAGTGGCGGTACTATTCTGTATTAAATTTGGTGAATATAAAAGCTCTTTTCTGGTACTCACTTGGGTAGAAGTGGATGAAATTTGCATCTCATGCTCATTGTACTGAGATGATCATCCATTCCAGCGATTTACTCAGGAAGTAAAGGTCGCTTGCATCGCAAAAAGTCAAAAGGGAAAGTTAGGATAAGACCAAGAATAGCACGATTTTGCTATAAGTATTATATGATAACTTCATTAATATGATATCAAAGAATGTTTTGTAATAAATTCACCGTACTTCTTTTAATCGACGCTAAAGTAGATAGAGATTATCCACACGTGAAAAAATATTGATCGGAATAGCAGTCTAGCTGAAGTTAAAGTTGTTTTACATCGAGCAACACAATGGGCAGTTGGTGACGATCTAAGATTCACCCTTAGTAATAGTCAGTAGACATATTAGGTCTTTGCATAAATTCGTGCGGTTTTTTATTGCTTCATTTCATAAGAATACACCAAATGAAATGACAATATTTAATCAAAATACTCTCCATTACTTTCTTCTACAACCTGTGCCCATTTTTCGAGTAACAAATGTATACCACGGCGATAGAAGCTCTAGTCTTTGGAAGCAATAAAATGATCCGCGTCCGCACGAACTTTTGCAGCGACCTAATACCATCACAATTTCATCTTATGCGTAAGGATGGCTCTTGTGTATTTGTAAGACCCAGAAGTACCATTTTTATTGAGAACATTACAGTCACGACGGATTTTACGTGTGAAACAGCATCGCAAGAGTTTTACAAAATTTACTGTTAAAAGTATCTCAGTATGCTGTACTTTGATTTTACTTTAACCCTCGCCTTCCCAAGATGGGGTCATTTTGACCCCATTTTGTAGTTGAAATTTAGTTAAGGCCGCCTCATTCAAAAAGTGCTCTAATTCGCAGAGATAGCAAACTTAACCAGTGGAATGTTGCAACTTCTAAACGATACAAAAAACCGCGGAACTGGTGAATTTCGCCAAACGTACCAAGCGGCACCTGAAAGCATTTTTTTTGCAGTTGTGCCTTCATCTTGGGTTATGGTTATGGTTGGGTTTAACGTCGCACTAGTGCTGCGCAGAAGGGCAATTGGCGACGGTCTGGGAGACACCTCTAGAGATGGTCCGGAGACATGCCATCACAATTTTGATCCTCCACCGAAGGGATGGCTCTCCCGCTTCGGTGACTCCCAGAGGTATAATTTTTGATGGGAACATGGAGGACATTGCGGTCACGACAGTTTAACGTGCACCAGCCACCATTAGTGTACACGACGGTCTTTGGCCGGCTCGAGAACCGAACCCGCAATCTTCCATTTACGAGGCCGGCGCTCTACCGACTGGGCTACCGCGGCCCCCTTGATCTTGGGAAAGCGAGGGTTAATATAGTAAAAATAAAAAGTGAAAATCGTGTTTTTTTTTCATTTAAAGGAAAAAAAAACCCTAAAAATACATTAACTGTATACTGTGCATATATATAGATATCTCGTAAAAATCATAGAATACTTTGGTTGGTTGGTTGGGTTTTACGTCGCACTAGTGCTGTGCAGATGGGCAATAGGCGATGGTCTGGGACTCGCCCCTAGTGATGGTCCGGAGACATGCCATCGCAATTTTGATCCTCCACTGAGGGATGGCTCTCCCGCTTCGGTGACCCGGAGAGGTATAATTTTTGATGGGAACATGGAGGACATTGCGGCCACGACAGATTTTACGTGCATCAGCCCCCATTAGTGTACACGATGGTCCTTAGCCGGCTCGAGTACCGAACCCACAATCTTGCAATTACGAGGCCGGCGCTCTACCGACTGGGCTACCACGGCCCCATAGAATACTTTGTCTGTACTAAAGTATATCCCTGGAGGTGAATCTCAGAATTCGTCAATACCCTACTAGGTAGCTTCAATGTGACGTTTATCAACCGAACACAACCCAACGTAACCCTGCACTAAAGTCTCTTTTAAATCTAAAAGGCGATTATCACACACAAAACTTCGAGTAATTGTTATATTTTTTCTACATAAACTTCTACTTATTATTTTGAAATATAAAATCAGGATATCAAGCACAAATTATCTTTTTGAACTCCCGTTTCAACATTTCAGGATACATGGTCACATCATTTAGGTATTCACAATAGTATTACTTCATCTTACATGGACCTCGTCCGTCTTCCTGTAGTCCGTCCAAGAGGAAGGTGATGTATTACCACAATGTCATATGCACTGCATGCAGATGAATGCGATATTTTTATATCACCAAAATTAGAATATTTTGATTATAAAAACGAAGAACAGTCAGTAAAAGCCTCAAGATAGGTATTTCTAAAAATTTTTTTAGAAATACATTTCGTGTGTTAAATATATAGATTCTGTAAGGCGATAATTAAAGCTCAGTATAACTAAATTAAAAAAATAATTCACTTATTTGGAGAAAAAAAAAATACGAAGTACTTGGTATTTTATAATGAAAAATAAATAATTTGTGAACAGACACTATAAAATAAACGAATGCGTTAAATATCAGTTTATAACAGTTTATAACATTAATATATATAATGATCCTCATCTGTCATGAACGAATCCGGTTAGTACCGCTTCAAAACAGAAACTTTTGGCAGCCATTTTTTTTTTTTCCGTTTGTTCAACTCACTGAGCTGGTTCAACTTACGGAAATATACATATAATATGTTTTGTATCGCACGTATTCTTATTTATTTTCACTAAAACCTTGAAAAACTATTCACTTGTAATGTTTAAGGATATAAACTAAATATAATGGATCACTGGCTATTATAAACATGAATCTATAAATAGAATTATGTAACTTCATGATTGTAAGCAACGGAATACCAAATAAAAACAAACCAAAACTGTTGCCATTCAGAAAATGCAAATTCCAAATGGATTCCGAATGAACGACTCTTTGACTGTTTCTACGAAAAAAAAAAAAAAAAAAAAAAAAAACGCTTAAAGTATTTCTAAAACATATTAAAGCCTTAAAACTCTTAAAATATTTGTAAAAGCATATTAAAGTCCTTAAATATTTTTATCAAGCTTCATTGTTTGCTTACATTGTAAGGTATGATTGGCGTCGAGTTCAGTACGTAAATGACGCCAGTTGATTTTAGTTTTGAAATTAGTGTAAATTTATAGTTGGGATAGAATGTTTGGTTGGGCAAGTAAAGGTCACCAGTTGAAATGAGTATTGAAAGTAGAGTAGTCTAAGGTGATAATGTCGAGTCAAGATAAAATGTTCGGTTGAGAATGAGAAAGTCCCTAGCTGGATCCCGGATATTTTGGCGATGTTGCGGGTGAGATAGCTGGTTGGAAGTATCGAGTAGAGTTGAATTTGGTTTAGCATGGAGTGTCTGTAATTATTGGATAGTTAATTAGAAAATACGCAAGGAAAGTGATGACGTCACTGGCCGTCAGTGGATGCAAAAAAAAAAAGATTTCCTATATTAATCGCCCATTGGATTTTTTGTAAAAAATTATTAAAAATTGAGGCAAATTATTTCCCGATTTTAATCCCCATATTTCGGTATAGATATGTATTAGTTATCGTCTGCATGCGTTAGATTAAGTTGTTTTTGCTGTAAAATTGATAAAATTTAAATTTTAAATTTCAAAACTCTAGAAAAAAAAATGGCAAACTTCCATATTCGATTCAAAACATAAACATTTCATTTCAAAGGATGATATTTACACAATAAATATCCAACTAATATACTAATTAAAAGGAAAATGATAAATATTCTATCATAATTTGAAGTCAAATTTGTTTTCAAATGTCTAAATAAAGTATCTGATATAAGATACTCATATGTTGCAGCGGAATAGATTTAATATATCTGTCATCCTTGGCGGAAAAAAAAAAAATATCGCCAAATTATTTTGGCGAACATATTTAATTCCTTTCAAAAATCATGGTTATTTTAACAACTTATATTAAGAGAGCGATGAATTATATGAAACAATATTTCGTACAATACATATTACGAAAATAAACATCTGTCATGTATATTTTCCTATTATGTTTTTAATCGTCAAATACAAAAAACGCAAAAGATGACACAGTTTTGAAACTTAAAATTTTGTCAATTTGACAGCAAAATAACTCAATCTAACACATGGATACCATAGCATATCTATACCCAAATACAGGTATTAAAATCAGGAAATAATTTTTCCCGATTTTTAATATTTTTTTACAAAAAATCCAATGGACGATTAACATAGGGAATCTTTTTCTTGCATCCACGGAAGGTCAGTGACGTCACACTTCGCTTGCGTATTTGAAAACAGGATCTTCGATAGTCTTAAAAAAAAGAATTTTGGTAAAATGAACTGCATAGTTTTTTACTTTCTCTTACCCATAGGGTCGAGAAAGTATTGTTTTAGGGTCAAATTTTCAAACGTGGGTTTTTGTTATACTTACATGTTCTGAGGTCCCCTGAATACGAAAATCATGTTTTTAGCGAATGGTCTCTGTGTCTGTCTGTCTGTCTGTGTGTCTGTTATCAGCATATCTCAAGAACAAATAGTAGCAGAAATTCCAAACTCGGTATTCTAAATGTGTATCATATAGGGATGCTACAGTAAGATTTCGTTGAGATGAAGCAAATGGTTCGTGTACAGGGACATTCAAAAGTATTTAAATACATTACGTCTTTGGGGGAAATTGCAGGTAAGTAGAATTTAACATCTATAGACTGCGCTAGACCAAATAAAACGAATATATTTTTTTTGTAATAGAGATAATCAACTGGGATTTTTTTTTTTTTTGTGTGTATGTAGGAGCCTCGCCGTCCCCCCCTCGAGGGGAGTAAAATTTCATGATGGGTATCTTTCAAAAGAGCTCGACAATACGTTTAAAACGAATGGTTGAACCATCGATCTGCGATAATTTAAAATAAAGTTATTGATTCTTTTCAATTTTAACCAAAAAAAAGGAAGAATTTTTTTTTTTTTTTTTTTTTTTTTTTTTTTTTTTTTACTTTAATATTGAGAATAAATTCTTTTTTTTTTTTTTTTTGGATATTTAGTGTTATACTACCTCTCTAATATGGAAATCGTCTGTATTATCATACAAGATAAGTTTTTTAAATAATAATTTTAATAAATAATTTTTTAAAAACAGAATTATTTTTTAATAACCGAATTAAATTCTGTATAAATGTAGGTGCATTAATGAAACGAGGGGTTGAGGAGGGCCAGAACTAATTACCATATAAAACTCTTCCGAAGCCTAATTTGAATTGTTCAACATAGGTTTACATAACAGTACTCGTTATCTTACCTTTTAATCTCCAACCTGTACTTATAGTATTAAATTTCAGGGTAAGAGAAAGTCGTGTGAGTGACACACCAGATTATTCTTATTATGAGGACTTAAAATAGAGCACTTAACGGAACACTGGGATGTGTTGTTACTGTTGTGGTTGTCGGGCCTATATTTTTTGTCAGCGAGCAGTTTTTTTATTGTCATTCATATTTATTGATCGGGTAGAATTTTTTTAAATTTCAGAACGAAAATTATAAAATATCGAAACAGATTTGATTTATAAACAAAAATTGAAACTACATTTAAATGATCAGGTGGTAATCTTCATGTTCTAAACATTGTTTTCAAGATTTATTGTTCACGTTCCGTCATTTTTGACGGGGTTATATACTAGTTATATTTATATTGATCAAGACGGTAATTAGAAGGTAGTTTTAGTTTACAGTAAGAACCAAAATCGCCAAGATTGAACATGGAATAGTATGTTAGACCTGAAAATGTCCATTTGACTCCTGGTGACTAAAAAAATTTCGATTTAAAAAATTAAACGACTCGCCATTTTTTTTTTTTTTTTTTCCTGAAACCATCATAAGAATGAATATCAGTAATTCCTTGCCCAAAATTTGATTATTTTCTGCGATTAAAGGTACAATTAGTTAAATGGCATTGAAACGATTCCTCGTTTAAGAAATAACCTGCAAAATATCATATTTCCAAAATTAGACATACAAAAAGGAAATTTTTTGTTGTTTTGTGATCAGAAAGTAATTTATTTTGGGAAATAGTTTTGATAAAACGCGAATTTTGTCTATTAGCAATAAAATATTTGCTTATTTAAGCAAGTATCAACAAAAAAAAATTACGTATTTTAGCAATTTGATGCTACTTTACATACTTTTTTTTATTAATCAGTGACGACTTAGTTTCTTATTTCGGGAATCGGTCGCAAAAATATCGCATTTTGACAATAAGTGGCAAATAGCAATCTTTTCAATTTACTTGCAAAAATAACTTTTTCCGGTTCCTATTTATTAGTAAAAAATTAGATAAATTATCTTTCACAAAATTAGCGAAATTGAAACACAAATTCATAAAATTTTCTAAAGTTAAAACAGATATTTTACAAAAATGGGACAACTTAAAAAGTTTCTTAAAAATAATTCAAACGAGAATATTTTAGCCATCAGGCTTAAAAAATTGCGAAAAAGGAGCGAAAAATCTTCCTACCACTGAAAAGTCATTTAAGTTTTCAATTTTCCAATATCACCATTATCACCTTTAGTGATAGTTAAATTAGAAATCGAATTTAATTCCAAAAAAGCAAATTTGTGAGAAATAGAAAAGTTAAAGGTTTGTGAACAGTTGTTAGCAGAAATAACATTACTTAAATGGAAACGAAGAGATTTCAGTTTGCCCGAAGAAATTTTACTATTTTTAAAATAATATTTTTGCACAGTTTATGCTGTGGTTTTTTTCAAAATTTTATTTTAGGATTCATTTAATACTAATTAGGATTCATTTAATTCATTTAATTTAATTTTTTCGTCGAACTTTAGGATGTAGAAATGGAGGGATAAAAGGCTGAAAATTCATAGAAACACGGGGGAAAAAAAGAGTCCAAATTCCACAGAAAGAAAACACGGGACGAAAACAAAAAAAAACTCACAATGTCAAGTGTGAAAAAAAAAAAAAAAAAAAAAAAATCGGATAACACCGGAGAGGATAAAAGGGCAAAATTGACTAGAAAAAAACATCGAAGAGCGGGAACGGGTGAGCTGGTGCGTTCAATTTATCGTCGAGGATTAATACGACTCGTCTAGTATAAGTAGTATATAAGTAGTATTCCTAAAATATTTTATTTGTTACTGGTATTTCAAATTAGACTTTTAATGTTAGATTTATGAGCATAATTTGATTTAGTTTTTAATATAACACAATAATGTTAATAATAATAATAATAAAAGGAGAAGCAAAAGGGAAAGATAAACAAAAATAAAAATAAAGAAAATTTACAGAAATAAAATTATTTTTAAATCATGTATAGTTAATAATAAGAAATACTAAATTCTTTTTCAGAACATTATGAAAAATGTAAACACAATACTTTTCGAAAAAGCTTCTCTTCCTTTATCAGATGTAAGTTTTGTCACTGCAAAAGCAGAAACTGAATTTTTCAGTGGCAAGGCGTACCTTTCTATGCGCTTGATGAAGAAGGATCGACTCTTTTCAAACGTGTTGTGCTTAAATTTTCTCAGTATTCTGAATAAGCATTTAATGTTCCATGCTATTCTTTTTTGACATAGCTATTGAAATATTTACTAACATATAGTTAGATCAGTTCAATTTTTTAAATGAATTTATATATATATATATGTATGTATCTTTTAAGAAAATGACACATTTACTGACTGTTTCTGGATAGTTAGTTCAAATTTCTTCTGCATTTTGTTTCATTATTTGAATGCAAATTTCATTACAACCTTACTTTTTGAATGTTTTGCTGCATGTTTATTTCTCAGCATGCTTTTCAGTTTCGATCACACTTTACCCTATATTAAACGCACTTACATATATTTAAATGTAGTAATATTTCTTTACAGTGTATAACAATTGAACTTGTTTTACAGAATTCAAACGAGAGTTATGTTTATTATTTAAAAAAAAAAAAAAAAGTAACTTAATAACAAAACAATAAACCTTCATGAAATATATCTTCTTCTTCTTCTTCTTCTTCTTTTTTTTTTTTTTTGGTTTAAATAAAAATAAGGGTGTATACCGAGAAAACAAAAAACATCCAATTTTAGTAGCAATGTATTTTATTGCATTTGCATCAGATTTAGTAAACTAGTAGCTTCTAACGAAATTTTTTAAGTTTATTGTACTAATATTGCAACAATTTAGAAACTTGTAACCTTTATTATTATTTTTCTTTAAGTGAAGCAGTATTCTCACACTACTCACTTCTATATTTAATCCCATGCATTCAAACAAAATCCTCGTATGAGAAAGATCTATTTTGGATGCAAAATAAATTCTAAAGTCGTAAAAAATTATTTCTGGATAAAATAATAATTATAATACAGATCACTTCATCGAGCTTATTAATTTTTAATTTTATTTATTAATTTATTTATTTTAGATCTTTTTGTTAAGGTAAACAAAACTTTGTGTTATTATAAATATTTTTTGTAGAAATCAGAGTTAAAGTCAGTAAATAGTAGTTTTGATTAACTACATTCATTGGAATTACTTAAACTTTCTTCAACTTTTCAAGATTTCAGACAATTGTTTTTCAATAGAAGTTCTTTTAAATAACTATCTTCAATTAAATATCAAATATTCACAATTTCTGTTAGGCAATCTTCTGAAAAAAAAAAAAAAAAAAAAAAAGAAAAATATAGAAGCTAAGAATATTCGGAAGTACAATTATTCCATCATGAGAAGATTTTTTTTTTTTTTTTTTTCGATTAACATTGGTGTAAATTTTCATTCAAACAAAATGAGAACTTTTTTTAATTTCTTAGTTTGTGTGACAACCCTCTTTCTCTACCAAGTACTTTGAAAAAAAAATTTCTACTAAATTTTTGTCAGAAAAGAGATTTTTAAATTTACATTGCAAAATATACATTTCTTTTTGTATTACACACACACACAAGAAAAAAAAAAAAAAAAAAAAAAAAAAAAAACTTTTTTTATTTGTAGATTTAATCAGGATATTTACTTTGTTTTATTTTTCTAGGTGGTAGTGAAACACAGTCCTAAAACGTCTATGGGTGTGACACAGTCTTCTACAGTATCCTCTTCAAGTCACTCGCAAGTAGAGACGATTACTACTTCTGTCATTAATGGAAAGAAAACTGTTGTAAAACAAGTCAAAAAAGTGCAACATGGACCCATTCACAAAGACGCTCGCGTGAAAGTCACAAAGCAGACAACTATAAAGCATTCAGGTGATCAAAATGAAGCAAGTGATTTGAGAATACACAGTACTACACGATTATCTCTGGACGAGGGTGATGACAAAAATGACCAAACGAACAATCAAAACGAAATAGTAAATAGAAGTGCCAAAACTACAGAACGTGAGACAGTTTCTGTTGATAAAATGACAAGAACTTTAAAGGACACTGACAACAAGCATGATACTAATTTGGACCAAAAATCAAAGCATACTAGAACTGTCAGTGGAAAACAAGAAATTGCATTCAGTGCCAAAAGCACGGAACAGACTTTTGTCAAACAGCACGTACAGAAATCAGTGAAGGTAAGCACAGACTCTAAGCTTTCCCTTCCTGAAAGGGCAGAAAAAATAATCACCAAAACTATAGATCTTGAAACAGTTTCTCCCGATAAAAGTACTAGTGCAGTAACAAAAATTAAAAGCCAACAAGATAAGGGGTTAGAACAAAACATTGAACAACATATCGTTGTTAATGGTAAACAAGAAACTGCTCTAAGTACTGATAGCACAGAAAATGTCAAAGTGAAACAACATTCAAAAAAGGCGACAAAACTAAATAAAGATTCTAAACATTCCGCTTCAGGTAGTTCAGAACAAGCTGTTAGCAGAATTTCTGAACTTGAAAGTGTAACTTCTGCTAAAGATAGTGATGTAATAAAAGACATTAGCGGTCAAGATGAAAAAAATGTAGAACAGAAAGTTGAACAACATGTAAGCTTGATTGGTGGAAAACAGGAAATTGCCGTGAGGACGAAAAGTACAGAAGAATCTATTGGCAAACAACATGCAAAAAAGTCAACAAAGCTCAGTAAAGACTTCAAACATTCCGCGTCAGGGAGTTCAGAACAAACAGTTGTACAGATGGAAGAAGAATCTGGCGCCAAACAGCAAATCGTCACAAAGAGTTTAAAAAGCACAGGAAAGGCCACGGTTGAAGAAACTGTTGAAAAGACAGACCAAAAACACGACTCTAAATCTTCAAAAAGTACGGAGAAGACGATTGTTCAAAAAACGAACAAGGGAAATCGTAAACAAGAAACCATCATTACCACTACAGCCACAAGTGCTGAACAACATTTCGTCCATGTAACTACTGTCAAAACCGTAAAAAAGTCTAAAGGAACAATGAAGAAACGGTGAAGAAATTAAAGCCCATTAAAATTTTAACGAAGAGCTTAACTTGAACATGTAACTATAATATTATTTTACAGAGTTACAAAGCTTGTTTGAATTATAACTTATATTTAGAAAAAAAAAAAAACTCTATTTCACAAAGAATTAACGAAATTTTATCGACTTCTTTCTAAAACCAATTTCTAAAAAATGATAGGATCACAAATATTGACAGAGTATCATTTTCTTAGAATAGTGTTATTAATTGTTTAATAATACTTCCCTTTTGTTAATTTTCAGATAAATTATTTTGATAAATATTAAAGTAACATTTATTTAAAAATATATATAAATGTTAATTGATAAAAATTACTTTATCCTACTTAAAGAAATTGTGATATGAAATCCAGTTCCTTTTTTATAAGTTACATGGTGTATGTATTTCCTATAAGTATACACCGACTAGTATGATGTTTACTTTAAAAAAAATTGACTTAAATAACATACATAAAATGTACCAGTAATTTTGAATGATCTGGTATATTACTTTAAAACTTAATGTGTGTTTATTATAACCTATTTTATTTTAGGTTTTTTGAAAATTGTTTTCTGTAACTACAAATGGTTATAAATAACATTAGAATTTAATGTTTCGCTAGCTTGTGTAAATAATGTCAATTGAAATCATTTCTGCTATATACTGCCCTTTGTAATAACAATGAGTAGCTTTCTTTCGTACCAGAATAAATGTAATTATTAGTTAGCAGAGAATTAACAAGGCGTCAGTGGCTAATTTTATTTGATTTTTGTACTGACAATAACAGTGATAACATTTTTTTATATATATTGTAAGAAATATAAGCAGTGATATACGTGTTTTAAAATAAAGCTTTTAATTATTATTTTTTTGTCTTGTGTTTAATAGGTTGTTTGCATGGTATTATTATCTCTTTTTATCACGCAATTTTATCACGAGCTTTTAAACATAACAAGAAAACGAATTATGACACTTTCTATTGTTTAATGCTTGATGCATTCGAACGTTAATAGTAGAAAATAAAAAGAATTTAAATTATTAAGTTATAGATAAGAAGAATCTCTCCAATTCCGCCTAACAGAGATATGCGAGTATTCCTGTGACATACATTTATTCAATCATATTGACAGAAGATTTGGAGCTAGATATATAAACAAAGAAATAATAAACAACGTCTTTAACGCCAAAATAAATAATACACAAGCAGATAGCTGTTTCGGTACGTTGTTAAAAATAATAATTCAATATTTCACTTCAAAAAAGGTGCAAATTGGACACATTTAGCTGCAACCAACATTTTATGAAATTTGGTGTTCTGTGTTTCACCATTTTAGTAGTGCTATTTGAATAGTACTCACCACACTATTAAAATAACTCTACTAAAAGGGTAAAACCCAGAGCACCAAATTTCTTAAAATGTTAGTTGCAGCTAAATTTTTCTAATTTGCGCCTTTTATTTTATTATTACTTTTTTTTTTAAGTGAAACATTGAACTATTCTTTTTAAAAGTGTAGCATTTAGCGTGGATTCTTGGATTTCTGGATTCATTGCGATATCCTCTCTCGTAAAAATTCTGAAACGTTTGGTTAAATTCTCCCACCTTCTTAGTTTACAGAGACCTATCTTTTTTAATTACCTTTCTAATATTAATGGCAATGCTATCTTCAACTATTCCAGTGCTCAAATTTTCGAAATTCAATGTCTAGTTGTTAAACTTAATGCAAATTTTGCTATTTCTAAACTACACCTCTTGCCCTCAGTTAAATGCTACTGTTCAGAAAGCTTTCGAAAATTCTCATCTCACTGACCAACAGTAAGAAAACATTCGCTGATGACGGTACGCTAAATGCTACCGAAACAGCTATTTATTATTTCCTTTGGCATTCAAGACGTTATTTACTATTCCTGTGTTTATCATTTATCCATTTATTTATTTAAAATTCATTCATATAATATATTAATAATATATTTTTTAGTGTCATTCTTAATTATTATTTAATAATATTTTTTTATTTATATAATAATGTTATTGCTGAAATTTCAACATTAATCAGTAACTGTTATTGAAAAAAGTTATTTAATGTAAATGAGATATCTTACTGCTAAGAAGTGCAATATAAAAGTATTTATGAAAGCTAAAATATTCTTTTATCGCAAAAAATAAATAAATAAATAAATAAATACTGTAAACTAGCGATTATCCGTGTAATCCGTACACGCGGATGGTGCACGCTGTGGAAACTACAGAATTAAAAAAAAAAAAAAAAAAAAAAAAAGTGATATTTAATCAAGAGATGAGAAAGATCCACCTACGCCAACATCATTTTCGACAAAATTGAAATAAATGCAGTAAATACGTTTTTAAGTTAGAATCGTAAATAGCTTTAACTCACTTGAGGGCATTTGATCTTTTAGCACTGGAAAAAAGTTAACTAGAGTTATCTTTATTTATTTACTTTTGTCAAATAAAGTTTGTTGGAAACTAGAATGCAGTCTCAAGACATAGAAATGTCAAGAAGAGAAAAGAAAATATTTTGTGTTAGTGAAAATCCGTCGAAAACAAGAAAGCTTAGCTTAAAAAACAATGTAATAAACAAGTCGAATAGAGGAATGTGTTAGATGGGAAATCATGTCAAATGTCCCAAATAGACTAGTGTTTACTATACTCACTCAACACAGCTATGGAATCGAAATAAAAATTTCAATACTTTTCAGTATAGAAATATTGAAAATGCATTTTTACATATAAAAGCTTAATGTTGCTTATTTAATCACAATCTATAAAATTATTTTGTAACTCTCTATATTATCACAAGGAAGAGAATAATTTGACAAGTTACAGATTTGTATATATATATATATATATATATATATATATATATATATTTCTAATGGCGCGGCGCGTATGCCATAAGCATTGGCCGAGAGGTCGCCGAAATGATGACCATTTGTGAAGGAGCACCCGGTGGCCGGTCATCGCTACCTCTAACAAGCACAACACATCCATGCCTTATCCGGGATTCGAACCCAGACCCAACCATGCAGAAGTCAGGGGTGCTAACCAGCACACCGTTTCGGCGACTATTTATTTACATATATTTATATATACAACAGTTTAACTATAAAAGTTTTGATTATAACGAACCTATAGCTTATTCGGATAAGGCGTTTAGACGCTATCACACTTTAATGACATAGGCCAGCGAAACAGAACTTTTTGAAAAATACTGCTGAAGTTTCTGCTGATTTTTATGTTATTTGGTGTGCTGGTTTCAAAAAAGGTCTCAATTTTTTCCCATCACGTCCAGATTTTTTTTGTAAGATCGATATCGACATTTGTGCTAAAATCCTATTTGAAAAGGAATTCTCTCGAACAGTTTTGCATGTACTATCTGGCAACAGTAGTTAGTTATATTCATTCTACGCGAGGCTAATTGATTTTTCAGTAACCGATTTATTACTTTCCGAATACAATAGTGAGGAAAGTATTGTAATCATGTCAAAAATCCGAATTCGAGATTTTGATGTTTCTATACGTTTCGAGGTGCCCTGAGTCCGTTTTCACTATTTTTACAATGATGTATGTATGTGTGTGTGTATGTATGTATGTATGTGTGTATGTATGTGTGTATGTATGTGTATGTCTGTGAGTGAACACGCTAGCGTCTAAACGCTTTGTTCGAATAAGCTGAAAGTTGGTGCGTATATTGTAAGTCACCATAGTACGAACCCTATAGATTTTGGTGAATCTAGCACTTATAGTTTTTTTACAGGGACACAAAGAAAAATTCTTTATCATTATGGTCTATGGGACCAAAATCTGAAAAGTGCGATAGCAACTAAACGCCTTCTTCAATTGAGCAAAAAATTTATACACATATTATAGGTCCCAGTTACTCAATCTGCATAGAGTTTGGAGAATCTGCCACTTACAGTTTTTTTACTGGGGCACAAAGAAAAATTCTTAATCATTATGGCCTGTGGGACCAAATTTTTACTTTCTTCTATATTCAATAGAAGAAAGATTTGGATTCGTAAAAATTTTCGACCTCGGGTTTTTGATGGATTTACAAGTTTTGAGAGCTATAGAACACGATTTGACCATTTTTAGGAAATGTCTGTCTGTTTGTCTGTCAGTCTCCGCGTGGGTGTGACAAACTTTTGTGGCAACTGTATCTCAGGAACTACTTCACAGAATTTCATACAAATTGGTATGTCGTTGCACCTTGACATAAATTAGTGCCTATCAATTTTTGGTAAAAATTGTCTTACAGGTTGTGTTGCCATCCCGCTTTTTCTAAATTTTTAACATGGTGGTATAGTACAAAATTTTGCATAAATGTGCACAAAGCAAATTATTTTTTTAATAATCATTATGAAATTTACCAGAATTATTTATTTTTGAAATAGTCAACTGGGAAATTTTTTTGTATGTGTAGGAGCCTCGCCTCCCCACCCCCAGCCCTGGGGGGGGGGGGTATTCCCCCCTCGAGGGGAGTAAATTTTCATGATGGGTATCTTTCAAAAGAGCTCGCTAGTACCTTTAAAACGAATGGTTGAACCATAGATCTGCGATAATTTAAAATGAAGTTATCGATTTTTTTTAATGTAATATTGACAATAAAATTGACTTTTTTTGGATATTTAGTGTTATACTACTTCTCTAATATGGAAATCATCTGCATTATCATGGAAGATAATTTTTTTAAATAATAATTTTAATAAATTATTTTTACTGAGTGAATTTGTATAGGAAAATATAGAAGAAAGTCATGTGGTGGCCACAACATACTAGTTAAAAGTGCGATAGCATCTAAACGCCTTATTCAATTGAGCTGAAAATTTATATGAATATTATAAATCACTGTTGCACTAACTATAAGCATTTGGGTGAATCTAGCATTTATAGGTTTTTTACAAGGACACAACGAAAATTCTTTATCATTTTGATCTATGGGCTCAAAGTTCAGTAGCGTTAAATAAAACATCGTGTAATATATGGAGAAAAATACTCAAACACTTTATTATGGTTTTATCTCTTTTGTTTTTTAACAACTCCTCTTTCTTTACTTTACCTACAAAACTGTTAATTACTCAATGTTCGGAAAGTCGAGTGGTGTCACTCCATATTTTTTTTTTTTTTTTTATAGTTTTAAATGAATGACAACCACTGTTGCCGGATAGCATGAGCAGCCTCTGGTGGAGAGAAAATCCAAATTTTTTCCTGAATTTAAGCTTTTTACATCAAATGATGATGCATTTTCTAGAAGAACATCACCAACATACTATTTCATTTGTTTTTATTAAAACAACTGACATAAAATGGACGACTGACTAAGAGGAGCAAATATTATGTACGTGTTAAAAATCGAAGTAAAAGAAAAAACAAAAAACAAAAACTAGTACTAGACTTAGCGAAATCCTAGTTCTAGTTACTAGTTCTTCAATCAAAATTTTAAAAATCTCGCGAAATATGAGCATTATTTCTAAATAATTTTTTACTGCGCATGCGCAAGCGTTAACAGAATTTCTTTTGCATAATTTCTTAGCCTTTGTTAAATACCTTTCATGATGTAATTTTTTAAAAAAGTAGGATCATTAAAAATTCTATTAAACTTTTTTATCTCTATGAATGAATACATGTGATATTCAGATACAAATGAATACAGATAATTTAAAGAAGATTCATAGTCACATGCTAGAGCTAAAAAGCATTTCAAGCAATACATTTAGAGGGTTATACCAAACATTCCTTTTTCTTTAATTTTTCGTACGACATTGACATTTAACTTTTCGTACGACATTTAACTATAACATATTTTTAAACTTTCAATTCAATAGATCAAAATATGTAGACGTTATCGGTTTCACTCACGTACATACGCACACAAACACATATATTATTGTAAAAATAGCAAAATTGAACTAAAGAGAGCTCAAAAGGTATAGATAAACCTTCTTATAGATGCATATGTTTATTTTCATGATTACAATACTTTCCTTATATAATATATGAAGAGTAAAAATAACAAAAAATGAACTTAGAAGACTTCAAAACGCATAAATAAACCAAAACCTCATAGTCGGATTTTTTTATGATAACAATACTTTCCTTAGATAAAAATAACAAACTTAACAATGAACATAAAAATGACAAACGTAACAATGCTGTTTAAAAAGCAAAAATTAATAAACCCTATAAGACCATAAAGAATAAGTCTCGTTTTAGAAATTTTGCCACATTTTGAAGGAGTCACCTTATCAAGCTTTGTAGCCTTTGCCAAATGATTTTGAAAATTTGCCAGTTGAAAGAGAGTTCATTTCTCAAAATCGCATCGTCTAAGTGAAGGGAAAATGTATGATTCATCTTATAAATTTCTTTTATTCGAATTCATTTTAAATATTTTGATAGTGTATAAAGAAAAATTTATGAAATTAAATTATGAGCAGTTAAGAAAAATCATCTAATCCATTTTTCTTTCTTTCTTTCTTTTATGGTATTATTTTTTCATCTATTTTACATTCACACGCATCAAAATTAGTAAATGTCATATTACAATAGCAATTATAGAGTGCTTTTAATGCTAATAAACTCTATTTTGCAATTCAAAATAAAAACTTTTCTAGAAGATTGCAACTAAACGAATTTAAGGAAAGGAGTTCCAAATTGAATAATAAGCATATATTAAGATCAAAAATTTATTCAAAAAGAATTTCAATATAAATACACCAAACAAAAATCAACAATATGAATAAAATAATGTAAAATCATTCTACGTTCATACTGCCAGTAATGAATATGAATCATGTATGGCTTAGAACATACTGTAGGTTTATTTATTTATTATATTATATTTTATTTGTTTATTATTTTGCAGCTCTGTAATATGTATATATATATATATATATATGTATATATAAATGATAAATGTATTATTTTCCACAATGGTTTTATAAAGCATTCATTAGCTTGCTTTAAATGACGGACATTTTCGATTTTAGGCGTATTGTTAAACATCTTCAAAGATACTTCGCAAATTATCCTAAAACTTCGGGTGTATAAAGAACATGTTATACCTCGTGTATTTTAGCGAAGGTTTTGTCCATAAGACAAAAAGGTATCAGTAAAAAATTGAAGAAAAAAGAATAGTTGGTATAACTCTCTAAATGTATTGCTTGAAATGCTTTTTAGCTCTAGCATGTGACTATGAATCTTCTTTAAATTATCTGTATTCATTTCTATCTGAATACCACATGCCACATGTATTCATTCATAGAGATAAAAAAGTTTCTTTGGTGTTTTTTTTTTTTTTTTTTAATGGTCCGAGTTTTTTTTTAATTGCATCATGAAAGGTACTTAACAAAGACTATAATAAATTATGCATAAGAAATTCTGTTAAAGCTTGAGCATGAGCAGTAAAAATTTATTTAGTAATAATGCTCATATTTCATGAGATTTTTAAAATTTTGATTGAAGTATACTGTGTCTAATATAGCAGGTCAAAATTCATAAAAATTGTACTGCATTGAGATAAATACTTTGCATGTTAAAAAAAAAAAAAAAAAAAAAAAAAAACAGGTAATATGTTTATATATGTACAGTCGGTAACAAAAGTCTCCGAACACTAGCAAAAACTCCTATATAAAAAAATGCACTTAAAACAGTTTTGTTAAATAAATCCTTGTCGAATCCTGTTTTTAGACTGACTAACAACAGGATTCAACAAGGATTTACTTAACAAAACTGTATTAAGTGTATCTTATTTATATAGGAATTTTTGCTAGTGTTCGGAGACTTTTGTTACCGACTGTATATTGAAATTATATATATATTAAATATATGTGCATTGAAATTTAAAAAAAAAAAAATCTTCATATATATTTGTGCTCTTCAGATACAAATGAACATAGACAGTTGAAAGAAGCTTCATGATAATATGTTCCAGCTACAGCGCGTTTCCAGCATTACTTTTTACAATGTGATCCGAAACATACTTTTTTTTTCTCTCTCTCGATCTATTATTATTATTATTTTGTTACTAGTTCTTTTTTTTTTTTTTTTTTTCCCTTGTCTTCGGTACAAAAATTTCACTAATATGGCATTCACACATCCGAAATTACAAGATAATTTGGTAAGCTTTCTAGATATTTGGCAAAACGTCTAAAATTGAAAATTACCGGTTATTTATTGGAAGATAGTGTTTATATATCATTTGAATTCAAATAACTTACAGTTATTAAATCAATCTATAAATAAATGATATTATTCGCGAAGTCGTTTGCAGATTTCTGCAAAAGACCTGGTTATACTATTTAAGTCATTTTCATTAGAAAAGATGCCCTAGTAAATTTCTAGTGCATTTATTAGTTTTGTTTTGATTAAGAGTATTTAACTTGAATAAAATGCATAGCAAAATTGCTGCCCTTAGACTACATTTACACATATTATTTTAATTGTATCTTAAAAATCTTACACTACAATTTTTACCATTTTAGGGATGTCTAGTAACATATTTCAAGAATGTTGTAATAATGGAATATTTAAACTAAAGAGCAGACATAGACATAACAATGTCATTAACCCTTCAACTTAATTCGAAAGTATAAATTTTCCATTGACAAAGATGATATTTCAGGATTTTCTTAATTACTTTCTTCAATATTAATAAAGAAGAAGGTATTTGATTCCTAACATTTTTCGACTTCCTTTTTTATGGTTTTATGCGTTTTAAGAGCTCCTGAATCCGTTTTGATTATTACTTCCATTTCCCTGCTACCGTAGGAAATGGAAGTATTGTATTTGGTCCAAAAATTTGATGTCGAGTTTTCACCTGAGTTACACGTTTTAAGGACTCTTAGGTTCAAAAAAGTGGTTTTTGGCAATTGGTCTCTGTGTGTGTGTGTGTATGTATGTGTGGAATCTTCTGGCTGTCATATCTCCGAAACTAATAAAGATAGAACTACAAAACTTCAGAATTAAGATAGGTCTTGTGTACAGATGAACTTTCCAAATTTTGGTGAGAATTGAAAAATATGAAGTGGGACATCGGAGACCGGAAGTGGAACCATAAGTCCGTATCTCGAAAACGGCTTTAACGATTTTCTTCAAATTTGCTATATAAATACTCTATTAGATGTCCTTTCGAATGATATAGTTAGTTTGTTCAGGAATATTGATAGGCGTGCTATATAAATAACTCAATTTCAGGTCTTGCAAGCGCGTTCCTTTAAAAACGGCTGTACGGATTTTCTTCAAACTTGCCATATTAACTCACTTTCATATATACTTTTGTATGTAATTATTGTTTTCCGGTCAATAATTGATTTTTTGTAAAAGTTGGTATCTCAAAAACGGTTCTAACGATTTTCTTGAAAATTGTTATATAAATCCATTTCTTTCTCGTGTATTACGTGGTTATTAGAGGAAAATTAACAGTCTTCCTGCTTAGGTAGGTCATCTTCAAATCTCGGAAATTTGTGTTTCAAAAAATAACTCTACCATTTTTTTTCTCTTAGTTTTACCTCGCTATATGTAAGCTTCGTTTTATATGTCTTCATAAGTTTCTCTTATCGGAAAAATTTTAGGTTTCTACTTCTTTAGGTCACTTCTATGTTTTCTTATCACATTATCTCTCAAAAATGCATATAATACGTGTGATAGTGGGTAATGGAAGTCGTGTGGTTGTTTCACACCTTTTTTTTTTTTTTTTTTTTTTTTTTTTTTTTGATTGATGTCTGTCTATGTGTATGTAGCAAATATTTTGTACAACTCTTGATCAATAACTAATGCAAAGAATTTAATGAGATTGTATATTTAGATGCATATTGGCATCATTTAAGATCTATCAATTTCTTATGCATGTCACTCAATAGGGATGCTGTCATCCCGCACTTTCATAATTTTTATTATGACAGCACACAATGAGTTTATTTTTAACCAACCATTATATAATTTAAAAAATTTATTTTTAATAGTAATATAATCGATAAGGATAAAGTTGTTATACATGGAGAAGCATTACTTATCCCCCCCCCCCAACGCACACACACACCAGGGAGAAAATTTTCAATATGAATATTTGAACTCGTCAGTACCTTTTATTTCACTGGTTAAATCAAATCTGCGATAAAGGAAGCTATAGATTTTTTTTTTTTTTCAATAAAAATCTTAATAAAAATTACCTTTTTTTTATGACGTTGTTTCTAAGGCACAAAATGGTCTTTTTTCGATGTATTTTGAAACGTTTATAATTTTTTATTGGAACATGTCGTTAAGGGAAGATGCTGTCCATATTTTTTCCCGTTAAATAATTTAACTCACAATGCATACATACCACCGAGTAACTATGCTTTCGTCTAAATTACGTTTTTTTTTTTTTTTTTTTCTTCTAATAGAAAAATATCAAAGAAAGTTCTTTAATAAGAGTTTTATGAAGACTCCATACTTCTGTTACATTGATATTATGCTACAGTGAGAGGAATACATAGAGATTTTAATTTATTAAAAATATATTCAATTTATTTTTAGCTTTCGCCGAAATCTGAAATGAAGCATTAATTCTAGGCAGGAAAACTAGGGAATGAATATGACCTCTGTTTTTTCTTCACCAAAATTACTGTCAAAATAAGTGTTTGGCTTTCAGGCTTCCGTTGTTGGACTTTTTCAAGGACCGTTTCAAGGTTGAAGCGTTAAAAACATCTTTTTTGATTATTTATTTACTTTGGAAGTAGCTTAAGAGAGGAAGCAACTTCAGAAATAGAAAATATACATCCCAACTGAGCCGTTTCATTACACTTTGAAAGAAGAATATATTTTGTGGATCTTCACAAGATATTCGAAACGATTCCTACTTGACATCTTAATTGACGTTTGTTGTTACCATTTTTGACAACTGTTAAATCCAATTACGAGGAAAATAATTGAAACTATTCAAAATCTCAAAAGAAGTTTTTTTTTTTTTTTTTTTGTGGATATATCCGGGTTTTTTTTTATTGCTTATTTTTATCATTAATGATAATTTCTTTTTATTATTATTATTATTATTATTATTTAATCAAAGTTTTCTAATGTCGAATTTTTTCTTTTTCTTTTTCTTTTCTTTTCTTTTTCTTTTTTTAGACAAATATTCTTTACATTTTTCTTTTTTTTTTTTTTTAAAAGCTCTATGGAGTTACTATTCGAACCTTATTACAATGTTATTATTATTATTTATTCATTCGTTTGTTTATTTGTTTATTTACATATTTATTTATTTTTGCTTTGCCGATTACTTGTCTTTCAAAAATGCAAAATTACAGTACATAGAAAAGGGCTACCAGTTGCCAGCTCACTGTACTACAGCTTGGGATTTTCGACTTCATAACAAATTAGCCAGTTAAAATAAAACTTTCAAATCAAAACAACTGTGCTGTTATGAACAATATTGTAATATAAGATATTGGTCTATTGTAATATAAGATATTACAATAGGCAGGGATAAAATAATCCAAAAAACGTATTTTCCGATTATTTAACATTATAACATGAAAACTTGTTGTAAAATAGTCATCGAATATTTACAATCTAACAGATACTGATATTTCAGGTTATAAATAAATAAATAAATAAAAAATCTTGAGTGACTGCAACCGACTTTAAGATCATTAAGTAATTAATAGTTATATAAATAAAGCAAGAGAAATAGTTAAATAAACAAAAGATAATATCATAATAGGGTATTTGAATATTTTTTTGTATATTGTATGATATTTAATTTAACGCTATTTCCCTTGAAATAATTTGAGCCCATTAGTCATAATGATAAAAATTTTTCGTTTTTTCCCTGTAAAAATTTGTAAGTGCTACACTCATTAAAATCTGTACAGTTCGCCCGAAAGTGGCCCATAACATGTGTTTAAATTTTCAGCTGATTGGATGAGGTATTTAGACGTTATAGCACTTTAAAGAATTTGAGGCCATAGGGCACAATATTAAAGAATCTTTCGTTGTGTCTATGTAAAAAACTATAAGTACTAGATTCGCCAAAATCTATGCAGTTCGTGAAATGGTAATTTGTAACATGCGTATCAGCTCAATCGAATAAAGCGTTAATACGCTATTGCACTTTAAAAAAGTTGAGCCCATGAGCCATAATGATTAGGAATTTTTCTTTGTGTAACTGTAAAAAAAATTATAGATGCTAGATTCACTAAAATCTAATGCAGTTTGTACGACGGTAATTTATAACATATGTACAAATTTTATAGCTCAATCGAATGAGGCATTTAGACGATATCGCACATTTAAAAATTTGGGCCCATAGAACATAATGGTGAATTTTTCTTTGTGTGCCTGTAAAAGAACTATAAGTGCTAGATTCATCAAAAGGTACACAGTTTATGCAACGGTGGCCTATAACTCGTATATAAATTTTCAGCTCAATCGAATTTGGCATTTAGACGCTATCGCACTTCAAATGATTTCAGCCCATAGACCATAATGATAAGGAATGTTTAGTTGTGTCCCTGTAATAAAAAAAAAAAAAAAACTATAAACACTAGATTCACCAAAATAAATAAGGTTCTTGCTACAGTGAACTATAACATGCGTACACTGTAAAAAATAGGTTCTTAAAAATAAGTTTATATTGTCTCAAAATAGCCCCGAAACAATATATACTTAAATATGAAAACCCATGTACTCATTTTTGAGTACATTGACATGTCAAACATGGGGATATTTGGATTCTTATTGGTCAACCCCATTTTTGAGCACGTCAATTTACTCAAAAAGGTGTATATGGGTTTTCAAATTTAAGTATATATTGTTTCGGAGCTGTTTTGAGACAATATATACTTATTTTTAAGAACCTGTGTTTTACAGTGCACCAATTTTTAGTTCATTCGAACAAATTGTTTAGACGCTATCGTGTTCACTCACACGCACACATACATACATACATACATCATGAAAAATCGTATAAAATCGTTCATATCTCCAAAAAGGAAAGTCGTATCAAAACCAAAGTTGGAGCTCTACTATTAGACATCATGCTAATCCCACATATAAATTTGCAATATTCTACAACTATTCTTTTTTGAGTTATGCCAGATACAAAATCCATTTCACAAATCATGACTACAATACTTTCCTTACATGTAATGTTTGGAAAGTAATAAAAATTAAAGTAACATAATATAGGTAATACACCGGTGTTCAAAATTAAAACAACAACATATGAACATGAACTTTAGATGGCACGTTTGTTACCATATCATTAATCGAATTTTATACAACTTTAGCAGGAGTAATAATTTGTAAACTAATAATTATTCATTTTTTTTCAAAAGTAAGCTTTGGAAAAAATGAAATATTTCAACAATTTTGAAAAGAAAACTTAATGAGAAGTGGTGTTAAGAATGTGTTACGAAATTGTAAATAATTGTGTTTATTTTTGTATAAATTCTTTCAAAGAGGCTTAGTAAGTTGATAAAATGCTAATTTTGTGCATTTCTAGTCGTTGTAGCGTTGAAATAGCCTTATTTTCCCTTAAAAACGCATTAAAATGCCCCAGTAATGCAGGTAATGGATTTGGCGCCAAATTTGGCGACTTTTTCCTACCTTGGCGATTTTTTTGGCGACCTTGGCGAGAAAATCCTTATATGGGATATACCAAATATGGAAGCTGTCAGTTGATTGGTTGACCACTTTCTAGAGTTTTCTCGAAAAATCTGGGTTCCATGGAACAGCATATAAGGAGCGCTTCCTCGCCAAGGCAGTCAGTTCATTTCAGATCTCAGCCAGCTTCGCTAGTGCTTGCATTGCTCTTAAGCCTCTTTGAGAGAGACTTGCTTCAAGTGTTATTGGTATACAGTTTGTACTGTGGATTTGCTATTGACAGCTGTTGTTTAAGCTGTGTCTACTGTTTGAAACCAAGCTGATACTTGGTTTATAGACCTGTATTTTTCTGGAACTCTCTGTGAATAAATTACTGAATTTTTGTACGTTTGGCCTTTCATTCTCAGACAACTCACGAACCCCCAAGTACGCAACATTTCTGGTGTCAGAAGCGGGATTGTCTGTGAATGGTGATAACGAGGGCTATGGAGCAAGAGATGAAAAAACTTCTAGAAACCTTAGCTACCCAGATGAATGAAATGAAAGCCGGACAGGAAAAGATGGAAACCAGATTGATAGAGAAAATGGAAACAGGACTGGAAAAGATGGAAACTGGACAAAAAGAGATGAAAGATAGCCTGAGTCAAGAGATGAAAGAAATGAAGATAGCACAAGAGAAAATGGAAACATCGCAAAGAGAGTTGAAAGACACTATGGGTGAAGTACAGGAAGAAATTAAATCTAATCAAGATGAGATGAAGAGAGAGCTTTCAACGGTGAAAGAATCAATCGAGGGTAAATTAACGGTTATGGAAAACAGAATGGATGGAATAGAAGAGAAAGTTATAAAGATAGAAGAAAATTTTGAAGAGAAAGTTATAAAGATAGAAGAAAATTTTGAAGAGAAAGTTTTGAAAGTGGAAAAGAATTTTGAAGAGAGATTTATGAAGATAGAAGAGAATTTTGAGGAGAAATTTAAAGAAAACTTTGATCAAGAGCTGAAAGGAAAGGTTTCAGAGATAGAAAGCAAGTTTAAGAGAATGGAGGAAGATCTTGAGAGAAAAATGAGAGAAGAGTGGAGCGCAGAGGTAATAGGGAATGAACTGCAGAGCAAGATTCGGAATCTCGAAGAAAAGTTAGAATCCAAGCCCCAGGAAACTGAAAAGAAAGAGAGAAGAAACCAGAATCACGAATTTATTAAGCTATCTACCTACGACGGCAGTTCCTCGTGGCATGTATATAAAACGCAGTTTTCCATCGTAGCTGAAGCTAACGGCTGGGACTCTGTTGCAAAGACGGCTCATCTGGTAGGGTCGTTGCGGGGCGACGCCGCAGATATTCTAGAGACCCTTTCGAAGGAACAGCGATATGACTTCGAAGCTGTAACCAGAGCACTAGAGCTACGTTTTGGAGCGAAATGGTCCAAAGAATATAGTCGACTCCAGCTAAGGTCCCGTCGTCAGAGACCAGGGGAAAGCTTACAAGAACTGGCATCAAACATCCAGAGGCTTTCACATTTGGCTTTCTCAGACTGTCATCCTGAAACGCGTAATGATCTGGCTCTAGAATATTTCATTGATGCTGTCGGAGATCCAGATATTCAACAAGCCCTCAGACTCTCCGGCGTGAAGGATGTGGAGTCAGCCTTGGTGTATGCCTTAAAGCTCGAGACAGCCCAACAAGCCTCCTATAAACATCGCCAGAACAGTACAGCAGACAAAGTGAACGGCTCTCAAGATGATCTTAAAGAGATTCAGGAAATGATTGCAGAAATTAATAGAAGACTACGCATTCTTGAGAGGAAGAAAGAAGGGAAGACTCCAACAACTAAATGCTGGGGCTGTGGAAAAGACGGGCATATCAAACGAAGCTGCCCAGTAAGAACACCTAGAGAAGCAACCAAGAATGTCTCTGAAGTATGCCACCCAGAAGAAGCTCTTCGGGAAAATTCAGATGCATTCTTGCGGAAGCCTCCATCTGAAGATCATAAATACATCCCTAAAGCCGAGGATAAACACCAAAGAATAAAGCCAATTGTTCGCCAAGTTACTGTCGCAACACCATCAGAACCAGATCCCGACCCATGGAGTGACGAAGAATTTAGAAAAGCCCAGATGGAAGATCCTGACGTAAAGCCTATATTACAACTCAAGGAGCCGACCAGCAACAGACCTACCTGGCAGGACATTTCTAGATTCAGTCCCATTACGAAAAGTTATTGGGCACTTTGGGACTCTCTTCATATCAGAAACGGCGTATTATACAGAAAGTGGGAATCTGATGATGGGAAAAGCTTCAGATGGCAGATTTTATTACCAAGATCAAAAATTCCAGCTGTTTTAGAACAACTGCATAGTAGCTCTACCGGAGGCCATTTTGGGGTAATGAAGACTCTGCAGAAAGTTCGGGAACGCTTCTACTGGTGCAAGGCAAAGGAGGATGTGGAGAAATGGTGTAAATCCTGTGATGCTTGTGCGGCACGTAAAGGCCCGCAGAAACGAAGTCGAGGAAGACTGCAACGGTATAACGTGGGAGCACCATTTGAACGGATTGCAATCGACATCTTGGGTCCTTTGCCACGGACCTCCAGTGGAAATAAATACATTCTCGTCGTGATGGACTATTTCACCAAGTGGCCTGAGGCATATCCCATTCCCAATCAAGAGGCATGCACAGTCGAAGAAGTCCTAGTGCAGCAATGGGTGTCAAGGTACGGCACGCCCCTACAACTTCATACCGACCAAGGTAGGAACTTTACCTCTGATGTTTTCAAAGGACTGTGTGAACTACTCGGCATAGACAAAACCCGGACAACACCCTTACATCCCCAGTCGGACGGCATGGTCGAGAGGTTCAATCGTACCATCCTGAATAACCTCTCCCTTCTAGTATCAAGGAACCAGCAAGATTGGGACTTGAAGTTGCCATTGTTCCTGCTGGCTTATCGAAGTGCTGTCCATGAAACCACCGGCTATACTCCAGCCCAGATGCTGTTTGGACGTGAACTTCGTCTCCCTTGTGATCTCCTGTTTGGTTGTCCACCCGATGCGCCTTCATCGCCCGAGGAGTACATCCAAGATCTCCAGGCACGATTTGAGGACGTTCACAACTTTGCTCGGGAGCGAATTCACATTGCATCGGAGAAAATGAAGACAAGGTACGATCTAAAGGCTACGCAACGTGAGTTTCAGGAAGGAGAGAAGGTCTGGTTGTGGAATCCTGTTCGACGCAAAGGACTCTCTCCCAAGATACAGTGCAACTGGGACGGACCATACACAGTCTTAAAAAGGCTGAATGATGTAGTGGTGCGGATCACTAAAACACCTCCATCAAAACCGAAGGTGGTGCACTATAATAGGCTAGCCAAGTACCACAAGTAACGGTAATATTAAAAATTAAAAATGTAAATACTGGTAAAATTTGCGCATGCGTAATGTAAATATTTGTATTTGTACATATTTGTCAATTTTGTAAATATTTCTCACTTGATTTGTATTTCTATTTTATCGTTATATGCAACTTAGTTTTTGTGTTTTAGATTGTGTAAATTTGTTTAGTTTCGCCTCTCGACCAAGGGTTGCACTGCCCGGAACGTGCAGTCCTTGGGAGGGGGGCAGTGTTACGAAATTGTAAATAATTGTGTTTATTTTTGTATAAATTCTTTCAAAGAGGCTTAGTAAGTTGATAAAATGCTAATTTTGTGCATTTCTAGTCGTTGTAGCGTTGAAATAGCCTTATTTTCCCTTAAAAACGCTTTAAAATGCCCCAGTAATGCAGGTAATGGATTTGGCGCCAAATTTGGCGACTTTTTCCCACCTTGGCGATTTTTTTGGCGACCTTGGCGAGAAAATCCTTATATGGGATATACCAAATATGGAAGCTGTAAGTTGATTGGTTGACCACTTTCTAGAGTTTTCTCGAAAAATCTGGGTTCCATGGAACAGCATATAAGGAGCGCTTCCTCGCCAAGGCAGTCAGTTCATTTCAGATCTCAGCCAGCTTCGCTAGTGCTTGCATTGCTCTTAAGCCTCTTTGAGAGAGACTTGCTTCAAGTGTTATTGGTATACAGTTTGTACTGTGGATTTGCTATTGACAGCTGTTGTTTAAGCTGTGTCTACTGTTTGAAACCAAGCTGATACTTGGTTTATAGACCTGTATTTTTCTGGAACTTTCTGTGAATAAATTACTGAATTTTTGTACGTTTGGCCTTTCATTCTCAGACAACTCACGAACCCCCAAGTACGCAACAAATGCATTACAGATAGTTAAAGACGCACATTCCACAGAGTACTGATAACATTCAGAGCCGTCACTTACATAGAAGCTAATGGTAAAAATTTAACATGTAAATTTCGCATAGACACTATCGCCCCTGACGAGGGACCGAAGTACTACTCATACGTCACGGATTACGTATGCGATTTCGTAATCAGTTTTATGGGTATAAAGATTTGGCTGATTATCGCTCTTTTGGCGATTTTTTTTTAATGAAAAAGAAAATGAGGTTTGGAAGGTTATGCTCTTTTTATTTTGTTTTTTAAATATACGCGTGCTAATATTTTCGTTATACATATTTCATGTGAAAAATTAATTAAATATGTATAAAATCTCATTTATTTATTTATTTTTTACATGTTTTGAATAAGTTTATATCGGTAAACCAATTTTAATGTGTTTTTCAATACTGTTATGAAGATAAATGAGCTTTAAAAGAATATATTAAATTTGTATTAGGTAGTATTTAATAAAAATAAATTTTTGCATTCTAAAAAAAAATAATAATAATAATAATAATAAATGAAAAAAAAATCTTTTTATTAATAAATAAATGTTACACTACCATCTTTTTTATTATTTTTTTTTTTAAATCCATATTAGAAATAGTATTGTTTTTGAGTCAAATTTTTGAAATTGAGTTTTTGTTTCATTTACACATTTTCAGGTTTCCTGAATCTGGAAAACATGTTTTTATCAGTTGGTCTCTGTTTTTTCTCAACAACAAATTATAAAAGGAAGTCCAAACTCGGTATTCTAAATCTGTACAATGTAGTGATGCTACATTAAACTTTTCGTTGAGATGAAGCAGATGGTTTATGTACAGGGATATCCAAAAGAATTCAAATACATTACGTCTACGGGGAAAAGTTCATTAAGTAAAGTGTAACATATATAGGTTGCCCTAAACAAAATGGAATGAACATATTTTTTTTTCAATGCATAAAAGCACGTTTTGTGTAGAATATAGAATAGAAATCATTTATCATTTGTTTACAGGGCTATCCAAAGTATTTGAATATATTGGGAATATATACTTGGAAATTGCTGGCAGTCTTATTTCATTTTGTGTTCGGTGTTCTTTAAATACAACTAAATTTAAGTGCACAATGTGATATGCATACAATTTACAGACAACATACAAGGTTAACCAAAATTAAGCAAAACTTGAATGTAGCAGGTGTAAGTGCTTTGTTACATTTTACTATATCAACAAACACTGCTCAGGAAAAAAAATTAAATTTTAACAGTCATACTGTAAAGAAAATATATTTTCAAATTCTATTTTCAACACTGGTTTTTTGTATAACATCACATTTTGAGGTTCACTGAATACGAAAGTCCAATTTTAAGTGGCTGATCTGTATGTATATCTGTTATAAGCATAACTTAAATAACCACAGGAAATTCAAATTTGGCATTTTGAAGTTCGTAATTCCACTTGAAAAATTTGATCGGGATTAGCAAGTTTGAAGACAAATTAGTAACAGTTTTGAATTATTTAAGAAAACCTATTTTAGATTATTTTAAAAGTAGACTGAACTTAATTATCGTACTTTATTGATCTTATGACTTAAACTGCAATGGATGTTTATGCGAAATTTTGTGCGATTCTGCCATGTTAAAAAAATGGTTAATTTCGAGTAATGTATGCAGTTTCCATGGTTAATTATGTTCATGCGAGCATTGTAACATACTTTTAAGCTGGTCTTGCACCATTACTGTAAAAATATCCCTTTTAATGTATGTTTAAACAAAATTTTGCCCTACCTCCCATGTTAAGAAAATCGTAAATTTTGAATAACTTATGAAGTTTTTAAATTAGAATGTTGAAAATCAATAATGTTCTAGCCAATGTTATAGATAATATTTTAAAACTGGCCCCACCTACCTGCGATCTTTTATTCTTAAGATAGTTAGACAAACTAACAAACTGACACCCTTCAGACTGACATGACAACATATAAATTTTATTATTTTTGGTATCCCCATACCTGAAAAGTGTAAAAATAATTTAAAAAAAAAAAAGAGGTAAAAAATTTTCATGATTCTTTACGCTCTCCATACCTATAGCATGATGGTGAATAAAAATTGTTTAAATGCTTAAAATTTGCATTCAGTTCCAGCTTTTAAATATTAAATATATTTAATCAATTAACTTACCAATGGATCCACAAAAAATATCCAAGTAGGTCAAGAATAAATTGTTAAACAATAATAATGTAAAATTGAGGGAGAAAAAATAAAATTAGCAGGGAGCAATTTAAAATTTTTCAAAACACATTAAAACTTTGAACGTCATTTTATTCAATAATTTATGAGAAATTTTATTAAACATGATAGTTACATTGAAATTTATATGTACTGTTAGTTCTCCAATTAGAGTCATAAGCAAATAAGGATGATTCTGTTATTGGAGTAATATTATTCTTGCTTATTTAGGATACAAATGGGAAAATGAAAAAATTGAAATTTTTAGAACTGTGAGGCACCTATTAAAAGAAAGGAAAAAAGTAGTAATTTTTTCCATACCCCTAATGCCTAGTAAAAACTAGTATGTTGTGGCCACCACAAGACTTTCTTCTATATTTTCCTAGGGGGTACTTCCCCCTAGGGGGGGGAAGCGATGCCCCAAATTTTTTCCCTAATTAACTACTACTATTATCAATAATTCATATTAATTTCACAATCACAGGTCAAGAATAACTCTCATTATGTACATTTATACGAAATTTTTTCCTATACTGCCATGTTAAAAATTTAGAAAAAATACGATCACAGCGCCACCTGTTGAGCGATTGATCCCCAAATCTAATCAGCCTCAGTTTATGTCAGGGGCCAACTAAATACCAAGTCTGGTTAAATTTCGTTAAAAAAAAAAAAAAAAAACGATTTTTTTCTAAGTTTTTTTTCGTTAAAAGTAAAAAAAAATCGATAACTTTGTTTTAAATTATCACAGATTTATAGTTCAACCATTCGTTTTAAAGGTATTGACGAGACCTTTCGAAAGATACCCATCTTGAAAATTTACTCCCCTCGAGGGGGGACTTCCCCCCCACGGGGGGTGGCGAGGCTCCTACGCATACAAAATTTTTTTCCCAGTTGACTATCTCTATTTTAAATAATTCTTGTAAATTTCATAATGATTACTAAAAAATAATTCTCTTTATGCACATTTATACAAAATTTTGTCCTATATCACCATGTTAAAAATTTAGAAAAAGCGGGATGGCAACGCAACCTGTAAGACAATTTTTACCAAAAGTTGATAGGCACTAATTTATGTCAAGGTACAACTACATACCAATTTGTATGAAATTCTGTGCAGTAGTTCTTGAGATACAGTTGCCACAAAATTTTGTCACACACACACACACACACACACACACAGACAGACAGACAGACAGACAGACAGACAGACAGACATTTTCTAAAAATGGTCAAATCGTGTTCTACAGCTCTCAAAACGTGTAAATTCATCAAAAACCCGAGGTCGAAAATTTTTACGAATCCAATACTTTCTCTATATTACATATAGAAGAAAGTAAAAAAGTGAGATTGTCACTGACATCTGATTTGATAAGAAGAAAACATTTGGTTTGAAAATTTTCAGACTGCCAATTTTTGATGATTTTATACATTTTAAGAGTAACAGACTTCTGGCTTTTTTGTCCTAACGTCAGTACAAGGGCGTAGCCAGAAAAAAATTTTTGATGTTCAAGTTCTAGTGCATAATGTTGAATGCTAAAAATGCTGATGTAGAACTCTAAAATTTTTGACAAATCTGCAAAATTTCAAGAAGGGGGTTGTATTTTAACTCCCCTCCTTGGCTATGGCTTTGTATGTGTGTGACAAAAATTCGATGCACCCTGAGATCAATAACATATGCTTGAAATTTTACATTTAGATGCAACTTGACATAATTTTTTGTCTATCAACTTTTGATGCATATTGCTCAACAGATTGTGCTATCATCTTGTCTTTTCATAATAATTGGTTCATATGACAGCATAAGTCAAAATTTCATAGAAATGAATACAATGGGGAGCATTTTTAAATAAGCATAAAATTAAAAATATTTTAATTAATAGTAGTATTCAAACATTATAAAATGTACATGTAGAAATATTGCTTTCTCCAAGGAATGTAATTTTCAATATTTTTTTCCAAAAGAACTGATCAATACTTTTAACACGAGTGTTTCAATCATATATCTGTAATAATTTGAAACAACATAATCAATTTTCTTCACTTGTAATAATTTTAAAAAAATCTCAAAAACATTTCCTTGGGAGGTAAAGAAAATTTCATGTCAGTTGCACAAAATTTCGTGTGACTGCACAAAGTCAATTTTGTGCAATCTGTAAAGCACAAAATTGACTTTCTTTAATACTCATGTTATACTTTTCCGAGATGAAAGAATCTGCACTGGCCATCTAAAATAATTTTGAGATTTCACATCCTGCAAATTGCTATAAAATTTTTGACTCTCTGTATTGTAAAGGAAAATTTTGCAATGGGGATAAATGCTATTCAGTTTATCTATTTAAGGAATTATTTATATAGTAATGCAATTAAAAAAAATTGTTTTGTTTTTGCAAATCAGTTGTGAAATACTGAAGAAAATGTAGAACATGAGCATGGAAAAACAGAAAAATCAAAGAATTCTTCAGTGTTAAATAAGAAAAAAAAAAAAAAAAAAAAAAAAAAAAAAAAGATATCTATATATAGAGAAATAATACCAAAAAACTGAGGATAGAATTTTAACGTCACTACTGAACTAATAAAGAAAAATAAATAAACATTTGGTTAACATTTCTTAAAATTTAACTGTATCCAAAATATGTACAAATAGAATAGTATTTGATATAACATAAATGATTATATTTTAAAAACTTTCTCAGAATTAACATTTGTTTACCATGTTTAGGTTTTTCAAATCTTATTTTAAAAATAAACAGGAAATACTGTCAGTTGATTTTATAAAAAAGAAAAGAGAATTTTTGCCAACTTTGTGCTTTAAAATGCAGCTACTTTAAAAAACAAAAATACTATTACTTTCAATATCAAGGATGAAAAAATATCTTGAAATTTATTAGCATAAATTTATTTAATTATAAAATTTAGCAAGGATTTACAAACCTGCTTTTAATTTCATTTACCACGACTTCTGAAACTTGCACTTGAACCTGAAAACAGTTTTCATATAAACAAATGTTTATATTAAAATATTTACCTGTATATGTTTTATAACTTTCACTGATTCTCCTTTATCAAGCAAAAAAAAAAAAAATCAATCTCTAAAACTTATATAAACATAAATAAGAATAACTAAAGCATACATTTGGGTTGCGGTACGCCGCTCCGTTTATTACAATTGTACATCACGATCAAAAAGCAGACTTCTATTTAACAGTCTTTAAATACAGAAAAGAAGTTCATTGTATGGAAAATTTGTTAAATACAGATTTACATTTTTTAATACTTTGAACTACATACACATAAAGTTAATTTTTCAATTCATAAGACAAGAATCATAAATAACCATACTTAATAAATATAATTCATTTGACACAGTAATTCTATTTTTCAAATATTATAAAAAAAAAAAAAAAAAAAAAAAAAAAAAAAAAAACTGTACAATCCAAAAAATATACCACTTCATTACTTTTAGATATAAATTTATTATTTTTAATTCATTATTGTTGCGAGTTTAGGGAATTGGTTTTACAGGCTTAGAAATTAATAAGTTAGTTTTATGATTTGATATTATTTCTGTAGTTGCTAATGAGCCAGAATCTGAACTCTCTTTTGGCGGCAAATATTTGGAAACTCCTGAAACATTTATAAGAAAAGGTAGAACAAATTTTGGGAATCTGCTCTTTAGCTCTGCTCTTTCTCAAAGTGAAATAATTACATGTCCTTTGTAGACACCTTGACCATCCACACTGCTGATTAAGTTGGAGAGATGCTGCAACAGTAAAAGTAAATGATTATCAAACACTTATTTTAACAAGGGATTTTAACAATATATTCTTCTTTTCAGTTGCAAAATGTTTAATAATTATATTCACACAAAGTTATTGAAGGATATTCAAAATGCTGATTAGCAACCAAAGATCTCATGTATCATAATGAATAACATCTTCTCGAGCAAGTTACTCAAATTATATATCTGATAAATTTCTAAATGATGTATTTAAATCAAAAACTTTTGTTTTTCACACTATATCTGACATTACTGTTACTGGTACTACGAGTACTGAAAGAAAAGTTTAAATATGTCATGTAAAAAATGTACTAAAAAAAATTGACTTTTTTGGCTTTGAAAAATTTCTCGAAAAACATAATAGAAAATTTCCCAACCTATATCACTTATGAAAATCTGTACAGCATTTGTGCCGCACTCACTACCACTCATGCAAGCATCCTTCGTGCACATTAAAATAAATACATACATATATATATATATGTATATAAATAAAAATCAGGAACATTTTTTAACAGACAAAAATAATAGTTACACTATGTTACAATTACACAACGACAAATTTTCCCTCCTACAAGAAATAGTAAAAAAAAAAAAAAAAAAAAAAAAAAAAAAAAAAAAAACGTAATGATTTTTTTTTAAAACCATACATAAGTTTTCCAGTGTCCCCCCCCCCCCAATTTCTCATATTTACAACATGTTAAAATAAACACTTTTGGCTCCTAGTCCCATATTATAGTAGTGATGATGTAAAGTAGAGTAAAACGTTGAGTCTGCTTTGCTTTTAAAAGGATGAATATGGAGGGGGGGGGGGATGATGAAAGATAGCCATAGTTGCTGGGGGCATTCTGATACTATTTAAAAAATTCTGAGATTTATTGCAGGGTTGTTTGCAAGCCTCGTAAAAAAACAATCCTAAAATAATAACAAAAGAAAAGGGGGGGAGGGGAAGAAAGGAAAAAAAAAGTATAAAAAAACTTGGTTGAAACTAAAAATGTTCATAGTTATCTTTCTGAAAGTTACAAAATGTATCATGTGCTGTAATAAGTTAAAAAATAAAACATGTTACAAGTATATTGCGAATTCTGACTAACAAGGAAACATTCAAAAGGTGTCGTCTTTAAAAAACATTAAAAAATATATATGTGATTCTACTCTTCCTAAAACACCAGAAAGTGAAAAAATTATCAGCTGCAATGAATTACAGCGACCACAAAAAATTATAAAAATTAAGCATATTTGGCGATTTCATATTGTTAGGCGATTGGTTTTGCTGTAATTCATTTCAGCCGATAATTTTTTCACTTCCTGGTGTTTTATGAAGAGTAGAATCATATATATATTTTTTTTAATATTTTTTGAAGATGACACCTTTTGAATGCTTCCTTGTAAGTTATATTTTGAATTTTACTGATTGAAAATAAAATATTAAATATTTAAAAAAATTAATTTTTTCAAACAAGATTCACAAATTATGAAATACCAGCACTGGTCTGACCTTAAATTTACTTAATTTAAGAAAAGAAGGAATAAAAGGCAAACTTAAAATGCTTAATAAAATCAAAAATGCAATTCTAGCAATTTCCAGTTATAGCTGTTAATGCGTGTGAATATTTTTGAGTGGCCCTGTAAATCTCATACTGTATTCTACAGAAAACTTTTTTTGTGCATATGAATAATAAATCTAAATTTCATTATTATATGTGCATATATTATTAAAAATAAAATGATAGTTTTAAAAAAATTAAAGAACACGCTTTTATAGAAATGTGAACTAAAAAGCACAAAATATCTATCTTAGCATTAAAATGCAGGGTAAGAGAAAATCATGTGAGTGACACACCATAATATTTACATACACTTAAATCTTTAATTAAATAATTTAGAATTAAAAAAAAAAACATTTTTAAAAAATCTCCACTGACTAGGCTCGAAAGCTAGACCTTTAGGTTCGTAGCCCGGAGCTTTACCTCACAGCCACAGCGTTCACGTAGGGAAGTCTTTTTTTACAATATAGATTTTTTCTTTGCTCCCACAGTGGTTACAAACATACATACAGGTGAAGCTAATAAAAGCGTGTTAAAAAAGCACCACAGTAGTGGCGTTAAAAAGAAATAAGTATAAAACTTTGAATAAAAACCATAAAATGCAAGAATTCACAACAGTTGTTTTGGGTAAAAGAACAATTTTATTGTAATTTAAAACTAAATTAAAATACATTTTTTCTAAACAGCTCTTCTTCATGTAAAGTAGGCATGAGTGCTGCAAACAATTTTATATTTATTATTTGTGCAAATAATTGGAGACCATATACCTCAATGTATAAAAATTCTACTTTGTATCCTAAAAAATAAAAAGTTATATGTCCTTAACTCATCAAACTCTATGTAGTTTGTGTGACAGTAAGGTATAATATACTAATATACTTTGAAGAAACTTTTAGACCAACTGAATATGGCGTTTAAATGCTATCACACTTTAAATAATTTGAGTTCACAGCCATAATAAGTAATTTTTCTTTATGTCTTCAGTAGTAAAAAAAAAAAAAAAAAAAAAAAAAAAACCTAAAAGCTACATTTATTCAAAATCTGTATAGTTTGTGTGACAGTGACCTATAACATGCCTATTCTCTTTCAGCTATCAACATTCAAAGTGTATAGAGGCTAACATGTTCATTTACACACATATCTACATACACTATTGTAAAAATAACAAAATGAATTCAGAAGCCCGTAATCTGTATAGATACACCAAAATCTCACTCTTGAATTTTTTCATGATAAAATTATTTTCTTACATAGTATACGTTCGGAAAATAAAAATATTTAATGTACCACATATAACTTGTACTTTATTGTGTTTACAAATTATTATTATTATCACTATTTCTGTAAATTCTAAGTACTTTCCAGACACTGGTGATGGTGGATGAAATATCATGCTTAAAAAAAAAAAAAAAAAAAAAAAAAAAAAAAAAAACTTTATAACCACTATTTTATGCATATTGCATATGCATAGATTATCAAACTTGCACTACCCTACAATATCAAACTTATGCTACAAAGCATTTAACTTTGAAAAACAAAAACTAAGACACTCAAGCTCTTTTAAATTTATAACTGATCCCTTGCATTTTACAAATCTAAAATAGAGACATTTTACGCCTCCAAAAAGACATAGGTAAATTCTGAACCAATCGTTGGTCTGAAATTTACCTACACTCTTTGTGACATAATTATTCTACCTTGAAAACTTCTTTTTTAATTACTCCTAACAAAAAATAACATTTTATACTCTACATACTGAAAGGAAAAGAGGAAATGAACTTTTCAAATTTGATTATAAATTATGGTCTTAAATAACCCTGTTACACAATTAAAAAATTTTAGTAGTTTAACTGATCAATTTATATATTAGTTAAACTACTAAATACTAATATTTTACATATTATAAATTTACATAAATCTTTTTTTTTTTTTTTTTTTTTTTTTTTTTTTGGTGGGGGGGGGGGGGGGGGGCTTCATCGACAACTTTAGATAGGTATCTAACTTCAAACACTTAATAAAAAGTATATTTTTATTTTCAAATATTGTAGAAAATCACATAAAAACAATTACCTGGTTTTCATTTCCAATGCTTTACTTGGGGGAAAAAAATTGCTTCTGCTTCTTTGGGCATCTACATAAGGATCTAGAATGCATAATAAAGGCTTGTCTTCATTCTTCATTCTAACAAAATACAATACAGTCATTTAAATAGTACAGTATTCTTAATTGCATCCCCCCCCCTAGAATTATACCATGTCAATATCAGTTATTTTCTTAAAATTATTAAACGACTAGCACATAGAGAAAAATATTAGGTTCTTATTAAATATTAAGATAATAAAGTATAACAGAAAGCTAATCGCTTCCAAAACTTAGAAATGTATAATATTTTTATTTATTTACTTATTTGCTTAAGAAAAATTTATTTTAGCCTCTTAAACAAGTATTCCAATACTAAGATTATAATTTTTTATAATTATTTTAATTCATAATTTCTCAAGTTATACACATTTATTTATTCAATGCAGGGTTGGCAAGTTTTTGACAACAATTGTCAAAAGCCTAAAATTCTATACAAAGAGCATCCTGAAATAATTTTTTGCAACAAATTTATATCTACAGTTTATTACATTTTCCTAATTTTTGGTTTTAGTCCCTTTAATAAATTTTAAAACATTTTTAGATACTAAAAGTCACATGTCCCATCAAAAATTTCAAGTTTGATTTTAGTCAGTAAGCTTCTTTGAAAACAGAAAATAATTTTAGGATACTATTAAATATAGAATGAAAAATTATAAACAGAAATATACATTAATAAAATAACCTATGCACTAATTCCTTTTAACTTAAAAAAACAAAAAAGTATTTTAATCTCATACTGTTACTTTTAGCATTTCACATCATTCTAGTTGTTTCCTCTTTAGAGTAATTTCAATGGAATTACATTTGATTTATGCGTTATAAATTTTAACAATTGGCTAGTTATAGTGTAAAACAGTAATTCTGAATTTAGGGGGGAAATTCTGTTATTGATTTCATAATTGATGTGTCTGCTTTCGAAAATACTATAATTTTACTGTAATTGAAAACCCATTATATAAACAAAATTCAATTTTTATTTGATGTAAAATCAGAGATTGAAATATTCGTTAGTTTTTAATTAATTAGATGGAAGCAATCCAATCAAACTGCAAATTATCCGGCATTGACATTCGTAGAGAGTAAGCTAATTATTTATAGCTGAACAATTCAAAAAGAAATTATTTAATGAAAGCCAGTATAAGAATATTAACTTATACTCTCGTTGTGGTCAGAGTTCCAAATATAAATGCAATTTATTTTTGCAATAAAAGACAAGAACAAGATTTTTGTTTTTTAATCAAACTCAAGTAATATTGCACATTCTATACGCTTAAACTTCTTTGTGATTTTGTAGAATAAATTCAAGTCCCGAATAACCACAATTTTTCCAATTAATGATTAATTTTAAGACCAAACAATATATTAATAACTTTTAAGTAGGTATTAAAACATTTATGGGGGGCAGAAAAATCAGAAAGGAAATCGAACAGAAACATCATTTAAAAGATGATGATTAAGCATGCAATTACTTTTAGATTGAATAAAATAATGACATAATAAAAATTTTATACTAATCCATTTAAATAATTAACATTAACTTACTTATTACAAGTACAAACAAGGAACTACAGAACTACACATTCACTACAGAATAAACAAAACCAGACCAAGAGAAGAATGCGGTAACCATAAAACCAATGCCAACTTGGCTTTCTCAAGTCAAACTCGTCGTTGCTATGGTTACAGGCATGAAATTGCGCGATTTAGTACAATGGATTCTCCCAGGGGCTGGTTTGGCGCTGGATGTAAATTGCCAACTGCTTTATCTGTATATATCTATAATCTGTGGCACATTCTTTGAAATGCTAAGCTAAATCCCCATTTTTCTTTCTGTTTTAACTTTTCTTTTACTTTTATAATGGACTTTAAAAAAAATACAATTAATAATTTGTAAAGTATGAGCATCACCAGAATAATAAAAATGTCAATAAATAGTTTTATAATGAATGTCTTATCCAACTTTCATGTTTGTATATGTATTTTTTAAAAAGCTATTCTCACGGGCCCTCCGTGGCCGAGTGGATATGTCACCACACTGCTAATCGCCTTCGAGCGTAGGAGAGCGGGTTCGATTCCCGCGCTGGCCCTGGGTGTTTTCTCCAATTCTTCGTATTGTAATTCTGTCATGTGCTATCTGTCGTTATCTGACGAAGATTTACAAGCGGACTATATGTCAAGCATACAAATCTGATGTATATGTTATCAATAAAAGTAAAAAAAAAAAAAAAAAAGCTATTCTCACGCGAAAAAAAGAAGAAAAAATAAGAAACAGAAAAGTGAATACAGGTAGAAAGGTTCGGTTTCAATCTTACACATGGATGCATGTGCATCTTCATTTGTCTGTAAGGCATTCTTTAAACTTATTGAAATTTTTCATTTTTTGCAAATTGAACTTTTTTCTTTTTTCTTTGAGAGAAAAATGAATATTTATTAGTTTAAAATTTATCACTTATGCTAAAGTTATATAAAATTCGATTAATGATATTGTAACAAACATGCCATCTAAATTTTATGTTCACATGTTTATTTGTTTAAAAGTTATGTGCAAAAGAAGAAAACGAGGAAACGTTCCTTTAATTTTGAACCCCAGTGTATTATACAGATAGGACAATTCAATGCTAAAACACTTTAACCCTCCAAGCGTTCGAACGAGATTTTTGTAACTCAAATAGACACCTTTCAAATGGTTTGAGACTGATTTTTGTAAAGCAAGAAATCTCTCTCCAAATCGTGCGAGACGTAAAATTGTAGCTTAAAATCATGAAGCTAGTAGTCAATAAGATTATACTTTTAGACAATAAGATTATTTTTTTAAGTAGAAATGTCATTTGTGGCTACACGCTGAGATTATGTACCATGTCCAGGCTATTAAAAAAGTAATATGTAAGATACTCAACTAATAACGATGACCGATGGTTGTCGACTAGTTGATGGCTGCCAATAAATTTGATAACTATGTAAACTATAAAATAACAGGAGACTTGGCGTTGGAATATTAAAACCTGAATAAACTACTAAACTACGCCAAAAGAAAAATATTTGCGATGCATACAGCTATTTTGGAAGCCTTAAGCGTACCGTCGTCAGTGCAAAAAGAAGTCTGAATCTGGAGAAGTGCTCGTATATATAGGAGAGGGACCGAATTTAGTTCAACCAATAGGATTACGGGAAAGGTGGAGTGTGTGGCCAGTAGGAATTTAGGAATGTTAGCTGTGTGAACGATAGAAAAATTAAGAAAATGTGGACTGAATGTAAAATTTCTAACAATCAAACAAATAGGGAACAGCGAAATCACAATTTACAAGGTTTTTAAAATTTTTATAAATATGAAAACTGTAAAGAAATCGAGTTCATGAATGGATTTAGGTCTGCAAATTATTTTAGCTGAATTAAATTTAAAATTATGATTTTCCTCCTAGCAATGTTTAAAAATAGCCGATTTATTGGTTTCTTGTTTGCGTACTTAATTCATATGTTCTTTTAGACGAAGTTTAAGACTGCGTTTAGTTTGGCCAATATATGATAAAATACTATAGAAATACTATAAATGTCCCAAGAATTATGCATATCAATGGGATCTTTTCTGATTTCGCTGTTCCCTATTTGTCTGATTGTTGGAAATTTTACATTCAGTCCACATTTTCTTAATTTTTCTACCATTCACACAGCTAACATTCCTAAATTCCTATTGGCCACACTCCACCTTTCCCGTAATCCTATTGGTTGAACTAAATTCGGTCCCTCTCCTATATATACGAGCACTTCTCCAGATTCAGAATTCTTTTTGCACTGACGACGGTATGCTTAAGGCTACCGAAACAGCTGTATGCATCGCAAATATTTTTCTTTTCGCGTTTCTGACGTAGTAGTTTATTCAGGTTTTAACTATGTAAACTATATATAAATACTTATTGGGAAAAAAAATAATAAGAGAAATATTTGTATTGAATGTTATTACGGTTAATAGATACATTCTTTTAAACTATATAATCTAAATTTTATACTTTACTAAATAATATTAACAGCGTTCAAAACATACACATAACACGAATAGAAGTAGTTTTATTCAAACGCTGCGCGAAATTGAGAATCTTAGAGACTTGTTTACTTTTCCTGTAAAGTATTATTATTATTATTATTATTATTATTATTATTATTATTATTATTATTACAGTTTTATAAATGCATGTTAAAGCAATTAAGCAATTATTATTATTATTATTACTACATATAAACGTTTTCTAAGTGTATATTAAACACTTCTTGTCATATCTGTTATAATATCTGCCATATACACTGAACAATTAAAAATATGATAAAAACGTATTATTAAAACTTTCTGATCCATTAAGCTTGAAATATCACTTATTTTAAAAAATTCTTTGAAACGTTTTAAATATTTTTAAATTTATATAAGCCTCCCCTTCCTATTTTTAATAAGCGTGGGAAGAACAATATTTTTTCTACCAATTATATTGCAAATAAATCATAAACAGTAAATGCATCAATATAAAAATATCGAATCACTCCCACACATCACTATAGAAATATAATTTTAGATATTTTCTTTTAAAAATGATAGCCAATATTGATTTTATTTATACGCTTTTAATAACACTTATCCTTTTCCATCAGCAATTTTACTCCCACACATGGAAATAGCTCTCGAATTATGATTACAAAACCATTCATGATTTAAATGAATTGTCTCAAATGAATTTTAAGTAGGCAGTATTTTGGTGCTATATCTTGGGAGGTATAAAAATCCATAAATGATAGTTATAAATGCGATTACTTTTCCCTGATTCGAATTCCTAATAAGCAAGTATTATTTTAGGTTATAAATAAAAATAACTATTATATTTATAGATCTATAAATTTATTAATACTTTTAAATTTATTAAATATTCTGAAGGTATATAAATAGTTGCCTGTGAACATATAATTTATTAAATCAGTTAATTTAAAACTATCGTGGAGTGGAATGAGGAAGACTAAAATATGAGGTCTTATTTATACTACACTTCGGATATGAAGAGAAGTATGAGATTTAAGAAATATAATTCTTCTTGGCATTCACCTGTCACACTTGCCAAGTTCAAAATTTTAGGGAGAAGGTATTTGCTGTTTTAATTGTGTATACGCATGTGTAATTTGTGAAAAGACCATTAGAAAATTCAGTGAAGATGATTAATGAAAAATGGCATACTTTCGCCAAGTTTAGTTCATGTGAATTAGCAAGATAAACAGATTTTAGAATAATTCCTCAAAGGAAAGATCCCGATAGGTGGGCACTGAAAGATATATTTCTATGCAAGATAAAAGAAAGCCGAATTAAACCATCTGCAATCACAAAATAAAGGGAAAGTAAAAAGTTAAAACATATTTTTCCCGAACCATAAAAAATTATGCTGTGCTAGAGAAATAACCAGGAATGATCAAAGATTTCGCTTCTTTTGCATTGTAAATAGATCCATTGTGAAAAGAAAGGGGAGATAAAAATATTTAGATAAAACATATTGAATGTGTACGAATTTAAGTTATTATTGATAGTTTAAGGTAGTCATTTCGTTACATTTAAAAAGTTTTTAAAATTGCATAATTTAATTTAAAACTATTTATTTCGAATATGTACTTTTCTTTTCGAGAGAAAACAAACTTTATAATATGTGATAATTTACATTTCAGGCAGTTTCTTTCTTTTTTTTTTCTTTTTTTTTTTTTTTTTTTTTTTTCAAAATTTATTTACACTGTAAGAAAATTCCTTATAAAGTTTGTTTGATATGAACATTTGTTTTTTAGCTCTTCATCATACTATTGGCATGGAGAATGTTGTTGTTAGTAAACATTTTTGACCTGAATTTTTAACGTTTCTACAAGCTTGAGGGATTAGCCAGAACTATGTCGAATTTCACTATTTACTTTAAAAATTTTGTAAGTTAATCGTAATTAAAGAATTTCGTAACGTGGTAGAATAGGGCGAAATTGCGAAAGTCAAGAATCTGTTACTTACAAATTTGTTTGAGTTGAAAATGGAATCATTCCTGATGGAGATAATCATGATTCCCAAGTTAGAATTTATATCATGTTTTTTTTTTTTTTTTTTTTTTCTGCTCCATTATATTCTTTTGTGAAAAAAGATAAGAGGAAAACATATATATTGGTGAAATGAGCCGTTGAACTGGTTCTAGTAATGTTCTAGTAATGTGGATAAAAGGTAAAGAACAGCGAACATAATTTATCGCCAAATAGAACAAATATAATTAAAGAAATAAAAGCTTTGTGTATTTCGGATACCTGGCATCATATTGCAGAAAACCTTAATCCATTAGATTTAATTTCCAGAATAATTTCTATTCAATGTCTCATTGAAACAAGATGGCTACAAGGTCCAAATTGGATAAAGTTTTCGAAGGAATAGTGGCAAATATCTAAGAGCTTATGGCTTATAGATATTCGCCATATGGCTTATTATGGCTTATTAAAATCGTTTGAGTCAAGAGAGAATGAAGATAGTAATAATAAGTACAAAAAAGGAAGCATCATGTTATCATAATAGATTTTTTTCTTACTTCAGACAAATAAGTATTATTGCTTGAAGGAGAGGATTCATAACAAACACCCTTTATCTTGCCCAGTTAAAAAATTGCTTTAACCCGTTAACGCCCGAATTAATGTTGCAAAATATTATTAGCTGATTATTTCACTTTTAGTGTTCTAGCGAGAAAACTTCGAGACAACAGATTAATTTCCTATTATATGTTGACAAAGATCTCGAAAGTAAAGTGTTATAATATATATTATTATTCAACTTAATTTAAGTTAGTATACTTGCACAAAAAGCAAATATATGTGCGACGAATGAAAAATTATAAAATGACTATCCAAATTATGAAATAATAATTAATAGTAGGCACATAAAACTTTCAGGGATCATATAGAATGACGCTATAAACTGTCACTAAAAAGAAGAAATCATTCCAAGGAACCCACAAAAAATATACGTGCCATTTTATTAGCTGTCCTCAAAGGAGGACACTGGGCGATAAAGGGTTAAATGTAAATATCCAATTACTCCATAGTCGTAATTTTGGACGAAAATGTGAAAAATAAAGATATTACATTTATAACTTTTGTATATATGTGACTTTAGTTGTGCCCTCTTCTCACGAATACAAAGTGAGAAATATTGCATTCTTTCTAAAAGGAGCTGAGTTGAACTAAAATATTTTTTAATTTCTAAAAAAAAAAAAAAAAAAAAAAAATGATTGAGTAAATGCGCAAATCCAGAATAGAATAGTTTTGTTGTAGTTGTTCTTTAATATCTGTAATGTAATGCCGTGTTTTGTAAGTTCATATTAAAAAAAAATACTTCTTTAAATACCATAAAACTCACACACAGATTACTAGTAATAATAATAGTTATTCAATTACATTTAAAAGATACATCTGGCGTTCTGTTATAATGCAAACACAGACAGAAAGCTTCGAACACCCCTCTTTTCTAGTAAGAGGTTAAAATTTTAGTCTTAAGAAGGGACAATACCTATTCTCGTCAATAGCCAAAGCCCATGTTATACTATGGGGAAATTTCTTTCCACAATTAGTCGTTACCTAACGATTTTTTTAAATTTCGTTTACGCATTCGGAAAGTTCACAACCAAACTAAATTGGTACTTGTTTTCCAAAAATTTATTTTTTTAATTGTTAATATTTCATTTTACAGCCAAAATTCAAAAAATGCTCTCAGTCAATTGTTCACATTTTTAATCTCAAAAGTAAAATACTAAAAATTTTAAAATTTTAAAAATCGATTTTTGGAAAACAAGTACCAATTTAACCGTTAAGACTTTTTCCGAATGTAAAAACGGAATTTAAAAAAAAGATACATTAAGTAATGAGTAATTCTGGAAAAAAATGTTCCCATAAAATAACATGGGTTTCAGCTGTTGGCGAGACTCGAAAATGATGAGTTTTCGAAAATGATGAGTGAATCGTAGGAATGTGTCATTCATTTCTTAAAAACGTCACTCTTTCATGAACTTAGGATGCAAAAAAATTTCAGTCAAATACATTAGTTTATGCAACATATTAATATGGAATTCTCCTTGACGTCACACATGAAAATGATCGATTTTATTTCTGATGTCATCCACCTTATTTTTCTCCTTAAATATGCTCTGCTGAACGTCTAGGTCTAGACAATGTAAATGTATATTTTTAGTATGACAAATATAATAAATATAGATTTATTTAATTTAAACATTAATGCATTTTTTTTTTTTTTTTAACATTTTATTTTTCTTAAGCTAAATCAATAATGTAAGCTCAGAAAAGCTATTCATAAGATTTCAATCTAACGAAAACTTAAAATATTTGTGAAATATCTTTCTTGACGTTAATTTATATATATTACCTTAAAATTTGCATTTAAAAAACTTCTGTGAACCATTTTAAATTAATTTTATCGATTGAGTTATAATTTTCAGAAAATTTTTACTTAATTATTTCAAAAAATATATTGAAATTTATTGCGATAAAAATTATATTTACAAAAAGTAATGATAGTAAAATAAACAAGGCTATTTAATGACACGTAATTTGTTTTAATTTTTATAATTTGTAAATATCTGCATGTTCCGGTCTGCTTATACTTTATAAGGAATAAATTAAATATTATTTATTGCAGGACATTTTATTTTTCTTAAATTGTTTTCACCGATTTGACATAGGTAACTAAATTGATTTATCTGAATCGTGTGTTTAAAAAAAAATAATAATTATTATTATTTATTTATTTATTCTTAATTCCATATTTTAAAATATATTCATAATAGGGTGAAACTACCTATAATTGACCTTTTAGAAGGAATTTCTTAAAGCATTTATCCTATTTTCAAATATAACCTTTGACATACGTTACAGAAATTTTTCTAAATGCTAATTATTATATGAGGATTAGAGGGTCCGTACGGTTCTTGAATTGACTTGATTTTCTCTACAAGTAATTTTATATTGCAAGTTTTCTTTTAATGAAAGCCTATAAAATTAAAAAGAAATGTACTGTTATTAATTATAAGATAAAAAAAAACTTTTTATATACCATATTTTAAATTTTCTGATGAATCATAGAGCTCTTATCAATGTGCATAAAATTTTTTAAATGATAATGACATCAATTTTTGTGAGATGCATAATTTAACTTTTTATGATTTTTTAGCGTTCACGTTTAATTAAATGTATTTATTTTTATGTCGAAAAAAATGAACTCGTAATATTTTTTTAAAAACAATTAAATTATAGATAATATTTTAATGGTTATTTTAACGCAATTAGGATGTTATTATTTTCATAATTTAATTAATTATAAGAAAGCTAATCAAAAATTCGAAAATCGGACTTCGAAATATTGTGTTGTCACCGGGTTCTGAGTTACTGTGAAAGTTTCAAATGTCTAGCTAATAGGGAAGTTAGTTAAACTTCGATTGCAAGATTTGTACCTGACAAAAAAAACAAACGAACAAGAATAAAAGTTAACAAAAACGTGTAAAAAATATTGGTGGAAGAGTCATGGAAAAAAAGTGGGAAAGTAAGAATCCTGAATAAATAACTGAGAAACATTTCTTTGTTGTTATAATTATTTATTTATTTATTTATTATTTTATTTATTTTATTATTTTACTTATTTACTTTTTTTTTTTTTTTTTGGACAATTTATATTATTTACAATAATTATGTTTTGAAATAAGTGCATACAACCATCGAAGTGCAAAAACAGTCAAATTAGTTGTAGACTGTTTTAATTTTTCCAGTTTAAAAATTGCTTAAATTAGAAACCATTGGCAAAAAATATATTTTTACTATATATTTCAATGTAAATATATAAAATATATTAATGTACTATTAATTAATACCATTCGACTTACTAAATCAACATTATTCTTGCAGCAAATAAACACATCCTTTTGCGATTTTATTATCAAAATATGACTTCACCTCTTACCCAAACCACTTAAACAGCCGGACCCAAACATTATAAAAATAATACTCTAAAAATTTTCACAAGCTCAGAAATCCGCTGCGAAAACTTAAGTGAAATGTTCACGCATTTAGTAATTAACTGCATTGGTTAATTAGTGGAGAAAAAAAAGTTCTGTAAATGACTAATTTGGTCTCTCACTACACTAAAAATATTTTATTTAGATACCTAGCAGTTGACCACAATTTAACTGCAATAAAAGTAGTTAATTTATTAAAAAATATACTTATTTATTTAAAATAAATATAAATGACCCACTTACCCCAAAATATAACCTTTTGGAACCAAATTCAGCTTGATTCTTCAAAATTAAGTTAAGCATCTCGTAGCCCCTAATTAAGCTACTAATAGCCACTTATTTTTTTTATGGACAACTTTGTAATTGTTTCATGTTAACATAGAATCAAAACATCAGTAGACATTCGAAATAATAAAGCATTTTATTAGACATTAGTTATGCCTTTATACATAATCAGATTCATTTGGAACTTTTCTTCATTATTGTTGTTCTTTAGATATTTGTGCTTAAGAGGATTTGGCATTTTTGACTTGGCACTACAGAAGGTTTTACATAAAACTTATATTTTCATTTAATATTTATAAATTAAAATATAATAGGTTCATTCAATAAAATCTGTATTCAGGAAACAGTTCTTATAGTTTATGATAGATTTTTTTACTGATTTGAAATCTTTAACACGTTCACGCCTGTGCATTTTCTTTACACAGTCTTCTCAAAAGTGTCCGAGCATTAGTCAATAATCCCGATATCAAAAGAGTACACTTAAAACTGCTTTGTTCAATAAATCTTTGTCGAATCATGTTCTTAGTCAGTCTAAGAACAGGATTCGACAAGGATTTATTTAACAAAGCAGTATTAAGTGTACTTTTTTTTTGGATAGGGATTATTGCTAGTGCTCGGATACATTTGCTGCAGAATGTAGCTATGGCCCACCGGTGAGTCACGCCGGCGTGAAAGTGTTAAATTGCCTTTTCTCAGTTTGCATTTTTTTTTTTTTTTTTTTTTTTAATGGATTTATGATCTTCAAAATGCTAAAACTTCTGCAGATATTTTAAGGAAAGGCTTCATATTATTTTTAGAAGTTTAATAGAACCTACATAAAAGAACTAAGGATGCATTTTGAAATAGTTTTAGAGAGAGAGAAAAAAAAAAGAGCATGTCTATGTAAAAATTGGCAAATAAAACATGATTTATGTTACTTTTTTTTTTTTTTTTTTTTTTTAAGATATTGTAAAATCCATCCCTACACTGAAAAAAAAAATATATCACCTTTCTCTAGAATCAATAAGTGACCATTTTCTAAATTCCTTAACTAAAAATATAGATTTCCGAGCGATGCGCATAAGGCACGCCATTAAACTGAATAGACAAAATTATCGAGAATTTCTAGTGTACACATTTCTAAATGGTGAAACAATATTCTGAATACTCTACATATTCTGAATCATTTATATTGCTAGAAATTCTCGCTTGATTTTCTAGAATTTGGTAATAAACCAAGATTATAGTTGCAGAAACCCGCCTCTTGTAGTCTCATTTATTTGCAGAGATTTTTAAATAACTTTGCCCTCGAGAATATAGGCAAACGCTCTAGAATTCTAATAGGGGCTTCTAGAACTCGCTTTCCAAGGGGACTATAATTTATAAGGATGACATGGAACTATTTTTTCTAGAGCCACACTTTAGATTCTAGATGTCAGTTACAGAATTTTTTCTCAGTGTAGTTCTTTTAAATAGGTTCTATTAAAAAAGAAAAAAAAAATAAATAAATAAGTCTTTTCTTAAACATCTGTTGAAGTTTTAGTATTTTGAAGATCATGAATTCACGAAAAAATGCAAACAGTGAAAAGTCAATTTAAAGATTTCAAATCAGTTACAAATATATCAAAAACATTAAGAATTGTTGCCTGAATATATGATTTGTTGAACAAATCTAATCTAGTTCAATTTATAAATATTAAATGGAAATATAAGTTTTTATACGAAACCCTTAGTAATGCCAAGTCAAAGGTGCCAAGTCCCCTTAAGTGGTCAGTTACTGAGAAATCATCCTAATTACACTTTCATTAAATTACATTTAAAAAATATATTAAGTTTTTAAATCATTAAATTTTAAATTGCATGTTTATTTTTATTTAAATCATTTAATTATTTAAATTAAATTAAATTTTAAAATTGCATTAAATAAAAAAATATTTTTATTCTGATTTTTATATTTTAAAATAAATATGTAATAACTGTATTGTCATTGATTTACATGTTTGCATATAATAACTCAATAATGGAAATTGTAATTAGTCTCTCGCTGAAAAATCTCTATTGCAAACGAAAAATACAATCGAGAATTCATCGATTAATCGATTCTTTCACAGCATTTGGCCTTCCTTGGTTTCTATGAATTAGTAATACAGTACAAAATGTAGTAGTCTGTTTACTGATCGATACACTTCATTGCCAACGACACTGTAAGAATGTTAGACGTATAAATTTATAAGCCAAGGGCCTTTATGGAAAACTGCCAACTATATAATACAGAAATTTTAATGTATGTTGAATTTCGTTCTCTTTCATTCATATATCTATAATAATAAAAGAAGATGTTTGTCTGTCTGTCTGTCTGTCTGTCTGTGCATCTATACGTTCAGCCCCTACTGAACGCAGAAGTATAAAATTTGACACACGGGTGCTCAAAAGCCTTCCCGAGTTGATAGTGAAAACAGAATTTAAAAATTTTAATTAGTTCCGGAGATATTAATTAAAATGTAAAAAGCGATCTCAATTAATAGATATTTTAACGGAGTTAAAATCAGAAAAAGTGGAAAATAAATTAGAAATATTAGTTCGATCGTTACGAATTTGGTACCAAATGAAAGGGTTTTTTTTTCCGAATCTGAGTGTGGAAGTGGCTTATCTCTACAGCAATTAGATTTTTTTAAATTAACTAAAGTATGAAATTTAGTTGGCAACAGACAGAACACTTAATTATTTCATTCATCAAAGATTCTTCAGCGCCAGGTGCTAGACATGCTGGCTAGACTATTCCTTCCGGTCGGGAAAAATTGTTTTCTTTTTTCGATCACATGACAAAGTACTGGAAATAAAAAAAAGCAGTTTTTGAATTTTTTCAATTTAAAATCCATCAAAAGCAGAACTTCGAAATTGCCCGTCATTATGACTCACCTGTATGCAGTTAAAAAATCTAAAGTATAGCTTTAAAAATAAAATAAATAGACATATTATATTTATTTAAATTCATTTTTATTTCATCTGTTAATGACACCAAAAGTTACTTTTAACAGAATAATATTGATTTTTTTTTTCCTTTTTTTTATGAATTCGGTTGTAAAAAAGCAGTTTTGGAATTCTTAAATTTTAGACGGATTTCAATAGAAATCGTTAATAATTTTTAACGGTATATAGCCCAGAATTAAGCAAGTTTTGGAGAAAACCACAGATAAGTCAGACACAAATCTTTAAAAAAAATGTTTGTATTATCTTTGTATTTCAGCTTCTAATGAGTATAATTTCATTTCTATATTATCGAAAGTGGAATTCGAGATTTCACTTGATTTACACGTTTTAAGGTGTCCTGATTAGGTTTTCTTTTGTATCTCAGCTACTAATCAAAATAATTTCATAAGTAATACATGTTCTAAAACGAAGATAAGGCGCAGCAGGCGCCACCGAGCGGGACTTAGCTGAAGTCAGAAATTTGAAAGATCATAACATGGTGAGCGAACAGGCTGTTTCAGATATTGAAAAGGGAAGAGGGCGCCGAAGGCGCTACCGCACGGGAATTTACTGCGATTTCAATAAGCTATTTTTACGATATATCAATAAGCTGTTATTAGACCTGAAACGGGAAAAAGGCGCCGCAGGCGCCACCGAGCGGGAGTTTCATAAAGTCGGATTTTCCAGGGATCGCGAACCAGCTGGTCGCCGAAGGCGGCTAGTCTATAATAATAAAAGAAGATGTCTGTCTGTCTGTCTGTCTCTCTGTCTGTCTGTCTGTCAGAGCATCTATACGTTCAGCCCCTACTGAACGCAGAAGTATAAAATTTGACATACGGGTACCTAGAAGCCTTCCCGAGGGGATAGTGAAAACAGAATTTAAAAATTTTAATTAGTTGCGGAGATATTAATTAAAATATAGACCTATGTGAAATCAAAACGCAATCTCAATCACTGAGAATTCACCGCAATCGCATAAAAATAGATATTTTAACGGAGTTAAAAGCAGAAAAAATGGAAAATAAATTAGAAATATTAGTCCGATCGTTACAAATGTGGTACCAAATGAAAGGGGAATTTTTTCCGAATCTAAGAGTGCAAGCGGCTTATCGATACACCAATTAGATTTTTTAAAATTAACTAAAGTATGAACTTTAGTTGCCAACAGGCAGACGATTTTCTAAGCTGTCTCAATCTGAAACAAAGCATATGCGAGACATCTGTCTGTGATGAAAACGGAAATGGTTGTAATCAATTAAGATATCATATGTTTTATACTGGGGGGAAAAATTTGCAATTTTCAAACTTTTTCAAATTTTCATTTATTTTACATTTGAATGAATATTCGGCTTAGACAGCATTTTATAAAGCTACTGTTCACTTTTCATGAAAAAATATGAAAAAATAAAAAAATGACATATTTATTGGAAAAAGATTAAATTTTCTTTTCCGTTGAAAATTTGTAGTATTTGGTTTTAATGCCCGATAATTCGATTGTGAATATTTTTGAAAGAGTACGAGTACGATTATTAGGGAGGGCTTGAGGGAGGGAGAAAAGCGGCATAAATTAAAAAAAAAAAAAAAAAAAAGAAAAAAAAAAGAGAGAGAGTTACAGCGTTTGAAATTGGTTGGTATATTTAGATTTTAAGGCAAGGTAAATCGATTGCGGATATTTTCGAGTGTAAAATTATTGTTATCGACGGAAAGGAGGGGGGGGGGGGAGAGCCAAGAGGCAAAGATGTAGAAAAGGAACGGGAGTTTCGGAGAAAACCACGGTACACCCAGAACACCTTTATTCTTTAATATTTTGCAGAGTTTTGAATTCCAATTTCTGCTCACATATCGTACTAAGGATATTTAACGTTATATAGCTCGGAATTATGCAAGTTTCGGAGAAAACCATCGATAAGTCGGACACAATCCTTTTTATAAAAATGTCTATTTTAGCTTTGTATCTCAGCTTCTAATTAACATAATTTCATTAGTAATACATCATTTAAAAAGTTATTTGAATTACAATTGATGAGCATGTATTGCAAATCTCTGTCGCCAGAGGGCGCTTTGATATTTTAATAATTCAATATCTAGAATTCTACTTATAACACATCATTTGAAATATTACGGACTTTTAAACTGATGTAAGCCGTTAAATTCCGTTCGGGAGTTTCAGAGAAAACCACAGAATAGCCAGAACACCTTTATTAATATATCTCCAAACGGGAGTTTCGGAAAAAAACACGGAACACCCAGAACATCTTTATTCTTTAATATTTTGCAGAGTTTCGAATTCCAATTTCTGCTCACATATCGTACTAAGGATTTTTAACGTTATATAGCCCGGAATTATGCAAGTTTCGGAGAAAACCATGGATAAGTCGGACACAAATCTTTTTATAAAAATGTCTATATTAGCTTTGTATCTCAGCTTCTAATTAACATAATTTCCTAAGTAATACATCATTTAAAAAGCTGTTTGAATTACAATTGATGAGTATGTGTTGCAAATCTCTGTCGCCAGAGGGCGCTTTGATATTTTAATAATTCAATATCTAGAATTCTACTTATAAAACATCATTTGAAATATTACGGACTTTTAAACTGATGTAAGCCGTTAAACTCCGTACGGGAGTTTCAGAGAAAACCACAGAATAGCCAGAACACCTTTATTAATATATCTCCAATTCTAATTATGATGCAGGCTTTCGAATTCCGATACTCCGTTCACATTTCGTATTAAGGATTTTTAACACGCGAGTTTCAAAGAAAAAAAAAAAAAACGAAAAAATCAGACACAAATTTTGTTATAACAATGTTTATATTACCTTTGTATCTCAGCATCTAATTAACATAATTTCACAGGTAAAATATCATTTTAAGCCTTTTAAACTGAAATTAAGGAGTACATATTGTATGCAGTTAAAAAATCTAAAATATAGCTTTAAAAATAAAATAAATAGACATATTATATTTATTTAAATTCATTTTAATTTCATCTGTTAATGACACCATTCACCAATTTCATCTGTTAATGAGTTACTTTTAACAGAATAATATTGATTTTTTTTTTTATGAATTCGGTTGTAAAAAAGCAATTTTGGAATTCTTAAATTTTAGATGGATTTCTATAGAAATCGTTAATCGCCCTTGATAGATTAGCCATTTTGAGTCTAAAATATATCATAGCTATTCATTATTGTAATACATAATACATGATTCAAAAGATATTTTAAAGTATTTGTATTGCAGGCTATTAAAATGATATAAGCCGTTCAAATTCTGTACGAAACTTTCGGAGAAAACTACGGAAAAACCAAAAAATTTTTATTATTTTATATTTTACAGAGTTTCAAATTCAGATTTTCGCTCACATTTCGTACTAATAATTTTTAACGATGTATAGCCCGGAATTAAGCAAGTTTTGGAGAAAACCACACATAAGTCAGACACAAATCTTTTTTAAAAATGTTATACGGCGCCGCAGGCGCCACCGAGCGGGACTTAGCTAAAGTCAGAAATTTGAAAGATCATAACATGGTGAGCGAACAGGCTGTTTCAGATATTGAAAAGGGAAGAGGGCGCCGAAGGCGCTACCGCACGGGAATTTACTGCGCTTTCAATAAGCTATTGTCACGATATATCAATAAGCTGTTATTAGACCTGAAACGGGAAAAAGGCGCCGCAGGCGCCACCGAGCAGGAGTTTCGTAAAGTCGGATTTTTCAGGGATCGCGAACCAGCTGGTCGCCGAAGGCGGCTAGTATATATATATATATATATATATATATATATATATATATATCGTTTATTTCCATTAAAAAATTCCAAAAAGGCAAGCTACATGAAAATATTGTCTAAGTTAATTCATATGCCATTTAAATTTGCTAAAACTGAGGTTGATACTCGTTATTAGCAATGAATACGATTTTCCATACATATTGTTGCTAAAATGTACTAAGCAACTTTCTAAAATGCTATACATATATATAGTAATAATATTTTAAAACATATTGGAAGCCAAGCAACAGATACAAGATCACTGAAACCACATAGACCAATAAGAATTTTCATCAAATTAAAATTATCTTAATTAAATTTACTTCTGCTTAATAGTTGAAAGAATTTTTACTTATTGATACCGAAACAAAAGATGCAAACAAACAATGAGAAAAAAACAATTAAGACCCTATTGTAGACATGATTTAAGTAGGAGAAGCTCAGAAAGTTTAAAAAACGCATCAGGGGAGACCTTTTTCACCCTTGAGCACCAATGTACGATTTCGTGATTTCGTTACGCTAGTGGCTATAGTAGCAACTTACTAGCTGGTCCTCGATCGTACATTAAAAATCTGAAGTCAAATATGAAGAAGAAAGAAGTAGAAAAACTATTTAGTTCGAGATTTCAGAGAATCAAAAAAAAAAAAAAAAAAAGCTTACTCACTGGACGAGGCAGTAGCATTCACGTGTAGTACATCAAGTAGAAATAATTCAAAGGTTTAGTTGTTCATAGCACATGAAGAAAAAGACACTCGTGTAACATGGAGTCCTTAAATTGAGTCTGACCTGACATTAAACACTTATAAAGGTATACTATCGAAGTAGAAACCTAAATATTTTTCCGTTTAGAGGAACTTAATACACATGTAAAGACATGTAAAACAAAACTTACATAGCGAGTTAAAAAAAAAAAAAAAAAAAAAAAAAAAAAAAAAAGGCAGAGTTATTTTTTTGGAACACCAATTTCCGAGATCTAAAACTGACTACCTAAACATGATGGTTGTTAATTTTCCTGTAATAACAGCGTAATATATGAAAAAGGATATCTAAAATGGATTTATGTAACAATTTTCAAGAAAATCGTTAGAGCCGTTTTTGAGATACCAACTTTTACCAAAATTTGGAATATTCAATTATTGACTGTAAAACAATAATTACATACCAAAGGATATTTAAAAGGGAGTTAATATGGCGAATTTGAAAAAAAAAAAAAAAAACGTACAGCCGTTTTTAAAGAACGTGCTTGCGAGACCTGAAATTGAGCTATTTATACAGGACGCCTATCAATTTCCCTGAACTAACCAACTATATAATTCGAAAGGACACCTAATAGAGTGCTTATATAGCAAATTTGAAGAAAATCGTTAGAGCCGTTTTCGAGATACGGACTTACGGTCCCACTTCCGGTTTCAGATGTCTCACTTCCGTTTTTTAATTTTCACGAAAATTTGGAAAATCTATCTGTACACCAGACATCTCTCAATTCTGAAGAGTTCTATCTTTATTAGTTTCGGAGATATGATAGCCAGAAGATTCCGCACATGCATACATACACACACACTGACCAATTGCCAAAAACTGCTTATTTGGGCTCAGAAGGCCTTAAAACGTGTAAATCAGGTGAAAAATTGATATCGAATTTTTGGACCGAATACAATACTTCCATTACTTACGGTAGTAGGCTAGTGGAAGTAAAAAATGTATATGTAAACTAAAGTTAGATGTTTATCGATGAATTAAGTAAATATTGTTTCAAACTTTTCCATTCGTATGACGTCAAGGATATTTTTTTTTTCTTTCTTTTTTTTCTTCAATTTTTTATCTACAAGGAGGCCTTGAAGGATGTGCACTCTGATATTCTGGGATGTTTTGCTTCACTGTTTATCCGGAAGCACAAGACTTCATTCACAAACAAGAATTGATAGAGACAGAAAAAAAGCTCGCTTCATCTTACTTCGAACTTCGAAATCTTGCTCTAATTAGATTTTTCTAGATCATTCCAAAGCATGTTATTCCGTGCTTAAGATTTCAGTTTTTTTCTAATTAGATCAAAGACTACTTCAATTGTTGTGAAGGTTCACATAAAGAATCGAATTTAGAGCCCATGACCTGTGAGATGCGTAACTTTTCCTCAACGTAACAGCGACGCCAAATCGTCTGCCTTTTCCAGTTTTATACTTGTTTTTAATATTTTATTTTTGGCAATGAGAAAGTATTTTTCTTTGGATCAGTTCCACGTATTGCAAGAGTTAAATTAGCGACGAACCTTAGCAACAGTTGCGGTTGTTTCTCGCACTCTTCATCTCTTCTCAACCCTTTTTTTAATCCCTTAATTTTGCAAACTGTAAAACAGGTTTTGCAACAGCTGAGAATACTTTGATATAAATAAAGTTCTCACCCGGGAAGAGATTGCTCGGGGATTATATCACTAATGTTGTTGACTCTGAAACTAGCTACTTTACTCAGAAATTCATGAATGCATGATACATAAATAATACATGAATTTAAAAGTGAGTTAAGCAAAATTAACTAAATGCAAGGAGTTTTTAACATATTTATTATTATTATTATTATTATTTGGTGTGTGTGTGGAGGGGGGGGGGGATTTATGTGACATTATAAGATAATATCTTCAAATTTCATCATGAACTGATAGTTAGTTTTCCTTCTTTTTTATTAATTTATTTACGGTAAGTGCTCCAGCGATTGACGTTTTTAGAGCAATTTCTTATGTTTTTAATGTTTTAGTCATAAAAAACTATTTTTAGAAATCTTAAGTTAATATATAGGCATAAAAGACTTTCAGAATCGCATATGTGTTAAAATATATACATTTGATAATCATTATTTTTTTAATGAATTTTTATTTTACACCCACTCATGTTCCAGCAATTGACATTGCCGGTTTTTCATTTTACCTGTGATTGGCTCCTTATGTTCCAGTGTTTGACACTGCTAGTTTTTCGCTTTACCAGTAATAGGCATCCTACGCTCCAATGTTTGACATGCAATGTTAATATTCTTATATGTAAAGTATTTGCTTTTATTTTGTTGCTTATTCATTAATTATTTCGGGGAAGGTGTCAGTTATGAAATATTGTATGAAATATTGTATTTTCAGGTTACAAGTGTTTTACTCTTACCATTGTATTTTTGTGATAATTTCCCATTTTTTCTTATTTTATACTAGCAGGCATTGCTCGCTTCATTGCTCACTATATTTCAATGAATTCTAAAAATAACATATAACTTATTAATATATAAAACTCATAAAATTAAAAATTAAAGAAAAAAAATATGGTGTGTAACAACCACACAACTTCCATTACCCACTATTACATGTATTTTATGCACTTTTCGGATATAATGTGGTCAGACGAGGTAAAATCGACCTCACAAATTAGACACCTACAAATTTCCTGTGAGAGAAAACTTATACATGTGTATTGTATAGACATATAAACAAAGTTTACATGGCGAGTTTAAAAAACAAAAATCGGTGCAGCCTTTTTTTTTTTAAATACCTATTTCCGAGATCTAAAACTGACCTACCTAATAAGGATGACTGTCAGTTTTCCTGTAATAATCACGTAATGCATGCGAAAGGATATCTAAAAAGGATCTCATGTATCAATTTTCAAAAAAATCGTTATTTGTCTGTTTGTTTGTTTGAGATATGAAAGATCGTGAGAAATCGCGTTTTGTCCATGTGAAACCTCGTTTCTCCGCCTACCCTCTTCTGTAGATCGAATTTCTAAAATTCCAGGAAATCGTTTTTAGCTATTTATGTTTGCTATATTTTAAAGCAAAAATCTTAAGGATATCTGCTTTTTTTTTTTTTTTTTTTTTTTTGTAAATATGAAGTACTATTAGAAATCACATTTTGTCGATATGATACCTCGTTTCTCCGCCTTTTGAGATCAAATTCATAAAATTCCCGAAATTGTTTTCTAATCATTTGTATTTGCTATATTTTAAAGCAAAAATCTTACGGATATCTACATTTTTGTTTGACATATGATGGACTATGTGAAATCACGTTTTGTCCCTTCTCCCCCTTAGGGGTCCAATTGCTGAAATTCCAGAAATTAGTTTTAGGTATTTGTATTAATTTTATTTTAAAGCAAAAATTATTCAAATATCATTTTTTTTCCTTTGAGATATGAAGGTAGTTTTTGAGTCACGTTCTGGCTTCCCTACCCCTCTCTTGTGAGAGAATTTTGTAAAATCGTTTCTTAGTCTATGGTGTCTGCGTCACACAACGAATGTTTTCACCAACTTTCAGGCTTGTAGATGCAGGAGTTCAGTCTGGGCGATAAAAAATCAGTTAGTCTGTCAGTCAGTCGGGACAAGCGATTTTATATATTCATTCATTTTATTTTTCAACTTTCTTTTCCTTTTCTGTACAAGATAGGATGTTACCCTTCAGTTTTGGGACGAATTTCAATGTTTCAGTGATAGTCTCATTATTCATTCTTATTTATTAAATATTCTCATCTGGATATTTATTCATTTTTCATGTTATTTTACTATTTTTTTATCAATTTCTTATCAAGTATGTGTTCAGGATTTAATATTATATATATGCTTCCATTTTTTACATTTATAAAGATTCCTGCAGTTCAAATAGATTATAATTACTTCCCAAGTTCCCAACAGTATTTCCCATTACATCGTTTAACTTTCAATACATTTTACATTTGTGATATGGCCCCTTAAAATAATTAAATATAGATACATTTTGATTTTTTTTTTTTTTTTTTTTTTTTTTTTTGTTTTTTTAAGAATGAAAATTCCCAAAAATTATTTCTATATCTTTTGTATTCTTTTCGAACTCTATTATATAAGGAAAGAATTGCAATCATGAAAAAATTTAAATATGATATTTTGATTTATCTACACGTTTTGAAGTTTCCTGAGTTCATTTCTGTTACTTTGATGGTGATATATGTGTCTATGTATGTCAGTGAACACCATAGCGTCGCGTCTAAATGTTTCGATCGATTGAGCTGAAAATGTATTGGGTTGAGTAAAAAGTCATTGCGTTTTTTTGCAACAGATGGCAGTAGTGCAGTTTCTGAAATACTTGAAGCATTTGTAATAGTAGTTGTTATGTCATTGATAGTTGACAGTTTAAGCTTCATTGTGAAGAACAAATTGAGCGATTTCGTTGAGTTTTGGAGATTTGACAGTGCGTTGAACATGGAAGAACAAACTGTTCATTTTCGTCATATTTTACTGTTTTACTTCTGGAAAGGGAAAAACGCGCGTCAAGCTTGTGAAAAATTGCGTAAAGTTTACGATGATGATGCTCTACAAGAACGTCAGTACCAAAATTGGTTCAAGAAATTCTACGCTGGCGATTTTGATTTGAAAGATGCTTCTCGATCAGAAAGACCTACTCAGATTGATGATGATGACAAAATAAAGACATTCATCCAGTCAAATTCACATTACACGATACGAGAGATTGCAAAGACATTGAAGATCGAAGATCAGTCAAAAAACTGTTCCTAAAGAAACTGGGATACGTAAGCAAGCTAGATATTTGGTTCCTCGTGAACTCAAAGAAGTTCATTTGACGGCACGAATAGACATATGCGATATGTTCATGAGATGTGAAGAAAACGATCCGTTTTTAAAATGAATGATAACTGGTGGTGAGAAGTGTATTGTTTATAACAATGCGGCGCGTAAACGATTTTGGTCCCCAGGTGATGATTCGCTGTCAACGACTTCAAAAGCAGAACTTCATCAGAGGAAGGTTATGCTCTCTGTAGGGTGTGGTGTTTTTTGAGTTCCAACCGAGTAACGGAACAATCAGTTCGGATGTGTACTGTAGGCAATTGCACAATTTGAACGAAGCTCTCACCCAGAAATGTTCGGATCTCGTCAATCATAAAGGATTATTAGTATATTAGGCGAGACGTAGCAAAACCTCGACGATAGTTTCAGGGTTCCGAGCCCAATCCCTTCCCGAGCTTTGACAACTTTTTTTAATTCAATTTTGACCTTTCATTTCTTCCGATGTTATCTTTATTTTTCACACTTGCAAGCGCGAGTTTTTTTCGTTTTCACCCCATGCTTTTTTCTATGGATTTTCGACTCTTTTTTCTCGTATTTTTCTCTCTAAAGCGTGATTTTTCTGTGGATTTTTTTACATCACGACAACGCCAGACCACACATCTTTGGGACCCTTGGCTGGGATGTGTTGCTCTACCCAGCATACTCGCCTAACCTTGCGCCGTCAGACTTTCAGTTGTTTCGCTCTCTTCAAAACGTCCTGTGTAGAATAACGTTAAATTCAGATGAGACTGTAAATCAGCACCTTGTTCAGTTTTTCGCAAATAAAGACAGGTCCTTCTACGAACGGGGAATTATGAAGCTCACCGAACGATGGCAAAAGGTCATCGAACAAAAGGAAACATATATCATTGATTGACCTTTAACCTTTAAATAAATATATAATTTTGAAAAATATAGAAAAAAAAAAATGCAATGACTTTGTACTGAACCCAATATATTATAGGTCACAGTCGCATGAACTGTATAGATTTTAGTCACTTTTAGTTTTTTTACAGGGATAGAAAGAAAATTTCTCTATCATTACGGCCAATGGGTTCAAATTATTTAAAGTGTGATAACATCTAAATGTGATATTCAGTTTAATTAAAAATTTGTAGGTAGGTCACCATCGCCTGATTTTTATAGATTTTGATGAGTCTAACATCTACAGTTTTTTACAGTAACATAAAGAATGTATCTTCATCATTATCACCAATGGACATTATATGACCAATGGAATATTTGAAGTGCGATAGAGTCGAAGCTCCATATTCGATTAAGATAGAAATTGGTAGGAATGTTATAGGCTATTAGCGCTTTAATTGTACATATTTAGAAAAGTGTAAGACTTATAGTTTTTTTTTTTTTTCTTTTTTTTCTTACCGGTTTACAAAGTAGAATTTTTATACAATGCAGTCTATCGGTTCAAATTACTCAAAGTTCAATTTAGTAATGTTATCTTTTTTTAAACTTAAGAAGAAAACAGATAAATAGATTATATTGCAAACTGTGATCTTTTTAGTTATAATTTTTTTCTCAGGGACAAGCAAAATAATTTGGATGCATGACGACACACAATTTGAGGGAAAACACTCTAACACCCTATTATGATTTTCTCTTTTGTCTTTTCAACGACTTCTTTTACTTATATTTTAAACAATCGTTTTCCTTAAATGTTCGGAAAGCCACGTGAAATCACCCCAGATTTTTTAAAATAAAAACCATGCAATAAATTGCTTTTATGAGGTCGTGTATATTGTCTAAAAAAACAATGAATACAAAAATATATTTTGTTTTTAACTATGCGGGAAAGATTCGCATAAATGTATATCTATAGCTTTTTTTTTAAAGAGGAATCATTTGCAAAAACACTGTTCTGTATATCTATATTCTGTATACCGTATAATCTTTGAATATGCACCGTAGGGTAAATACACCAGTGATTGACACTTTTAGAGCAATCTCTGATGTTTTTAATGTTCTAGTCATGAGAAAATATTTTTAGAAATCTTAAGTTAGTACATATGGTATGAAAGACATTCAGAACCACATATATGTTAAAATATATGCATTTGATAACAATTATTATCATTATTCTTTTTTATGAATTTTTATTTGACACCCACTCAATGTTCCAGTAATTGACACTGCCAGTTTTTCATTTTATCAGTAATTGGCCCCCTATGTTCCAGTGTTTGACACTGCTAGTTATTTATTTTACCAGTTATTAGCACTCTATGCTCCAGTGTTTGACATAAAATGTTAAAATTCTTATATGTAAAATTTATGATTTTATTATTTTTCTTATTTATTAATTATTTCGGGATAGATGTCAATTTGAGCATGCCTGGAGCACCTACCCTATAATGATTTTTTTTTATGCTCATAACATTCAAAATTTACATTGTCCAGTTTTCCCTTAAATCACTTAAAGATTTAAAAAAAAAAAAAAAAAAAAAGAAAAAGAAAGAAAGAAAGAAAGTAAAAGAAAAACTTTAAAACATGTAAACGAAGCACAGTCATGCTAACCATACCTCATCACAGTAGCAAAATATGTTTTAAAAGAAAGTGTATCGGAAAATTTGTGAATCCCTGTACGCAAACCAATCACGCTAGTTATGTCATTTCCGACTGAGATCATGGATCATGTTTCCTATAGGGAAACTGAATAACATATTATTTTCAAGACATTCTACAAATATTAATGGAAATTAAAGCACGAAGAAACAGGCAGGCAGACAAATATACCAACTGCAGTCACTTTTATCACTAATGGAAAGTATAAAAACGTTTAACAGAACTAAAAACGCAAATTCTGGTAATTTCCCAATTATAGCCCTTAATATATCTGAATATTTTTGTGTAACTCTGTAAACATTATATTTACTCAGTAAACATTACAAATCATGCTGTTTATTTGACAATGTATCTGAATATTTTGTGTGGCCCTATAAAACAATAATTAATGCTTCTCATATTCAGTTTTATAGGAAACATGCTTATGTATATCTATCAAACACATTTGAATAATTTTGGAATTCCCTTTACACAAACCATTAGTGCTATTTATATCATTTTACATAAGGAACATGGTACAGTAAACCTAAATGACATATATTAGGCATTCACAAGTATTTACGTTAATTAGAGCGCAGCCATATAGACAGACAGACAAATAGCCAAAATGAAGCCATAAACACTTTCAACTGTATCGGAAAGTGTTAAAAATAGAACAAGAAAGAAAAATCATGCCAATCGCATAGATCTTGAAAAGCTTTCCAATCATACTTACCTGTTACACAATTTAATCATTAATCTAATTCATCACCATGATGACGTCTGAAAATAGATATCGTTTTAAATTATGGCGAAGAAAAATCTCTCAAAACGATCTTTGAAACTACTTTTTAAAAAGAAAGTTTAAAATAGATTGTCTTTTTGCAGAACTATATTTGTTTAAAAATCGATTGTGCAAATGATTTAGGTCAAAAAAAAGAAAGAACAATTACATAACTTAATTGAGAATGCATTACAAAATGCAAAACAATTCATAAATATATCAAGCAATATATCTATACAATTCTGTGTTGCCTTGTAAATCAATCACTAATGCAAATTATACCTTATTCTCTTGGAAACAATCCTTGTGTAAATCTAACAGTAAAAATAAATATGTTGACAAGGTAATTAAATAGCTTATATTTAAAGTGAAAACGATAGGAAATTGAGGACGTGTTGAGTAAGGGGGAAGGGGAAGAATTGAGAGAAATTATCTTTGAGAATATATTTTCCATATTCTAATTTCAGAAAATATACTTAGAATGCCTCGAAACTGATATATGTATATTATTCAGGTTTACTTTAGCATATTTCCTACTGAAACTTGTTCATATAGCTTAACTAATTTCGTTTTCCGTTGGAAAGTGTTTCATAATCTGCACGAATCGCCAAGATTTTTCTTACTTGTTTTATTATTTGCTTAAAATTCATTTTAATAACATGCATGCAGAAGCAATATTTGTGACTTCCTGAACCGTATACTGACTTCAGATATCGCTGCCACACCTCCAAACGTCCAAAGATTCCAAAAATGATTTAAAAAAATTATCATAAGAACATTCCCCTAAAACTGCGAATCAAAGAATTGCGGGAAAGGGCAAGTCCACGCAACAAAGATCAAAGAACGGAATACATAGAAAATAAAATCGAATTCGAAGATCGATAAAAGTATTTCACCAACCCATTCAAGGTTCAATACCTTATTACGACAATCGAATGACGCACAAAGATAAAGTATATTGTGCGTATTATTATCACTTTATTTGTTTATTTACAACGATCTACTGCGAAAACTGAATAAAATCCAATTCATAATATTTTGCATTTACTTACTGATAAGCACAATGTTAAATGGCTGATTTAAAATAACAATTTCCTGACCCAATATACAAATGCATTCAGTAATTATTGGTTAATTTATCTATAATACAAGTGATAAAAATCTAATAACTTATAAATTAAATAATCTATAATATTAATAGCCTGTATTTAACACTTATTTGAAAATTGGTTGAAGAGTCATTAGTTTGCAAAAATTAAATGTTTGATGAAAGAGGTAAAATTTATCGTTTGACAATTTTTCTTATAACCCTCGGTCTGCGGTAGACAGTGCTTAGTTGATAGAGCTTCGAGCTCGCAATCGAATAATTGTGGGTTCGTTCCTTAAACCATTGTCTTAGAAAGACACCCACGGAGGACACATCACCTCAAACCCCAAGACACTCGTGTAGTCAATCGGTCTTAATTCCAAACACCACACCACACCTTAAACAGTCGAAAGTTCGTTGTGTATATTAAATTAATGGTGGCTGGTGCACATAAAATTCGTCGTGGGTGCATTCTCCTGTAAGAGAACATTTGGTTGCCGCATGAATATTGTTCCGTTCACTAAATTGTTGATATGAGCTGGGAGATATAAAAATACGGTTAAAAATGCAATGAAGGAATCCAAAGTTCGAATTCCCCCAGGAGGCATTATTTTGTCTTTTTAATACAGGAAACTTTCTTAAAAATTTAAAACTTGACAGAGACTAATTTACATTACAGATTTTACAAATATTACGGAGTGGAGTGGGAACAAAGTACGAGCCAAAAAAAAAAAAAAAAAAAAAAAAAAACGATAGTTCAAGTAGAACTAGATCTTGAAATCAAGGGATGAGATGATTGGGAGAAAATCATTATCCTTGTCATTCATCTTCATACACTCGCCAAGTTCAAAGTATCTAGGGAGAACATCATGGTTGCTGTTTTTGTTAAGAATATGCACATGTAATTTTTGTAACCCAGAAATTCACAGTTAATGGTTATTGGACAACAGCAAGTTTAGTTCGCGTGAACTACCAAGATAGGCAGACTTTTCGACTAATTCTTTAATGCGAAGATCTTAACAAACAGACACCACACCAACGTTACATTTCAACGCAGAATGAAAGAAAGACGAAATGAAACCATCTGCACTCAAAAATAAAAGTAAAATATAAAGACAAAACATATTTTGTCAGACCCATAAGAATTTATTGATTATATAAATAATACAAAGTAATCACAACTTTCGCTTGTGTTGCCTTGAAAAGATAAATCTATTGTGAAAGGAAAAGGGCAGATGTAAATATTTAAAAGAAGTATGTTCATTGTGTATCAAATTAAGTTATTATTCATAGGTTAAAATATTCAAATATATTTTTTTAGATAAAATATTTCATGTATAAGTTTATTTATTTAGAGTATTTTGCTTATCTTTTCAAGAGAAAACAAATTTTATAATGTGTATTAATTTGCATCGCATCATCCCCTCCAAGGAGGATTAAAATTGTAATAGCATGTGTCCGGATCACTCCTAGGGCTGAATTCAGGCCATCACCAATGGCCCTAATGCGGAGCTTCAGTACAATATTAAAATCCAATCTACCACAAGACCCTGCAACTCTTTGTTTTATTTTGATCCATACGAATTATTCTTATATTTTCAATGAATGGTTAACCCGTTAGTAGTCGCTATAGACAGCGCCACCTATTACAGATTGCGCACTTTTTATTTAACTGTCACCAATAATTTTAAGAAGTGATGTGATCGACGTTTCTTCGGTTTTATTCGCGTTTTATGTATATCAAATGCCACTTCTAAAAATTTGTGGTGGCTATTGAATAAAAAAAATCTGGCAATAATTAAGGATGGGCGGCAAATCGACCAACTAGCGACTACTAACGTGTTAAAAATGGTTTCCAATAAAACTATTAAATAATTGTATAATTTGCTACCCTTTCAAAACATATTTTTTAAATACAGTACTTTTTTTTTTCTCACTTTGAATAACAGTATTTAAATTCGTTACTTCAAACTCCGTAAGTTAATGCGAGAAAATTAAGAACAAAAAGTTAATTAATGAAATCATTTGGAAAACTTGTATATTGTGTTCACACAATAGTAGCAAGAAAAGGCCGTTTTGAGAGCAGGATTCTGGATCACTAGACCGTCCAGCCTCAGACTCTCCGGTGCTGTGCAGCCCATGACCTTGAGATATCCACCATGTTTCCTCAGATTCTATCATGAAAATAATGGATTTAGGTAATTGTGCAAAAGATGATGATAATATTGTTTTACTAAATATATATTTTTACTCGGAAGCATCTTGAAATGGTGGTTTATCGTCAAAGATAAAAGTAGCAAGAAAGGGCCTTTTTGAGCGAAGGAGGCTGGATATCTGGACCATCCAGTCTCAGACTTTCCGACGCCGTAGAATTTGAGGAGGCATGCAGTACATGTCAAGATCACAGGTTGCACAGTGCTGGAGAATCTGAGGCTGGACGGTTTAGCAGTCCAGCCTCCTTTACTTGCTAATCACATTCTTCTATAGCGTTATATATAACAACATCAGATATTGGTTAACATGCACAAAATTTAATCATAACTTTTCTCAAAAAAAATTTTACATATGCTGTTTGCTGCCAATTTAACCAATAAATGCTGGAATGTAATCATATGGAAAATCACTGGCAGTCAGTCATAATAGCGCCAGTGTTTCATCGATGTACACTCAAACTAAGACAGCATTCGTTTTTATAATATACTCTATAACAAAAAAAAAAAAAAAAAAAGAAAGAAAGAAAGAAAAAAGAAAAAACGGCGCATCATAAAGAGCAATGCAAACTAGACACAAATTGACATGGATACAGGTTTCGATGGAAAATGCAAAATTTTAGCTGCCATCGAAGGAGCATTGATTCCAGGTCATAAATTCTTCGAGAATTTTATTCCGTCTACTCAGAAAGACAGTAACTATGCCTCGAATAGAGGTACGGAAACAATATGCGCAAATGTCAGCATTTGAGAGAGGTGTGTAATTGGGCTCAAAGAAATGCGAATTGTTTGATAATTGGATAGGAGTGATGCCACTATTAAATGATATTGACAGGAATGGATGAATCATGGCCGAACACAGCGTCAGGGAGGAAGTGGTCAGCCTAGAGAGACGACAGAACGTGAGAAACAATCAATCGTCAGAGCGGTGCTCAAAGCTCCAATTCATCATTATTATCGATCCTACATGCAACTGGTACTTCAGTGACTTCAAAGACCATTAATAAGAGTCTCAGAGAAATAGGGTTGAGCTCACGGTGCCCCTTGTGCAGACTACTATTAAAATTTGTATACCGACAAGCATGTTTGCAGTAATATCAGGATCTTTCGAACTGGAATGTCCCTGAATGGAGTAGAATTGTCTTCAGTGATGAGTCCCACTCCGATCTGAGCCCCGATGACCAACGAAGGTGTCTGGAGGCGCCCCAAAAAAGGGTATTCCAACCTGACTGTCGCCATCTATACGGCCCGACAACCAGGAGTGATGGTCTGGAATGTCATATCATTTCATAGTAGGACCCCTTTGTTTGTCATCCGTGGAATCTTTATAGCACAGCGGTACGTCGACGACATTCAACGTCCCGTTGTATTTTCCTTCATATCACGCAATCTTGATCGTATATTTCAGTATGATAATGTCCGCCTGCATATAGAGATAGCTTCTACTGCTTGTTTTCCTGCTTGTCTAACATTATTTTGGACAATAAAGTCGCCGGATCTCTCTCCCACTGAGGACGTTTGGAGCATTTTGAAAAAAGTCCTACGACCAGCTCGGGATTTTGCCAGTCTAAAGCAATAATTAGACAGAATTTATCCTTACATCTCGCAGGAGCACATTTGCCAACTCTATCAATTAATGCCAAGCCGAATAACTGCTTACATAAGGGTCAAAAGTAGACCAATGCGTTATTTACTTGTTTACTTTTTGAGACCATTTTTCTGTTGGAATCATCCAAATTTTCTGAAACAATAATCATTTGTTTTTTTCCACATGTACATCACATCTACAAATTTTCGTCCCATTTTTTTTTTTAGAGTGTAGTTATATCACATATTAAGCATTTATATACCACAAAAATTGAATATAGCCTTCCTATTCACGAGAAAATTTTCAGAATAGCAACACCATATGACGATCGATATGCAACCAGATTGAATTAGCAAAGTTTTTCATAATAACATTCTTACACATCACTTTTGTGCAATTATACGCAATAGAAGTTGAGATAAAGTCTTCCCATTTACGGGGGAAATTACAGAATATCAGCCCCATCGGTCTACCAATATACACGCAAATTGAATTAGCATAGTGTTTCATAATGTCCCTTTCACATATCAAGTTTCGCGCAATCATACATAATAGAAGCTAAGATAGAGACTTCTCATAAATGGGAGAAATCGCAGCATAGCAACGCCTCCTGTTGGATATTTTTACCAAAAGTTGTTATTGAAGAAGAAAGAATTATTATCATATGCCTGAAATTCCTCGACTTAAACAATACACTCTGGATGAACCAGGATAACCGGGAAAAAGACTAGTCTCGAATAATAAAAATCCTAAAAAATAGACTCTATAAAAAAATTTTATTAAAAATATTGCATTTTTGTTTGCATTAATGTTTTTTACACTTTCAGTGATGTTTAAGATTGGTTACGATTTGAATTCCTTTATTTGTCTTTCTTTCTGACTGCTCGTTTGTCTATCTATATATATGCACGCCTCTAGCGTCTGTATATATCTTCAGAATTTCTTCAAAATGATACATCTTATATTCAACTTCATTATGTCATGTTACTATTTAAAATGTTATAAATAACACGCCTGGTTTATGTACACATACATCCAAAATTAAGCCAATGCATTGTATTTTATAAGAGCGTTTTTATAAATCATATTTAACAAAATTGCATTTTTTGTAAATCATATTGACTTTATACTACACAAATCATAATGGAATTTACATTTATTGTTTATATTTTTTCTATGGAATATAGTATGTTTAGCTTTAAGATTCACAGGATACACTAAAACATTCAAATACATTAAAGACTACAATTGGATATTGCCGAAATTACATTTCCGTTTGTACCAACCGTTTTTAACACTTTAGAACAATGATTACGAGGGATTATGAATTTAGTTAATTTATCTATTTGTATTACAATCCTTCTGTATGTCCATTGTGTGATTAGGTGGGCAAAGTACATTGCAAGTTAAACAATACAACGAGTACGTAGACTTAGAAAGTATAAATAATCTATGCAAACCGTATGATTTTTCGTCCTTCTTTAAATTATCTTTTATTTAAAAAATAAAGTATTAATATATATATTTTTTTTAATGTAAAACCTTTCGAAAAGTAAATGTCTGTAGTGAATAATGTTGTCTAAAATCGTAATCTAAAACTTGTGTTTTATTTTATTTATTTATTTCATTTATATTTTGACTAATTGGACTGTTACCTAATCACAAGAAAAGTAATACAATATACAGTATTGTCGTCGATAAAAAATTCGTAAAATTCATTTTTTTTTTCCTATCTTTGTTTATTTATTTATACACTGCTTTTTTGTCTGTATTTTCAGACTAACTCTCTCAAATCTTTTCTGCAATTCAGTACAAATATCGTGATTTTCTGTAACAATATCATTTTTTAAGTTCGCTAAAATTTCATGATTTCTTAATCGTGATGTTTTCTTTAGTAGTTTCTGTACAACATCAAAATTATCTATTTCATCCATGACTTTCAGAAAAAAAAAAAAAGAAAAAAGCAAATTATCGTATCTTCTCTTTTTCGATTCCGTGCCAGAAAATCTGAAACCCAGATAATCTGATCCTGGGTAATTAAAGATATAGTGAAGAAAGAGGCGGCTTAATGTTGGAGCACTTCTTGAGCTAAGAGATAATTCGGATATATAAAATAACTGGGGATACACATATTTCTCATCAATTTCATTAAACAATAAAACCCGTTCCATTATAGGAAAATATTTCATACAAAACATATAAAATGTTAAATTAAATTATTTTGACAAAAATTGAAATTTTAAATTACAGGTGGAACTTGAATTAAAAACAAGTCCTTCCGGCTCATTCGGAAGGGAAGGTTGATTTCTTTTTTCTTATCAAGTAGCTGCCTATTTGAAGCAAAAAGGTGGCTACAAATTATTAATGGATGTGGTAGAAATATTGATGTGGGTTATGTACATATGAAATTTTAAGCAAATCTGTTCAGAAATACCTTTTTATGTGAATTAAAAAATTTTCATGAGACCGGCACTTGGAAACAAGATGGCGGGCCAAGTTGGCAAACAAATATATCAAATGTATTTGTGAAATAAGTCTACTGTACAAATTTAGTCAGAATTAATTTAGAATCTCCAAAGTTATCGCGTTGAAAAGTTAAGTGGTCGCCACTTGAATCAAAATGGCAAAGCAAGCTGCTCAATGAAATAATCCAAGATATTTGTAACATAAGTCCAATGTGCAACTTTGGCTCGAGTAAATTCAGTATTTCAAAAGTTATCGCGATTACAAATTCTCAAGTGGAAGCGTTCAAATAGCCGCAACTTGAAATAAAAATGTGGAGAAACTTGCCCACAAAAATCATAGACATTTGAATGATAAATACATTTTTCAACTTTGGTTTGAGTTGATTAAGTATTTCAAAAGTTATCGTGATAACGAATTTTCCAGTAGCCGCCAGTTGAAAACAATAGATGGAGCAAGTTGCCCAGCAAACTCATCCAAGATATTTAAAGCATAAGTTCACAGTCCTACTTTGGTTCGAATCAATGCAGTGTTTCAAAAGTTATTGTTATGACAAATTTTCAAGTAGCAGTCTAAGTGGCTGCAACTTGGAAACGAAATTGCGGAGCAACTTGCATCGCGAAATCATCCAAGATATTTGTATGATAAGTTCACTGTCTAACTTTAATTCAAACTAATTCAGTATTTCAAAAATTATCGTGATAAAAATTTTCAAGTGGCACCGTGATTTCAAGTGGCCACAACTTGGAAACAAAAAAGCGGAGTGAGGTGCTCAGCGATCTTATTTGAGATATTTGAATGATAAATCTACTGCCCGAATTTGATACGAATTGATTCAGAATTACAAAAGTTATCATAATGACAAATATTCAAGTGGTCGCCACTTGGAAATAAAATAGCGGAGCAAGTTGCCAAGCGAACTTATCCAAGATATTTGAACCGTAAATTCACTATCCAACTTTTGTTTGAATCAGTTTAGTATTTTAAAAGTTATCGTGATGGTACATTTTCAAGTAGTGGCCGCAACTTGGAAACAAAATGTCGGAATAAGGCCCAGTGATTCATCGAAGATAGTACTTATATGTTAAGTTCACTATCCAACTTCGATTCGAATTGAATCAGAATTTAAAAAGTTATCATGATTATAAATTTTCAAGTGGTAGCCTCATTTCAAGTTGTCTCGATTAGTTTATAACGTCCGCACTTTATTAGAAATGGCAGATAAAGTTCATTAACAAACTTGGTCGTGACCCTTATATGTCTATGTATACCTGAAAATTCCGAATCTGGTCTTAAATACGCTTTTTATAATGGGAATTTGAAATTTTCAAGTGGCCACCATTTAAAAACAAAATGGCTGAACAACTTGGTTAACAAACTCTTTCAAGATATTTATAAGATAAATTCTCTGTACAAATTTGGTTCAATATGGAGTATTATTTCGGAAGTTATCATGATTATAAATTTTCAAGTGGTAGCCTGATTTCAAGTGGCCCCACTTAATTTAAGATAGCCGCCACTTTATTAAAAATGACGGATAAAGTTCATTAATAAACTTCGTTAAGACCCTTATGGGGTCTATATTTACATCCGAATTCAAGCAAACCCGGCCTTAAATACGCTTTTTACAATGTGGATTTGAAATTTTCAAGTGACCGCCACTTGAAAACAAAAAGGTGGAGCAACTGGTTAGAGAACTCATCCAAGATATTTATAAGATAAGTTCACTGTCCAGATTTGGTTCGATTTGGAGTAGTATTTCGGATGTTATCATGATGACAAAATTTTCATTATATACAGATAGATAAACGAAGTGATTGTGCAATAGGTCGATTTCTAAAGAAATTAACCTAAAAGATCTAACAATTGGAACAATAACATTATATTTATTTATTTATTTATTTTATTTTATTTATTTATTTATTTATTTATTTATTTAAATGACAGGTTTACAGCTTTAGATAATTATCTACAGATCAGATTTTTTATAGGGTATTGTGTTCTTATTATTTTTCTAGTTTTGTTATATTTATTATAATATTTTATTTATGATAAATGTAAAATCCAAATATATATCTTTTGTTTATTTCATTAAAATAAATAAATAATCTTGTGTGGCACTCACACTGTTTCCTACCTACATTTCTGTAAAATCACATTCTTACAGTTTAATGGGTGAGATAAGAAGTACTGTATATGAACATTTCTAATTACTTTTTAAAAAATTAAACACTGTTCCAGAAACAGTTTTATTCGGCACACATTATTATGTATTGTTCAAGAGCTGTCCTCTCCCTAAACCGCTCGTTTGATTATTGTAAATGCCCTTAGGAAACATTTAAGACTATTATTAAAATTTTAACATAAATATTTCAAATTTTTGAGAATTTACGCCCAAACCAAATGCTTTCCATATCACATTCTATATAAAACATGCTATTATGCATACAAAAATACGTTAAATAAAATATGTTTTTTGCAGTTTACAGATTTGCCTATAAACGTAATGTATTTAATCCTTTGTATGTCCCTATACATGAACTCCAAGTCCAACCTCAATAAAATGTTACAACTAATACCTCCAAATGACACAAAATTAGTATATCGAATTTGGACACCCAACTAATATTGTTTTCCAAATTATGCTGACAACAGATACACAGAGACATAGTGACAAAGCGCAAGAAATTTAAATTTCGTATTCAGGAGATCATAAAATTTATAATTATATAAAATTTTTCACTGTCGAAAATCCAACTCAAAGATAATGCTTTCTCTTACCCATATGGGTAAGAGAAATCAACAAAATAAATGAAAATCATGTTATGAGCACCACAAAACTTTTTCTATTTCATTGTAATATACAAAGTGATTCTACGCTCTTGGGACAAACTTTGAAGGATGGTACAGCTTATTAAAACATGCAATTTTTGTGCATTAATGATGGTCGGAGGACAACATTGACACATTGAGACAAGAACACAAAAAACAGACATAAAAAAAAATCATCGTTTATTTACAAATCGTCGTAAAATGGTTCTTTGTAGAAATGTTTACAATAAAAATCCCTATAAATGAATGATGAAATTTTTTATCATAATTCTTTCTTGGTAGCATCAAAAGAGTAATTAGAGAACAGTTCCGAAGATGCTGCACATTTAGCACACGCTGGCAGTCGCAGTGGATAGACAAACAACGATATCCTCAACTGATAAAATAGGAGTCGCGTAAATGATAACCTTCAGATTCTCCCATCAGAAGCAATCGATGCTCAATAAATCTGGCCACCAGAATGGCCATCGGATTGATTCATAATGCCCAGTCGATCGACTCAAAAAACTGGCTTCCAGGTAATTATGGACAACCTCTTTTATATGGGCAGCGAACCGTCATGCTGAAACCAAACTTAATTTCGGTCGATAATCGGAACATCTTGCAACAATTCTGATAAAACCTCTTCCAGCAAAATAAAATAATGTGATTTGTTGAGTTTCGTTGGTAGGTTGGTTGGCTTAAACGTTGCACTAGTATTGAGCCATGGGCAGTCAACGATGGTCTCGGATATACCCATAACAATGGTCCGGAGACATGCCATCTCAATTTTGATCCTCCATGGAAAGGATAGCTCCCCCGCATCGGTGACCCCCCGGAGATATAATTTGGATGGAAACATGGAGGACAGTGTGGCCACGACGGATTTTAAGTGCACCAGTCACCATTAGTGCACATGCACGACGGTCTCTGGCTGCTCGAGTATCAAACTTGCACCGTTGGTAGGAGACATGGGCCTATGAGGAAATTGTTCAAACTGCCAGTCCAAACTTCACAGAGAAGAGTCTTCAGAATCCATCTGTACGGGTAGTGAGTAGATTTTCTGTTGCGCATATTTAAGTATTATGCACACTGAAAACACCTTTCTGTGTAAAAGTCTCCTGATCTGTAAATAACACTTAAACTGGGAAATCCGGGTGTAACGCATAGTGCTGCTGGAACTATTGGCTGTGTACTACGCAAAGAGTGTAAATCATTTTCTTGTAAAGCTTGAACTGTCTGAAAATGAAAACTGTGCAAGTGTTCCTCATTTAAGATTCTCCAGACTCTAGATTGACTTACGTGTACACGAGGTTTTGCAGTTGTGTGAGCGTGTGATGTTTTATCCACAATATTCAAAAGGGTTTTTCTATGTTTGTTTGCCGTATCATTGAAAAAAAATGCAGCAAATTTACGGGTTTTTGCCGTCAGCAAAATACCCGCTCAAATATCGACTAGTAATTAATGTTTTGCCCGAAATTTCCTATTTTGAATACCATTTTTTACATAAAAATACTTGTTTATGTTATTCTTTCGAAAATATGTTCTAGAAACAATTAATGAATATTACTATAAAAAAAAAAGTAGTATTCAAAATAGTGACTGCTTTGTATCTTGTGGCATAGCGGAAACTATCAAGTCATATCAGAAAATACAGGTTTGCCCGTTTTATAGGTAAAAAACGGTCTTGGTCATCAAAAATAAATGGACGAAGATACGTAAATTTACGTGTTTTTTTTTTTTTTTCTTTTAACATACAGCTCTTATTTTAGTGCTTCTGCCAGAGCTAGCAATCATTGAATCTTTTCCCCAAATTTTCCATTGAAACCATTCAAACATTTGTAAGTCAGCATAAGCTTTTTCGGAAAAAGTTACTGATGCAGACGTAACGTTCCATCAGTACTTCTGCTGCCATTCTTCTTATTATCAAGCCCGTTCATTACATGCATGTCTGCCTTTTCATTATCCATACCCCCCCCCTCCCTCCCTCACGTCTGAAAACACAGTTGTATGATGTTTTTAGCAGGTGCATCAGTTCCCGAATGTTCAGACCCACTACTGACCTCTACCCACAGCATCCCCAGCCAATTACAGTAACGAGTATCACAAAATCCTGAGGTAAGCAATGTGTTCCGACATATACATCAACAAACGTCTGCCGAAATCGAAAAAATTCGTTGATACTTAGCACCAAAATGATAAAATAATATTCTGGCCAAACCTCACTAGTAGCCATTACTCTGAAAAATTTTGCAATGGCTCACTGAAAAAAAAAGTGCATTTTGTGCGAAATGATTACAAGAAAAATATTTTAAGGTGAGAGTTTTGTAATTTTGGGATTTTGACCTGGTCTTGCCCGGTTGTTGTACGAAAATAGATGGGAGGCATAATCTGAACGGCAATTAGTGAATAGAATTACTCAAAAGTTGAAAGAAGTTGACATGTCAGTCATCCAGGCTATGATGAAGAACATTAAGAAAACGCTCCTATAAAAGTCGGAGATAATAAGCAATTAAAAGTTTTTTTTTTTTTTTTTTTAATGTCGCAGCACTTGAGTTAAAGGCTATGTAAATATGTTTATCTAAAGATAATAGAATGAACTAAATATTTTGCCAAGCAATATTAAACTTTTTTTCAGAACCCACGGCTGTTTGAATTTGTCTGAAGACTTTTGTGACTCCCGTTATTAGAAATGGTGGTTGAAGTTTTAAGCATGTATTGTAAACATTACAGCAACGAATATTTTTTTTAAATAAACTACTTTTTTTTTCTTGTTTCTTTGTGTACATGTATATGGGTATTCATGCTGTAGAGTGGTTATTTTCGTACAGTCGATTGTTTTCCTTGTTATAATACCAAAATGTTTTTTTTTTCCATGTTTCTTTGTGGATATGTGTGTGGATATTCATGCTGTACATTGGTTATTTTCGAACAGTCCATTGTTTTCCTTGTTATAATACCAAAATGTCATTTTGCCGCTGAAAAAAATTATATTCCTTTAGGAGCCATGGTAGTAAGAAAAAAAAGAAACAAGTTTGTTGTCAGCAATAATCCAGAGTCTATTGAAAGCTTTGTTGTTTTCATTGATGTAAAGTCAAAATGTTTAATTAGAAATAAGCCATTAATCCAAAATAATAGATACTCGAACAATCCATTACTTAATAAAATATGTAGTCTATTACGTGAGGATTCATAATAATAATAATAATAAATTATATATAAAGTCTTTTCGTTGATTAGAAACAATTAGATGGGCCCGGGGGAAGGAAAATTTAGAAGAGAAATAAAACTGAGGTATCGACTGATGATCAGAACAAAAGTGCCTTACCCCACTATGTACAGTTGTTATTTTCATACAGTCGATTGTTTTCCTTGTTATGCTACCAAAATGTCCTTTTGTCGCTGAAAAAGTTTATATTCCTTTAGGAACCATGGTAGTAAGTAAAAAAAATAAAATAAATAAGTTTGTTGTGAGGCAGAGTCTTTCGAAAGCTTCGTTGTTTTTATTGATGTAAAGTCAAATATTTTAGTTAGAAATAAGACATTGATCCGAAATAATAGATACTCGAACAATCATTACTTAATAAAATATGTAGTTTGTTGCATGAGGATTCATAATATAATATATACATATATATATAGTATTACTTACAAACTTTGAATAAACACCATAAAATGCAATAAACTCGCAACAATTGTTTCGGGTCGAAAAAACACACGACCCTTCATCAGGCGAACAAAGTAAGCACGAGTGCTGCAGTCAAAGCGGCAACGCACAAAATCGTTTAAAATGAAAAGAAAAAGTTTATAAAGTAGAAACTAAATATAGCTACTGGTGTGAGTAGAATTGTACAAAACAACAAGGAAATAAATAAATGAGCGAGAGTAAACATATAACAATCTAAGGATAACAAAAATTAAACTAAAATCTAAGTTACGTGAGTAATTTCCAAGCATCAGAGAAGAAAGGAGTGGAAGAAATATCATTAACAAGATTTTTCGAATTTTTAAATATGTAAAATGCTTCATGAATATCCAAATGGGAGGAACAGACAGGAGATGAAATTATGTTAGTTTTAGAAAAATCAAAACGGTGACCTTGAGACCAGCAGTGGGAAGCAATAGAAGATTTGGTAATCTCTTCATTACGAACATTCCGACGGTGCTCATTTATTCTGTATTTCAAACGCCTCCTAGTTTGACCAATATAACCTAAGTTGCAGGACGAACACGGAATTAAATAAATTCCAGAACGGTTTTCGGTGGGAATGGGATCCTTAAGAGAAGATAATTTAATTTTATTGACGAATTTGTAAATAACTTTGAAACCAAATGGTGAAAGAATTTTAGAGATTTTAAAAGAGAGTGAAGAATAAAAAGGTAAAACAACTGGGATGAGACTGTGATCGTTTAATTTGGGAGCAGAACGTTTAGTATTCTTAAATTTATATAGAGCTTTATCGATGATAGATGGGTTATAGCCACGAGAGAGAGCAAGAGATTTTAAATAATTAATTTCTTTCGAAAGATTAGACGGATCAGAACAAATGTGTAAGGCGCGGTAAACATAAGTGTAAAAAGCAGACATTTTTTGTTGAGGGGCGTGGTTAGAGAGAGCATGCGGCGGCAAAGAGACTGAGAATGGTTTTCTAAAAACAGTAGTTGAGAAACAATCCTTTTCCTTATTCACAAGAACGTCAAGGAAAGGCAAGGAGCAATCCTGTTCAACCTCAAAAGTGAATTGAATGCATGGGTCAATCGAATTGACCAGAAAGTAAATTGGACAAATCGACGTCAGGGGAGACAAGAACGAAAGTGTCATCCACATATCTAAACCAGTGAGGAAATTTATATACACCGAAGAGTTTTTCTTCAAAATAGTGCATATAAATGTCGCAAAGTAAAGGAGAGAGAGGACTACCCATGGCCATACCATCATTTTGGGAATAATAAGTACCATTAAAAATGAAGGCAGTTTGCCTGATGCACAAATGAACTAAATTTACAAGCTCCTCAATTTCAATAGAAGAATAATGGAATTCACGTAGTCTTCTCTCTAAACAAACCAGAGCACCTTGAACCGGAACATTTGTAAAAAGTGACTTTACATCTAAAGAAATCATAGTATAGTTAGACGGAGAGATGCATTTAATTTTGTCCACAAAATCATACGAGTTTTTTACAGTATGAAGATTAGTAGAAGTTAGATGAGAAAGAGAGTTTGAAAGAAATCGAGCAAGATTATAAGAAGCCGTACCAATATTAGATACAATAGGTCGAAAGCAGAGAGTGGGTTTATGAGTTTTCGGAAGTGCATAGAAACGAGCACAATTAGCAGCAGAAGGAATTACCATGCGTTTGGTATAATCATTAAGAATAACGGAATTTTTAACGTGGTGTTTGACTTGATCAAGATGATCATTAGAAGGATCTTTTTTAAGTTTCGAATATGGACCTGAAGTAAGCAAGGACTCAACATGGGAAATATAATCCGATTTGTTGAGTAGAACAGTTTGTCCCCCTTTATCAGATCTTGTGACAATTAAATCGGGGGCGGAGTTTAATTCAGAGAGGGCGGATTTTTGAGAAGGAGTAAGGTTAGACTTTTGTGGATGATTATTGGTGGAAATAATGTTAGATAAAATGAAACGAAGAGATTCTAACTGGCCTGGAGAAATTTTACTATTTTTAAAGGAATTTTCAATCGGAGCGATCAAATCCGGAATGGAGGGTCTCGAAGTACGCGCAAAATTCAGACCCAAACTGAGCACGTCGCGTTGAGTATTAGTCAGAACGTGCGAAGAGAGATTAACAACAGTATTCTGAGCAAGAGGAGAAACGGGAGAAGTAAAGGAATTACTTTTAAGAAGATAATTAAATTTCTTATTTAAGTTAGTTTGATGCCTAGAAGACTGAAACGCAACGTATGCGAAATTTCTTTTTTCAAAAGAAGAGAAATCATGAACAGAATTGCTAAGAGATAGATGTAAAATATATAATTCAGACTCAATAGACGAGAGAGACTGTCGTATATCCTGAATAATAGCCCTAAGAATGGCAAACTTACTCCTATTTAAAGCATTTTTAATGCGAAGAGAAGCAGGAAGATTGTACTTAATGTCTATGAACTTAGGAATTATCCGAGCACGCTTACATCTAAGAAGAAAATTTAAATGATTGAGATAGCGAGAACGTTTCAAACGAAGATGTTTGAAACGATTAATCTCTGAAGAACTCATGCTAAAAACGTATACAGAAACAAGAGTCAAAACTTAAAGAAGGCGGAGTTTAAACAAAAAGAATGGGGGGGGGGGGAGTTAAAATACAAAAATGTAATTAATCAAATAGAAAAAATCGATAAAATAAAAATATGAAATGACAGTCTCAAAAAATGCGAAGAAATTAGCAAAAATTAACAAATAAAACAAGTCAAAACTTCAAGAAGCCGCCTGTTTTGTGATGCTTCTTTATTAAAATATATATATATAGTCTTTTCTTTGGTTAGAAACAATTAGATAGGCACGGGGGGGGTGAAAATTTAGAAAAGAAATAAAACTGAGGCCTTTATCGACCGATGATCAGATCAAAAGTGTCTTGCACCACTGTGTACATTAGTTATTTTCGTAGAGTCGATTGTTTTCCCTGTTATAATACCAAAATGTCTTTTTGTGGCGGAAAAAATTTATATTTTTTTAGGAGCCGTGGTAGTAAGTGAAAAACAGAAACATGTTCGTTGTGAGGCAGAGTCTTTCGAAAGCTTCGTTGTTATTATTGATGTAAAGTCAAAATTTTTAATTAAAAATAAGACATTGATCCAAAATAATAGATACTCGAACAATCATTACTCAATAAAATATGCAGTCTCTGTTACATGAGGATTCATAATATCAATATATATGTATAAAGTCTCTTCGTTGATTAGAAACAATTAAATGGGCACGGGGGAAAGGGAGGGGGAGACAAAAATTCAGAAGTGAAACAAAACTGAGGTCTTTATCGACCAATGATCACATAAAAAATGTCTTAAAAATTTGGCAAAAACATTAGCATCAAATCAGATTAACGCCATATTTCCATTTTAAATATCGCCGATATCGCCTAGCAACATCAGATTTTTTAACTGTTAAAGATAAAACTATATATTAATTTTAAATATTATGGCGCAATTTTTCCGACGCCAATAAGTACGTTACAATTTCCATGAAAAACTTGAAGTTAGGAATAGTTCTGATCTGGTTCAGTAACGACAAGAATTTTGCCAATTAAGAATAGTATTTATGATTTTAGGAAAAGTCACCAATACAATTGTAACGTATTAGTACTTCATTCCTGGACATCTGTGGCACATCGCTTTCTTATATTTTTATTTTGTTGAAATCAAGAGTTGCTCTAAGGCTAGTCTTATGATATGTGATATCTGGTTTCTATACGAAAAAATGAACTTTTGCCTACCTCAAGTAAAAATTCATACACATGACATTAATTAATTCACTTTGACTGAAAGAAAGAAACCTCAGATCAGAAAATAAATCTAATTCTCTCAGTTTAAAGAGGTTTTTTAAACAGGGTAAAAGTATAATTTAAGAAATTCAATTAAATTAAATTTTAGGAAACAATATGTGATTTTCCGTATCATACATGTCTCAACGCGTCACACTTCGATCATATGTTTCTATATAAGAAAATGTATGTTTTATTAAACTTTACCACGTCTCAAATATATTCCATGACCGTCGAATCATTCTATATTTTAATATACATTCATATTGTTCTTAGTATTTAAGATAGCGGATATTAGTAGGGTCTGATTACTTAAGAGTCACGAGAAGCATCAATCTCCGTCTAAAAAATTTGAAAGGACTTCGAAATTTCATACTTTTAATTTCTGGAAATTTTATTATATTTTTTATTCAACTCTATTATATACTTTTTTTTTTTAATATCACATTAATCAATCTTCAGTATACGAATTTAAATAAAAGTAGGCTTTAAAGAATAAAACTCTGCACATAAATGTTTCATGCAAATTACGATGCATATTCATAACTGCTAGGAGAACGCAGTACAAGATCGTTCAAAAGGTCTTGTCCGAGCAGCACGTGTGGGTGCGTCAAGTCATGAGGTATAAGAATTACATAGGAACTGGGGGGTCGGAAACGCGATCGTGATCATCACGAAAAGTAAAGATAACTGTGTAAAAAGGCATAATCGTACAAAAACGTAATCGAAGTGCAAAATAAAAATGAAAAATGTTACGACTCATAAGAAGTGCTTAAAATATGCCTATCAGCAGCTATGTATGCTTCACATCGTCACTTGTGTCATTTTGCGTGCATACAAGTTAGCCAGAGCTTATCGCCCTCTAACGGGTTACAATTAGTGTTGCAAAAAAAACCACTGTTTTTGAAAGCTGGGAATAAACCCTGGAATTTTGGGGAATAAACCCGAAACTTTGGGGAATATTGGGAACTTTAAAATAAAGCAAGTCACTTTCAAAATGGAAGTTAGGGATAATGCATTGAACATATATATACATAATACCTAAAATGTCAATGAGTATTGCATAAACTAGTTTTAAATGCAGGAGCAATTTTATTTTCATACAATACTGCTTCTGTTCATTGCAACTATTACATAATCCCTTTTAATATATTTCCAATAGAGAAACAAACTGACAAATTTATTAAAATTTAGTCTTTATTTTTAATTTTTTCTAGCAAAGCAAATAAATTTAAATTATGTATGTTCTGTTTTAAACTTAGAAATATAGTTTAAGTAATATTACTTCATCAGAAAGGTCTTTAAAAGGTTACTTAACTAAATATATCTTTTTAACTGCAATGATGCAATGATAGTGATTTTTTTTTTTTTTTTTTTTAGTTTTTCAATAAATATCCATTTTAAAGGTTTCAAAAGCAAGTACAGTCAACTCTCTTTAATCTGCAATTAAATTTAATTTTTAATGTTAAAAATGTTAAATAGGAAATCATTAAAAATAATAAAAGTGAAAAAAATACGTCCATGCATCAAATTATTTCAAAACTATCAGAAATTTCAAAATTCCCAGGAATATTCAAAATTTCCTTCCCAAAAAACCCGGTTTATTTCCGAGGAAGAAACGGGTTTTTTTCCAGCCTTTGCAACACTAGTTACAATTGCGTTACCAATCTCCAGTTCCTATGTACTTTTCACTCCTAATGATCTGACACACTCACGTGTGCCATTTGGACATTCCCTTTTGAGCCACCCTGTATAATTGGGAAGGTGTTACTAGAAGCATTTTCCAACTGTACAAACATAAAAGTACTTTTCGCTGTTTTAGTATCTACTGAAAAAACACCCCATTACATAATAAACACCTTTAGGTTATATGGCATCGATTTAACAGGGAGCAGACCCTGCTCACCACTCATAGAGTGATTTCGAGCGCTTCTATGGAGACTGCTCCAAAGGTATCCCCAGCAGTGGGGAGACCCATCGGGAGAGTTCCAGCCCCGTCGAATATTTATTGAGAAAAACAAAATTTTACAGAAGCAATCGTCAGATGCAGAAGAATCCTAGAACGACATTGGGCGATTATTTTTTAACATTAAATGAAGTTAAGATCTGCCGGGCTATGCCCCACGCGACAAATGGCAGAAAAAAAATACAGGTCAGAAAATTAGTGTGAGTCCAAAAGGTAAGTTCATAACACAGCTGTGAAAAAGTCCATGTGAAATTATAGATGCAGGGTTGTTATCCCTCACATCTCTTGGGAATTTCTTAGTTACTTATACATAGTGAATATTTAAAAAGTCATTAATTTTGCCGGGCTATGCTCCACGCGACAGATGGCAGAAAAGAAAATATATTTGTAGAAAATCATTTTTATTAACTATCAAATCGTGGACAGAACCGAATAAAGAGTCAAGCACATGTTGACCATGTGTAGAAAATTGATGCAATTGAACCTTAAATAAAATTATTGATCACTAGAAGATAGATGCCAAGACTTTGCAGAAGCATTACAATATATAGATGAATTTAATATAAAAGCACCACAAAACTGGCGTTGTAAAAAATATTACTTACAAACTTTTGCGTTGCCGCTTTGACTGCAGCACTCGTGCTTACTTTATTCGCCTAATGAAGGGTCGTGTGTTTTTTCGACCCAAAACAATTGTTGCGAGTTTATTGCATTTTATGGCATTTATTCAAAGTTTGTAAGTAATATATAGATGAATTCTTGTGTTTTAATTAACAATTAGAGCAAGAAGGTGAATATATAATCTGTTAAGTTGCACAAGTCCATTAAGATTTCGAATATTTTATGAAGTTTAATTAGCAGGCTTTTTCTAAATAGAATGTTTTCCAGCCAATCAGTTGGTCTGGGTGTTGGGTTTTTAAAGGGATAGGCCGATGTAAGGCTACATGAATAATAATAATGGTTGGGAGTTCCCTACTGTCCACAATGACACAGAGAAGAACGCCGGCAGTGAAACCGATTGAGATATGATGGAAAGAGACCGTGACCCGTTAAGAATGCTGTTACTGGAGGGGAGAGAGACCATGAATTAGAGGAGACTGTTGGAATTAAATTATGGGTGAATCTTCCTTTTTCAGAAGTATCCCATAAGTCTTGCCAATTTTGAATTAAACGATCTTTTAATACTTTTTTAATGTATGACGGTGGGGCAGGAAGACTAATGAAGATGGAATTATTTTTAGTAGTGGCTTTTGCTAGGGAATCAGCAGTTTCATTTCCGAGCACTCCTCTGTGGGCAGAAACGTGTGTCAGGGATATTTGATTAGCTAGAGTTATTAATTCTAATTTATTTGAGATTATCTGAAGATGTCTGCTCCTGTGTCTAGCAACTGCGAGCAGACCTGATTGTCTGTCATTAAATAAGTGGAAGAAGGTGTGAATTTTGGTGTTATCTCCAATCCATTCCAAGGCTTTTTGGATTACATACAATTCAGCCTAGAAGACTGAATTGTAATCAGCAAGTCTGCCCACCCACCGATGAACCACAGAATCCTTAATCAGCGCGCAGAAAGCTGCCGTTACACCATGATCCGTCTTGGATTCTTCGGTGTAGATAGCCACAGGAGCAGAGGGAGAATAGCTGTTTATATTGCATATAGTTAATATGGAAGCAACATCTTTTGCTGGTTAAATTTCCCAGCTGTTGGAAATAGTTTGAATTTCGATATTGGGAAAGAGATCATTTGCTAAAGCTGTATTTTTTAATTGTATGATACTTGTTTTAATGAAATTATGATGAGCCTGAAGATGGGCATGAGGGATACCCGTGATGACAGTCGAGATTATTTTGTAACTTCTGGAGAGTTGTAAAAGAAAGATTCTCTATATTGAATTGCGTTTCGTTTGGGCATCTGCTCTCAGTTGACTAACTCAAAGGCCGACCCCATAGGTTATGATTTTATCAATTATTGCACAATACGAGACTTTGAAGAAGGAGGTGGATATTCCCCACCTCCTTCCAACCATTCTGACTGCACTGTGGTAGTGTGACATTGATTTTGATTTTGAGATAATCTATGAGGGCCAGCCGATTGAAGCCTCTGTCAACTGTGATGCCAACTGTGTGCTCTTAAGATGGGGTACGTGATTCACACTGACGCCGTCCATTCTCATCACCGGCATCCACCTGAGCAATCTGGGACGAGAGAATGTAAGAACTTGCGTTTTGATAGTTGAAAGGGATAAGTCCAATTGAATTAATAGGTTGCTAAAGAGAGAGAGTGCCTCTCTGACTTGGTCCTCCAGATCATTTCTAATTCTACCCGAGAAGACCAGCGAGAAGTCATCTGCGTAAGCAAAAGTAGAGAAGCCCCAGAATTCATGTTGAGCAAGATCTTATTTACAATGAGAATCCATAGAATTGGGCCCAGACATGAACCCTGTGGGCAGACTTTAGATTGCGGCCTTTTCGATTGATTACTTCCTCAATTGATGATTATTTTTCCATTGGATATATAGAAGGCTATGACTCCCGCCAGGTTACTCGGGCAATTAAGTTCATTAAACGTATCACATGCGTAGTATAATTCTGAGACTTTACATTTTTTAAATCCATTATTATTTCAATAGTTGCAACAATTTTATATTAAATGCGCATCAAAAGAGTAAATCACCAAGGAGGGTGATAACAAATAATTAAGTGTTCACAAACATTTACAAAGCGATAAAATCACTCCTTCAACCAGCTGACCAGTTTATTGACCAGTTTGAGGCTAATACTAGACACAGTTATTTGTACACATTTTTTTCTAATCCAACATTATTACCTTATTACTTTTTTTTTTTTTTTTTTTTTTAATTACAGTCTATAAATTTTTCAACCTTGTCTCTGTGTGTTTTTAAATCAAGCAGTCAGTGGTTGCCCTAGTTTTTGTGCTTTCCTACAGTTTAGAAGGTTAATCAGCCCTATATCTGTTTTTATCCAATATAGGATATGAGAAATGCCTTATATTCCTCCCAAAATACATAAGGTATTAGCGTTCCCTTTTGAAATAGCATCAAATTTGAATCAAAATATTTTTTTCCTAATATTTATCTTACTTATGATGTTTAGTGCAATTCCATGCCATGAGACTTAGATATAGTTATTATTCAAGTTATTCAAGTCGTGATAGATTTGGTTTACAAATGCCATTTATCTGGTGATATGCATTATGTTATGAGTTATTTAACTGTATTCCTTCTAAAATTTGCATAACAAGACAGATATTTTCTAAAACTAGTCAGATTGTACTTAGGTCATTCATAAATCTTCTAGAACTACTATAAAAATTTCTTATGAATCCAGAACTCTCTATTTACATATGTCGAAGAAAACATTGAGCAAGCAGAATTATCTGACAAGCATTATTGCTAAAATCTGAAAAGGATTAATTTTATCACTTTCAAGCTATATCAATATTACAAAGCATTTTTCAGAGCATTCAGTGTATTTTTGTCAGGAATACATTGCAGAAATAAGCATATTTTTATGCTTGACGCTTAAAATGTTTACATATTTTCAAAATGACGTTTTTCCATATTAGACGAAATTATTATTACAAGCAAACACGTGCGAAATTTTTGCACTTTATTTCTTCTTTTATTTACTTTTAAAATTTGAAACTCATAAATATTATACCAATTTAAACACCTAATTAAAATTTTAATTTTCCAGAAGACAAATTATTATTAGAATCAAATTAATATTGTGCAATTGTGAAACAAAAATTATTCAAAGAAAGGTTTTGAAATAAAATTCATGGTTGACGACTCAGTTTTCATACTTCGCAAGCAGTACAGTTTTAGTATAGGACCCCCGTGACTCCTTTTAAATTTTTTTCGCCATAATGGCGATGGTGTTTTCTTTCTTTCTTTTGGCATAACTTTTTATTAAAAAGAAAAAAAAAAATGCTTCCTATTTTGATTATACTTTTTATGAATGCGATTTTTAGTCAATTTATGATAATATTTCATATTACGTGTATATCTTTAAAGTATTACTAGGTCTAAATGACGCAAAGATTCTGAAGAAGCAACTTTTAAAAATACATTTTTTTCGTAAAATGGTATCATAAGACAGGTGTCATTTTTCGTTATTAGATCATAAAGCTAAAACAGCGTGATTAAACATTGTTCATTTATAGATATTATTATTTTATTAATTACATCACTATCGTATCCTTTCGAGAAAATGTAATCGTAATTGATCCACGTTAGAGAAATATTATATAGATTATTATTATTTTAAACAAATAATTAATGCTTTTGTTAAAAATTTTTGGACCAGAGTTAGTTTGACACTTTATAGCTTAACCTAAAACTACAGATACATGTAATTGTTTATGTAACTATTTCGTATTGAAATAGATTCAATTATATCTAATTTAGTAAATTTGGCTGGTTAACGAATCACGAAAGACATTTGGTCTACCAACTGTCTAGCATACTCGAAGATTAAGCAATGTAATGTGGATTTGCGTATCTGCCAAGATAGTTGAATAAGAACAGTAAAATGTCTAAATGAACAATAAAAGATATCCCCCCATTACACAAACAGTAAAAAATAGAAAGAAACATCTGTCGGTTCACATAGTTTATAAACACTTTCCAATTGTAGTTTACATCGTTTAAGTTTAAATGTATTTTAACTCCGTTATGACATCTTAAAAATATTTTGTTTTTAATCGCATGAAGGAACAAACACTGAAAAATAATTTTTATAGCAGCACTTTTAAAGGAAAATTCGAAAAATTATGACGGAAGAAATCGTTCAAAATTTATCTTAATGGAAATTTTAAAGAAAAACAATACAATAGGTTGCTTTTGTGAAGCCCTGTATATTGTCTAAAAGCATCAAGATACAAAAATATTTTTTCTATTTAACTATTGAAGAAGGAATCTATTAAAAGCACATTTGTAGCTATTTTTGTCTAAAGAGAAAGAATTAAAAATATTGCTTTTATAGAATCCTGTATGGTTTTTAGTACATTACCATATAATACACCAAAAAAGAACTTATAACAATGAAAATTTGCATTGAGAAATTTCCATTTAAATGCCATAATGTATCTGAACGACTTTCTAGAGAGCTGCAATCCATTATGCATATCATGCTTTCTTTTAAGTGTTATAATATAATTATTTTTCATACAGAAAGAATTATGTAAGTCGTTACTATTTATTTAGCCATTTTACGGGTAATTTTTCCGAAAACAACAACAACAACAATAATAATAACATACTTGCCAACCTACTCATTATGAACCGTACATATTTTAGTCCCCGTCTTTTTCTTTCACACCAGTCATTTTTTAGAGTAATTTTAATCGTAACAACATTTGGAAAGAACTACTCTAAAAATAAAGTGGTATGTAAAAAGGGGCGTTTTTTCAAGGGGCGTCAACAATTGTACGGTTATTAATGAGATGGTTGGCAAGTATGTAATGTAATACAGGTTAAAAGAGAATAAAAATAGAAAATAAAAAATAAAATCACGTCTTTAGACCACAGTTTCATGAATGAAATTTTGCAAGATAGGGAATTTCAAAATATAGGTGTGATGATGAGGTATTTCATCTTTTGCCTTACAAAAAGACTACAAATTCCTAAATGTATCAGAACCTTAAATATGAAATTTCATAAAAAGTTTAATATCAAACATTCGATCCTTTAAAATTATGATTCCTATTCTAACATCCTTTTTCCATACACAAACATATCTCAAAATTTACCAATTCCATAGAACTGAAATTTTCATAGTGTTAAGTATCTAGATATAGGCACGAGGTTCAAAATAATTTTAGAAATTTGGACATCGACTCCAGATCCAGAGGGTGTTGAACTGCATCTGGAGATCTGCCATGGAGTTCATTCTATCTCTTCTTTTGAAAATTGCTAAACTAATTTCGAAAATTGTTATAGACACAAAGTTGATCATCATAAAAAAGTAAAAAAAAAAAAAAAAATAGTATTTTCAATTTTCGAAAAACTTTTGGTTTGAGACATTTTTGTAAACGTGATTAAATTAAAATAATAATAAATTTATTAAATAAATAAGTTTGTTAGTAAGCACTATGAAAAACAAGTTGTTTCATGTCAAAATAAAAGCACGACACTTTTTAAGAGAAAAAAAAAAAAAAAAAAAAGAGAAAGAAAGTAGAAACGGATGCATCATTCTAAAGGCAACTACGCACTCACGTCTACTTACAAATTTAAAATAACTTCCTCACTTGGCTTCCTCTAAAACATCGTTTTTAAAATTTCGGAATAATACCGCTATCTTCCGAACAGAGAAGAACCAAAAGTTTAAAAATGGATTAAAACAAGGAAAAATTGTTGCATAAAAGAAAATGTTAAATGTTTTGTTTCATTTCAAAAACAATTAACTTTAAAGGGTTAAAATAATTTTTGAGAATAGGAAATTCTACATTATATCTTTTATATGAGACATTCAGAAAATTATCTCATGATCTGTAAAAGAACTTGAAGTCATGCATTACGAAGCCTTTAGTCATGAAATTTCGCAAGAAAGTAATTTTCAAAACATGCGCGCCAGATATGGAGTAAATTTTATAAATTAGTATTAGAAATTATGGTTTGCTAAAAAAACGGGTGAACTAACTCATGCCTGTAGCAAACTTTCAGAAATGATAAATGCTAAAAATATCGTTACTAGCGTTCATATTTTCTATTTTGCTATTGAATATACCTTTTAATAACTCTTTACAACAAAACGGAACATGTCATCTATTGGTTATTGATTTGAATTTTGAGCATTTACTAATATTCTAAAAAAATATATTTATCGGCTATGATTATGTTCAGTTTAATTAAGCTAAAATTAATAGTAAAATGCTATTAATTAAAGAAAAGATTCGTCAGCAAATTGGGACAAATATTTACACTGATCATCAAAATTAAAGGATAATGAGGAAAAAATGTGATTACTAAGTAAATGTTGCAACCAATGTCCAATAATACAATTATTTATGTTAACTAAATACAACTGAATACAAAACTGCACTTCTGGGCATACGTTAGCGTGGTGAATATGTAAATTTTGTGATTAACAATGTGGTGCGCAATGGACGCATGTAGGAATTCCAGTCTTCAGTGTTGTTTAATGTGAATGTGGTTTCTGAGAGTGATCAGTATTCGTTAGTTATGGCTCAAAGGCATCATTTAAGTGAAGGTTTAAAGATGATGAATAATTGGTAGAATGGAGGGAGGTCAAATACAACTGGAGGTCGCCCAAAATTTAAATATCCCTCAAAGTGTTATCAACAGTTTGCAGTCGCTTTTTATGCACTGAATTATTTGATAGACAGCTTGGTGAAGGGCGACGAATAGCAAAAACTGCATCCGAAGACCGTATTCTATCATTATCGGCTCAAAGGAACTGCAAAGTGACTACAAGAGATTTGGATTTGGACCTTCAGGCTACAACAGGAACACGGATTATTAACTGTTCTACTGCTACACGAAGGATTAACGAGGTTGAACTGCAAGTGAGAAAATCAATGGTTTGTATCCCACTCAATTCAGTTTCCAGTTCCCTAAACTGGTGTCGTCGTCATATTCAACAAACCCAAGAAGACAAGGCGTGAATATTGTTTACTGAAGCGTCCAGATACAGTCTGAACGCTTTCTTGCCCGGGAAATATCCCGTTTCCGCGACTGCGGTTAAATGGTTTGGGAAGAAATCATGACAAATGGCCGAAATAGGCCCCTCTGGAAGCTAAAGTGATACACAAACTTTTGGTTTTCTCACACAGCAGTAGAATGACTAATTTGAGCTAATGTAGCAGCCTGAAGGTCTAAAACCAAATCTCTTCTAGTCGCTTTGCAGTTTCTTCGAGCCGATAATGTGTGTGCATAAGTGTAATTTTGTGTTCCTTTGTATTAATTCGCATAAATCATTGCAGTATTGGGCATTGTTTGCAAGATTAAGTTAGTGAGCTCATTTTTTCTCATTATTTTTTAATTTTTATGACCATTGTAAATTTACTAGTTAATGAGTTTTAATATAGAAATATTTTGAATTGCTTGCTACTTTAAATAATCTGGTGTGTCGCTCACACGACTTTCTCTTACCATGTATTTCAATATTATAAAGGCAGAATACAGATTAATATCTATGATCAATCAGTTAAAATAATAAAGCGCAATCTTCTTTAAAAAAAAATAAGTTCAGGAACAGTTTATTTGACATGTAATTCTATGTGAGGGGGCTTCCACCCTCCCCCTTAACCCTTTGTTGAATTACAGTGCTTACATTTATTTATTTTTATTTCTTTTTAAAGGAAGAAAAAAAAGACAATCATGACCGTTTTTAATTGTCTTGAAACTTGCCAATCTTGATTTAACTTTTCAAATAGCAACCTTATACGAACTTCAAAATACCAAAACTGAGTTTCCTGCAGTTATTTGTTTTTACGTTATTACCAGCAATTTCGATGTATAGCCGCAGGTATATCCAAATACTTTGGGTAGCCCTGTAAACAAATGGTGAATGATTTCCATACCACTATCTACACAAAACATGCTTTTATTCATATAAAAAAAATATGTTCATTCCGTTTTGTTTAGTGTAGCCTATAGATGTTATACTTTAATCAGAAATTTCGTCTATAGACGAAATGTATTTGAATTCTCTTGAATGACCCTGTACACGAATCATTTGTTTGATTTCAACAAAAAGTTTAGTATAGTGTCACTCTATGATACAGATTTAGAAAACCGAATTCGGACCTTATATACCTATTCCTGCTACTATTTGTTCTTCAGCTATGCTGATAAAAAACATACAGACACACACACAGACCAACCGCCAGAAACATGATTTTCAAATTCAGGAGATCTCAAAACATGTAAATATAACAAAAACTCGAAAATTTACCGAAAAACAATACATTCTCTACCATATGTTGGTAAGAAAAAGTAAAAGGCATTAAACCTAAACAAAAATTCTTCATAGTTATTAAACTTATACACTTATACAGGGGGGGAAGGAGAAAAAACAGAAATGTACGATACTAACTAATTCAACTAAAGGGCTTTAATATGCACTCCTACCCAGTATGTTTCAAAATGTAAACATTATTATATTGGTTTAGTATTTCTGGTTCAATAACGGGAATGCATATGATTGTTGTTCTGAATTTATTTTAAAAAAGACAATTGAAGCAGAAAAGTGAAATATGGCGTTATGGATAGTTAATGAATTGGTGTTTTTAGCTCAATAGCCACATGATGAAATACAGTGATTTCTAAAATTTACTGATCAAGAAAGCTTGATTAATAAATCGCCAATTTGGCATTCGGGAAGTGAAAAATACATTTTATCACAGTCGAAGGACAAATCTAATATATTAAATTGCATTTGTTGAAAAAAATTTGTCGACAGTTATTATGATTAGTATGAAATCTGGTTGTCGGTTTGATGCCAAGACAAGCAAACCTTACTTTTCTTCCTGATAGTCTGCGACGGTTACGAATAATTTATAAAATAAACTGATATTTATGCACAGTCAACACTCTTGTAGAAATGAAATAAAATATATTTTGTCTAATAGAATAATAAGTTACCGATGAACTTTCACGTGTTGTGAAAACAGCCTCAAAAGAATTCAAGATTTAATAATACTGCGCTGCAAAAGAAAATTTTTTTTTCGATCCCTGATACCATTCTTGCTGATTCTTATGTAAAAATGACCTCCTGAATCCGCATATGACTCCCATTTTGCCCAGTCACACACCGTTTTCTTGGGACACCACCCTCTCCCCCAATTTTTATCACTGTTCGATAATTTTATGGCCATGAATTTGATTTGGAAAATGAAAAAGAATTAATTTAACATTTAAAAACAAAAATATATATAATGTTTAATAAATAACATTAATAATAGATTTAAAAAATATAAGAAAAGTAACACATAAGTTCAGGGGCAAATCCCTTCTAAATTTTCCCCTTGCCGCAAATGTTCATAATTTTCCAACTCTGTAGCCCCTCAGAAGATATTTAACAGTTAAAATAATCCTTTCCCCCATAATTATAATTATAAAATTACCGAAAAGTGATAAAAACAGGGACAGTTCCTTAAAAACGGTAGGTGATAGGGCAAAATGAGTGTCATATTCGGATTCAGGAGGTCATTTTTCATAAGAATTTGCAAAAATGGTGTTGGGGGCAATTTTCCTGCAGAGCAGTGTTATTGCAGACAAAGGGTGCATAGATGGGTTAACAGAAAATAAATTTAATACTTATTACTTTTAATTTAATGAAAGATATTTTAACTGGTAATGAAGTAATTAAGTGAACGGAACAATGAATAAAAATTATTGAGAAAATTTAAATTATTTATATTTTTTATAAGAATAAAATATATGAGTATATCAACATCATAGTTTATATTCTTCAAAATCAGTCAGTATTAACATCGAACAAATATTGCTTTCTTACCAGGTTTATAAGAACATTTTCAAACAGCATGGTTGAAAAATATATAAATATGCATGTGAAATTCTTATAAGAAAAATCCGACAAACAGCATGCGAATAAATTTTGAGTATTTCATATCAGAGTTCATGGGAAGCAGCAATTTTGTCATATATCTTTCTCATACTAGTTTAATAAGTACTCTTAGACATTTGGACTCGTCTAATCACCTATTCTATTGAATATTTCCCCGCATACTAATGAATCAAATTTACCTAAGGATATGTCGAAGAAATTATCCTTTTCTTTATATTTAGAACTGGGAAGGTGCCATGCAATCTGTGGTTGAGATAATTGCGACATTATTATAATATTATTCATAAACTAACCATTTATTTCCTTTTAGTCTTTATTTTTTTATTTGTGTGTGTGTGTGTGATTTGTCATTTACTGTGAGGTCATCGTATGCAATGAAAAGCAAAAAAATACCCCTTCCACTAGCCATGTATTTTGTGCGTGCTAGATCATCGGTCATTTTAGAGCACGTGCTCATTCTGGGGATCCTCGCTTCCAGAAATGAAAATCACGTGATCACTTCACGAAATCTAGGCTCTTGTTTTGTGATCTGAAACCGTCTATTACGTGCACAGCTCTGACGACTGCCAAAACGTTCCTGGAACAAACGAATATATTTCAATGAAAAGCTCTGTGGCTCAATTGAACATTCTCCAGAAGCATCGCTAGAGGAACAATAAAAAGAAAAAATATGTGACACATAAATTTGGCTAGCTTAATGCAAGGCAACCTTGATTAAAAATGAATTACTAATAATAAGAGCAAAAGATTATACATATATTTGATATACATTGTCATAAACTCCAATCTGTTTATTCGACGTGTATAGCTATGGAAAATTATTTTATTATTTCCTTCTAAATTTAATAGAAAAAATTACTGGATTCATAAAAAATGTCGATAGATTTACACGCTCTGAGAGGTTTATCGTCTGTTTATGTGTGTGACAAAATTTTTATGCCAACTCTATCGTGATAACAAATCATCGTAATTTCATACAAATTTATATGTAATTGCACTTTGACATACATTGCCGCCTATCAGCTTTTAGTGTGCATCGATCTTCAGTTAGCACCTGCCATTCCGTTCTTTCAAAAATTTTAATGTGACAGTATAACATAAAATTTCGTATGAGCACTATGAAAATTGCTTATAACCAGTCTATGCCAAATAAAAAAATATATATATTTAATTATACTAGTAATAATCAACAATGATAAATTTTTTGTATATGTAGGAGTATCGCTTCTTACATATTTTCTGTATGAGTATATTTCAAAAGAACTCGTCAATACCGTTAAAACGAATGATTGAACCATGTATGTGCAATAATGTGAAACAAAATCATAGATAAAAAAAAAGAAAGAAAGAAAAGAAATATGTATTTTCTAAGATGTCGTCTGTAGAGTCCGAAATTGACTTTCTTTTGACATTTAATGTTATGATTTTCTGAGATTAAAAACATCTGCATTCCTTATTAAACATAATTTTGATAAATAAAAATGAAACAAAAAATTACACTGCATGAATTTGTATAGGAAATTATAGAAGAGGCTAATGGCTATCCAACATACTAGTTATATTTAGGAGGACAATGAACTTTAAAATTACCAAAATACCGACGAATAAAATATATTAATTCAAAAATAAATATATCTAAAATGTGTTGAATTAAAAAAAAAAAGAAAAAGAAAAGAAAAGAAAGAAAGAAAGTGTTATAACTCTGGAAGAATAGTTTTTACCCATGAGTGTAAAAATATCTTTTAAATAGCTCTTTCTTAAAACGAGAATTTTTAAACGAGTGTGTCTTTAATTACTTCCTGAGGATTAATTTTAATCCAAGCCTTTTAAAAATTTTAATGAAGACTTCTTTAAACATTCAAAAACTCTTTTTACCCATCTTAATTTCCATATTAATTTGGTCTTTAAAACATCACTTTAAGTTCTGAAAAACTTGAAATTCACAAGGAATTGCATTGTTTAAAAATATAAAGATATTATATTTTGTAAATCAATTTGCAAATGGATCCAAAATTATTCAAATATGTGAAGAATGTATTTTTCGATAATAAAAATGGGAAATTGAAGAGGAAAATTTGAAATTAACAAAACTGGAGCATTTTAAAATTTTTGGATGATTTTTTTTTTTTTTTTTTTTTTTCAAATTTATATTATTTTAATGGCATTTTAATATAGGAGTAAAAATTTCTAAAAGCAATTTCTTCTTTTATTCCTTTTTCTCATTTGGATTTTTGTGAAGCTTTTTACATTTTTAAAAACTCAGACGCATTTTATAACTGATGCTTAGAAATTACTTGCATAAATTTCTCTCGCTCGTTGCTTTTAATTCTTATTTCATTTTTTGCAATTTTTTTTTTTTCTGTTATTAGTATCAGTAGCTATTCCTATTTCTATTTGCTTAGTTTATTTTAGTTCCCCATCATACTGTAGGTATGGGGTTGGTTGGTTGGTTGTTGGATTTAAGGCCGATTGACTCCTGATGTGTCCTAGGCCTAGAGGGGGAATGCCCTCCGTGGGGGTCTTTCTAAGGGGTCCTGTAGGTATGGGGAACTTAGACAGTCGTGAAAATTTTCGAACTCCTTTTTTTTACTTTTTCACACGTTTTCAGGCGTGAGGAATCCGAAAAATAACAAAATTTGTATGGTGTCCGTCTGTAGGGTGCCTGTTAGTTTGTTAGTCCGTTACTCCGTTAGTTAGTCCGTTAGTTTGTTAGTCAGTGTACACGATATCTCACGAACAAATGATCGCAGAGAGATCGGACAGGTTTTAAAGTATTAGTTATGACACTGGCAAGAACCTTATTCAATTGCAACGTTCTAATTAAAAAACTTCAGATGTTATTCAAAATTTATGATTTTCTTAACATGGGAGAATAGGGCAAAATTTCACTTAAACTTGCATGAAAAGATATATTTTTATCGTAAAGATGTAAGAACAGCTTTTAAATATCAGTTTTGATGCCAGGGTAAACATCATTAACTATAAAAATGCGACTTTGAAAATTTCGCAAGGCAGAAAAATTCGTGTTCGCTGTTAACCCTTTATTGGTCCATTGTTTCATATCACAGAAAATGGGTTTACTCGGAAATGGATATAGCGATTTTCAAAAAAGTTTGTAGTTAAGAGTTTTTTTTTTTTTTTGTGCTGCTTGGATTGACTCTCATCTTCAGACAAAATTGCGTTCGCTGTTAATCCTTTATTTGCCAATGGCAACATATGGCAGAAATTAGGTTTACTAAAAAATGGTTATAGGGATTTTGATGAAAGGTTGGAGTTAGATGCTTTTGGAGATACATAAACGATTGGAATTGTCCTCATCGTCAGAAAAATTCACGTTCACAGTTAAACCTTTAAAGGCCAATTACAATGTACGGAATGGCAGAAATTGGATTTACACGGAAATGGAGAAAGTGATTTTGATGAAGTTTGGAATTAGGTTTTTTTATGAGAAAAAACGATTGGATCTCATCTTCAGACAAATTCGCGTTCACAGTTAACCCATTATCAGCCAATTGCAACCCAGCATAGTAAAAATTGGATATGTTATTTTGATGAAAGTTTGGGATTAAATGTTTTCGGGAAGGTGTTAAAACGATTGGACTTACACTCATTTACAGAAAAATTCGCGTTCTGAGTTAACCCTTTATCGGCCAACTGCAACATATGGCAGCAGAAATTGGGTTTACTCCGAAATCGATATAGACATTTTGGATGAAAGTTTAGGGGTACATAAATGATTGGAAATATTTTCATCTTCAGAAAATTTCGCGTTCGCTGTTAAACCTTTAAAGGCCAATTGCGATGTATGGCAGAAATACGGTTTACACGAAATTGGGCATAGCGATTTTGATGAAAGTTTGCAGTTAGAGATTTTTTGGAATTAAGTGTGGAAACATATACGTGGTGGGGAACTGCGCAGAGTCCACCTATGCCAACTAGTTTTTATGTCTATTTTGTAATTCTGCATCAAAGAGCATTTTCTTTTAACATTAAAAATTTTGTTAAATTAACCAAAATATTTTGTTGATTTAGTCTGAATAAAAATTTTGGACCCATATTATTTTGTTGTTTCAACCAAGCAGTTTTATTGATTTAGCACACCATTTGGTTGTTGCCCTGTTTACAGAGAAATCTGAGACGTAGTTTATCGAACTCTCCAGCAAAAAATATTTCTATTTCAATCTCTCTCTCTCTCTTTTTTTTTTTTTTTTCAATCGAAACAATTTGATTTGGTTAACTGAACAAAATTATTGTTAAAATGACAAAGTAAATCTAAAAATCAGTCACCAAAACAAATTTAGTTTTTTAATAAATTTTCAATGTGTTTACACTAGTAATTATTTATACAATTTTGTTTTATTTGTTTAATCACATGACTTCTTTCAGTTTCGTTCGTTTTCGCTTTCATGCGCACTCGCGCTTACTTTTTTTGCCTGCAAAAATTCGTAGTATTTTTTTAATCCAAAAATGGTATTTTTTGTAAAGCTATTTTTATTTATGTATTACGTTTTATTATACTTAATAAAATTTTAGATTTCAAAGCAAAAATGTGCAATTTTTTTACAATTTTAAAACGCTGATTTACAAGAGAAAGAGAGAAAGTAGAAGAAAAAGAAAAGAAGTGAGATAGAGAGTGTAGACTGCAGGCAATCATTATAAAGTGCTTTTTTTAATATAAATTACCATTTTAAAATTGGGAAATTTCGCATGCATAAGAATTTTAAACTCATTCGATTTTTTCAATATTATATAAAAATTTCTTCAAAACTATTTATATTTAAAAAATAAAACTCAAAAATATGTTAATATTACATTTTTTGTTTCGGGGGGGGGGGGGGGGGAGATATTTTTAAAATACTCCAACCTTGCTAAATTTTAATCTTTGCCCCATATTTTACATAATTATAGTTTGAAAATATATTTTAATATAATCCACATATTACTAATAGTGAAATATATTTAATGAACATGTTTGTGTGTTACTTTGTGGATCGATTAACAAGTTAAGTTCATAAGAAATATTTTGTTTACTTAAATGATGATTTTTCATGCGAATTTAAGTTCTTTCAAAATTTTATATTGTCTTTTAAAGTCTAAATTTGAATAAAAAATAAAATAGATACTGAAATTAACTTAAATTTTCTATAAGTAGTGGGCCAGGCCACCACGGCTTAAGAGGGTCGGAGCGAGTTAAATCCGTTTGGCGGGAGATCGAATTTCTGCAAAACCTTTGTAAGGACATGTGACATCATAGAAAAAAGTTAAATGAAGATTATCATCACTGGAAAAATAAATAAAAATAAACAGGGAAGCAAAAATTGAAAGTTAACGAGAAATACATGAAAGATTTAAATAACATAGTAATTACATGGCCAAGGCAAAAAAAATTGGGGTTTTGGTTTAAAATGAGATTTGAGACTATCTATAAGTTCAGTAATTTTAATGATATTAACCATTGTGTTAGGAAACATGTTATATTTTTTAGATACACTCATTAAAACCAATTTCAATTTGACTCAATAATTTAAATATAACACAGATTTGAGATGATTTTTTTTTCTTCTTCTTCTTCAATGTGATGTGTTCTCCTGATGTATTTTTGGATGCTGATTAAGGAAAAGCTTTTCAAAAATTTCTATCGAAAACAGTTTTGACAAAAAAGTGGATTTTTTAAACTTGAAACTACATTTTTTCAACTCTCATCTAAGTAATAATAACAGGAGACTTGGCGTTGGAATATTAAAACCCGAATAAACTACTACGTCAGAAACGCCAAAAGAAAAATAATTGCGATGCATACAGTAGCTTTAAGCGTACTGTCTTCAGTGCAAAAAGAATGCTGAATCTGGAGAAGTGCTCGTATATATAGGAGAGGGACCGAATTTAGTTCAACCAATAGGATTACTGGAAAGGTGGAGTATGTGGCCAATAGGAATTTAGGAATGTTAGCTGTGTAAACAGTAGAAAAATTAAGAAAATGTGGACTGAATGTAAAATTTCCAACAATCAGACAAATAGGGAATAGCGAAATCACAATTTACAAGGTTTTTAAAATTTTTATAAATATGAAAAGCTTCAAAGAAATCGAGTTCATGAATGGATTTTGGTCTGCAAATTATTTTAGCTGAATTAAATTTAAAATTATGATTTTCCTCCCAGCAATGTTTAGAAATAGCCGATTTATTGGTTTCTTGTTTGCGGACGTAATCCATATGTTCTTTTAGATGAAATTTAAGACTGCGTTTAGTTTGTCATATATTGGCCAAACTAAACGCAGTCTTAAATTTCGTAAAAACGCAAAAGAAGGAAAAAAATTAAAAGTGCGATTTTTCAGAGGTTAAAATTTCAAGGACTCTCTCACCAGTATTTTTATATGACATATTTCCTTTTAAGCTTTAAGGATTTTTTAATATCCCAAATTGTTATAAAATAATAATTGTGCAGAATATTTAAAAAATTCAAGGACTGTACGAACTATGTAGTCGATGGAGTTATGGAATTTAAAAAATTAAAAAATGCATTAATCAACGAGTTTAAAATCGAAATAAATTCTGCCTCCTTGTATGACATTTTAAGTAAAAGGAAAATTAGAGGCAATGAGTCGGTTACAGAATATTTTTTCAAAATGCGTGAGCTGAGTAGAAACGGGCACATTGAAGATGCCGCGTTAATGCACTATGTGATCCAAGGAATAAATGATAAAAATGAGAATAAGATCATACTTTATGGGGCAAAAAATATTCGTGAATTTAAAGAAAAATTGAAATTATATGAAGTGTACAAAAGAGACACTGAAAAAATTAAACATAAATTTGATAAAGTTGAGATCAATACAAAACCGATAATTTACATGAAAAATTTAGTCCTAAAAATTAAGTAAATAATAAATTGTGTTATAATTGTGGTGAAAAAAACCACTTATCTAGAGATTGCCCTCATAAAGCCAAAGGCCTTAAATGTTTTTCCTGCAAGCAGTACGGGCATAAAAGTTCGGAGTGCCCAGGTTTGAAACCAGAAGTTGAAGCATTATGTATTAGTGTAAATCAAAATATGAGTAAAATTATACAAGTAAATGATATAAATTTTATTGGAATCATTGATACAGGAAGTGAAGCAACGTTGTTGCGTAAAAGTGTTTTTGACAAATTAAGTGTAAAAAAATTAAATACTATGAGTACTATTTTGAAGGGTATCGGAAAGAGTTCGATAAAACCCTTAGGTTCATTCAGTGCTGATCTTAAAGTTGATGATTTTAAAAATAAAACTGATATTTATGTTGTACATGATTATTTAATTCCCTATGATATAATCCTCGGCATGAATGTGTTAATGCTTGGTGAAACAACGATTAACGAAAAAGGTATTTTTGTAAAAAATAAGTGTAATTCTCTAGAGGTAAATTTAGTAACAGTACTCCCTGTAGATAAATATCAAAGTGAAATTAAAACGAATGTTGTTGTTGATGCCCCTATGAACTTTAAGAACAAAAATTTTGAAAAATCCCTAGAAATAAATGAAACAGTGAATAGTGTTGAAAAGTGTGAAATTAAAACTCCCCAACCTTGTTATGCTGTCAAAAAATCATTAGAATCTCCCGAAAAGGCCATAAGTGAAAATGACGATAAAGACGAAAACGACGAGAGTGATGACGATAAGATGCTTTTGAAGGACGATATTAGTGTAAATGATGACAGTGATGAAAAAGAGGAGCCTCGACGACAGAAACAGAGTCATACGAGTATTTTCCAGACAGATGATGATGGTGATGAAGAGGAGGAGCCGCGCCGAAAGGGACGAAGTCAGACGACTGTTTCCAGAATGAAGTCGCTAAACATTGAAAACACTTATTCGAAGAAAGATGAAAAACAAGTCCTAGTTAAAAAAATTTCACAGTTAGCCGAAGAGTTGGAAAAGTTAAAAGAAAAAGTTGACGAGAATTGCAAGCTCCTTAAAAGAAAGAAATCCAGAGAAAAGCCATCGACGATAAATTCCATCGAGTGTAAAAGACTAAATATCTCAAAAGAAAAAAATGCCAGTGTAAATTTGGAAAAGTTATTCATCCCATCACTTCCATTGACGACCATGATTAGTGAAATAGCCATATTATTCCCCAAAGCTGTACAAATAAAATTTGAAGTTTTTCCTACATATAAGACTGCCATCATAGACTTTTCGACTGAACTTGATGCAACAAAAGCCTTAAAAGGCATTAAAACTGAAAATGATCGATTGGAGGGTCTCGAGTTCGAGTCCCAAAATAATTTTGAACCCCAAAGTAAAGATTTGAGTACACATGATAAAAAACAAATCTTCTCGAGGTAAAAAGAAAAATAAAGCTAAATGCAAGCTGAGTAGACATCCACGAAAAACTGATAACGTAAGCAACCAAGTTGCCGTAAACCCCCAACTAGCTTTCTTTTATGACTTTAAAACAGTGAAATTTAAAAATGAAAATAGTGATAGAAAAAATAGAAATGGATGCCATGAAGGCTCCTATTGCACGTCTACCCACACTGAATTCCTCAAATGGGGAAAAACTTTAAAAAAAAAAAAATGTGTCAAATATGAAAATTCTCAAAAATTTGTAAATAAGTTGTAAATATTATGTTATTATTTTGTGTTGCTTTTTGTTTGTTTTTTTTTTGTTTGTATTTTTTTCAGTGTGATCGCCTGGAGGTCCAGTCGAGGAAGGATGGCCGAGTGAAGTATAAGCACTTTCCTTTTTCTCTAACATTCGATTCTGAAACCAGAACTGCAGCCGCAGTCATAGAATGACGTAGTCGTGATGTCAGGAAGACGTCACCTCCTACGTGTGCGCACATCCCCGGCAGACGGAGCACCTTCCAGAGAGAGCTCAGTTGACGATCGGATCTGGAAGAGTTTGGACGAAGCATACAGTGTTGACGGCTGTATCGCCTTAATGACTTTCGTTTTGTGTTCGACGTAGACTTTAGTTTTTATACTCGACGTATATGTAAAGTACTTTGTGTGCTACGAATTATCATTAATTGACGTATTCTTAGAATCGCCTTCCATAAGTAATTTTAATGCTTATTAGCATTCCTGTAAATATATATTGTAATCTATTTTTGCTTTGTTTATTAAACTTTAATTAATTAGTAATTAATCGAATTAGTATTGTTCTTAAAGTTTTAAAACGCTCGCCACCCACCTGATACTATATATATATATATATATATATACAAATTGGTAGATATTTTATAAAATGCATTATGAAGATAACTTGCGATTGCTTTCAAATTCTGATATAATGAAAAATTAAGTAATTTGGTCTATAACTTAGCATATTTTAAAATCTTTTTAGTCAACATTTTTATACAGTATTCATCATTATGCAATTAAAAAAATTATTTTAATAAAATAGGGAGCACTTCTCCCTGCCCACCAAACACCGAGGGAGGCTTTGGCCCCTCCCCCTAGATTCACTTCACTCAATAATCCGACTCTACCCGCCTATTAGCAGTTTTACCTTGCACTGAATAAAATCATTAATACTATACAGAACAAAACAAAAGCAGAACAATATTATGGAAATCTCCATATTCGATATCACATTAAAATATACGATATTTAATACTAAAACTTTTTATTTACTTATTTTTTAATGAAATATTATAAGAAAATAGGTAAAGAAAATTGAAGTTTTCATAATTTGTAATTTTATTTGTGGAGATTTATTACAGAAGAAAACTGAATATGTGTTATAACAATAAGCATAACACACACATACATATGCACGTGCACATGACATCTTATGAGTTGCATTAAATTAGCATGGCTGTTATCATTACCCGAGAAACACCACGTGGTGTTCGCCATGCATCGTTTCTCATGGGAAGTTTTGACAAGGCAGGCCCTCTTGCCTACTGCCAGGGAAGTTTTGATTATGCAGGGAAGTTTTGATTATGCTTGCTTGCCTACTGCAAGCAAGCACCCCAAGGGAGTTTAATCTTTTAGACTACGAATGCAAAAGCAACAACAGCATAGTTTTTAAAAAGTCTTCAATTATCGGAATTTCTTTTTTTTTCACGAAATGACAGGGAAATATAAACTGGTTGATATATTTTTTTTTTTCTGAATGAGCTGATTTTTTCTTTCTTTTTAAAACATTGTTTGAACTACCGTTACTCCCTAACATAGCACATCCAGCAAAGATGAAAGTCGCTGGACATACATAACTTTCCCAAGAATCATCCATAGGATGAAACTCGAAAAGTTTAAAAATAAGCCACATGAGAAAATTTCGTAAAAAGTAACTCATCAAGAAAGAATCACCTAAGAACAGATATGCCATTCTCAGATAAGGGTCAGTAATTAGACTGAAGAAAATTGTTAAAAAGTGTAACTTTTAATTGTTGTAAACAATATTTACATTAAGGAATTGTTCCTATTGTTTTTTAAACAAATGTTGCTATTGTTCTTTTAGTTGTTGAACTGCATTATTGGGTACATTATTTAAAAATACAAATAATGGTAAAATTCTAACAACAGGAATATTGGAAACTTGTACCTGTTCCATGTGGGTACGTCAATATTTTACCATTGCTAGAGCTCCTCTAAAACAGGCTGGCGCATCAGGCTTTTTGTTGTCTAGTTTTTGATTGTTCATTATGACGCAATTGACTCTAAAAGTGTGCAAGCCATTACCTGCTATGAAATCATTAATAATGGAGATTATATTAAGACAGCTGATAGATAATTATTACAACTAATCGTGAAATTGATTCAGAGTTTGGTATTTCCAGAAAATGAAGCAAAATGCAAGAAATGGACCATTAGTTCACAATTATATTTACGTCTTATTAGCGTTACCTGCAATATTTTATCAAACACTGCCATTCGGTACTGATTACGTTGCATATTTACGTTGCATTGCAAATATTTTAAGTGACTGTATAATATGCATTACTTTATGTTTATCTTAAATATTTTTCCTTATTAAGATAGCATATTAATTATTACTTTTTCTTATTAATTATCACCGTATCTCAAGATTAAATAGTAGCAGAAAGTTCAAACTCGGTATTTTAAATCTGTATCATATAAAGGTGCTACACGGGAAAAGTTTAGTGTAAAGTGCTTTACACTAAACTTTTCCCGTGTAGCACCTTTTCTTTAAGATCAAGCAAATAGTTCGTGCACAGGGACATTCAAGAAAACTCAAATATATTACGTCTATGGGCAAAATTTTTTTGTAGGTACAGTTTAACATCTATAGGCTACACTAAAAATTATGAAATGGACATATATATTTTTTATATGCATAAAAGCATGTTTTATGTTGAATATGTTACGAGAGTCAAAAACACTAGCATATATTGGGGTTATACTATGAAATTGTGTGAACAGCCTTTCAGGTTGTGATGTGCGTTATTAATAAAGGATTATATTTAAGTACAATAATGTGCTGTGTACATAATGTGTAATAGACATACAAGGCCACCAATAATTAAAAGCGGACAATACATGATCTTGCCGACAGCCAAGACCCATGTATAGAAGAAATGGGTATGTATGAGAAAATTTGTTTCCACGATTACACATTACCAAATGCATTCTTTAAAATTCCGAAAATTCATATTCCTTAAATTAGCACTCGTTTTCGAAAAAAATTAATTTTCGCATTTTTAACAGTATATTTTCTAGCTAAAATAGGCAAAAAATGCATTTTTTTTTACTCAAAAATTAAGTATTAAAAAATAAAAAATAAATAAAATCGTTTTGTAAAAAAAAAGAACCGACTCCAAATATTAACAAGCATTCAAAAAACTAGTATGTTGAGGCCACTACAAGACTTTCTTCTATATTTTTCAAATTCACTCAGTTCAAATAATAAACAAAAACTATTATTTATTAAAATTCTCTACCATGATGAGAGAAAACTAAACTTCATCTTAGAGAAAACTAACACTAAATATAAAAAAAAAAAAAAAAAAAAAAAACAGTTTAACTAACATTTAAAAAAAATGCATTTTCATAGTGGTTATCTCATATCTCATATATCTTATATATCTCATATAGGGGAAGCCGGGGTAATAAGAGACAGGGGTTATAAGAGACGCAGTCAAAAAACCCACCAAAAAATAGACTTAGACAACATTAAAAATATGTAATATTAAGTATCATGTGTATTCTTTACTACAATACACTTATTGAAAAGTTTATAACATATTTTGAATTATTTTTATACGACGAAAAAAACCCTTCACTTTGAACTTACCCTGAAAGTTCGTGACGTTTTCTAAATTTTTCTTTATTTTTTTTTTTGTAACTAAGATGTTTGGGATTTATTAATGTGTAACCTTTTGACCAAGACTATGACTTTTGATGTAAAATTTTTTAAAACCTTGAAAGCATTCTTTATTTACATGTTCTAGGCATGTTTCTTATTACCCCATTTTTATTTTTTGTGGGGGTAATAAGAGACATGAGTTTCTTATTACCCCCACTGTTAATTCCTGTGTCCCCCCCAATTGTAGTTCCTGTTAATTTTGCCTGACTAATTTACGAAGAGTTTACCTAGTGTTAGGCCAGTCTAAGTTTACCAAGAGAACATTTTTTTTTTTTCACTTTAAATCAAAAAGCAGTTTCACTCATTAGGCTAGACCATATTTAGTTGATATGATTATGTAAATTTATGTTTATAATGTGTATAAGTTAGTATTTAGTCATTAATACTTCATTACATAATAAATAAGTAAATTTATAATTACTAGAAAAATATTTTATAACATTTTGTTCGCTTGTATACACTTCAAAGATACGTCTTTTTTGCCTATTTTCGACTACACTTTAGAAAATGGGTAAAATATTTTCTGCCCATTTTAGAAATTATTTTGATGTTTTTGGTTAATCCCTAGGTTATGTTGATTATGTAGAACTATCATTAAGTACAACATTATATTATTTAGGACCTAATATTAAAAGAAATGAATTTCACAAACACATTTATGACAGTTAATTTTCGAGCAAACATATTTTTTGAATGGATGTAAATAATAAAAATTTAAAACTATTGGCTGATTCAGAATTGTTTCCAGATATCTTTAATTATCTCACATCATTTTACATTGGTATATATGGACAGTTACAAGCCTGGTCTCTTATTACCCCGCATGGGGTTATTAGAGACAAGGATTTAATGAAAATTTAAAAAAGGAATTTAACAAAAAAATTAAGTTCAAAAATCACCTAAAAAATCAAGAGGAGTCCATTTAATGAAATTAATACGAGACAATTATTTCAAGTTATTTAGATTAATAGTATAAATTTTATTAATATTTTTTGTCTCTTATTACCCCTTTTGTCTCTTATTACCCCGGCTTCCCCTATCTCATTTTCATACAGTTAAATACCATAGAAGTTGAAATATAACATTCTCATTCTCGGGAAAAGTTGCACTATAGCAACGCAACCTATTGGTAGGTATATACATCCAAATTGAATCGTAATAATGTTTCATAATGGCGTTTTCCCATATCAAGTGTTGTTTGATTATACGCATTAGAACCTGAGATATAGTCTTCCCAAAACTGAGGAAATTGCTGTATAGCAGTGCCACTTGTTGAGCAGTTAGTACCAAAAGTTTATTCGAACTAACTTATGTCAAAGTGCATCCACATATAAATTTTTATGCAATTTTGATCAGTAGTTCCTGAGATACAGCCCTCTCTTAAATTGTGAAAATCACTGCATATCAGCGCCACCTGTTGAGCAGTTGACGCAAAACTTGATAGGCACTAACATATGTCAAGATGCATCTACATATAAATTTATATGCATTTTTATGCAGTGGTTCCTGAGATATAGCCTTTTCCCAAATAGTGAAAATCGTTGCATAGCAGCGCCACCTGTTGGGTGGTTAACACCAACAGTTCATAGACACTAACTTACATCAAGTTGCATCTATGTATGAATTTATAGGTATTTTTGTGCGGTAGTTCCTGAGATATAGCCTTACATTAAATTGTGGATATCGCCACCTTTTGGGCGGTTGACACCAAAAGTTGATAGGCACTAATTTAAATCAAATTGCATCAATATATGAATTTATATGCATTTTTGTGCAGTAGTTCCTTCACAAACATGAGTGTATATGTTATTTGTTTTCGTGATACTTTTTTTCATAAATGTAACATTATACATTTAATTCTATTTTACTTAAATTATTATTATTTTATTTTATTTTCTCGTTAAACTTTTAATCTGAGTAGTTTTCATCGAACTTGCAACAAAGTGGAAAGAAGGCGAATAGTTTTCCAAACTGTTAAAAATAACATATGCTAAAAATAATTTACGCAAAAAATTATGATCTCACAAATCTTAAAAGGTTCTTAAAACAAAATAATCGTGTCTGTGTTTCAACTCAAAAATACTTAAAAATGTATTAAAAAAACTGACAAGAATTTTCCTGACGTCAAATGAAGATGTTTAACTTCTTCAAAACATGTTTTATCTTTTCAAATCCCTTTTTTTTTTTTTTTTTTTTTCCCGCAAACTTAATATTTGTCTTAATTTTCTCATCCTCTTTTGAAAAAATAATTTTAATGTACTTCTCTATGAGTAAGGTACGTTATTTTATTTTATTTTTCGACAATTAATGTTATTAATGTTCTCGAAATCATTTTGTTATTATTCAAATAGAATATGCAGAGCATTATCTATATTATATAAAATCGTTTGTCCTGAGTGAGTGAGTAAGTAAGTAAGCAAGGGGGTGATTCATCATCGCCCAGACCAAACCCCTGGACCTAGAAGCATAAAATTTTGTGACAATGTTCCCTCTATGACGTAGGCATCCACTAAGAAGCGATTTTACAAAATTCGCCCCCAAGAGTGGGAGGGGGGGGGTGCAAAACGTAATTTCCCAAAATCCTTTATATCTCAAACAAAAAAACAGATATCCGTAAACTTTTTGCTTTAAAATATAGCTAACACAAATGTCTAAAAACCAATTTCTGGAATTTTGGAAATCGGTCCCCAAGGAGGGGGGGGGGGGGGCAAAACGTGATTTCACATAATCCTATATATCTCAAACAAAAAAAGAGGCATACTTGAAATTTTTGCTCTAAATTATAGCTAATAGAAATGTCTAAAAACCAAGACTTTTAAAAAATATGAAGGATTTATGATTTAGCCATAATCTCTAAATCCAGTTGTGGGGAAATACTATAGTTGTTCCTTTGATAAATATTCTAAAATTTTAAAATAGGATATCTCATGAAATATTGGGCATTTAAAGTATAATAAATACGGGTATCATTTTAAATAGAAAAACATTTTGGAAAAGATTAATATATTTTAATGAAGTGATAAGAATATTTTGAGTATGTTAAAATTTCAATAGTAAACTCAAGTTAATCAAGAGGGTAAGCATTGAAGATTAAGATAAGAAAATTGCAAGATTTCAAGATCGTTATTTGAGCAATAAATATGAGTCAAAATTTAATGTAAAATACATGTATAAATCACAAATTTAATCAGGAACGGTAAATTGATAAGTTATTAAAGAAAAATAAAAGAGAAATAAGAGAAATGATTATTTAAAATTTCGAACATCGATCATATAGATTAGCGTTACAAAACAAATAAACAGACTTAAAATCTTCCAGACTTTTAAATAAGTTTTAAATTAAGTTTTAAAATTTAATGTTAAATAAAACAGACTTTTAAATAAGTTTTAAAATATTGAAAAGGTTACTTTTTATTTAGAACATTATATGTACAGATTACGAATTTCTTAAAGAAAACGAAGTGATACAGATTACAATAATGCAACAAAAATTGAAAAAGCAAGGTTATGTCGTAAGTAAATTTTTAACACACGTGTCACATGAAATAAATTGTAGCAAATACATAATGTATCTGATATAAGATATTAACATGTTGCAGCGGAATAAATTTCATATCTGTCATCCTTGGCGGAAAAAAAAAATATCGCCAAATTATCTGGCGAACATATTTAATTCCTTTCAAAAATCATGGTTTTTTTAACAACTTATATTGAGAGAGTAATGAATAATATGAAACAATATTTCGCACAATACATATTACGAAAATATACATCTGGCTTGTATATTTTCGTGTTACGTTTTTGATCGCCAAATACAAAAAAAACTCCAAGGACGACAGCGTTTTGAAATTTAAAAATAAATTTTTGTCAATTTGACAGCAAAATAACTCAATATAACGTATGCACATGATAACTAATACATATCTATACAAAAATATGGGGATTAAAATCGGGAAATAATTTTCCTCGATTTTTAATAATTTTTACAAAAACTCCAATGGGCGATTAACATAGGAAATCATTTTCTTGACTTCACAGACGGTCAGTGACGTCACACTTTGCTTGTGTGACTTACATTAGCACTTTATCAATGTGTATAAAATCTTTAAAGTGATTATGATGTCAATTTCCGTGAGATGCATAATTTAACTTTTTATAATTTTTTAACGTTTACGTTTGATTAAATGTATTTATTTTTATGTCGAAAGAAAATGAACTCGTAATTATTTTTTTTTTTTTTTTTTTTTTTTTTGCTATAATTAAACGTATGGAATTCACAGACATTTTTGGAGCAACTGTAACAAAGGGCCATAATTAACAAATAATTGCAATAAATAAATTGAGATAAAAACTATCCTATCTCTCAAGTTGGACCAAACTGCACACAGTGTGCAAAATTTTGTTAAAATCGGATCATAAGTTTAGGAGTTTATCGCGGACAAACATCATGACACGTAATTTATATATATATACAGATTTATGAAATTTTTTATTTGTGCAGTTTGATAAATTTAAACACGTTGCTAATAAAATATGCCAAAAATCTAAAAGCATTCATGTATCCCATCAATAGAATACATTTTATGGTATAGTTAACTGCTTATCTAAAGCAACTTTTACTTGTCTTTTCTAGTTTAAATAATCCATTTGACATCTCTTTTCCAAAACTATTCGTGTTTAGGCGAAAGAACAAAACGATATTTGATTTCTCGATGATTTAATTAGAATATCCGTCACTTTATTAAACATAAAACGAATCCATGTACATTTCAGAAAACAGTTCCTTTGTGTTTCGAAACAACTTTAAAACCTGCTATACAAAAACGGAATCGTAGAAAATTATCTTCAACAAAAACATCGTTTACTTAATTACCATGTTTTTATTAACTTCTACTCTTGTTTGTTTGTTTGTCCGGTACAAATCTCGCAATCTATTTTTAACGAACTTCCCTACTAGCTAGACATCTGAAACTTTCACAGTAGCTCAGAACCCGGTGACAACACAATACTTCGAAGTCAGATTTTCGAATTTTCGAATAGTTTTCTTTTAATTAATTAAAATATGAAAATAATAAACTCTTAATAGCAATAAAATAGCCATTAAAATATTAGCTATAATTTAATTGTTGCCAAAAAAAAAAAAAAATTACGAGTTCATTTTCTTTCGACATAAAAATAAACTAGCTGGAACCCGTCGAATTCGACGATCATTTTATTGACCGTAATGTTTCAAAAAACATCGCATCATTATTTAAATGTATTTCAAGTTAAAACATCTAATATAATTTACGACATTTCACTTAAAAAAAAAAAAAAAAAAAAAAGTCAGAAAAATGCTTATAAATAGAAATACTATATATGACATCACTTTCAACAAAGTGCAGTCCATGTGACGTCAAACTGACTACAAATAAACAGTTCCTATCTTTCATTTTCTATTTCGTTTAATACTAAGACTACATGTTAGCTGACCCGTCCGGCGTTTCCCGGGCCCATGGTAATAACCTTAAATGAACCTTAAATTTGTATGATTTTATACCTTTAATTCGATTTTGTTTGAATTTCTGTTTTTAAATGAAAGCATCACGAAAAAAATAATCAGCTGTAACAAAAAAAAATTACCTCGAACCAAACGAAACTCTGCCTTGTGACCCCGGTGCCTGCGGCAGCGCATACGCCGGCCGCTAATAACATAAATATATTCCCCAAAATTGACCTGGAACCGAACGAACCCGCTCGGTGTTGCCCGGGCCCATGATACCTTAAATAAACCTTAAATTTGTATGATTTTATACCTTTAACTCGATTTAGATTGAATTTCTATTTTTAAATGAAAGCATCACGAAAAAAATAATCAGCTGTAACAAAAAAAATTACCTCGAACCGAACGAAACTCTGCCTTGTGACCCCGGTGCCTGCGGCAGCACATATGCGGGCCGCTAATAACATAAAAAAATTCCAAAAAATTAACCTGGAACCAAACGAACCCACCCGGCAATGACCGGGCCCATGATAATAACCTTAAATGAACCTTAAATTTGTATGGTTTTATATCTTTAACTCGATTTTGTTTGAATTTCTATTTTTAAATAAAAGCATCACAAAAAAAAAAAATAATAATAATAATAATAATAATAATCTGTAACAAACAAAAAAAAAAAAAAAAACACCTCAAACAGAACGGAACTCGGGCTCGTGACCCGGTGCCTGCGGCAGCGTATATACAGGCCGCTAATAACATGAAAAATTTCTCAAAAATTAACCTTGAACCGAGCGAACCTCTGACTCGTGTTACCTCTGCCTGTGACTGCTGCACTGTATAGCAGGCATGCATGCTACACACGCGTTACAAATTCCATTTTCCTCCACCAAGGGGTGCAGTATGTTGTATACGAACATCACCAATCGCCTTGAATTTCCAAGACTTTTCAAATAAGGTGTCACTGGTGGTGTCAACTGCAAAATCCTTTAGTTGTCCTTTCCACCGCAATGGGGCACAGCGTGTTCTATACGAACAACACCAACGGTCAGGAAATACCAAGACCTTTAAAATAAGGTGTAACATGATAGGGTCGACTGCAAAATCACCTAGTTCCATTTTAAACCACCAGGGGGTGCAGTATATTGTGTACGAACATCCCCAATCAACATGAAATTTCAAGACCTCTATCACCAATCGCCTTGGATTTCCAAGAACTTTCAAATAAAGTGTCACATGGTGGTGTCAGCTGCAAAATCCTTTAGTTGCACTTTCCACCGCCAGGGGGCGCAGTGTGTTCTGTACGAACATCACCAACGGTCAGGAAATACCAAGACCTTTAAAATAAGTTGTAACATGATAGGGTCTGCAGCAAAATCACCTAGTTCCATTTTTCTCCACCAGGGGTCGCACTATATTGTATGCAAACATCCCCAGTCGACATGAAATTTCAAGACCTTTAAAATGAGGTGCTACATGCGTGGGTCTAGAACGGATTTCCCTCACAAACTAATTTCCCCTCTTCCCCCCCCCTCCAAATCTACTTTCCCCCTTTTCCCCCCTTTAAAATCGAAAATTCCAAATTCGCAGATATTTATTTTTTAGTATTCGTCTCTAGTCCCCATATGTACAATTTCTTCACCGTGAAGTAATTTGAAGCTTAGTTAAGCTCGTAAACGTGTTTTTAACCCGGGGGGAAACCGTTCCACTTTCTTTTATTTTTCTCTTCTCATAGCACATCTACAGACCAAGATCTTTTTTTAGACACCTCAACCAAATTTTTACACCAAGTAGTTCTCTCAATATAGTGGAGACAGACAAAAACATGTTTCAAATTAATATATAGATACATTTAATTGAACGTGAACATTAAAAAATTATAAAAAGTTAAGTTATGCATCTCACAAAAATTGACATCATTATCACTTTAAAAATTTTATACACATTGACAAGTGCTAATTTAGTTCATGATGCTGATATATGTTGTTCTGAAAGGAGTAATATTTTATTTTTTAAATCAACTTTTGTTTTTCACTATTATTATTATTTCACTGAACTGAGTCCGCGTGCTTAAATATTGATTAAATATTATTTTTTTTATCCTCGTGTATTTTATTAATGATTCATTAGAAAATTTAAAAACACGGTATATAAAAAGTTTATTTTTTATCTTATAATTATTTTTTTTTTTAGTTCCGCAATTATATAAGACTTCATTAGCAGTTAACTGACTGCATCATGACATACGATGCTTATGTTTTTTCATTACTCTCGTGACGTACTCGTGATGCCAAAATTATCCTATTCTGAAATGTGTTCCAAAAATTTCATCCGATCTCTGACGCAAGGTAAAAGGAAAAAGTAGATAGCAAAATGATGAGGCTCATTACACTGAGAAGCACAGAAATGAAGAAGGCTATTTGCCTATTTAAAAATACTTAAAGTAATGTAAAGATCAAGGAAAAGGTTAAGGAGGTTAATTAGATATATTTTACACCTGCGTCATGAAATGTATTTTATATGATCTCAGAGACCTTAAAGTATCGTTCCGCACAAATTAAGCATGTTAAGTAGGGCGTCACCACTTGTCAACTCAGATTTAGTTTAGAAGGTTTCTCATCTACGTTTATACCAAGGTTAAAACATAATTAATGAAAACTTTAAGATAAGTCATGTTTTTAACCTCATCCTTATAAAGATATTGCAACTTTGGAATAAAGATTGCTTGCACATTATTCATTTATTTAAAAATCTGTAGAGTTCCCTATCACTGTTAAAAATTTCTGTAAATTTAATGTAAATATTTATCCAGAGTCTCTGTAAATTTACAGTAATTTTTAGGTAAAAGTGAATAATCGAGATTTTCAATCTTTATTCTGCATTTTCACCTAAATTTTTTACTTAATTTTTTAATTAAAATTAAAAATGACTGTTTCTACTTTAGAAAAAGCATTCTAAGTCCGAAATATATTCTCACCAATAATTAATTAAATTAATATTAGTTATTAAAGTGAATGTATAAAATACGTTTTTTAACCTTTTCGTTTATCTCTGCAATTTTGCATAAGACTTAAGATAATACATTACACAGAGTTTTCTGTTGAAATTTTTAACTGTGTATTAAACTTCGGACAGAGGTAGCTTGGTCGGTGGACGCCAAACTCGTAATTGCAAGATTGTGGATTCGTTACTCGAGTCAGTCGAAGACCATCAGATCATTAATGGTAGCTGGTGCACGTTAAATCCGTTGTAGCCACAATGTCCTCCATGTTATCAATCAAATTATTGTGATGGCATGCCTCCGGGAAATCCTTAGAACTAGGATCTAATCAGTTGCTGATTACATTTTGAGATCAGTCGTTCAACAGGTGGCGCTATAATCCCATTTTTCTTTAATAATTTTTAATGTGGCAGTGTAGGACAAAATTCCATATAAATTTACATAATGAAAGTTATTCTTATTGGATGTTGTAAAATTAATATGAATAATTAATAATAGAAGTAGTAAACAATTAAACAATTGTGTGCATGTAAAAGCATTGCTTCCCTCTCCCCAGGGGTTTGAATTGAGGGTATAATTATGGGTATAATTCAAAAGAAATCGCCAGTACCTTTAAAATGAATAGTTCATCCATATATCTGTAATTAAAATCAAAGTTATCGATTTTTTAATTTTTAATGAAAAAAAATAGAAAAGGAATTTCCTCGTGTATTTGCACAAAAATGACTTCCCTTGTACATTTAGTGTTATGTTTCTCTGAGATGAAAATATTTTGCATTCATCATGAAATAATTTTAATAAATAAAAATTTTAATAATTAGCTTGCTCTGTGTATGTTTCTATAGGAAAATGTAGAAGAAAACCTTGTGATAGGCATAACATATTAGTTAAATTTTTCTCTGCAAATTTCTTTTTCTAAGAAATTAAAATTTTCAGTCGTTTTTGATTACTGTACTTCTTATTTCCGCAATTTAATCATTTAAAATTAATTATTTGAAGGTTTTTTTCTGTCAACCTTAAATTTTGCCACTAGAAATCTTTATTTAAACAATGATAGAGTAGAAGCAGCGTTGGAATAATTTGTCAGTCAGTAATTATTTATTGTATTTCAGTAATTTTTTTATCTATACGCTCCTCGACATTTTTTCGTCAGAAAGTTTTATAACTATGACACGACTGATTTTTGTAATTTTTAACATTTTATAATAGGGTTCAAAACTGTTTATGACTTCGGTTTGTCTGTCTGCGTCTTCCCGTCCGTCAATCCGTTCTCTAATTTACATGAATAATATCTTTAGAGTGTCTTGAAACTTATATGTGTTATTCAAGTTCACTGTGGCATATAATCCCTGCTGAAAGTGAAATAAAGAGCACAACTGGTTTGTGTACAGGTAGACCTAAGAGAATTTCGGTGCATTATATTTTATAAATGATATTTCTAGAAAGCATATTTTAATACTTTTGTATGCACAAAATATAATGAAATTAACATATGCTATTCATATGTGCAAAAGTTTATGTGTATATGCTGTGAGTACCGTTAACGATTGGTTTACAGGACCACGCAAAAATATTCAGATACATAAGGGGATATAATTTGTAATTGCTGAAAATACTTTTTCAGTTGTGTTATGCGCTTTTTGCTCTTTCCGACTGAGTGAAAAAATTATCATGACTCTGTTTTGTTTGCTTGTCTATTTGTATTTATCATAAATTAAACCACCATTTGGTATAACATAAAAAAAGCACCACAGAACTGGCGTTTTAAAGTAATAATTACAAAATTTTGAAAAAACACCATAAATGGTAATAAACTCGCAACAATTGTTTCGGGTCAAAAGAACACACGACCCTTCATCAGGCGAGGAAAGTAAGCACGAGTGCTGCAATCAAATCGGCAAAGGTGCGTTGCCGCTTTGATTGCAGCACTCGTGCCTACTTTGTTCACCTGACGAAGGGTCATGTGTTCTTTGAACACAAAACAATTGTTGCAAGTTTATTGCATTTTATGGTGTTTTTTTTTTTTTTTTTTTTTTTTTTTTCCCCCAAAGTTTTGTAATTATCACCATTTGGGATATCTATCAACATAAGCGTAAGGAATTTCAGAGTATAAAAATATCAGAACCCTCTTCATAAAAGACTTAACAAGCAAAATATGATTTACAACTTGTTGCCAACCGCTTTTCTCGAAATTCAACATGAAATTTGTATTTTACGATTTGGAGGTCATATTATTCAGACTTCTGACCGCAACTAGTTTCGACCGGTTTTCGATAAAGGATTCAGGCAATTTCTTTTAATATAAATGGACTCCGGCATCAAAAAAGTGGATCAACCCCAAAGAGCATGATTGCATCATTATATTTTTCTGTAGGTGTCATTCTCTTTCGTCAGAAATTGGTAAAAAAAGACGAATCCTTTTACGAAAATCATAATTCAGTGATTGGCTCAAGACAAAATGTGAAAAGGTTAAATTTCCAATGTCATTTACGAGTTATAAAAGTCAATTTAAGATACTTTTTCTTTCTCATATATTTCGAAATAAGAAAAAAATTTAATCTTTATACTGTTTTACAAGTTCTGATTTCTTTAAAGTGGACGCTTGTAGTTGATAATTAATATATACTAAACAGATCATTTGCAATTTATAAAAGTCAATTTCAGATGATATATATGTTATCATTGAAGTTCGCCTTTTCAAAAGGCTCTAGAGCTGGTCCTATGTTTCCAAATGAAACAAAATTTCACTATTATGTACACTGGGTGTTCAAATTATTAGAAATTCTTTTTTTTTTTTTTTCAGTTTAACATTTTTTTGATTATCTAGAAAAATACCAGACGAAAAGACTTGAAAATCCATACATGCAAAAAACATCTAAAAACTCATATTTTTCAATATCGATTTAGTCCAGAGTGCAATTAGGGGACAAACCACAAACTGAAGAAGAGCGAAATTATTTTGGATCACCCTGTATCACAAAAAGCTACAAATGATTTGTAACTTTAATACATTGTTGCACATACTATGTACAATATTTGTATGTTTTGATTCGAGAATTAGGTAATTATTTAGGCAGATATAATTTTTTTCAAAAATTAGTCATTTCTATTTTGAAAGATTGTTTTGCTTATAACTAGAAAAAAAACATTAGAGAAATATTATTCTGAAACATAAAATTCACACGTGTAATATTCGTTGAGATATGAGCATTTTTAGTAAATATTATTTTACTGCACATGCACAAATTTTTATTGCATAGGTTGAAAGCTAAACATAGTGAGTAACATTTGTCAAAAGCTCATCTGAATAGAGTAAAAATTAAGCAAATTGTCGGCAAAAGAACGACCTAGATTTTAGGTATTTCCCAGATTTGAAGTTTCGTAAGGGGTTTTTTAGTTTTTACACATGCCGCGTATTTAATTCGAAGATCCAATTATGTCAATCACGTTGCTAAATTTCTTTTTTGTGAAAAACCCTTTATGAACTCACAAATCTTAGTAAATAAATAAAAATATGTTAAAGTTACAAGCCAATAAGGAATTTTTTACAAAAAAAAAAAAAAAAACTTTTGCAATGTGGTTGAAATAATTGGATCTTCAAATTAAATACGCAGCATGTGAAAAACCCCTTATGAAATTTCAACTCTGGAAAATACCTAAAATCAAGCATGAGGTACCGAGTTCAATGCCAGGTCGTGCTCGTCGACCTAGCCTTTCGGAGTTTTTGGGGGTTTTCTCCGAAACTTACGTAAATACGAGCTAAGAGTCCCTAGAAAGATCTCGGTGGAAGGCCCTCCCCCTCTTGTTCTATTCAAATGAGCTTTTGATAATAGTTGCTCAATATATCCATGTTTCAACCTATGCAATAAATATTTTTCTCTCTTTCACGCATGCGCAGTAAAATAATATTTGCTAAAAATGCTCATATCTCAACAAATATTATATGGGTGAATTTTATGTTTCTGAATAATGTTTCTTGAATGTTTTGTCAATTTTTCTGCAAGTTTTGTAAAATTTTATGGAAATCCGTTCTAATTATAAGCAAAAAACTTAGTAATTTTTGAAAAAAAATTATATCCGCCTAAATAATTGCGGAATTACTGCACCAAAACATGCAAAAGTTGTACATAGTATGTGCAATAATGTATTAAATGTAGCCTTTTCTGATGCAGGTGTAAAGTATTTTCGCGCTTCTTCAATTTGGTATTGGTCCCCTAACTGCACTCTGGACTAAATCAATAGAGGATACAATGAGTTTTTAAATGTTCTTTGCGTGGATGAACATCCAGGCCATTTTGTCTAATATTTTTTTAGAAAATTGAAAAAAATGTCAAAAAAAAAAAAAAAAAAAATCTAATAATTTGAACACTCGCTGTTGTATAAATGATGCGCTCATTAAAAATCAAAATTTAAAAAAAATTAGTTAAAATTTTCGTGAATAGAGGGCGTATCGCCAATATCTAAGACAATTTTTGCAGATATTTTTGTAAAAAGTAAAATAAATTTTGTGTGTTCTACTGGACTGACCGAAATAGATAGATTCAATCTGCAAAAATTCCCAACTGTAAAATAAATTTCCCTTTATTTTGTTTTTTACAAAAAAAATCTGCAAAAACCGTCTTAGATATTTGCTTAGCGCTACCTTTCGGAGAGCGCATGGACTACATACTAGTGAAATTTTGTTTGGTTTCGAATCATGGGACCAGCTTAAGAACCTTCTGAATAGGCGAACTTTAATTATAATAACCCTATATATTTCGCAATTAAAAAATAAATAAATAAATAAAATAAACCTTTACACTATTTTACAAATTTTGATTTCTTTAAAGTTAACACATCTTATCTAAAGTGTGATTTGGAACAATCACATTTAAATAGAGAAAAAAATATATATTACAACACAAACATTTTGTTGATAATTAATATATATTAATCTGATGTTAACGTTACATTGTAAATTTGCATAATGAACTGACCAAATATGAAAATTTATTATGATTAAATTTGATATATTTCGAATAGAAATGAAACTTTTAAGTAAATACTGGTTACCATAAATTAAAATACGTTTTATTTGGGATGAATAATATTGGTGATACTTTTGGTTAAATATTTGTCCCTCATTGTTAGATCAATATTCTGATTAATACATCGTAATTAAATTGTTTTGCCAAGAAATGTAATAGTGAATCAATATTGGTAATTGTTATAAAATCATTCGTTATTGTTGACATTTTTCTTTGTAAGAAAATTAACTCTTTAACAAAAATCAGGTAATTTGTAATAACTGTTTCTAGAAAATTCATAAAAGACTGGATAAACTCTAACATTTGTAGTTAATTAACAGCAATTTGAGAATTTTTTTCCCCATACAATTAGGAAGAAATGTTTTATTTTGTACGTGCGTCGTTTCAATACCTTATCTTTAAAAGTGAATCAATTTTTCCTGTTGTTTTAACTTTTAATTAGTTTTTAATTGCTTTTAAAAATGCTAAAAGAAAAAAAGCTATAATGCATCCAAGAAAAAAGTTAAACAAATAATTCAGTCAATATGGTCTGGTATTAATTATAAATTTATACGATGTTGGTTATCTATAGACGAGGAGAACTGACACTATTTAAAACAGAGAGAAATATAGAATTAGGTATACTGTTTCTATTATGAAACAAGAGACCTTTAAGTTCGTAATAAAGATAATATACATTATAGAATTAAATAGAAACATATTCGCCGTCTATATATCGACCTTGAGTTTGCATAACGGATTCTGTGTCTTTCAAATTTGAAAAGTAGAGTAATAACATTAAACATTAATTTCCTCAAGGAACTGTGTAGAATAAGACAAATAAACATTGCATTTCTTAAAGGAATTCATAAAATGTACTAAAACGATGCTGAGAATTTACTAGAAAAGCAAATAGTGGTATTCGAAGTAATTTCTTTTTTATTTAAATGCATTTGTATAATACTGATTGAATTAAAATACGGAAAAAAATTTATATGTATATATATGTATATGGATTGTAGAATGCAAGGGAAAAAAAATAATTACTAAAATTATGCACAAAAAGTTCAAAATAGAGATAGATATTCACAAATAATTAAAAAAAATATATGAAAAAGGGGGGGAAGTATAAATATGTAAAACAGCAATAAGCAATTAAACTCTAAAAAATAATCTGGTGTGTCACTCACACAACTTTCTCTTACCCTGAAATGTAATACTATAAATACAGGTTGCCGATTAAGAGGTAAGATAATGAATACTGTTATATAAACCTGAGTTAAACAATTCAAATTAGGCTTCGTAAGAGTTTTATATGATAATTAATTCCGTGTGAGGAGGCCTACCGCCCCCCTCAACCCCGTTTCATTAATGCACCTACATTTATATAGAATTTAATTCGGTTATTAAAAAATAATTCTGTTTTTAAAAAATAATTTATTAAAATTATTATTTAAAAAAATTATCTTTTATGATAATTCAGGTGATTTCCATATTAGAGAAGTAACATAACACTAAATATTAAAAAAAAAATTGAATTTATTCTCACTAATACATTTAATTTTTTTTTTTTTTTTCTTAAAAATGACAAAATCGATAATTTTATTTTAAATTATCGCAGATCGATGGTTCAACCATTCGTTTTAAAGGTATTGGCGAACTTTTTTGAAAGATACCCATCATGAAAATTTACTCCCCTCGAGGGGGGAGGCGAGACTTCTACATACACAAAATTTTTTCCCAGTAGACTATCTCTATTACAAAAAATATATATTCGTTTCATTTGGCTCAGTGCAGTCTAAAGATGTTAAACTGTACTTACCTGCAATTTCCCCCATAGACGTAATATATTTGAACACTTTTGAGTATCCCTGTACACGAACCATTTACTTCATCTCAACGAAAAGCTTACTGTAGCATTCCTATATCATACACATTTAGAATACCGAGTTTGGAATTTCTGCTACTATTTGTTCTTAAGATATGCAGATAACACACACACACAGACCATTCACTAAAAATATGATTTTCGTATTCAGGGGACCTCAGAGCATGTAAATATAACAAAAACTCACGTTCGGAAATTTGACCCTAAAACAATACTTTCTCGACCCTATGAGTAAGAGTTATGTTAACGAGGTATGTTAAAAAAAAAAAAAAAAAAAAAAAAAAAAAGATACGTGAATAAGAAATGAAAAAATGAATTAGTGAATAATAAGGGACAAAATTTTAAAAATCACTTAATATTTTTTTTTTTTTTTTGGGGGGGGGGGAGTGGGGAGGGGGCTACTTTTTGCTTTTTAAACATATGCCATGCATGAAAATTATTGTAATGATTAAAAAAAAAATTACTTTGAGGTTTTGGTGCATGTATACTTTTTAGGTTTATTCAATTCATTTTAGTCATTTTTATAATGTGTGATACACGTGCATGTGCTTCTGTATCTGTATGATGTGTGTCAGTGAATAGGATAATGTCTACAAGCAGCATTCCATAGAACTAAAATTTAGAAAGTACATTATAGATAGCTCGACATCCTCGAAATCTACCTTTTGTCCCCAAAAAATTAAAACACATTTAAAGACGCCAGTTGTACAGTTATTAATGTTTTGCTATAATAGTTTATTATATGTAAAATAATTTAGCTGAAATAAGTGCTTTCAGCTATTTCATGCATACAAAATATTAAAATTTTGCAATTTAAAGTTATTTATTCATTATATTATTTTTATGGAAAATGATGTGCACACATTACTATAGTTCTTTTACAGTGAAAAAAAGAAGAAAAAAATCATGTTTAGTGAGGCCTTATTATATGACATGCAATAAGTTGTTTAAAAGAGCATGAAACTATTATAGGTTTTAGTATATGAATTGAGTTCTTACTTTTCATATTTTTTTTTTTTTTTTTTACAAGTACACACAAAACAATTCGAGTGCCTTACTACTTATTGTACAAATATACCAACTTATGAAGAAATTCTAAAAAGCTTATACTTTTAACTTTTGTTTATCAAATTTGTTCAAACATCTGGTAACAACTGAACGTTCAGAAGATCAAGTTCAACCACTACAGTTCTTACTTATCACTTTTTCTTCCGCTTCTCAGACTAGTACTGAACCAAATTCAAATTATGTTTTTTATATTTTTGGCTTCATAGATTTTGCGCCCATGATGATATCTTGTTAAAGTGAACTTCTAAAATAACTTTATCATTCGTTATTTCGAGAAATTTTATAATTTTTATAATACATTGCAACAATTTATAAATATCTTACATATAAAGTATATCTTAGACATAAACAAAAACTGAATTAGGAATAATGTATATATATATAATTTCATTTTTATACATTTTTCGATATACGCGGTCGAAGTCTTTATTTTCTCTATGGTTCACCGGTTGGTCAAAAGCACATACTTCCGATTGCAAAAAAAATGTTTTGAATGAAATAAATAATGTTTTCATGCAGTAGAAAACCTCACAAAATGAATTTTGTAAAAATTGCGAAATAACAATTTTTATATGATCCTCAGGTTCCTACAATCACAGACAGTAAAATAATTTCAATTCATCAATATTTCATGTAAAAAAAAAAAAAAAGAAATAAAGAAATAAAAAGAACAAAGAATAAAATTATTTTTCTATTTAATTTCAATATTCCATTTTTTGCCTTGTGTACAATCCCTAAAGATTCTTAAAATTTTAAGATTAAATAACTCGATCAGTTTTAGTGATAAGAGGTATTTTATCTATGCTTGTTTGTTTATTTTTCATATTAGAGTACCGAGGTACTTTCAATTAATTAATGTAACTATAGCAACTTGAGATACATAAAAATTTTCAAACATTATAATTTTTTAGAAAATTGGTTTTGTTGATTTTTCTATATCATTTCATTAAAATCATTTAAGCATTCTGACGAACGGTCGCGAAAATAAGGTCGTCTAATGGCTTGTCACCATTACCCATTCCTTGTAAACAGTTATTTATTTATTGGATGTTTATGTACCTTGTGATGTTTCAAACTTGTTGTGTGTTTTCTTCTCTTTCACTAACAAAACAAGTCATTCCTTTAAGCAAAATCAACCTCCTTGTATTATTCTAATTGAACTCATTTATAAATCGACAACAATAATGATCAAATCATGCTGATTAAACTAAGTCTGAGTGACTAATACAAATAGGAGTGATTATTAGACATTTGTACTGCTCCAGAAAATTAATAAAAAATACACATTAAGTTTGTTGAATTAGAGAAATGCGAATCTAGGTAAATAAATTACATGTAATTCAGCAGGAAACTAGGCTAAATTAGACATTTAAAATGCTGCGCCACTTTCTCATATGTACAAATATGTTTGGGGAAGTAGATTTGTGGTTAAGAAAACCTGATCAAATAAGGAAATTTATTTATCTCTTAATTATTTTATTTTTATTGTACATGTAATCGGAAATTCACTGCAATGTATTTCACAGACTAAATGTTACTTCAGTTTAATATCGATTATTTGTCGAAATTTAAATTTGCTTTTTGATAATTTGATAATTAGTAAAAAAAAAAAAAAAAAAAAAAAAAACTAATGTTATCAGAATATTTGTTCATATAATACACTATTTTTCTTTGAAAGTTTCGATTCAGATTATTGCAATTTAGGTTACTAGTGCTTTCTTGCTTGGCAGCGATAACGCTTTTACTGAAGTATAAAAACAACATATAATCTTGTAGATTGAATAATCATCTTAATGTGTAACTGTACTGTAGATTTATATTAATTACTATGGAAACTTTTAATATAAAGGGATCACCACAATTTTTATTATCATTAAAAACTTTAAATATTTTCCACCTCTAGAACTTGATATCTCTATATATCACTTATAAACAGAAAACATGTGGTTTAAAGGGAAATTATCCACTCGTCTACCGCACGCATGCGATGGTGTTCTGAAACTGAGATCAACGACTATCTTATTGTAATCGCAAAACGCTAATTGCTCACCTTCTTGCAGAAATTAGAAAAAAATTCTTTAATAGAATAGAATATTGTCAAGCAAATTATTAGGTTTAATATAATTTACTTATACTAATGAAAGTATTTTTATTACTTATTTCTTATAGCTAATGATAAAGATAATAATTCCGAGCACTTATGCTACAAATATTTGATGGCGTGGAAGAATTAATTTTTACAAACGCGTAAAGTGACCAGACCAGAAGTCTCACATAGGACATTCAGAGTCACTTTTCTAAAAATTAATTTGCCTAATTTATTAAAAAATTGTAGTATGAATAATCATTGTTATTATTCTAATTATTCATTGCCATCCGGCAGTTACGGAGTTGACCAAATAAATAAATACAAATTTAGGCGTAAGACAGAGAACAGATTAAAAAAGAATTTTTGAACTTTCTTTGGAGCGAATTGTGCTGGTCAGATATTGACTGCGATATCTCATTTGGTAAAACGTTGAGGCAATGGTCCCATGTTCTTACCCCGTCTGGTCACTTTAATTACACTTTACGCTCGTCTGAAAATTAACTGGGCCAATCTATCAAAAATCAGTGATATACTGATTGATTTATAATCGGAAAAAAAAAAAAAAAAAAAAAAAATTTCAAATAAAGTAAATAAAGAATTTATAAATAGTTGCTCTGAACAAAATTACATATTTATTTGAAATAAGATGTGATTGTATATAATTATAATATGCGAAAGGGTGGAAATTAAAAGACGCACCTGGCAACAGAGCTTACTTTAATAATCATAATCTCCAATATTGTTTTTCAGAGTTCTTTGTTATATATCAATCCTAAATTTAATTGTGTGGTAAAAATTATACTTACTTGTTTTTTAACATTTTTTACCAACTATACTTACCGAACTTCATTTAATACAAAAAATAAAATTACTGTGTTCATGAATAATTAACAGCATGACTTGAAATAACCTTGGAGTTTGATGTTTTAAAACTAAATACAAATGGCATTGAAGGATAAATCTAGTAAAAACTTTCACAAGAAAACTGAGTTTACCTAGAAAAATCCATTCATCAATATCGGCAAGGTTGTTCAGGATAGTTGTCACTTTAAAGGAGAAAAGTTTATTTAAATTAGTATGAACACCCATTTAGTACTTTTATATTTGCAAAATACGATTAATAATAAAGAAGAGCGACGTGACATTTATTAAAAATGACAAAAATTTCACTAACATTACCTTAACATGAGCTTAAAAATTAAATATATATAAAGATAAATAAAAATTCTTCATTTAGAAAACGAATTACTTGTAAAATTAACAAAACTATTTTTCATTTGTTTCTACAAACAAGAGTCGCTAGCCTACCAATGAATACTTGTAATAACAGGAGACTTGGCGTTGGAATATTAAAACTCGAATAAACGACTACGTCAGAAATGCCAAAGAAAAATATTGGAAATGCATACAGCTGTTTCGGCAGCTTTAAGCGTGCCGTCATCAGTGCATACAGCTGTTTCGGCAGCTTTAAGCGTGCCGTCATCAGTCCACATTTTCTTAATTTTTCTACTGTTTACACAGCTAACTTTAATAAATTCCTATTGGCCACTCTCCCCACCTTTCCCGTAATTCTATTGGCTGAACTAAATTCGGCCCCTCTCCTATATATACGAGCCCTTCAGCAGATTGAGAATCCTTTTTGCACTGATGACGGCACGCTTAAAGCTGCCGAAACAGCTGTATGCATTTCCAATATTTTTCTTTGGCGTTTTTGACGTAGTCGTTTATTCGAGTTTCAATGAATACTTGGTTCGCACGATTGACCCTTGGTTAGGTAAAACTGTTCTTTGACCCAAAGGTACATTTTTCGGCCATTTCATTGGCGTTTTATTGGTTGAAAAGATATGGTTGGCTCACCATAAAAAAGAACGCTATGAATCCAACAGTAATTGATGCGTTAAAGTTACATGTAATAGTCAATTTCTAAACTTTACGAAGCTTCAAAAAGAAATGTATAATTTTATTAGACGCATTAAAATAACGTCTAGGAGGTTATTTTTTATTTTTATTTTATTTTATTTATTTATTTATTTAATTTTACACGAAAGTATAAAAATAGCATATTAAATATAAAATGTAATTGCCAACGTAAAATGCTGCTTAATGGCGAATAGTTTGCCAACTATCGGGCTATTCACACAGCCAATGGCCATTTATAACTGTTCGCCAACAGAGAGCCCAATGAAAAGAATAGTTGTTTAAATGTTTGTCCATACATATTTTGTTTGTAGGGTAATAAATAATACATTTTTGGACGTACCAGCACGAAAGTTTATGTAATTAACAAAGAAGGGTCTATGGAATAAGATTTTCTAAAATTATTGTCACTGTTTAAAAAACACAACACAAACATTCTTTCTAAATCGACAATTTAACAAGAATAGGCTATTTCTTTTTTAAATGGTGGTAACTGTCTATTAAGCCACAATTTTACAATGAGAACTGACTTTCTTGATATTGCTTTCATGGATAAAATATTCTCCAGCTGTTAAATTTGATAAATTGGAGATATTCTGGACTCTAACCCACTCCAATCGACTTAGCGCAAGAATATTGCTCAGAGAGGGTGCATACTCAGAGTCTTTATAATCACCTCGAGAGTGTCGTCGTTATTTCAAGCCCGTAAAAAATATTGCATTTACTATGAGAACCTTATAATACTTGCGCTGAAGGATTAATGTTGTGATGGCACGTCTCCGTATCACCCCTAGAAGTGAATTCCAAACAGCAGCCAACTACCCATTGCGTAGCTCTAGTGCTACCTGAACCTCCTCATAATACAGGCTTGTATGAAATTTTGCTCGATTCTGCCATGTTAAGGAAACCTTAAATTGAAAATAATTTATAAAGTTTACAATTTAAAATGTTAAATTGAATAAGGCTCTAGTCGATATCGTAAATGATATTTTAAAACTGGTCAGACGTCTCTACTGTAATTTATTCTTGAGATAATGTCTACACAGATTAATAAATTAACAGTTTCACTAACTAAGAGCACATTTTTTAACTAATTAACTAGCAAACAAATTGAATAACCCACAGAAAGATATCGATTTTATGATTTTTAGATTCATAACACGTCAAAACGTGTAAAAACATAAAATAAATCGAGATTGAAAATTTTTACGTATTATTAGATACCATGTAGTACGATGGAGAACTAAAAAGAAGAAAAATTTGTCTTTTTTAGCCCATATTATTTTCCTTTTTTTTTTTTTTTTTTTTTTTTTTTTATTGTTAGGTGCACACATAAAATTTACATATATAAAAATTTATACTTTTGATAACGAAAATGCGGAGAACGTTTGCGTTTTTCAAATTCTTTTCCTTTATTATTACTTTCCGAACACTATAGTGAGGAAAGTATTGTAATCATGTCAAAAATCCGAATTCGAGATTTTGATGTTTCTATATGTTTCGAGGTCCCCTGAGTCCGTTTTCACTATTTTTATGATGATGTATGTATGTGTGTGTGTATGTGTGTATGTGTGTATGTATGTGTGTATGTCTGTGAGTGAACACGCTAGCGTCTAAACGCTTTGTTCGATTAACCTGAAAGTTGGTACGCATATTGTAAGTCACCATAGTACGAACCCTATAGATTTTGGTGAATCTAGCACTTATAGTTTTTTTACAGGGACACAAAGAAAAATTCTTTATCATTATGGCCTATGGGAGCAAAATCTTAAAAGTGCGATAGCATCTAAACGCCTTATTCAATTGAGCAAAAAATTTATACACATATTATAGGTCACATATACTCAATCTGTATAGATTTTGGAGAATCTAGCTCTTATAGTTTTTTTACAGGGACACAAAGAAAAATTCTTTATCATTATGCCTATGGGGCCAAATTTTTAAAAGTGTGATAGCGCCTAAACGCCTTATTAATCTGAGCAAAAAATTTGTACACATGTTATAGATCACAGTTGAACTAACTGTATAGACTTTGGTGAATCTAGCACTCACAGTTTTTTTACAGGGACCCAAAGAAAAATTCTTTATCATTATGGCCTATGGGACTAAATTATTAAAAGTACGATAGCATCTAAACGCCTTATTGAATTGAGCTGAAAATTTATATGAGTATTATAAATCACTGTTGCACTAACTATAAGCATTTTGGTGAATTTAGCATTTATAGGTTTTTACAGGGACACAACGAAAATTTCTTTATCATTATGATCTATGGGCTCAAAGTTCAGTAGCGTTAAATAAAACAACGTGTAATAGATGGAGAAAAATACTCTATTATGGTTTTCTCTCTTTTGTTTGTTTAACAACTCCTCTTTCTTTACTTTATCTACAAAACTGTTAATTACTCAATGTTCGGAAAGTCGAGTGGAGTCACTCCAGATTTTTTTTATTTATATTTTTTATTTATTTTTTTAAAATTTGTATTTATTTATTTTCTTGTTCTTACTTTCTCTTACCCATGTACGGTAGAAAATGCATTACTTTGGAATTAAATTTTAAAAACTAAATTTTTGCTATAATTATACATTTTGAAATGCTCAGAATACTGTCAGATTTTTGGAAGTTGGTCTGTGTGTTTGACTGATGTGTATGAGTCTGCCCTTATCCTCAGTAAAATTTAAAACATATATTAACGGGAAGTGAAATTCAATATTTTAAATCTATATTATATGAGAATATTACTTGAAAATTTTTACTAAAATCCAATGACAGATTATACAAAGACAAGGACTTACGAAAGAATTCAAAAATACTTACTAAGTGTGTGTAATTTATCGTTGGTATATAATACGTTGGAACTGCACTGTACAAAATTAAATTAACATATTTTTTTACATCTTCAAAAGAATTTAATAATAAGTAATAGTAAAAGTAATAAAAAATAGTCCTATTTCAAAGTAATTAATTATTATTATTATTATTATTATTGTAATTGGTGGTAACACTTTCCATTATCTGTATTAAATAACATTTTGTCTCATATAAATGTAGATAATAAAAGAGGCTCAACAAAAAAATTTCCCTTTTTTTTCCCTCCTTTTTTTTCTATGTATTTTAAAAGAAAGAAAAATTAATTATTTCACTTTTTAAATCGAACAGAGATTCATCAGGTTTATTTTTAGAATATGGCATAATTATCGTTCAGAGACTTTCAAGGATAGCGGAAAATTATTCAAGTGTTTAAAGCTATTGCATAAGTCCGACCTGCACCATTTTGTTGTTTCGGGTTCAAATTGAATTTGAAACTTTGCTTTATATCTGCTAGATATCAAGGTTAGAAAAACTTGCCTCTGTTCAGGGACGCGAAGTAAAGCAAGCTGTTAAAGTTGTTTCAACTTTTCCGGGTCTTTCTTAAATCTACCTGACAGGTTTCGAGTTTTTACAACCAACACACGTAAAAAAGCTGCAGCTGTGTTTACCTCGTTACTGTTTAAAAAATCAAAACACGTTAGTTTCAATAACAGTAGCAAAATAATGCTCATGGATATATGTAATTAAAATTTTAAATATTCTGGTTCAGGTGTCAATTAAGTAAAACTTATTTTATTTGAGTTTATTATTATTATTTTTTTTTTTTTTTTTTTTTTCTGGAAAAAATGAAATAAAATAAAATAATAATTGTCATAAATGGACTCTGTTCAGTTTTTCGTCACATATTTATTTGTTCTTATAAATTTCTACTGTTGATCACACTATATCCATTTTAGAAAAAATGAATTACGCCGATTCTAAGATTAGGCTACCTTCCCTTTCTAAACTGTTACCTTATCTTAATTTGCTAATTTATTTTACTAGTATCAGTTTCGCATTTTAGTTTTCATAGAATTTCGTGCTGTTTTCAATGCAATAATCCCCATAATGAGAGTTTATATGAAATATTTCTCTATCTTACCCTATTATGAATTTTTTTAATTTCGAATAACTTAAAAAAAATTTTAAGTTGATCGTTAATATTAGTAATGTTCATGCCAGTATCATAAATGATATTTTAAAATAGGTTCGACATGTTTGTATCGAAAATAATTTATATAATCACGTTTATGGGAAATTTTGCCCGATTACCCCATGTTGAGAAAATCTTCAAATAACTTAGGAAGTTTTTAAAGCAGAAAGTCTATAATGTTCGTTACAATATCATAAATGATATTTTAAGAATGATCCGACATGTTTACGATAAAAATAATCCTCTAAATTCACTTTCCTGCGAAATTTTACCCTATTCTGCCACATTAAGAAAATCTTGAATTTAGAATGGCTTACAAAGATTTTCAAATTAGAATGTTTGTTATGTGTTCAGCAACATTGTATGCCATCTCTGGCAGATCCACTCTTTGCGTGTTCAAAGATGCAGCTGGTATAACAGCATTGCAATCATGTGCGTATTCTAGTCATCATAAATGCATACAGACAATATTTCACATATTTATACAATGGAAATTTCAACAATAATAATGATTACAGACTTTTTTTTTTTTTTCAAAGTGTGAAGAAACAATTTTAATACAAAGGTTGCTTAAGGTCAAACAAGGCTCCTCCACTATTCACACATTTTATTCAACACATTTTTACAAACATTTTATATTTACACAGTTAACTTTTTTTTTTTTTTTTTTTTTTTTAATTTATCTTTCAATTTTAGCGGGGGAAATCTTTAAGCAATCATAAATAACTTGATTGAGTTGCCTTGTCCTGAAACTGTAAAAAATATTTGTTTTCAGACGTTTGTATGAAATATTTTCTCTTACATAACATATTTTCACATGCATATTTCATACATATTTTATTTTTAAATAAAGGATGATCATGTGTAATTTTTTAATGATAACTTAGTACACATTATGATTATATTTTTACTACAAATCAAAAGTTTTAAAAATCATTACAGATTCACACATTTTAACTGTTCATTTTTTTTTTTTTTTTTTTTTTTAATTTGTGATTTAGCTAAAATATTTCTCAGTGCAATGATTCTTTTGTGGCATTTATAGGTTTCAATAAGGCTTCCTTTTCACACAGTCACACACATTTTTCATGTTTACACTTTTTTACACGTAACATAAAATTTACCTAAACATTTTCGGTAAATATTGGTCAATCATATTTCGCATGATTGATTTGCCCTAGCATGAAACTGTAAAAAATATTCACTGCAGACTCTTGCACAGATGATTATCTTTGTTTTTTTCTCTAATTATAATTATACCATATACGTTCCCAATTTTAACATTTTTAAAATTGTATGCTTCTTACATATGTACTAAAAACTTACAATTATTTTCAAGAAACAAACAAACAAACAAAATGAGTGTTAATTATTTTATACTTATGCATTCACACTGCTTACATAAAATATTTTAACATAAAAAAAAAAAAAAAAAAAAAAAATTAAAACCAACTTGTAATTTTTTTTTTTTTTTTTTTTTTTTTGGCAACAGTTAAAAATTAAAATAAATTATGTATTTTTGTCTAAAAAAGGACTTCTTCAACTTTTTCGATACTGTCCGTTTAGATACTAATTATTATTAATTTTCTTTTTCTTTCTTTTTTCTTTTTTTTTTTCTTTTTCTTTCAAAAAAAAAAAAAAAATAAATAAATAAATAAAGATTTTGATGAAATTCTGGCAAAAGCAGAATTTATTTTAGTACGGAGGACTATTAGTTTTTTTTTTTTTTTTTTTTTTTTTTTTTCAAATTATAACATCGCTTTTAAATTATTCAATTATATTTTCGATAAATTTTCGATTTCGATAAATGTCCAACCATCGTAAAAATGGCGACAATGTTTTATCCGTAGATTGAGACTAATAGTCCTCCATACTAAAAAAAAAAAAAAAGATTTTCTTTATATGTCTACAAACAACAACTTAGATATTAATTTTTCACTATATTTCATTTGAAACATTTCCTGTAATAGCAGGAGACTTGGCGTTGGAATATTAAAACAGGAATAAACTACTACGTCAGAAACGCCAAAGAAAAATTATTGAGGTGCATACAGCTGTTTCGGTAGCCTAAAGCGTACCGTCATCAGTGCAAAATTCAGAATTATTTTTTTGCACTGATGACGGTACGCTTTAGGCTACCGAAACAGCTGTATGCACCTCAATAATTTTTCTTTGGCGTTTCTGACGTAGTAGTTTATTCCTGTTTTAAACATTTCCTGTATTCATCCAGCATATTGAATTAATATTAATATTGTATGTACATTTTGTGGCAACATCAAGAAAGCAAAGTACTTCATATATTTTTATTTATGTCAAATTTGTTTTCCTTTGTAGACTGAAAATATCCGATTTTTATTTTGGTTATTGATTGCAAATTGAAATTATTTCAAATGAACATTTTAAATATTTGTTGCTATTTGGATCCAATGTAGATCTAATTTTGAGAATGTAATGGTGTATATTACTTAATATATAAAACTTCAGTATAAATATTTATAAGAGCAATACTATGTAGTTAAGATGATATATTTTTAATTCATTTATAGGGGCTGAACGTATAGATGATCAGACAGACAGACAGACTTATTATTATCTTTATTATTATAGATTTAGCAATGTGCTCTTAGTGGAAGAATGTCATGACTTAATAAAATGTATCTGATGCACCTTGTAAGCAAATGTCTTACAAAATTAAAAAATTGCAGGGATGGAACACGGGCGCAGAATTCATACCACTATCGATGTAAGAAATTTTTCTACTTCTTAAATCAACGATATTATAGGTAGGGAAATTTCTTAAACAGATTCCGGTATGAATTCTGCGCCCGTGTTCCATCCCTGAAATTGGCATGTCATTTAAATATATATATATACTGATAAAAGATATATATATATATATATATCTTTTATCAGTTATAGTATACTATTTTCACTATTGTTTCTTTCAAGATATTGTATTGTATTTGTAATTCTATAGGTGATCATATATATTTAGTGTTACTCAATTTATTTTATATTATATATTCATATTCATATTCATACTGACACTTTATTGTTTTATTAAGTTATTTATAATATATTTATATTGTACTCTTTATATATGCCTAAATATTGGTAGTTTAGTAAAAACACGGTTTACAACAAAATACTGTACGACAATTGATGCTGTTTTTTGGAGATACTTGGACAAAACTGAATCTCAAACATATGTATCTTATTATAGTTATCATAAGCCAATGATTACTCTGATAGAATATGATAACATTTTTTTAAAAAATATTTTATTTTGTATTTTTTTTTTAATATAATTTTTAATTCATTTTTTTTATATTTAGTTTTCAATAACAAATATTTTCGCTAAAATAATAAATGCAACTTTTTAATTTGTTTCTTGCTTTACATTATTTGCATTGAGAAAAAAAAAGAAAGAAAATAAACAATAAAATAGTGAGAGAGAGAGAGAATAAACAATCTAGATTTCTATATCAAATCAAATTCGGAATTGGAGAAAAGGCGTAAGGAACTTCGTTCCTGACAGAGTTCCCCCCGACCGCACATTTATTTATTTTATTTATTTTATTTATTTTTATTTATTTATTTTTTCTTTTTTAACTAATGCAGAGGAAAACAAATTTAAATCTAGTAATCCAACATCCAGACTAATTTTTTCGATGTTTAACCGATTTAAAACTGATATTTATCAAGTGTTACGAAGCTTGTAAATAATTTTGATCTAGGTTATACTTCCCGATGTATGCTATAATAGATATGCTCCCCTTCTCCTCAACACCCCTAAAAAAGTTATTTTTTTTCCACTAGGTAATGCGAATTTCCTCATACTTCCTGGGCTAAAATTCTTTCTTTTATATATGTATATAAATTATTGTCAATCTCTGCCTTTTATCAAATGCTATAAGTCGAAATTATTTAATACGCTTATTTAGTATAAAAGTGCTTGCGAAATAGCTCATGAACAATAAAACTTTTTTTTTTTTTTTTTTTTTTTTTTCACTTCTCAGTGTATGAATGTGAATTTGTCAAAAGCTTAAAAGCTAGATTTGAAAATCAGCTTTAACTAAGTTCATTAAGCAAAAACCCTTGACGAAATCCGTTTTATTGAAATTAAATAGTAATAATAATCTTCATTATAATGACCAAGACGAACATGTCAAATAAAACGACACATTTATAAATAATAATAATAATAATAGCTGTCACTCAAAATCTCCGAGTATGACGCAACCGCAATCAAACACTTCCACCAAGCTCCCACTTCACGATAAATCGATTATCTCGAAATTGTGTCGTTTCCTTTTTCATTTTGAATGCTAATGGTGATTTACGTAGATAAGTTTAAGTGCTTGGAAAGTTTTGCGTCATCAAAGATGCATTTTATTTGTTAAAATATCAAATTTCTTAACACGAGCAATTAACCGCAATTTTGGGAAAATGCTTTTATTATTTTTACTTAAAAGTGTGAAGTTAAAAGAGGAATTTTAGAAGTAGTACATACATTTGAAGAAAAAATAAAATTTTTCCGAAACATAAATAAAAATTATGTGCCACACATCGATTTTGAAATGAATTCCAACATCAGGAGAAAGTCGTTGCCGAAATCATTTTCAAATTACATTTACAGCATTCTTGTTAGCAATTATTTTTATTACTATTATTATTCGTTTTTCATACTTACTATTAGGACAGCAGCATGCGTGTGTGGAAATGCTTTTATTTTACTTATTTATTGTCGAAACGTCAGAGGAGACCTCCCTGTGGAGACTCAAAAATATTTTAGGTTCCCCACTGTAAATAGAAGCGTCTGAAATTCAGACAGAAGTGTGTCTGAAATGTCAATTCAGACACATAAATGTCTGAAACACTTACGCATGCAAAATTTCAGACGCATGTGCTGTCTTAAATTAAGACACGTCTTTTTTATAAATGAGCTCAGATAAGTGTCTGAATAAGGTCGATATGTCTGAAATTAAGACATATAACATTTTCAGACACATAAAATTTCAGACATTTTACAATTTATGCACTTAAAAATTCAGACATTACAAATTTCAGACACTTAGAAATTCAGACATTTGTATTACTTAACAAATTTTCCATATGGAATCTACTTTAAGCAGCATGCATATCCTGTTTTAACATTTTTTTAAACAAATAAATTTGACATTATTTTATGTAATACTAGCAGGCTATGCCCGCTTCGCTGGTCACTATTTTTAAATGAATCACTATAGTTAATGAATTCTCGAAATTACATCAATTTTTATCATGCGAAAAAAAAAAAAAAAAAAAAAAAAAAGAGAGAGAAAAAAATGTGATTGGAAAAAATGTCGCAACGGGTCCCCACTTCCCTTGGCAGCGCAGGCAATTTTGCGCTGCGCGCGCACATTTATGTTCAACACTCTTAATGAATCACTATATTACCGTAAGGGAAAAACATAAATGAAAAAAATAATAATAATTTTCTCCTTTTAGTGGAATAATCGGTTCGGGCCACCACTGCCTGCGGCAGCGCATACGGGCGCGAAAGGCTCGCATGCTCCTTCACCTACGTTCCCGCCCCTCCTAATTATTTTAGACTTTAAAAAATACTCGCAGTCGTTCTTTCGGGCTTTTAAACCTAATAATACTAATTTCCAACATTTTATCTGAATTTCTTTATTTTGACCCCTGCGCCCGATCCCTTCCCGCCCTTCGTAATAATTCTGTATTTTCGAAAATATCCGCAATCGATTTATCGAGCCTCAAAACCTAACAACACTAATTTTCAGCGCTCTAACTCTTATTTATATATTTTTGCCCTTTCACCTCCCCTTCCCGTCTATCCTAATAATTTTACAAATTCGAAAATATACGCAATCGATTTGTAGGTATCAGAAACCTCCATATACCAATTTAATAACTTTACAAATTCGAAAATATCCGCAATCGTTTGTAAGTATCAAAAACCTCTTACCAATTTTGAACGACCTAACTCTATTTTTATTTTTTGCCTCTCCGTCCCCTCCTCCTGCCCCTCCTAATAACTTTACAAATTCGAAGATATCCGCAATCGATTTGTAGGTATCAAAAACCTTTATCTATCAATTTTGAACGTCCTAACACTATTTTATTTTTTGGCCCTCCGCATCCCCCCAAACATACACACACCTTTCTGACCCACCTAATAATTTTACGCTTTCAAAAATATCCTCATTAGACTTGCAGATCTCTAAAACATATTAGTACCAATTTTGAACGGTCTAACTATATTTCTATTTTTTTACCCCATAGCCCCCCTTTCCCGCCCAAACTGGGACGAATTTCTAAAATTAAAGAAATTAGTTTTTATGTATTTTTGGGAGATATATTTTAGAGCAAAAATATCTTGCACATACAATTTTTTCTGTTTGCAATATAAAGGATTATTTGAAATCACGTTTTGCCCCCTCTCCTCCCCTCTTGGGGGCTGAATTTCGAAAATTCCAGAAATTAGTTTTTAGGTATACGTATTAGCTATATATTAGAGCAAAAATTTCACATATATCTGTTTTTCTGTTTGAGATATACAGGAGTATGTGAAACCACGTTTTCCGCATGTGAAATCACGTTTTGCCCCCTTGCAACCCTTGGGGACCGAACTTCTAAAATTCCAGAAATTGGTTTTTAGATAATTAAATTAGCTATATTTTAAAGCAAAAATTTTACGGATATCTGTTTTTTTCTTTGAGATATGAAGGTTTTTGTGAAATCACATTTTGCCCCCTACACCCCCTTGGGGGACGAATTTTGCAAAATCGCTTCTTAGGGGGGTGCTTACACTATATGTTCTATAATCTTACCCAGTTTCGAGTCAGTGGCTCCAGTAGATTTTACTGTGTGTTGATGAGTCAGTGAGTGAGTGAGTGAGTGGAAGTACTCTTTTATATGTATAGATAAGTAGTTAACTTTTTTAAAATACTTAGACATGGATCTTATTCTGTTAAAAATTAAAAAACAAAGTTAATTTTTATTTAAAATTCTCACATGTAATAAATCAAAAAAATATTAAGATAAACGAAGCATGTAACTTGTAGCTAAGAAAGCGAATTCGTAGCTAAACAATCTTAAACAATTTGTGCATAAGTGATTATTTTCGCGTTTTAAAAAGTATTTTATGTTTCCCTACACTTCAAAATGTAAAAGAGCATTTTTTTTTTTTTTTTTTTTTTTTTTTTTTTTTTTTTCATGTATATAGTTTGTTTTCTTGCAAATACCAGTTTAAAAAATAATAATAATAATAATAAATAAAAAATAAAAAAAAAATCGTTTAAAATCCATAGGCTACTATTTTTTCATATTTATTACGCATTTTACAAAAAAAAAAAAACTCTAAACCTCTACACATGAAATTTAAGATAATATGTATTAAGCTTTACTTCTTATGAACAGTTTTATTGCAAAGACATAAAACTTCAATTTGTTTTACGGATACTAGAATATATTTCGTTATACAAGCAGAGTTCCGCGTGAGCACCGATGGCTTGATTGGGAAGACACTCGACTTTGAATTCATTGGTTGTAAGTTCGATTCCCGCCGGGGGCAACGGGGACTGTTATTGTAAAAATTATTAACATATATGTGCTACGCTCTAGGAGATTCTAAAATCTATTTCTCACATGTAAACAGTGTAAAACGCAACTATTTATTTATGAAAAATATTCACTTCAGACAGGATCAAAGATGGCGGAATTTCAGACGTTTCGAGTGTGAAACGATGTGCTTTTTAAGACACTTTTTAGCATCTTAAAATTGAACACCCGTTTCAGACACAATTTTGTCTGAATTTCAGACACTTGTATTTACAGTGCGCCTGTGTGTCGGTTTGTCTGTCGCGCGATCGCGGCCGCAAAAATCATGCTATTGACTTGCAATCTAGTACAGATGTTCATGAGCCACATGGAATTAACTGTATAGTTTTTGGTATATATTCCATTTGTAGTTCGTGTACAGGGACATAACAAAGTTTTAATTATCATTATGGCCTATGGACAGAATTTGTATGTATCGCTATACAGCGGCCGCAAAATCCAAGCTATTGACTTGCAATTTGGTACACATGTTCATGAGCCACATGGAAATAGCTGTATAATTTTTTGATGTGCATTCCTTTTGTAGTTCGTATACAGGGACATACCAAAGTTTTTCTTATCATTACGGCCTATTGACAGAATTTGTATGTACCGCAATAACAGCCGCAAAAATCCTCCGACTAATTTCCAAATTGGTACACACTTTCATGCTCTGTATAGAAATAGCTGTATAAATTTTTATATGTCTATATTGTTCATGGACTGTGTACAGGGACACGCCAGAGTTTTTCTTATCATTACTGTCTATGGGGTGAATTTCGTTTAAACGAATTTTAACATCGTTACTCTGCATCCAACAAAATGAAATTAGTGTACGTTACGGAGATACTTAAACTGATGTTTTCTAAAGAAAATATGTGCTCTTAGGCTTTCTAATTAATATACAGGGCTTTACAAAAGTGTTCCGACAATATCACGTAATCATCCAAATTATGTCAAATTTTGAACAATTATTCATGAAAAACGTGGAATAAATTGAATAGTTTTTACTGATGTATATAATGTTTATGGTTCGTTTACAGAGGCATACACAAGAATTTCATGACATTATTGCCTATAGACAAATTTTTATTTAAGCGCATTTTAACACATTTATGCTGCATTCAACAAATGGAATTAATATACATTATAAAGATACTTAAAAGCATATTTTCTCTGAAAGAAGGAATATATAGACTAAACAATTTATTCACAGGACCGCACAAAAGTATTCCGATGACATTCTGTAATCATCCAAATAATGCCAAATTTGGTTCAAGTATTAGTGAGTTAAAATTAATTAGGTGTAATTCTTTTATTGGTGTATATATCTGAGGCTCCTTTTCAGGGACACACAAAAGAATTTCGTTCCGTTACAATCTATAGGCGGTATTTCTTAAGAGTGTATTTTGACAAGACTACACACCATTAAATATAACGAAATGTTATTAGAATATTTAAAAGCAAGCTTTTCTATGGAAAATTTCGGGCATAGAATTGGTAATTAGTTTACAGGGTTACACAAAATAATTGTGGTATGTTTTGCAATCATTTTGCATGAAATTGGGTACAAATATTTATGAGTTACAAGGAATTACAAGAAGGCTGTTATTAGAAAAATATATAAATATACACATATATATACAGAGAGATATAAGCAGAGAGATACAGCGGGGGGATTGAGGGGGCGGCAGCCCCCTTCAGAAACGTATCTGTTTATGTAGCGAGTCAGTCATGTATATGCATGTATGTATGTGTATATATATATATATATATATATATGTACAGTACCCGCCGCTTTTTAAAATCACATTCGTTCTGAGCCAAAATGATTTTATTAAGCGGCAGATTTTTATATCCGGCGATCGTTTCTGCACTCGAGAAAATGGTATTGCACTTCTCTGAATTTTGGAAAGAAATTTCAAAAGATAACGAGCAATGGAATCAATAAACAATATCAATTAATTTTTGACAATTAATTAATTTTTTCGTTGATATAAGTAAAATAAATGAAATCCAAGTTTCTAAGCGCTTTCCTTTCAGGAGAATCATCATTACTTTGCCAAAAGTTCACTTTTTTTTTTTTTTTTTTTTAATCTTTCTGTTTAAACCTCTTGCTTCATACTTATTTCAAAATAAGAACTAGAAATTTTCTTTTAATAATTAAAAATTTTCTAATAAAAATTATCATTTGCTAATTAAATCCAATTTGTAACTTATTAAAGAACTTATTTGTAACTTTAAAGAATGCGTTCCTTGAAATATATGTGATGGGGCTTGTTTAATTTGTAAGTATACCACAAGTGTAAAAGTTTCGACAAAGGGGAGTGGGGGGTAAGGGATTGCTGTGCTTTAATATATTTTTTCATTTGAAAAAAAAAAAAAATCGAAATGTAAATAATAATAATAATAATAATAATAATAATAATAATAATAATAAAATAAATGGCTCCATAAATGGTATTTTTGCTGCTGAAGAGTTTTGAGTTTATTAACCGGCGATGCTGATTTTATTGAGAGGGGGTTTTAAAAGCAGTTTGTATTGATTTGATTCCGGTCCTGGAAATTTGATCAGATTAAGCAGGGCCCGCTTTACCATTAGGCGAACCTAAGCGGTCGCCTAGGGCCGCCGAAAAAGGTGGGCCGCCAAAAAAATTGAAACACTGCCCAAAATTTAAGGGGAAAAGAAATGGATGGAAGAAAAGCAAAAATCATAAGCCAATTTTTGATTTTTTTTTTCTCTCTTTTAAGGAATATGTGTATATTCATTTGTAAATTGAAAGTAACCTTCTTTAAGGATTTTAACTGTGCATAAAAACACCTTAACCCTTTCAGGGGCAAGAAAATTTCACTCATTTAAAATAAACTACCACCGAATTTTTCGAACAAGCCTAAAATAGAAGAAATAAATGAAGAACTTTCTTCATGTTGTCACAGTAAAACTTTGAAAAAAATTTCCAAGATGAATTTTTGCAGTTGGGAATTGAAATTAAGTGCTCTGGTTAAGGTACTAAAATGTTGATTTTTAATAAACATATGCTTTGATTTGTATTGTGATAATGAATGAAAAGCTAGATCTTTTCAAATTTGATGGAAAAAATGATGAGGAGGGGCTGAATTATTTGCAATTTCAACCCGAACAATTTGGTTTTTGACCTAAACATTCCACCACCCATCAGAATAACAGAATTTATTCACGATAGTTTTATTAAATCTGAAAAACTCGAAGCCCGTTTATTTGACATCACTAACGCAATTGACAGTTTCGCATGGCGGCCTCATTTTTAAGCTTATTTAGCTTCAAATTCCAACTCCTTATATCAAATTCCTCCATAATCAACTAAATAATAGAACTAGGAATAAGAAAATAGAAAAAAAAAACTATTACATTGTTACGTATCTAAATAAAAAAATCCTGAGAGTTTTTTACATTTGTGGAAAATAATAATAACTTCGGAAAGAAGTCAGAAAATAGTTCAGATTTCAGAAAGGTCTTAAGAATAGATGTAAAATACGCAAAATATGTAAATTAAGATTAAAAAATAAATAAGAGAAAAAAAAAATTTAAATTACATAAGGTTGACTGTTACTCGCCTATGGTGTCTAGAAAATCTGTTTATGCGTTGACTTTTGATAGTCTTTTCTGCAAAAGGCTATACTTTCATACGGAAAAATTAAACGCTACTTTGGTTCGCATCACAGGCCCACCAGTGGTCGAGCGGTTCTGCGCTCAAAGCTGGTAGATGGAAGTGCCCATTTCGATCCCAGGTCGCGCTCATCTTTCTAGCCATTTGCAATTTTCCGTGGTTTTCTCCTAAACTCGTGTAAATACGGGCTAGGATCCCTTAGAAAGACCACCTCGGACGGCATTCTACCTATAGGCCACGGACCTTAACATAGTCAATCGGTCTTAAACACTACCGATCGATTCGTATCACCATATCTAAATAAGAATACCTAATTATGTCCCGCGTTTATGAATGAAAAGACATCGTAATCGTGTTTGAAAATGATTAGTTTGCAATTAATAATAGCCGACACAAAATTTCATCTGATAAATCAGTCCACTGAGAAGTGAATTAATAAAAATTTTATTTCACGTATACATTGACTTCAAGCAAAAGTGAAGGGGGAAGCATTTTTAACACTTTTCAATAAAGTTTTAAAATGTTGATGACTTCGGTTTGTCAGCACGGCCGTAACTAATGTTCTCTATTTAAAATGGTAGAAATAGGATAACTAGCTTGTGTACAGGGAAACCCAAAAGAATGACAGTTAATTGCTTTCTATGAGATGTATTTTTATAAATCACATTTAAAAAATTTTGTACTGCGAATGTCGTATTAAAATTTAGATTTATTATTCATATGATAAAAAAAAAAAAAAAATCTATAGAATATGGTATGTTTAGCATGAAGATTTACAGGATCCCATCAAAATATTCAAACACATTATAAGAGCTTAAGAGCTACAATTGGAAATTGCTAGAACCGCATTTTCGTTTGTGTTAAGGTTTTTTAATACTTTTCAACATAAATTTGGAGTGATCATGAATTCAGTTAGTTTGTCTCTCTGTATTTTATTCCGTTGTGTGATAACGTAGGCAAAGTACATTAAAGGCTAAAAAAGGCAACAAGTAGATACAGCTGGAAAATATTAATAGCTTACGCGAACCAAATTATTTTTCGTTCTTGTTTAAAGAATGGAACGAATTCTTGTTACCATCTGATTTATTGTAAAATGTAAAATTATCACTTATTATGGAAGGATTAAAATTATGATAGAAATAAAAACTAATTTAACCCGTTAGCGCCCAGTGTCCTCATTTGAGGACAGCTAATAAAATAGCACGTATATATTTTGTGGTTTCTTGTAATGATTTTTGCTTTTTAGTGACAGTTTATAGCGTCACTCTGAATGATGCCTGAAAGTTTTATGTCCCTACTATTAATTATTTTTTCATAATTTGGATAGTCAATTTATGATTTTTCATTCGTCGCACATATATTTGCTTTTTGCGCAGGTATACTAACTTAAATCAAGTTGTATAATAATATATATTATAATACTTTATTTTTGAGATATTTGTCAACCTATAATAGGAAATTAATCTGTTATCTCAAAGTTTTTCTATCTCGAAGTTTTCTCGCTAGAACACTAAACATCAATAAATGAGGATAGGCTTTAAATTTAAAACTATCAGAAGAATTGTTTAAGTTGATATATTTTACTGTCAGTTGTCTATATTAATTTAGAAGTGAAATAATCAGCTAATAATATTTTGCAAAATTAATTCGGGCGTTAACGAGTTAAAAAAATAAATAAAAATAACAGTAATATTTTAATATTTTTATTATTATTCACTCTGGAACTTTTTAGGTGGTAAAAATGTAGCAACTTAATAGATTCACTCCGTTTTGTGATGCGATGCCACAATCTGATAGCTAAGCAATGGTGAGGGAATGACGGATTTCAAATTCCCTTTTCTTCTGGACATTCAAAAATTTTCTTTTTCCTGCCATTGTAACATTTTTTACTCAAATTTTCGGCCAAACAGTTTATGGTACAAGCTGTACATGGTATATGAGTACAAGTACAGATATAACAGTCTTAATGTACAGTAGTTCCATTGTACATAAATACGTGCGATGTCATGTAGAGGAAGGAGATTAGTATGAACAGAAATTTTAAAGCGTTTTCCCATCGAACGTTTAGCACTGTCAGGTAGAAAAGCTAAAGGTTTAATTCAACTTGTTTATTTTTTCTTATTTTTAAATATGTTGGATCCAATTCAATTTTTACAAAAAAAAAAGTTATTTAAATTTATTTTAACTTATAATATTAGAATAAGTTGAATCTTAATATAGTAGCTTTTTTTTTGTAAGGGAGGGGGGGGGATGTAGGAATCACAGTGAGAAAATTTACTTGGGGTCACATGAAATCTATAAGCTGTCCTGGCGTAATATCTATTAGAGGGGGGCCGCCAAAAATCTATTGCTTAGGGCCGCCAAAATTGTAAAGCGGCCCCTGAGATTAAGCGGCTGATTTTATTAACCAGTGAATTTATTAAGCGGCGGTTACTGAGAAAAGACTAAAGAAGAGACCACTGTGTCGTTGGATAGATGGAATTGTGAAGTTTGGAAGAGCAGGATGGAGAAGGATTGCAAAAAAAAGGACAGAATGGAATCACCTATAGGAGTGGCTTTCATCCTACAGTGGTTTGAAAAAGGCTGAAATTGATTATGATGATGAAACAGATAATATGAACAAAATAAAAATGATCTATAATCTGTTGAAATAATGAGTGATAAAAATAGGACGTCGAGGCTCCTGATCTGCAGATCCACTAGTTTTATGCGTGCGTATAATTAGAATTAAAAATTTGTTTTATGATATAATACGTAATGTGAATGAAAATAAGAATAACATTGTATTCAAAATTTTTTGAAATATCTGCATAAATTAACGAACGATTTATGCATGAGGGCCATAGAATTTAATTTTAAGTTGCACGTATACCTTGAAGCCTGTAGCTAAATTCTATGTATATTCCCACTGCAGTATGGAGTCAGAAGCCCCAAAAGATTTCGAGAGAGCTGAAATTAGCAAAATGTACGTATATGAGAAGAAGGAGGATATAAAAATTTAAAAAACACATAATATGTGAATTTAAGTTATAATTTAGGGGACATAAAAATCTTACGTTACTTTAAAATGGTTTATATGCGATTATATAATTTTTTAGAATATGTGATAATTGGCATAACACCTAATTGGTCTTCCCTCTTGGTGTTGATGAAAGGTGCCTAATTCAAGCCCAGGCCGAATTTTTAAGGATTTTGCCATTTTACTAGAATTCAAGTAAGTTTAAAGTCGGACAATTTATTATATTCCATTGCAAGTCTTGTGGTTGTTTCACGCCAGATTTTTTATAATATCGAAATATGAAAATTATTTTGATTTATAACTAAAATATGAAAGTTTTTTATGACTTCTGTTCAAAATTTCCTTAGTTTTTACCTCTCTAATATTATTAGATGAAATTTTGTATTTTTCTTTTGTAGAAACAATTACACTAAGATAGATTAAATCGTAAGATATTCGCAAATTCTTTGAATAGTCATCAAATACTATTAAAGTATACCAGAGTTTTATGTATCCGGAAGTTGATTACCACAAAAAAAATTATTCAAAGATAAATGAATGAATAAAGTTATGATTAAACAAATGTTTAGAAATTTTCATAAGCAAAATAAATTACTATACATATTGTTATTTAAGCGAATATTTATTCCAGGTATTATCGAAATACTTAACAAAATATTCGTTATTTTTCTAACTTTGGTTAAAAATAAATAAATAAATAAATAAATAAAAAATCACGATTCCAATTATTAAATAGGTTGTTTAAAATTATCCATTTCATCACATTTATTTTCTATTTTTATTTTTAAATTTTGTTTCTTAGAAAATGTATTCGGATTTGGTTATACTTGAACATAAAAATTTGCTGTCAGTCGATTTAAAATGTTCCAATAGTTTTTACAATTCAATTCATATCGAATTATCATTGTATTTTTCATTAATATTCTGTATTTTTGGCATTAAATTGTTAAACATATTTATTATACTTTAAAAAAAAAAAGTACGTAAGCATTTCGCTTTTAATCTTGGGCGTTAAAACGCATAATTTTCCTCGGAAAATATTTTGGATCTAATATTTTCCAGCAAACTAACTTTGAACTATATTTTTTCTGAGCAAACATGTTTTTTTAAATTTCCAGAAAGAGCTTCTTTTGACAGCATATTGTAAGTGTTCCAAAAACTGTACCTAAATAACTATATTTCAAAAAAGTGTAAAAATAAAAAAAAAAAAAAAATGTAAGGATATTTTTGCCACATTCTTAGCTCTAAAACACTTGAAAGACGTCAATTCTCGTAAACAACTTTTTTTTCATGCTACGAAAGACTACAAGCTAATTTAGCATTACACCACACCGATAAAAAATTAATGAAAATTATAATAAAGGAATGGGAATTTGCAAAAGAATTGTTGTAGAGACCGTCAGATTTTAAAGGGGAGGGGGGAGGGGGGGGGTGATGGCAGTGAGGGTAAGGGATTCTTACATCTGATCTAAAAGAAAATTCCTAAAATTCTTTTCATTTTTTTCTTTTATTAATAAAATGTCCATTAATGATGTCCTTTCAATGATATGCTTTTAAGCATTCAAGATTTAAGCACAGCAGGGTCGTCCTCATACTTTTCAGTGAAAATTAATTAACAGCAATAATTAGGAAATTGACAAAAAATTGAGTTAAAAATACAATGTTTGGGATCATTCTGTTTCATTAAAAGGGTAAAAATAACTGTAACTGTAGCAAATGTTAATATAAATCCTGTATGATTTTCTCGACGCATTTATACTATGTACCAATAGCTCATCAATAAAAAAAAGTTTTAAGTGGTAGGCGCGTACTATAAATTGTAAATTTTCGTCTGTGTGTAAGTATACATAAGATTTTGGAAGCTATTACTAGCTATATTAAGCCAAAATTATAGTTTACATCTGATCTTACGATACTATATATACATTAAGCGACCAAAAAAAAAAAAAAGCCGCACTGCAGAAAAAATGATTCATACATTTTTATTTGTAATAAATTTAAAATTAAGGGTTGAAACAAATAAAACTGTCTTGTTTGCATAATACCAAAGGGATGAAATGATACCTATGTACATTTTCCATATAATAATTCGCTTTATTACACTCTACGAAGTACTTTATGAAAATCTGCATGAAACTTTCGTTTTAAACATAATGCAATAACCATACACTTTGTATTCTATTATGATTTATTACATGAAATAAACCAGTTATATTTCAACATATGAAATAAAACTATTTATTTGTTAGGTCTAAGCAATTTTTTATTAAAAATATGTTTTCTGTATTGAGTTAATTCCACCTTTATATGGAATTACTGCTTTAATGCACAATGGCATAGTATTACACAGTGTTTTAATATAAATCTCAGAAATTTCAATGTGCGAAATATCACAAATATTTTTTTCTTGTTCTGGCAGAGTCGTAGGCTGCAAATTTTGAATCCTCTCCCTTCTCCCCCGCCTTTTTATAGACGAAACGTTTTCGAGCGGATCGCGATTAGGACTATTTCGATGTCTGGTAAAGAAGAAATTCTACTATATCTTTGTGGGATTTCACTTAAAGTGAAAAAAGGTATGATTACTTGCAGAATTATAGTTTCTCATAGGAATGGATAAGAAATTTTGACAATTTGAAGTGAATAAACTTACCACAGACGCCATTAAATTGTTAAACATATTTATTATACTTTTAAAAAAAAAAGTACGTAAGCATTTCGCTTTTAATCTTGGGCGTTAAAACGCATAATTTTCCTCGGAAAATATTTTGGATCTAATATTTTCCAGCAAACTAACTTTGAACTATATTTTTTCTGAGCAAACATGTTTTTTTAAATTTCCAGAAAGAGCTTCTTTTGACAGCATATTGTAAGTGTTCCAAAAACTGTACCTAAATAACTATATTTCAAAAAAGTGTAAAAATAAAAAAAAAAAAAAAAATGTAAGGATATTTTTGCCACATTCTTAGCTCTAAAACACTTGAAAGACGTCAATTCTCGTAAACAACTTTTTTTCATGCTACGAAAGACTACAAGCTAATTTAGCATTACACCACACCGATAAAAAATTAATGAAAATTATAATAAAGGAATGGGAATTTGCAAAAGAATTGTTGTAGAGAACGTCAGATTTTAAAGGGGAGGGGGGAGGGGGGGGTGATGGCAGTGAGGGTAAGGGATTCTTACATCTGATCTAAAAGAAAATTCCTAAAATTCTTTTCATTTTTTTCTTTTATTAATAAAATGTCCATTAATGATGTCCTTTCAATGATATGCTTTTAAGCATTCAAGATTTAAGCACAGCAGGGTCGTTCTCATACTTTTCAGTGAAAATTAATTAACAGCAATAATTAGGAAATTGACAAAAAATTGAGTTAAAAATACAATGTTTGGGATCATTCTGTTTCATTAAAAGGGTAAAAATAACTGTAACTGTAGCAAATGTTAATATAAATCCTGTATGATTTTCTCGACGCATTTACTATGTACCAATAGCTCATCAATAAAAAAAAGTTTTAAGTGGTAGGCGCGTACTATAAATTGTAAATTTTCGTCTGTGTGTAAGTATACATAAGATTTTGGAAGCTATTGCTAGCTATATTAAGCCAAAATTATAGTTTACATCTGATCTTACGATACTATATATATATTAAGCGACCAAAAAAAAAAAAAAGCCGCACTGCAGAAAAAATGATTCATACATTTTTATTTGTAATAAATTTAAAATTAAGGGTTGAAACAAATAAAACTGTCTTGTTTGCATAATACCAAAGGGATGAAATGATACCTATGTACATTTTCCATATAATAATTCGCTTTATTACACTCTACGAAGTACTTTATGAAAATCTGCATGAAACTTTCGTTTTAAACATAATGCAATAACCATACACTTTGTATTCTATTATGATTTATTACATGAAATAAACCAGTTATATTTCAACATATGAAATAAAACTATTTATTTGTTAGGTCTAAGCAATTTTTTATTAAAAATATGTTTTCTGTATTGAGTTAATTCCACCTTTATATGGAATTACTGCTTTAATGCACAATGGCATAGTATTACACAGTGTTTTAATATAAATCTCAGAAATTTCAATGTGCGAAATATCACAAATATTTTTTTCTAGTTCTGGCAGAGTCGTAGGCTGCAAATTTTGAATCCTCTCCCTTCTCCCCCGCCTTTTTATAGACGAAACGTTTTCGAGCGGATCGCGATTAGGACTATTTCGATGTCTGGTAAAGAAGAAATTCTACTATATCTTTGTGGGATTTCACTTAAAGTGAAAAAAGGTATGATTACTTGCAGAATTATAGTTTCTCATAGGAATGGATAAGAAATTTTGACAATTTGAAGTGAATAAACTTACCACAGACGCCGCGTAGTAAGGTGCATTATCATCTTGAAATGCTGTTTGCGGAAATGTCCAAGATACCTTCAAAATAGTCGGTCAGGTACTATAAAGACTGTGCTTTATTTCGAGCTAATTGATCCCTTGAGCATAAAAATTTGCACGACTGTTTGAAAAGTTATGCACCTCCGTACCATAATGTACGGAGGATGTGTCACTGTTTTAAAAGAGCGATTTTCATTAAGTCTGTCATATTTTCGTTATCAGATCTGCTTGTTTTCTTTATCTCGAAATAAGTTAAACTTGACTCATCAGAGAGAACCAGTTCAGCCCAATAATTAACTAATCATTTTTTAATTTTTTTAGCCATCTGAGGTCTTACTTTTCTAATTCTCTTCACTAAGAATGGAATGTTTTCTAATTTTCTGTCACTTAAACCTGCTTTTTTTAATAGTTGCTGCACTGTAGTTAAAGAAATTATGCTGCTAAACACTTTTTCTGAATCTCTTTTATGTTCTAAATGTAACAGAAACCGATTTTATAAGCAATGACTTTTTAACTTACGGTCAATTCGCTTGGATGAGCAACATGGCCGCCTAAAGCCAAATTTCTAGTTTAAACGGCCAAAATTTTTATATCTTGCTAAAAACCATTATACCAATATTTCGTTAACATTAATTATTTTGCCATCTCGCGTATTAAAATATTTTTTGATTATAAATATTAAAATATTTTTTGATTTTTTGCTGATATTTTAAAGTCTTCATGCAAAGAAATTTCATATTAGTAAAAGTATCCCATACCCTTATATGGTGATGTACAAATATCAGCATTGTAACTTAAAACATTTTAAAGGTATGTTTAAACAAAGATGTTGACAGATTAATTGCAAATTTTTATATAAAGAGTGTGTTTTATGCTATGAATGTTTTCTTTCATAATTTGTATATGACCCCTAATACATGTTATTAACGGTATGCTTTTTTCAATGAAGAAAAGTCGAGATAGTGAATACTAGTTTAATTCAGCATTTCTATCTTGCCATAACTCAAGAACTTTTCATGATACAACGCTGAAACTTTATACGTTATCTAATTAATATCTGGGTATACAATTTTGTTCAATGAACACTTCTTGTATGAGGGACGTATAAAGATTAAAATTTTGTAATTCTTGACTTTGAATACTTAAAAATTTTTATTTTTTTTTAAATAAAATTCTGTTCTTTTGTTTACTTATCTTTGTATATGTCTAAGATTAATACTTAAGAAATTAAAGTCAATGTTTTTGGAACACACTGTCCATGGATTTACAATAGTACTCAGTATCCCAAACATGTTTTGTCTGGATGTATTTTTTGAAAATTGACTATAAAATAAAAATCCGTACATTTTGTTTTCGCTTTTCCAAAAATGAAACTGCATCCCGAAATAAAACGTACTGAAATCCACCTTTGGTTGCCATGATTTAACTGTAAATAACATAATAAACCAGGTGTCCAACTATAAATATAAAACCGCTGAAGTAATTTTATGTCATTGCTGCGCTGTATAATATTATTATTAATATATATATATATATTAAGTTGTTTCTTCTTGCTAAATGAAAATTTCTAATGTGATTAGCAGTCCAAACCCCCTTCCTTAAAATAATAATAATAATAATAATAAATAAATAAATAAAAATTAAATACACTATTCTAATTAAATACTAAAATTCTTAATTTGATTACATAGGATGAAAATAATTTATGCTACTTCTCATTCAAGAGTATTATTACTTAGGTCCACCAAAAGCAAATCTAAAGTAAGGTACAAAGATCGAAAAAATATTTTGACACGTCCTGTATGTATTCAGAGCCACAACAAAAATGCGAGCAGTAGACGCCAAGTAAAAAAATAGTTTATTAATGATGTTATTTATTATAAATAATATTCTGATAACCATTCGAAAAATTAAGAAAAATACGAGTCAAATAAAATTGCTATGGCTGCTATATATATATATATATATACTATGGGTGTTTTGGGCCTGTGAACAAAGAAATTCTTAGCTTTTGCTTTCTTTGTGACAGAAAAACATCCATTTTTTAGCATATTTGCATTCTACCAGGCCCTTGAAAACGTTAGAATGCAAATAATGCTTTTTTCTCATTCCAGTTTGCTATGATTCATTTAGATTTTACTTTATTTCTTTTTTGGTTTGATTTGGGTGGTCTTCGTTTTTGATCAGAATAATTGTTTGAATACTGAAATTAAATCATCTTTAAATTTTTGCACTGATAATATTACTATATATATATGTATATATCCAAGCACTTTAATGTTAATTTCAACTAGTAACAAGCAAATTCAATGTGTACCAATTTATTTTATCTAAAAAATATTAAGTGGACTTAAGTGGACCCTCTGAATCGGTTTTGTGGTTAAATTTTAGTTCTGTAATCGTTAAATGATTTTCTAGGAACTAACAAGGAAAGTCTCCATACGCGCATACCCAGAAAATTTTGAAGAAATTACAGAAGACTCTTCTCATAAAGTTATATATGTTCAAACAAAATAAATAAAAATAATTCGGTGCAATTTGTATATATTACATGTAAAAAAATAATGAATATATCCGTTTCTTGGCTAGTTATCATTCATTGGCGACAAAAGAAAATTTGAAGCAAAAAATTTTTTTTTTATAATTTTTAACGAAAACCTCTTTCTGTACTCATCACACTAAAATAATTTAAGTAAGATTACTTCAAATAAACACTTTTATAACTACAATTTTGTTATATATATTTTTATGTAAACATGTAAATTGAAATCTGATGATCGTTAATTGTGAAACACTTAAATTAACTTAATTATTTGAGATTTGCGTGTTACAGTTTAAAATAAAACATATAGCTTTTTTATTGCATAATTGCACTATTATCAATAATTCATTTTTTATTGCACTATTATCAATAATTCATATTAATTTTACAATCACAAGTAAAGAATAACTCTCATTATGTACATTTATACGAATTTTTGTCCTATGCTGCCATGTTAAAAATTTGCATAAAATGCGATCACAGCGCCACCTGTTGAGCTATTGATCCCCAAATGTAATCAGCACCAGTTTATGTCGGGGACCAACTAAATACCAAGTTTGGTTAAATTTCGTTTAAAAAAAAAGATTTTTTTTCTAATTTTTTTTTTTTTTTTGTTAAAAGTAAAAAAAATCGATAACTTTGTTTTAAATTATCACAGAATTATGGTTCAACCATTCGTTTTAAAGGTATTGACAAGACCTTTCGAAAGACACCCATCTTGAAACTTTGCCCCCCCCCCCCAGTGGGGGGGAACTGATGCCCCCACTTTGCACAAAATTTTTTTTCCCAGTTAACTATTGCTATTATCAACGAGATCTTTCGAAAGATACCCATCTTGAAAATTTACCCCCCAGGGGGGACCCGGTGCCCCCACATGCACAAATTTTTTTTCGTAGTTAACTACTACTATTATCAATAATTCATATTAATTTTACAATCATAAGTTTAAAATAACGCTCATTATGTACATTTATACGAAATTTTGTCCTATACTGCCATGTTAAAAGTTTACATAAAATGCGGTCACAGCGCCATCTGCTGGGCGATTGATCCCAAAATCTAATCAGCACCATTCCATGTCAGGGTCCAACTATATACCAAGTTTGGTTCAATTTCATTCATCGGTTCGTGAGATACGGTGAAAAATACGAAATTTTGCGATCACAGCTCCACCTGCTGGACGATTGATCCCCAAATCTAATCACCACCATGCCCCCGTCAGGTTCCAACTATATACCAAGTTTGGTTGAATTTCATTCATTGGTTCGTGAGATACGGTGAAAAATACGAAAATTTGCCCTATACTGCCATGTTAAAAATTTACATAAAATGCGATCACAGCGCCACCTGCTGGGCTATTGATCCCCAAATCTAATCAGCACAATGTCCCGCCAGGGTCCAATTATATACCAAGTTTGGTTGAATTTCATTCATTGGTTCGTGAGATACGGTGAAAACACGAAACCACAGACACACAGACAGACATTTTCTAAAAACTATCAATTCGTGTTCAGGACATCTCAAAACATGTAGATCCGTCAAAAAACGGAGGTCGAAAATTTTCGCGAATCCAATACTTTCTCTATATTACACATAGAAGAAAGTAAAAACTGTGCGTGTTGATTTTTGAAACATTTAGTATTTTCAGCTGAAAATGAAATTCGGATTTAAAAGTAAGATCTTAAGAGTTAACTAAAATTATAAATTAATAATTTCAATTTGCAAAATACAAAATTCAAAAGATTTTTCTAATAAAAAGAAGTACTAGGGGGTTCTGCCTCCTGCTCGCTCCGCTCACCAACCCCCGGCTCGTTTTTCACTAATAAACGCCTGTGATGCTCTGCCTGCATATTCGCTGTTTTGTCTTTCACCGACTAGGAATATTAATAGTGTATAACACAAGACAAAAGCAGAAAACTGTTATAGAAATCACAATATTCAATGTCAAATTGAAATACATAATATTTAATACTTTTTTTTTTTTTTAAATGAAATATTATGCTTAAAATCAGATTTTTTTTTTAGTATAGAAAGAAATTCGTGATATCTAGACCATTTTGCGTTACAGCTTTAGTATATGATCCCCTTGGCGGCTTTTAAATTTTTGTCACTATTGGCGATGAATTTTTTAGTATAATTGCTTGTTAAAAATCTTTTTTACTATCGGCAATGTTGCCAAATGTCTACAACACCATGGGTCACATTTTAATTTTCCTATAGGAATAAATGGCATCATAACAGAAAAACAACGTCATGAGAGACATTTTTTTCTAGGTGGAAAATAGAGTATCTTTATAAACCCGGTGTTTTCAATTAATAACTTCGTTAATTAAGAAATTTCTACCTAAATGTCTCCTGAGTATTCGGAACACATTGATACCTCTCATGATGCAGAGAGCCCTGCCCTCCGCGAGGAGATGCAATCGCAGATAAAAAAAAAAAAATTGACGCCAGCAACAGTAATTTTTTTTTTTTTTTTTTTTTTATGTATAGAGAAAATTGAATTATTTCAATCTCTAGTCACTTTGGTACATTATAGAAGCTTGCATAAAACGTAATCAACTATTAAACTTATTCAATATTACGCTATTTGATGAACATTTGTTTAGCAAGCATTTTTCAAATTTATTAAAATTACTTGCATTTGGCGAAAAACTATGTTGTTCGCCAATTCGTATGGCGTCTTGTCTTTGCCTTTTTCACGCCAAATGCTCGAATGTATTTTATTAGGTTGATTTCTTTAGAAATCGACCTATTGCAATCACTTCGTTTATCTATATATATATATATATTATATATATATAATGAAAATTTTGTCATCACGATAACTCCCGAAATAATACTCGAAATCAAACCAAATTTGGACAGTGAACTAATCTTATAAATATCTTGGATGAGTTCGTTAACCAAGTTGCTCCGACGTTTTATTTTCAAGTGGCAGCCACTTGAAAATTTCAAACTGACATTGTAAAAAGCATATTTAAAGCAAGATTTGCTTGAATTTTGTTGTAAATACAGGTCACATGAGGGTCTCAATGATGTTTATTAATGAAGTTTATCCGCCATTTTCAATAAAGTGGCAGATATTTTAAGTTAAACGGGACCAATTGAAATCAGGCTACCACTTGAAAATTTAAAATCCCTATAACTTCCGAAATAATACTCCAAATCGAACCAAATTTGGACAGTGTCTTAACTTATCTTACAAATATCTTAGATGAGTTTGTTAACCAAGTTGCTCCGCCATTTTGTTTTCAAGTGGAGACCACTTGAAAATTTCAAATTCAAATTGTAAAAAGCGTATTCCGAATTTTTTTAAAATTTTGATGTATACATAGATTACACAAGTGTCTCAAATAACTTTATTAATGAACTTTATCTGCCATTTTTAATAAAGTGGCGGATATCTTAAGTTAAGCGGGACCACTTGAAATTAGGCCACCACTTGAAAATTTAAAACCATGATAACTTCCGAAATAATACTCCAAATGGAACCAAATTTGAACAGTGTCTTAACTTATGTTATAAATATCTTAGATGAGTTTGTTAACCAAGTTACTCCGCCATTTTGTTTTCAAGTGGAGACCACTTGAAAATTTCAAATTCAAATTGTAAAAAGCATATTGCGAATTTCTTTTAATTTTGATGTATACATAGATTACACAAGTGTCTCAAATAACTTTATTAATGAACTTTATCCGCCATTTTTAATAAAGTAGTGGATATCTTAAGTTAAGCGGGACCACTTGAAATCAGGCCACCACTTGAAAATTTAAAACCATGATAACTTCCGAAATAATACTCCAAATGGAACCAAATTTGAACAGTGTCTTAACTTATCTTATAAATATCTTAGATGAGTTTGTTAAACAAGTTGCTCCGCCATTTTGTTTTCAAGTGGAGACAACTTGAAAATTTCAAATTTAAATTGTAAAAAGCGTATTCCGAAATTGTTTGGATTGTGATGTAAATATAGACCACATAAGGATCTCAATGAAGTTTATTAATAAACTATATCCGCCACTTTTAATAAAGTGGCAGATATCTTAAGTTAAGTGCGGTCACTTAAAATCAGGCTCATACTTGAAAATTTAAAATCACGATAACTTTTGAAATAATACTTCAAATCGAACCAAATTTTGACAGTGATATTATCATATAATTATCTTGAATGTTTTCACTAGGCAACTTGTCCCGACATCTTGTGTCTAAGTTCCAGTCACTGGAAATCACACTGCCACTTGAAAATATGCCATCACGATAACTTTTAAAATACTAAACTGATTCAAATAAAAGCTGGTTAGTGAACTTTTGGTTCAAATATCTAGGATAAGTTCTCTTTATGACTTGATCCGCAATTTTATTTTCAAGTGGCGGCCACTTATAAATTTGTCATTATGGTAACTTTAGTAAGACAGAATCAATTCGCTTCAAGTTTGGGTAGTGGATTTATCATTCAAATATCTCAGATAAGTTCGCTAGGCATCTCACTCCACTTTTTTTTACAAGTGGTGCCACCTGAAAATTTCTTATGATTATAATTTTTGAAATTCTGATTTAATTTAAACTGGAACTGGACAATGAACTTATCGTACAAATGTACTGGATGAATTCGATGGGCAAGTTGTTTTGCTATTTTGTTTTACAAGTCGCAGCCACTTAGACTGCCACTTGAAAATTTGCCATAATAATAACTTTTGAAACACGGCACTGATTTAAACCACAGTTGGACAGTAACCTATGCTTCAAATATCTTCGATGTGTTTGCTGGAACTTTAGAAATACTTAATCAATTCAAATCAAAGTTGAAAAATGGATTTATCATTCAAACAACAAAAATTTAGAAAATTCACGTAACTCATGAACCAATCACGTTATTGCGTCCATCTTTGGTATATCGATAATAAGTATTTTCTCGCCAAAAGTCGCCAAAAAAGTCGCCATAGGGGAAAAGTCGCCAAATTTGGTGCCAAATCCATTATGTGCGTTACTGGATCTTTTTAATCCATTTTTAAGGTAAAATTAGACTATTTTAACGCTAAAACAAACTAGAAATGCAGGAAACTAACATTTTATCAACTTACTAAGCCTCTTTGAAAGAACTTCTACAAAAAACAAAAAACAAAAAAATATTTTCAAATTTGCAACGATATCTTAGATGAGCAACTTTCTCTGCCATTTTTATCGAAGTGGGAGCCACTTAATTTTTCAACACAATGACTTTTGAGATTTTGAATTAATTCGAACTGTGTGTGTATAGTAGACTTATCTCACAAACGCATTTCATATATTTGTCAACTTAACCCACCATTTTTTTTCCTAGCGCCGGCCACTTGAAAATTTTAAATTCACATAAAAGTGTATTTATGAACCGATTTGCTTAAAACTCCATATGTGCATAGCCTACATCAATATTTCTACCAAGTGCATTAATAATTTGTAGCCGCCATTTTGAAACAAAATGACGGCTACTTGATAAGGAAAAAGAAATCAACCTACCCTTCCGAAAAAGCCGGAAGGTCTTTTTTTTATTTTATTTTCTTACAGAATATCTACTGGGATTCCGCCGATTTGAATGATCTCATATTACGAAAGTAAATAGTGCCAATACATTTTTTTTTTTTTTTTAAGAATATTCTGAGTATGCACTTTAAGGATATTTTCCTTGTCCTTGTAAATATTCTAAAAAGGTAAAAGTCCATAAAAATTACTTTGAACATTGCTCGTTTATGTGGAAACACAGCGATTTTCATTTACTAGCTCAGACATTAATTGGACTTTGATTGAATCGATAGTTCAGAAGGAACTGTCATCGATAATGAAATCACAATTTCTTTGACAGGTTATAAAAATAGCCTAAACAAACGACCATGAAAAGAAAAAAAAAAAAAATCAAGTGCGTTATTGACGAATAATATATATTGAAAAATAGTTATGCAACAAACAACAAGTGTTGATAACATCTATTTATAGAATTCTTTTTAACAAAGTGATGATATGTGATTACATTTGAACACCGATTTAATGAAAATTCTTACTTATATTGCAATTTTTACTTTCTCTTACCCATATATATAGTAGAGAAAGTATTGTTTTGGGGTCAAATTTTCGAAAGTGAGTTTTTGATATATTTACATGTTCTGAGGTCCCCTCAATATGAAAATAATGTTTTTAGCGAATGGTCTGTGTGTCTGTCATCAGCATATCTCAATAACAAATAGCAGCAGAAATTCCAAACTCGGTATTCTAAATGCGTATCATATAAGGATGCTACACTAAGCTTTTCATTGGGATGAAACAAATTGTTTGTGTACAGGGACACTCAAAAATATTAAAATACATTACGTCTATGGGGGAAATTGCAGGCAACTGGGAAAAAAATCTGGAGTGACTCCACTCGACTTTCCGAACATTGAGTAACTAACAGTTTTGTAGATAAAGTAAAGAAAGAGGAGTTTTTAAACAAACAAAGTAGAGGAAACCATAATAGAGTGTTTGAGAATTTTTCTCCATATATTACACGACGTTTTATTGAACGCTACTGAACTTTGAGCCCATAGATCATAATGATAAATAATTTTTAGTTGTGTCCCTGTAAAACTTATAAATGCTAGATTCACCAAAATGCTTATAGTTAGTGCAACAGTGATTTATAATATTCATATAAATTTTCAGTGCAATTGAATAAGGCGTTTAGATGCTATCGCACTTTTGTCCCATACGCCATAATGATAAAGAATTTTTCTTTGTGTCCCTGTAATAAACTGTAAGTACTAAATTCAGCAAAATCTATACAGTTGGTGCAACTGTGACCTATAACATGTGTACAAATTTTTTGCTCAAATTAATAAGGCGTTCAGACGCTATCACACTTTTGAAAATTTGGCCCCGTATGCCATAATGATAAAGAATTTTTCTTTGTGTCCCTGTAAAAAAACTATGAGTGCTAGATTCTTCAAAATCAATACAGATTGAGTATCTGTGACCTATAATATGTCTATAAATTATTTGCTCAATTGAATAAGGCGTTTAGATGCTATCGCACTTTTAAGATTTTGGTCCCATAGGCCATAATGATAAAGAATTTTTCTTTGTGTCCCTGTAAAAAAACTATAAGTGCTAGATTCACCAAAATCTATAGGGTTCGTACTATGGTGACTTAGAATATACGTACCAACTTTCAGCTTATTCGAACAAAGCGTTTAGACGCTAGCGTGTTCACTCACAGACATACACACATACATACACACATACATACACACATACATACACACACACATACATACATCATCGCAAAAATAGTGTAAACGGACTCATTGGACCTCGAAACGTATAGAAACATCGAAATCTCAAATTCGGATTTTTTACATGATTACAATACTTTCCTCACTATAGTGTTCGGAAAGTAAAAAATTGTGTATGTAGGAGCCTCGCCGGGGAAGTCCCCCCTCGAGGGAAGTAAATTTTCATGATGGGTATCTTTCAAAAGAGCTCGCCAATACCTTTAAAAGGAATGGTTGAACCATCGATCTGCGATAATTTAAAATAAAGTTATCGATTTTTTTCATTTTTAACATTTTTTTTAATGTAATATTGAGAATAAATTCAACTTTTTATTACTTTCCGAACATACGTATGTAAGGAAAGTATTGTAATCATGTCAAAAATCCGAATTCGAGATTTTGGTATTTCTATACGTTTGGAGGTCCCCTGAGTCCGTATTCACTATTTTTACGATGATGTATGTATGTGTGTGTATGTATGTATGTGTGTGTGTGTGTGTATGTGAGTGAACACGCTAGAGTCTAAATGCTTTGCTCGAATGAGCTGTAAGTTGGTACGCATGTTGTAAGTCACCGTAGCACGAACCCTATTGATTTTGGTGAATCTAGCGCTTATAGTTTTTCTACAGGGACACAAACAAAAATTATTTATCATTACGGCCTATGGGGCCAAATTTTTAAAAGTGCAATAGCGTCTAAACACCTTATTCAATTGAGCAAAAAATTTATACACATATTATAGGTCACAGTTGCACGAACTTTATAGATTTTGGTGAATTTAGCACTTATTGTTTTTTACAGGGACACAAAGAAAAATTCTTTATCATTATGGCCAATGAGACCAAATTTTAAAAATACGATAGTGTCTAAACGCCTTATTAAACTGAGCAAACAATTTATATACACATTATAGGTAATAGTTGCATGAACTGCATAAATTTTGGTGAATCTAGCACGAATAGTTTTTTTTACAGGGACACAAAGAAAAATTGTTTATCATTATGGCCTAAGTGACCAAATTTTAAAAGTGCGATAGCGTCTAAACGCCTTATTCAATTGAACAAAAAAAATTATACACATATTATAGGTCACAGTTTCACCATCTGTATAGGTTTTGGTGAATCTAGCACTTCTAGTTGTTTTACAGGGACACAACAAATAATTCTCTATCATTATGGCCTATGGGGGTGAAATTATTTAAAGTGTGATAGCATCTAAATGCCTTATCCGTTTTAGTGGAAAATTTATATACGAGTTATAGGTCACCATCGCACAAACTGAATAGATTTTGGTGACTCTAGCACTTAACGAGTTTTACAGGGACACAAATAAAAATTGTTTATCTTTAAGACCTATAGGCTCAAATTATTTAAAGTGTGACAGCGACTAAACGCCTTATTCAAATGAAGTGAAACTTTCTATATATGTTATACGTCACCCTCACACAAACTTTAGAGAATCTAGCACTTATGATTCTTTTTACAGGTACAAAATGCAAATTTCTTTATCATTGGGGCATATGGGCTCAAACTTTAATGTGCGATAGCGTCTAAATGCCTTATCCGATGAAGCTGAAAATTTATATAAATATTATAAATCACTGTTGCACTAACTATAAGCATTTTGGTGAATCTAGCATTTGTAGGTTTTTACAGGGACACAATGAATTATTCTTTATCATTATGATCTACGTGTTCTGTAAAATAGCGTTAAATTAAACATCGTGTACTATATAAAAAAAAAATGCCCAAACACCCTATTATAATTTTCTCTTTTGTTTATTTAACAACTCCTCTTACTTTACTTTATCTACAAAACCGTTAATTACTCAATGTTCGGAAAGTCGAGTAGAGTCACTCCAGATTTTTTTGGATATTTAATGTTATACTACTTCTCTAATATGGAAATCGTCTGCATTGTCATGGAAGAGAATTTTTTTAAATAATAATTTTAACAAATTATTTTTACCGAGTGAATTTGTATAGGAAAATATAGAAGAAAGTCATGTGGTGGCCACAACACACTAGTTATTTGTTGTTAGTGGATGTGCTTTACTAATAATATTTACCATTTCCAGGAAAACTGTACGGGAATTGAAATAAATTCCTCATAGAGATATGGTAAATAATGTATGTTTTAAGCAAAATATTCTTCGCTTGTTTTTTGTATATTCACACGTTTTGAGGCTTCCTGATTACCGTAGTCAAGTTTTTTAACGTTTGATCTTTATCTGTCTCTCTTAGAGTGACTTAAAAGCGAATAATTTTAGGAGATACAAATGTTGTATTTTGAAGTTAATATAAGTTTGTTGCTGGAAAAGTGTGATCAAGATTGATAAGTTTCAAGGAATACTGCGTAGGCAAATTGTCTGTATAAGTTCAAGTAAACTTTTAATTTTAATAACAGATTTGAATTCTACATAAATGTAGGTGCATTAATGAAAGGGGGGGGTGAGGGGGCGGTACCCCCCCCCCTCACACAGAACTAATTATCACATAAAACACTTCCGAAGCCTAATTTGGATTGTTTAACATAGGTTTACATGACAGTACTCGTTATCTTACCTCTTAGTCTCCAACCTGTATTTATAGTATTAAATTTAAGGGTAAGAGAAAGTCGTGTGAGTGACACACCAGATTATTTATATTTGTTTTACTTTAAATTAGTACAATAAATTTTATCATTAAGTATTACTCCACGAAATGCCACGCCCGTCACAAAATTATGTATAAAATAATACTAATAATTTTAGAAAATTAAATGGTAGAGTTTTGCTATTATGTACTAAAAGACAACTAAAAACACGTAAAAATATTGAATTAAAATTTTATTTTCAATAAAATATACGTAGAAGCTTTTAGCTTTCAATTATCAAAGCATCATCAAGATAACATTGTAAGTAAAATATTATCCTGATAATGTTTTAATAGGTCAAAGCGAAAAGCTTGTATGTGTATTTTATTGTAAATAAGTTTTTATACATAAATTAAATTAAATATTTTTATCTGCGTGTTTTTAAAGTGTCTTTTAGTGCATAATGTATAATACATGCGTTCTTAACCATTTTCTCTTTATGAGAGATAATGTTTTGCTATTGCTATGGTATAATATCTTAGATCACAACATTATATTCTAAAACACTAGTAACAGCTCTGCTATTTAATCTCTAAAATTGTTCTTGTTCTTGTTCTTATTTGTTTTATTTATTTATTTATTTATTTATTTTATTTTGTAACGGAATTGGCATTTAAGTTTCTTTTTCAGCTTTAAATTTGCAAAAAATTTCATGTTATAATAATATCCTTATAAATTCTAAGAATTTTAAGAATCATTCTTTTTTCTTTTTATTATTATTATCCAATCCTTGCCTCCAAGGACAAAAATATGGAGTATGTTAAAAAATGAATTAATAAAAATCTTGATCTCTTCAGACACATACAAGAAAGTTCAGTGTTGACTAAAACTGACTTGAGCTGTGCTCTATTTTCTAAAATATTGATCTTAGATTTATATTTTAAGTGCGTGGCTACCACCCCCTCAACTTCCATGAATGCAATAAACCTCCATGAATCCACATAGTGGGTAAAAGAAAGCAAATACAGTACCGGCAAAAAAAAAAAAAAAAAAAAAATCTTTACACTTGAGCAGAAAAAAAAAAATGTACATGTCAGTTGCCGTTTTCGCAATAAAAATGTGTCGAAGCCTACTGATGACACGTGGTGTTAGTCAGTCACAGACGGCCTTTCCCTTTCCTATCAACACTCAGTTCGCCTTGTGGATTTTTACAATGAGATTATACTCCCTTTGCTCCCGCCAGCCAATATTTCGTTAATTTTTCAAAAGTTTGAGAACCTATATCGGAATAAGTTTAAAGTGAAAGAGAAGATCTGTGCCTTCACTCGGCAAGAGAAAGAGGGCTCTGTGATTAATGTATATATAGCCAGAGATTTAACAAACCATTCTAGATGTAGCTAGATGTAGCCAGAGATTTATGCCTAAACGGCTGCAGATGGTAATAAAATGTAAAAATGAGATAACAAAACACTGACTGTAATGTAATTTCACAATAAACCACTTGAATGTTAAGATCTTGACTTAAATGTTTATATTTTATTGGCCTTGTAATGATTTTCTACATTTGGCTACATCTATAATGATCTGTCAGATCTCTGGCTACATCAATCAGAGAATCTCCTTCTCCAGCAGAATCAAAGCAGGGTATTTTTCTTCCATTTTAAGCTTATTCCGACCCATTGTGTAGAATGGGAATACCGATGTAGGTTCTCAAACTTTTAACAAATGAACGAAATACTAGCCGGCGGGAACAGAGAGCATACAGACTTACTCTAAAAGTCCATGAGGCGAACTGGGTGAGGATAGGGAAAGGTCGTATGTGCAGGGCCCGACTTAGACTGCCTAGAGCCCCGGGGCAAGCCTATTCTGGGGGGCCCCTTGCAGTGGCATAAGAGGTTTTTAGGTTGCAGAATTTCTGTATACGCCTGTAGGGGGCCCCTTCCAGAAGGGGGGCCCAGGGCATTTGCCCCGTATGCCCTGCCGTTAGTCAGGGCCTGCGTATGTGATCGACTAACACCACGTGTCATCACTGGGGTTCGACACATTTTTAGGGCGGAAATGACAATTCACATGTAAAGTTTTTTTTTTCTTTTTGCTGCTCAAGTATAGAGATTTTTTTTTTTTCCGGCACTGTATTGAAATATTTGAAATATTTACTTTCTTTTTCCCACTGTGTGAATAACATTATCAAAAACATGCATCGAATAGTTACCATGCATAATACATAACGTGTCGATTTACCTTGTGCAGTTCTTTACATTAATTACTGATTCTATGCACACCATTTTCAACAGAAAACAGAATACTGTTTTTTGAATTCTACTCTTTGAACATGTCCCCTTTTATCTTGAGAAGCACATAAATATTTAAATGAGTTAAATATTTCTTTTCGAGATTGAAAATTAGACACTTAAGTTTGTTTAATGAAATAAAGTATTAAAATTTATTTTATTAAAAAATTCTCCCTGGGTAAAAAGGTGACGTGTTCAATGAGTGACATTATAGACAAGCTTCATTTACGTTTCGGCAATAAGAGGTATTACAAATCACTAAAATACAGTTATGAATTATTATAGTAAAAGTATCGGCTTAACATTGTTAAGCGGAAGCACTTCTATAATGCTCCTTAGCGTGAATTATCTAGAATTCAAAAATTATCACCTTCTGAAAAATGTTTACAATTATCTTCAAAATACTCAACGTTACTTCAAACGTCAACGCAGAGAAACATTAAAGTCCAAATAGCACGAGAGTGAACTTTCGATTGTTTGTTTTGATGTGATAAAGTAAGTTAGAATTGAACGATCAAATACCATCGAAACAAGTGTGAGAAAAATTTGTGATTCGAAATTTCAGCTACACATTTTGGTTCTATATTAATTTAAAAGGGAACCGATAAATGAATTTTACCATGTTTTTATTAACTTCTATTCTTGTTTGTTTGTTTGTTTGTTTGTTTGTTTGTTTGTCCGGTACAAATATTGCAATCTATTTTTAACTAACTTCCCTACTAGCTAGACGTTTGAAATTTTCACAGTAGCTCAGAACCCGGCGACAACACAATAAGTCGAAGTCCGATTTTTGAATTTTTGATTAGTTTTCTTATGATTAATTAAAATATGAAAATAATAACATCCTAATAGCGTTAAAATAGCCACTAAAATATTAGCTATAATTTAATTGTTGAAAAAAAAAACAAAAAAAAAACAAAAAAAAAAAACGAGTTCATTTTCTTTCGACATGAAAATAAATACATTTAATTAAATGTAAACATTAAAAAATTATAAAAAGTTAAATTATGCATCTGAATAAAAAAAAAAATAAACGTCATTATCACTTAAAAAATTTTATGCACATTGATAAAATTATATATTCTGCTTATATTTTTTATGGTTTTTAGGTTTAAAATCGTGCTTGTTGAAATAAATTTGCTATCTTTAAAGCTGCATTTTTCTGTAAACTTTCTATAAAAATAAATCATTTACTATGTTTTAATATTTTTGATGCGCTACTTAGATTCAAATGGCTATTGCTATATTAAACTTCTTGTCGAAAAACGTTCGGTGTACTTCAACACCAAAATTTAAAAAATCGCCCAGCAAGATCTATTAATGAAACTGATAAAATTGAAATCTGGTTCATAGAGTTTAAATAATCTATTTAAAAAAAAAAAAAACTTTTAAAACCCAAATTCTTAATGTATCGTATCAAAAATCTTTTCGGAGTTACAATAAAATTTAATTTGAAAAAAAAAGTAACTTTTTTGTTTATTAACCAAAAAAAATTGATGAAATTTGAAATGCAAGTTGGTCTTTTGTGGTACAGGCTGTATATTATATTTTTGTGTTCGTGAGAGAAAATTTAAAAAAATTTGAAAACTGAAATTTTTAATCCCACTTCAAAAACATGTGACTTAATGTGAAGCAGATTTTTAGTTCTCCATAATACTATAGGTATGGGGAACTTAGGTAATCGTGAAAAATTTCGACCTCGGTTTTTTGACTTTTTTATACGTTTTCAGGTGCGAGGAATCCGAAAATGAGAAAATTTGTATGGTGTCTGTCTGTAGGGTGCCTGTTAGTGTGTTAGTGTGTTAGTCCGTTAGTTTGTTAGTCTGTTTACACGATATCTCACGAACAAATGATCGAAGAGAGGTCAGATCAGTTTTAAAATATTACTTTCGATACTGGCAAGAACCCTATTCATTTGGAACATTCGAATTAAAAAACTTCGTAAGTTATTAGAAATTTACGATCTTCTTAACATGGGAGAATAGGACAAAAATTAACTTAAACGTGCATTAAATGGAAACTTTTTACCGTAAAAATGTCAGACCAGTTTTAAAATATCAGTTTTGATGCCGGAATGAACATCAGTAACTATAAATATCCTACTTTGAAAATTTCGCAAGTAATTGGAAATTTACGAATTTCGTAACATGGCAGTATAGGGCAAAATTTCACATAAACGTCAATTTTGAAAGATATTTTCATCATAAAGATGTCAGAATACTCTTGAAATATTATTTAGGACACTGGCATGAATATTAATGACTAACAATTTTCCAATATAAAAATTTCGTAAGTTATTAGAAATTTACGAATTTCTTAATATGGCAGAATAGAGCAAAATTTCACATAAACGTCAATCCTAAGGGATATTTTCATCGTAAAGATGTCAAACCACTTTCGAAATATTATTTAGGATACTGGCAAGAATATCATAGACTATGATTCTTCCAATTTAAAAAATTCGTAAGTTATTTGGAATTTACGATTTACATAACATGTCAGAATAAGGCAAAATTGAGCATAAACTTCCATTTTGAGGATCATAAATACATTAGACAACTTCAAAATTACATTTATGATATTTGTTTGAACATGATTGAATACGAATATTCTAATAGGAAAATTTCGTAAATTATTCGTAATTTACGATTTTATCAACATAGCGAAATTGTAAATTTTTCATATAACTATGAATTTTGAGGATTATTGCATTGGAAATAGTAGCATGAAAACTAAACAACGGAATCGACCCTGATAAAATAAATTAGTAGATTAGAATAAGATAAATATATTGAAGTGAACGGTGGATAACCTATTAGGCTTGGATTTTATTCTGTCACTGTATCAAGCTTTGATCAAATTCATTTCTTTTAACATGATTATAATATGTCTTACACTAGAAATTTATGAGAACATAAATATGATGGGGAACTGAGCAGAGTCCACCTATGCAACTAGTTTTTTTTATTTCTCTTAACGGTTTCCATACAATCCTCTGCTGTTGCCACCAAAAATTCATACTTTAGTTAATTTTAAAAAATCTAATTGTCCGATCGATAAGCTGTTTAATCCATCGGATTCACAAAAAACATCCCTTTCATTTGGTACCTTATTTGTAACGATGCGACTGATATTTCCATAGATATAGTAATATATATAGATTTATCATCCCCATGTTATCGTGCAAAGATTTTTGATGCCGAAAAAAAAAACCTTTAGAATCAGCCATTAAGTGGTATTGAAAAAAAAAAAAAAAAAAAAAAAAAGGAAGAATGAATTTGAAACTGTATCTAGAGTTTTTCATTCAACTTTAGCTTTAGTAAAGAAATTATTCATAAATTTTATTTGCTAAAATATTTGTGCGTATTCCCGTGCGTATTCACTCGGGGAAAGACGGCCATATTTTGGTAAAATCGCCGTCTTTTCCCAAGTGAAAAGGAATCATTTTTTTCTCCCCAATGATCAATCTATATATTATGTATTGCTATATCTATGGTTTGAAACTGTATCTAGAGTTTTTCATTCACCTTTAGTAAATAAATTATTCATAAATTTTATTTACTAAATTATCCATGTGTATTCCTGTGTGTAATTTATTCGGGAAAAGACAGCCATTAGAGGGACTTTTCCCGAGGAAAAAAGGCACCACTTTTTCCCCTCCATGATCAATCTATGTCTTATTACTATATCTATGGATATTTCTAATTTATTTTCCTCATTTTAAATAAATGTACGTTTTTCTTTTTTTTTTTTTATTCTGTCTAAAAAAAAAAAAAAATTTCAGCAATTAAATTATGGATAAAGTTTAAATACCTTATTTATCAGAAATTAGAAGGTTATTATTTTCACATTTTAATCTCTATATATTAAAAAAAAGTTACTGTCACTGGCGTCAAATTTTTTTGCCTGAGACAGCACCTTCTAGCGGAGGGCAGGGTCCTTCGTGTCATGAGAGGTATTAATGTTTTCCGAATACTCCAAGGAAGACATTTCAGCTGCTTAGAAATTTCTATCATTTTAATTAAAGAAGTTATTAACTAAAAACGACAAGTTTATGAAGGTACTCTATTTGCCATTTTGAAGAAAGTTTTTCCCAGTGACGTTGTTCTTCTGTCATGAAGTCATTTTACACGGGAAAATTAAAATATGATCCATGGTTGTACGTAAGTAGGTTCGATTTAACGTCGCACCAGTACTGCGCTATGGGTAATTGGCGACGGTCTGGGACGCACCCCTAGAGATGTTCCGGTCACGTGCCATCACAATTTTGATCCTTCCCGGAAGGGATGACCCCCCCCCCCTCGCTTTGGTGATTCCCAGAGGTATAGTGTGGGTGGGAACATGGAGGACTTTGCGGTCACGACAGATTTTATGTGCATCAGCCACGATTAGTGTGCACAATGGTCTTTGGCCGGCTCAAGTATCGAATCAGCAATCTTCAATTACGTGCTCGGCGCTTTACAGACTAGGGCACCGCGGCCCGAAACCATGGATGTAAAAAAGAAAGAAAATAAATCTCAACTTTTTCTCTCTACTTTTAGAAAATTAATTTCCTTACACGGGAAAACTAAAATATGATCCATGGTTGTAGGTAGGTTGTGTTTGACGTCGCACCATTGCTGCGCTATGGATAATTGGCGACGGTCTGGAACGCACCCCTACGGATGTTCCGGACACATGCCACCATAATTTTGGTCCTACACGAAGGGGATGGTCCCCTACTTCAGTGGCCCCCAGAGGTATAATTTTGATGGGAACATAGAAGATATTGCGGCCACGACATGTTTTACGTGCACCAGCCACCATTAGTATACACGAAGGTCTTTGGCCGGATCGAGAACCAAACCCGCAACCTTCCAATAACGAAGGGGTACCGCGCGTAAAGACAAATAAAATTACCTTCAGTCAGCCTAACGACAGATTTTATTTTAAAATTTTATTCGTGTAAGTGAAACACCAGTTGAGTTAGAAAAGGGGAAAAAAAAATTAGGCCATATATTTTAACTATTAGTAAAATTTTCTGCCCCTCAGAAATTTCGTGCGATAGTCAGACCCTGGGTTTGACATTTTGTGCTTTATACTTTTTTTTATTATTATTATTTAAAAAAGCTGGTAGATAGGATTATATTTTTATGCTTTTCACAGGTGTTTCCATTATTTTGATAACCACCTTTAAATATATATACTTTTAATCAATCTTTTTTTAAATTAGAATGAATAATTACCTCTAAAATTGAAATAGAATTTTGGTAGTGTTAAGAACAGAAGTATTTATTAGTTTTGTTTACTTATTTATTTTTGCAACAAACAACAGTACAATAACATTTGCTATTTATTATCATCATTTGAAAATAAATGTATGCAATATATTACAGACATATGATATGTTCAGTTCAATGTCCTTTTCGCATTTGAATAAATAGTTTAACTTGGCAAGAAGCATAAGAAAAGTAAATAGTGGTCATTTATGAAATTATTTTATGGTATAATTATATGGAGATTTTAGGCCTTTTGGAAGAACATACCCTCTTTTGCATACCAATACATTTTTATAGCATATCAATAGAAATATAAGATAGATTTCGTTTTCATATAAGACTATTTTAGGAAAAGTTTTAAATATAACAATATAAATATTGCGTTCTCGGAGTTTATGAATTGTCCATGAATGAATGGCAGATCTTCTAGAGGCGTAAAAGTTAATTTACAGAAGATTACAGATCTGTCAAGCAAGTATCAATTTCAGTTTCCCCAGAAAACACAACTTAAATGATAGCTGACAACATAAAAATCACAACATAAACTGTAAAATAAGCATTACACACAGCATATGAGCTGTATTCGATAGCAGAGGCTTGGTCAAGCAGAGCTTTTTATACCGCAATCTCTTGGCGAAAATTGACGAATGGTCGGTACACGATCCATTTGCACAGTCTCCTACAAATCCAGAATTTTCCAGTATCTCACAGAATAATCGATTTAGAGCTTAGATAATCGATATATCGATAATAAGGATTTTCTCGCCAAGGGTACCAAAAGTGTCACTAAGGAGCAATAAAGACGACAAAATCGTCACCAAGACCACTGCCTGCACTGGTGAAGCTTTTTAACGGGTTTTTAAAGAAAAATTAGCTAATTTAACGCGAAAGCAAACTAGAAATGCAGAAAATTAACATTTTATAACCTGACTAAGCCTCTTTGAAGGAAAATACATAAAAGTAATTACTATCGTTTACAAATTCGTAACAGTGATATTCGTAACATATCAAATAATTTGTACAAAAAATGTAAATAACTTTCTTTCTTTCTTTCTTTCTTTTTTTTTTTTTTTAACCTGTATTTTCTTGGTAATTATAATATCATCGTTTCTTAGGACGAGAGGGCTTTTTCTTAAAAAAAAAAAAAAAGAAAAAAAAGAAAGAAAAGAAAAGAAAAGAAAAGGAAGAAAAAGAAATGTTATCATTTTGTAGTAGATTATCTTGAATTGTCCTGCAATATCCAATTAAAATAAATAAATAAATAAATAAATAATAGGTCTCTCAACCAAAATTAAATTCTGTTTAGAACATAATCCTAATTTATATATTGCGCAAGAAAAGAAAATTTCAAATGGTTTGATTCCGCGGTTCGGAAAAAATGGTTTTGAGATTTCCGTGGTTTTCTCCAAAATCCTTTCTGCTTGCACTTCAAAAGATTGTGCAGGAAAATCTACTCCAGAAAATTATCCGAACACTTCATTTGAATTAGTTCAATTATGAATCAATCCTAATCCTGGTACCAGGACATAAATGATTTAAAAAAAAAAAAAAAAAAGCCTTATGGAAATCTACTTGTTAAGACTACTTGAGTCCTTACACCCCTTTACTTCTATTCACTGTGCATAGGTAAAGTAAAGGGGGCAAATGTAGGCCTAGACCAAGACCACAGGCACGATAAATCAGTGGAGAACAATCTGTTTCATTTATGTGCTTTTATTTATAAAAGATATATATAGAGAGAGAAGAATAAGAAGACGACCATGGCATTGAAATTTAAATTTTATAAAAGTCTAACTGCCTTAGTTCTAGATCTTGTTCATCGTTAGTGGTTTTCAAAGGCTGATCCAGAACGCACTGGTGCGCCCTAGAAAATTTCCAAGTGAGTCCTAGAGCATGTCAAAGAAATATTAATAGAAGAAAGTACTGATTTCGTAAAAATTTTCACCTTCCGGTTTTCGATGGATATACATGTTCTTACAGGTCCAGAACACGATTTGACTATTTTTAGAAAATGTCTGTCTGTATGTGACAAAACATTTCAGACAACTCCAGCTAAAAAACAAATGCTCAGAATCTATATAATATTTCTCTAACGTTAACCAGTTACAATTATTTTTTGTCGAAACGATACGATAGTGGTGAAATTAATAAAATACACGAGGATAAAAAAATAATATTTAAAAATGAACAATATTTAAGCACGCGGACTCAACTCAATGAACTATTGGGAAAAGAGACAGCATTTGTATGATGGCATTATTTTATGGGAAAATGCAATTTTAGTTGGTTCTTCAGAATCTTTGCAAGTGTCATTTGAAACCCAGCAATATTTTAAAGATATATACAGAATATGAACTATTATCATACACTGACTAAAAAAAGTAATCATAAAAAGTATAATCAAAATAGGATTTTTTTTTTTTTTTTTTAAACAAAAAAATAATCCAAAACAAATAAAATATCATCGCACTCTTGGCGATAAAAATTTAAAAGGCGTTATAGGGATGAGAGTTTAACTGTACTGCCTGCGAAAATATGAAAACTGGATCGTCCACCATGAATTTTATTTTGAAACTTTTCTTTGAATGATTCTGGTTTCACTATTGCACAATATTTATTTGGTTATAATATTTTGGCTTCTGGTAATTTAAAATTTTAATTAGGTGGTGAAATCGGCATAATATTTATGAGTTTCAAATTTTAAAGGTTGGGTAAATAAGAAAAGAAATAAAGTGCGCAAATTTCGCACGGGTTTGCTAGTTTTATATAAATTTCAATAAATTTATATGTAACTAGTTTGTTGCAGGGCGACTAAGGCGCCCATTGAAAAATAACAGTTTCATTTTATTTATTTCTCACTTTAAATAATTCATTTGCTAGCAAGCCCGTGCGAAATTTTCTCACTTTGTTTATCTCTTCGTTAACTTTAAAATTATTACTATTTTATAGACGTCATTTTTTTTTTTTTTTTTTTTTCATATGCATGAGCAAATTTATTTTTATTTTATTTTTTTACGGGAAAGCATATTTCATTTTATGCTGAAAAAAAAAGGGGGGGGGGGCAACAATTAAAATTTTAAAATGTATTTTAATGCTTTTATTTTTATATTTTAATTAATTTTAAAAAATCTAATTATATATTCGTTACAAATAAGGTACCACATGAAAGGCGTAATTTTTCTGAATGCGTTGGTTTAAACAGCTTATCGATCGGACAATTAGATTTTTTTAAATTGAATAAAGTATGAAAATTAGGAGACAGAGTCCAAGGAAATCTCTTAAGCCTAAAGTGTGACAGAATCAGCCACGGAACTGTACATGCTGATTGTACATTGAGATAAACTGACAGTTGTACTTTGGACTATTAACTTTTGAGGAAAATCGCTCAACAGCTGGTCTGGTGACATTGCCTTCATTTTTTTATATAGCAGTGCAGAACAACATTTCGTGTAAATGTACACAAAGAGAATTATTTTTAACGAATCATTGGGAAATTGAAAAGAATTATCTGTAATAGTAATAGTCAATTAAGAGAAAATTTTGTTAGTGTAGAAGCATCGCTTACCCCCCCCCCTCCCCTCTGGGTGTAGTGTAAATATTCAATATGAGTATTTTTCAAAAGAACTCGTTAATACTTATGAATGAATAATTGAAACAAAGATCTGGGATGATTTAAAACAAAGTTATCTTTTTTTATTATTATTATTAAAAATAAATAAGTAACATTTTCTAAGATGTCATCAGAAGAGTATAAAACAGACTTTCTTTAGACATTCAATTTTATACGTTACTGAGATGAATATCGTTTGTATTCTTCAGGGAAAATAATTTTAATAAATAACTTATACAGGCCCGGACTGGCTCCTTTGGGGGCCCTCGGCTAGAAATCGAAAACGGGACCCTTGCTGAGGTATTTAGAGGAAACTATGTGGACACTATATTTAAATGAAGTCACAAAATTATATACAACTTACTAATTCTAAAAATCTCATAAAATGAAAAAATTTAATAAAAATTCGTTGATATCAGTCAAAACTTCAGTTTTTTACCCTACTCCGCTAAAGCGGGTGGGATGGGGTTCGCAAATTGTGTGTATTCGCAAATAGTGTCGCAAATAGTGTGTATTGAGTACACATAACCAGCACACACACCGAAAAATCGCTTTTAATTTAGAACAGAGTTACAATTTGAAACATGTTTTTTACCCACCAGATTCCCATGGGTGAAAGAGGATCTTTCGTAAAATCCTCCTCTAATGCGTGCTGTGTACATACACTGCCTATTCAAAAAAAAAAAAAAAAAAAAAAAAAAAAGAGAGATAATTGTAAGTAAAGGTGCGCTTAGAAACGAAACGTAGTTTTGCCCCTCCCCCCCTCCCTCTCTGCAAACAGGGAAGGGGGTATTTCACAAAATCCTATTTTCGTGTGTATTACACTCACATCACCAACCCACACACCAAAATATAGATTTAATATGATAATTCCTTTATAGGATGTGTTAGGTACACACAACGCACACACACACCAAAAAATCACCTTCCTGAGATAATTTCGAATGGAATTATGCTTGGATATGTGTTTTGTGCCCCCCAACCCTCGCTAAAAAGGAAAGGGGATATTTCGCAAAATGTATTTTTAGAGTGTATTTAGGCACATATAAGCATTCCATACACTCAGAAATTTCCTTTCTGAGATAATTTAGATAAGGGTTATAACTTGAAACGTATTTTTTGTGCTCATATAGAAAACCCACATACCAATATATTGTCGTCCTGAGATAATTTGGAACAGAATTAAGCTTGCAATTTTTAATTAATTATTATTTTTTATTTTTTTATTTATTTAATTTAATTTTTTTTTTTGTCCTCTCACCACTCCTATGGAGAAATTTAGCAAAATCCTGTCACAGTTAATGTTTGATGAAAATATTGAACACGCATCAAAATTCGTAAACGTAGCTCCCATAGATTCCCCTGGGAAAATTTAATGCAAAAAGATTGCTCTCAAGTTTGCCTCCCTTGTAAATCCCCCCCCCCCCCTCCCTTCCCAAATCAAAACTCGCAAAACACCCAAAATAGGTTTCTGGAAATATATACAGAAGACGCAGTTGTTTTCTACTTCTACGAACCATTTTTCGTAAAGTTTTAATGGAAAATCCGGATTTTTCGAAATTCTCCCCCCCCCCCCTTAAAATAAAGAATTCGAAAATCGACATATATTTTTTCTTTTTTGTGCGCAGCTCTAGTCTCTTCTGGTGATGTTTCTTAATCGTGAAGTAATTTAGACCCGAGTTATGCTCGTAAACGGGATTTTGTCCCGCCCTCCTCCCCCTCAGGGTGGGAAAGGGAGAATTTTGCAAAAATCCGTCTTAGTAGGTGTTAGCTCTCTAGAACCAACTTTCACTGCAAAATTCGTAATCCAGTCTCGCACAAAATCGCCATGAAAGTGTTGAGTCAGTGGGTGGAAATTACGTTTTAACCCCCCCCCCCCCCACTCTTGAGCACTGAATTTCTAAAATTTCAGAAATTGGTTTCTGGATATCTGTGTTTGCTATATTTTAAAGCAAAAATCTCACCTTTTTCTGTCTTTTTGTTTGAGATCCTCCTTGAGGGTCAAATTTTTAAAATTCTAGAAATATGTTTTCTTAGCTATATTTTGAAGCAAAAATTTTACTGATATCTGTTTTTTTTTTTTTTTTTTTTTTTTTTATTTATTTATTGAGGTATAGAGAATTTTATGAAATCACATTCTGTCCTCTTTGCTCCCTTTGGGGGCGAATTTTGTAAAATCGCTTTTTAGGGGTGCTTACACTATATGTTCTATAATCTGACTCAGTTTCGAGTCAGTGACTGCAGTAGATTTTGCTGTGCGTTGATAAGTCAATGAGTAAGTGAGTGGAAGTACTCTTTTATATACAAATAGAATATTAAAACATATATACATTTTTTAATTAGGCTTACATGCCTAAAAACTACATTTAGCTTTCGTGCTACCAGGAAAATAGTTGAGCAAAAATGTAAGCTTTTTTTCTAATATCGTTTACTTATTTTCATAATAAATAGTTGCATAATTTTTACATACCATACCTAAACTAGTTCCATGCTGGAAAAAATAAGTATACTAATTAATTACGAGCGGTTAATTATTGAAAAATGAAGTTGTGAAATATTTTTATTTTTAGGCAATCAAATCACATTTTTGAAGAAACCATAATAATATAAATCCTACAGTAATACCTAAATAATTGTAAAAAGGGATATAACAGTAATAAATTATTAAGCATATTGGAAGTATATCTATCTATATATATATCTTCTTTAATTGTGATTTAGTTGATACAAATTGTAAATTATATTTTATAACAAAAAGAAAAATGGTTCTGAAAGACCCTGGTACAAGTATAGTGAACTAAGCAACTCTCGCCAAGATCCTTATTTAATGCAATTGTTACAGCCTCTTTAATTCATCGCCAAAATGACAAGGAAAGTCGCCAACGGGGGTCTTATATTAAAACTGTACAGAAATTTTTTTAAGAAACGAATATAATAACCGATGCTAAGGAACGAAACAATTACTGCATAATTTTATATGGAAAAATAGATTTAAAAAAAAAAAAAGAAAGTCATGTCGTATTAAATTAAATTCTGTTTCCTACAGAATTTTATAGGGAAAAAAAGGCTGTTAAATCAGCACCGTGCGGGCGTGAAAGCTGTTGCTAAGGGCAGAGGGGACCCAAGTCGAGACTTTAATTGATTTCCTAGGTTTTTTTTTTTTCCTGGTGTGTGTGATCTTAATATTGATAGCTGATACGTAATTTTAAAATCATTTAACTATGATGACCAGCGAATAGCGAAACAGGTAAAGCCTTCTAAAACCACTGCAACGCGTGGTCAGGTACAGCTAGCTTTTAAATAAAATGTCTAATTTTCACCCAAAATTAAGAACCTCTAATTTTAAAAATTAAATAATAGAATTGTTTTGCAACTGATTTTTCTGATAGTTTCTCAAATTATTGATGAGTATGTGGAAGGTACTTAAGTATTATTTTTATATAAAATCTCTAATTTTCATCTGAAATCAAGAACGTCTAATTTTAAAAATTAATTTTATAAAATTAAATAATAGAATTGTTTTGCTTGAACTTATAAGCTAATAAACTAATTCGAGTTACCTGCATTTAATGTACCATTTTCGTCCCTCAAAAGCCCACTTTGCGGCTTAGAAGTAAACTAATTAACAAAGTATTTAGATATTTGGAATTTTTTTCAACATCTAAAGACTTTCTCGTCTTTTCTTTATGAAACACCACATTGATCGACGTATTTCATGTTAGCACAGCTCTGACACTGCTTTAAATACTACCTTACTTCGAGACTTATAGCGGTCACCCTCGGACTTATAGCGGACATCAACGCTCACCCGGGTGAGCGTTGCGCAAAAGAAGTTAGTTATATTAGGTAAGAACAAAAATTGAAGCTCCGAAGAGACGTAACTATCGCAATCTAGACGCTACATTTAAAATTTCGTGGTTCTTTTAGGAGAACAAACATACAGGATGAAGATGAAGCATGAAGCAGCATCCCTATAGGGATGCTGCGATACGGATTACGATTACGATAGTAAATCCTGAGGATGTCCCTTGGATATACTTTCATCCATAAGATATCCTGAGGATGATTTATGGATGAAATGTGCTGTTAGGGATGCTCCATGAATGAAACATTCTCGACTTTACTTGTGCGCGCATCCTAGATTAAAACAATCAAGAAAGACAAGGTTTTCATCGCAAAGCTTCAATACTTGTTTGCATTTAAGTTCTTTGATCGCTAACTTGCCTGAAATTATGAACACTGCACAGTGCACAACACTTCTTGAGTCAAAATTATTTGTAAATCAGTAAAATTATAAGAAAATAGTCAAATTACTCTGATGTAACTATTTATAAATTAGTATGTTTTGAGGGGTCTCCTGGGGCCCCCTTTAGCTGGGGGCCCTCGGCAATCGCCGACCAGCCGACCTGGCCAGTCCTGGCCTGAACTTATACTATGCGAATTTGTATAGGAAAATACATAAGAAAGTTTTGTGATGACCTCAATATATAGGTTCTTTTTTTCCCCCTTAGGGGCATCAAAATATTTGTTTGCAAGTTATCATATAAAACACAATAAACAAGATTGGCGAAAATTAGATAATGAATAATCAGCATGACTTTGTTTGTAAAAATATAAAATATCATAATTTCGTATTTTAAATTTTATTAAACATTAAAAAAAAAGTCAATAATATTTATTTGGACTTATTGCTTTAACCTTGACTGTTAGTTGTTGAAGCTCACTGATTGGATAAATCAGGCACTCCTCCAGAATTCTGGATTATGATTGGACAATATTTCCTTATCATGCTTCGCACAGCTGTTGATTATTGCAGAACGCAGACATTCAATGGAAAAGGTGCAAGTGAGTACTTACAAAATTTTTATTTTCCTTATTAAAATTTGATAAGATAAAATATTTGACGTAAAGAGATGGTTTGTATAAAAACATTGAAAATCGATTATGTTTTAGCAGTTTATAGTTTAAGAACAGTTAATTTATACTGTTTTATTATCTTTGTAAAAATTTTGTAGTTGTGAGGCAATATCGATTTTTTGGACGTTTTGTATAAATTAATAGTGCAAGGGCTACTTTATTATTTAAATCTCTTGCAGACTGTAGTGAAATATATAGGGTTTGCCTTTTAGGGCCGATTAAAACCTTTTTATCTTTTTCCACATAAATTTATCTGGAGCAAAGTTTTCGAATGAAAAATGCCGTGATCTGACCTATATTATATGTTTTGAGTTCATCATCAATATACGAATTATTGCTGAGTAAGTATTTGTTTTGATAAAATATAATTGAAGATTCACTTTTTAAGAGCTAAATCCATACTGTTTCATTGTAGTACTTGATAGAAGGAATATGTTAGATTTTAAATAAACCGAGTGCTCAGTGCACGAAATAGCTTTAAAATTCTTATTATTGTCACTTAAAAATCATCTTCCTTTCTCCCTTAAAAGAATAAAGTTTATCTTCCTTTTTCTTAATTTTATATTCCTTGAATTTGTGCATAATATCATTGTTGTATGTTAAACTTATTTTTTACTACTACATATTCACATATTTTGAGGAGAAAACTGGAGAGCATGACGAAGAAAGAAAGACTAAATATTTTCTCTTTGCAAAGGAAAGGGGGGGGGGGGGGTTGTTCAACATCTACATAACAATGTTAAGCAAGCTATCTTTATAAAAACTATATGGCAAGAGTTCAAAAGGCTTTTTTCTTTTAAAGTTCCTTTCTGTTTCTGAAAATAGACTTTTCTCCCCAACAAATCTTGTGTATTTTATTTCATTTAATTTTAATTTGTTGAACAATACAGACATTGAATGCTCAGATCCTATAATATAATAAAAGGGGTATTGAGAGGTGTGCAGAATCAACATAGTGTCAGGTGTTTATCATATTTCTGATATTAATTTTCAGAGCTGTAAAAGTGCAATATTCCATTGATCTTTCGGAAACTAAGTGCTCTCTCCCCTTTTTTTTTTTTTTTTTTTTTCTTCCTCATTAGTCCTTTCTTTTTTAAATTTACTGCTAGAATATAAATCTTTAAAAAAGAAATTTCTTTAAATTGTGCGTGTTCTAAATTAGCAGTATGTAACTGAACATTACATTTTTTGAAGGCAAGTATTTTTCTCCCCTAAATGCTTTTTTTTTTTTTTTCCCCAATTCTGAAATATTAAATTTACAAAACAATCCTCCACCCCCTTTTGTCAATATTACTTTTATTCAACTTATGATTTTATTTCAAAAAATTGAAAAAAATTAATACTTGCCTGTGATGTAAATTATTTATGCTGAAACAATTCACTGTAAATGATCAATTTTTTATTTATTATTTTTTTTTTAACCTAGTATTTTATTTTTTCGGGAGAATGGTTTTAATTAAAAGTTTAATTTTTAAAAAACGTTATTTTTTTTATAAATTGATTTTGTATTACTCTTTTGCTATAACTGATAATAGTATATTGGTTAACAGTCCATGCATTAATGTAGAGTATTTCGAAGTATATTTTTAACTTAAACCTTTCTTCTTCAGATCATTATTATGAACGACGCAAGTCCTCGAACAAAACTGAAAAAACATCTAGTCAGTCGTGGTGCTGAGATTCCAGTATACTGGAGTAGTAAAGTTAATAAATCTATTATTTTGTGTGACAGTATGAGAGTGAGTTGATTTCAACTTTTTTTTACTGGCAGTCATCTACACCAAGCAGCTATCTTTAACTCTTCGTGTAAGTACCAAATATATATACATATATATATATTTCATTAAATTTTGATAAGTGTATTGATATTGTATGTTAAAATGCCTGTGTGAAAAATATTGATGCCAGAGATTATTTTGAGATTTTTTCAGATAGAGTACAAAGTATTGGAAATCTATTAATTATTAAAGGATGCGAAATTAAAAGTTGTTAGGCATATTTTCCACCTAGAAATTCAATTTGACCATAAAATCGTATTGTCATCATTTTTTAATTAGTAACTTTTGATCAGATTAAAAAAAGGGGGAAAAATCATGTGTGTATGAAATGCTAGTTTTTGTAATTGAGTTTATGTATGTGTTTAAACTGACAATGTAACAAAGACAAGAAAAACAAGCAAGTACAAAAAAATATTCAAAAACTATTTCCAAATTCACAAATTTTAGATATGTTACCTATTGTTCTCGCTTAATTTATATAATCAGAAATTTTGTCATAATTTCTGAAATACTGATCTAATTTAACCAAATTTGGGCTTATAATACCTGAAAGTATATACAGATGTATTTTTTTTTTTTTTTTTTCCAACAAAATTTTTTTATTTCTCGTTTTGCTTGAAGATGTAGTACTTGGTATTGGACTTATTTTAAAAATTAGTTAATCAGTGTATAATTTAAGTTTTTAAAGCAAGTTTTTTTTTCCTCTTCTTCTTCCCCCTTTTTTTTTTTTTTTTTAAATATGTTCATGCAGGTTTGTATTAATACTAAAAAAAAAACTTTATGACCCCAATAAACAATTTAAATTATGTCTGGGTAGATAATTTTGGTCCAAAAAAGAAATAATAATAATAAATGCCATTGATGCCTGATGCCGTATCATCATGTAATTTTTAAACTATCCTGGAAAAAATGCAATATTGAATGCATCATTTATGTGTAGTGGATATTAACTGTGTTATTGAATAACAGATGTCGCTACCAGTCAGCTCACTTGTTTGCATCTAACATAAAAGAATCTTTTTTAAAAAAAAGTTTCATGTAGTCCTCTTTTTATGAGAAAGCAACTTTTTAACATTTGCTGAATATTTATTTATTTTTTTTTTTTTTAACTTATGACTGATTTTTCTATATAATACAACAAAGTAAAGCAAACATGTTTCGTATATATGTAGCTTTGGCATTTATTTTTTTCTGTTAAGCTTATGTTTGGATTTTTGTACAGAAACAGAACACAATTCAATATGATTAAATTTATAATAGGTAAAGTTAGTATTACTGCAAAATTTTTTATTAAAAGGTTTTTTAAGTACTATTGACATTTTTTTAATTAACCACCCCTTACACACAAGTTTCATTCACCAATGTATAAGCCAAAGCTATCCTCTTAGTGTCCCTACCAAAAACAAACAAGTTTATTTGGTTGTTTAAATTTTTAAGAGTGCTGCAAACAAACCAACACTTTTTTGCAGCACTTGTGCCTACTTTCTTCACCTGGCGAAGGGCTGTTTTCTTTTGACCCGAAATAATGTTGAGATATCTTGCATTTTGTGTTTTTTAAATATATATATTGAAAAATCTTTAAATCTGCTTTAATTCTAAAGTACATAATTTGTAGTTTCTGCTTTCTTAGTGCCCGATTTCCAAAATGCATAATATTTTTGTCACTGATTGCCGAAATACGGGATCATTTTACTGCTGTTTTGGGGGAGTAAGAATTACATTTAATAAAAGTTAAATTCTGAAATAAGTGGATTATTTATTTTTATTTCACTGGGGAATTCCAAAATGAGTATTTTACTGCAAACTATAAAATAATAGATTACCATTTTTCGTAAGCAGATTCTGGAAGTATATATATATTTTTTTTTTTAAGCATAAAACAAAATTTAGTGTTTTGGGGGGCAGATTTCTGAAATAAGTTTTTTTTTTTTCAATTAATTATGGAATATGGGATCATTTCTTCACTGTTTTGAAATATATAATTGCATTTAATTATAGGTAATTACTGAAATTAGAAATATTTCCTTTTGGCTGCCAGTATTGAAAACACATGAATATTTTGGTGATACTTAAAAAAAAAAAAAAAAAAAATATTTGTCAGCGATATAATCTTCTTCCTCCCTTTTTTTTTTTTTTTGCGATTATTATATAAAGCAATATTTGCTGGAAGATTTCTCAACAACTACAAAGTATTAACAAAATAAGTAATTGTGAAAGAATCACACTTTCTTTTAAATCACGTGCAAGTTTAGTGTTTAGAATTTGCGCATTCATACCTGTTTAATGTATTTTTCTAGTTTTCAAAATACTATGAGAATTGCTAAACATTGGTTATTCTGTTAAATTTTGCTGTTTTTCAAACCTTTTTTGTTTTATATAAAGCCACTCTTAAGAGGAAATTGAAAAAAGTTTTTAATACATTGTTTGCTATAAAATGGATTTCTGATATGGCAGTGAAAACCCCGATAAAAACCATGGAGTAGTTTTTAAAGAAGGGGCGGGGAACTTGCCAGTCCTGTATTTAGCATGTCTGTAATAATTCTAAACTACTGATAAAATTTAATCTATGTGTCAATAAATTGCTTTAAGCATTTAAAGATAATTAAATCTCAAATAAAAGGCATTTTTGTTTTGAATAGTCTTTTGATTGAAATTTTTAAAAATTTTTAATTCACTTTTTGACAAATTCCTTTTTAAATTTCCGTCGCTTTTTTTTCTTTTTACATTTTTGAAAAGCTATTATATATGCTGAGCTTTGACAACACAAAGAAATTTTCAAGAATGTCTTGAAGATTACACTAAATTCTTAGGATTAAAGATTTTCAAAATAGGTTTGCTATGAATTAACCCATGCATTGTTTAATAACGTAATTAAATAAAAGAAAATATTGTTTCTTAAATGTTGCATAAAAGTTTTTGAAACATGACTTCTAACAAATACTAACAAAAAAAAAAAATAATAAAAATTCCCAACTACTCTCCAACCCTCTCCCAACTACTAGCGGGTAAATTTTTTTTAATTTGGCATAGTATTTTTATTTTATGCAATAAATTTTCTTGTTAAAATTATTTTATATATAGTATTTTTTGTGTAAAATTCTTGAAATTTTTCTATTTCAGTTCTCTCTATTAGCACCATATACCATATTTTTAAATATCAGCTGTGTCTAATATCTAAAAGAGCAAAATGGTTGGATTACCTGCTCACCGTCAAGAACCCACTGTAGGTGTTAAATTCATCAGTGCTGGGACAGCTGCATGTATTGCAGATATAATAACTTTTCCATTAGATGTCGCTAAAGTGAGACTTCAGGTATGCATTAATATTTGAGTATTATTGAATTATTTGAATTATTAAATTTACTGGATTAATTTTCTTTTGCAACTTTGTATTAAAATTTTAACAAATTGCTATTTTAAGTAACCTATTTTTTTTTTTTTTTTTCCCCAAGTGGGGATTTTTATTTATTTTTTTAAAACTTGATGTTTATTTTGCTTTTTACCCCGTTCCCTGTTTGCTTTTCTTTTTTCATGAAAATGTCTGGTAGTTACTATCATTTTAGGAAATGTTTTTGCCTATTCTTGCTGACAACCACTGTGGTAGAAACTGTATGACATTATAGATTTTTCTTCAGCTCTGCCAATAAATCCAGCATGCAGATAAAAATTATGTAGACGGAAAAATAAACCCTCAAATTGCAAAATCATCGACCTACTGATCTGATGACTTTCTTTTCCCGCCAACACAGCACTACAAGACTGTTCAGAGGAATTTATTGCAGATGAAACTATTATTTGGCACCCCTTTCCTATTAGAATTTTTAAAAGTAATTGTGTATTTTTTGTGGCAGATGTTGACCACATGGTCATATTGAGCTCCTATGACTAGTCCTAGAACCACATCTAAAAATTCACTATCCAGTATGGGTGCGTAACACTTTGGAGACAAGCTCTGCTAATTTTAAATTAAAATAACTTCTGTACTGATGTGTATATAATAACCAAGATATAGATGAATGCACATGTAGCTTCAGGACAGAAATAAACATACAATTACAACATATCTGTTAAATAAGATATACATTTAAGTAATTCCTAAAATGAATTACTATGGTGGAGAGAAAACGATAAAGAGTGCAAATAGATAAAAACTCTATAAAGATGTGTCCCTCATACAGTTTGTTAAATGTACATGTAGATATAGCAGAGTTATCCCCAGGCTTAAAAAAGGACAGGGCACTGCTAATTCGAAAAAGGGCATTTTCTAGATTCATGAGGGCAGTTCTGGATTTTTAAGGGCACATTTTAACATTTAAAATTCACACTTATTTTAAAATTTTCGATTTTAGGTATAAATAGAAGTTTTTTAACCTTTAACTTTTTTTGACACCTTAATTTTGTTTGTCATGATGCATAAACGAATGTTAATTGTTATTTGTAACATATCTCCAGTTTAAAAGGTTATTTTCAATAAAAGGGGGCTTTTTTTTTCTTCAGTCTTGGACCAGTCAGGGTGCAGGGACTGTTTGGGAGAAATTTGGGCTATGTTAGAAATTTGTGCTCTTTCTGTAAAAATCATAAATTATTACAGATAGTCATAATTCTTTTACTCATGTAAAGTAAATCTCCTTAAAATTTTCTGGTAGTTGTATTTTAATAGATTTACAGAGACGGCAACATGAGCATTTAGGTTGGCAGGGGACATTTACATTTGAAACACTTTAAAGGGTTAGGGCCAGCAAAGAGTTAGGGAAGAGAGAACCCTACTTATTAAAGCAATTTTCCCTGCCCCCCCCCCCCCCCCCCTTTTTTAAAAAAAAAAAAAACTAGTTTTCATTTTTTTTTTTTATTTATTTAAAAAAAAAAAAAAACTTAAGACTAAAATGAGAGTATTTTTTATAAATTTTTTAACAATTTGTCTCCCCCTTTCCCCCCCCCCCTTTTTTTCTGTTTTTATTAACATAGAATAAATTCTTGATTGTGAATATTTATTTTTTCCAATGTATGTAGTTATCATTATTATGTAAATTGAAGAATAACTTTTTTTATGCTTAGATTCAAGGTGAAGGAAATGCTGTGTTACGATCTGGTTTGGTCAGGACAGGCCTTTCTCCAAATAAAGGCATGTTTGGTATGATTCTCAGCATTGTTCAGAAAGAAGGTCCCAAGAGTCTTTATAATGGATTGTGTGCAGGTCTACAACGCCAGATGTGTTTTGCATCTGTCAGGATTGGTTTATACGATTCCGTGAAGAATCAATACAGTTCTCTTGGTTAGTATAGTTTTAAACTCTTTATTCCTTGCAAATTTCTTTCCCTTTTTATCTTAAATGTTTAGAACAAGAACTGGTATAATTTTCTTCATTTTTATATATTTAAAAATATATAGTATAACTTCATCCTTGACATTTGTTTTTTTGTTTCCTGTCACAATTTTTTATCCCAAGATTTTGAGAATCGCATCATTTATGAACTGCATCAACAACTATTCTATCATGAATAACCATTTGAGTGGTTAGACTCGTTGTATGGATACAATGAAGTGTGGCTGACGTTTCAGTTGCTACCTATCTTTTGAAGAAACTGGTGTAAAGTCAAGAGTCTTGAAGTCCCACCTATTCAAAAACCATAGATCTCAGGATTATAAAACTACCTGTTTTCTAAATTGGTTTCCACTTTTCAACATTTTGGTATTCTCAACTTTTGTGTGCTGCTGTTTTTACAAAATTGTCGGGATATGATTGTGTAAAAAGTGAAAGTTTGAGTGATACTTTTTCTTGCTGTTCTTACTATATGTTTATTATGGCAACATCTTGCACTTTCTTCTCTTATATATACACATTCACTTTAGATCTTGATGTAATTTCTGCCTTTTTTTGAAATGTTTCTTACATTTTATAATTATGGGTATGTATTTTGAAAAATATTTTTTGCTTTTGATTGCTACTATCTGCATAGACTAATGCTGTTATATTGATTTATTTTATTAGCTAAACACCAGTGGACCATATTGTTGGATTTTTTAACCTGAAAATAGCAGATTAATCTGTAATTAATTGGAACTTAAATAGTAAAACTGAAACAGTAATGAATAATAAAAAGTAGGTATCAAATATTTAATTGTCATTAGAAATAGAAATTAACAATTATATAGCCCTAGCAAGTACTTAGGTGTAAGAAAGATTCAGGTTAGAATTTTTTTTTCTAAACAAGGAAAGTTTATAAGAAAGTGCTGAAATAGTAAAACTCTCGATAATTTGGGTCCATAAATGTGAACCTTAATTAGACGAAAAAGGCAACTGCAGAATGAAAGCAGAAATAACTACTTTTGGCTATTTCTTAGGATTTTATTGTGGTGTAGATGGAAAATTTTCTTTTAAAATACTGTTATACCTTCGTTTATAGTAAGACTACTTAATAATTACAAACTGTTTAATAATGGTATAAAAAAAAACTTGAATGCAATGTTCAGATCAATTTAAATCTGCATTGATTCTAAATTAAGAATTATAGTTCAATTTCACAAATTTTTGCTTTGTAAAAATATTCAAATTTGTTCACATTTTTTCAAAAATCCTAATTTTTTTTTAAACATTTTTTTTGGATATTTGCTCTAGACATAAAGACTTAATGTGTTACATTGAAAAGCATAAAATTTGACAGTTTAATTGGTTAGAATGAGGGTTTGATAAGACTCTATATTTATCCAAATATATATAATAATTTGTAATTAATGTAACATTTTTAATTTTAACTTCTTAAAAATGGTTTTTATGAATTTCATTAAACTGCCCATTACTAGAATATTTTTATAGAATAGAATTTTTTTTTTTTTTTTTTAATAGTTATTTCTAGTTTTAGCTATTAGATTTGTCTTTTAATTTCAAAATATGACATATGCTTTCTATTTGTAATAGTTATATTGGTTATTGTTTAAAGCATAAAGAGCAAGTCTTCAAAATGTTTAAATTCAAAAGCAGACATGGGGGCGGGGCTCTACCTTCTCATGTTATCCTGTAGGATTTTTGTAGGATATCTCATTCAAAAATGTTTTTTTTTTTTTTTTTTTTTTTTTTCTGCTGAATATTACTCTTTGAATAAATCGCATTTAACTTGCAAAGTGAGCAATTTTTTCAAAAAATAAATTAACATATTTCGCTTTGAGATCCAAACTTAAAGTCCTATATTTACTAAATTTTAAATGCTTTTAAATTCTTTTATCAAAAAATTGCTCACTAAGCTAAAAGGTGACATATTCAAAAAGTAATATTCAAAAAATAGAATTTGAAAAACTTCGTTTTTGAATGAGATCTTTATAAAACAAAGCAACAAAAATTCCATAAGGATAACATGGGAAAGGAGAAAGGGAGTTATCTGACACAGCCTTTACAATCCCTCCCCCTCCCTTATTTCTAAGTTATCTTTTACTTTCAATTGTTTCACTTGAGGTTTTTTTTTTTTTCTTTTTAGTTTTATACATTGCTTTCATTTGCAAGTTTAATAACTTTGTTTCCCAAAATCTGAGTTCTTTTTATTTTCTATGTATGTGTTTTACTCTTTTGATTTTTTGAAAACTTTAAAAGATGCCATTTGAAAAAGAAAAAAAATTCATCTGCACTTCAGTTATGGTTAAATAATTTTGTATTTTAGACATGACTATTTTGCCGAAAAGCATAGTGGGTGTATTAGTCTTTCATTTATGTGAATTTTGACCTCTAAATTTTAGATTGTTATGAGGTTTAAGGATTAATGCATTATGTACGTTCTTGATTCTTACTTGGTTGAAATTTTTGTATTGTTCTGAATTCGCTTTTTTTTTTTTTTCACATAGAGTAAAAGCTATTTTAACTTTTTTAATCAATGAGTTTTTCAATTGTAAAAAGTTTTCATATTAGGTGTTGTTAACAGAGGTGGATTTCAGTTAAATTGTGCCCTAGGCACCTTAATATGGTGCTCCCATTCCCCATGTTTTGAAAATTATATATTAATAAATATGATACAACAAAAGTTATTATTAATCACTGTGCAACATGCATATCATAAATATAAAACTAGTACAATATGATCATGAAAAATCACTTTATTTAGTTTCTACTACAAAGATACAATTTTTATTTAATCACTGAAGAATAGACTGTCACATTCATATTTTTTATTAAACAATATAGGTTTTTTTAGATTCATGAATAGATAAGTTGCTTTGTTTCAAAATAGTGTCTTTTAAAGCTTTTTGTTCAACATTTTTATATTTAAGTCATCATTACATTCTTAATTAATTTAACAAAATTATTCCACTCTTCAAATAAAAGTATTTTTAACATATGATGGAAAAAGCAGATCAGGCTTTAAAATTTGTATCATAGATTGAAAACCTAATCTGTTTCTAATTTCGGTTGCTGTTTATGTTTTGGATTTGTGTTCAAATTAAATAGTTTTCAAGATTTTAATAGGCTTAAAAATTTTTGCTTCTCGCAACCCAGGCCTAAGCATAATCTGTTGCTGGATGTTTGATTGCCATATAAAAGTAGTAGCATCCCATAGTTCACTATGGTTGATCTTCAGTTCGAATGATCAACCATACCACTATAATATGACACCATAGAAATATAGTATGTATTCATTTATTTCAAACTGGTATTGAAAAATCTGTAATGCGTTAAATAAGGTCTACAAAGTGGTTTTTCTAATCAATGAAATAACCAATTTTCAAGTTTTCTCGCTCCTTTTTTAAGAATTCTTTCAAATTTTGGTCGTCCTTCAAGTTTTAATCGCCACTGCTGTTTAAATTTCAGTCACATTTTAAAACTTAGGCACCCCTTAGCCCAGGCCTCATGGGCCAAAGCCTAAATTAGTGACTGTGTTAAAGTCAAGGATGATTAAGTTCTTCAAAAAGTGAATCAGGCATACTTTATAAACAATTAATTAAACCATGAAATTAACATCCATTAAAACATTCAAAATATACAACCTTTCTAATTTCTTCACGTCATACTGGCGACTAGTTTCGCATGGGGCGCCCCAGCTTGGTCTCAGACGGCACGGTGCTTGAAGTCTGTCGAAACTGTTGTTCCACACCTCCTTCCTCTCTTTTAAAGACTCTGCACCATTGCCGGTCGAGCAGAGCCCCATCGTTGCCATTGCAATTGTTAAAACTTGATAAAATTTCTACGGATTCTCTAATAGCGGCATAACCGTGGTTATGATAATTGGCTAATTTCTTTACTTGCTCGAATTTAATATTAATATTATCGTTTTTGTTTACCTGAGTTAATGCAGTAGTTATTTTTCCGGTAGCTATATCGTAGCTATGTTCCTTAATACGCGTTTTAATTTTTGTTTTTCCTATGTAACACATTTCTCTACCTTGACTATTAGTATATGGTATTTTATGTATGCCTGCGGTTTCCAAAGGGTTTATTTTGTCTTTATCGCTCCTAATCAGCTGAAAGATATTGGGCGCATTCGAAAGTATTTCCCAGTCACTTCCAGAGTTGGGAAATGATGTCACGCGGGAAGTTCGGGAAATTAAAACTACCATATAGGAGCCTTAAGAATAATGACAGAGATATAACTACTTCCATACAGATCTCATCTTCCCCGGGAAACAAATATTCAAACAAACATGGCTCCTATATGGTAGTTCTAATTTCCCGAACTTCCCGCGTGACGTCATTTCCCGGGAAATACTTTCGAATGCGCCCATTGGGATTTGGTTTGATGGGTATGTTTACATCGTGTTTAGCTGCAACTTTTTTAATTTTATTTGTAACTCCGTGATCATATGGAATTGAAGTGGTGTATTTGAGTTGTGGCTTTTGAAAATTATTGATTTGATTTAAACATTTTAATCGTTTTTTGAATAAATTATCTATTAATTTACATGAAGAAATTAAAAAGGTTGTATATTTTAATGTTTTAATGAATTGAGCATGTTTTCAGTTCTTTGCACTTTTTTGTTTTGTAAGTTTATTTTTTACTAGGTTAAGATTGCTTTGCTACAGTCAACTATTTTTTTTTTTCTTTTAATTATCCAGTGTTTCATACTAAACCATATACCAGGTGTTTCAATTTATTTGGTCAAAGGGCTAGTTTTTAAGCTTCGTAGGAACGATATAAGAAGAGAGATGTTTTGAAAAATATGAAGCCAAAATTGTGATCACAGAAGCCATTAAGAAACAGTTTTATGTAAGAAATTCTGTATTGTTATTGTCAAATTATGTAATATGATCATTCGAGACAAAAGTCATTGTAACTATGTCTCAAAGCTGCCAAAATAACACAGTATTGGCCAATATTTTGGTAGACTCAGTATGGCTCTTGTAGTATCCTTTGCTGCTATTGTGGCAACCATCTTGAGTACACAATATTTAACTTCATTTGTCCTACTTGTTGACACGCGGCATGTCAACTCCTCTTATATTGTTCCTCCAAGCTTTAAGCATTATACTTCGAATTTATTTTTTTCCCCAATTGATATGTAGCTGCTTTTTATGCCGTATGTTTTTATATGGGGCTGTATATAAACCCTTTCTGTCCTGATCATAAGCTATTTTATCTTGCCCCAGAGCATGAGACTACTCCCACCATGGTCCAAAAGACAAGATCATTTTGACAACAAAGTCTAACTTTATCATAAAATTCAACTTTGCTTGAAATACTTAATTCTTGAAAATTTTATAAAGTGTTCTTTTATAGTTATTTGTGTTAAATTATTTTTTATGTAAATGACATTTTATTTTTATTAAAGAAATAAATCTGCCCTAAATCAATAAAAAAACTAATTTCACATTTGATTAGTTTTATGCAAGTTTTTATTAATAAGACTCATGATAATTTAATACTTTTTGACACAGTTCTTAAAATACTATAAAACTGTTATGAGAGAGAAGGGACAGTCACAATTTGCTAAGTAAATCCGAAAACCCTAAAGATTGTCTTTAAAAAAAAATAATAATAATAAAAAAAATATGTATATATGAGAGAGAACCTTTTCAAACTTTGCACTAGATGAAACCAAGTATTGCATGAACTATAAAAAAAAAAAAACATGAATAAAAATTTTTGAAAAAAAAAAATTAAGCGTCCTTTTTAATGAAAACATACATGAATACTTTTTCAAGGGCTCAGATTGAATGTTGCATGCAAATTAGATGTTTTTGTCATACTGTATGTAATTTGCTAAAAAAAATTAGTGTGCTAACCCTGATAACACCCAGAAGGACGTGTAAATAATTTCAACTGTATAAGAAAAAAGAAAAAAAAAAAGATAAACATACTTTTAAAAACCACAATCGCCAATGTTACCTAAAAATAAAATTATTCCTAAGACAAAATAAATAAAACTAAAATTATTACTTACTTTACTATTGCAAAAAATTTTTTATATATTGCCTCAAACGTTTTAGTTTAGCCATGAGGCAAATAGAGTTAATCTTGCAGTTAGATGTAGAGTCTTGATTAAATTCTGTACTTATAAGTTGAAAATGAAATGTAAAGTATATAAAATAAAAATTGACAAATGTGACTCTACCTTGGATTTAGCTTTTTAGCTTGAAATTGTTGAAGGGACACTTTACAATGATGCAGTAAAGCTTTTTCAGGTAAACGCAAAAACCCATTTAGGTAAATTCGATTTCAAGAAATCCACTATTGTGTAACACTGGTTAACATAGTCTAGATCTTATGGGAAGAAATTCATTTTATTGCCTCTTTCAAGACATATTTTAAAAAGAAAAAGGGCACGCAGTTTGTTTTATTGTATCAAATTCAGGATACAAACAACTTTGAGTCTCACTCTATAAATAATGCATATTTCCCTTTTTCTTTTTAAAGATTTGTCATGTAGCCAAAGTTAATTTTTTTGTTAAATATCATAACTATGTCAGATTTGCAATTGTCTATTAAATTTTAACAATGAGATTTTAATTTCTTTAGTGGCTGGAAGTGTTTCTCCTGGTCATGTTGGTGTGAGAATTTTGGCTGGCATTACAACTGGTGGTATGTCTGTAATATTTGCGCAACCTACTGATGTTGTTAAAGTCAGAATGCAAGCTCAAGTGACTGGCTTAGCACCTCGTTATGTTGGTACTATAAATGCCTATAGGACCATAGCCATTGAAGAAGGGATGAAAGGACTATGGAAAGGTAAGTTCAATTATAAGAAACCCGCTAGTTATCATTTATTTTAAACTTTCTTTTGTAAAATTGTTGGTCTAGTGCTCTTAGATATGAATTTGGATTAATAAAAACTTAAGTACTTTTGTTTACAACTTATATAAAAGCTCCCCCCCCCCCCACCCACTTTTTTTAAAATGTAAAACTAGAAATTCTAAGAACCACAAAGAGTTCTATTTTAATTAGTCAGTACAAATTTTAATTTGAATACCTCCAGTTGTTAATTTTTGTTCATTGATACATTTTAATTTTTGGTGAGAAAATGAATTAAACAGGTTCAGTATTATCAAAGTATCTGTAAAAAGTGCTCGAGTTAATAAGTACTGATTCTAATTTAAATAATAATAAATTTATCAAATATTATCCCCCCCCCCCCAAAAAAAAAAAAAAAAAAAAAAAAATTACGGAAAGTCATGTTGCTGCTACTAATAAAAATACTACTGAAGATTACTTAAAATTTAAAGTTCATGCTTTTCTGGTTCTGCTTTTTTAAACAAATTTTTGAAAATAAAATTCAAACTCATGATTTATTAGCTTTTTAGTGTATGAAAATATTCTGAATATTAAGGAATTATTTAAATTTAGTTCTATAATAGTCAAAAGAAAAACTTGTGAATTTTTAATTAAATTTTCAAATGTCTTAGTTCTGACAAATATCACTTTAAAATTAAGAATTAAAACTTTTTTATACAATTTTTAAAAAATCGAAAAGCAAAAAATAAATTATTATTTTAAATACTTACAATTTTTTATTCTTTTTGAATTCCTTAATTTGCATTAATAAATATTAAGATACATTTATATAAAAAAAAGAAGAAAAAATCATAAAAGAAATTTTTAGTTCCCCATCATACTATAGGTATGGGGGAACTTGGGTAATCGTGAAAATTTTCGACCTCGTTTTTTTACTTTTTTACACGTTTTCAGGTGTGAGGAATCCGAAAATGACAAAATTTCTATGGTGTCTGTCTGTAGGGTGTCTGTTAGTGTGTAAGTCCATTAGTTTGTTAGTCTGTGTACACGATATCGCAAGAACAAATTGTCGCAGAGAGGTCAGATCAGTTTTAAAATATTACTTTCGACACTGGCAAGAACCCTATTTATTTGCAACATTCGAATTTAAAAACTTCGTAAGTTATTAGAAATTTACGATTTTCTTAACATGGTAGAATAGGACAAAAATTCACTTAAACGTCATTAAATGGAAACTTTTTACTGTAAAAATGTCAGACCAGTTTTAAAATATCAGTTTTGATGCCGGAAGGAACATCAGTAACTATAAATATGCTACTTTTAAAATTTCGCAAGTTATTGGAAATTTACGAATTTCTTAACATGGCAGTATAGGGCAAAATTTCACATAAACGTCAATTTTGAGGGATATTTTCATCGTAAAGATGTCAAACCACTTTCGAAATATTATTTAGGATACTGGCATGAATATCATAGACTATGATGTTTCAAATTTAAAAAAATTCGTAAGTTATTTGGAATTTACGATTTACTTAACATGCCAGAATAAGGTAAAATTGAGCATAAACTTTCAAGTTGAGGCTCATAAATACATTAGACAACTTCAAAATTACATTTATGATATTTGTTTGAACATGATTGAATATAAATATTCTGATAGGAAAATTTCGTAAATTATTCGTAATTTACGATTTTACCAACATAGCGAAATTGTAAATTTTTCATATAAATATGAATTTTGAGGATTATTGCATTGGAAATAGTAGCATGAAAACTAAACAACGGAATTGACCCTGATAAAATGAATTAATAGATTAGAATAAGATAAATATATCGAAGTGAACGGTGGATAGCCTATTAGGCGGGGTTTTCATTCTGTCACTGTATGAAGCTTTTGTCAAATTCATTTCTTTTAACATGAATATATCTCTCAAACTAGAAATTTATGAGAACATAAATATGATGGGGAACTGAGCAGAGTCCACCTATGCCAACTAGTTTTTTTTTTTTTTTTAAGATTTTATCACTGACTCCAAAAAGCAACTGTTTATTCAAACTAAAAATGAAATTGTAAATTGTGCCTAAAAGCGTAAAATGGCTAAATCCTTTGCTAAACATAAACAAACACTACCATTATCATAACTTTTGCCTTTATCTTTAAATTGACTTTTCTCATATATTGCATTTTTGAGTTGTGTTGCTTTTCTTACTTTTATGTGATATGAGAAAAGACTGTATTGAATCCACATGTATTACATTAAAAAGGCTTTAGAAATGTAAAGAATGGGTGCACTGCATTCTTAACCAAAAATCCCGTTTGACATGTAGTATAAAAATATCCAATAAATATATGAAATATAAACTTTCAAGAAAGACACAGCTTGAAAAGAATCTATGGCATTCTGTTATTCATATTAGGCTGTCAAATGAAGCTCTACAGAAAAAATTACAGCATATACCTTTAGTATATTTAAAACATAGAAACAATATAATAATGTCAACTGCAATGCACATCTGGATTCTGATTGAATTTTACAGAGCATATGTGTTGCCGCACTGCCCACTATGCTAGAATGTGCGCAGCATTAAAGTTTAAGCAAGGATCCAGATATGCATTGCAGCTGATGGGCAGAAGTTTAAACATCGAAACAAAGGCTTTTTTTTTTTTTTTTTTTACTTCTACGATCGCTTCAGCACATTACAGTGTGGGGAAACTGCGAACAAACAGATGTATGTTTTAAATGTTCATGTCTACAAGGTGTTTTTGCATACTAAATCGATGCTCTAAAACATTTTTATTTTTCCCTCTACCTTTTTACTGTTTAAGAAACGGAAACGTTAACTTCACTATTTTCCACCAGGTGGCACTGTTAGTGGTTGCATTACGTAGCTCATGACCACTTTACTATACTTACATACTGCTTTTACGAGGGTAGCTGCAACTGTTAAAGAATAAAAGAAAAAAGTGATTGCTGACTTTTGTGGGTACCCTGTAACAGGCATGAGAATTTTCCGCGGATCCGCGATTTTCCGCTTTTTTGTGATTTTCGTTAATTTCGCGATTTTTTATTTTGTTAAAATCAAACTCCAATAACGATCAGTGTTCAAACGCTCCACGAAAAACTTTAGATTCTCAATCTTTTTCCATCCAAAATATAAATGTCAATATTCATTTTAAACGTGCTTTATCATATTCTATAACACATAAAAGAACAGGATTGTTCAATATTTCGCACTCATGTAATTTTTTCTCCCCCCCCCCCCTTTTTTTTCCATCTCTAACCATCGTCAATCAAACATTCTGCGGGAAGCCTTTTACTTTTGAATATTTATCCATCCACAACAAAAATGTCAATATTAATTTTAAACTTACTTTATGATATTCTAGAACCCATAAAGAAGGAGAATTGTGTTTAATATTTCTCACTCATGAACTACTTTTAACCCCCCCCCCCCCCCATTTTCCACCACCAGTCAATGTTATGTTGATTGCTAGTTGATTGTTGCTTGTTGATTTTTTTTTTTTTTTAAACACATGTTTTATTGTGCTGATATGTTATTTTTTTCTTTAATTTGTCACTTTAATATTTTGTATAGTTTTTTTCCTGTGAGCATTATTTTTTCATTTGAAATAAATTTTATGAACACATTTGTATAGTTTTCCCCGCACGCATTATTTTTCATTTGAAATTAATTTTATGAACACGCGTGTTTCCTCTTTTTTTAATTTTCTGCACTCTCATGCCTGCTGTAACTTATTTAGATCTTAATGAAATCATAATAGGACGTGTTTCAGGTCAAGATTTTTACAATAAAAAAAAGTATTAAAATTGGAGAATCCTTTACGAAGTTACAAGCTAACAATGAAACATACAGTTTGAATTGAGAACCTTTTTCCTTTATGAAGTCGTTTAAAAACAGCTATGAGCTAAGCTAATTGATGTAACTGCTTACAGTGATCGTACTTTGAACTTTGCATAGCGTAAGTGCTACCTGCTACACTACAGTGTAATGTGTGCAATGTAGTTAAAGTGTGCATAGTGTAGAAAATTGCGAACAAACAATTGTAAGCATTCTATTTTTAGCACTAACCTCCACAAACTCTCTTTGTACTAAATTGATGATGCTCTACAGCATTGTAATTTTTTTTCTCCTATCTTGAACAGTTTCCAATATAAGAATGCTATGCTAACTCTTCTGTTTTTCACCAGGTGGTAGCGTAAGTAGTTGAATCTCGTAGTGCGTGGCCATTTTACTCTTTTATAACTATAGCTGCAGCTCTTCAGCAGTTAAGCAAGTTGGGAATGATTTTTGTGGGCAGCCTGTATTTTGTTGAGATTGTATTGTAAAGATATTGCAGTGGGACCTATTTCAGACCAAAACCTGCACCCCAAAAAAAGTATGAAAATTGGGGCATCCGTTCAGAAGTTATGAGCTAGCAAACAAACAAAAAAAAAAATGTATGTTTTGAATTGAGAACCAAATCCTTTTTAAAGCCTGTTAAAAACACATAAGATTTGTTTAAAAATGAGTAACGATAAAATTACAAAATTTTTAAAAAGCATTTTACTCAGAAAAGTTTGTTTTTTAGGATTTGAACTAATTTTAAGTTAGCACATAACCTCTAAACTGTCATATATGCAGTCAAACAAATTGCATTGAAAAATTCCCAACATTTTGACACATTTTTAACCCCAGAAAATGAACAAATTTTAACATTATTCAAATTTTTAACTTTTATAAAGATAACACTGTAAACTTGTATATCAAATTTTATAATTTTTGAAGCAAACATGCAGGAGATGTCATGTTTTGTGGCAAGTTTTGTTATATTATATATATATATTTTTTTAAACAAGTCATAACTTCAGTTTTTATTTACTCTAGAAACAAAATTCAAATGAATGATTTAAGCTGAAGGTTTGAAGATTATTCCTAATTGAAAAAAGTTTTTTGGCAAAAATCAATTATAAAAGGTGTATGTACACTACGGGACAAAAAAAAAACAAAAGCCGCACTTGGATATTTTCCATTTCTGCAATCACCAATTTTATTGTTTTAAAAGTAATTTTTCGAATAGATTTTATTACGTTATGTTCCACGTACAATTTAGAATTGACCCAAGTATTAAAAACAAGATGACACTGTTAGAAAAATTTTGTAATTTTAGAAAGTATTATATTTCAAAAATGGCAAGAATAAGGCAATTAACGATACCACAAAAAATATTAATTTTGGAGTAAAAATTGAAAAATATTTTAAATATGCGGGTTGTCAAAACGATTAAATGTTAACAAAATATTGGTGAGCTGGTTTTTAGCAAGATACAAAATATTTTGGCTATTTAAACTGGAAATTTGTTTATGCGACCACGTTGCTCATCCAATCGAGATGACCACAAGTTTAAAGCTAGTGCTTAAAAAATCAGTTTGTATTGCATTTAGAACATAGAAGGAATTCAGAAAAAGGGTTTAGTAACATAATTTCTTTAAATACAGTGCAACAATGATTAAACAAAGCAAGTTTAAGTGCCAGAAAATCTGAAAAAAAAAAAAAAAAAAAAATCCATTCTTAACGAAAGGGAATTAGAAAAGTAAGACTTGAGAGGGTTAAAAAAAACTTAGAAAATAATCAGTTAATTATTAGGCTGAAGTGGTTTTCTTTGAGTCAAGTTTAACATATTTCGAATTGACAGAAACAAGCAGGTCTAATCATGAAAACGTGACAGACTTAATGAAAATCTCATTTTTGAAACAGTGACACATCCTCCATACATTATGATACGAAAGTTCATAATTTTTCAATTAGTCAAGCAAATTGTCATGTTCAAGGGATCAATTAACCCAAAATAAATATCTACTATTAAAAAATTGATGTCTGACTATTTTGGAGGTATTTCAGGCTTTTCCTCAATCAGCATTTCAAGATAATGCATTTAGTTACATGGCGCTTGTGGTACGTCTATTTGATCAAAGTTGTCAAAACTACCCATACATTCTCATGAGCATCTATAATTTTGTAATTTATCATAACCTTTTTTACTTAAAGTTAAATCCCACAAAGAATATTGTAGAATTTCTTCTTTACTAGACCTGAAAATAGTCCTCATCTCAATCTGCTAAAAAATGTTTAGTCTATAAAAAAGGGTGGGGATTCAAAATTTGTAGCCTACAACTTTGCAAGAGCTAGAAAATTTATGATATTTGGTACAGGAAAATTTCAATTTCATGTTTAAAAAAGACTGTAAAGTACTATGCCATTGCATATTAAAGCAGCAATTCCATATAAAGGTGAAATTATCCAATGCAGAGTACATATTTTTATTGAATAATTGTTTAGGTCCAACAAATACATAGTTTTATTTCATACATTAAAATATTCATATATCATATTTCATATAATAAATCATAATAGAATACAAAGTATATGTTTAAAAATAAAATTTTATGTAGATTTTTATTCAATACTTCGTAGAGTGTAATAAAGTGAATTATTAAATCAAAAATGTACATATGTATCATGTTATGACTTCCATATTATACAAACATAAGTTTTATTTGTTTCAATCATTAGTTTTTAAGTTATTACAAACACAAAAAGGTACAAGTCAAATTTTCTGTTGTGCAGCCTTTTCTCTCTTTTTTTTTTTTTTATTTGTCCCTTAGTGTATACCTTAAACCAAAGCCTATATCAGGAGGAAAAACTGCAGCACTTCATTATTTGTGTATCCAAATATTTGTCTATAGATTGGTCTAAATTTTAAGAAAAACAGTGAAAAGTCCTTTTATGTAGCTAATAGTGATCTATATATTTAGTTATTTGTTCTATGTAGAGTAATATGACAAACTTGTGTAATTTGCAGTCATTGATTTAAAAAAAAAAATGAAATTACAGGTACTCTGCCTAATGTCACAAGGAATGCCATTGTTAACGCAGCAGAACTTGTGTGTTATGACCTTATAAAGGAATTTATCTTGGCTCGAAAACTGATGACTGACAATGTCCCATGCCACTTTACATCTGCATTCGCAGCTGGATTCTGTGCTACAGTAGTGGCATCTCCAGTAGATGTAGTTAAAACTAGGTTCATGAATTCCGGTCATGGACAATATGATGGAGCTGTAGATTGTGCAGTAAAGATGTTCAAAGAAGGAGGTTTCAAAGCATTTTACAAAGGGTAATTTTTTTTCTTAATTTTTGAATTTAGTCATTTAAAAAAAAGGAAAAAATCATAAAATATTGTTAATTTATAGAAGGGGTAGAAAATTTTATCGTATTACCCTAATAAATGTTCTTTCTCTCACAAAACATGTGAACAAAAAATATTCACTCTGTGGTAAGGGCGGGGGTGATTGTGACTCATAGGTAAAAACCCTGAAAATTAGAGCCTCAAATTAGAAAAAACCCAAAATATCAAATAATACTCAAACTATTTAGGGCAAGCTCTCAATCCTTTTACATTTCACTCACATATCATCTGGATAACAAATGAACAACCAATGAAAGCAAAAAATAACTTTATAGGAAATATGAAAATACGGATGAATTAAGAGTAAAAACCCTGAAATCAGGGGTAAACCCTGAACACAAACACCCCTGGTAAGGGTCTAACTTTGAAAAAAGAAAAAAAAATTAAGCCGGGCAGCCAAGTAAAGCAGTGTAAGGTATTGCTATTGTATGCTTTCTGTGTTTGGTAGATTCATACATCCTTTTGTAACTTGAATACATTTTACCAGAAACTTTCAAAATTCTGAAATCCTGTAAAATATTTGGTCCTGAGCTGTGCAAATTTGTAGTCCTCTGTTACATAATTATAATTTCATATTGCACTAAAGGTAACTGTAAAAGAACCTTACAATATTAATGTTCTCTTTTTTTAAGAAAATTACATTAATGCTTTTCTTTATGAAAAATGAGATATTCGCCACACTCAATAATTACACCAAATCATTTTATGATAAATTTTGTACGAAGTAGTTGAATTTAACTAAATTATCTGATCAATTACATGCAATAGTTTAATTCAAGGACTAATTATATGTGAACGTTTCATTTAATACTTGTCCTGATTTTCCTGAATACTTAAAGAAAAAACCCTGAAATGTCCTTAATGGCCCTCTTCACTTACCATGGTCGGAAGCCCAAACCAATGTTATTATATGGGAAATTTTCTTTACTTGTAACCTAACTCATTAACTAATACATGTTTTTAAATTATGTTTTTGCATTCAGAAAATTCACAACTGTTGAATTGACGGACCTTTTTTTAAATACAGGTGTTTTTTTTTTTGGAAACTACAAAATTGAAAATTCATATTTTACAGCTTCAAAATAAAATATTAAATTATAGCTTATGTTTTATTAAAAAAGCCATATGTGTATTGTTGAGTTAAAGAAAATGTTTCTTCAATTTCAAGGCAATACTGAAATATTTTAATTTTCTTTTTTAATAGGTTCATGCCATCCTTCATCCGTTTGGGTTCTTGGAACATATGCATGTTTGTTACTTTTGAACAACTAAAACGTCTTTTCACTCACATCAGCCAAGGAGGAAGGATCATGCCTGTACCTAAAGTTTATGCTTGTGCACCTCCACCAGCTTCTAGTTCTACTGGAGATGTTGCTGTGATAAAACAAACTTACTTTTCTCCTATCATTATAAATCAATGGGATTAAGCTTCCTTTTTTCTTCAGTTGAACATGTCTTGCTACTGTATCTGCATTTTTGTATTTTTAATAGTTAGATTTATGAGACTTATGTTTGCTTTTTGTATCTGTATTTCAAATTGGTTAAACTTTTATATGATATTATTTTGCCATAGTTTTTTAGTTTTGATATATAAACATGTCTGTATTAATTTTTGTATAATGTTAAACTTCCATACTTTTTAAGTTAAATATGTAATGATATGTCTATTAATATTGAGGTATTCTGGAGTTTTAATTTGACATGTAAATGGTATATATATTTTTTTCTTCTCTTAAAGAAAGGGGGTGAAATGCATTTAAGTAGCAATGACTCTAATATTGCCTTTCTTAAAAGTTAGCTTGCATGGTTGGTGACTTGCCTCTTTTCTTTAAATATTTGTTTATGGCACACAAGGAAAAGCTGTTAGAAGCAGCTAAATGTAAAAAGGAAACTAGTACTTGTGTATCATCCTGATAGTAGTGCTTGACAAACTTAGTTTGGTTATAACAGTTTTATTGAGAAGTAAGCAACTTATAAAATTGCTGTTTTAAAAAGAAATCTTTCTGGTGCTTAATGAAAAGTTAAATAAACCTAAAATATATATATTTTTTTTTTGGGAGGGCATTTAAGTATTAAAATACTTGCTTTGCTAGAAAGGTGTAGTATAACTGTACCTCCTAAGGAACATTTCAAAAATAAGTGTAAAATACATTATCATATTTTTTTACTATATCATTCTGTATGCTATTAAATAAACTTATTGAATACTTTTTTATTAACTGATAGTGATGATGGATTTTGGTTAAGCACAAGTCCATGAAAATACACAAGTATTGTTAAACTTATTGTAATGTTTCAGAACTCTGTATCTGTGTAATAAAGTAGATTGCAAGAAAGTAAAATTGTCATATTAATTAAGCTATTTTTTTTTTTTTTTTTTTTTTTTTTTTTTTTGCTAGGTGCAAATTAGCTTGGCTAAATTTACTTTAATTTTCAGTTAATATTAAATTAGCATATGCTTTATAAATGTCATGCTTTTGCTGAAAGGAAGTGACAGAATGAATAGTTTTAAGTAGGAAAGCATAATGTAAAGGTTGATATTACCTAATTGATAGTAAATTTTAATTATATGCTTGCACAACTTGTTTTTGACCAGATATTTATCATGATACATGGCTACAATTTTTATTTTCTGCTTCATACTGTTTTTGTCCTTGTGTGTCATTTGTATATATTGTAATGTCTGTGATAATGCTACTTGTTATTATAACATAGTAACATCCAGTTTATTTTTTTTTTTCCATTATGTGGTATGTGTGTATACATTCCTTTTCATGTATATTCAGGTGTTGAATTTTATTTTTTACCATGTCTTCCACCGTTTTGTTTGGACTCAAGAAATGTCTTTCTTTTCAATAAATGTTTTAAACGTAATATTTGTCTTGTCTTCTGAATTACTTTATCATCTTAATAGTCCAAGTGGCGGCTGCGAAAAATTGACTTGGTAAGGTACGAAGCTGAATTTTTTCCTATAGATAGAATTCATTGTTACAATGAAAGTCTGATTGGGTTGCCTGGTCAAAGCCGTCAAGTTTAAGAGAAACAACCTCACTTCCGGTCACAATTTAAACGATTTTCGAACCCCAAAAGGTATGAAGATGGAACTGGTGCTAAAATGTAGAGATTAATATGCTCTTTAAAATGGCATAGGGTTGCCTGGTCAAAGCCGTCAAGAAACAGAGGTTGCCACGAAAATAGGGGACGTATTTACGATTTTACGATTTATTTACCCAAGTAAATTACGATTTATTTATCCAAGTACGTATTTTACGATTTATTTATCCAAGTAAAAAGTGATTTACCCCAAGTGTAAAGATGAAACCGGTGCTAAAATGTAGATTAATATTCTCTTTAAAATGGCATAAGGTTGCCTGGTCAAAACCGTCAAGACCCGGAGGTTGCCTCGAAAATAGGGGTCAAAATTAAATGCTTTTCGAATCCCACAAGTGTAAAGAAGAAACCGGTGCTAAAATGTTGAGAATAATATACTTTTTAAAATGGCATAGGGTTGCCTGGTCAAAGCCGTCAAGAAACAGCGGTTGCCACGAAAAAGAAGGGCGTATTTTACAATTTATTTACCTAAGTAAAAAATGATTTACTCAAGTGTAAAGATGAAACCGGTGCTAAAATGTAGAGAATAATATGGTCTTTAAAATGGCATAGGGTTGCCTGGTCAAAACCGCCAAGAAAAGAGGTTGCCACGAAAACTTACCCTAACATATTTAAAAATGAAACTGTTTATAAAATATGAAGAATAATATTCTCTTTAGAGTATCATAGGGTTGCCAGGTGAAAATCTCGAAAAATAGTGGTTGCCTCGAAGAAAAAAAAAACTAATTTTGAAGGGGTTTTTATACAATGTGAAGAAAAAATATAAAAAGTATTTAAAAAAGAAAAAATAAACTGTAATGAAACTGTTCTAAAATTTTCCATAAAAGCAACGAATTAATAGTAAAAATTAAAAATGTAGCATGCGAATACAGATGAGAAAATACGACCGCAAAAGTTAACAGAAATGAAGATAATAATGCCCAAGAAACTCATAATAAAAAATTCTGTTAGTATAGAAAATAAATAATTAAATAAAATGGGGGGGGGGGAGGGAAAAACCTTCTTATTTCAGATTTGCAAATTTCAATTTCATAAATTAATTCATTGTTATTAAGAAACGTGAAAAATTTTATCAATTTTTTTAAAAGTGTTTTTCGCTTTATTTGTACCCATAATTAATTTGCAGAAGGTATTATTTTAATTAGATATAAAAAAAAAAAGTAATTGAGAAAATTTTCTAAAATTGACAAATTTTTAATATAACAAAATCGGCACAACCCAATATTTTCGTATAAAATTCTACAAAGCAGCCGCATACATTTCTTCAGGGAATTATCTTCTCAATACTTTGACACAATTTGAATATTTTAAGCATTGAAAAATGGGGGAAAAAACGAGCTCGTGAGCTGAAATTAGTTTTATACAGATTAGAAAAAGAATTTTCACGCATAATAATTTAGTTTTCTTCATGCTTTAAAATCTCTTATATCATTAAACAAATAAAATAAACGAATATTGAAATTTGCTTCCTTTTCTAAGCTGACCGCTATACCTTGAGAGGTTTGAAGCACAATCGTAAGCAAATTGAAAAGTGTTGTATGTTCTAAATCTAGCTAGCAATTTCATTTTTTAAATATTAATCATTTCGTGTTTAACCTTTTTAAATTAGTCTTCATGTGTGTTTCACTTTGTGTTAAACACCTTTAATATTTGTTAGCTTTTTGGAGACTGACCGCTATTTCTTTAGGAATTTTACCAGGCAAACATATGCCATTTTAAAATAACTCCTACGCTGTACGTTCTGGAACCAGCTACACCTTTTCAAATATTCATATAATTTCATCCTTATTCATTTTCTTTGTTAATGCTATTCGTATTTTTTTACACTTCGTTAAGAAATCTTCAAAACTCGCCTATTTTTTTGTGGTTGATTACTTGACAGCAGTGTTGCCAACTGCTCCGATTTCTGCGGAGTTTCTCTGAAAAAATTTAAAAACTCCGCACTTCCGCGAAGTAATGTTTATGCTCCGCAAATTCAGTCTTGATCACTTAACTAAATATTTTTTATTAAATATATAAAACTGAATAGTGGCAGACACTGAAAAAAAAACTACTTTTCTTTCTTTCTTTTTTTTTTTTTTTTTTTCTTGCACACATCTAGGCAGAAATCGCGATCTAATCCTTATCAACTTTTGATTTTCCATTTCCAACAGTTGCTGCATAAAACATTATTCTTTGAATTTTATTTTTTATCTATGAAAGCACTTCAACCTATCTTGAAAAAAAAAAAATAACAAAACTAACTTTTACAATTTAGCTGAAGAACCACACGCTTCATCATACAATACTCATAAATAAATAGTAAAGAAAAAAAAAGAAAACATTCTAATGTTAGGCATTGCGTAATAGAAATATTGCTGACTCAGAACGGGAACAAGTATTTGTTTACATTAGCTAAGAGTGTGTTTAATTAAAACCACAAGCTGAAAGGGGGGAAGAAAGAAACCGAATGCTATGATTATGCGGTGTTTTGATTTTCATTTAAACTATCAATGTTTCAGTTATCTTAATGCTTGATAGGTCGTTAAAAAAATTGTTTATTTTAATTATTTATCAATAAAAATAATGGATTCAAAGCTACTGAACTTTAAGGCCGATTGACAACGCTTTATTTAAGATTTATTTAAAATAATTATGCATTTATTTTATTATTCACGTAAAGCATTAATGATTTATTATTATATCTTCATTTGTATCTGGTTAAAAAAAAAAAATAAGTAAACAAATTATGACCAATAATCTGCAAAATTCTAAAGTTTACAAAACATATGGTCCCAAGCTATGCAGATTAGAGGGAGTTGACTCAGAGGAGATCGTTTACACATTTATATGAATATCGGAGATATCGTTTTTATATTTTTATGTGATAGTGTAATAATTATTTTGACATTCATGAAAATTGTTGGAAATTCCCCCCCCCCCCCCTTTGTGCCTTCTTTTCTTTCTTTCTGTTCTTTTTTAATGTAACTGAATAATCTACTTTCATATATTGTCTTTATTTATGTGTGGGAAAATATGCCATTATGCAAAAAACAAATTACTTTTGGGTTTTAAGCTTATATTCAGACTTTATCATTTCCCATTCTATTCTTATCTCTCTTCACTGATTTGCTAAATATATTTGATTATCAATAAATATTTCTTAATTTCATGATTATTGTTAATTTATTTTTGTTAGTAGTTTTTTTTTTTTTTTTTTATGTATTTTTAAAATTGCTCCTCAAAGTAGCCAAAATGCTCCTCAAAATTTCTCTGAATACTCCTCAAACTGTTTTTGAAAAGTTGGCAACCCTGTGACAGATTTGACATATTTTCGAGGCAACCTCCGAGTCTTAATGGTTTTGACCAGGCAACCTTATGCCATTTTAAAGAGCATATTAATATCTATATTTTAGCACCGGTTTCATCTTTACAGTTGGGTAACTCATTTTTTACTTGGGTAAATAAATCGTAAAATACTTCCCCTATTTACGTGGCAACCTGTGTTTCTTGACGGCTTTGACCATTCAAACCTATGCCATTTTAAAGAGCATATTAATACCTACATTTTAGCACAGATTTCATTTTTACACTTGTGAGGTTCAAAAATCGTTTAAATTTGACCCCTATTATCTAGGCAACCTCTGAAACTTGATAGTTTTCACCAGGCAACCCTATGCCATTTTAAAGAGCGTATTAATCTCTACATTTTAGCACCAGTTACATCTTTACACTTGTGAGGTTCGAAAAACATTTAAATTTGACCTCTATTTTCGAGGCAACCTCTGGGTCTTGACGGTTTTGACTAGGCAACCTTATGCCATTTTAAAGAGCATATTAATCTCTACATTTTAGCACCGGTTTCATCTTTACACTTGTGAGGTTCGAAAAACATTTAAATTTGACCTCTATTTTCGAGGCAACCTCTGGGTCTTGACGGTTTTGACTAGGCAACCTTATGCCATTTTAAAGAGCATATTAATCTCTACATTTTAGCACCGGTTTCATCTTTACACTTGGGTAAATCACTTTTTACTTGGGTAAATAAATCGCAAAATACGTCTCCTATTTTCGTGGCAACCTCTGTTTCTTGAGGGCTTTAACCAGGCAACCCTATGCCATTTTAAAGAGCATATTAATCTCTACATTTTAGCACCGGTTTCATCTTCATACCTTTTGGGGTTCGAAAATCGTTTAAATTGTGACCGGAAGTGAGGTTGTTTCTCTTAAACTTGACGGCTTTGACCAGGCAACCCTATCAGATTTTCATTGTAACAATGAATTCTATCTATAGGGAAAAAAATCAGCTTCGTACCTTATCAAGTCAATTTTTTGCAGCCGCTGCTTGGACTATAAGGTTGCTGACAACTTTTTAATAGTTTAGTTGAGGCTAAAAAGATTGGTTTCATGTTAAATGAAACTTTTTTTTTTTTTTTTTTTTTTTTTTTTTAATTAAAGACAGCGATTATAAATGATGAACTAGGCCCCTAAAAAAAATATATTGTTAGATTTCTACCCTTCTTCCTTCTCCTTGAAATAGAACCCAGGATGTTTATTGACAACAATGAAAGTTATAAAAGTCTGATATTGGAAAGAAAATAGCTTTGGAACAAATTTTGTGAAAAAATAATAAAAAATAAAATTAGATTAAAATTTTGGTAATCCTCCCCACCCTTCCCCAATTAAAGATTCAACATTACTGAGAGTAAGCTCTTGTTCAAACAAAATAAAAATTTTGAACATTTTTCTAAATTCTTAAATTTTATACTTGGATTATTACAAATCTCTATTGATTCATGATCACATTACGTTCATAATCAATGAAAAATATTGGGTCATTTAAAGGTTCTTTTTTTTTTTTTATATAAAGTAAAAGAATTATTTTTTTCTCTCCTCCTAAGATTTTCTTCTTAGATTCTCCTAAGATTACTTCAGTTTTATAAGAATCTGAACACTGATAAAAATCAAGAAAAATGAGTCAAACTGTATGAGCAGACTATAATTTTTCTTTTTTTCCCTTGAATAAAAATAGGTTAATGTAGTACCAAGAGCAAGATTAAAGTAATATTCACCCGGCCCTCAATTTTTCAAATATCCATTCCATGGGAATTTGATTTACATAAGTGAAAATTACATAAATTGAGTTTGTAAACACTGTTGGCTTTAGTACTACAGCCCAGCTGTTGGAGATAATGTAGTGTTGTAATGCAATAAAGTATAAATAACCTTTTCCGAAAAAAGTATAAATAACTTGCCTTAAATGGTAGGGAGGGGGAACTGGGAAATTATATTGGATTAGTAGTAAATGGTCAGTAAATAACTATTCATTAGTGCACACTTTTATATCTTTTAGTAAAAATTACTAAGCAATTAGCGCTTTAAATTTATTTGAATGCAAAACTTTAATAAATAAGGAAAACCAAATATTTAAAGTAATAAAAAATAGTTTGTATAGATTGGATGGTAAGAGAAATACAACTTGAGCCTTTTTTTAATGAATAAAAAAGGTGGCCATTAAAAAAAAATATATATATAATAAATAAATAAAATAAAAAAATCACCTTCCCCCCCCCCCTTTTTTTTTTTTTTTTTTTTTTTGTGTGTGTGTGTCCGTTTAGTGCCTAATGTTACTTTCAAATGTGTATAAAGAATTTTACTTGCAGTGGCAAAAGACATTTCTAGTTTTGATGTGATGGATCTTTTGAGTCATCAGGTTTCTTCTTGGGATCAGATTCTTGATATTTATCTGCATTCAAAACAGTCACGCAATAAGGTTTTTGCTGTTATACTCGAATGCCATTTAGAAAACACTGTTGAGAAATGTAGAAATAGTGTATGACTTTACAGAGCAATAATCACCACCTATTACTTATGTAGTTTCCCTGCCCAAACCCTTCAAAAATGTTATTTTGAAGTTTTTAGTGTCTCAACTTCCCTCCCCCACCCCATGCAGTTATAATTCCCACTGATGCTGAGATATTGAGCGCTTTTGCTGTAGTTGACTGCTGCAGGTTTCGAATCCTAATTCAGGTATGGATATTCATAGTAGTTTTAGCTGTAGATCCTGGTCAAATTATCCTAAATATGAGCAAGAAATGGCTGTACAGTGATTATCCAAACTACACAGGTCCTTACAAAGAGGTCTTCATTGGTTATATCTGCATTGATCTGATTTATAATCATTATAAAAATGCATTATTTTTGTGCAGTGATCTGAAAATTATCCGCATAGTCATGCATTATAAAATTATTTTTAGTTTATCTTTTTGTAGCCATGGGTAACTTTAACGCAAATGGAAATTTTCAACCTCCCCCTCCCCCTTTTTTTGGGGGGGGGGAGAGGGGGGGGGCATTTTTGTACATATATTTTAGAATAAAGGAATTCGAAAATTTCTAAATCAGTGTTCTATCATCTATAGGTTAGTCAGTTATGGTAGACATTATCTCTGGATGATTGCAAAGAACTGATTCTTTTAAACTAATTACTATTGGTGATTCTGACATGAACATTATTAAATATCATTATATTTTAAAAGCTCTAAGTTTATTTTAAATTAAGAATTAAATAACATGGCAGACTAATGCAATATTTTGCTTAAACTTGCATTATGGAAAAACAGAAATAAAAGGAAATGATTTATATAAAAACTATTTGGTCAATTAAAATACTAGAAAAATATATATAAAGGGGAAATTGGAGAAAGAGAAAAGCAGCTTTGTAACCAAGTGATGTACTGTAAAAGCACTTATTTTCGCGAGCCCATCGTAACCGAGAAAATTTAAGCCTCGCGAAATACTTTTTTTTCCTGCCTCAAATAATAAAAAAACAGGAAATTTTCACTTACCAAAGCTCACAGGAATGGATGGCCCGAATCAAAGAAAAGCGAAGAGGGTGGGGTGATTACATTTTTGGTGCAAAAAGGGGTTCAGAAGTCCTTAGTTTGATAAAGAGTGAGAGAAAAAAGAGATTAAGAAAAGAAACTTGTTTGAGTTAGAATGTGTGCATTGAGCCAAGGCCAAATTTGATCTAGTCAGTTTTAAGAATGAATTGTTTTCAGTATAGACGGATGGGAAGGGGGGGGGGGGACGAACTTTTCGGACAAAAGGAAGTGTCTTAAAATGCCTTATGCAAAACGGGTTCTATATTTAGGTACTTTTTTAACTTTAAGATTTTTCAACTTTTGGTTCTATTCATATAAAATTCGCGAAATCGCAGATATCTTCATTTTCGCAAAAATTACGGCTCGCGAAAATAAGTGCTTTTACAGTACTTTTCAACAAGGATAACAAATTAAACTTTAGTTATTGAGAACATTATAGCCATATCACAGGAGAGAATTTTATGCAACAAACATTTTACTAAACACAACAGCAGTATATGGGGAAGATTCAAAGTCAGCGGATACTGAATTTTTTTTGACAGTCTTCTGAAAAAGCTGATCATGTTGGTTTTAGTAAATGCTGAGCGAAATCTCTCCTGTAATATTGTCATTAGAGTAATTCAAGTATATGTGAAGGTATCATAAATTTCAGAGCAAAAGAGAGTGAATTTAGAGAAAACACATTACATAAAATTGTGAAAAAAGAAAAACCAATTTTTTTGTAAAACTAAAAATATAGTTTTATAATTTTTGTTTCTCATGAGTAACACAAATATTTTACTTGAATTAAGGTTTAGATTTATTTTTGGCACTCTATAATAAATTTTTGCACATTAGGTCAGATAAGATACCTACTGCTTATAGTGGATTCATAACAATTATGAACATCCGTATCTGAACTAAGACTCAACCAGGCATCTAGCACTGAAGGCCAGAGTGATAATTCAGGTCTGCGAAATTGTATTTAATTTTTTCACTGCATTAAGTGTGTGTTTTGATTCGCTGAATTCGGAAATGCTCATCTTTTCTTCCTATCACATAAGGGTTTTTAACAAAGAATGAAGATACGAAAAATTCACACAGAGGCTGTAAGAAATTCAAAACTCTTTATGTATAAAATATATTGAAATAAGCTGTTACTTACACATTATCTTCTAAACGTGTTTCTTTACATAAAAGCTCCCTTTAGAGCTTTTCCTCTTGAGGCCTTGAGGGGGATTCTCTATTCAGCATCTAACAATAATCTACTGGCATGTTAATACTCCATCATCCTTGATACCTTATCTACATTTCTTTGATGTCTTGATGAAATAACTTTCCTTATTATTCACTTACATCACCCAAATTTTCCGGGAAATAAGTTAGATGAGAATTAATAATTATAAGATTAAAAAAAACTTTTTATATACCATGTTTTTAAATTTTCTGTTGAATAATATAAACTTGACAATTCTATGTATTAATAAATACTTAAAAAAAAATTTTTTTTTATGAATTTTCCCATCAACTTGAAAGAAAATGATCAAATCCGTAATAAAGAGAGCAATTATAAGAAATTTTCAAACATTTATCAGTTGAATAAAAGTATTAAAAGAATGCATTGTCATCGTGTTCTGAGCTATTCTGAAAGTTTCAAATGTCTAGTTTGTTGGGAAGTTACAGCTATTATAAAATTTTTAAAGTGATAATGACGTCAATTTTTGTGCGATGCATAATTTAATCTTTCGCAATTTTTTATTGTTCACGTTTAAGTAAATGTATTTTCCTGTCAAAAAAAAAAAAAAAAATATATATATATATATATATATATATAAAATAAACTCATAAATTTTTTTGGCAACAATTAAATTAAAAATAAAACTTAAATGGCTATTTTTAATGCTATTATGAGGTTATTATTTTCACATTTTATTAATTAATTAAAAGAAAATATTTATTAATTGATTAAAAGTTTCAAATGCTAGTTCGGAAGTTAATTAAAAATTGATTGCAAGATTTGTACTGGACAAACAAACAAGAAAGCAAGCTTATAAAAATATAGTAAATTAGTATGTTGTGGCCACCACATGACTTTCTTCTATATTTTCCTATACAAATTCACTCATTAAAAATAATTTATTAAAATTATTATTTAAAAAAATTATCTTCCATTATAATGCAGACGCTTTCAATATTAGAGAAATAGTATGACACTCAATAGAAAAAAATTAATTTTATTCTTAATATTACTTAAAAAAAAAAAAGTTATGTTAAAAACAAAAAAAAATCAATAACTTTATTTTAAATTATCGCAGATCAATGGTTCAACCATTTGTTTTAAAGGTATTGGCGAGCTCTTTTGAAAGTTACCCATCATGGAAATTTACTCCCCTCGAGGGGTGACTCTCCCCCTCAGGGGTTGGAGGCGAGGCTCCTACATACACATTTTTTTTTTCCTAGTTGACTATCTCTATTACAAATATTTTTTTTTACTTCATAATGATCATTAAAAAATAATTCTCTTTATACACATTTATACAAAATGTTGTCTTATACAAACATGTTAACAATTTAGAAAAAGTGGGATAGCAACGCAACCTGCAAGACAATTTTTACCAAAAGTTGATAGGCACTAATTTATGTCAAGGTGCAACTACATACCAATTTGTATGAAATTCTGTGCAGTAGTTCCTGAGATACAGTTGCCACAAAATTTTGTCTCGCACACTCACACAGGCATTTTCTAAAAATGGTCAAATCGTGTTCTACAGCTTTCAAAACGTGTAAATCCATCAAAAACCCGAGGTCGAAAATTTTACGAATCAAATACTTTTTTCTATTGAATATAGAAGAAAGTAAAAAGTGGAGCTTTAAGCTCAAAAAATGCCATTTTTTGTCAAAACTGTACGTGATGGAAATTTTTGAATAGCTTTTTCTTAATCAGCATTCTGAAAAACATATCAATATGAAGAAAAATATTTCATCATATATCTGTGTAATCATTCCACCATAAAGACAGTGGGTTGAACAGTGAAAATTGTAGAAGTTCTGGAATTTTATAAATTCAGTTTTACTCAAATTGTTGTTTGGTTAGTGGATTCAGATGATTAAACAGGCCCCTGTATAAACATCAACAAAATTTTATGCATGTAATTTAAACTACGACATTTTATTTACAAAAATTCCATAGCTTGTAACCAACCTGAATCCAAAGATTTCTGTCAACTCGAGCTCTATTCACAGGAAAAAGTTAGAGCCAACCTAATCAGCATGTCAAGTCGGTTTGTCTCCAATATTCTCTGTGATATCAATTTTATTTGGAAAATTTGATAATCATCCAAATTTTAACAACATAGTTTTGAAACTTTAAATATAATTTAAAAGATTACTCAATTAGAATTTTTCAGTAGCAAGCAAATGCCTCACCCTGAATGCCGATGTTCAAAGAATTAAGATGGATCATGAGTTATGGGAATTTGCAATATCTCTTTAAAACATTTTATTCTGATAAATACTTGTGATTTTATTGTACGTTTGTATCCCATTTCAATGCTTAAATAAGATATTTTATGTACGTCGTTTCTGGTAGAACTCTTTGCGAGTTTTCTCCCACACTTTATTATTAAGACAACTTTCTTTAAAATTTAACCCGATCAGGTTATCGTATTTTTCGGCACCTTGTCAGTTTATCATGGGACGTTGAAGAACCGAGCAATGCTAAAATGCGTAATTTTTAATGAAAAAAACTAGTTGGGATAGGTGGACTCTGCTCTGTTCCCCATCATATTTATGTTCTCATAAATTTCTAGTGCGAGACATATTATAATCATGTTAAAAGAAATGAATTTGACCAAAGCTTGATACAGTGACAGAATGAAATCCCCGCCTAATGGGTTATCCACTGTTCACTTCGATATATTTATCTTATTCTAAACTATTAATTTATTTTATCAGGGTCAATTCCATTGTTTAGTTTTCATGCTACTATTTCCAATGCAATGATCCTCAAAATTCATATTTATATGAAAAATTTACAATTTCGCTATGTTGATAAAATCGTAAATTACGAATAATTTACGAAATTTTCCTATTAGAATATTTGTATTCAAGCATGTTCAAACAAATATCATAAATGTAATTTTGAAGTTGTCTAATGTATTTAGGATCCTCAAAATGGAAGTTTATGCTCAATTTTGCCTTATTCTGACATGTTAAGTAAATTGTAAATTCCAAATAACTTACGAATTTTTGAAATTGGAAAAATCATAGTCTATGATATTCATACCAGTATCCTAAATAATATTTCAAAAATGGTTTGACATCTTTACGATGAAAATATCCCTCAAGATTGACATTTATGTGAAATTTTGCTCTATTCTGCCATGTTAAGAAATTCGTAAATTTCCAATAACTTACGAAATTTTTATATTGGAAAATTCATAGTCATTAATATTCATGCCAGTGTCCTAAATAATATTTCAAAAGTAGTCTGACATCTTTACAATGAAAATATCGATCAAAATTGACGTTTATGTGAAATTTTGCTCTATACTGCCATGTTAAGAAATTCGTAAATTTCCAATAACTTGCGAAATTTTTAAAGTAGGATATTTATAGTTACCGATGTTCATTCCAGCATCAAAACTGATATTTTAAAACTTGTCTGACATTTTTACAGTAAAATGTTTCCATTTAATGCACGTTTAAGTGAATTTTTGTCCTATTCTCCCATGTTAAGAAAATCGTAAATTTCTAATAACTTACGAAGTTTTTTAATTCGAATATTGCAAATGAATAGGGTTCTTGCCAGTGTCGAAAGTAATATTTTAAAACTGATCTGACCTCTCTGCAACAATTTGTTCGTGAGATATCGTGTACGCAGACTAACGGACTAACACACTAACAGACACCATACAAATTTTGTCATTTTCGGATTCCTCACACCTGAAAACGTGTAAAAAAGTAAAAAAACTGAGGTAGAAAATTTTCACGATTGCCTAAGTTCCCCATACCTATAGTATGATGGGGAACTAAAATGTGATAAAATTCTTGAACACTCTTGAATACTTCTAATTTAAGGGCAGACAATCAATATTGCAAAAGAAATGTAAACAAATATTTTATTTTTCATCAGAAATACGCCCATTTCTATAAAATTCAGGCATTTACTAAAAATTTATAACTTTTGAACAAATTGAGGTATTTGAACAATTCAAATTGCATAATAAAGTTTAAGAATGGTATTTTTACGAAAAAAATCATGGACACGATAGATAGGTTTTTCTTCTATACGTGGATTCTGACGGATGAGACATAAGAAAAATGGCTTGGGTCTCCAATGACCCACGATAACCTGATTGGGTTAAGGCTCCTTAAGCAACTTTTTTCATTGCTCTTTCCCACAGTAGCCCTGCCAAATGATCTCACTGTTAACTGTATTAAACTCAGTTTTTAAATATGTATGTAGCGATCGCATAAGTCAATTCAGTGTAAATTGAGGTACGTTTGCTGCATAAAATAAATACTCGTGTAGATTAAGGGATGTGGTGTACATTTGATTTTATACGTATATTTTAGGACTTCCCTTTCATAGATGTAATTTTATTGAACTTTTTAATCTACTTTTGAGATGTAAAAGGTAAAATAACTGTTGTAGGTTTATTAATGAAAATAATTAATACTTTTGTATTTCAAAGCGATCTTTTTATTCAAATAAAAATAGATTACAAATGTTTTTATTTAGAAAATGATTAACATATTATAATTTCAACTTTTAATGAGTATTTTTCGAAAATAATTTCTAGAAAAGCATACAGGAATGCTATTCTCAATTAAATAATGTCAAAGCTCTTTTTACTTTCTTCTATATTCAATAGAAGAAAGTATTGGATTTGTAAAAATTTTTGACCTCAGGTTTTTGATGGATTTACACGTTTTGAAAGCTGTAGAACATGATTTAACCATTTTTAGAAAATGTCTCAGTCTATTTGCAGTGTAACACTAAGTATACAAAAAAAGTTCATTTTATTCTCAATATTACATAAAAAGAAAAAAAAAAAAAATTTTTGTTAAAAATGAAAAAAATATTGGTAACTTTATTTTAAATTATTGCAGATCGATGGTTCAACCATTCATTTTAAAGGTATTGGCAAGCTCTTTTGAAAGATACCCATCATGAAAATTTATTCCCTTCAAAGGAGGAGGCGATGCTCCTACATATACAAATTTTTTTTCCCAGTTAACTATCTCTATTATAAATAATTCTTGTAAATTTCATAATGATGATTAAAAAATAATTTTCTTTATGCACATTTATACAAAATTTTGTCCTATACTGCCATGTTAAAAATTTAGAAAAAGCGGGATGGCAATGCAACCTGTAAGACAATTTTTACCAAAAGTTGATAGGTGCTAATTTATGTCAAAGTGTAACTACATACCAATTTGTATGAAATTCTGTGCAGTAGTTCCTGAGATACAGTTGCCACAAAATTTTGTCACAGACAGAAACAGACATTTTCTAAAAATGATTATTCAACAAAAACTGAGGTAAAAATTTTTTACAAATCCAATACTTTCTTCTATTGAATGTAGAAGAAAGTAAATAAATAAATAAATAAATAAATATATATATATTAAATTACGTATGTACACAAAAACATTGGCGGTTATGACTTTCACCAAGTACAGTCTTCAAGCAGTTGCCATAGAAATTTATTGAAAATAAGCTGTAACCAAGGTAGCCAATGCATACATCGTTCATCTCACATGACTCATGTTGGACGTTGGACCATGTCAGGGTTACTATTTATCACTCTACTTTATCTTAATGTTGAAACTAGGACCAGTGGTGTATCTCCATTATGCTTGCACATATAGAGAAGCCTAGTGCATTTTCGTAGCTAGTGCCAAAATATCTCTCCCTCAAAGTAACTCTTGTTTCTACTTCATTCCCGAATCCAAATCGCTGAGGCTTCCAACATTTTTTTTTTTTCCCATGAGGATAAATTGTTTAAAATGCGTCAATAGAGTCTTAGTATCATTATTTTTAAATAATATATTTAATGCCTAAATTTATTAGACACTTCCACCATTTGAATTTAATTTTTCAAGATAAATGAAGAAATAAAATTGTAATATTCTAATTTTAAGGATTTTATTGTTCTTGAAATACATTTTTTTTTCAGTTTCTTCTATATTCAATAAAAGAAAGTATTGGATTCGTAAAAATTTTCGACCTCAGGTTTTTGATGGATTTACACTTTTTGAGAGCTGTAGAACACGTTTTGACTATTTTTAGAAAGAATTTTTTGACTATTTTTAGAAAGACTATTTTTAGAACATGTCTGTGTGTGACAAAAATTTTTGGCAACCGTATCTTAGGAACTACTGCACAGAATTTCATACAAATTGGTATGTAGAGACACCTTGATCTAAATTAGTGCCTATCAACTTTTAGTAAAAGTTGTCTTACAGGTTGTGTTGCCATCCCACTTTTTCTAAATGTTTAACATGGCAGTATAGGACAAAATTTTGTATAAATGTACATAAAGAGAATTATTTTTTTAATAGTCCAGGCAACGAAGGCCAAAATTTGACGAATAGAGGAAAAAAATCGTGTAGTTTTGAAATTTTACATACTCATAGCCGAGAGGGTCCTGAACAACATACTAAAAGTCCCCGTCCGTGGGGGGTGAGCGGGGGGCAGGGGGGGCATTTAAGGGGGGCAATTTTCAGTTTTTATTAAATATCTTAAAGACTGTCGCATTTAGAGAAAAAATGTCAATTACAAAATTAATCTACGTAAAATTTCCTACAAAAAAGTATATTACATTTTGTTTGTACGATTATTAGTTTAGAAGATATAGGGAGGTGAAATTACACATTTTCTTGAAAATTTCTTTTTTGCAATAGTAAAATCAACTAAAGTGTGCAATTAAAAGGGTTCCTGTCAAATATTTTCTAATGTAGAAAACAAATATATACATAGGAAATATGCAGGGATAATACAGCATGTTTTGTAAATTTTAAATAATTTTAAGGCTAGTAGGCGCAAGTGGCGGTTTGAGTAAAAATCTGGATAAGTCCAGTCAAAATAGGAAAAATAGAAAAAAAAAAATCGTGTAGTTTTGAAGTTTTGCACACTCATAGCCGAGAGGGTCCTGAACAACATACTAAAAGTCCCCGCCCGTGAGGGGTGAGCGGGGGGCAGGGGGGCATTTAAGGGGGGCAATTTTCAGTTTTTATTAAATATCTTAAAAACTATCGCATTTAGAGAACAAATGCCAATTACAAAATTAATCTACGCAACATTTCCTACAAAAATGTATGTTACATTTTGTTTGTACGATCATTAGTTTAGAAGATATAGGGAGATGAAGTAACACATTTTCATGAAAAATTCTTTTTTGCAATAGTAAAATCAACTAAAGTGTGCAATTAAAAGGGTTCTTGTCAAATATTTTCTAATGTAAAAAACAAATATATACATAGGGAATACGCAAGGATAATACAGCATGTTTTGTAAGTTTTAAATAATTTTAAGGCTAGCAGGCGCAAGTGGCGGTATGAGTAAAAATCTAGATAACGAAGACCCAAAACCGATCAACATAAAAAAAAAAAAAATCGTGTAGCTTAGAAATTGAGCACAGTTATAAAGTTAAGTGCCCTGAATAACACACTAAAAGTCGTTAACCATGGGGGGGGCGGCATTTAAACGGGGCACATTTCAGTTTTTATTAGGTATCTTGAAAACTATCGCATTTAGAGAAAAAAAATCTCAAAGCTATAAGATTTTTTTTAATGTTGATCGGTTTTGGGTCTTCGTTATCTGGATTTTTACCTAAACACCACTTGCGCCTACTAACCTGGAAATTATTTAAAGCATACAAAACATGCTGTATTATCCTTACGTATTCCCTATGCATATATTTGTTTTGTACATTAGAAAATATTTTATCAGAACCCTTTTAATTCCACAATTTAGTTGATTTTACTATTGCATTAAAAAAAAAAAAAAAAAAAAAAGAATTTTTCAAGAAAATGTGTTATTTTGTTCCCCTATATCTTCTAAACTATTGATCATACAAACAAAATAGAATATACAATTTTTTTAGGAAATTTCACGTAGATTAATTTTGCAATTGAGATTTTTTTTCTCTAAATGTGATAGTTTTCAAGATACTTAATAAAAACTGAAATGTGCCCCCTTTAAATGCCCCCCCCCATGGTTAGGGACTTTTAGTATGTTATTCAGGGCACTTAACTTTATAACTGTGCTCAATTTCTAAGCTACACGATTTTTTTTTTTTAATGTTGATCGGTTTTGGGTCTTCGTTATCTAGATTTTTACTCAAACCGCCACTTGCGCCTGCTAGCCTTAAAATTATTTAAAACTTACAAAACATGCTGTAATATCCTTGCATATTCCCTATGTAGATATTTGTTTTTTACATTAGAAAATATTTGACAAGAACCCTTTTAATTGCACACTTTAGTTGATTTTACTATTGCAAAAAAGAATTTTTCAAGAAAATGTGTTACTTCATCTCCCTATATCTTCTAAACTAATGATCGTACAAACAAAATGTAACATACAATGTTGTAGGAAATTTTGCGTAGATTAATTTTGTAATGGACATGTTTTCTCTAAATGCGATAGTTTGTAAGATATGTAATAAAAACTGAAAATTGCCCCCCTTAAATGCCCCCCCGCTCACCCCCCACGGGCGGGGACTTTTAGTATGTTGTTCAGGACCCTCTCGGCTATGAGTGTGCAAAACTTCAAAACTACACGATTTTTTTTTTTTTTTTTTTTTTTTTTTTCTATTTTTCCTATTTTGACTGGACTTATCCAGATTTTTACTCAAACCGCCACTTGCGCCTACTAGCCTTAAAATTATTTAAAACTTACAAAACATGCTGTATTATCCTTGCATATTCCCTATGTATATATTTGTTTTTTACATTAGAAAATATTTGACAAGAACCCTTTTAATTGCACACTTTAGTTGATTTTACTATTGCAAAAAAGAATTTTTCAAGAAAATGTGTTATTTCATCTCCCTATATCTTCTAAACTAATGATCGTACAAACAAAATGTAACATACATTTTTGTAGGAAAGTTTACGTAGATTAATTTTGTAATTGACATTTTTTCTCTAAATGCGATAGTTTTTAAGATATTTAATAAAAACTGAAAATTGCCCCCCTTAAATGCCCCCCTGCCCCCCGCTCACCCCCCACGGGCGGGGACTTTTAGTATGTTATTCAGGGCCCCCTCGGCTATGAGTATGCAAAATTTCAAAACTACACGATTTTTTTCTTCTATTTTTCCTATTTTGACTGGACTATAATAATCATTATGAAATTTACAAGAATTATTTATGATAGAAATAGTCGACTGGATAAAAAATTTTGTATATGTAGGAGCATTGCCTCTCCCCCCTCCCCCTGGGGAAGTTCCCTCTCGAGGGGAATAAATTTTCATGATGGGTATCTTTCAAAAGAGCTCGCCAATACCTTTAAAATGAATAGTTGAACCATCGATCTGCAATAATTTAAAATAAAGTTATCGATTTTTTTTTTTTTTTTTTTTTTCATTTTTAACAATTTTTTTTTTTTTTTTAAATGTAATATTGAGAATAAAATGGAACTTTTTTTTGGATATTTAGTGTTATCTTTAATATGGAAATCGTACTGCATTATCATGGAAGATAATTTTATTAAATAATGATTTTAATAAATTATTTTTTCTGAGTGAATTTGCATAGGAAAATATAGAAGAAAGGTCATGTGGTGGCCACAACATTCTAGTTTAAAATCATTTTGAGTTAGAAATTGCAAATTGAAAGCTTAAAGTATTTGAGAAAATTTAGGGTGAATATTTAAATTGGAAATTCTCATTGAAGTAAAGACTTAACTTTTACATAGTCTCTTTTCTTGTTATGTGAAATAGTATTTACACCTCATTTTTCAGTTTTATAAATTTAATGGCCTTAATTTGAAGCTTCTTGAAGGTTTTACTTTGATGGCCTTAAATTGAAGTTCTTTAATCTCAGCAACCAGCTTCAGTTGATGCAAACTTGGTTGTAACTAATTTCTTCCTTGTCATCATCCTCCAATCTCAGTAGAAGGTGGCACTTTCGATCTATGCCCAATACACGCTCATTATTGTTGCAACTGTGTGGATTTTTTATTATTTCAATAATTATTCAATTAATATATTAATTAATATTATTAATATTAATTCAATTAATATATCAATTTTCTCGCGATTCGCAGCGTAAAAGTGATGTTCATAATTTGTCAATTTTTGTATATTTTAATATTTCTATCAATTTCACTATTAATGAAAATGATAGTTGTTCTGTCAGATTTTATATCTACTTTATGTTCTTTTATTCTAGTATACTTCTCTGTGATAAAAATGATATGCATTCATCATGGAAAATAATTTGCATTGTGTAATTTGTATGGGAAAAATTTCTTCTATATGAAATAGATGAAAATATTGGATGTGTAAAATCTTTTACTTCAGATTTTCAATAATGTACTCGTTTTAAGACATCCTGCACAGTGGTGCATACACGGAGGGGCTTAGGGGGCCCAAGCCCTGACATGGTAAAAAATTTCAGATATGCATGAAATATATATATATATATATATATTACTCAAACACAGATATTGTAAACAAAAATAGAGTTTATAAATTATACATTAAATATTAGGAATTTTTGAAATCCATATTGTCGAACACAAAAACAATGAACTAGTTCTTTATTTTTAGTTAAAAGATACCCTAGACATTCTATTGCAGTTTTTAGGGATGGGCTTCTATGGTCCTAAAGCATATACTGTTATCACAAAATCAAGTAAGTATCTAAAACATCAGGCAGGAGAAGCAATCTGATGTGGAAATAAGCAGGAATTTATTTGTCAGAGAAATGGGAGACCAGGCTCATACAATTTTGTATTTTAATTTATGAGTATTTATAGCATCCTTGTGGAAGTTTGTTTTGTCCTTGGGCAAAGTTAACACATCCGCATTGGCAAATGAAAATTCTCGTTTGATACAAAATAAAAATTAGCCCTGATGTTAGCCATTCCTCTAAAACAATATTTTAAATTAAAAATGAACTTTGCCTATTCGTGTTACTATTGTCTATTAATAATTAATTCTTATAAAATTACGTATGTGAAGAAACTCTGCCATTGTGCCATGAACTGTTAAGCTACTAAACCATATAGAAATATATATATATTTTTTTAAAAAGCCAGTTTTCCAGAAATTTTTCACTTTTTTAAATTTAATTTTTACTTTCTCCTAACCATATATCTATACTGATAAGTATAAAGGGTTTAAGTCCAAAAATGTCGATTTTGAGTTAAGTACATAGTCAAACTCAGAAAAAAAATTCTCTATCGATTGGTATAAAGGATTTAAATCCGTCATTTAGTCTTTGAGAAAATCCATTGGTAAAAAGAGATTCAAGTCAGAAATTTAGCATTAATCTTTGGTATAAAATAATTAATTCAATTTTTTCCCTTTATTAAATGAAGATTGACAGTCATTGAATGGTATAAAGCGTATAAACCAACATAATCCCTTTTTCCTAATCGATTCTACTGATTAGTTTTTAGTTAGTTTAACTTTATTTTTCGTCTCCTGAAAAATCAAGAATATGGACTTAAAGCCTTTATATTTATCAGTATAGATAAATGGTAGAGAAAATATTGTTTTTGGATCAAATTTTTGAAATTGAGATTTTGTTATAGTTACACAGGGTCCCTTGAATCCGAAAAACACATTTTTAGTGTTTGGTGTGTGTGTGTGTGTATGTTATCAGCATATCTCAACAACAAATAGTTTTAAAAATTCTGAACTCGGCATGCTAAGTCTGTAACATATAATGATGCTACACAGTGGCGGATCCAGAACTTGACTTTTGGGGGGGGCTAAGATTTTTCAAAGTGTTATTCTAGACCAATAAAAAATTTACAATTGCAAAATTTAATTGTGAATGACAGTGTTTTGGGGGGGGCTTCAGCCCCCTAGCCCCCCCCTTAAATCCGCCACTGATGCTACACTAAACTTTTGAGATCAAGCAAATGGTTCGTGTACAGAGACATCCAAGAGAATTCAAATACATTATGTCTATGAAGAGATTTTTGATAAGTAGTATATAATGTAACGTCTGTAGACTTCCCTAAAGAAAATGGAATCGACATATTTTTTTATATAAAAGCATTTTTTGTGTGGGTTGTGATATGAAAATCATTTGACATTCGTTCAGAGCTACACAATGCATTTAGATACATTGTGACTATACATGGAAATTGCAGGAAGTATATTTCATTTTATGTTAGATGTTTTTCATATAAAACTAAATTTCAAGATACAATGTGATGTGAATACATTTTATAGATAATATACAGAGTTACCCAAATTATGCTAAAATTTCTTTTCTATTGAATATAATTGATCGAAGTGCTTTGCTACATTTTACTACGTCGACGAACACTGCTCAGAAAGGAAAATTAATTTTTCATGCACATACTGTAAACAAAGTATTTTTTTAATTTCAGTTTTCAACTCTGGTTTTTTGTATAATATCACATTTTGAGGTCCCTGATTACGAAAATTCAATTTTTAACGATTTATCTGTATGCATACTTGTTATCAGCATAACTTAATAACAAACTAGTATCGCCCAGTGGTCGAAACTCGACCATTTTTTTTTTTTTTGCAAAGCGAGGCAAAGCAAAGTTATTGCCTTGTCCTAAACAGAATGCAATTGCAACACAGCTGCGGCAATTGTCGAAAACCGAAAATCTAAAACTTTTCTGAATCTTATATTTTCTACTTATATATGCAGAGGAAAGAATAATAAATCCACTTTTTAAAAAATTAAAATAGGTAGTCAATTTCACTTAATTAAAATGCAAGGAAATCTCAAAACGTGTAAATTCATCGAAAACCGGAAATCAAAAGTTTTTATGTATCTTCTACTTGCTTCTTCTACCCACAAAAGCTAGCAATAAAGACACTTTTTTTAAAAAATAAGTAGCCAATTTCAGTTAATTGAAACGTAAAGAAAGCTCAAAACATGTAAATTCAGCAAAAAACGGAAATCGGAATTTTTTCCGTATCGTCTCGTCTACTTATACATGCAGCAGTTAGTAACAAAGCAATTTTCCTTTTATTTAGTATATTAGTTGAATATTTATTGTTTAAATATCATCCTTGGAAATGAAATGTTTATGTTTACATTCAAAACTGGAAGTTTGCCATTTTTTTTTTCTGGAGTTTTGTAATTTTAAATTAAAATTTTATCAATTTTACAGAAAAAATAACTCAATCAAACACATGTAAACAGTAACTTATATATAACTGTACCCAAATATCGGAATTAAAATCGGCAGATAATTTCCGTTATTTTTTAATAATTTTTTACAAAAAATCAAATGGACGATTAACAAAGAAAATCATTTTCATGGCTCCATGGAAAGACAGTGACGTCATCACTTCGTTTGCGTATAGTGATGCTACATTATACAAATTACTGTGTCTATGGTTTTATTTGAGCTTTATGAAATTGCCAGATTTAACAACTTTCTACTTTTAGGTATTTTTTAATGTAATGGAATACGTGTATGAAAGGGAAAAATGGGGGAAAATGCATAAAAAATAAATGTATTTTTAAATACCTTCTTGACATCGTAAGAAAATAATATTTGTATTCGCACCTTCCGGCTAACCATACCTTTCGAATGATACCATTTTCAACCCTCTACTCCCATAATTAATATGTTAAAAAGGGACAACAAATTTTATGCTTGCCTATTAATATATAGATAACTGCAGGAAATTCAACGTTGGTATTTCAAAGTTTGTATTGGGTTGCCATTTTACAATTTAATCAAGATTGGCAAGTTTGAAGGCAAATTAACAACAGCCTTGATTTAAAAAAATAAATAAAATAATTGTAGACACTATAATTGAATGGGGAGATGAGGGGTGCGGTAACCTCCCTCACACAGAGTTATATATCAAATAAAACTGTTCCTAAATCTATTTTGGATTATTTTGTACTTTGACCTTTATACATCTTGACATCCTTCTTGACATCCTTCGTTATTGATATTAAGAAGGAATGTAGGTGAAGAGAATGTCATGTGAGTGACACATCAGATTATTTGATAACGTTTTATTTCAGTTTTATTATTCATGTGCATATTTCTTTTTATTTATTAAAAAAAAAAAAAAAAATGCTCTTTCACATGTTATGTTGTATAAATAAACATGGTGTTAAACATAAAATTGTTCTAGAAATGATTACATGAATTTTGTTTGAAGGAAGTGCACTAAGAGAAGTTATCACTTTAAAAATTCATGCTGATTTTTTGTTATTGATGGTGTTCATACATTTTTTAATTAACATCAGCGATTTGGTATATTACCATGTTTTTATTAACTTCTTTTCTTGTTTGTTTGGTACAAATCTTGCAATCTATTTTTAACTAACTTCCCTACTAGCTAGACATTTGAAACTTTTCACAGTAGCTCAGTACCCGGTGACAACACAATACTTCAAAGTCAGATTTTCGAATAGTTTTCTTTTAATTAATTAAAATATGAAAATAATAAGCTCCTAATAGCAATAAAAATAGTCATTAAAATATTAGCTATAATTTAATTGTTGCCAAAAAAAAAAAAAAATATTACGAGTTCATTTTCTTTCGACATAAAAATAAATGCATTTAATTAAACATGAGCGTTAAAAAATTGTAAAAAGTTAAATTAGGCATCTGGGAAAAATTGACGTCATTATCACTTTAAAGATTTTCTACACATTGATAAAGTTCTAATGTAGTTCATGATGGAAATATATGTTGTTCTGAAAGGATTAATATTTTATTTTTAAAACCAACCTTTTTTTTTAATTCAAATTTCCCGTAACTCTTTAACCAATCACATTAGAACGTCCATCTTTGGAATATCGATAATAAGAATTTTCTCGCCAAAAGTCACCAAGGGCAAAAACTCGCCAAATTTGGCGCCAAATCCATTACCTGCCTATTGGAGCTTTTTAATGTGTTTCAAAGGGAAAATTAAGCTATTTTAACACGAAAAAGAGCTAGAAATCCAGAAAATTGACATTTTATCAACTTACTAAGCCTCTTGAAAGAATTTATATAAAAATAAATACAATTATTTACAATTATGCAGCAGTACGCATTGATAAAGTGCTAATGTAGTTAGTTCTATAGCTATGATTCAACAGAAAATTTTAAAACATGGTTTATAAAAAGTTTTTTATCTTATAATTATTTTACTGCTCAAAAAGGAGTGAATCATTTCTTATCTCAAATTGTTTTCATGAAAATACTCAAAGTTTTCCAGAGAAATTTGATACATTCTGTTTGTCAGAATAAAATATAGCTATTTAATGTAATAGGAAAAAGAATTGGTTTGATTTAAAAGTAATGCTTCACTGAAAATTTTGAAAATTCTGAAAATTTTAATAACAATCTGACCACCTTGTAGGAATTAAAATCTAATGAAAATATCATCATTACTAAAGCTGATAAAGGTGGTCAGATTGTTACTTTGGATAAAAAACAATACATTGAAAGTGTTACCGAATTAATTAATGATGGCCCATATATTCCTCTGCCCCGTGAACCCTCTACTCAAGAGTTAAATAAAATTAAATCTGCTATAAAATCTTGCCCCTTGTTATTAGACTCGACTAAATCTCATCTTATCCCTTCTTTTGCTAATTGTGCCCGATTTTATGCTTTATCGAAAGTTCACAAACCCAATATTCCATTTCGTCCCACAGTCTCTAATATCGGTACTGCTTCCTATAATTTAGCTAAATATCTCACCACAATTTTTGCTCCCCTTCTTGCTGCTAATAGTTATACTGTCAAGAATTCCATAAAATTTGCAAAAAACATTCAAAACTGTCCTCACACTAATCTCACTATGGTTTCTTTTGATGTAAAATCTCTTTTCACTAATGTTCCAATAAGTGGCGCCCTCTGCTGTCTCGAAAATAGATTAAAAGAGTTTCATTTCACATCTTTTGAAATACAAGAATTAATCACTCTTACCCGCATTTGTTTATCCCAAACCACTTTTTCTTTTCAAAATAAATTCTATCGTCAGTCTGAAGGTTTAGCCTTGGGTTCCCCTCTCTCCCCAATTCTCGCAGATATTTACATGCACTATTTCGAAAGCAAGCTTTTTAAGAAAATATCTTTTCCTTTTTGGACCCGTTACGTTGACGACACCTTCACGCTTATCGACATATCTCATCACAATATTGACCATGTCTTAGAAACTTTAAATTCAATTGACAGTAATATCCAATTTACATACGAAATAGAAAATAATGGCTCCCTTCCATTTATTGATACTCTCGTCTTTTCGCACTGTAAATGGATTTTCAACCACCGTCTATCGAAAAAAATTTTGCTGTTTCCCTTCCTCCCCATGCGCGTTCATGTCACCCACCTAACCAAAAAATGGCTGCTTTCTATACTTTTGTAAACCGTGCACTTAATATTTGTTCAAATCCTATTTTATTAAAATCTGAAATTAAATACCTGAAAGCCATTGCAATTGACAGAGGTTATGTCCCTTCCATTGTAGACAAAGCTATCCAAAAATTACAACTCCCTCGTATTTCGTCTACTAAATCAGTCTCTTCTAATATCAGTATTGTCTTACCCTATTTTCCTAAATCCAGTCAAACCATAGCTAAAATTCTCAAACAATATGATTTTAAAATAATATTTTCGCCTTCGAATAAACTCACCTTTTCTCAGTTAAAAGATCCCATTGATATGCATAATTCTTGGGTAGGAATTATGCATATCAATGAAAACCACACTGACAGGAAATACTATAAATAGTATTTCCTGTCAGTGTGGTTTAGCATATATTGGCCAAACTAAACGCAGTCTTAAATTTCGTCTAAAAGAACAAATGAATTACGTCCGCAAACAAGAAACCAATAAATCGGCTATTTCTAAACATTGCTGGGAGGAAAATCATAATTTTAAACTTAATTCAGCTAAAATAATTTGCAGACCTAAATCCATTCATGAACTCGATTCCTTTGAAGCTTTTCATATTTATAAAAATTTTAAAAACCTTGTAAATTGTGATTTCGCTATTCCCTATTTGTCTGACTGTTGGAAATTTTATATTCAGTCCACATTTTCTTAATTTTTCTACTGTTTACACAGCTAACATTTCTATTGGCCACTCTCCCCACCTTTCCCGTAATCCTATTGGTTGAACTAAATCCGGCCCCTCTCCTATATATACGAGCACTTCTCCTGATTCAGGATCCTTTTTGCACTGAAGACGGTACGCTGTAGGCTACCGAAACAGCTGTATGCATTTCCAATATTTTTCTTTGGCGTTTCTGACGTAGTAGTTTATTCGGGTTTTAATATTAATGCAAGAGTTACATTTTGCTTAAGGGGGTCGTCTACGTATGAAAATTTCAATCAACTTCACTTTTTTATTGGCAACACCTATTTTTGATTCCATATTCGAATTTTTGATATCAAGAAGATTTGGAAAAAAAAAGTACAGTTTATAAACATTAAAATCTCACAGAAAAAATATGTCCATTCAGATAATATTCGAAAAAGAAGAATGACAATTTAAAATATGAAATGAACTAAATTAATGCTAATTACGAAATGATGTGTGCATCTAAACTTGTTTGAATAACTATTTAAAATCATTTACGAAAAGTTATAAATAAGATGACACAAATGATAACAAGTGACAGTCCCTAAGAGCAATGGAAAAATGAAATATCACTAACTGGAAAAATAATGATAGGAATGAGCTGTAATTTCGGAGATACACATTTTTTATGATATCTGTTCTATTCGTGGAATAATTAATATAGATAACAATTCATAATTTTTTGAAATATAAATTTATTAATATTTTGCATAATTCCAAAAATTTCTTTCAATCAAAAATGTGCATGGAATATGTTTGGGTCACTTCATTCTAATGCATAAACAAATGAAATTTGAAAATAATAATTTTTCGGGAAAATGTTAATCATTTGTCATATTCATTTAACCTTAACATCCCCATATTTTGATAAAAAAAAAAAAAAAATAAAAAAAAAAAAAAAAATCTATAAAAATTTGAGAGAATTATATAAACTGCACCATTTTCTGGACTCATTTGATCCAAATAACCTAAGAAAATTGAATGAAATAATCAGACTATGAGAATTTTGAAGTATCTAGACTTTTCGAGGTTTCATGAATTCATTTTTTATGTTGGTGTATAAGTGAACATAGTAGCATCTAAATTCTTTATATGATTGAGCTGAAATTGTGTAGATATGTTATTGACCACTCTTTGAATTGTATAGATTTTCACAAGTTTTCATCTATCCTTTTAAAATCTTGTAAAAAAGAGTTTTTTTTTTTTTTTCATTATGGTGTATGAACTCAAACTATTTGAAATGTGTTGGTATCTAAACTCTACATTCAGTTTAAGTTGAAATTAAGTTGTCATGTTATATTATGTTTCTTTGTAGCGGACGCCGTTTCTCAGGATAGATTATCAGACCTTACCTATATGGATAATGGGTTAACCTTTTGTCCAGAGGTATGTCGTATGATTTCTAATTCGAACGACCCAGGATCAAATTCAACCGGTCGCCAAATTGGTGATTTCCGGACGTGTAAATAACACGCAACCAACATAACAACTTCAACCTGGTTCGATGGATGGCCGCACCATTCCACCAACAAATCCACCAACGAACAGTTCCAGGGCATTAAATGTAATGAAATGCGCATTATTTTGCATATACTTAAAAGCATTTATTTTTCCTTTGAAAACAAAAGGATCCAGGTGTTAAAGATGTAAGCGAAAATATATGAAAGTAGATTTTTAGTAGTATTAACCTTTTAATATTTCCCTACATTGTTTCATAGCTACTTATATTGTTGGTTTGACTCTCTGTCTGTTTGTGTACAGCCATAGACCTATTATAAGCGTGGACGGAGCATTCCATTGGGAATATAAGAAAAGGTGCAAAGATGAAACCATGTGAATGTTGAAAAAGGTTACCTTTTTTGGCATTTATCGCGTTATTGGCAATTTTTTGTTTTGAATATAAATATGTATATTATTATTATTATTATTAAAAGATACAACAAGTAAAACTAGTGTAAAATATTACAGCTGCTGAAATTTATTTTTACCTTGTTATTAACATCTAACAATGTTCAAAAGTTTAAAAACTTTGGTTTGTCTATACTCGTTTTAACTATCATCATTCTTGAAATAATATAAGATATAATCAGACCCCGATCATGACAATTTGGGGCCCTGGGCAAAACAAAATTAAGGGCGCTCTAGAAACCGTCGTATCATCATTTATGTACGATAGATGATCAGTGGTATGTACAACGCATAAACAATATTTTCAAGGCTAGATATTTAAATCTATTAATATTTTTTACATTTTAAATTACTATTTATGTTATACAGTTACATAGAATTGAATATGGAATGGATTTGTTCTGCTAATCCCTTAGTGATATCCTATCTGACAGACGATAAAATAAAAGCACTGTGTAATATGTTTAATTTACACTAAACAGAAACTTATATATAAATTTAGTGGTCATAGATTTACCAGCTTTGGATTATCGCTCTACTGTCATTGTTTACACACTAGGATTAATTATGATTAATTACAGCGGGATTTACTAATTAAAATTCATTTCGAATCCCCTCGAACTCCCTGCGTGAATGAACCCGGCATGTATTGATCCAAGGCCCACTATTTAGGCACTAAATGAGCCAGCAAAAATAGATAAACTTCATATACGTAAATATATATGTAGATTTTAATTTTTACTGAAATAAAAGGGAAAATTTTGCAATTTAATATTATTTTTTTGGGGGGTCCCTGAATGTCCGGGGCCCCTGGGCAAAGTCCCGGCTTGCCCATGCGATAATATGGGCCTGGATATAATATAGTTAAACTAATTCAATTTAGAGAAATAAGTATAGCAATTATAAGCATTTTATAAAAATATTTACTTAAAAAGAACAAAATAATAAGATATTAAAAAGAATCTTACCTGTGAAATAAAATCCTTATTTTACAAAACTTCTAGGGTTTTTAAAGTACATCTAATTACTGTTTCTTTCTATAAAATTATTTTAAATTCAAAATGATATAACTTTTAAGTGAAATAAAATTTTTAAAAAGAACTTTCAAAGAAAAAGGGAAAATATCGTCTGCTTAATAAAAAGCAGAGTTTAGAGCATGGCGAGTATATTTCAATATTGGCCAGTTTGGCTTCCTGTAGATCAACATTCACATGACCTTTTTATGAGTTATCTTTGCCACTAAAAAAGGTTGCCATTGTCCTGTCCACTCTTATAATAGGTCTATGTGTGCAGCACTGTCCGTCTGTTTGAATTTCTGTTTATATGACAATGCGTTTCTGTTTATATATAATTATCTTCTAAATGAGCAGTAGGGCCCTCCGTGGCCGGTTGGTTATGTCACCACACTGCTAATCGCCTTCGAGCGTAGGAAAGCGGGTTCAATTCCTACGCTGGCCCCTGGGCGTCTTTTCATTTCTTATTGTAATTCTGTTATGTGTTATCTGAGGAAGATTTACAAACGGACTACGATTCAAGCATACCAATCTAATGTATACGTATTACCAATAAACAAACAAACAAGTGAGCACAGTAGTTTTGTTAATCGATATTTTATTGTCTGGGCTATACAAAACCTTTGAAAAGTACGATACTAAAAATTTTTACATAGAAACTTTTATTCTTTAATTATTTTTGGATCGGGTCGGGCCTGATTTTATCGAGTCTTGTTCAGGACGGGCTACACATATAAAAAAATGGGTCGGACCGGAACAATCTGAGCTTGGGCAGGACTTTTAGTTGTCATATCGGACCGGATTGGTTACGGAAGGTTTTCGCAATGACCAGAATTTTGGCCCGTGCACACCTCTAGTTTAGAGTAGCATTCACATACGACACAGATTTAGTGTCGTATCTTCTTGGTCGTGTCTTGGGTCTTCTTCGTGGTGTATTCTTGGACTTCTTCCTAATATTTGTTTTTGAGTTATGCTAATAACATACACAGACAGAGAGACACGCACATACACTGATAAACACACTGGCTAACCGCTGAAAACTTAATTTCATGAATTGTGGGGCCTCAAAATGTGTAAGTGTAGAAGAAAATCATTTTCAAAAATTTCACCCTAACTCTACTAGTTACTATATACTATATAGCTGAGAGAAAGTAAAAATAAATAAAATAAATAATAAAAAGAAGTATTGGGGGGGGGGGGATATGAAATTAAAATTAGAAATTTTCTGGGCTATTTTTATTCAATTACTTTTATGTCGATTTTTTAATATTTTTTTTCAATACGAGAGAAAATTTGCATCAAATAATTTAAATATACGTTCTTTGACACAACTGGAGAAAAATTTAACCATTGGAAGAGTACCAGTTTTCCAGCTGTATACAATAAATATACATATTTTCCTATGTAAGCTATTGAGTTTTTGCTTGGCTTTTGAAAAATTTAAATCATTTTTTATGAATAAAGGAGGCTTTTGGAACTAAATTAAAATTTGTAAAAGACAGATGTAGGAAGAGGAGTGGGCTGTTTCGTTTAGAAGGAGGAAAAAAAAAAAAAAAAAGGCATCACCATTTTGCGGTAGACAATCTTGAATTAAGCAGAATGCCCAACAGCATCTGGTTAATAAATAAAGAAAAATAAGCCCCTCATTAAAAATTAAATTCTGCTATGAACAAAATGTTAGTGCATGTGTAAATTCCCCCGAAGATGAACCCCATTTAACTCCCGTAGTAACGTTGATATTTTTTTTCTTTTTTTTTCTTTTTTAGTTAGGGGTTCGACCCTAGATCGCGCTCGTCGAGCTAGCCAATATATTATATGAAGACTTCCAACTGTGCAGTTGATCATTGTTCCTAAATTAGTGAAATTCCTTCTCTGTAATGTTTTTAACCCTGTTTACTTGACTTCTGTAGTAAGAACGATTGATTGTTTCGAGAATACTCGTTGATTATTGAGGTACAAAAAACAATTTTATTCCACTGTTTTCAGAATATTCAGTAAATAAAGTGCATTCGTCGACTAGAACCTGTTTATGTCTTTACGAACACACAAAAATGTCGAGCAGTTTCATAACAATATCATTACACATTACATACAGGCTCTATCAACTATCATTGGCTTCTTTTGAATTCTCTATGACGGTAGGTCATATATAATGGTCAAAGCTTTTGTATTTGTCGTCATTATGAATATAATTTTCGTAAATATCTCCAAAACGAAAAATCGCAGAGAGAAAAAAAAGAGAGGCGCATAATTGTGAAATCCTAGTTTTCTAAATAGAAATCTCAAAGCTGTGAAGACCAAAACTGGAGGTGTATATGCACTAGAGGTCTGCACGGGCCTGAGGCCCGGACAAAAAACGATAAAATCAGGCCCGGCCCGATTAAAAAATATGTAAAATAACAACAACAACAACAACAACAAAAAATGAATGCCTTTCTATGAAAAAGATTTTTAGTATGTGTTTTGCAGAGGTTTTATTTTCCCAAACAATAGTACGTTCTTTAACAAAACTGGTGAACTTTTACAAGATTATTATATATAAACAGAAATTCATTATTATAGAGAAGGCACAAAGACAGACAGAAAGTCAAATCGAAAATATTAGCATTCATCAAACAATATAGGAAGGTATTTAAAATTGTTAATATTACTAAAGATGCACTTTCAACCATTTCCTCTTATATACCGTAATGTATCCGAATCTTTCATGTGCTCCGGTAAAGAAAACTTTAATGTTAATCCAACCGCAATTAAATTGAAGTTACAGGCACTTTTTAATAAAATAGAACTTTATGTGACATAAAAGCCTGTAAAATTATGTAAAATAAATGACTGAAGAAATATTTTATAATTTTCCTTCTTCGTTAATTAAGGAGGAAACCTGAAAAAGATTCGGGCCGACACGGCCCGGAGAAAATTTTATTCAGGCTCGGCCCGGCCCGAGAGCACTTTCAAAAATTCGGCCCGAACCCGGCCCGTGCTGTCCTCTAATATGTACAACTAGACGTCATGACAGTCACATATAAATTTACAACATTCTATGATCTTTCGTTTTTAACTATGCGAGATACGAAATTCATTTCATAAATCAAGTTTATAATACTTCCTCATACTTTTTATAAGGATATAAAAAAAGGAGATTTTAAATCTTACTAATGCTGAAAATAATGAATATTTTTGAAATGGTACTATAACTTTCTGTAATTTGTATTCATTTAAAACTTTGGTGCTGACATCTAGTTTCATTAATTAACATAAAATTCTATATGATATTCATGTATTTCGTAATAATTGCAGAAAGTATTATTTATATGGAGTTTCAGAGAGGAAAATTTTTTTATTTTACAAATACTTCGAAAATTCATTTTCTTAAACATGCATTTGAAATTATTCTATTAACAAATAATTATCTATAAATATTTTTTTGAGCTGTAACAGGTCGATAAATTACGTTTATGTATTTTTAAAAGTTTAATATTTTTCATTACTGATTCCAAACAATTAATTTACTTTCTTACTTTATTTATTGAGATGTTAATTAGAATATTTTATTGGATATTAAATAGAATTTTGTATGATGATGGATAAAAAAAATATTTCGTCACTATGGTTAAGTGTTTTATTTTTATTGAAGTGTTATTTTGAAAATAATAATAATAATAAATAAATAAATAAATAAAACTGTAAAATATTTATGATAGTAAAATGTTAAATCTTGCATTTTTCTTAATTTTAAATTATTATTTTATTTCAATCAAAAAGTTATTCACTCCGTTTTCTTTTAAATACAGATTTAACATTGGTTTTATAAGTTTTTAATTATTAGTGCTGCCATCTAGCGATTATACGTTAAAAGTATACAACGCTCTCTGTTCGAGGCATATTCATTCATTGTGTTGAATTCATTTCTTTACAGAGTTGCTTATAAGTGAACTAATGACAAAGGATTTTTGAGAAAAACAAAGATTTCAATTTCAATTATATTTGTATACAAAGGAATTTTTAAACCTTATTATATAACACAATTTTCTCTTTAATTCAATTTCTTCTGAGAGCTTCGAAAGGCTGATAGGTGTGAAGTGCCAAGTTCAACAACAGCTCACGCTCATCGACGTAGTCGTTCGGAGTTTTTCGTGTTTTCTCCAAAAGTCACGTAAATTCGAAAGACCCCCCACATCCCCCTTCCAGAGTGTATTCTACCTTTAGGAGAAATTACGAATTATGATTGCTCCTAAACATTATTTCTATTATATATTTCCCTCTTCCATTGTTAATGGCTGTTTAAGTAGTTTAAAAGAATTAATAAATCTGTCATTTAATAATATAATTGTGAATTATTTTCAGTTATAAAATTCTACTCCCCACTATTTAGTGAAATAGTATTTTAAAGCATTATTTATACATGCTTGGAAAATAAAACATTGTTATGAAGCACTTAACAGTTTGCAGGTGATAACGTGAAAATATCTTTTATGCAAATTTATAAACAAAGTAATTGCGACTTTTTTTTTTTTTTTTTTTTTTTTTTTGTAACAATGTAATCTACAATACTCAGTTATTCACTTTTACTTCCATTACCCTACTACCGTAGGTAATGGAAGTATTGTATTCAGTCTGAAAATTCGATATCGGGTTTTCACCTGATTTACACGTTTGAAGGTCCCCTGAGTCCAAAAAAGTGGTTTTTGGCAATTGGTCAGTGTGTATGTATGTGTGTGTGTGTATGTATGTATGTGGAGAATCTTCTGGCTATTATAGCTCAGAAACTAATAAAGATAGATCTACGAAACTTTAGAGTTGAAATACGTCTGGTGTACAGACGAAATTTCCAAATTTTGGTGAAAATTGAAAAACCGGAAGTGGAACATCGGAAACCGGAAGTCCGTATCTCAAAAACGGCTCTAACGATTTTCTTCAAACTTGCTATATAAACACTCTATTAGATGTCCTTTCGAATGATATAGTTGGTTAGTTCAGGAAAATTGATAGGCGGCCTGTATAAATAGCTCAATTTCAGGCCTCGCAAAGGCGTTCCTTTAAAAACGGTTGTACGGATTTTTTTCAAACTCGCCATTTTAACTCACTTTTAAATATGCTTTTGTATGTAATTATTTTTTTTCCGGTCAATAATTGATTTTTTTTGTAAAAGTTGGTATCTCAAAAACGGCTCTAACGATTTTCTCTTTAGGTCACTTTTATGTTTTCTGATCACATTATCTCTCAAAAATGCATATAATACATGTAATAGCGGGTAATGGAAGTCGTGTGGTTGTTTCACACCAGATTTTTTTTAAAGCAATCTCCACTTTTTGCAAAGCATTTTGACTAAGTAAGGTCAAATGGATAATCAGATAACGTTTAAACTGCATATGTTCTCATTTCTACTGTCAAGTTCGTAATCGATGGAGATATTTAATATTTCCCCAAAAGGTTTGTAAAAGGGGCCAATATATTATGTAAAGCGTACATTGTCGTTGCCCATGTATTTATTTATCTTATGATTATTTTATCTCGTAATATATTTAAATTCTTAATAATTCTATTATTAATTTTTTACTTCTGGTGATCTACAGCGAAAAGGATGTCAATGCGTTTTCATTGCCTAAAAAAAAAAAAAAAAAAAAAAAAAAAAAATCTACAATATTGTTTGCTATTGCGCGATAAAAATAGTTCCTATATTCGACGAAAAATAATGCAAACTACACAAAAACTTTGATCTTGTAACCAGATTTTAAAAAAGAAAAAAAACTTTATTTTCCTATTTAGAAATTGTTAAATCCCATAACTGGGAGAGAAGTTCTGCTGTCCAAGCTACTAGATGGAAGGTGCAGGAAATCAACCCAGGTAGCGCTCTCCAGCCTAGCCTTTGGGAAATTTCTGTTGTTTTCTCCAAGTATCGCGTGAAAACGAGCTAGGATCCCTTAGAAAAATGCCCACAGAGAGTTTTCTATTCAGATCTTGGATCCACGTGTAGTCAATCAGCCTGAACCGCAATACCAACACTTATTAAGCTCATTTCTAACTTTCATTCGCATAAAAGAATAGAATTATCCACAAGTTACTTCGATAAGTTTTTTTTTTTTTTTTTTTTTTTTTTACCTTGTACTTTCAGCAGACATTTTTTATTCTACATTACATCTTTTAACTTTACACGAAATAGATCTGTAAAGTTATCGGAAAATACTGACATTGATACTTTCCTTTCTGTGGTAAAAAAGAAAAATATTTTCTTTTTTCTTTCTCCCGAGTTATGCTTTTAACTAATTATTGTGTATAACTATTCGTTTTTCCTGTTATGATTATCTCATAACTTTCTGCTTGACAATTAAACTCTGTTCAGCTTGTAATCTTCTCTTGGCTTAGTAGGGCACCAAGTTCTTAATTGAAAAACTGCAGGTTCGATAATCGAGCCGGCTGAAGATCGTCGTGTACACAAATGGTGGCTGGTGCACGTAAAATCCGTCGTAGCCGGAATCTTATCAATATCCCCATCGCATTATTGCTCTGGAGTCACCGAAGCAGGGGAGCCATCACCTCCCGTGGAGAATCAAAATCATGATGGCATGTCTCCAGACCACCCTTAGACATGCGTCACAGATCGCCGCCAACTACCCATAGTGCAGTACTAGTGTGACGTTAAACCCTACTAACCTTAATTTAAAGAAAAAGTTTTAAATTATATTATAAAATAAACCATAGCCTCCTAAACTAGATGCCTGCCGCGTGGTTCGGCAGCTTGGCAACAGTTGATGCGGTAGACAGCGCCACCTGGTAAAGATTGCGCAACTTTTTTATTCAACAGCCACCAAAAATTTTTAAAAGTGGGATGTGCTATACATAAAAGGTGAATAGAATCGAAGAAGCGTCGATTATATATATTATGTATCACTTCTTAAAATTATTGGTGACAGTTGAATAAAAAAGTCGCGCAATCTGTACCAGGTGGCACTGTCTACCGCTTCAACTGTTGCCAAGCTTCCGAACCATGCGACAGGCCTCTATTTTAGGAGGCTATGAATAAACTATTCAAAAAGCCGATTTGACACAATTTTTTGAAAATTCTCTTGATATTTCATAAAATGTGAAATAGTCTTTGATTTTAAGATGTATGAATTTTATTTATTTTGTTAAATTTCATGCATTTTTAGAAAAAAAAAAAAATGTAAATTCGATAGTGTGTCAGAAAATTGGCAGTTACAGAAATGACTTAAAATGCAAATTCTGACAGAGTATTTAAAGCTATTTTTATTTTTATTTTTTATTTTTTTCTCCGAGAAAATAGAAAGTTGTTAATTTTTTTTTTTTTTTTTTTTTTTTTTACTTGTCTAAAAATACGAATGGTTTCTATAATGTGGCGGAAAGAAACAATTTTAAATTTGAGAACCAAAATTTGGCAACATCTTTATTTTTTATCTGCTTTGATGCTTACTTACAAGGAAACATTCAAAAGGTGTCGTCTTCAAAAAATATTTAAAAATATATATATATGTGATTCTACTCTCCCTAAAACACCAGAAAGTGAAAAATTATCGGCTGAAATGAATTACAGCGATCACAAAAAATTATCAAAATTAAGCATATTTGGCGATCTCACATTCTTAGGCGATTGATTTTGAGTACTTGGCGGAGAAGCAAAACACGGTTCAGTGCTAGCGAACTGAACGCCTAACAGTGCTAAATCGCCAAATATGCTTAATTTTGATAATCTTTTGTGGTCGCTGTAATTCATTTCAGCCGATAATTTTTTCATTTCCTGGTGTTTTATGAAGAGTAGAATCACATATATTTTTTTCAATATTTTTTGAAGACGACATCTTTTGAATGTTTCCTTGTTAGCTGCTTTGATTCAAAATTGTGATGGCATGTATCTGGAACACGGAACACCTCTAGAGGTGAGTCCAAGATCGCCGCCAATTGCCGATAGCGCAGCACTGGTGCGACATAAAACCCAACCAACCAATTTTGACTCAATTTAGCATATTTTTATTCTATTATTTAATCATCCTATTACTGTTTGAATTAAGATTTTTAAGGAGTTTGTTAAAATAACAAGATAAAATTTTATCTAATTTAGAAAAAAACTAGTATGTTGTGGCCACCACAAGACTTTCTTCTATATTTTCCTATACATATTGAATCAGTAACAATATTTAAAAAAAAAAAATACGATTTTTTTTTTTCTAAGGTTTTTTTTTTTTTTTTTTTTTTTTTGTAAAAATTAATACATATTCAATCACTAACAAAAAAAAAAAAAAAAAAAAAAAAAAAAAAAAAAAATGCGATTTTTTTTTTTTTTTTTTTTGGGGGGGGGGGGGGTTAAAAGTAAAAAAAAATCGATAACTTTGTTTTAAATTATCACAGATTTATAGTTCAACCATTCGTTTTAAAGGTATTGACGAGATCTTTCGAATGATACCCATCTTCAAAATTTACCCCCCACGGGGGGTACTTCCCCCCCCCAGGAGGGGAAGCGATGCCTCCCCATGCACAAAATTTTTTTCCTAGTTACGTACTACTATTATCAATAATTCATATTAATTTTACAATCACAAGTGTAAAATAACTCTTATTATGCACATTTATACGAATTTTTGTCCTATTCTGCCATGTTAAAAATTTAGATAAAATGCTATCACAGCGCCTCCTGTTGAGCTATTGATCCCCAAATATAATCAGCACCAGTTTATGTCGGGGACCAGCTAAATACCAAGTTTGGTAAAATTTCGTTTAAAAAAAAAAAAAAAAAAAAAAAAAAATTTTTTTTTTTTTTTTTTTTTGTTAAAAGTAAAAAAAAAAATCGATAACTTTGTTTTAAATTATCACAGATTTATGGTTCAACCATTCGTTTTAAAGGTATTGACGAGATCTTTCGAATGATACCCATCTTCAAAATTTAACCCCCCGGGGGGGGGGTACTTCCCCCCCAGGGGGGGAACCGATGCCCCACCATGCACAATTTTTTTTTCCTAGTTAACTACTACTATTATCAATAATTCATATAAATTTTACAATCACAAGTTTAAAATAACTCTCATTATGCCCATTTATACGGAATTTTGTCCTATGCTGCCATGTTAAAAATTTGCATAAAATGCGATCACAGCGCCACCTGTTGAGCTATTGATCCCCAAATCTAATGGGCACCAGTTCATGTCAGGGTGCAACTAAATACCAAGTTTGGTTAAATTTCATTCATTGGTTCGTGAGATACAGTGTCCACAAAAACATGATACGGACAGACAGACAGACAGACAGACATTTTCTAAAAACTATCAATTCGTGTTCAGGACACCCCAAAACGTGTAGATCCGTCAAAAAACGGAGGTCGAAAATCTTCGCGAATCCAATACTTTCTCTATATTACATATAGAAGAAAGTAAAAATTTACATTAATCCAAATAAAAAGCTAATGGAAGTCTTCATGTATTTTCATTAGCAAAGGAAAATTTTGTTAAAACAACAAAACTCCTTTAAACAATATCCTCCTGTTTATAGCTGAACAAGTGTAAAGGTTCAATTTACCTTTAACCCTTATTCCTTGAAAAGATAGCATTATTCAGTAGCTGTTTCAATCATTTTATGTCTTAAGCAGACAGCCTAAATTACACTTTTCAACGGGAGTCAGAACTGTAAAGCTATCACATGTACCGCCATTGTTATTTTTATTTCAGTATTGACAGAATAAATGTCTTTATTCTCTTTTCCCAAGTTGCGCTTTTAAATAATTATAATACACCACTTTTCCGTTTCTTTCTTAAAACAATCTCATAAATGTCTGTCCGGCAGCTCATATCTTATTCACCTTGTAAACTCCTACTCACAGTTACCATCAAATAAAGCTATTATTTTCCTTTCCGTTTTTATTCACCGGTAGAGTTCACTAAAGGTCAGAACTTGCTAAACAGCCGACAAGAAGGTAATTTTCTGAAGGTGTAAATTGCCGCCCCGTCGTAACCTACGAATTACCATCTCTGCAGCCTTTGCTTATGTCTGATCCTTCTGACCCTGCTGCTGAATCGGTAAAGAACAAAAAAAAAAAAAAAAAAAAAAAAAAAAGCAGAAGCCAGGTGAGAGAGAGAAAAAAGAATATTTCCCGATGATTATTTTTACTTTCATCTACATGTATATATAGAGAAAGAATTGGATTCGTGAAAATTTTCGAACTCCAGTTTTCGATGGATTTACACGTTTTGGGATGTCCTGAACACGATTCGACTGTTTTTAGAAAATGTCTGTCTGTCTGTCAGTGTGTGTGTATCACAAATTTTGTGGACGCTGTATCTCACGAACCAATGAACGAAATTTAATCAAACTTGGTATTTAGTTGGACCCAGACATAAACTGGTGCTGATTAGATTTGGAGATCATTCGATCAACAGCTGGCGCTGTGATGCAATTTTTTTCTAAATTTTTAACACGGCAGTATAGGACAAAATTTCGTATAAATGTACATAATGAGAGTTATTTTAATCGTGTGATTGTAAAATTAATATGAATTATTGATAATAGTTGATCTTAACTAGGAAAAAATTTTTGTACATGTGGGGGCATCGTCCCCCCCCCCTGGGGGCAGTAAATTTTTAATATAGGTATCTTTCGAAAGATCTCGTCAATGCCTTTAAAACGAATGGTTGAACTATAAATCTGTGATAATTTAAAACAAAGTTATCGATTTTTTTTTTTTTTTTTTTTTTTTTTAATCTTTTAACGAAAAAAAAAAAAAAAAAAAAAAAAAATCGCATTTCTTCAGATAATTAAAAAAAAAAAAAAAGACTTTCTTTCGGCATTTAGTGATATAATTCTATCAGATAAAAATCTTCTGCATTTATAATGAAAAATAATTTGATAATTTAATAAACAATTTGTATTGAATAAATTTTGTGTAAAATTATATAGAAGAAAGTCATGTGGTGGCCACATCATACTAGTTTCTTTTTACCTGGACAATGCTAAGTTTTATAATGTTTTGGTGCGTAATGTACTTTGCATTTTTGTTGATGAAACATTGTGTGAAGTAAAAACATAAGAAATTGACATAAATTAGTAGAAGTATAAGGTGCTTTTTATCTTAAAACACTATGTAAACTTATAAAGAAAAATATGGGATAATTTCAAAGAAGTATAAACCTCAGAGATAAAAAATAAAAATATAAACTGTAAAATCTATCCTTTTTTCAATTTAATGTATAATCTACGTTTATAAAATAGAAATTATTTAATTATCTAGTAATGTTATAGAATAATAAAATAATAACGTGAAATATTACAGTGTGTATAATACTGGCAAGCAGTATCTAGACTATGGCTATGTTATTTTATACGACGAGAAATTAAAAGCTTCTACAATGAAAGACAGTGTTTAAATGGCCTATTCATGATGATATTCCAATTATTGAGAAGATTATTTTATATGATCCTGTGTTATTAAAAGAAAATTGCCATTTCTTCCAACTGTGAATAAAAAAAAAAAAAATGTGAAATAAGGAGATTGCAGAAATACAATTGATTGCATTTTATTTTATTTATTTATTTATTATTATTATTTTTTTTTTTTAACACTATTAAAATATATTACACCTTATGAGTGTATTAGTTTCTATTTTGTTGGTCACATGAATTATAACTATTATTTTAATTTAGTTTCAATTTGGGTTGTAATGAAATATTAAAATTATTAATTAAAATTATCATTAAAATTAGCGTTTATGACATATAAAAAATTATTTCTCCCATTCTTAAGTTTAAAAATGCATAAAATCAAAGTTGTAGGGCTGTGAATTTTGAAGGAACAATTTTGGCAGTTAAGTTACTATTTTATAAAGTTGAAAAAAAAGAAAAAAAAAAAAATGTTTAACTGGTTACAAATCTTTATTTGAGCAAAGACAATTAGAAACTAATTCTCGATATATAATATTCAAGATACTTTTTATGAATTTTGAGCGTATTATTACAATAATAATAATAAAAAACATAAAGAAAATGAAACCTTTTTTTTGTTTTCAAAGTAATAGGTTCACAAAGATTTTACACAGTAGAATAGATTTTACAAAGTAATAAACTCACAAATTTTTACTTTTGTAAACTTTTTTTTTACTATCTTCTATATGTAATATAGAGAAAGTATTGGATTCGTGAAAATTTTGAAACTCCGGTTTAGGATGGATTTACACGTTTTGGGATGTCCTGAACACTATTTGATAGTTTTTAGAAAATGTCTGTCTGTGTGTATCACGAATTTTGTGGACGCTGTATCTCACGAACCAATGAACGAAATTAACTAAACTTAGTATTTAGTTGGACTCTAACATAAACTGGTGCTGATTAGATTTGGGGATCAATCGCTCAACAGGTGGCGCTGTAATCGCATTTTTTTCTAAATTTTTAACATGGCAGTATAGGACAAAATTTCGTATAAATGTACATAATGAGAGTTATTTTTAACTTGTGATTGTAAAATTAATATGAATTATTGATAATAGTAGTAGTTAACTAGGGAAAAAAATTGTGCATGTGGGGGCATTGCGTACACCCCCCTCCCCCCGGGGGGGGGGGAGGTTAGTAAATTTTCAAGATGGGTATCTTTCGAAAAGTCAATACCTTTAAAACGAATGGTTGAACTATAGATCTGTGATAATTTAAAACAAAGTTATCGATTTTTTTACTTTTAACGAAAAAAAAACTTTGAAAAAAAATCGTTTTTTTTTTTTTTTTTTTTTTTTTTAATATTGAGGATAAAACGGACTTTCTTTTTGGATATTTAGTGTTATTCTACTTCTCTAATATGGAAGTCGTCTGCATTATCATGGATTTTTTAAAAATGGTTTTTGTTTAATTCTAAATTATTTATTTCTTATTCCTTCATTATTTTATTAAATATTTAAAAGTATGTAAATATTATGGTGTGTCATTCACACGACTTTCTCCTAACTTGCATTTTAATACTATAAAGGTAGATATTTTGTGCTTTTTAGTTCACGTTTCAATAAAAGCGTGTTCTTTAATTTTTTAAAAGTATAATTTTATTTAAAAGTAATCTTTAAAAATAACTTTTATACTTGAAACAAATGAAAGAAATTGTGAGTGCTGGTCTTGGAAAAAAATTTTTCAATACTCCAAAAAACTTTTAATAGATTTATGTTTTGGACCAAAATACTTAATCCGTTCTACAAAATATAATTTCACTATTTATATGTACTCAAATCTCTTCTTGAATAGCCTTTTAATTTAGGAATATTTTTAAGCACAAAAAATTAATTATTAAATTTCCTGAATTAACTAACACACACAAAAAAAATATTTTATTTATTTATTTATTTATTTAAATCAACGTAGAAATTTTTAATTCGAGGGAAATGAAATAAGCTTCTATTAGCCTCTTGTTGTTAGAGATGAGACGGGCTCAGCCCGGGCCCGAAAGCCCGAGCCCGATCGGGCTCAAATCTTACGCAAGTCTTCGGGCTCCGGGCGGGCTCGGATTCAAGCTAAAAGTTCCGTTTATTTTATTCTTCGCTAACTAGAAAATGTAAAAAAAAAAAAAGAAATTTCATTCATTTTGAGAGCACCTTTAGTAATGTCATAATAATCATGATAGGTAAAAATCACAAAATAATCTTGCAAACCTTAGCAGCTTTGACTTTTCTTTTTCTAAATAGAACTTTTTTTTTCAACCGGATGCATATTATGTCATAGTGTTATACAGTAATCCTTCCTCCTTCGTTATATTGGGCCTCATTATATCACTCATTCGGATAAATTTTTTGTCCTCCGATAGGCGCGTTATAAACAATGGGCTGCACTATAAATATATATTATATAAATATATACATGTATACAAAGACACAGACATTATAAATTGTTATAATAACATTTATAGTTATTTAAATTGAGGATTGGTAATAAGAAAATTAATTTGAAAATGAAAACGGTATTTAATTTTACTATTGTGTATGCGTTGCATAGCGTACCACTTTCAATATCGGGCTCGGGCGGGCTCGGGCTCTGATCACACAAAATTTTTCGGGCTCGGGCGAGCTCAGTTCAAAAATGTTTCGGGCCTGGGCGGGCTCGGATTGCCAAAATTGAGCCCGAACTCACCTCTATTTGTTGTCAGAGTGCTTGCCTTTATCACCCTTATTTTCTTTTTCCAATCTCATGTCACGATTGCGTGTGCTAAACATCGCTTTACATTATAGCTTCGTTGAAATTATTTTGGGGAGAAAGATATTTCGTAATTCCGTGCTCTACTTTGTCTTCGCATTGACAACCAAGAAATTACCGGTATTCGAACGGAAAAGTAATGACATGTAATGGCTTTCTTCAAACAACTCAATTTTCACATGTCAGCAACAAAATTAAAGCATAAAGTACGGATGATTTTCAAGCAATGATAAACTTCGTTTAAATGAGAATATCGTGACGGCAGTTGCAGTGTTGAACGGAATAATTACATCATGCATATATCAGGATCGAGAAAGGATGAGGAAAATGTTTGACATATCTCAGTTCTTGAAAGAAATTAAAATAAAAGAAATATTGAATTAATAGAGCTCATATTAAGTGAAAGAAATCGTGATTATTTTGGCGAAACGCCTCCTTAGATGGGCATGATGTGAAGAAATCCAGATTAAATTAATTTCTAATTTGTTGAATATATTAAAAAGTGATTGATAGAAATTATCGATTTTCTTTCTTTCTTTCTTTTTCTTTTTCTTTCTTTTTGCTCCATTTATCTGTACTTGCAGAAAAGGGATATATGTTTGTTTTCTATTTATTTTCACTCTCATGCAATTAGGTTTTTTTTTTTTTTTAACCACAGTTTTACTAGTAAATGTTTATATTTTTAATTATTAATACGGCAGGTCTTACTATTTCTTTCAATCTGTTATTTTGCGTCTTCGCCATTTGTAGTATTACACCTCGAATTTTATATTTCTGTTTATTTTGAGGGGAAAAAAAATGAACGTGCAAACATTTTTTATTTATTTATTTATTTATTTATTTATTTTAAATAATTAAAATAAAATTTCGACAAAAATGTCCTGAAGAAATGGAATAGCTTCAGTATAGAACGATATATATTATGTATTATTATTACTTATATATGTTGAAAATAAAAATTTTTCAATAAAAGTTAACTTGCATGAATTTATTATGATTTCAGAAAGATATGACGTCATTAGTTAACTAAGAAATTTATCTGAAAATATTTGTAATTAATATTTAAAAAATTACTGAAAATAAAGTTAAGCTTCTAAAAAAAATATGGCAATTTCTAATAAATTAAAATAAATGGAAAAGGCCTGAAAAGTCTTAAGTTTAATGAAAGAAATAGAAATTTCTGAAAGTAAACAAACTTTGTGACGTAAATTTCGACTGTTAAAAATTTATTGAAATTATAAAAACTATATATCGAAAGATTCTATTATTTATGAGCCATAAATAAATAAGAAAATATCTTTCTTTTCCTGTCCAAAAAAAAAAAAAAAAAAAACCGCTTTTGAAATTTGGCATTGAAGTAGCTCGGACGTTCGCAAAGATCTTTATTTATGCGATTATGCGATTATGATAGCCATTTTAATTCAGCGTCAAAATGACAACAAAGTTTAACAACTATCAAGGGGCTGCTATGCTAAAGTTATACACACACACACACACACAAGTAAATAAATAAATAAATAAATAAAAATAAAAAATAGTAAAACAATATAGTAACCGAAGTTAGGGAATGAAACGTAGTTATTGGATGCCTATATATGGAAGAATAGATTAAAATAAAACCTGTCATACTAAATTGAATTTTGTTTTGTGTGGAATTTTATATCTCTTACTTAGAAAACAAAAATAGGCTTATATTTTTATTTATTTATTTATTACATTCAATTAAAATAAAATTAACGTAGTTCAGATTACTACTATTTTATCGGAAATACTGAAAAATAATTATTTATTTATCAGTTTTTCATCATAAATTTATTTATTACCATTGACCACAGGCCTTATGATTATATATATAATATATTTCATACTCATGAAATTTTCAGTCGTTTCAGGTCCTTATCAGGTCCTAGACAGAGAAATGGGTAAAAAAAAAAAAAAAGTATATTAATAAAAGAGATAAATTACAAAGAAATAAATGGAAAAAATTAAATAAATTAAAAGATAAATTAAAAAGATAAAGATAAGTAATAAGGTTAGCCTTATAAGTAACAATGATTCAAGTGGTAATTCACGTTTGTTCCAGAACACACAAAAGAATTTATTTAAATAACTAATTATGGATGTTGTTTTAATTAAAAATTTCATGATCCTTTCAAATTTTTTTCTTTTGAATTATTGAAATTTAAATATATAAATGAAACAAGAAGCAAGTTAAGTCTTATTTTTGATTGAAATATGCCTTTTATTAAGATTTTATATCTAAAAGAAAATGGTCACGCACTGCACTGCGTAACACTGCGCAACACTTTTTTTTTTTTCATTTTAACTCGACAGATCGCGGGGGTCTTAAACATCATTTTTCAAACTCGTTTTGTTCTAATGTGAATGAAGAGAGAGAGAGAGAGAGAGAGAGAGAGAGAGAGAGAGAGAGAGAGAGAGAGAGAGAGAGAAAACTCAAAAATACTATCACATTATTGGTAGCGAAGAAGAAGAAGAAGAAAAAAAAAACACACTAAAAGTGTCAATCTTGATTACTCTTTAGAAAATGTATAACGGAGGATAAATATCTACTGGGGTAATAAAATACCCTCAGCGCGTTCTCGGGGGTTAAGGTGGAACAAAAGGAAACCTGCTTACGATAACTTTCACGCATCCGTATCTGTTCTAACGATAACAATTAAAAAAAAAAAAAAAAAGAAAGAAAAAGAAAAAGAAAAAAAAATTACAAACTTTCCGACAACTCTAACCAACTGAATTCATTTTTAATTGGTTAGAGAAATAAAAATTCAACAAACAAGCATCTATACGAAAGTTTCACTCGAATTTATTAACTTTTATTATATACTTATCGTGACTTTAGCAATGCGTTTATTTTTGTCTAAGGAAATTATAACAAATGCACACATAAGAAACAAAACAATGTAAAACAAATCTCTTCTCTGTTTTCTTTTTACACCTAGGAAAAACAAAGGCTGCAAATAAAATGAACACTCAAAGCAAAACTTCTTCAATTCTTTCTAATGAATTTTGATTTTTTGTTCATTTTTTCTAAAATAGTCTTTCATTGAACAGATCTAGTTTTTCTAAAGCTAGGCGGAAAAAATTAATGTAAATTACGTATGCGTATTGCATCAAAAGAGGACTCAATTACCAAAAATCACTTAAAGAAATTGAGATCTATCTATTTGGAGATTCCGTGAACAGGTATTTTATAATACTAAATATCAGGAACATGAGAAAGTTTCTAATATTCTGGCTTTATTTCCCAACGTATGTGACAAACGTAAAAAGACATTTTTTTTTTTTTTTTCTTTTCGCTTCTGTAATCTCTGTAATGGGATAAATTCCCTTTTTTAGTACCCCACTTTGACAGATGATTTCCTGCCAGTTCGATTCAGGTCCATTTGTTTATCGATCAATTTCAAGATAGTTAAGTGATTGGAGACTAATTCTATCATGTTTGAACTTATTTTTCAGTCACCTTGCCGAAAATGATCTATTTCTTGGAAAAATTTGTTTTGAATTTTCATACTTAATGTGATGCTTATAATATGATGCAATGCAATAATAATAATTAAAAAAAAAATCTTTCCGCACCATTTTCATACTTAAGTACACATTATTTTCCCAATAATCGTGATTTTCGTTATTTTCGATGTCATTTTCATTTTGAATGTTCAATATTTAAAAGTTTATTAAAAAAAAAAAAAAAAAAAAAAAAGTAAAAAAAGTTTTTGTTTCATTATTTTTTATTATCAACTGAAAAAAAAAATATATTTTAATTATAGAATACGAATAAACTTAAATAAAATTATAAAACGAAACAACAAAAACATGCCTCTTTTCTCTTTTGCATAAGCGTATTGTCCTAATTTACTATTTTGTAAATCATTGTTCTGTTTTTCACTAAAAAATATGTTTTATTCAAATTTATTTGTACCGTTATTATTATTTCTTTGAGCTTTTTGTACACTCTCTACCAATAAGTATTTGGACTCTTTCAAATTAAAATGCTGCAATCAGAATCTAAAAATGTTAAATATCTTACGAAATTTATCTATATTACGAAATATTAATATCTTACGCAGCATTTTTACTAAATATTTTTTTAACGACATATGCGCAAACTTTTTAAAAATTTCATTTGAAAAATTTAATAATAGCTGAAACCTTCCAAAAAAAAAATATCGTGTGCATTCAAAAAGTTATGAGAAATAGAATGAACAGTATTTCAGGTCCTCTCAAAATAAAAGCTAAAATATGAGGAGTTTTACCAAAATTTTTATTTTGATTGAATCAATGCCCGATGGTAATACAGTGTCGCTGATTGTAAATAAGTATTAATAAAGCCCCTATCTTTTTTTTTTTTTTCTTTGAGAGTAAGTGAAATTCTGTTCATTCTATAACCCATAATTTTTTTAATTTACACGATATTTGTTTGGGGTTCTCATGTAAGTAGCTCAATACTTTTGGCTTTTAAATTATGCGAATGAATTTTTTTTAAAGCTTGCGCATACGCAGTTAAAAATTATTTAGTAAAAATGTTCATATTTCGTAAGATATTTAACATTATTCTGATTGCAGTATGCAGTGTCTAAGATAATACGCCAAATTTCCTAAAAGTGGCTTTGCACTACGTCTAATACCCTTACGTATTATAATTAAAAAGTGTTTCTTGTTGGGGGGGGGCAGTTTTTTAAATAAATCATTATATTTCCATGAATATATGTGTTAGCTTCATAAAAAATTGTACAGATAATTAAAAGAATTCTCATAGTCACCTGCTACAGCCAAAACGCATTTAAAGCGTTACTTTTTGCAGATTGATCCAAAACAGATTGACTTTTGTTTAACTTTTTACTGGTCCTCTTTTTCTCCTGAGGTCATAACTTTTGCTGAAATATGAGGTATAACATGTTCTTTATGTTCCAAAAGTTTCAAGATAATTCCTGCAGAATCGTTCTAGATATTTGACAAAACGTCTAAATTCGAAAATGCCCAAATACTTAATAGTAGATAGTGTATTCTATTATTTCATCAATCTAAATAAGAATAATGTGGTGTATGTGTTTACATCATTGTGTTCTTGATTAAATCTATTTGTCTTCTAGTAAGTGCCGTCACACAAATATACAGGTACCTGCGAACTCTATCGTCCAATGAATGATCTGTTTAATTTCCCTATACTTGTGTTCATGCTAAAACAGATCAGTATTCAGAATGTAATTGTTTGTGTAATACGTGTATGTTAACTGTAATTGCTTTTCGTGCTTCATTAAATTTTGTGTAAAAAATCAGAAGTCTTCATTTTCATAGTGGCCATATTTTCAAATTACTAGTTACTTAATGTTAAAAATAATATATATATGTATATAAATGTACATAAAAAAGTCTTAGTATGCAGTCACTACATGTCATAAAAAGTAAAAATGATTTTTCAAATCACTCACAATAGCCATTCAATCCTTGATCGTATTATTAGCTCCCCATCGTACTATAGGTATGGGAAACTTAGGTAATCATGAAAATTTTCGACCTCGGTTTTTTGACTTTTTTACACGTTTTCAGGTGTGAGGAATCCGAAAATGACAAAATTTGTACGATGTCCGTCTGTAGGGTGTCTGTTAGTTTGTTAGTATGTTAGTCTGTGTACACGATATCTCAAGAACAAATTATCGCAGAGAGGTCAGATCAGTTTTAAAATATTATTTTTGATACTGACAAGAACCCTATTCATTTGCAACATTCGAATTAAAAAACTTCGTAAGTTATTATAAATTTGTGATTTTCTTAACAGGGGAGAATAGGGCAAAATTTCAGTTAAACGTCCATTAAGTAGAAAATTTTTACTGTAAAGATGTCAGGACAGTTTTAAAATATCAGTTTTTAATTCGGAATGAACATCGTTAACTATAAACATGCTACTTTGAAAGTTTCGCAAGTTATTTGGAATTTACGAATTTCTTAACATGACAGAATAGGGCAAAATTTCACATAAACGTCAATTTTGAGGGATATTTTCATCGTAAAGATGTCAGACCACTTTTGAAATATTACTTAAGACACTGGTATGAATATTATTGACTATGAATTTTCCAATATAAAAATTTCGTAAGTTGGAAATTTACGAATTTCTTAACATGGCGGAATAGAGCAAAATTTCACATAAACGTCAATTTTGAGGGATATTTTCATCGTAAAGATGTCAGACCAGTTTTTAAATATTATTTAGGATTTGGGCATGAATATCATAGACTATGAATTTTCCAATTTAAAAAATTCGTAAGTTATGTGGAATTTACGGTTTGCTCAACATGGCAGAATAAGGCAAAATTGAGCATAAACGTCCAATTTGAGGATCATAAATATATCAAACAACTTCAAAAAAAAAAACATTTATGATATTTGTTTGAACATGATTGACTACAAATATTCTAATAGGAAAATTTCGTAAATTATTCGTAATTTAAGATTTTATCAACGTAGCGAAAGTGAAAAATTTTCATATAAAGAGAAATTTTGAGGATTATTGCATTGGAAATAGTAACTAAACAACGGCATTAACTCTGATAAAATAAATTAACAGATTAGAATAAGATAAATATATCGAAGTGAACGGTGGATAGCCTATTAGGCGGGGATTTCATTCTAACACCATGTCAAGCTTTGGTGAAATTCATTTCTCTTAACATGATTATAATATGTCTCGTACTAGAAATTTATGAGAACATAACTATGATGGGGAACTGGGCAGAGACCACCTATGCCAACTAGTTTTTAAAACTTTTTCATTAATAAGTAAACAGCATAAATATTTTATGAAAAATTATACTGAGTTCTAAAAAATAAGGAAAATAAAATTGATTCCAAAAATTGTGCCAATTTTAGAATTTTGAAATAAATAAAAATAACTTTTCAGATTACTCACAATAGCCATCCAATTTGCATTTTTAAAACTTTTTCATTATTGAGAAAACACAAAATATTTTTCAGGAAAAATTATACTGAAATCTGAAAAATAAGACACGTAAAAATACTTACAATAATTGAATAAATATGATGCTGACGAGCCGACCAGAAATACATGGAATTTTGAAATGGGAGGTAGAAGAATAAAATTATTTTAAAAACTGTGCCAATCTTACAATTTTGAAAAGTTAATGCAGTGAATAATTCGCTTGTATCAAGTGCAATTTTTTGCTGAATATGAATCTTATACGATACAACACTTTCTTCTAAATGTAACTACCGTAATTTAGTGCACATAAGCCGCAGCTTATTAAAATGTTGTGGGGAAAAAATGCTCTTAGATAAACCGCACCGGAAGGTAAGCCGCGGCTTATGCAAGCATTGTTAGGATGATGTGACAGATAAATAAGGAAAAATGATATCAGTCTTCTGACATCTACGTAGGCTAATAGAAATAATAGATTATTAATTATAAATGAAAATAATAAATTATTTAAAAAATAATTCGGTATAAAGAAAATAAAATCAAACTGTACCAGTATGCAGATGTAATGCAACAAATATGAGAAACATGGGAACGAGATGGGGGAATCCGGGCATATATACAAAGTCATAAAAATAATTAACTATAAGTAAAAGTAATAAATTATTTTAAAAGGCGCTGTATAAAAAGAAATTAAAAATTAAAGCCAGTATACAAATGCGATGCAAAAAATCAAAAACAAGGGAACAAGATGGCGAACTCCAGACGTATATGCAAATTAATCAAAATAAGAGATTATAAGCGTGAATCAGTGCTCGAGAAACTCGAATATTAAACTTCCGTTTTCGGGGGAGATCGACTGTTCCAAGACGTATGGACGACGGAATTTGGCATTATCATTAGATAGCCCGCCTTGATAGATAAGCCGCAGTCCACAAAAATCAATGTTTTTTAAAGATAGCCCGCGGTTTATCTTCACTAAATTACGGTACATGTCTCAATATACGAGTTTTAGCCTAAAGTAATCAGTCAGGGAGAGAAAACTTGACAAATGCATTTTTTTCTTTTTTGTTAAACAAAGCAGCGAGCAGTCAGAACATGGCCACTATTGTGGTCCCCATGGCAAGTTTTTTAATGGGTACTTCTTAACTATTAAGCGGTCATATGGCCGGTGACTATTTTAAATTTCCCCTATACTATAAGATGTTCAATTTTTGTTTCCGAATTTAAGTGTTTTTTCTTATTTATGCATGTTATGAAAATTTACATTTAAAATATTTTTGCAATTGCAAGAATATTTTCGCGACGACTGGTTGACGAAATAACCATGTAGCATGAATTGGGCATCCTATTTATATTCTCATATTTTTCTTACCATGTATTCCCTACAATTATCGGATCGCCGCCAATTGTAGTGCGTTTTAAAACCACTAAACCCCAATCATTATCGTTGAAAACTTTTCTTTTTTACACTTATGTATATCAGATGTTTCAAAACATTCATCTATATTGTCAAGTAAATAATAATTAATAAAATTATACTTTTCAGAATTTAAAGAACACGCTTTTATTGAAATATGAACTAAAAAGCACAAAATATCTGTCTTTATAGTATTAAAATGCAGGGTAAGAAAAAATTGCGCGAGTGACACACCATATTACAGGGTGATTATTAAATAATTTAGAATTAAACAAAAACCATTTTTCAGAAATCTCCCCTGACTGGGCTCGAACGTTAGACCTTTAGGTTCGTAGCCCGGAGCCTTTACCTCACAGCCACAGCGTTCACGTAGGGAAAGTTTTTTTTTACAATATAGATTTTTTGTTTCGTCCCAGAGCGGTTACAAACATACATACAAACATACATACAGGTAAAGCTAATAAAAGCGTGTTTAAAAAAAAAAAAAAAAGTTTTCAGCAATTAGTTTAACTTTTAACTCTTAATAAAGTGAAATGGATTGTTCTAAAAGAGTAACATTTCACTTTACAAAATCCGTTTTTAGTTATAAATATCATTTTCGAACCTTTTTTTTTTTTCTCAGTCTAGAGAGAATGTAAAAAATAAAATAAACAGTAATCATCTTTTGAAAAGAAAATAACTTCTTAAAACATCATTAAAGTGGAATTTTGATAAGAAAGAAATGGATAAGAAGAAATAAACAACCTTATCAGAATGGTAACCGGAGAAGCAGAATAGCTGCTGAAAACAATTTAAATGTAACCCTTGTTGAATTCAAAAGTGTGGCACATGTTCCATCATTACACCGAACGAATTCGAAAATGAGATTTTGAAATGGTTTTTAGTTACTGCATCGATCGGTCAAATTTTTATTCTTTGACAGGTATAGAGATTGATTTGCCACTTCGTTTGTAGGTAGCAGTCCAGGTGAGAGGTAAAGGATCATTTTTCTCTTTTATCAAGATATTTTTCATTTAAAGTATTTCCATTAAAATATGAGGACACGGTTCAGAATGTTTAATAGAGTCTTTTAGAAGATATTGTGGAAGCAATTATAAGCAACAGTTCCATTCAAAGAGACATAAATGGCGGTTCATTATGAAATAGAGTGTTTAAAAGTGTTTAAATAAGGAAATAAAGTAATGAATTCGCACCAAGAGTGTGTTAGTTGTAAATTAACATTATTTTCTGTTATTTTTTATTAATATACATATTTTTTAAATCTTGTGTTTTCCTTTACATATATCAGAAAAAAAAAAAAAAAGTTAGATTTGTGAAACATTTTAACTGCTGGCTTTATATATTTTGAGATGTCCTGAACACGATTTGACAGTTTAATGTTAAAATGTCGGTTTGCCTAATATCTGCCGTCTGCTTGTTTATGCGTTACTCAAATTTTGTGGCAGCTGTATCTCACGAAAAATGTATACATTTCTACAGAACTCTATATTTGGTTACACCTAGTCATAAATTTGTGTTGATTAGATTTGTTTATATTTCGCACTAGATGACGCTGTTGTACAGAAAGTTTTTCAATTGACGATGATGGGGGCTATATTTCAGCTTCAGTGCTGCATAAAGTGCGACAAACTTAATATAAGAGATTAATAATATAATAAACTATATTGATTCAACTTGGATGTATACCGACTGACAGTTGATGTTGTTTTGTTTACACTTTGGAGAACAATATCTTATCTTCTATAGTATATAAACGCACCAACTTGATTTGAATAACAGCAGTATTTTTTTAAATTTTTAATTAAATGTTGCCAGACAAATGTTGCTGAAAGTACCATAATAGACATCTTGGTTCACTTCTACGTGTTTAATTTTAAATTATTTAAATTTAAAACATGATATATATATATTTAATTGATAGACAGGTTAAACGTTAGGTGCAATAAAAATATAATTTCTGTGTGTAAGAATTTCTAGAGAGGAAGTGAAACTGAAACTGAAACCAATGCATGCAATAAATGTACAGTCGGTAACAAAAGTGTCCGAACACTAGGAAAAATTCCTATGTAAAAAAGGTACATTTCATACGGTTTTGTTGATTAAATCCTTGTCGAATCCTGTTCTTAGTCAGTGTAAGAACATGATTCGACAAAGATTTATTTAACAAAACTGTATGACGTGAACTTTTTTTACATAGGAATTTTTGCTAGTGTTCGGACACTTTTGTTACCGACTGTACCATATTAACCATATATACATTATTCAAAATTTGTTAGGGCAGAATTATAGATACTTTGACATTTTCAAAATATACCTTATATAATACGAGAAGATAAATTTCATTGGGATTAAAAATAAAATCGTGATAATAAATAGCTTTCTTTATAAATGAAGGCAGTTTATAATCGTTCATAAAAGGTAATTCCTATTAATTGGCATTTCTTATTTTACCTGTATAAAGTATCTGAATATAAATATTTCCTTCTGTAAACTACGAATGTGAGAAGGGTTCAGGAATGAAACTTCTTCTGAAGTACCAAAGTGACTCTTTCTCGGAAAATTTTAGACTTTCTACTTATTACTAGGGCTGTGCCGATTAATCGATTAATAGGTTCGGTTAATCGATCAATGCTTAGTCCCGATCAATTTTTTTAATCGAGTTAATCGGATCGATTAATTCGATTAAAAATTTTCGAAATCCGATTAAAATTTCAAACTACGAATTAAGGTAAACATGTTGTTCTGTCTACAAAATATTTTTTCACATGTTTTGCTAACAAACATACTAAGATACATCCATCAAATAATGAAAAAGCAAAATAAAAATAAAACCTCTCAAAAGGAGTTGTTGCACTTTTGTTGATAGAGAAAAGGGGGAGGACAGTCATTAAACAAAATGCCGCTTCATGTGCATGCTGGAGCAACACCACCTGTCTGTAGCCGTCTACAGAAAGTGTTGGCTAGGGTAATAGTATTCTCAGAAACAAAAACATTTCAAGTTAAATACTTTCAAATCAAATGCTTGTTTCTCGTATTTCTGAAAAAGAGATTTTTTCTTTTTTAAATGCATTTTTAACTGATTTTTTATTCAAACTATCATTTTCCTAATGCACTTTTAAACATTTTTTTCCCCTCTAGCAAGCGGAGAAAATTAGTAGGTTTTTAGTTCAAATAGTTTAAAAGTGAATTTTATTTTTCTGATTTTCCTTAAAGCGAAAAGAATTTTCAGATCGGTTTTCACAAATTCACATCTGAGAGCTGTTATTTGCAAACAACATATTCTAACTCAAGAAAGTAACACATTTAGAGAAAAATAGATTGGTTCGTATTATTCCAACAGAACATTTCGGTCAAGAAAAAAAAAAAAAAAAAAAAAAAAAAAAAAAACTTTGTAAGTTTGTCGGAGAATTTTACGTTATTAGAGTGGAGATTTATTATTATTATTTAAGAAAATCCTTCACGAAAAGCTTTTGTACAGTCACGTTTGCATTGTGTTTTTCCGCAAAGTATTTAAACCCATGATATAGCTGGTGCATTATTCCTAATAACAAACAAGTACCACAATTGCATTATGTCGTAACTTCATTCCAAAATAAACACCCTCACCATATTATTTTGAGGCCAATAAACAACATTAATCTCCTTTTAAAATACCACCAACTTATCCTTCCGTATACGGCACATTGACCGCAGGCTTATTAGTTAGATTAAAAACAATAATTTACACTTCAACAACACAAAACTTTTGGTGGATAGTCATAAGCGTGAGAAAGTGCTAGGATGAGGATCAACTTCAAAGACCTGGTGCCGCTCACTTGCGAGGGTCGTTCACAGGGTCGTGCTCAAAAAGGCGATACAGGTCCATATCGTTCTAGGATCTTAGAAATTAAATTTACCCACAAGAATCTCTTAATTGCTGGGGCGTGCTGCTCATTAGCGAAAAGAAAACTGACCCTAATTTGGGCAAGTTAAAGTCGTGAGGATAAACACCTCGTGCCGGTATTGGCTTTGTCAAGATATCTTTTAGTGGTCTCCTGATCTTGAATGAGGTAAGATAATTGAACATCAGATGGCGTTATGATACTGTACTATTTTTTTTTATAAATGCTTTGTATATCTTTATGTTAGTTATATATGTGTTAAAACATTTGTCGATTATGATAGTTAAATTTTTTTTTTTTTTTCTTTTTTAATGGCTTTTGAATGGGTAAAACATATTGAATAAGAATATTTAAATCAATAAATAAATAAATAAACACAAAAATGGTCTTACACAAATTTCAGATAGCCTTTGCTTTGAAAATTTACAGGTCTGTTTTAAAATAATTTACATGCATATAATATTAGACATTTTTTTTTTTTTTTTTTTTTTTTTTTGAGAGGATTACTTTATTATCTTATTTCACGCATAAATGCCATAACTTTTTGTTTTACTCTCCAAGTTTGAATCAATGTTTCGCATAACTTTCTAAAACGTTTATTTTTGTGAGAAATTTAGTATTTTTAATAATTAAATTAAAAATATAAATTAGATATTATTTACTTCATTTTTAAAATTTGGTTTGTTATTACACTAATTAGTTATAAAAGTATTTATTATTATTATTATTGTTATTTCTATTCTAAAGTTTATAATAATTAAATAGCTGTTATTTATGAATTGTAATACTTCAACTTCTACTTTCAGTGATTAAGCAATTTAAACTTTCTATGTTAATGATCCTTTAGTTCACATAATATTTTTGGTTGTAAATTAGTTACCTTTTTTCTGTAAGTTAGTAAGTATTATTTTTTTCCTAGTTTTATTTTATCTTCCTTTTGATTTCTGTATTAAATTTGTCTTGCATACTTGTGATTCTTGTTGTAGTAATATTTTTATGCAATTCGAAATATATATGGATAAACAGAGAAAGATTATTTAATATTTTCATTTAATACTTTATTTTATTTTTTATTTTTGTGCAGAAGTAACAAGCTTTTTCAACTAAATAGAAACTGTAAAAATGAAAATATATATACATATATGTTAATAATTTTTCTAAAAATGAAAGTATTACTTAAAAATTTTTTGAGAATAGTGCATGTATTTAAATATCCTCTCCCCTCCCCCCCCCCCAAATAAAAAAAAAAAAAAAAAAAAAAAAAAAAACAGCTATACTATTGTGTACATTTTTTCAGCCTCCTCTTTAACTATATAAGCATTTAAATCCATTTTGCTTTATTGAATTATACTTGAATTATATGTATTTTATTGAATTATTCTGCGTGAGTTTTCTTCTCATATTGTATTTAATACTACTAGGTATTTTGATTGTTAAGTATAATTTTTTAGAATATTTATAAAATAGTTAAATGTGTGTCTCTAAGCTCGAAAATTTTTTAAAATTCATTTTTTAAGAAATTCATTACTGTCATTTATATTTATTATAATATTTAATTTCAACGAAATAACAAGATGATAAAACCCACAAAAAGAGTTTAAGGACTTGTCGAATCTAGAAATCTTTTAGACGGAAAAGTATCTAAATTTCTCAAGTAAAAATAATTTAATCTATAAAATTAAGTTTTTTTCATGCACATTCGTTAAATTATGTATAATGTTATAAGATTGTAAAATGTAAGAAAAGCAGATATGATCAAATGCGAAAATTGGACACAAGATCCAAAAATAGAGGTAACAAAGAAAACTTTAATGAAAAATATGAAGAAATCTACAATACTCATTTTAGAATGAACATAAATACCCGTATTCACAAATAAGGAACTGGTTAAAAGTAACGGATTGACAACAAATAGGAATGTCTATATTCATGCCGAATTCTTTGACGTCAAAGAAGAAACAATGATAAATTGAATTAAAAGTCGAAAAACGCTAAAAAACTGAAGAATTTTTCTCTTACGTACAATTCTTCTGAGAGAGCTAGAGAAAAATAATATTATAGTTTTAAGAAAATTAAAGAACACGCTTTTATAGAAATGTGAACTAAAAAGCACAAAATATCTATCTTAGTATTAAAATGCAGGGTAAGAGAAAATCGCGTGAGTGACACACCATAATATTTACATACATTTAAATCTTTAATTAAAATAATTTAGAATTAAACAAAAACCATTTTTAAAAAATCTCCCCTGACTGGGATCGAACGCTAGACCCTTAAGTTAGTAGCGCGGAGCCATACCTCAACGCCAGGCGTTCACGTAGGGAAAGTATTTTTTTACAATATAGATTTTTTGTTTGCTCCCAGAGCGGTTACAAACATACATTCATACAAACATTCATACAAACATACATACAAACATACATACATACAGGTGAAGCTAATAAATGCGTGTTAATATGAAGAAATCTACAATACTCATTTTAGAATGAACGTAAATACCCGTATTCACAAATAAGGAACTGGTTAAAAGTAACAGATTGAAAACAAATAGGAATGTCCATATTCATGCCGAATTCTTTGACGTCAAAGAAGAAACAATGATAAATTGAAGTCGAAAAACGCTAAAAAACTGAAGAATTTTTCTCTTACGTACAATTCTTCAGAGAGCTAGAGAAAAAAAGGATGTCGTATCTACCAATAAGTATTTGGACACTTTCGAATTTAGACGTTTTGTCAAATATCTAGAAAAATTATTTTGGAATTATCTTGAAACTTTCGAAGTACGGGGTGGTTATAATTAAACTTCCCCTATAAACAGCATCCTACAGCGCAAACGGGTGAACGAAATGCTACGAAATTTGATATATACACTATGCACGAGATGCGCTCACGGAATTTTGAAAAAAAAAAAAAATCTAAAATGACCACCAGAGGGCGCCTTTTTTGGAAAAACATTAAATTTAACAAATATATTTAAAACACTTTAAACACACGTAAATATAAATTTATTTAAAAGATGTTAAAATTTTTTTATCCAAAGCTTTTCGCTTTAATATTAAAGCATCATCAGGGATTTATGATTCGTTTCCATTGCGCAGTAGACGCCCATACGCAGTAAAACCCCATAGAAACAGCATGGTAAGAAAAGCAGAAAAACTCACAAGGTCAAGTGTGTTTAAAAAAAAAAAATTCACACCGGAAGTAATAAGGGGACAAAGTTGACTAGAAAAATACATTGAACAGCGGGGACCGGGCGGGCTGGGGAAACGACTTTGACTGTAAAAAGAAAACATATTTAAAACTGCGCAATGGAAACGAATCATAAATCCCTGATGATGCTTTAATATTAAAGCGAAAAGCTTTGGATAAAAAAATTTTAACATCTTTTAAATAAATTTATATTTACGTGTGTTTAAAGTGTTTTAAATATATTTAATAAAAATGACACGTGTTCAATTTAACTCTTTATTTTTTAGAGATTATTTATATTAAATTTAACAAATAAACGACCAAAATAAAATGTAGACATGATGATTAAAAAAAAAAAAAAAAAAAAAAAAAAAAAAGAAAAGAAAATGAGGAAAAAGAAATTGCTACATTTTTAATTTCAACACGTAAAACACCCATATAAAAGCCATTTTAAGGAAACTTGGCAAACTACATTACACATAGCATATAGCAATCAGAATTCAAAGATGATAAATATCTTACGAAATATGCGCATTTTTACTAAACATTTTTTAACTACGCATGTGCATTAAATATATATATATATATATATTTGCATAATAGCCAAAAGTATTGAGCTACTCATCAAGTGTGTTTTTACGGCGTAACTTGTTTGCTTTGGCATCTCATACATACAGAAACCACGAATTTACAGCAGCCAGGTGAAGGAAGTCAAGCGCTGTTTTCTTGGTTCACTTCTTTGTTTTAAAACAGGTTCGATATGCCTCCATTTGCTGGTCACAAATGTCCACACCACCCTTTGATGTATTGTAATTCAAATGCGTCAAATATTGCCTTCGAGCCATCTAAAATCCCAAGAATAGTAATGTGTACATATTCTTGAAGTGGTAAATGCCGGACTTACACAATTGTGTAGGTTGCTAGTTTTTTCAACTTTTTTAAAGCCTAATTACTATTATCAAGGCTAAAATCCATTGAAATCATGAATACAGTATATTAAGATAAAAAATGAAATTAACCAAACATTAAAAATAATATTTTAAAGAAATTGCGACAGTACTTAAGATTTGTCTTTTGTTGTCAGAAGATGGAGACTTCAAATAAGTAAAAAATCTAATCCTGTCTTAATACTGGTGCCATATCAGTGGCGGATCCAGAACTTAACTTTTGGTAAGGGGGGGGGGGGGGGATGGCTAAGATTTTTCAAGATGTAATTCCAGATCAATGAAAAGTTTGCAATTGTACTATTCAATTGGAAATGTCAGTACTCCCCCCCTCCTTAAATCCGCCACTGTGCCGTATAGTTGCGTTTTATCGAAACCTCTGAAATAAATGAACTCGCACAGTTGCGCAGGTTTGGCTTTAAATGCCCCAAAAAATGAAAATGTTACTATTTCTTATTTAAGTTTCACCAGCACAATTGTGTAAGTCAGGTCTCAATTTTGGAAATAAGATGTCGAAACGAAAGCAAGATGTTGAAATTGCACTTTGATTTTAAAGTTTTTAAAATAATTTTCAAGTTAAATACATTTCTAATATATATTCAAAAGTATACATTTTCACAAAAGATCAATAAATAACAAATATAACTTACAGGGGATTTTTACAGACATGTTAAACGAAAACTACAGCGTCGACATCAATCTACCTTACATGTAAAAAAAAAAAAAAAGTTACACTATATAAAATGTATCGAGAACCTGTTGTTAAAGTTCAAATATTTAAATTTCAAATTTCATATCCCATGTTTTTATATTTTTCTCTCTATCACATCATTGAAACAATATGAATCTCATGCTGGTGTTTCATTTATTTTTCCTTACTTTAATGAAAAAGTTTTAAATTATATTAGGGTATAAAATGTTCAAAATTCCGATTTGACGCATATTTTTGAAAATTTTCTTCATATTTTATAAAAATGTTAAATAACCTTTGTTTTAAGATATACGAATTTTATTTTGTTAAATTTAATGCATGTATAGAAAAAAAAAAAAACATTGTGAATTCGATAAGTGTGTCAGAAAATAGACGTTTACAAATAAGACTAAAAATGCAAATTTTGACAGAATATTTAAAATTGTGGACAATATTCCTGTGACGTTACAGTAGGTAAAATCGCCGAACACGTGGTCGATGTAATCGTTGGTTAATAGCGTGTAAGCAGTGGTTTTGTAAACAAATTAGGTTCAAGATGCCGTCTTAATGTTATGCATAACATTTTCCAGTCTAAATATTTCTCCAGTGAAACTTAATAATCATAGATATCTGTTCAAACAAGAACAAAAGAGAAATGTAAACAACTGAATCGAATGGTAAAGTTAAGATGATTGCAGAACATTTTATACACACATATATACAGTGGCGTATGCAAGGGGGGGGGTTTGGGGGTTTAAACCCCCCCCTTGACAAAATGTATGATAAGAAAAATTAGGCTGTTCCTTACATTTTTTTTTCTCATTTCAGGCGGAAAAAATGTATGGCAAGCGTAGAATATTTTTTTCTATGAAGTGGTTTAAAATTATGACTAACTTTTTTTTTTCATTACTCTGCGATAAACACTCCTGAAAATAACTAAACCACTTCATTTGCGCGGCGCAAAACATGTTTCCCCTGAAAACAATTCCCTGAAAGGATTTCACATTTACGAGTTCATATTCAAGGACAAGAGGGGTCGACCATATGGGGAAGGGGGTGACCATTGAAGTAGTGACCTTGAAGGAGTGACCCAAACAATACCCCAACAGTAGAAGACATTTTAAATGAACTAGCGAAAACTTCTCGTCGATTAAACTTCGCTCTGAAAATAAAGGCCAGTATCCACTTGGGCTGAAGATCAACGCTCAAAACGTCATTAATCACACTTCCGACACAAAGAGCCAAATGTCTTGTCATCAGTTGTAGCCCTTTTTTATCAGATTGCGCAGTTACTTCAAAGGAAAGCATGCAAAATTGACAAAGATATCTGCCTCCCGGCCCCTCAATTATCTCAGCTGGGGGTTGGACCAGCTGGGGGTTAGTATGTTCGAGGGCTTTGAGCTGGAGTGAGCTGGGCTGACCACATCAAAGGATTCTGAATAGAAGCCGCCGAATGAGCTATAGTGGAAATCGGACTTAAGAAAATTCAATGAAATATTTTGCGTAAGCATAACTATGTATTGAATTTTATGTTTTGTGTAGCAGTTTGTACAGGCTCTACGTTATTCGTGGCTAATTAAAGATTTTTTAGTTTGATCTTCTAATTGGTGAGTTTATTTTACTATTTTTCATTTTCTTACTCTTATTTTCGGCAAGTAATTATGATATTTTAAAAGATTGTTAAACTTAATTAAAAATAAACTTAATTAAACCTAATTAAACTTAATTAAACTTAATTAAACCTAATTAAACTTAATTAAACTTAATTAAATTTAATTAAACTTAAATAAACTTAATTAAAAATTCTGAAGGACGAACCCCCCCCTTTGAAAAATCCTGGATACGCCACTGCATATATATATATATAATCAATAAAAGATAATAAAAATTAAACGCGTCAAAAAATGCGTAAAATGTAAACCAATCATCAATTATGAATCATGAAACTAATGTCAATGTTTAAAACGAAAACAGCGAAGCCTATTGCAAACAAAATTAAAGATTAAAAACAAATCGCATTACAAATTAATAAATAGAAAAAAGATGCCATTCATTACATTGGATATAGACATCAAAGATTAAATAATTAGAATTTCAATCACTTTAATAAAGGAATTTATTAAAGGGAGCACCCATTTAAATTTGTTAACATCGCCACAGTTCACATGGCAACTTTTAATATTGCATATGTTGATTAATATTAAAAGTATATTACAACAACTGGATTAAAAACAAAACAAAGGTATCACTATATCACTCTTACTTCAATTTTATATAATCCGTAACTCTTATAAATAATATCACAAGATAAAAATTTGCAGGTCACAATGCGCTTTGCTATGGTAGAGTTGAGGATTGTTCTCCAAAACAGCTGATTTCCTATAGTCTCGAACCCAAAGGAGGAATATTGTCCATTAGTACTTTTTTACTTTCCGAACACTATAGTGAGGAAAGTATTGTAATCATGTCAAAAATCCAAATTCGAAATTTTGATGTTTCTATACGTTTCGAGGTCCAACGAGTCCGTTTTCACTATTTTTACGGTGATGTATGTATGTGTGTGTGTATGTATGTGTGTATGTATGTGTGTATGTCTGTGAGTGAACACGCTAGCGTCTAAACGCCTTGTTCGAATAAGCTGAAAGTTGGTACGTATATTGTAAGTCACCATAGTAAGAACCCTATAGATTTTGGTGAATCTAGCACTTATAGTTTTTTTACAGGGACACAAAGAAAATTTCTTTATCATTATGGCCAAGGGACCAAAATCTTAAAAGTGCGATAGCATCTAAACGCCTTATTCAATTGAGCAAAAACTTTATACACATATTATAGGTCACAGATACTCAATCTGTATACATTTTGGAGAATCTAGCACTTATAGTTTTTTTTACAGGGACACAAAGAAAAATTCTTTGCCAAATTTTTAAAAGTGTGATAGCGTCTAAACGCCTTATTAATCTCAGCGAAGAATTTGTACACATGTTATAGGTCACATTTGAACCAACTGTATAGATTTTGGTGAATCTAACACTTACAGTTTTTTACAGGAACACAAAGAAAAATTCTTTATCTTTATGGCCTATGAGACCAGCGATAGCATCTAAACGCCTTATTCAATTGAGCTGAAAATTTGTATGAATATTATAAATCACTGTTGCACTAACTATAAGCATTTTGGTGAATCTAGCATTTATAGATTTTTACAGGGACACAACGAAAAATTCTTTATCCTTATGATCTAAGGGCTCAAAGTTCAGTAGCGTTAAATAAAACCTCGTGTGATATATGGAGAAAAATACTCAAACACTCTGTTAAGGTTTTCTCTTTTTTGTTTGTTTAGCAACTCCTCTTTCTTTATTTTATCTACAAAACTATTAGTTACTCAATGTTCGGAAAGTCGAGTGGAGTCACTCCAGATTTTTTTTTTGGTTCTACCGAGAAAAATAAACACTTTGTTAAAGTTCTTTCTTTCTTTTTTTTTTTTTTTCCTTACTTGTCTAAAAACGCCAATGGTTTCTAGAATGTGGCAGAAAGAAACAAGATTAAATTTGAGAATCAAAATTTGGCAACACTATTTTATTACCTGTTTTGATTCTTCCATAGCTTAGCAGACAAGATTAAATTTTACTCCTGATGATGAATCGCTCAACAAGATACATATCTGTTCAGAAGTAATTGATATGATGGAAATCATGCTAATAACACACTGTGGATAAGTTAGTGGATATAAAGTGCCCCAAGAATGCGTTTTAATTCGGACGGTCAAAAGCTGATAACAAATATGTACTCGTTTGTCTCACTCGATTTTATTCAGAATTAATTAGATTTCATCTGTTAAAATGTTATACAAGAGTCTTACTTCATAGAATCATTCATATTCATGAAAAACATTTTGTATGTATTAGTATATGTAATGATTTAGATATAAAAATGTTCAGTTTCTGTTTTTTTTCTTTCTTTATATCTATCTATCTATCTATCTATCTATCTATTCTTCTTCTTCTTCTTCTTCTTCTTTTTTTTTTTTTTTTTTTTTAAGTTTTTTTCTTTATATAAGAATAAAATAAAAATTCATAAAATTTTTTAACCTCCGGTTTTCGATTTATTTACACGTTTCAAGATGTACTGAATATCATTCCCCTATTTTTAGAAAATGTCTGTCAGGGTGTTAGCAGTATTTTGTGGATCTGTATCGCACGGACCAATGAATGGAATTCAGTATAAGTTTATATTTGTGGGACCTTGACTGGTACAGCTTAGTTTTAGGATGTATTGTCCAACAGATCTTGCGTGGCTATACCGCATTTCTTCTGCCGTTTTTGTTCGTATTTTCCCATTTAATAGAAGGTTGTTTCTCAGCTTCTATAACATTACAAACTTAATATGTGTGCGGGCTCTTATTTCAGTTTGGGTACATATTGGCTGACAGATGGCACTTTGATAAAGGAATTTAAGCCCGTTTACGGGAGGACAATATCTCAGCTTCTATAATATATGAATGCACCAAACTCGGTGTCTGCGACGGATATTATGAAAAACTATGAAGACTTTGTTGATTCAACATGGGTTCATATCAGACAAGATATTTCGCAGTTATATATAATGATATAGGATAAAATATTGGGAGATAGTCGTAGCATACTAGTTAAATATCAAAGAGAATATTAAAAGTAATGCTGTAATTATAGCAGTTTTTTTTTTTCCAAGTGACTGTAAAGGAATTGTGCTAATGTTAGTTTCATCTGCATTTTACATTATAAAAACCGATGGATTAAAATTAAAGATAGCAAAATAACACTTTTTCTTTTCTTTTCTTTTACCTTTTCTTTTTTTACTTTTTTTCCCTGGCGAAAAGGAAAAAATAAAATAGATAACTTTGTTTTAAATTATAAAAGGTTGAACTATTCATTATAAAGTTATCGACGAGTTGAAAATTTGCACCTCAAGGGACAAGAACTTCAATCGCAGGGGAAGGAATGCTCCTATACGCAAAATTAATTTATTCTGGTTAACTATTATTATTATAAATAAAATATTTCGATTCCACGATGATTAGTTAAAAAAGTAATCTTAATTGTGCACATTATGAGAAATTTTGTTTAATACTACTATATTAAAAACTATGGGGGGAAAAAAAAGAGAGCGAATGACAGTTTTATGTATTGAGCGACTTCCACCAAAAGTTAAAAGACACCAAGTTATGTCAAAGTACAACTAAATGTAAATTTTCATTAAATTCTATGTGTTAGTTCTTGGCTTAGAACTTTTTAAAAAATTTTGTTACACATGGATAGAAAGATAGACGAACATTTTGTAAAAATGGTGAAATATTGTTCAAGGTATCAAACGTCGAAATCTATAAATATAAAATCGTTTGTCCTGAGTGAGTGAATGAGTGATTTATCATCGCCCAGCCCAAATCCCTGGACCTAAGAGCATGAAATTTTGTGTCAATGTTCCTTCTATGACGTAGACATTCACTAAAAAGCGATTATACAAAATTCGCCCCCCCCCCCCCCCAAGGGAGGAGGGAGGGTAAAACATGAATTCACAAAATCCTTCCTATCTAAAAAAAAAAAAAAAACAGATATCCATAAATTCTTGCTTTAAAATATAGCTAGCACAAATATCTAAAAACCAGTTTCTGAAATTTTAGAAATTTGGTCCCCAAGGGGGAGAAGCGGGCAAAACGTGATTTCACATAATTCTATATATCTCAAAAAAAAAAAAAAAAAAGCTATGCATTAAATTTTTGTTCTAAAATATAGCCAATACAAATACCTAAAAACCTATTTCAGGAATTTCGGAAATTCAGCTCCCAAGTTAGGGGAGGGAGGGCAAAACGTGATTTCAAGTGATCCTTTATATCGCAAACAACAGCAGCAACAACAACAACAAAAAAAAAGATAATCTAGTTAGACTAATGTCGTCATTTTTTCTAATTATATCATTGAACTGAGTGAACGAGCTTAAATATTTTCCATTTATAAATCTTACTTTAATTTTTATTTCATTTTGCAAGCGCGCTTTTTATTTCTTAATCCAAAATTATTAAAAAAAAATCTTTTTCGATACTGTCCGTTTCGAAACTGATTATTATTATATAGATTTTAAAACTTCTTTACACACCATAAATTTTAAGCCAGCACAACCGGTTTCGAAAGGACGTAGCCTTTCTTCATCAGGTGCAAAAAAACAGGTGCTATTGCCTTGGAGGTAAAAGCAAGACTGAAAGTAGGGCAAAATCCAGAGGGGGAGGAGCAACACAAACAACCAATAGGAAGCATCATGCAGGACCAATCAGAGAGGAACACACACACACACACACACACACACAAAAAAAAAAAAAAAAAAAAAAAAAGGGAGGGAAGGAATAATAAATTAAATTTTTTGGTTGTATTTATTTAATAAATATTATACTAATAAGTAAATTTAATAAAATTTATTTATTTATTATTATTATTTTTAATTAGAATTATTTTATTAAAACCAATATTATGTTATAAACATAATGAAGGAAATTATTTAATTGAAATAAACAAATTTTTCCAGGCTGTAGACAGCAAAGTGGAATCAGATTTTACATTGACAATTTTATCACGATTAATGTAAATAGCTAAATTTTCTAAAAAATCCAGTTCAGAAACGCGTTTGGCATGAAAGATAATTTTGGCACTCTTAAAATTAAAACTATGATCAAATTCCCAACTGTGCTTTGTAATGGAAGATTTAGAAATTTCTTGATTAACAACATACCGAGAATGTTGCCATTGAATGCCGTTTACGTGAACATTTTCTCGGTATGTTGTTAATCAAGAAATTTCTCAATCTTCTATTGCGAAGCACAGTTGGGAATTTGATCATAGTTTTAATTTTAAGAGTGCCAAAATTATCTTTCATGCTAAACGCGTTTCCGAACTGGATTTTTTGGAAAATTTAGCTATTTACATTAATCGTGATAAAATTGTCAATGAAAAATCTGATTCCACTTTGCTGCCTACAGCCTGGAAAAATTTGTTTAATTCAATGAAATAATTTCCTTCATTATGTTTATGACATAATATTAGTTTTAATAAAATAATTCTAATAAAAAAAAAATAATAAATAAATAAATAAATAAATAAATAAATAAATTTTATTAAATTTACTTATTAGTATAATATTAATTAAATAAATAAAACAAAAAAAAATTAATTGATTATTCCTTCCATCCCTCTTCTTCTTCTTCTTCTTTTTTCTTTTTCTTTTTTTTTTTTTTTGTGTGTGTGTGTGTGTGTTCCTCTCTGATTGGTCCTGCATGATGCTTCCTATTGATTGTTTATGTTGCTCCTCCCCCTCTGGATTTTGCCCTACTTTCAGTCTTTCTTTTACCTCCAAGGCAGCAGCACGTGTTTCTTTGCACCTGATGAAGAAAGGCTACGCCCTTTCGAAACCGGTTGTGCTGGCTTTTAATTTATGGTGTGTAAAGAAGTTTTAAAATCTATATATTGATTGTACACCAGTTTTTAATTTAGTTTTGGTGATTACTATTAGTTTTCTTTCCTTTTTCTTAAAAAAAAAAAAAAAAAAGGATTTTCACGAAATTCTGGCAAAAGCAGAATTTAGTTTAGTACAGATGACTATTAGTTTTTTTTTTTTTTTTTCAAATTATAACATCGATTTAAAATTATTCTATTATATTTTCGGCAAATTTTCAATATCGATAAATGTCCAACTATCGTAAAACTGGTATCGTAAAAATCCGTAGATTGAGACTAATAGTCCTCAGTCCTTTAAAAAAAAAAAAAAAAAAAAAAAAAATTATGTGAGATTTTCGCTCCAAAATATAGCTTGCACAAATACCTAAACACTAATTTCAGGAATTTTAGAAATTCGTCCCAGGTGGGGTGGGAAAGGAGGGGGGGGGGGGGAGGGTTATGGGGCAAGGGAATAAAAATAAATAGAAATACAGTTAGACCGTTCAAATTTAGTACAGATAGGTTTCAGAGGCCTGCAAGTCGAGTGAGGATATTTTCGAAAGTGTAAAGTTATTAGGAGGGGTGGGAAAGGGGCGGTGGAAGGGGAAAAAAAAAAAGAGTTAGATCGTTCAAAATTGGTACAAAGAGGTTTTTGATGCATAGAAATCGATTGCGGATATTTTTGAATTCGTAAAATTATTAGGATAGACGGGAAGGGTGGAAGCGAAGGGACAAACATATAGACATAAGAGTTAGAGCGTAGAAAATTAACATCATTAGGTTTTAATGGCTGATAAATCGATTGCGGATATTTTCGAAAGCGCAGAATTATTACGAGGGGCGGGCACAGGGGCAAAAATAAAGAAATTCAGATAGAACGTTGGACTTTTTAAAGCCCGAGAAAACGATTGCGGATATTTTTGAAAGTGTAAAATAATTAGGAGGGGCGGGAACGATGGGCGAAGGAACACGCGCGCCGTTCGCACGTGTATACTCGGCTGCAGTCAGTGGGAGCCCGGACCGATTATTTCACCGATGGGAGAAGAATTTTTTTGTATTTTATATTTTTGTGTTTCGTTTACGATACTATAGTGATTCCTTAAGAGTATCGAACATGAATGCGCGCGCACGCCACAATGGCCCGCGCTGCCGAAGGCAGTGTGGACCCGGTGCGACATTTTTCCCGATCAAATTTGATTTAATTTTTCTCTTTTTTTTCACCTGATAAAAATTAATACAATTTTGAGAATCCATTATTTATAGTGATTCATCTAAAAAGTATGACCAGCGAAGCGGGCGTAGTCTGCTAGTGTTAAATATATCGAAAACCGAAATTCGAAAATTCTTTTGGATTCAATACTTTACTCTGTTGAATATAGAAGAAATTAATAAAAAATATCACAAATCAATTAATGTTACCTACAGAAACCATTTTAGAAATTGAAATTATAATTTCGATGTTTATTACAAACTTCTATTTTATTTATTTATTTATTTATTTTTACTTATTTATTTATTTTTATTTTTACTTATTTATTCATTTTTTTTTTTTTTTTTTTTTTTTTTTTTTTTGTTCAATAAAGAAAAATTAACTTAATGGCTTCAATATTCGACTTAAAAAGAAAATGCAGACTTACTCAAAATTTCTTCTAACTTTCTTTTACTTTTGACATCTATAACACAGATCGTAAATTATAAAATTAATTTTAATTAACTAATTGTTTTGAGTTTTGGGAATTTAGAAGGTATTAGATAAAAATGAGATGAAAATGTATTGATAAAGATTTATTTATGAAAATACTAATACAATACTAATAATAATATCAACAATAATAATAAAAATAACTTCGAAACTCCCCTCTTGTTCAATATCAAAATTATCATAAAGTATCTTGCTTCTTAATAAAACAAAATGTCTATATAACGTAGGAGAGGTTAACTAGCATGGTATTCTTAATAATGTAAAGTAGATTATTTAAAATTTTATGTCTTGTTTCCCTTTCAAACGTAAAATATGATTTAAAGATGTAATGCGATAAAAAAGAATTAAAAAGTGGCAATTTAGGTCTTTTTAGTTGCAACTAAAATTTTTAGAAATTTGGTTTTACCATTTAGAAGTGCCATTTTAGTAATAAATTATAATTTAATGCTATTTGTATAATTATTGGTTGCAGCTAAATTATACTAAATTATTTCCCTATTTTTTGTGTGTGTGTTAAACTATGACGTTAACAATGAATATTTAACTATCATTTCCAAAGTTTTTATCATTTAGCAAAACAGGGTTTTTTATTTATTTATTTATTTTTGTTAAATAAAAGGTTTTTACATGGAAGTTTTGATTCAATAGTATATATTAATTTTGTTTTATAAATTCAAAAAGTCTAGAAGAGAAAAATAAATTCGTAGCATTCCAGTGTAAATGGAAATGACGAATTGGCTTTGCCCGCATCGCTGGTGAGTATATTTAAATGAATCAATTTTATAACAATAACCCTCTATTATTTTAATGTTATCTATATATTAATAGGCAAGCATGAAATTTTGAGGTACACTTTTAACATATTAATTATGGGATTAGAGGGTTGAAAATAGTATCATTCCAGAGGTATGATTAGCCAGATGTGCAGAATACAAAAATTATTTTCTTTCGGTGTCAAGGAGGTATTTAAATTTACTTATTTATTTTTTTATGCATTTTTCTATTTTATACACGTATTATTTTATACTGAAAAATACCTAAAGTAGAAAGTTGTTAAATCTAGCAATTTCTAAAAAATTAAAATAGAACCATAGACACAGTAGTAATTTATATAATGTAGCATCACTAGACTCTCTACTGCATATTTTTTATTGTAAGAGAAAACGTACAGTCGGTAACAAAAGTGTCCGAACACTGGCAAAAATTCCTATATAAAAAAAGTACATTTAATACTGATTTGCTAAATAAATCCTTGTCGAATCGTGTTCTTAGTCAGTCTAAGAACAGGGTTCGACAAGGATTTATTTAGCAAAACTGTATTAGGCGTATTTTTTTTACATAGGAATTTTTGCTAGTGTTCGGACACTTTTGTTACCGACTGTAATGTAAATGTAAAAAATTAGGTAGCCCTTTTCATTATATATTCGAAAAATGTTCATTAATTATTATTTTTTTTTTTTAATTTAATAGTAGGGGTCATTCTCTGAAAAGTGGGCTTAAAAAAAAAAAAAAAAAAAAAAAAGTTAGCTCAAATAAAATTGCTCCAATTTCTTTTTTTAATTTTGTGCATACACGTTAATAAAAATAATAAAAATACATACACAGTTAATAAAAAATAATATGAACCAAGCTGTATCTGATAATTTTTGAAACAGTAATTATTTTTATTAATTAGAAAAATGAGGGAATGATTGTTAGGGAATGACAAATTTCTTATAGAAACTACTTTATAAAAATATTATTAAGTTTAGCTATATTTTCAAACACTAAATATTTATTAAAACATATTTTGTTAATATAATAGCACAAAGAAAGCAAATTTGATTTCTTTTAGTTAACTTTATAATGAGTGAGGGAATGACATATAATAAAAATACTCTAACATTTGAGAGCCATATGCTATTAATTGTAAAATGTTTCCAACAGAACACAAAATGTTTTCTTTACTTTGCTTCTATATAAATTAAGTTTGACTTATATAAAGTACGTGCTGCCATTAATGGAGTAAGTAGGGGTATAATTACAGTTTGATGAGGGAATGATATCTATTACCAGGGACAACAATAATATTGGCGGTATTCACCATTAACTTCAACTCCCGGTTCAACGCAAAAATTTGAAAAGCATCTAAAGGCAAAGGACAGCTTTTCAATAAAATTTGGCTGGTTACTTCTGCCATCTAGCGTCGAAGATTTCATATAATCTTTGATTGGTTATTTTCTGCTAAAATTAGCTGAAAGTAACAATGCCGCTATAGATGGCAGAAGCCACGGGAGGAATTTTGCTGAAAAGTTGCACCCTGACTTTATGCGCTTTTTAAGTTTTTGTGTTCAACCGGGAGTTAAAGTTATTGGTAAATAGAGCCGTAAGTGTTCTAATTTCTTTCATTGCATAATATGTAAATGTAGTATAATGGATAAATATTTATTAAAGTATGTTTAATAAATTTTCACTTCAAATAATCTAAATATAGATGCTTTAATACCATAGAAACCATTTTATTTACTTACATGTGGGAATGGGGACACAGTGAGGGAATGATATTTTGCATTTTAAAAAATATTTTAAATTATATTTGAATTCCAATAACCAAAGAATAACAGTTTATGTGCAAAACCAATTAATATTGATAGTTTGGACTGCCTTTTGTTTTTTTGCTTTTAAAAATATGCCCTCAAGACTACTGGGACATGAAATGACCACTTTTCAGAGAATTACTCAGTAATAAAACAATAAGACAAAACTTGCAATATCATTAAATCCAGGTCATTATAATAAGCTAAAACATATTTATAATACCTTAAACGAACATTACTCATTTATTAAATATAAATTTTAACACTACATCCGTTGACTTACTTTTCTCTGTTAATGATATGTAATCTGTCTAAATGTAATTATTATTATTTATTTATTTATTTATTTATTTTTTTTTTTCATTTTAAGCTTTTCTAAAGACAATCTGAAGTACAATTTTCTATATATCTCCTACTAATAAATTTAACTACGGTCATCTGCCCTAGAAGGACCGTAGACAATTTTTTTTCTCCTGTGGGAACAAAAATCCCTATAACCACGCGGTTTGGTACCCACAGTGAGAGACTAATATACAAATGTAAGAGAAAACAGCCATTAGATGGTAGAAATTTGAGTGAGTGAGTGGAAGATCGAAAGTTTATACTGTTGAAAACATATGCAAGTTAAAAAAGGATTTGATTTATGAGAGTTCCAATTTTTTTAAAATAATTTTTTTAAGTTCTAATTTTTTTTTTCTTTTCCTTCATTCTTTCCTTTTTTTGTGATTTAAGCCATCTCTGATTTGAAGACATATTTTTAAGCAAAAACATAATGCATTCCAATTAACTGAAAATGACATGCTTATTAAAAAAAAAAAAAAAAAAAAAGATTTATAACTATACGCAAGCGAAGTAATGACGATATTGACAACCCGTGAGGCCAAGCAAAACATTACCTATGTTAATCGTGCATTCGATTTTTTTTTTTTTTAACATTAAGGAAAACTACCTCCTGATTTTAATCCCCATGTTTGGGTATAGTTATATATAAGTTACTATCTGTGTGTGTTAGATTGAGTTATTTTTTCTGTAAAATTCATAATTTTTTAATTTTAAATTACAAAACTCTCGAAAACTAAAATAAAATACTTCCATTTTCGAATACAAACATAAACATTTAATTTCAGTGGAATGAAATTCATTTCAAAGGAACAGATTTGATATCTGCCGTCCTTGGCGAAATAATAATAATAATAATAATAATAGTAAAAGATCGCCAAATTATCTGGCGAACATATTTAATTCCTTTCAAAAAGCATGGTTATTTTAATAACGAACAATCAATAATATGAAACAATATTTCGTAGAATATATATGTATTACAAAATATATATCTGGCATGTATGTTTTCGTATTACGTTTTTGATCGCCAAATACACAAAACACCGACGAACAGATATCAAATCTGTGCCCATTTTGTTTCTAGAGTTTTGAAATTTAAAATTAAAATTTTGTAAATTTGACAGCAAAATAACTTAATCTAACATATGTGCACGATGACTAATTTTTAATTATACCCAAATATAGGGATTAAAATCGAGTAATAATTTTTCTCAATTTTTAATAAATTCTTACAAAAAATCCAATGGACGATTAACATATGAAATCTTTTACTTGGCCCCAACGACGGTCAGTGACGTCACACTTTGCTTGCGCATATCTTCAAAAGAAGAAAGTTTAAGATTTGGAAAAACTTTTGATTTTCGGTTTTCGATGAATTTGCACATTTTGAGATTTTCTTGCATTTCAGTTAACTGAAATTGACTACTTATTTAAAAAAAAAAAAAAAAAAAAAATGGATTTATTACGAGCTTCTGCGTGTACAAGAAGAAAGTAGAAGACACGGAAAAAAAAATTCGATTTCCGGTTTTCGACGAATGTACACGTTTTGAGATTTCCTTGCATTTGAATTAACTGAAATTGACTATTTATTTTTTTAAAAAGTGGATTTATTAATCTATCCTCTGCATGAAAAAAAAAAGAAATTATAAGATTAAGAAAAATTTTAGATTTTCGGTTTTTGATGAAGTTACATGCTTTGAGATTTCCTGAATTCAATTCGATCATTTTTAGAAAATATCTGTGTTTTTGAGTTTGAATATTGTACTTTATGTACCAATGGACTTAATTTAACCGAACTTGATATTTGGTTGGACCTTGGTTTGAATTGGTGCCGGTTAGCTTTTGGGACTCACCGAACAGGAGGCGCTTTCACGTTGCGATTTCATCTCATTTCAAGAAAGACACACTACGTTGGGCGTATTCGAAAGTATTTCCCGGTTACTTCCCGAGTTGGGAAATGACGTCACAAGGGAAGTTCGGGAAATTAGAACTACCATATAGGAGCCATGTTTATTTATATATTTGTTTCCCGGGAAGATGAGATGTGTACGGAAGTAGTTATATCTCGGTCATTTTTCGTAAAGCTCGCATATGGTAGTTCTAATTTCCCGAACTTCCCGCGTGACGTCATTTCCCAACTCGGGAAGTGACTGGGAAATACTTTCGAATGCGCCCAGTGTACCGAACTTAGAGAAATATATTAAGTAAAACTCTGCTGATTAACTCTGGATGCATATCGACAAACAACTGGCGCAGCTGTGTTGCAATTTAATTCTGTTTACGATAATGCAATTACTTTGTTTTGCTTTGCAAGAAAAAGTGGTTGCGTTTCGACCATTAGGTGAAACTAGTATTTATTAATAAGTTTCGAAAATATGAACAGTTACCATTTTTTTTTTTTTTTTTTTTTTTTTTCCGTAAATGAAATATTTTTGAATTAATTCATTTGTAAAACATACCTTGAAATGAATTACAATGCTTTTCCCTTTCAGCGTCACGCAATACGTATAGTCAAAATGAAAGTTTAGTATGACTATATTTTTAAAAATAAGTAGCTTTACTTAAAAAAAAAAAAAAAAAAAAATGAGATCAATAAGTATCTATATCGCATGTAGTATCAAAATGTCATACTTATACTGTGTATAGTATTAGTTTTATGAATTATTAAAGAGATATGCCAGAAAACTGCTAAAGCCAAAAAAAAAAAAAAAAAAAAAAAAAAAAAAATCTGGAGTGACTCCACTCGACTTTCCGAACATTGAGTAATTAACAGTTTTGTAGATAAAGTAAAGAAAGAGGAGTTGTTAAACAAACAAAAGAGAGAAAACCATAATAGAGTGTTTGAGTATTTTTCTCCATCTATTACACGATGTTTTATTTAACGCTACTGAACTTTGAGCCCATAGATCATAATGATAAAGAATTTTTCGTTGTGTCCCTGTAAAAACCTATAAATGCTAAATTCACCAAAATGCTTATAGTTAGTGCAACAGTGATTTATAATACTCATATAAATTTTCAGCTCAATTCAATAAGGCGTTTAAATGCTATCGTACTTTTAAAAATTTAGTCCCATAGGCCATAATGATAAAGAATTTTTCTTTGTGTCCCTGTAAAAAAACTGTAAGTGCTAGATTCACCAAAGTCTATACAGTTAGTTCAACTGTGATCTATAACATGTGTACAAATTTTTTGCCCAGATTAATAAGGCGTTTAGGCGCTATCACACTTTTAAAAATTTGGCCCCATAGGCATAATGATAAAGAATTTTTCTTTGTGTCCCTGTAAAAAAACTATAAGTGCTAGATTCTCCAAAATCTATACAGATTGAGTATTTGTGACCTATAATATGTGTATAAATTTTTTGCTCAATTGAATAAGGCGTTTAGATGCTATCGCACTTTTAAGATTTTGCTCCCATAGGCCATAATGATAAAGAATTTTTCTTTGTGTCCCTGTAAAAAAACTATAAGTGCTAGATTCACCAAAATCTATAGGGTTCGTACTATGGTGACTTACAATATGCGTACCAACTTTCAGGTTAATTGAACAAAGCGTTTAGACGCTAGCGTGTTCACTCACAGACATACACACATACACACATACACACACACATACATACATCATCGTAAAAATAGTGAAAACGGACTCAGGGGACCTCAAAACGTATAGAAACATCAAAATCTCGAATTCGGATTTTTGACATGATTACAATACTTTCCTCACTATAGTGTTCGGAAAGTAAAAAAGTTATTTTAAGAAAAGAACTTGGTTTTGCAATGTAGATGAATAAAATATTTATCTATAACAAGCAAAAGCCTTCTGATGTTATATAATAATTTGGAGTTAAAGTTGTGAGGAATAAGTGTCTGCCATAATCTTCAATTCCTCAATCTTAATCTTAAAGATTAACTTAATTACTTAATTAGATAATAAGAAGAGCTCGAGACAAAGTTAGATACAAAATAACAAAATCTATTAATGACCAATTTCAAGGCGGGTGTTGGGCTAACTCAATTTTAACTCTCAAACGACCTCAGGGAATAACTTCAACAAAGCATAAAATAAAAGGTAACTTATCTCACCAATACTGATCTTGTCGACGGCTGCTCTCTTTCGACCACTAACTATTATCACACAAGAATCATCGGCTGGATTCCCTAGGCGCTACAGATTCTTCTCTTACTTTATTCTACAACGCTACACGACTCTACCATTACTTAATACTTACATAAGAACTATCATCACCAATATTACTCTCCTACTATCCACTTCACACACACTTCTTTCCACACCAAAACAATCTTTATATTATACTACTTTCCACAAACTTCCTTTCTCTTCATTTCAATCAATCTTAAAAATCGCTTCTCATTCATCTAACTCTCAGAACCTAATTCTTTCGTTGCAGCACCATGCCGACATAAAACTAACTCGACCAAGACTTTCGCCGAGTCACTGGCGACGAAGTGATTTAACCATCCCAACTTCATACTTTGCTGGATTTGGCTTAGTTTCAAACAGACTGTGGAGACGTTCTGTAGTCTCAAACTCACAAAGTTGGTGTTTCTAACTTTTTATTCTATCGCTAGTAAATAAAAATCCCACACAATCGAGGTGAAGCGTATTGCAGTTTTCTCTATAAAAATGTACGTTTTCCATCGAATGACTTCTAGAAAATGTCGTCATTTTCAAAAACAAAGGTGCTTCGTTTGGGGGATTTTCTAAAAGCGACGTCATTCCAATATATTTAAAAATTATTTTGGTTTTAAATATATTAAGACACAACGTCAGTAGAAAGCGTAATTTTACAGCGCTTTTTCAATCATACCACTCGCTTTTTAATTTCGAATTTTTAAAAACCTCTATATAAGGAGAATGTATTTGTTAGACATAGCCTAGATATAACACAGTTGATGCTTTTAGCTGCATTATTTCTATATAAATCATATAAAAATGTGATTTTGCAGAGGGAATTTTTCTCACCCTTTTCCATCGTGCATAAGCTAGAGACATCAAATTTTCACAGTAATTCAACTCTGGTAATAAGCAGTCTCGGTGTCAAGTTTGGTTGAAACCGGTTCAGTGGTTTCGGAGGAGAAGTAAGACATGCATACTCTACATATTTATAGACAATGACTTTTATTGATATGAAAATTAACTCAAATAAACCTATAAAAGCAACAAGAATATATTTTTAATTTCCGGGGTTTGTTGAAAACGGAGAAGATTTTAAAATGCAGATTGTCAAAAGTAGGCCTCTGACACTAAAAACAAAAAATGAATAAATAAACAGTTTACATGATATGCATTTTTGTGCAATTTTATACTTTTAATAAATGATAGTGATAATTAATAAAAAAGGATGATGTTGAAATTCTTACGTATCGATGTACCAACAGCTTCATACCGACATTTGATGATATATCGATATTAGAAAATTTATATTTATAATAACTTTTTAGGAACATTTTTACTTTAATGCATATAACATTATATAATATGCTTAAATTGAAATTATTAAAAAAAAAAAAAAAAAAAAAATCAAGTGTTTTGTTTTGATAAAATTTTTTATCATCTGTAAAACTGTTAAAAATTATTTAAATATACATCTATATATTTGTTAAACTCCAAAATCAATCTAAAATTCATCCTATAGATTCACATCCTAATTTAGATATCAAAAGAGTCATAATTATATAGTGTTGTCGGTAAACACCTGTTAATGATGTATATAAATATTAGACAACCCTTTCATGCAGGAACATCGGCGATGAAGCATTGCCATACCAAGGGTGGGGCGGAGGGGGTGGTTCGCCCCGGGCCTCTGGCCATGAGGGGGCCTCCAAAGGAACTTAAACTTAAGTATATTTATCTGGTGAAGCTGTCATTACATTAATCTGATTTTGTCATTATTTATCGTGCCATTATTTTAATCTGAAACATTCTCTGCAATTCCCCTTTAATAATGAGCCTTAATATATAAAATGTGACCATAAAGTGACAACTCCAAAACCAAAACAACTCATTTATGCCAAGCTTGACTAGAGCCCCTGGCACTCTTGTTGGTTTGGCTTCTGAATAAATCTTAAAACTAACTAACTTCATTATTTTTTTTATTGTAATACATTCGTGAAGAAGTGCAAGGAGGATGGGGGGGGGGGGGGGTCAATGTAGTAGGGACTTTAGTTAGTGTGGGGGGGGGGGGGGCAGTGAGGTTTTCGCTCCGGGCCTCAAGAGTTGTAGGTCCGCCACTGCGATGAAGCTAAATCGATCTCCACTTTCAAATAAGTCGTGGTTGGTTTCGATAACATGAGTGCGCTAATGTTACCTCCACATCCAAAGAAATCGGCGTGAGATTAAAACGATTTTGTAATATAACTTTAAATCGATATTTTTCGATGAATCAATGCTTCATCCATTCTTAATAAATAAACGATTTATTTATTTTATTTATTTATTTATTTATTTATTTATTTTAAATATTAATTTCTTTCAATATTAAGCTATATAAAAACCTTTTTCTTAAATAATTCAGAGTCAAACAAAGTTTTATTTTTATGAATTAGGATGCTGATATGTTTCCCTGAAGCAAAAAGATCGATCAAAATTTCGCTTTCCCTGCTTCTAAAGATGCTAATTATTCAAGAAAGGCACGACTTATAATGAAAGCACAATTATAATGCTAGTAACACATTTATTAAAAGATCTCATTACATTAAAGTCTTCTACACAAACCTAATCCTTATTCACGAAAAATCCAAACTTGTCATCGCCTGTCTTTCAAAACTCGAAAATTTATGGAGAAATCATATTTATCTTTTTTTTTTTTTTTTTTCATTAAATTTATCTTTGTTGAAAGAATCTTCGAAAAAATTCGTAGCAAAAACCGCCCGAAATACTTAATTCACGACATGAGATATTGCTGCTGTAAGATAAGTATCTCTAAAATCAGGAATAACAGATTTGTTGTGGGTCATGTTGGTCAGGCCCTCATAATCGAAACATCCCCCTTTAGAATCAGTCATCCAGAAAGTCCTTTGTAAAAAAGAAATCAAGTTAATTGAGGCAACCTAATATGATGGTACATCTTGATATCTGGAGATCCTGATCTGTTGATTAAAAAGAAAATGTTTAGGAAAAGTGGAAGCTCTAATAATTGATAGCGGATCAAGGGCTTTGTGTCTGATATTCAGCTGATAAAAATTTGTTTCGATTATAACTGGAGAAAAGAAATGCACCAGAAAATGCTTTTTGTCCTTGATAAACGATATGCAATAAGTCAAAAGTTAGAGTATAGATATCAAAGGAAGCAAAACAGTTTTCGCATATACGTTTCTTGTTTATACATTTTTTACGTTTATGTGTCGGTATAATGTAGTTCCAGTTTCAATTTATGACAATACAAAAATTATTCGTTTATATGACGCAAGTTTTAGTTATACGTCGATTTCGACCTGTCTAAATTTAGCAGATTTTTTAACAAAATCCTCATTTTTCTGTTTTTCCATTATTAATTTTCCCTAAATTTTGGTAAAAAAAAAAAAAAAAAGTTATTCTGTTAAAAATATAAAATTTCTCTAATTTTCCTACAGAAAATTTTTATTTTCTAAAACTACAGAAATTTACTTAAAAATTACATCCCAATCTTTCAAAAGATGCAATTTTTCTGTAAGTAGATAAAATCTATAACCATTGTGTACCTTAATCACATCAAAAAACGAGACCAATATACACTAAAAATATACAGTTTAAAACATTAAAATTCACAAAACATAAATTTAAACATTTCGAGCTTTTTACAGCCTTTTACATCAGTAAAACATCAAAAAGTAATTCGTTGAGTAGAACAAGAGAACTTCTTTAACAGAGTACAGTGTACTGTAACTTGGTATACCAGCCCTCAAGGAAAATTCTTGAATGATAATTTGAACAGTTAGACATGATTATTTTAGTGTTGCTAAATTTTAGCAACACTAAAATAATCATATCTGAATATCATTCCCACTCTGTTAAAGAATTTCTTTTGTTCTACTCAACGAATTACTTTTTGATGTTTTACTGATGAGGAACTTGTAAAAGGCTCGAAACGTTTAAATTTATGTTTTGTGTATTTTAATGTTTTAAATTGTATATTTTTAATGTATATTGTCTCGGTTTTTGATGTGATTAAAGTTTAATATACGTAATTATATATGAGACGTGATGATTTTTAAATATTTTAAATTGTGTACCTTGTTCGAAAGCGATTGGGAAGTGCAATGTAACAAACAACAACGTGGTTGCGTGGCTGAGAGGTGGCATCGTCGCTTTGTAGGCGGTGGTCACTGGTTCGATTCTGATTGTTTGAGCGGAAAAGTCTTCCGTAAGGCATTTATTTATTTATTTATTTTACAGCCTGTCTGTGCAAAAATGTTTTCTGTATTAGCTGCCAACTTTTCTGCCAGATATTTTCTATAATACAGCAGGATGTTGTTTACACTGTAATTGTTATTTTAGTTTCCTTTGTTTGCTATTGTTTACCATAGTTTTAAGTTCTTATATTAATATGTATATTCATTTCTTACATCAAACGCACACATGCATATATATATTAATTACACATTGAAAATATAAAGAAAGACGTCATTCAGATGCAGGAAAACATACCTTCTACAGAAAGTGGTATGAACAACATTAATATTTTGTGTGCAGAGTCACACAATACTTTTTATACTATATTATACGTATTCCTACAGAAGTTTACACTTCGATTATGCGCTCCCATGCAGTCATTAAATTAATTAATTAAATTTAAATAATTATTCATACTTTTACACAGCACGAAATTATTAAAAACAGGTTTAGCCGTAGCAGAACGATCATGAATATTAAAAAAATACTTGTTATTCCGCAAGACATGCTAAAACAAACTTCATAAATTGCAAATAAAATAAATATCGCATGCATAATATATAACCCTTTTTATAATACTACTTGTTACTAATTAAGCAGTTAATTATTCTTGTTAAATGTTGTTAGTTACTAATTGACACATCATATGAGAACTGCTCCGAAGGAATTAGTATTCAGAGATATATATGAATAATGAAAGCGACCGACAGGCTTTACAAAAGGGATAGACATGTGTTAAGCAAATAAATAAATAAACTTAAAAAAAGATTTTATTAGAAAATTTTATTTTAGAAATAACTAGATATGCTTTAAGGTACCCTGAAACGTATAAAATTCTAATACATTTTTTTTAACAATTTTGTTATTTTGAGTTTAGTGCTTAAGATAATTTATTTCAATTTGCAATGTCGTAAGATTTTATAAATCACAAGGATTTTTTTTTTTTTTTTTTTTTTTTTTTTTTTTTGACGTGGACTTAAAAGGAACAATTTTTAACTAATTTCAAAGGGATAAACGTACACAGGGATAAACATTATTTCCCCATTCTTTCTTTTTAAAAACTTAACAGAACAAACGTTGATAAAAGTAAGAATGAAAAATTAGCAATTTAATATGTCAAGTAATTTTTCTTGAGTTTAAGGCGAAATAAATAAAATGTACAAAATAAAAGAGAAAAATAAATCATGATTATTAATCATCTTTTTATCTGAGCGAATAATTGTTCGATGAATATTTAGATAGTACTTTAATTTGATTCGACTCGGATGATATTGATTTGTTGCTATATATGATAACTGAAAATCACAAAGGATTAGGAAGTACTTCTCAAACAAACATAATATTTATTCCAGGAAATAAATAATAGCTTTAGATATTTCAATAAAAGTTATTATATTTTTTGTCTCATTTATGCAACAACTCCTCCAATATAAACCTAATTAAAATAATCTGATATGGTACTCACACCGCATTCTACATGCTTTTATGCTTATAAAATATATGTATATTTATTTCATTTGGTTTAGTACAGCATATAAATGTTAAACTCTATTTACCAGCAATTTTGCCCATAGACGTAATGTGTTAAATACTTTTGGATGTCCCTGTACGTAAACCAATTGCTTGATCTCAACGAAAAGTTTAGTGTAGCATCCCTATATGATACAGATTAAGAATACCATGTTTGAACTTCCTGCAGTTATTTGTTCTTGAGAAATGTTCATAACAGACATACATGCACACAGACACACACACACTGACCAACCGCTAAAAACATGTTTTTCGGATTCAGGGAAACTTAAAACGTGTAAATATGAATAAAAAAAACCCATTTTTGAAAATTTGACCCCCAAAACAATACTTTCTGTACCATATATATGTATAAGAGAAAGAAAAAATTTCTTAAAAGGAAGAAATGTAATATTCATTGATCTGGATCATATAATAAAATCTCGGACCCGTCACAAAATTTAATACATGAATTTAAAAATTCAAGTTGTAAGATTGTTTTTCTATTATTTTTAAAAATGACATTGCAAGCTAAAATACTATACTAATTGTATATATTGTTTGTATAATATGTTGTTATTTTATTACTAAAGCAATATAATAATAGTTCTGCTGTTTGCTATCCGAAAATTAATTTTTTACTTTCTTCTATACACATAAGAAATGTATTACATTCGTAAATGTTTTCAACTTCCTGTTTTCGGTGGATTTGCACATTTTGAGATGTCCTGTACACGATTTGACTATTTTTAGCAAACTTCTGTATATTTGCCTCTGTCTGTGTATGTGTGTGTATCATACGTTTTGGCGATACTGCATCTCACAAACTAACGAACGACATTTAACTGAACTTGGTATTTAGTTGAACCTTGGCTTAAACTGGTGCTGATTACATGAGGGAATCAATCACTCAGCAGGTGGCGCTGTTTTTTTTTTTTTTTTTTCAAAATTTTTAATATGGTAGTATGGAACAAAATTTCGTATTTTTTGTACATAATGAGAATTATTTTGCACTTTTCAATGTGAAATTTACAAAAAATATTTATAATAGTAATAGTCAATGATAAATAAACATATTTATACATATATATATATATATATGTGTGTGTGTGTGTAGGGGCATTGCTTCCCTCACCTGGAGGAAACCTACTCGCAGGGTGTAAAAGTTTTCAATATGGGTACCTTTCAAAGGAATTTGTCGATACATTTTGAACGAATGTTTAGGTTCAACCATAGATTTGTGATAATTTGAAAGAAAATTATCTATCTATCTATGCAAATTTTCTGGATTCATTATAAAAAATAATTTTGATAAATAATATGTATTGCACGATTTTGTATAGGAAAATATAGAAGAACGTTTTGTGATGGCTACGACTTGCTAGTTTAAATCTTGTGACGAAAGTGGCAATTTCTGAAATGATCCATATTTTTGTCTCTTTATACTAGTAATGCATTCTGTATGAGAAAAATTCAAAATCGCGTCCACTTATAAAACCTAGGGAGAAATGAAAAATTAATCATTTTATTTATCTAAAAATTTTGAATTAAATGTCAATTGCAATGTTTTTTTCTTTTCTAATCTTACTAAAAAAGAAGTACGCTTTGGTTATAACAAATCTTTCTTCAATGTTTTTCTAAAGAAAGTCGTGTAGTACAAATTATTTGTTAAAATTATTTTCCATAATGAATGTAGGCGATTTTTATATAAGAGAAGTATAACACTAAATATCGAAAGAAAGTCAGTTTTGTGCCCTATAGTTACCCGAGGAAAAACCTTTTTTAATGAAAAATATCGAGAACTTTGTTTTAAATTATAACAGGTCTGTGGCTCGATCATTCATTCTAAAGATATTGACGAGTACTTTTGAAAAAGACGTTCTCATGTTAAAAATTTACAATTCTCACCCTCTTCTTTGAGAGATAAGCTTTGCTCTTGCGTGTATAATTTTTTTACTATTATTATTATAAATAATTCCTGTAAATTTCCCAATAATTCGAATTAAAAATTGTTTTTAAAAAGTTGAATGGCAACACCACATGTAGGGTGATTTTCATCAAAAATTTATAAGTACTAATTTACGCCCAGGTGCAGTTTCGTGTGAATTTATAAGAAATTTTGTGCATTAGTTGTCGAACTAGAACTGCCACAAGATTTTTGTCACACACACACAGATATACAGAGAGGAAAACAGACATTTTCTAAAAATGGTCGAATTGTGTTCTGCACCTTTTAAAACATGTAAATAGACAGAAAACTAGATGTCCCGGACACGATTCGCCAATTTTTTGAAAATGAGTGTTTGTGCGTTATATGATGCGTTAGCAAAATTTTTCGTCTTACGAACCAACAGATGAAATTAAAGTAAAATTGATATTTGGTTAGACATTTGTTATGATGAGCTTTTGGAATATATCACCCAATAGGTGGCGCTGTTATTATGCTGTGATTCGACTCCTTTAAGTCAAGCTATATCTCAGCATATGTATCGTGAATAAACACATCAAACTTGGTATATGAGATGGAATTATGTAAAACTATGCTGCTTCATCTTCGGTGAAAATCCACCGATACGTAACTCTGATGAGCTGCAATTTAATTCCGCTTATGAGAAGGCAATATTTCAGCCTCTGTGATATATAAATGCACCAAAATTGATATATGTAATAGATACTATGCGAAACCATGCTGATTCAATTTGGGTCCATATCGGGTAAAAGGTGGCGCTGCTATACTGCAATTAATTTTCACTTACAAAACGGCTATATCTCCGCTTTTATGTTATATATATATGCAACAAATTCGGTATGTATTTTATTTATTTATTTATTTTAATTTTAGGATAATGCTTACGAACATTGTTTGCACAGAAATTTTGAATTTATGTATTTATTATTTAAATGCATACGTAAACTATTGGTCGAGTTTCGACCACTGGGCGATACTAGCAATAATAATAAAAATAATAAAACAGAAAGCATTCAACAAAAAAAAAAAAAAAAAAAAAAAAAAAAAGAAAGAAAGAAAGAAAGAAAAAGAAAAGAAAAGAAAATAAGCGAAAAATACTTTGTAACTTTATACGAAGCAATTAAGAAGACTCGTCTTGATATAAAAAGAAGAGGATGACACATGCGTGAAAGAATTCCAAAATAATGTCGCACGTGGTGCTTTAATTAGGAAAGAAAGGTTCGTACCCGGAAATAGACATAATGGGTGACAATATCAAATTAATACATCCACTGATTTGACAAAGATCGATCATTATCTAATTTAACATGTTAATGAACTGCCGTGTTTCAATTGAAAGCACTAGGGCATATACATTAATAAGAGAAAATATTCATTTCACTTTAATTATAACTCTCTTTTGAAGTATCAAAAAATAAATGCATGTGGCATACTCGATATCAATAAAAGTCTATCACAACGGACAAAACTTGAGATATCACTTTGAAAGCGTCAACAAACTTTTTTCACGCTTGATTTTATGGATAGGTCGCGTTCGACATTCTGCTGTCGAAATGAGATTTGGATGTACTGTGAATTTAAACAGAGTGAGATTAATTTTGGAGTGTTATTTTAAGCTATTTCAATTTGTAGTAGTATAATGATAATACAATTTTATTTTTTAGATTGCGTCTACAATTTTTTTTTTTAAATTCATTTTGATAACATAATTTTTTTTATCAGTATTTTTTGTTTGTTTGTTTTTTTGTATTAATTTTCCCAGCTAATTAAAATTATTATCAATGATAAAAAATATATTTTCTTTTAAAAGGAATTAAATAAATAAATAAATAAAAACTAATTTTAACTAAATTTTAATTTTAATCAGTTTAATCCTTTCTACTATATACTACCATTTTCTTTCGATAAATACTATAAATAATAAAAATATTTTGAAAGTGGCACTATAGATGCATAAAATGTTATATCTATATATGTGTGTTATATGTTATTGGTTAAATTTAAATTTCTTATATTCTAGTAATGAAAATTATATTTATACCTTTTAAATGAACTTTAAGAACACATTCAATCTAAAGGACAGAGCCTGAAATTTCAACTCAGATTACACGCGCCGAAAAAACGATTTTACTCGTCAGAAGATACAGTTGTCATTTTTTTCTTTTTTGCGCATTTTTCTTTTTAATTTACTGTTATTTTTTCTAACTATTTGAAATGCTTTATCAAATATGCTTAAAATTTTATATATTAAATGTGTGTCGTTTATCATCATGTCTCACAATCATCTATAATTAAAAATCATTATAATGTATTGTATTTGATATTTGAAAAAGATTAAAATGTCTAATAACATAAATGAAAAGAGTCATTGAATAAAAAAAGAAGAAAAAAAAAAAAAAAAAAAAAAAACTCTTTGTTAAACAATACCCTGTGAAAATCTTTTTATTATGAAAGATTAAGGTTCTTTATTTAACTATTTATTTAACATTTTACATCAGATATGTTCTTTTCGTCCTTTTTATTTTTGTAATTAGGCGGAATGTCGATGTATATAACTTGTCCATTGTTGTAATTTGAAATAGCCATTTCAAAATAGCTTTTTCGATAAAATCATTGCTTACAGGCCTACAAATAATTACAAGCGCAAACCCTTGGAGTTTCATTAAAAAACTGAAAAATGTCAACTGTTTTTTGAACATTATTCAATAAAATAAACATAGACAGTATCTTTAAAGGGACTCGGGTTCATTTTCATGCATCAATATCGCATAGGCAAACTTTCACATTTCTCTTTTCTCGGATAATGGGCGACGGACAAAGAGGTTCTCTGCTCGTCTATTCTCACTCTGATTGGAGAAATCACAGTAGGAGAAACGAAATTACCGAAGAGATTAAAAGTTTTATGCATGTGCTAAGCATTTTTTCTTTCCCAGGCTGGGATTAAATATGAGGTTATACGATGGCAAGATTTTGCCATATTTAAATCTATACAAAGAATGTTTTCTGTCCCCGTATCGTGTAAGAATTCTACCTATAACTAAACCAAATTTTTACTCGCCACAGTAAAAATTCCACTCGCCAATGGCGAGCTGGTGAGCGGAAATTTCGCGCCCTGTAAAGGATAAATATATAATCAATATTAATTTAAAATATAGATATGAAGAATCTATTTTTCGATAGTAAATTTATTAATAACGAAGAAAATGACGGATGGGGGGGGGGGGGGGGGAGAGAAAAATATCAATAAAATATAAACATTTCGACCTTTCCACCCTTCTCCCCTCAAAAAGAAAAAAAAAAAAAAAAGAAAGAAAAAATCGATATTGTCCGTTTCGATACTTATTATTATTAATTTTCTTTTCTTTTCTTTGTCTTTCAACAAAAGAAAAAAAAAAAAAAAAGATTTTGAGGAAATTTCTGGCAAAAACAGAATTTAGTTTAGTAAGGAGAACTATTAGTTATATATATATATATATATATATATTTTTCGAAATTATAAGATCGCTTTCAAATTATTCAATTATATTTTCGATAAAATTTCGATTTCGATAAATGTCCTTCTATCGTAAAACTCGTATTGTAAAAATCCATAGATTGAGAATAATAGTCCTCCGTACTAAAAAGATTAAAAGTGCATACAATAATTATTTGGCATAATATTAAAGCAAATTTTGAACAGCTATTAGCTGTCGATATTACAATTTAAAAAAAATCTTTCAACAGTTTTGGAACTTTACTTTTTTCTCGTTTATAATGCTTAAGTTAAATAAAATTGTACTTTTAAAAAATTAAAGAACACGCTTTCATTGAAATGTGAACTAAAAAGTACAAAATATCTATCTTTACAGTATTAAAATGAAGTGTAAGAGAAAATCGTGTGAGTGACACACCACAATATTTACATACTTTTAAAATTTTAATAAAATAATTTAGAATTAAACAAAACCATTTTTAAAAAATCTTCCCTGACTTGGCTCGAACGTTAGACCTTTAGGTTCGTAGCCCGGAGCTTTACCTCACAGCCACAGCGTTCACGTAGGGAAAGTTTTATTTTACAATATAGATTTTTTTGTTTGCTCCCAGAGCGGTTACAAACAAACATGCAAACATACATACAGGGGAAGCTAATAAAAGCGTATTAAAAAAGATTTAAGGTATAATGAAATTGAAAAAATAATAATACAAACTTTATCATGAATTGATATTTCGTTTTTCCTACATTTTTATTGAAGTATCTGCAGTTTCTATTCTAAAAAAGAGTTACTGTCGCAGCTGCTGCCGCGTTTCAATTTATCGTGTCTTTTTCGCTTTCTTAGCTTATACAGCAAAAAACCTTTTTACAATAACACATGAAATTTGGCAGTTTTGTACAGAAATGAATAATAAACATGCAGAAACAAACCATTTATACGTCAAAGTATTATTTTAGGTGGTATTTCATGTTGAAGTACGGCAAAACATTTCAGTTACAAGATTTTTATAGTTCTTCATATGATATTAGTTCTTCATATGAATACAATTATTAACTTATCTTTGTAAATTACTCACTCTAAACTCTCAGGAAATTTTGTATTTCATGTGTTTGACTCATATGACTATAATTTTGTGGTAATTTCCTGTTCATTATTGGAATCCGTAGCACAGTCGGTAGAGCGTTGGGCTCGTAATTGGAAAATTGCGGGTTCGGTACTCGAGCAGGCCAAAGACCGTCATGTACACAAATAGTGGCTGGTGCGCGTAAAATCTGTCGTGGCCGAAATCTCCTCCATGTTCCCATCAAAATTATACCTCTAGGGGTAACAGAAGCGGGATAACCATCCCTTCCATGGAGGATCAAAATTGTGATGGCAGGTCCCAGGGGTGAGTCCCACACCGTCGTCAGTTGCCCATTTGTGCAGCACTAGTGCGACAAAAACCCAGCCAACCAACCTATTTCTTATTAATTAACTAATTTTATTTTTTAACTTTCTTTTCAATTTCAACACAAAATAGGATGTTTCCGATAGACTGTACATCAATGCTATAGGTTGAAATTTTGCTTTCTGCCCTACTAAAAAGTGAACGTCCCTAAAGAGACATTCAGTTTTTGAGCCGGTTTCCTTTTACCAATTATTGTTCTTTTATTCATTCTTATTTGTTAAATAAGCTTATCTGTATATTTATTTATTCTTTTTTTATATTCTTTTATCATTTTTTAATCATTTTTTTTTTATCACTTGGGTTCAAGGAATTTTTAGTTTCTTATAAAGATAAATTTTTATTATATACTTATTTCTGACTTTAGTGGATATACTTGGCATTTGATAAACTGTATTCTTGCATTCTGCAATATTTGCCACATTATATAGTTACATTTAAATTTAAACTGCTTCATAGGCGCACATAATCTGGATGTATCTTGGTACATCATTTATTTATGTATTATTTTCAATACTTTATTTCTATATTAATGCTTATCCGGTTTTATATATATTAAAAGGATATATGAATACTTCATTAATAGCCAGACATCCCCACACTATCAATGAATCATGCGCACTGGCTCCTCAATATTCAGTACTTCTTTGAATTCCTTGGGTATTCATGTAATGCTTGCATATTATGTTGTAATTGATACTGATGAGGAAATCAGGACAGGTTTCGAAACTTCTAGATTTTAATTATTTTTATACGTATATTTTGTTTTTAAATGTATTTTAACTTAAGTTTTGTCTCGTAAATAAAATAGTTTTTGTTTTTAATGCCCACTTAATGTTTGTTCTCACCCTTTAACTGCTGGAACGACTGCAGATATATTCATAAAATTGGTGTATGTATAGTAAAATGGTTATGCGCTATGCGCTAAGCGATAGTGACCCTGAATGAAGAGCGACTGGATATTGAATAAAAATGGAGGGCATTTGTTTAAAAACCACTTTATTGACATAGTACATAATATTTTCTTACAATCATGTAATTTTTTTCTATCAATTAAAACTCGGAAAAAAAAAAAAAAAAAAAAACAGTTTCATTTATGTTTATAGAACCATGAAAGGACTCTAAAAACAAGGCAATTAACAATGTCTAGAACGTAAAAAATAAATAATAGGAAAGTAGACTGCTGTTTCAGTAGCATTTAGCGTACCGTCTTCAGGACATATCATCATCATCACGGGGCTTCAAGGAGTACCTACGACAGTCGCGACCGTCTCTTACCTCCACCAGAGAAGAGAAGAAACAAAGACAAGTGGCTTGCATGATCAAGATGATCGGACCCATGAATTGAGTGAGCTCACACAGAACTCTGGAGTGATGATTTGACGACGGCATAGATGAGGTGAGATGGTAACATAGCGGCTTGGATACAGATACAGAATGGTTAAAAAAAAAAGAAAGAAAGAAAAGAAAGAAAGGGTCCTAACAGGGGTGGGGAGGGGGCGGAGTCACACACAGCCTGCATCCACCAGTACTCGGTCTGTCAGAGACAGTGAAGTCTTGAAAAAGACTCCTTTCTGGCATGAATAACAGAACTATATGCTATCCGCCAATCCTGACACAATTGAAAATTAAACTAAAATAAAGTAATAACATAAAAATTAAATAAAATAAAATAAAGAAGAGAGTTTAAGGATAGTATAAAATAAGTTAAAAAAAAAATAATTAAATAAATAAAATTAAAAATGGAACTAGTGCATTTTTACATATATTGAAAGAGCGGCCAGCTACCATTTGTCTTCAGGACATAAAGAAATGAGAGAGAAGGGCGCTTATATATAGGAAAGGGAACGGATTCAGCTTAGGATGATCAGCCAATGGAATTACGTGGAATGTGGGTGATTGACCAATAGGAAATTACGTAACACTAGTAGTGTTACGTAATTATGTTAAAATCTTACCCCTTGTTGTTGAACTCAACTAAATCTCATCTTATCCCTTCTACAGCTAACTGTGCCAGATTTTATGCTCTACCAAAAGTCCACAAACCCAATACCCCATTTCGTCCCATAGTCTTTAATATCGGCACTGCTTCCTATCGTTTAGCTAAATATCTCACTACAATTTTCGCTCCCCTTCTTTCTGTAAATATCTTTATTGTAAAAAATTCCATTAACTTCTCAAAAAAAAAAAAAAAAAAAAAAAAAAATTTCAAAATTGCCCTCACACTAATCTCACTATGGTTTCTTTCGATGTAAAATCCCTTTTCACTAATGTTTTAATAAGTGACGCCCTCTGTTGCTTTTGAAAAGAGATTAAATAAGTTTCATTTCACGTCCTTTGAAATACAAGAATTAATTTCTCTCACTCACATTTGTTTATCTCAAACTACTTTTTCATTAAAAAGGAAATTTTATCGTCAATTTGAAGGTTTAGCCATGGGTTCTTCACTATCCCCTTTTGTCACTGATATTTATATGCATTATTTTTAAAGCACGCTCTTTAAGAAAATGTCTTTCCCTTTCTGGAGCCGTTACGTTGATGACACTTTCACGCTTATCGACACATCTCGTCACAATATTGACCATGTCTTACAAACTATAAATTCTATAGACAGTAATATCCAGTTCACATACGGCATAGAAAATAAAGGCTCACTTCCATTCGTTGACACCCTTGTCTCATGCACTGTAGATGGATTTTCCACCACCGTCTATCGTAAAAAAATTGCAGTCTCTCTACCTCCCCAAGCGCGTTCATGTCACCCACCTACCCAAAAATGGCAGCTTTCTATACTTTTGTTAACCGTGCCCTTAATATTTGCTCCGATCCTGTTTTATTTAGCTCTGAAATAAAATATCTGAAAGCCATAGCAATTGACGGAGGTTATAACACTTCCATTATAGATGAAGCTATCAAAAAATTACAACTTTCTCGTACTTCATCTCTAAATCTGTCTCTTCTAATATCAGTATTGTTTTACCTTATTTTCCTAAATCTAGTCATGCCATATCCAAAATTCTCAAACAATAAGACTTTAAAATCATTTTTTCACCTTCTAATAAACTCACCTTTTCTCCATTAAAAGGTCATATAGATATGTATAATTCTTGGGACATCTATAGCATTTCTTGCTAGCATTGGCCAAACTAAACGCTGTCTTAAATTCTGCCTTAAACAACATATTAATTACGTCCGTAAGCCAGAAACTAATAAATCGGCTATTTTTAAGCATTGCTGAGAGGAAAACCATAATTTTAAACTTAATTCAGATAAAATAATTTGCAAGCCTAAATCCACTCCCGATCTCGATTTCTTTGAAGTTTTCATAAAAATCTTAAAAATATTGTTAATTGTGATTTCGCTGTACCCCATTTGTCTGATTGTTGGAAATTTTACATTCAGTCCACATTTTCTCAATTTCTTCCCCGTTTTTCACAATTAATGTTACGTAATTTCATATTGGTCAATCACACACATTCCGCATAATTCCACTGGCTGATCATCCTAAGCTGAATCCATTCCCTTTCCTATATATAACAGCACTTCTCTCTCATTTCTTTATGCACTGAAGAGAAGACGGTACGCTAAATGTTACTGAAACTGCTGTCTGCTTTCCTATTATTTATTTTTTGCGTTCTAGACGTTGTTATTTGCCTTGTTTTATAATCCCACGTCAAGTCTTCCATTAATATTCATGAAGAGACTATTTCAAAAAATTTACAGAGTGTAATGGTATTGGGTGTTACAGATTGAACAAACATGCCGAATCGACCAATGGGTCAATGTCCAGTCTCTTATCATATAGGCTCTCTACTACGCGATAGCGACCCTCAATAGAGAGAGACTGGACATTGAACGAAAATGGCGGACGTTTATTCAATGACCACTCGATCGCCGTAGAATATAATACACTTTTACCAGAGTCTGACACCTTTTTTTAAATTAAAATCACGGTAAAATGGTTTTGTTTATTTTCAGACAACCTTGCAGAGAATCATTCTAAACATTTTCATAGCATAATAGTATATATAACAGCCAGACCCCGATCATGACAAATTGGGACCCTAGACAAAGTAAAATTGGAGGGCTCCTCGAAACCATCGCAACATCATTCATACTGCACGACACGATGATTAATTGTATATAAATGAATAAACAATATTTCGAGGCTACATATTTAAATATGTTAATTTTTTTTTTTTTTTACATTTTGAATTACTATTACTTTTATACTGCTATACGCAACTGAATATGGAAGGGCTTTGTTCTGCTAATCCTTTCATGATATGATGCCTGATAGGGGACAACAAAAGAGCACTGTATACTATGTTGAATTTACACTAAATAGGACATATGTAAATAAATTTAGTAGTCATAGACTTGCCAGCTTTGGATTGTCACTCTACTGCAGTTTTTTATACACAAGGGTTAATTAGAGTGGGACCAACTGATTAAAATGAATTTCAAATTACTACGAACATCCTTTCCTAAAAAATTTAAAAATCAACAGAAGCCGATACATGAACCCGGCTTCTGTTGTTTCAAAGCCAGAACATTTAAAATTTAGGCATTAGATGAGCTGCAGAAATAGGAAAAGCAAACTATATTCAAAATAAAATTCTTTTTTCAAGCAATTTAGCACTTTTTAAGAAGAAATTTCATACACGCGTATGTACCTATTTAAATATAAATAAATATAAATATATATGTGTACATATATATATAATATTCATTGAAATAAAAGATAATATTTTGCAATTTAATATTATAGCTTTTGGAGGCCTCTGGGCAAAGTCCCGGTTTGCCCATGAGATAATATGGGCCTGATAACAGTCTAAACAAACATGGTGGATCGACCGGGGGGGTGTCAATGTCCAGTCTTTTATCGTGTAGGGTCTCTACTACGCGACAGCTACAGCTCCACCTGGTGAAAAACGGCGAAATTAGTATTACTGTCTCGAAAGTGGTACGAGTTAGGGAAAAAGGTGAATTACAAAGTTGTAGAGCACCACCAATTTAGTACGAAAATACTTTTTTGTGAACATGGATACTACAAACAGAACGCTTAAAACGTGCATTTATTTGTTTGACATTGTGGTGTGAGAAAACGATCTTAGAATGAAAAAAACAGCTAATTTTTTTAAGATACTTTTATTTTCGATGTTCAAACTTAAAATCCACAGCTAGAATGAAAATCTGGAACTTTACGCAGCATTCGTGTCACCGCTACGCTACAATATGTGCAGTGTAATGTTCAAACAAGGGTCCAAGAAACCACTTTTTTTAATATACCTTCAATCGTTAAGCAGTGAAAGGGGTGAGAAAAGACTTTAGTGGGCACCCTATATATATATGTGTGTGTGTGTGTGTGTTTGTATTATTGTGTTTACTACTCAAATTATTCTTGCTTCATGTAAATTAATATTCAAATGGATGATGTTTGGTAAATTATCCATAATGCTACTTTTCTAAAAATTTTTAGTATCATTTTTTACATTTCTTATATGTACTTTAATTCATCGTTGAAGTCTTTGAACTATTGAGTAATGATAGTGATTTTATATGATCTCATATATCACTTTCTCAGAAATAACTCTTTATACATTATCCTTGTGCTATTATTGCCCTTTATAAAGATATAGCAGTTTTTTGGGGAAATTTTTAAATTATTTTTCTTCATTTATTAACTTTTTCAATATCCTTATCTCTGTATAATGCTCCACTTCCATATGTAGTTATTTATTGATATCTTGCTATATGAAGTCTTCTTCCCTGCTGGTTGATCAATATAATATGAATAATATTTAATAATACAATACGAAAAACATATACTGTAAAATAATCATTTTGATATTAATATTTAGCCTTTTTAAAATTATTTTAGTTCCCCGTCATACCATTGTATGGGAAACTTAGGTAATCCTGAAAATTTTCGAACCTCGGTTTTTTGAATTTTTTACACGTTTTCAGGTGTGAGGAATCCGAAAATATCAAAATGAGTATGGTGTCCGTCTGTAGGGTGTCTGTTAGTTTGTTAGTCCGTTAGTGTGTTAATGTTTGTCTGTGTACACGATAGCTCAAGAACAAATGATCGCAGAGAGGTCGGACCAATTTTAAAGTATTATTTATGAAACTGGCAAGAACCCTGTTCATTTGTAACATTCTAATTAAAAACTTCTGAAGTTATTCGAAATTTACGATTTTCTTAACGTGGGAGAATAGGGAAAATTTTCACTTAAACATGCATAAAAAAGAAATATTTGTATCGTAAAGATGTAAGAACAGCTTTTAAATATCAGTTTTGATGTAGGGATGAACATCATTAACTATAAATATGCTACTTTGAAAACTTCGCAAATTACTCGAAATTTACGAATTTCTTAATATGGCAGAATACGGCAAAATTTCACATAAACATCGGTTTTGAGGGATATTTTCATCGTAAAGATGTCAGACTGCTTTTAAAATATTATATAAGATACTGGCATAAACACCCTTGACTATGAATTTTCCAATTTAAAAATTTCGTAAGTTATTTGAAATTTACGATTTACTTAATATGGCAGAATAGGACAAATTTTCGCATGAACGTCCATTTTGAGGGTTATTTTCATCGTAAAAATGTCAGAACACTTTTAAAATGTTATTTTGGATACTGGCATGAACATTCCAGACTATGAATGTTTTAATTTGAAAATTTCGTAAGTTATTTGGAATTTAGGATTTACTTAACATGGCAGAATAGGGCTAAAATTGAGCATAAACGTCCATTTTGAGGATCATAAATATATCGGACAACTTCAAAATAACATTTATGATACTTGTTTGAACATCATTGACTACAAATATTCTAATACGAAAATTTCGTAAGTTATTCGAAATTTAAAATTCTATCAACATAGGAAAATTGGGCGATATTCCATATAAATATGCAGTTTGGAGACTGTTGAATTGAAATAGTTGCATGAAAAATAAACTACGAAATTGACCCCCCAAAAATAAATTAATAAATTAGAATAAGATATATATACCAAAGTGAATGGTGAGTAACCTATTGGTCGGGGATTTCATTCTATCTCTGTGTCAAGCGTTTGATCAAATTCATTTCTCTTAACATGAATATAATATGTCTTGCACTAGAAATTTATGAGAACATACATATGATGGGGAACTGAGCAGAGTCCACCTATGCCAACTAGTTTTATTATTTCTTCGTATTATTGAGAGTTTGTCCACTTTTAAGTATGCGTTACTAATTAAAATCAGAACAAGGACTTGAGTTATAAAAGAATTCGTCAAGATCTTTTCTTTTGGTGTAGTTTAAACATGAAATGAACTTAAATAAGATCTGAATTATTATTTTTGCCGTAAATATTAATGTAATACTACATCAGCATAAAAACTAAAAATTAATTCTAAAACTTTTTTATTTTCTCATAATTAAAATTGAAATAAAAAATTGAGAATTTTCGTTTTTTTTTTTTTTTTTTTTTTTCCTCTTTTTATTTACAAAGGATCATAACCTTTTAGTTGAAAATTTTGTTTCAAATTTTTGGTTTTTTTCCCACACGTAAGTTTAACACCAAAAGACAGATTCATTCTTCCTGGGGAAAATGTGGGCAGATCAAAATGAATCACACATCAGATGGAAAGCGAACTGTCGGAGTGTATGTTCCAGTGATCAAAAAAGATTTCCAATCGACACAAGATGGATGCTGGAGGGAAGACCGGAACACATATCAAAACTCAATGCATTCATTATTCAGTCACCGAGTCACAGATGATAATTGATAGTAAGTGAAGATAGATAAGAATTTTTCTGATAAGTCACTGGCCGAAATAAGGACAGAAAGGATAACACAGGTCAACAAAATATTTTTCTTTTTGTGGTGCCTGAAATTTTCAGATTGATTTTGAATATTTTGGGGCTGCTAATTCCAAAAATGTAATCCATTTTGTTCTAACAGCTCTAGTTTATGAGATATAATTATAATTATAATGAACATTATTACCATTATTATTATTATTATTACTAATATTATGACTATTACTATTATTACCATAATTATTATGATTCTTCTTCTTCTTCTGTTTCTTATTAAAATAAACTCAATAAATGATACTGAAAGGGGAGGGGATTTGAAGAGAATAATTTCTTTGGAGATTATAAGACTTCTAACTATGAAAATGTGGAGAATATACTCACGACCTTTTGTGCACTCGGTGTTAACATGAGCATAAATTTACACTGCCTGAACAGTACTATGACCAAGTTCCACATCGCTAAATGTATGGTATTTTTGGCATATAACGTAGATAAGCTAAAAATCTAGAGCTGATGGGGCAAAACTGAAAACATTTTTGGAATCAGTGATCCAAATATAGCCAGAAATAGTTCAAAATTGTTAGGCACCAAAACTAATGTTGACCGGTGAATGCTCTTTTAATGTTGCTATCACAAATTTTTTTTGAAGTTATTATTATTTTTACTCCTATATTAGGTTTCAATACTATTTGGAAAGTATTTACAAACATTCTAGAGTAAATTAAATTATTTTCGTATACTATATACATTAACACATACCCCTCGAATATACAGTAATACATTTGTTTACACAATGCCACTCTATGGAGAAAAAAAAACATATCGAACAAGTTATAGAAGATTTTATGCTGGATATTTTTTCACAAAAACTATGTCAATATTACAATACAAAAAATTCGTAATCCTATAATCAATGACAAATCTTAAAAAAAAAAAAAAAAAAAATCTGTAACATCTCATGGGCTGAAATAAAGACACAAATTCTCTTTTGTTTTTGATATTTTAGAAAGATTCTATAGCTGCCTTTTCGCTGATTTTGGTCTTCAATATTTTTAGTAGAATATGTGTTATTATAAGTATGTGTTATAACAAAGTGTTATAACTATGATGTCAATTTCAAACGTGAAGCCCCAGAAATTATGGCTATTATTATCATGATATTCATTAAGTCCTATTATGGCCATCACCTACTAAATTAAGCATACTAATATTTGTTCTGCTAATATTTTAATAATGCTACGTTTAGTACATTTTATTTTATTCATTTATTTACTTATTTTACATATTAATAATGTACTAAACATTACTCGTATTTATTATAAAGAGAAATAATACTTTTAGTGAAGATATTAGTTATAAAATAAAAATTATAATGAATGTATAATTTTAAGTTTTTCTGAAATATAGATACATTATCTACCAATAAATATTGTACAATTTCGAATTTAGACGTTTTGTCAAATATCTAGAAAAATTATCTTGAAACTTTGGGAGTATAAAGAACATGTCATACCTCATGTATTTCAGCAAAAGTTTTGTCCTGGAGAAGAAAAGATGACCAGTAAAAAATTAAACAAAAGTCAAAATGTCTTGGATCATACTGTAAAAAGCAATGCTTGAAATACGTTTTGTCTATAGCACGTGATTACGAGGATTTTTCTAATTATCTGTATAAACTTTTATGAGGCTACCAGTTATATTCATAGAGATATAACGGTTTCTTTATAAAGTAAAAAAAAAAAAAAAAAAAAAAATGCTTCTTTTTAGAATTATAACACGTAGGTTTAAGCCATTTTTAGAAAACTTGGCACGCAACATTAGACACAGCATACTGCAACCAGAATGCAAAAAATGTTAAATATCTTACAAAATATGAACATTTTTACTAAATAATTTTTAACTACGCATGCTTAAGCTTTAAAAAAAAAATCATTTGCATAATTTAATAGCCAAAAGTATTAAGCTACTTATATAAAAGCCCCAACAAATATCTTGTAAACTCAAAAAGTTATGAGAGATAGAATAAACAGAATTTCAGTTCCTCTCAATTGTAAAGCTAAACTATAAGGGGTTTTATTTCACATTTTTATTTTGATCCATTCAATGACCAATGGTAATAGAGTGTGCGCTGACTGTAAATAAATATTGATAAAAACGCCCTATCACATTACTCTTTTTTGAGAGAAACTAAAATTCTGTTCATTCTATGACTCACAACTTTTTGAATTTACACGATATTTATTTAAAGTTTTTACATACGTAGCTCAATATTTTTGGCTATTAATTTATGCAAATAAAATTTCACTGAAGCTGGCACATGCGCAGTTAAAAATTATTTAGTAAAAAGGCTCATATTTCATAAGATATATTTAACATTTTTGCCTTCTGATTGCAGTTTAATGTAGAACGCCAAGTTTTCTAAGTTTTCTAAAACCAGCTTTGTACTGGGTCTAATACCCAACGTGCTATAATTAAAAAAGTTTTTTTTCTTCAGTTTTTAAAGTAACCGTTACATCTCAATGAATATATGTGCTAATTCCCTAAAAAAATGAGCAGATAATTAAAAGAATCTTCATAATTACAGCTTTGGGTGTATAAAGAACACGTTATACCTCATATATTTCAGTAAAATGTTTGTCCTGAAAAGTAAAAGGGGAAAAGTAAAAAATTAAACAATAATCAAAATGTTTTGGATCACTCTGTAAAAAGTAATTCTAGAAATGCGTTTGAGCTATAGCATGTGGTTATGAGGATGATTCTAATTATCTGTATAATTTTTTATGAGGCAACCCATGTATTCATGGAGATATAACGGTTTCTTTAAAAAATTGCGAAAACAAATATATATAACCACCCTTTTAATTGCCGAAACGTCAGTGAAGGCCTCCATGTGGAGATTCAAAAAGTTATTGGGTTGTATTTGTGTGTCTGCCAGTCTGTCTCGCGATAGCGGCCGCAAAAATCACTCTATTGACTTGCAATTTGGTACACATGCTCATTAACCACACAGGAATAGCTGCATAGTTTTGGGTGTGTATTCTATTTGTAGTTCGTGTACAGGGGCACACCAAAGTTTTTCTTATCATTACTCCCTATGGGCAGAATATGTGTGTGCCGCAATAGCAGGCGCAAAAAAACCTTGGAATGACTTGAAAATTGATAGACATATTGAGGCGCTTTACAGGAAGAGCTGTATAGATTTTGGTACCTATATTATTTATGAATCGTGTACAGGGTCACGCCAAAGGTTTTCTTATCATTACGGCCTATGAGAAGGAATTCATTTAAACTCATTTTAACATAGTTATATTGCATTCAACAAAATGAAATTACTATGCCTTATTAAGATGCTTAAAAGTATGTTTCCTGTAGAAAATGCTGCTTAGACTTAAAATTAATGTACAGGACCTTACAAACGTGTTTCGATAATTCCATTTCAAGCATTACTTTTTACTTTTTATATCCAAAATATTTTGATTTTTGATTAATTTTTTACTGCTCCACTTTCCCACTTCAGGACAAAACTTCTGCTGAAATATATGAGGTATAACATGTTCCTTATACTCCAACAGTTTCAAAATAATGGGCTCTTTCCACCTGACATCAGAGGTCACATAGTAGATCAAAAACAAATAGTAGACGAAGTCTTGTATATCTATAGCGATTGCTGAAACAACATATTTTCTATTCTTATTTTTTGATCAATCGTATTTAATCTGTGTTTAAACATCATTTTTATTCCATTTTATATCATTATTCATCATCTTTTGTTTGCTGTATACACTTACAATCATCATTTAGTTTATATTTGTTATTGATGTTCATGAAGAACATGTTAAATACTTTGATTTTTGGTACTTAAATCCTTGATAGTGCAACATCGTGCGGCGTAAATCCATTTAGACCAGTAACTAAGTTAATTAACTTGTTGCAACGCCTTTATGCAACTAAATTAAATTAAAACATTTTAAAATTTGAAATTATAATCCATAAACATTCCACAAGAAGAAGAAATTACTTATTGCTAGATCAGTTAATGTAATAGTTACACTAGAACATACAAAAATCGATTCTTACAGTTGAAAATAAATAAACACATGAAGTGCTTTTTAAAAATTATTAAATTTACAAATACTAGTATTCTACTGTTTACAAATGCACAATATTATTTTTATTTTATTTTATATTAAATATTAACACTTTCGTTCTTAAGAACAATATTTAATGGAATTCGATTCTCAGAAATCGATTCTTCGTTTTCGTCTATCACATGATTGAGCAGACGACGCTGGGAAGAGTCCATTCCTCAAGATTTTTTTCTAGATATTTAACAAAACGTTTAAATTCAAAAGTGCCGAAATACTTATTGGCATATAGTGTACTTTTAGTTGCAAATAAATGTCAAATAAGATCAGTTTTATGTCATATTGTGAAAAAAAATTTTACGGAATTATCAAAGCGTTGTTTTTATTTTTATTATTATTATTAATTTCTTCTATAAGAAAAAAAGGATCGAATTTGTGAAAATTTTCGGACTCTGATTTTCGACGGAATTACACGTTTTGATAATGTTCTGAATACGATTTTACTAGTTTTAGAAAATGTTTGTCTGTGTGTAACACAAATTTCTGTACGCTGTAGCTCATGAACTAACGAACGAAATTTAAGCAAACTTGTATTTAATTAGACCTTGACCTAAACTAGTTATGATTTCATTTTGAGATCAACCGATCAAAAGGTAGCGCTGTCCTCTCCTTTTTTCATAATCTTTCATTTGGCAGTATATTTTTAAGGAATGAGTGTGAAATTAATATAAAGTATTGATAACAGTAAGGGTAAACTAGAAAAAAAAAAAAAATTCTGTGCATGTAGGGGCAACGCTTCTTCTCCTGAAGGGGGAAGGGGAGTACACCCCGTACGAGGTGTAAAATTTCAATACGGATGTATTTCAATCATCCATACTTTTAGATGGTGAAACCAATGAATTAAGGGGAAGAAATCATTAATACTTTTAAAACTAATAGTTGAACCATAGATCTGTAATAATTTAAAAAATGTTATCGATATTTTTATTCTGAGCAACAACAACAATAACGCATTTCCTGGGATGGTAGCACAGAAGCGACTTTATTTCGAAATTTAGTGTTTATACCTTTCTGAAACAAAAATCGTCTGTATTCATCACTGAAAACAATTTTAATTATGAAAATTAATAAATAACACTGAGAAAAAAATTCTGTAACTGACATCTAGAATCTGCATTGTGGCTCTAGAAAAAATAGTTCCATGTCATCCTTATAAATTCTTGTACCCTTTGGTAGCGAGTTCTAGAAACCCCTATTAGAATTCTAGAGTGTTTACCTATATTATCGAGGGGAAAGTTATTTAAAAATTTCTGCAAATAAATGAGAATACAAGAGGCGGGTTTCATCAATTATAATCTTGGTTAATTACCCAATTCTAGAAAGTCAAGCGAGAATTTCTCGCAATACAAAAGATTCAGAATATTCAGACTATCGTTTCACTATCTAGAAATGTGTAGACTAGAAATTCTTGACCATTTTGTCTATTCAGTTTATTGGCGTACCTTATGCGCATAGCTCAGAAATCTATATTTCTAGTTAAGGGATTTAGAAAATGGCCACTTATTCATTCTAGATGAAGACGGTATATTTTTTTTCTCAGTGAATTTGTGTTACGTGAATTTGTATGGGAGTATATGGAAGAATGTCTTGAGGTGGCCACAACAAACTACTACTTATTATTATTATTTTTTATTTATGTATACTGTAGAATAACTTGAGAATATTTTATAACTTAAATATATTGATATAGTAAATAAAATATATCTATTAAAGTATTGGTATTTTTCGGTGATAATGCCCATTAAAAATAATTAAAATCCTTACATAAATTTTATTTTATAAAATATTATAAATATATTTTATATAAAATTGGTAGATATATTTTTGAAGAAATATTTCTTTCTATTAAGAGTAATTAATATAAATTCCGTAAGATATTTACTTACTAAAAAAAAAAAAAAAAAAAAAAAAATGATTTAACTTTACTTGTAAAAGCAGCATTAAAATTGATATATATATATATTATATACCCCGCGACAAAAATATAGGTACAAAGGGTTTTTTCCTTGATTTTTCATAAAATAACATTATCTAAATCGTGCTTATAATTTATTATTATCATAAAATAACACTATTCCCGGACTAATCTTTGTTTTAAGACTAATTTAGAAAAGTTTTAAGACTAAAATTTTTTCTAATTTAAGACTACATATCGCGACAAAAAGATAGGAACAAAGGTTTTTTTTTTTTTTTTTTTTTTTTTTTTTGAATATGATTATTTTGAATATGAATATTTTAAATATGATTCAAATATTTAATATGTTTTTGATATGATAATATTTTGTTATGATAATAAATGATCAGCACAATTTAGATAATGTTATTTTATGAAAAATTTAAAAAAACCCTTTGTTCCTATCTTTTTGTCGCGGAGTGTAGTATTAAGTTAGAAAAATTTTAGTCTTAAAACTTTCTAAATTAGTCTTGAAACAAAAATTAGTCCGGGAATAGTGTTATTTTATAATAATAATAAATGATAAGCACAATTTAGATAATGTTATTTTATGAAAAATCAAAGAAAAAACCCTTTGTACCTATCTTTTTGTCGCGGGGTGTATATTTAATATATTTATGTATTTTGTTCTAAATTATTATGCCTGGTTGTGAAAAATGTATTTTATGTTGCTTTCTAACATATCGTTTGTGTTACTCTAAGATATAATTTATTGTAAAATCTTCTGTCTAAAAGTTTATTAATTGAACTGTACTCTTATTCTGACACAGCAATGTTAAAAGGATGTGGAAGAAGAGGTTCATTAATTGCACATACATAGAATATCTGATTGGATAGATACATCAATTATCAAACTATTCATTATTATCAATAAATGACTGTTTCTACATCACCAAAGTTAACGTTACCTTTTTTAAAATTGCTGTTTAAAAAACATCTTAATTACCAATTAAAAATATTCACATGCATAATAAATAACTGAAATTTAACGTACATGTAAATGCAGCAGGAAATTTCACTATAATTAATTATTTTAAAATAAACTTTATCATGATAATTGTTTTCATAGTAAGGTATTATGTATATATATATATATATATATATATATATATATATAAAGAAGCATCGTACAGCTCTTTGATAAACTGTTTAATAAAAAAGAATTTAAATTTAGGCCTTCTCTTTTTCATGGATATTCTATTAACTTTATAATTACATTATGATTAAAAATAGTATCATACGAGGAAATTGGTAGAGTGACCTCTTCGGTAATTTATTTTAAAAGACTGGCAGATCAAGTAAGCAAATCGATTATCAAATTATCATCATTACCATCAATGCAAGCTGATTAGGACATTATCAAGTTATCGCAAGATTACTAGTTACCCAAACTATTCGACATTTCTCTAAGTATTATGATTATGAAAACAGTTATTTTTCATGTTCATTATCGACTGATAACAAAATTCAAATTTACATACGTAATTACACGGAAAAATCGAGAAAAACATATCACGCTCTGTAATTTTGTATATTTGCTTGCTTATTAATGAATTCAAAATTGATAGATCATAATCATCTCTTGTTTTCTGACGAGTCTCAGCATCATAGTTGATCTTCAAAAGAATATCCCTAAGGATAAATCTTCATCATAAGTCTTCATCATAAACCTATATGTTTAGTTCTGATTACTGCTCATCTATAATCATAAAAAGTGTTTCAACATTTAAATGGTGTAGTTTTTTATAAAATGTTCTCAAGTGACAAAGATAAATGGTATAATTACTTATTTATTTATTATTCATATTTTAAGTTCATATTCTTTGAAATTTTCTTAAAATAAACAATAATAATAGTATTTAATAAAAAAGCACCACAAAACTGGCGTTGTAAAAAATATTACTTACAAACTTTGAATAAACACGATAAAATGCAATAAACTCGCAACAATTGTTTCGGGTCGAAAAAACACACGACCCTTCATCAGGCGAATAAAGTAAGCACGAGTGCTGCAGTCGGATGTTGACTATCGGCAACCTCAGTCAACAATATGTAACTTGCAGCACTAAATTTTGGCTTCCTTTCAAATATAGTAATTCAAAAATTTACAATTCGCCATATGATTTAGATTTCTTTATTTATAAAACTGCAATATCTTATATAAAATCATCCAGTTTTTTTAATCGTTAAAAATTGAAACATATTCGTTATAATACCAAAATAATCGTAACAGAAGTATTTAAAATTATAGCGATCATATTCGAAGTCTTCGAGAAGATTGTGGCATCTCATCTCATACACTGAAAAATTTTCCAACAGCTTTGATTATTTAGAAAATATTCTTATAATTCATTGCATAATTTGTGCATTTTATTAGCGATACTTTTTGTAGAAATTGCAGACGCCATTATTTTTTTTTAATTAAGAAAGTTCATAGTTTCTAAAAAGTATTAAATCTAGTTGATTCGAATTAGCAATTATTTGAAAAATTCAAGTAACGTATTTTTTTTTTTTTTAATTGGAGGGAAAAAAAAAACTATAGTCATTTATTGTAATTTTTAGAATAAATCAGATAACAGTTTCCATTTATATGTATAAAATTTAATGTATGGTTATATACAAGAAACTGAAAATACACAATATCTAAACAATATTTACCAGTCGGTTACCCGAAATAGTCAAGAAACGTATCACAAAAGAGTAACGAAAATGTTAACACATACGATTAAAAATATATTTAATACAACTGACCAGAATGTGTTTTGTAAAAGTATTAAACATTATTGAAAAAATGTAATTTTTACTAGCAATACTATATATGTAGCTACTTATATATATGTATATTAAATTTTAGCCTACATTATGCTATGCAATACTTAGCCTTTAAATAATGTTATTTTTTTTTCAGAAAACACGTTTTTGAAAAGTTGAATTATTAACATAAAAACTAAGAACATTTTATTCTTTACTTGGATATCAGAGATAGTATATTATTAGACATATAATGTATTATCAATTTTAAACTTAAACAATGATTCCGATAAGTAAATTTCTATTGCAAAGGTATTGTAAATTTTATTATACCTGATTTCAACTTGAAGATTAATAACTCACTAATTTAAATTATTTTCTTCGAGATTCTGACTTCATTAAGTGCTATTTTAAAGCATTAATTTTCCAACATAAACTAATGTTTATGTTCGATTGCTAACAAAAGTTTTGAAAATTCAGTCGTATTCTATAATTGTTTTTCAAAAAAATCTTTATCCTCTCCCTTTGTAGTTAGTTTTATGGTTTCAGTTTTTCATATTACATTAAAAAATGTAAAATAATTTTTATTTTAGATTAGCAACATGGAGTTTTGTATCGTTTGATTTTTAAATTAAAGTATATATGGGCAGTTTTAAAGTACATACGTAGAGCTTCTTTTGCTGTTAGATTTATATATAATATATAATATTATGTTAAATTTTAACATGCTCAGTTAATATTATTTAAAATATTTTTCGCATTCATTTTTTTTATTTATTTTTTTATTTTTATTTTTATTCTTCTTCTTCTTCTTCTTCTTCTTCTTTTTTTTTTTTTTTTTTTTTTTTTAAACCAAGGGTATTGGATATTTAGTTGCAATTTTATTTTATGTGTTAATTATCTCTTAGAAATTAACATTATTCGGTAAAAGTAATTTCATTTTTGTTACTGTCTGTCAACAAATTTTAAAACCTAATGCACTTAAGGGTCTACTCAAATGAATACCAGAAAGGATAGGTTGGTTCGTTGATTGATTGGATGGGCTTTACGTCGCACTAGTGGGGCAATTGGCAACAGTTTGGGATTCACCCCTGGAGGGGGTCCGGAGACATGCCATCATAATTTTGATCCTCCAAGGGAGGGACCAGAAAGGATAGGGAAAAAAAACTAAAATAGACAAAAGGTTTAGCCAATAGGTGATGTCTAACATGTTCTCATAGACAAAAACAGAACAACCTTCTATATGAAAGATGTCAACTACGCTTTGAGAAGAAATAAAACAGAAATATTAAGCATAAATTTAAATTTAAAGTGCAAGAAACAGAAAACTAATTTATGTTATAAATATGTTATAAAAAGTTATGTTATAAATACTTAGATCGATAGAATACTTTGACGAAGGAGAAAATAGTAAAATTTTATTAATAGTAAAAATGTTTTTCGATTTTAACCATTGGCTTTTTTGTTTTATTTTTTAAAATTTATTCTTTCTTTTAATCGTCTGCATATCTTAGCAATGGCTATTACACTATTTATTCAATTCATTCATTCATTTGAAAAGGATTTTTTTTTAAAATTTATTACATTTTTTGAAAATCAAATGGTAATGCAGTAGAAAAAATTATATTAAATTTTAAATTACAACTTATACATAAATTTAATTGTTACTTTTTTTTATATATATAACGACAATTTTTTTTAAAATTAATTCCTTTAAAAGAATTACTCATTTTTCTTAATTTATTGTGTATATCGAAAAAAAAAATGGTAATATATAGTAGAAAAGATTAAACTTATTAAAATTTAAGTTTAATTAAAATTTATTTATTTATTTTTTGTTTATTTAATTACTTTAAAAGAAAATCTACTTTTCCTTTTACTTATTATATTGATTGCAATGATATGGTAATATAGTGTAAAGAACGAGAGCTATAAAATACATGGTTCAAAAACTAAAATACTTAATAGATGCTGAGATGCAGTCATCTTTAAAATCGTAGTTCTTAAATGGTAGCTGATCCACCTATCGTCGATATAAACCCATATTAAAGTACCTGGTAAAGACCATTCTGCAGACAGTGGAAATCTGGACCCGATGCATTTGGAAAATGAGCTACACGAAGGGCGATTTCGATGTAGTTTTTTTTTTTTTTTTTTTTTTTTTTTTTTTTTTTAGTTTTCATTTATAATGTGATATGAAAATAGATCAATTCTTTCGAAATTTCGTAGCCTGCTAGTTATAGATATAATCAATTTAATCAAAGGAAAATATATAAGAGATCTAACATAATGTAGCATAATTAGGCTCGAAAACTTAATAAGATAAATATAAGATAAAAATCAGTGCGTAAATGTCTTTAAAGGACCCATATATTTCGCCAGCTCTTTACTCCTTGAAATAATAATAATAATAATAATAATAATAATAAAAATGTAAAAAAAAAAAAAAAAAAAATCAATATTTATACAAAGAAAAAATTAACTGACATAAAAATACTGAATTTATATTTGTGAGAAATGTTAGGGAAGTCAACGCTGAGTTTTAGAATACTTTAGTTACTGCACGTTTAATAATTGTAAATTACAAATTATTAATTTTTTGAAAAACATTATTAAATCAAATGATAATTTTTTTTGTTATTCTCAATACTCGTAAAGATATTTTTGAATCTCGAATATTATTATATGAATTATAAATAAACTTGTTTCAAATCTTCGAACTTAATTCACTTAAAAAAAAAAAAAAAAAAAAAAAGTATTAGCATCTACCAAACTTTAATATTGATACGTTTCGACGCTTGACCGTGTTTAATCACCTCCTATTTCAGTTACAAATTATTTTAATGTTGCTGCAAATAATAAGGTGAACAATGTTTTGGACTTTAATAAAAAAGGAAAACCCACCATGGAGTTATAACCCCAGGCTGTTTATTGTGGATAGAATGACTTCTGCTCCATCAGCTTTTCTGTATGGAATGTCATCCATAAAGACGCTTCTGAAAGAAATGATGTTAACAATGATTGAGGACCAAAAGTTCAATCCTAAGGCAGTATAGTCACATAAGAGCATTACTTTGAGATATCTTGATTTATGCGGTAATCAGAAAAAGGTCCTTTTCAACTTTCTCATAAGCGCAGAAGTTACACGAAACACGTTCTGTGATAAGCATATCATATTATAAAAGTAACTGCAATTAATCGTCTAACTATAAGTATTCATCTGTGAACTTAACTCTAATTATGTTTGAATATATTTAACATTTTTTTTTTTCACCCTTGAGCAAATCTAATTTAGCGGCACCTTCTGCTAATGACTTGAAACTATGTATCATCTTTAAATTCGGCATTTGCCATCTAGGTCTGGTAGTCTGGTACCGGAGGTGAAAATATGTCCGAAAAAAAAATCCGGAAAAGTAAGATATTTTGTTTCGGGGAATTTATTTACATAATCTAGTTTTTATGCATTTAATTTTTTTTTTTTTTTTTTTTTTAAATGAAGATGGAAACGTGGTAAAAATTTGAATGAAGAAGCAAAATTTTACAACAAAAGAGAGATCAAACCGATGTAAGGTAGTTATAAGGTGTTGACAAAATAGATAATATACAAATTAATATCGAAATAGATCAATGACCATTTGTACATATGTTAGACTTTTTTTTTTTTTTTATCAATCTTAAAGAAAAAAAAAAAATCACAATTAAACGGTTGATATCATAGATAATACAGAATATTAAAATAGAAATTGTGTATTTTTTACATAAAAATGTCGATTAATGCTTTCTATTTTAACATAAAACAAATTATAATTATTTAGTGAATTGAAACATATATATATATATATATATATATATAATGTATTTTTATCATTTGATGATATTATATTATATAATCATCATTTATCGTATATAAATTTTAATAACATATTTTTATCAAATTCCACAATAATAATAATAATAATAATACAATAAAAGAGATCTCGCCAATATGGTGGCAAAAATTTAAAAGTCGCCATAGGGGTCCTTTATTAAAGCTGTCTTGTCTGAAGAAATACAAAAATTGGGTCATCAAATATGAATTTCATTTTAAAACCTTTCTTTGAATGAATTGATTTAACTATCATTAGCGTTTCATCTAACAAAAACTAATAGTAATCTGGCTTCTGGTGAATTAAAATTTTAATTTGATGGTGAAATTGGTATAAGACTTATAAATTTCAAATTTTAAAGGTAACTAAGAAAATAAATATGTTACGGAAATACTGCACAATTAATTATAAAAGGGAATTTCATTAAAAAAAGAGAAAAAAAAAAAAAAAAAAAAAAAAAAAGGAGCATCGCTTGTGCTCGCATAACAATTCCCTATAGTTTTAACACAAGAAATTATTCCTACGGTAGATATTCTATAAAATTAAAAAATTCAAAACTGTGTAAAAAAATGCAACCAACATCGTTGCTTTCTTTATTCTATTCTATTTCTTAAAACAATTTTTATAGATGCCACACGCACCACATAAATTTTAAATTTTACATCTACTTTTTAAGATAGCACGTGATCATGTTTTATATTAAAATTAAATCACAAAATTAATTTTTTTACTTATTTTTATTTCATTTTGCACGCGCACTTTTTATTTCCTACTTTAAAATTATTAAAAAAACTTTTGCGATAGCGTTTGTTTCCATACTGATTATTATTAATTTTTTTTTCTTTTCTTTTTCTTTCAAAAAAAAAAAAAAAAAAAAAGCTTTTGATGAAATTCTGGCAAAAGCAGAATTTAGTTTAGAACGGAGGACTTAGGTCTGCACGGGCTGAAATTTTGAGGCCTGGGCCCGGCCCGGCCCGTTTTACCTGTGTATGGGGCTGCCCAGCCCCGACAAAAACAGATAATATCAGGCCCAACCCGGCCAGGCCCGATTCAAAAATATGTAAAATAACATAAAAAAAAAAAAAAAAAAAAAAAAAAAGCGTTCTTTTAGAATGTGTGAAAGTATGTGTTTTAGTATATGAAAAAGACTTTTAGTATGTGTTTTGCAGCGGTTTTATATAGCCAAGCAATAGAATGTTCTTTAACAAAACTGCTGAACTTTTAAAAGGTAATTATATATAAACAGAAATTCTTTATTAAAGACGTACAGAATGCACAAAGACAGATAGAAAGTAAAATCGAAAATATTAGCATTCATCAAACCTGGCAAAGGGTAATGTTTTACTTCAACCCGAAACAACGGTTGCGATTTTTTTGCATTTTATGGTATTTATTCAAAGATTTTTACGTATTACTTTTCAAGGCAATTTTCTGGCGTATTTTTATCATATTATATGTATTTCTTTTTCTTTCTTTCTTTCTTTCTTTTTTCTTTCTTTTTTTTTTTTTTTTTAATCTTGTCAAAATGAAATTTTTACATATTAGATCACCCGATATACATATGTATATAGTTAGTAAGAAATAAGAAATATATATATGATGGAGAGTAAAATATTATCAAAGAAGAAACTTTCATTGCTTCTTAAAGTGTCAGAAGTTACCTTTCGTTTATTTATTTTTATTTTATTTTTTAATAAAACATTTGTTAAAAGGGATTAGTGTTTCATTATTAAAACTTAGATGACAATAGACAATGTTAAAACCAAGTAAAATCTACAACGTATAGAACACCAAAGAAAAAACTGGGAAGCAGACTGCTATTCGGTAGCATTCAGCATACATATGTTTCGATATCATTTATGGCGTCTTCAATGCATGCACTGAAGACGGTGCACTGACGCACTGATGCTTTGATGCACTGGAGACAGTACGTTAAATGCTACCGAAACAGCTGTTTGCTTCCCAATTCTTTCTTTGGCGTTCTACATGTTGTAGTTTTTACTTGGTTTTAATAATCCAGCGCCAAGTCTCCTTTTAATAATAGACATTTTTTTCTCTTTTTTTTAGAAAAATAATAGACTTTAAATAATAGGCGTTATTCATAGTCGTTTTGTATTGATACCATAGTAATACGATGATTTGTAGCAAAATTAGTACAAAGTAAATGGGGGTCAAAATACTGTCCTAAACATTGCATAATTTGAGCTCTTGCCATTTCGTAATGATTTAAAGTTTAATCAAAGAGATAATTGTTGGCAAACGTTTTACAAATTACTTCTGTTACCCACACGGATTTCTGATTTTACTTATACCAACTCTTGCAATTTTCTCTAAAAGTTCTTTATATATACATATATATATATATATAAAGAAAAGTAAAAATTTTCCAATGAGACTAAATATGCTTCTTTTCTTTTGCGTAATAACATCTTATTAGCATCCGTGTCTAAATATTTCTACCCTAAGGTAAAGAGAAGTCATGAATGAATGTAGATGTAAATACTGTTTAAATTAGACCACCCGCAGCTTTATCTCTACACCGACGCCTTTACCAAAATCTTTTATGACATCCACAAGTCTTATAAACTTCATCTCACAAAATATCCTAACCTTCGAGATACTTAGAAAATTCCCAGTTACCTATAATGAAAAAAGACGTAAAACGGGTAAATACCTTTCAACCAAGAGAGATTGCATAGTGCAAGCCTACGTTTTTGTGTCGGCCTCACAGGAAGTATAATCACCATTTTTATTGAGAAAACTCACCGATGAAATCTCATCAACTCTTTGAATTTGATTGATGGCTAGAAATTTACAGCCTTGTTTTAGGCGTTGGCCGGTTTTAGATTGCCGGAACGCGAGCTGTCAATTATATTTCAATCGTGAAGACAGACTGAGGTTTTACGAGATGGAAAGCTATTAAAAATTCTTTGTTGACCTGTTGGAGATAACATGAACTTGAGTGATGCTATAAAGATATTCTAATATAGAGTTTAAAGCCATCGAAAGATGCCCACTGAAACTTCAATTTCTCTGTTTGATTAATATTCTCATTCAAGACTTAAATATTTTCATATACAAATCTTTCAAATGCTATATTTTTAGTAAGAGGTTTTGATTTTTGTGAAAAAAATCGTTCAATTTTCACTTCGTATTTGAAATTCGAACTATAATAAATCTTATAAAATCATCCAAGGATTACGTTTTGTTAGAAGTTGCTATACAGAGTGTCCCATCTCTTACCAAAACTGCCCAAACGCTTCTCAGCCCGATTCCTCGTTTTTAATACATAAGAAAGTAAAATGTCCAAATTGTACTTTATTGACTCATAGTTTCCGAAAAAATGCGTAAAAAAGTATGACGTCATATCCATTGCAAGATTAAAAAAAAAAAAAAAAAACTTTATTGGAAACTTGGACATTGGTGTTTGCATTCATTTATGTAGAAAGATATTTAAAAAGTCTGCTATACAAATTGTGGCACCCCGTGGAATAGCTAACTGCGCACGTTACAACAATGTTGCCAGATTAGGGACTTTTTTTAATTCAATAATCATCAATAAATTTGAGAAATGTTACTTGATATACAAAGGATATGAATAATCTTCGAAGTAACCGTCATAATTAATATTTAGTGGTGGGCATTGATTGAATAGAAAAAGTCCCCAATCTGGCAACACTGCGTTATAGTGACGTGGTGTCCATCCAGCGGCGTCGCAAGAAAATTTTTTCAGGAGAACTCAAACTTAAAATTTCAAAAGTTTTAGTACATTTTTAAAATACAGTTGCACTCGTAAAGTTGATCGTTTGGTCGGCTAGTGGTTGAAATGATTAATGGCCGTATTCACCATTAACTTCAACTCCCGGTTCAACGCAAAAACTTGAAAAGCGTCTAAAGGCAGAGTTCAGCTTTCCAGCAAAATTTGGCACGCTGTTTTTGCCATCTAGTGTCGAGGATTTCATATATTCTTTGGTTGGTTATTTTCACCCAAACATTTTGAAAATAACTATACCGCTAGATGGCTGAAACAATGCGTCAAAATTTAGTGAAAATTTACACCCCGCCTTTATACGCTTTTCAAATTTTCGTGTTCAACCGTGAGTTGAAGTTATTGGTGAATAACAACCTAAGCATGCTTGTGTATAAGCGTCTGCTACAACAAATTTTTATGTATGAAATGTGTTCTAAAATATTTTATTTTAAAATGTTACATAGCTTGTTTCAAACTAACCTTCTCTAACGTTAACGTATTTCTTACTGCAGTGGACTGTCACTTCCAGATGGAAGTTGTGTTTCATTTAGTTTATTCTGTAAACTCTATAAACTTTATTCAAACTCTAATTGTTTATATAGGTATAAATTGTATTTCATATTGCTCATGAGAAAGGCGAAGTTCCAACAAGTAATATTACATTCACTATGGAATTACCCATACATATTTTATCAATATTTACTGTTTCCTTAATCTTATGTCTATTGTTCTGCCAATATTTCAGTAATATTGGAAAATATTGGTTTTGCTAAATGATTTATAGATTTCCAAAATATAACGATCATAAAACCGATTGAATATTGTGTTATTGTATTGAATATTGAGCTTTATATTTAAAATGTAATAATTATTAAAGCTATTTGGTATTTATTTGACAGCTTTATGAAGCTTATAGTAGACTGAAAAAAAAAAAAAAAATCTATAACTGACATCTAGAATCTAAATTTTGGCTCTAGTAAAAATAGTTCCATTTCTTCCTTATAAATTCTAGCCCCCTTTCAAAGCGAGTTCTAGAAGCCCCTATTAGAATTATAGAGTGTTTACCTATATTATCGAGAACAAACTTATTTAAAAATCTCTACAAATAAATGCGAATACAAGAGGCAAGTTTTAGCAACTATAATCTTGATTTATGACCCAATTCTGGAAAATCAAGCAAAAATTTCCCGCAATACAAAGGGTGCATAATATTCAGAACACTGTATCACCATCTAGAAATGTATAGACTAGAAATTCTCGACCATTTCGTCTATTCAGCTTGTTAGTGTGTCTTATACGCATAGCTCGGCAATCTATATTTCTAGTTAAGGGATTTAGAAACTGATCATTTATTTGTTTTAGATGAAAGTGGTAATTTTTTTTTCCTCAGTGTAAAATAACTTTTGTCTCAAATGATCCATATTACATAAATTCGAAATAAAAGTGCACAATGTCTTAGATATATATAAGAACTTCATAAATACCCATACCTAACCTAGGATTCGAATCCTTTTTTAGGAACCCTTTTGTTCCAGGAAATCCCTGCTAACTGGACCATCAATTATTAAGGCTGAAAAATATATATATATATATATATATATATATATATATATATATATATATATATAAGTATCAATAAAAAATGTCGACCTGGTGGAACGGTCGGTAAGGAGCTGCCTTCTGAAACACCTGGTCTTGGGCACGAATCTCGGTTCAGATACGTACGTTTGTGGTACTCTAATATGTGTAAAAATAAAGAAATTTTTATCGTAAACTTCTGTAACATGAATCACTTAAGGTAAAAGTTATTGTAAGTATAAGTCTTAAAGCTGTAACAGAGTGTCGACAGTCGAAATTTTCCCCCTAATTCTTCCACCAGTATATTTATATAGTAATTTTGTTATTTCATCAATCATACAAACTTACTACTAAAAAATCCGTAAGAAAATTACTGGTAGAAGAATCAGGGAAAAAATTTCGACTGTCGACACCCTGTGTAAATAAATAAACCAATAAAAAAGATTCTTTTTTTTTTATATATAAATAAAGTAATGTTAATGACATTTGTTATTTATTGATCCATGAATACAAAATTAATTTTTAAGGGAAAGTTTTACTTAATATAGGTCGAGTAATTCGTCCACAAATATTTCTGTTTTCATATAACTTAGCAATTATTCGACCACCATACGCGATGGTTATTTACTTTTAGGAAAGACACCCAGTATAACACGTAGAAAAAAAATTTTTTTAATCAAAATTGTTACTGATAAATCTCAATTAGATTTTCAGACGTTGATGAACCAAAGTTGTTTCTGATAATTCTTTAATAATTGCTTTTTAAAAATTCTGTCATCAGATGTCTTTGTTTGGTTTATATATCTCTATTAAGCAGCATCCACAAACATGGTGAACTGCACCCATGTAATTAACAAAGAGGGAGATGTAATTACTTCGAGTATGATGTAGGTTTCTGCTTACCACGCCTGTTTGTGTATTTAGGGGTGTCTTACTGTCGGATAATGGATGATTCTTTGGAATACTATATGCTTTTTCTGTAAGCATAATGGCAGTAGATAGATTGGAATATTATTCCGACATGACACTGTTTAGACTACTGGGTAAGCCTATGAATTATTAAACTCAAAAGTAGTGTTGCTCTCTGATATTTTGCTCTTGTTCTAAATGTTTAAATAAAAGTTACTTTTTGTTGTAAAATTACGTTTAAGTAAACTACACAAGTAGCCTAACAAGGAAATTATGATGTTTGTATAGTTAATGGAAAAGTTTCTCTGTTTTAGTGGCATAAATTTTCCTACTGAATGTCCCCAATTTTGGTTTTAACATAACATAACACTGATAATTTACAAAATTATGAACAATTAAAATACCAGTCAGTAGCATGTGATATCTTATCTTTGAGGTAATTTTTAAAGATAATTATCTTACCTTAATTTAGGGATATTTGCTATTTAATGTAAAACATAATTAAGGGATAATATTTTAGTGTTTAACTTCTAAAGCACTATTAGCACAGAATAGTGTTTCTTTGAAGAATCTTATTAGACTGAAAATATGCTGGAAAAATCTCAGTCTATGTAATTTAATACACAAGAATCTGTAATTTCAGAAACGGCTTCACAGTTTATCGTATATATTAACATTTATCTAAAGCTATTTAAATAAAATAAAATAAAATTTATAATTTCATATTTTTTGGAAAACTTTCAAAATACTCCCTGCTAACTAATTATTATTTTATCGACTCTATTTTACGTCATATAATTTGGATGATTGGTTGGCTGAGTTTAACGTCGCACTAGTAGTGCACAATGAGTAAATGGCAACGGTCTGGGGTGCACCCCTATGGATGATACGGAGACATGTCATCATAATTTTGATCCTCTGCGGAGCCCATATAATTTAGAATTATATTATAAACGTATATGAGCATTAGGTTGTACAAGATTTTATCATAGGTTAATTAAAAAATAAAAATAAAAAAATAAAATTTTTTTGCTTGAATGCAGCAATTTACTGTACATTTTTAGCATTCAAACATAATATATATACTTATATTTTAAAGTAACATCAATAAATCTATAAAATGATACTCAAATATTAATAGCCATTGTTGTTAACTATAATAATGGAAAATAGATGGAAAAATTAACTATCAGGGAGTATTTAGAAAATTACTAAAAAATTTGAAATTTTATTTCATGGAACTTAAATAGTTTGCGAGGAATTTTAATATACAAAATATTGTTACATTTTAAATCACAAGTATGCAAATTTTTATAATTCTAAAACAATATCTTACAAAAAAAATAATAATAATAATAATAATAATAATAATAATAATAATAAAAAGATTACAAAGATTTACAAAGATTTATAACGTTCATTATTCTTTTAAGCAGTTAGTTTTATTGCAGGAATTAATTACGGAGAAATCGCACAATATTCTAAATTTTATTCATAACTATAAAATGATTGCAAAAAAATATAAAGAAAATAACTGAAAAGTTTTTGGAATTTTTTTTTTTTTTTTTTTAATCATTTTTAATAGCAATTTTTACATTTTAAAGATGAATGAAAATAATTTCTATTAAATCTAAACTTAATTTAAATATGATAACTTAATTTAGATAAGACAATTTAATTATTCATGATGTGCCTAATTTTTAAATAACAGAATTTTTTGCAGAAAAATTTAAAAATTCAGTAATTTTATTGAACTGTAAAATAATCTTGAGGAAGTAAATTAAACAATGTTATCAACATTTATTTTGTAGTTTGCATTAACACCGATGCATCTTATACTTTTATACTGAATTTTTTGAAAATATAATACAGCACAAAAATAATGTGTTATTCAAACAATACTGGATAACTTCTGAAAAAGAAAAAATACATAAAAGTACAAAAACAAAAATAAAAGATATTCTAGTGCGTCAAAATAAGAATAAAGTGTATTTTCTTCAGTACTTTTACCTCATTTTAAATAGATATTCATGATTAAATGTGGCGTCCTTTCTTGAAATCAAGCAAGTGTTATAGTAACTAATGCACTATTACCATATTTAAATGAAAATATAATTGATGACTGTAGATTTTTGTTTAGACTTTCTTCTATAATGACAAACTATGATAAAGTAGACTTTAACAACCAGAGAACGTCACTGTTAGATTAACAATTATATTGAAGAAATATAGCAGTGTAATTTGTAATCCATTTTTATAATATGGCCTTAAGGATGACAAAGGCAATATTATAAGACAGATATTTCTATACGATGTAATGAATCATTAAATAACGTATGACTGCAACATTGGAGGTATAGTTATTTACTTTTATTTATCTGTTTGGTATTTTATAAAATACTCGAGATAATCACCAACACAAGTGAGATACATCTGTAATAACAACTTAATTCAAATATGAGGGGTATTTGCTTTACGAATTTCATTAATTATTAAAAAAAATAATAGGTAGTTTCTCTAATTATTTAATAATTAATAATAATAATAATAATAAATAACGTTTTTGTATTTATTTCTTTTATTTAATTTAAAACAACATTTTATTTATTCTTTCTTTCTTTTCTTTTCTTTTTTTCTCTTGTAATTTTTGAACAGTTATGCCAAATTTTATAATTGTTGCTTTGTAATTCCTTTCACCGTGATTTCGTATACGTTTATTAGAATCCAGAAATACAGAGGCTGTTCCCACATTTTTTAGACGATTTTGATGGAGTGTACTGAAGCAATTTCACTCATATTTCGAGTTTTATTTGTTCAGTTTGATAGCCCTTGTTCTTAACTAACATTCTACATCATAATTTCTATGATAATAATGCTTTTTATAATATCGGAAGAGGTATATTTTTCTACTCCTCTTGAACGGTTTTCCAGAGTCCACAAAGCGTTGTAGGTCGGTGTTTGGATAATGTTGATTTTAAAAGTCGAAAAACACAAAAATCCAACAGTGATACATCAGAAGATTTAGCAGGAATGTCAGTGAAGGGTATGGTTTTAATTCCCGTTTTTTGTTCCATTTTTTTCTAGAAAAGCAATTGCGGATTGTGATGTGTGGCTGCTTGTTTTGTCTTGATACAGTTCAACGGATTGATAGCATTGTGGATAAAAATCTGGATTTTCATTTTTACTTTCTTCTATATGTAATATAGAGAAAGTATTGGATTCGCGAAAATTTTCGACCTCCGTTTTTTGACGGATCTACACGTTTTGGGGTGTCCTGAACACGAATTGATAGTTTTTAGAAAATGTCTGTCTGTCTGTCAGTGTGTCTGTCTGTCTGTATCATTTTTTTGTGGACACTGAATGAACCAATGAATGAAATTTAACCAAACTTGGTATTTAGTTGCACCCTGACATGAACTGGTGCTGATTAGATTTGGGGATCAATAGCTCAACAGGTGGCGCTGTGATCGCATTTTATGCAAATTTTTAACATGGCAGCATAGGACAAAATTCCGTATAAATGGGCATAATGAGAGTTATTTTAAACTTGTGATTGTAAAATTAATATGAATTATTGATAATAGTAGTAGTTAACTAGGAAAAAAAAATTGTGCATGTGGGGGCATCGGCCCCGGAGAAGTAAATTTTCAAGATGGGTATCTTTCGAAAGGTCTCGTTGATAATAGTAATAGTTAACTGGGAAAAAAATTTTGTGCATGTGGGGGCATCGGTTCCCCCCCCCCTCACCGGGGGGGGGGGGAAGTACCCACCCGGGGGAGCAAAGTTTCAAGATGGGTATTTTTCGAAAGGTCTCGTCAATACCTTTAAAACGAATGGTTGAACCATAAATCTGTGATAATTTAAAACAAAGTTATCGTTTTTTTTACTTTTAACGAAAAAAAATTTTGAAAAAAAATCGTATTTTTTTTTTTTTTTTTTTAACGAAATTTTACCAAACTTGGTATTTAGTTGGTCCCCGACATAAACTGGTGCTGATTATATTTGGGGATCAATAGCTCAACAGGTGGCGCTGTGATAGCATTTTATCTAAATTTTTAACATGGCAGTATAGGACAAAAATTCGTATAAATGTGCATAATAAGAGTTATTTTACACTTGTGATTGTAAAATTAATATGAATTATTGATAATACTAGTACGTAACTAGGAAAAAAAATTGTGCATGGGGGGGCATTGCTTCCCCCCCCCTGGGGGGAAGTACCCCCCGGGGGGGTAAATTTTGAAGATGGGTATCATTCGAAAGCTCGTCAATACCTTTAAAACGAATGGTTGAACTATAAATCTGTGATAATTTAAAACAAAGTTATCGATTTTTTTTACTTTTAACAAAAAAAGAAAAAAAAAAAAATTAGAAAAAAATTCGTAATTTTTTTTTTTTTTTTTTTTTTTTTTTTTTTTTTTTAATTTTGTTACTGATTGAATATGTATAGGAAAATAGAGAAGAAAGTCTTGTGGTGGCCACAACATACTAGTTAAAAATTGGAATTAAAATATGTTCTTGAGAGTATTTAGAGTTGATTTTGACATTTTTGTCAAATTTTTTTGCTTTTATCTTGCGCTTGTATGAAAAACCAGTGGCAATCATAAATCCTTTAGAAAAACTTTCTTTTGATGCTTTGAGCCATGTAGCAATTTTTTTTTTTTCTCCACTTTTGTGATAACAAATTGATCTTTTTTTATTGCAACCACTTAAATAGACCCAAGTTTCATCTGTTGTTGCAACATTTTTCCATTTTTCTCCTGATAAATGCTTTTCATAAAGATTTCACTAAAAACTATCTTTGGAAAGAGCGGAAACCTATCCTTCCATCCACTGCCATTTTAAAAGCGCATTTTTGCATCTAAACAAAAATTCTAAATATCAGAAGATAAATAAAACTTCCAAAAACATAACTGTTGTGAAAATAAAATTCTCCATGCAAACGATTTTTTCTTACTGCGAAATAAAATCGTCTAAAAAATGTGCGAACAGCCTCTGTAATATGTTCCTCTGCCTAATTTTAGTCTCTAGTGTAAAACTCTAACGTTTATTAAAGTAGTTGAAATAACTTATTATACTACGGAAAATTATTTTCAAAATAAGTCTTTATCTAATATAGATATTACACAGAGCAGTAAGGCGAAAAATTTCCAACACAGCTTTAAAATCAAGAAGGGACTTATAATGTGACTTATAGTATTATATTAAAATGTTTGTTATGGTGATAAATTTGTTTTGAATAATTAAAAATATATAGCTAAATATTTTACGTATAGTTGAATTTGCAGTATTACGCATAAAATGAGATTTCGTTAATTAATATTATTAGATTTTAAAAAATACATTGCAAAATTAATATTATTTATTTAAGGAACAGGTTTTATTCTTGTACTGGTATTTCTCACTGTTTGTTTAAAATTCATTTTGGCCTTTTCATAAAAAATGGGTAATATATAGTCAACATTACAGTCCTATTTATTCATTCCATGAAGTGTTAGCACAACACCTTTAGAGCTCAAACCACATCTAGATGATATGCAATATTCAATTTTTGTAAACATATTTGTTAGCATAGATTGTTAAAGAGTGCTTCCTTTATTCGTCACTTAAATTTTTCTGTGCTAGTGATGAATGAGGTTTGCATCTCGTCTTTAGCTTACCTCCATAAAGAAAAATTAGAAGGAGTGGTGATAGTTAAGTTTGGGGACCAAAATAATCACAACATGACCACTTCATCCAATCTATAGTCAAGGAAACTCCTGATTATTATATAATTTTAATTCAAAATGGGAAAGCACTATGTTGTTGCCAAAAGGTGTTTGGATACAAATGAGACGCAGTGGGCTAACAAGAATCTATTCTATATCATATATAAATGAAATTCTTTTGTGAGAATATTTTCAGAAAGAAAAAAAAGGCCAATGACAAAGCCACACATCGCATTAATTTTGAGAGTGTTTCAGAGATAACTCAAATATGCGATATAGACCTTTGCTTTCTCACTAAAGATTTTGCGTTTTAGATAGACAGAATTTCTTTAATACGTTCAAATATATTTACAGTAAAATTGAAACTCAAGGATATCATCGAGAGCTCACCAAAATTGCTCTTTGTAGGCATGAAATCACAGTTTTATGAATTCTTCGATGTTGAACACGGAATTTAAAATTCACGTGAAGCACTTCTTATTGATGTTGCAGGAATACGAAGAAACGACTTTGCAATAGCTTAATGAACCCATTGTACAAAACAGTCGAGTGAATCATTCGACTTTCCGAACATTTAAGAATTAAAAGACATTTAAACAAGATGTTTCATTACTTTGTCCCAAATTTTTAGAATGTTTGCTTTATAATAGTTATTTTTATCTAAAATAACGCTTAACGAAAAAACTTTCAAATCCATGCACCCTTTTTAATGATATACAGATATGATGACAACGTTTGATGAACACTGACAAACAGAAATGTATATATAAATGAATTTTTAAAACAATGTTTCTACAAAAATCATACACAAAAATTGAATCGTTTTTAATTCTATCAAAACCAATATCCACTTAATATTCCTTAAGCACAACTTCATTAAGTAAGAGACATATCTAGCGTCACACACACACACACTAAAGGTTAGATGTTTAATGAAATAGCAAGAAGCATTTTTTTCTCCTTTTTTGTCATCTTTTCGCCCAGCGCCTGCTACAAAAACAAATAGAGAAAATAGTCAATCAGAAAAGTATAGTTAAATGATTTTTTGAAACCACGATTCTACGAAAGTGATACAGAAAAATTGTATCGTTTTGAATTCTACCAAAACCACTTTCCACTTAATATTCCTCAAACACAAATGCATCATAGATAGATACTTTAGTGTCACTGAAAGTTAGATGTTTTATAGAAAGAAACATTTTTGTTATTTTTATTTTTATTTTTTGTCATCTTACCGCCCAGCGCCTGCTACAAAAACCAAAGGAGAAGACTATTCGTCAAAATTAGTGACATGTCCAACTTGAAAAATATGACACTCCTAAAAACAGATCTAAAAACATTGATATAAAAAAAATAGTAAAGGAAGTGTCTACGAAACCTTAAAGTAAATTACAAGCAAAAGATGACATGAAGAATGTTATTATCTTGTCGCAGAATGAGGCTGCTGTTTTGGTTGGAAAAAAGACCACAGCGTATTTTCTTGGAGGGGACAGTTCGAACAGTAAATACTTCGGCAATTTTTACTTTGTGTCTCATGCAGTGATGGCTTAATCTGAAAAAAAAGACACAGGGCAAAGCATTTGTCATTTTATTTTCACTTCATTTATTATTATTATTATTTAATATTACTTTTCTTTTTAGGTTATTACATGCACTGTTTACGTTACGTGCACAAAATCAGAAAATTCATTAATCATTACCTAAAAGTTACCGGTAGATAATTAATATTTAAAGGTTTTCTAGGGATGTCATCAGGCTTTCGTCTAATTTTATTATGGATGTATAATAGAGTTATCAAAGAATGTAGAAAAACAACTTTAATGTATTGACTGATGTCTTGTGGACTTTGAATACAAATTATTATTATTATTAATAATTCAAATATTTATAAATCATTATTTCTCATTAATTTATCAGTAATTAAATTACAATATAAATTAAGACATTAACACAATAATAGATAACACAGTTTGAAATTTTAAAATACATATGGTATAATAATATTAATAATAATAAAACATAAATAAACGTTTTTAACTTCTCGTCATTGTTAACTTCAATAGTAAATTTCAAACAACTGAACAATAAAACTATTCTAACTATCCATTATTATTCTACCTGCTGAATTTCATTGCCACGATGCGTTGTCCTTGTTCAGTTGTTTGAAATTTGCTATTGATGTTAATGATAATTAGGAGCCAAAAAAGGCTCGAAACGTTAATTTATGTTTTGCATTTTATCGTATATGCGTTTTATGATTTTTAAATTGTGTTTTCAATTATTGTATAAAATGTCTCAATTTGTATTGTAATTCCTTTATTATTATTATTATTATTATTATTATTATTATTATTGTTTTACTTATTTATTTGTTTATTTATTTTTTACCGTCAAATGATAATGTTAATTTGATTTTGGAAGATAATCACACATTTTTATTTTTTCTTACCTATGAGGAAGTGCCAAAAAATTGTAATTATTAGTAAAAGATAATCGAGATAGAAAATTAACTTTTATTTGTTATGCTTAAGATTTCATATTGTTGCCATCCAGAGCTATACACTTCTTATAAAAATCCTTAGCATTTCAAATGTCATCATTTTAGAAAAGGGCAGATGCGCGTTGCTTCAATGCACGGCTTCCTGAAATCAAACAAATTAGCATTAACATCTGTAATTGAAAACATTTTGTACGTTAATGTTCCGTAAAATAAAATGTATAATAATATTTAATTTATACGCAGAATAAATATTATCCGGATAGCTTCTTTATTTCGTAGTAATAATTACCATTTTACGATGTCCTTAAGTAAGTCTGGTGAAAAAGACCTAACTATTTTGCGGCCCAATCTTCAAAACTGAATTTTTTTTTTTAAATAACTGAAATATTTTAAATCTACTGCATATGTGTGTCCATTATGAGCGTCTCACAAACAGATGTTAGCTGGAAATACAAATTTGATATTATAAATCTGTATTATTATATATTGATATTGTTTGATCAGAGCCTCCTTAAGTAGATGCCTTCCACGCGCGGCGAATCTCAATGCTAAATTAGGCAACATTTAAAAAACAAAACTAACGCTAGGTGACAGCACCTACGCAGAGCAACAATTTTCTTCTGTTTCATAGACAAGTTATATTTTTCATCTAAAAATCTAGCTATTAATTTCAATTTAAAGTCCAAAATTGTATTTTTTTTTTCTTTTAATTTGAAAAAATGATGTGAAAGTGCTTTATCGTAAATATTTTCAATAAAATATTCAAATATTTATATTTTAAAAAATATAGGATACTATTAATTAAAAAACGAAATTTAAAATTAAATAAGGAAAAACATGGCATATCTATCACGCGATTAAATTATTTTTTATATATTTATTCAATAAAAATTTCAAAATTTTTTTTTTTAATTTAGATACCAGATGAAAGTTTCGTTTATATAAATTAAAATCTCTGAACTTTAAATGAGTTTCAGTTCAGAATGAATAATTTATAATGATAAATTATTAAAATCATGTCTTTTTTTTTTTTTTTTTTTTTTTGGTCTTGTCCTTTACGTTACATTTTTACCCTATTAGGTGTGAATTATTTTTCTTAAATCGAAAATTTTATATTATTTATAAGAAAAATAGACCAGCACGTTAACGAGATAAGTTAACATTCAGCAATAAAAATTGGAGAAGAAAACAATCTGTTGTCTAGTCCGTCACAAAAAATAAATAAATAACCATTAAGATTTAAATTTTTAAAATTAAGGATTTCTTGAGTATAAGTTTTCTCGCACAAAGTTTTTTTTTTTTTTTTTTTTTTTTTTTTCTTTCAAGATTTTATTAGCTCCACCAGTTCCGAGAGAGTATGCTTACGAAACTGATAGACATTTTCGAAATAAAGTTGTGTTATATTTACATGTTTTGAGGTCTCCTGAAACGAAAAATAATGTTTTTAGCGGTTGGTCTGTGCGCGTAGGTTTGTCTATCTTGGATATACTTGGAAAATGCTGAAAGTGTATTTTATTTTGTGTTAGGTGTTTTTCATATAAGACTAAATTTAAATGCACAATCTGATGTGCACATAGTTTATTGAAAACATACAGGGCTATCCAAAATTAAGCTAAACGTTCTTTTCTGTAGAATGTAATTGACGGAAGTGCTTTGGTACACTTTTTTATGTCGACGAATACTGTTGAAGAAGGAAAATTAATTTTTCGAACCTATAATGTAAACAAAGTATTTTTTTTTTTTTTTTGAAGTTCTATTTTCAACTCAGGTTTTTGAATAAAGTCACGTTTTGAGGTTCCCTGAATACAAAAAACTTTTTTTTTTTTTTTTTTTTTAGTTTTTAGCGATTGATTTATATGCATATTTATTATCAGAATAACTTAAAAACAAACAATTGCAGGAAATTCACAATCGTATTTTAAAACTCGTATTAGGTTTCAATTTGAAAAATTTGATAAAGATTGGCAAATTTAAGGACAAATTAATAACATCCTTGAAATATTTTTACTTCCATTACCCTACTGCCGTAGGTAATGAAAGTATTGTGTTCGGTCCAAAAATTCGATATCGAGTTTTCCCCTGATTTATATTTAGCCAGTATATGTGTTTGTGTGTATATATATATGTGAGTGTATGGATGTGGGGATATTTTTCATTTTTCTGATAATTTTTCGAATCAGTACTCATATTTAATTTTTACATGAATTTTTAATTCCATATTCCATTTCTGTGGTAAAAGGTTAATAAAAGTAATGTTTTGAATCTTAAAACTTAATATTTTTAAAAAGAACAAAAGTAGAAATAAAAATTTTCTATTTTTTCTTTTCAAGATTCCCAACACATTTGTTTCGTTTTAACTGAAATAATCAAATTTTTATACGCATTTACACAAGTCCTTAAAAAACAGTGGTATTAAAAAAATATAAATCAATCTTGTTCCTATATTGGAGTATTTTATAGTTTTATTCATTTTATGAATAAAACTACAAAATACTCCAATATAGAGTGACTTCAAAGTAACTAAGAACAAGTTATTTTTCTGTATTCCTACATCAATAAATAAAAATTTTATTTCATTTTGTAATAAGCATAACTATTTTATTTGTTAAATCTAACTTACTAACAGAGAAGTGTCAACCATTCGAATTTTTATATCATAATTTCTTTTAAATTTATCTTCGTCTTAATCACACAATTTACGATAATAAAGAAAAATAATGTTTTTTGTGAAAAATATTATTGATATTCAAAAATCCGGAGGGTTGGTAATTTTGCATTAATTATTTATGCAGTTTACATACCTTGTCTGGAAATATTTGGAAGCAATTTTTTACGCTGCATTGCATTGCTTGGTATTTCGTGGAAACATATTTTCACGGCTACTGTCTGATTTACGAAATGGAAAGACGTAATACACCATATTATAAAAAAAAAAAAAAAAAAAAAAAACTCTCACATTTGTTAAATTAATAAAACATAAACCAGAACTCAATTGAAACTCAATTGCATCGCGCTCGCGGGAAATAAACATAACTTTACGTACGGTATCAAGCGCCATCTACTGGCTATGTTCTTCTTGTACTGTTGCCAAGTTTTCGAGCGACTCGCTAGGCATCTACTTAAGGAGGCTCTGGTTTGATACTTTATACTAACGAGATCAAATAAATAATCCCTGTAGAGAGAGAGAGAGAGAGAGATACAAAACAATGACAGAAAACTACAAACTCGAAAAGACTTATTTATTCCAAAAATGTGTTCCGTGAAGAAAAACGAACATTATAATAAGAACAAAAGTGTATCTGTTTTCACCCTCCCAACTTTTCATCCCCTCCGTGGTTTGAAGGGGTGAAGATCTATTATTAGAACTGTACCACGTGATTCCACACCTGTACGTTTTTCATCAGAATAGATTCCAGTTCAGTTAGTGTTTATGCTTTGTAATGTAGAGTGAGATTTTTTCTCGCTCCTTTCTTTTTTATTTTACTTTTACTTTCTTTTTCCATTAAATATACAAGTTAAAATCAAAGGATGGTATCAAGATGTTTTCTTCAATATATATTAATCATATCATTATTTTCAGAGAAGATATTAACAAATGTAATATAGAATAAAATATTCAGAAGAAGCTACAAGCTAATGGGACAGCCGACTCCTCAGAACAGAAATGGTAAGCTCATAATTTTCATTACTTCTGTTTTTGAATAAATGATTGATTGTTTATCATTCTATTTAATAAAGCGCTCAGAATGCGCCACCGAGTGCAGAAATAAATATTAATATTAGATTATGTGACAGAAGGATTATTAAATAGATGAAGAAAAAAAAACTAAACAATTTATTATTGTTACTATTGTTCTTAAATAAACATATTATAGCTTACCTTTAAAATATAGGTATTTTATAAATTGTCTGGCTGTCCCGAAGATAAAGGGAAAAATATATAAAAGTAAATTAATATGAAAATAAAACACATATATTAAATTATATTACTATTTAACAAAATAAGTATTCAGTGTTTGAAATCATATTAAGAATATGAAATAAATGCATTCGTACATTTTTTTGAATTAAGAAAATTAAGAAACTCTGTTTTCTGAAAAATTGAAGAATTAATAATATCATAAAAACAAAACAAAATAAATTCTTCTCAAAGATATAGTATTCACTATAAATAAAAAGAAATCAGAAAATGGCATCCTTTAAGGAAAGTCCAACAATTGAGAAACTAAATTCTGAAAATTATTCAGTTTGGAAGTTTAAAATGCAAATGTATCTCATGAAGGATGAATTATATGAGGTTATTACAGATGACCGCCAAATCCTATAACAGATGTATGGCGAAAAAAAGACAATAAAGCGCGAGCAATCATAAATTTGTTCATTGATGACGCTCAAATCATCCACATCAAACAATGCCAAACAGCTCTAGAAACATGGAATAAATTGCGTGATATCCACGAAAGAACGAACTTAAGTAGTAAATTATACTTATTGAGAAAATTATATAACACGAAGCTAGAAGAAGGTGGCGATATGCAAATCCACATAAATAAAATGTTGGAAATCATAGATAAATTGAAATCAATCGGGGAAGAAATTAAATTCGCGCACATTTCTACACTGTTACTATGCTCCGTACCCAAAAGTTATGAAACCTTGATTATAGCCCTTGAAGCTCGCCCTGAAAATGATCTCACACCTAACTATGTTAGCAGCAAATTGCTAGATGAATTCAATCGTCGAAAAGACGTCTCCGAAAACAATACAAATTCTTCTAAAGCTTTTCATATAAATAAAAAACAACAGTATAATAGTAATTTCAAAAAGGAAAATAAATACTGCACGTACTGCAGGAAAACAAACCACAATAAATCGGAGTGCTGGCATCTGAAAAACAGAAATGCTGATAACACTAAAAACAAACAATTTAGAAATAAATTCAGAACAACCAATTCCTCACAGTTAGTGACACACAATGATGAGTTGCCACACACACATACACAACAACAAAGCCATTCAAAACAAATGAAGCAAATAACATCACAAACAAAACAAATGGCTTTCACGACTCAAAACACAATGACGAACAACTTTATAATTGACAGTGGTTCCTCATCGCACATAAGCAACAATATAGACCTTTTCGTTAATTTAGATGAGTCACAAAAATCGCAAGTATGTGTAGCAAACGGTAACACCCTCGCTTCACTTGGTTCAGGAGAAATAAAAATTGAATACCTAGATCCAAATAAACAAAAAAGGGAACTAACACTAAAGGATGTTTTATATGTTCCAGAATTAAAGGCAAACTTAATATCTGTACACAAAGCCACCCAAAATGGCTGTAAAGTCACATTCACTAAACAAAAGTGTTACATCTCTATGAAAAATGAAACCATTTTAGAGGGTACAACAAATAACAACTTATATAAGTTAAATTTGCCCATGCCAATAAACAAATATAACACATACCTGACTGAAGAATGCCAAAATCCTAACTGTATTACTCTATGGCATAAACTCATGGGACATAAAAATTTCAACTCTATTAAAGAATTAAACAAAAATCAATTAGTTCTGGGAATAAAAATCAATAACTGCAAACACGAGATAACATGCGAAACTTGCATCAAAACAAAACTGACTGACACCCCGTATCCAAAAACTGCAGAAAATAGGGGAAAACAAATACTAGAATTAGTACATAGCGATGTTTGCGGACCTATTCAGGTACCAACAATAGGTGGTAAATCATATTTCTTGACTTTTGTTGACGATTATTCTAGGTATACAATGATTTATTTTCTAAGTAAAAAGAGCGAAGTAATCGAGAAATTAAAAGAATACGTCAACTTTACCACAAACAAATTTGGAAAGAAACCAGAAACAATAAGGTCAGATAATGGTGGTGAGTACATGAGCAAAAATGTAGAAGAGTTTCTTAAAGAAAATGGTATTCACCATCAGCTCACCGTACCACATTGCCCAGCCCAAAATGGAGTTGCAGAAAGAAAGAATCGTACACTAATCGAAATGACACGTACACATTTATCAGAAGCTAACTTAGACAAAAAATTGTGGGGAGAAGCTTTAAACACCGCCAATTACCTCCAAAACAGACTACCTACAAAAGCCACTACAAAAACTCCTTACGAATTATGGCATGGTAGCAAACCAAATTTAAATCACTTAAAAACTTTCGGCTGTAAAGCCTATGCTTACATTCATAAAAGTAAACGGGGTAAATTAGATGACAAAGCCCAAGAAGGCATTTTTGTCGGCTATGATAACAGCGCTAAAGTGTATAGAATCTACCTGAAAAATGACCACGTAATACTTGCAAGAACAGTTAAATTCATTGAAAATACTATAAACAATTCAGGAGAAAACAATGAAATAGAATTACTCTCAGGAAACAATAAAAATGAACACTCCGACACAGAATCGCACATAGGGCGCGAAATTGTCAAAATTGACATAAGTTCACCAGATCAAAATATCACTAGTGAACACGACAACACAAACGACACCTTGAGACGGTCAAATAGACACAATAAAGGTGTACCTCCCGAAAGGCTTATTTACTTAACAGAAAATTTTGAGGCAAATGAACCTAAAGATTATAACGATTTTCTTAACATAACAAACCCACAAGAAAAACAAAATTGGTCAAACGCAATGCAGGAAGAAATGAATTCCTTAATCTAAAACAAAACATTCACATTGGTAGAACCTCCACCAGGAAGAAAAATAATTGGGTCCAAATGGACTTATAAGGTCAAATATGACTCCTCAGGCAAAATAGCCAAATATAAAGCAAGATTGGTAGCGAAGGGCTTCAGCCAAAAATATGGCGAAGACTTTCACGAAACTTTTGCCCCGGTGGTATCCCATAGCACAATTAGAGCTTTTTTAGCCAGTGCTGCTCTCAGAAACAGACAGGTTCACCATACTGATATTAAAACTGCCTTCCTGCATGGAGACTTAGATGAAATAGTATACGTGGAACAGCCTAAAGGCTATATTTTACCAGGAAACGAAAACAAAGTTTGGAAACTTGAAAAGGCCCTTTATGGTCTTAAGCAAGCCGCCAGATCATGGCATTTGAAAATTGGTGAAACTCTAAAAGAATTCGGTTTTACACAAAGCACAGCAGATGCCTGCCTGTTTAGGAAAAATGAAACAAACCCCATACATATAATTATTTACGTGGACGACCTTTTAATATCAGGGTCGGACCAACAAATAGAAGAAACTATTGAGAAACTTAGTGCAAAATATGAGCTCAAAAATCTCGGGGAAATAAGTTACTACCTCGGCATTAACATACAAAAATCTAAACAAGGAGAATACTTTATAAACCAAAGATCTAAAATTAAAGAACTCTTAGAAAAATTCAATCTTCAAAACGCTAAGCCCACAAATATACCCATGAATCCTGGCTATCTGGATAATGCCTCAGACGATAATCTACTAAACAACAATACAAAATACAGACAAGCCATCGGATCCCTATTATATATAGCTACTATCTCTAGACCTGACATTGCAGCAGCTGTCAATATTCTAAGTAGACGAAATGAGAAGCCCAGGCAGCAAGATTGGGATGCTGTGAAAAGGATTATACGTTATTTAAAAACCACTGAAGAATTAAATTTGGTTATAAGTGGAAAGGAAAAACCTATCCTAACCTGCTACGCCGATGCCGATTGGGCCGGTGATAAATCTGATCGCAAATCGATGACAGGAAACCTATTCTTAGTAGGAAAAACACCAATCCAGTGGACATCGAAAAAGCAAACGTGTGTAGCTCTATCTTCTGCAGAAGCAGAATTCATATCAGCCGCAAACGCTGGACAAGAGATATTATGGCTCACCAGGGTACTAGAGGACCTCGACTTACCACAAGAATTACCCATAAGATTATTCGACGACAATCAGTCTACAATCAAAATGATCGAATCGCTCAAACACACAGCACATTCCAAGCACATTGACATTCTATACCTCAGCGTGAAAAACCTGTGTGAGAAAGGGATTATTTCTCTACAATATCTGCAGAGTAAATTAATGACTGCAAATGTGTTGACAAAACCTACTCCTAAGCCAATCTTTCTGAAACACCGCGACAATTTGGAACTAAGACACTATTCCTCGTTTGTGGAGGGGTGACAGAAAACTACAAACTCGAAAAGACTTATTTATTCCAAAAATGTGTTCCGTGAAGAAAAACGAACATTATAATAAGAACAAAAGTGTATCTGTTTTCACCCTCCCAACTTTTCATCCCCTCCGTGGTTTGAAGGGGTGAAGATCTATTATTAGAACTGTACCACGTGATTCCACACCTGTACGTTTTTCATCAGAATAGATTCCAGTTCAGTTAGTGTTTATGCTTTGTAATGTAGAGTGAGATTTTTTCTCGCTCCTTTCTTTTTTATTTTACTTTTACTTTCTTTTTCCATTAAATATACAAGTTAAAATCAAAGGATGGTATCAAGATGTTTTCTTCAATATATATTAATCATATCATTATTTTCAGAGAAGATATTAACAAATGTAATATAGAATAAAATATTCAGAAGAAGCTACAAGCTAATGGGACAGCCAACTCCTCAGAACAGAAATGGTAAGCTCATAATTTTCATTACTTCTGTTTTTGAATAAATGATTGATTGTTTATCATTCTATTTAATAAAGCGCTCAGAATGCGCCACCGAGTGCAGAAATAAATATTAATATTAAACAATTCAGTTACATTACGGTCTGTGAACGAAAGTTTTCGTTGGTACATTTTAATACCTTTAGACTGTACTTAAACTAATTAAATTCATTCTATATTTGTATATGCACAATAGCCTCTTTTTAATAAGTAGGGAAAACATTCATCTTTCGGTTACAAGACTACATAAAATAATTCGTTTTTTTTTTTTTTTTTTAAGCCATAGCTCGAAGTTATTTGAAATCTAATTCAAGGTGTTTCATGCATTTTTTTTTTCTGTGCAAAATTTAGGTACACTGTAAGGTACATATACAATAAATAGACACTATACAGATACAGTGCCACACAAAAATTAGTCGAAGATAGTATTTCTTTAGATTGGATATCATTGGTAGGAGTGGTTTATTGTAAATTCTACTACAAAGTTCGTACTCCCTAACCTTTTTCCAGGTCATTTTCAGGAATGAGAAATTTCCGTCTTTTATTGCTACCACTATTTTTATACAGTAATATCTATCTCATTCAATCAAGACACTTTACTATAAAAATACCATAATGATTTCTGCATAAGATTAGTGGTAGCACAATAGGCGAAATTTTCCTATATAACATAGGCGGAATTTTTTCGGCATATGCTATCGTGTGTTGATCTATGGCATCGTAGATCTACGGATCTGTAGGCATCGAGATAGGCGAAATTTGTTTTCACATATGTCACCTATTCGCAATTATTATCTTTTTTTTTTTAACGATTCAAATAAAGTACATAAGGCCGATAGCGGCTGTGCTGCATTTTCCTAATTTCAGTGAAGCTATACATCAGTTTATGTATAGGATAAGTGTATCAAACTTGATTTGTGAGACGGCTATGATGAAGAACTATACTGATTCAATTATGGTAAATACCGAAAATTTAGCCTTGCTATGTTGCAATTTCTCCATTTTTGGGAAGACTATATCTTAGTTTCTGTATTTCAAAGGTGCACCTAATTTGGTATGTAAAATAGCTATAATGAAAAACTATGCTGGTCCAATTTAAGTATGCATATCGGCTGATGCATAGCGCTGCTATGCTGCAGTTTTCATCATGCGTTTGGTTGCTATACCTCAGCTTTTTTAGCATGGAATCACACTAAACTTGAAATGTAAGATGCTTATTCTGGGAAACTATGCGAATTAAAGTTTGATGCATATCATCCGACATACTGCCTCTTATTGCTAACTAAAAAAAATTTCATGATTTTTCAACTACTGTTTTCATAATCACACATCTAATAATTTAACTTCACGAAAATATCCTTTTCTTTTTTATTCTTCTTCGAAATCTGCCCAAAATACCCCCTGCAAATATATATTTATCGACGTCAATATACTATTGTTTCCGTGGATGAAGATATTTTCCGATATTCATTATTATAATTGGGAAAAATGTGCTAAATATTGTTACACTAGTCTGAAACGAAAAACCTTCGTAAGATATGTTTTTTCTGATAAATTTTTACACGCAGGAAAAGGAAAAAAAAAAACAGTAAAAAGTTCCATCATATATCAAGTTATTTTTGCAAAACGCATATTTTTATCTGAATTTGGCGTGAAATCGTGAAAACTTATAGCCTATGATAGATTTTAAAAATATGTTCAATAATTATTTCTCAGTTTAAAACAACATTTATTAATGTAAAAAAAAAAAAAAAATAATAAAAATAATAATAATAATAAAATAAATAAAAAATAACAGCAGAAATTTGGGGAGGGGGGGGGGGGAGAGCAGTTGAAGGAGTGAAAGTGGAAGCGTGTTTTGGAGGGATCTAAAAAAAAAAAAAAAAAAAAAAAAGAAAGAAAGAAAGAAAAGAAAAGTAAAAGAAGAAAAGGTTTCACAGGCAAAAATAGTGAATACAGTATTTAAATATATCATGAAAGAAACTGTTTATTTAATTAAGAGAAAAAACATGCTTAATTTCATGCGATGAAATTAGTGATTTTTTTTTTTTTTTTTTTAATACAAAACCCTAATTTTCTTTTCATAATAAAATAAAATAAAATAAATAAATAACCGTACGTAATAGGTAAAAATGTAAGATATTTTTGGATTCGGTATCCTTGAAAATATAAAGTATACTTAAAAAAAAAAAAAAAAAAAAAGTTTGCCCATCCCCATTTGCAGACTTTTGTTATTATTGTCAGTTTGGAAATTTCGTGATTAATAAATAAATAAGAATAAAAACGTAGCATATTACAGTTAAAAATATGAAAATTCTTTGAAATTAAAAGTATATTTGTATTCAATAACCATTTTGATAATTATAATTATACTTTCGTTATGTTTCTCAAACTATGGTCATTATAAAGGGAATTAATGAAAAAAAAATCACAAATACATTTTGTACTTTTTAACACTTTCCAACAAGGTTGAAAAGTGTTTATGACTTCGGTTTGTCTGTCTGTCTGTCCGTCCGCCCGTCTGTCTGTCTGTCTGTCCGCGCTCTAACTCCCGTAAATATTTATGGAATTTCTTGAAACTGATATATGTTATTCAAGTTCAATATCGGACGGTCCCTATTGAAAATGGAGTTTATACCTCTACTGGTTTGTGTACAGGGACACCCGAAAGTATTTCAAAGCATTATGTTCTATGGGAAGTACATTTATAAATCATATTTTTATACCTTTACTGTAGACATATCTTAATGAAATTGAAATATGTTATTCAAGTTCACTATCGGACGTTCCATATTGAAAATGGAGTTTATATCTCTACTGGTTTGTGTACAGGGACACCCGAAAGTATTTCAAAGTATTGTGTTCTATGAGAGGTATTTCTATAAACCATATTTTCATACCTTTAGTCTAGACATATCTTAATGAAATTGAAATATGTTATTCAAGTTCACTATCGGATGTTTCCTATTGAAAATGGAGTTTATACCTCTACTGGTCTGTGTACAGGGACACCCGAAAGTATTTCAAAGCAATGTGTTCTATGAGAGGTATTTTTATAAATCATATTTTAATACCTTTACTGTAGACACATCTTAATGAAAATGGAATATGTTGTTCAAGTTCACTATTGGATGTTTCCTGTAAAAAATGGAAGAAATACCACTGTCGGGTTATACACTGGGACACTCAAAAGTATTCCAAAGCATAGCGTTCTATGAGAGATACTTATATAAATAAAATTTTAATAACTTTACTTTCCACGAAGATTTAGGAAATTGAAATATGTTATTTATATGCACAAAAAAATGCTTTGCATAGAATATAGCATGATTAGCATTATATTTACAAGGTGGCACAATAATATCCAGTTATATTAAGAGCTATTAATAAAAAAATGCTAGAATTCAACTTTCGTTTACGTTAAGCGTTTTTAGCACTTTCTAACGTTTTTTAAGTGTGAATATGATTTCAGTTTTGTGTATCTGCCTGTCTGTCTGTCTGTCCGTGCTCTTAACTCCCTTAAATATTTATGGAATTTTTTGAAACTGATATATGTTATTCAAGTTCACAATCGGACGTTCCCTATTGAAAATGGAGTTTATACCTCTACTGGTTTGTGTACAGGGACACCCGAAAGTATTTCAAAGCATTGTGTTCTATGAGAGGTATTTCTATAAACCATATTTTCATACCTTTACTGTAGATATATCTTAATGAACTTGAAATATGTTGTTCAAGTTCACTATTGCATGTTACCTATTGAGAATGGAGTTTATACCTCCACTTTTTTGTGTACAGGGACACTCAAAAGTATTTCAAAGTACTGCGTTCTATGAGAGATATTCCTATAAATCAAATTTTAATTACTTTTCACGAAGTTTTAGGAAATTGAAATATGCTATTTATATGAATAAAAGAATGCTTTGCATTGAATATAGCAGGATTAGCATTAGATTTACAGGGTGGAACAAAAATATCCAGTTATATTAAGAGGTATTAATAAAAAATTGCTAGAATTGTACTTTCGTTTACTTTAAGCGTTTTTAACACTTTCTAGCATTTTTTAAGTGTGAATATGATTTTAGTTTTGTGTTTCTGCTTGTCCGTCTGTCTGTCTGTCTGTCCGAGCTCTAACTCCCGTAAATATTTATGGAATTTCCTGAAACTGATATATGTTTTTCAAGTTCACTATAGGATGTTCCCTATTGAAAATGGAGTTTATACATATACTGGTTTGTGTACAGGGACACCCGAAAGTATTTAAAAGCATTAGTGTTCTATGAGATTTTTTTCTATAAACCATATTTTCATATCGTTACTGTAGACATATCTTAATGAAATTGAAATATGTTATTGAAATTCCCTATTGGATATGTCCTGTATAAAATGGAGGTAATACCACCACCGATTTATATACAGGGACACTCAAAACTATTTCAAAGCATTGCGTTCTATGAGAGATATTTCTATAAATCAAATGTTAATGACTTTACTTTCCACGAAGTTTTAGGAAATTGAAATATGTTATTTAAATGCACATACACACAAAATATATATATATATATATATATTTGCATAGAATGTAGCATGATTAGCATTAGATTTACAGGGTGACACAAAAATATCCATTTATATTAAGAGTTATTAATAAAAAAATGCTAGAATTGTACTTTCGTTTACATTAAACGTTTTTAACACTTTCTAACATTTTTAAGTGCGAATATGATTTCAGTTTGTGTATCTGTCCATCTGTCTGCCCGCACTCTAACTCCTGTAAATATTTATGGAATTTCTCGAAAATGATATATTTTATTGAAGTTCACTATCGGATGTTTCATATTGAAAATGGAGTGAATATCTCTTCTGGTTTGTGTACAGAGACACCAAAAAGCATTCGAAAGCATTGTATTCAATGAGTGTTATTTTTATAAATATTTTCCATATAGAATGTTCCCCAATCACAGGGACAACAACAAAAAGAAAAATGCCAATGCATTACGTTTTAGGACAGAATTTTTGAAAGTTATATTTAAAAGTTTTTCTGCTGAAGAAATCATAAAAATATCGAAATGTATTGTTCATATTCTAAAATAATGTTTTGTATAGAATATGATATGATTAACTTTCTGATTTACAGGGCTACAATAAAATATTCAGAGAGTTCAAAAGCTGTAATTATAATCTAATGGCTACATTTTCTTTTGCGTTAAGCCTTTTTAACACTTTCCAAAATGATTAAGACTAATTTTAAAATCAATTAGTCTATCTGTATATTTTTCAGTCCTTCTGTCTGTTGTGTGATAACGTAGGGAAAGAATATTAAAAGTTATTCGATACAAGAATTACGTACAGTTGGAAAGTGTTACTAATCAATGCGTACTGCATAATTTTTCTTTCTTGTTTTTACTTATGCATGACAGGCAAAGTATTGTTTTTGAAAAACTGGGTTTTTGATATGTTTGCACATTTCGAGGAACCATGAATCCAAAAATTAGATTTTTACCGGTTGGTCTGTGTGTCTGTCTGTGCCCCTGTTATCCCCAAACCTCAAAAACATTGACGAGCAGGAAGTTCAAACTATGTATTCTAAATCCATATTATGTGGACATGCTACTTGAAATTTTTACTAAAATCCAGCAAATAGTTTATGTACAGAGAGATTCAAAAGAAATGAAATACATTTCATCTATGGGCTAAATTTCTGATAGGCCAGTTCAACATCTTTAGATAACATTAAACAAAATGATATGAACACTTTTTTTTATATATATATATATATATACAATTGAGCCTCGAAAATCCGGAATCGGCAAGACCACGGCGATTCCGAATTTTGGAATTTTTCGGATTTTAAAGATTTATTAAAAATTAATTTTTTAAGATATTTTAATTACGTACAAACTGCAATTTTTATACTAGTGAAAATAAACGACGACCGAATTGGCGAATTCAATTATAAAACAGAAATACAATACAATGAATTTAGAATTAAAATAATTAATATTTAGAATTACAATATAAACACATTAAGCTAAAATGTTACAGATAACTGATAATGCCTGCTAAATAAGTGCTAAAGAACTATTTAGTCATTAAAAAATACTCAAATAAAACTACGGGAAACAAAATAATTTTTTTGTGTTGATTTTTTTTTTTTTTTTTTTTTTTTTTAACATTTCAGCAATATAAAGCTGTTTTACTTTAGTGGAATTTTATTTATTTATTTATTTATCTTTTATTGAATTTTTAAGTTACCTGTTTTTAAAAAATAAATTCTTCGATTAACAATCAAGCAGTATAAAAATATGTAAAATTATGACTATATTTATGTATTCAGTGTTCAATAAAAAGGATTTTAAATTGCATTCTACAAGAAATGCCGAAATAAGGTACAACAAAATCTTACTTTAAAAATAAAACTAAAACCAGAAGAATATCCGGATTTTAGAGATGTACGAATTTTGGATGTACGAATTTTCGAGGTTCAACTGTATTCGTAAAAGCATGTATCGTATAGAATATGGTATCAAAATCATTTACCATTCGTCTGCAAGACAACGCAAAAGAATTCAGATATACTTGCAAATTGCTGGAAGTGCATTTCTAGGTATGCATGTGATTTTCATTCTCTGCTAAATTTAAGTATCCTATGCAATTTAAGTATCTACTTAATGGGCAATATACATGGCTACCCAAAATTTAACGCAAACATTCTTTTCTATTAAACGTAAAAGATGGAAGTGCTTTAGTAAATTTTACGAAGTACAGGAAAACTGCTTAGGAATAAAATTTACTTTCTCATACCATATACGGCTGAAAAAAAAAATAAAAAAAATAAAAAAAATACTGTTGAAGTCCAATTTTTTAAAGCTGAGTTTGTGTTATAATTACAAAGTTTCCTGAATACGAAATCTAAGTTTATTGCGGCTGATACATGTGTATTTTTATCAACAGAATTTAAAAACAACTAATTACTCTTTCACTACATTTCTTGCGACCATGGAAGCCTCTGCGAAAGTGCGAATTCAGCCAGTCCACTAGTAAAATAGGGGAGACAAGCTTTTCGTTGAGAGAAAATAAGCGATAAGGGAGTACCGAATGACTGGATGTTTATTAAATTCAAACCTGTTGGTCAACTTGGAAACCCTCCAAGATTTTCGACTCGTCCTCACTGCTAGGCGTAGGAAACGTGGTCACACTATACAGGAAATAGAAATTTAGTATTCTGAAGATGAATCGGGTGTCGCCTGAAAACAAGATTTGTAAGCTTCAATAAGTGATTTGTGTGAAAGTTGTCTGAATAATTTGAATATACATTTGATTTTAATAACAGCCTTAAATGTTTATTAATGCAGGTATTGTATTCAAAAGAAGATTGAGGGGGGACGTAGCCAAAACTCCCTCACACAGAATTATTAGTGAAATAAAACAACTGTTTCTAAAACTAGTTTGAACTACTTTTGAAGTATAGATTCATACATGATACCTTGCTATCTTATTACTTTCTTCTATATTCAATAGAAGATAGTATTGGATTCTTAAAAATTTTCGACCTCGGGTTTTTGATGGATTTACACGTTTTGAGAGCTGTAGAACACGATTTGACAATTTTTAGAAAATGTCTGTCTGTGTGTGTGTGACAAAATTTTGTTGCAACTGTATATCAGGAAATACTCCAAAGAATTTCATACAAACTAGCATGTACTTACACCTCGACATAAATTAGTGCGTATCAACTTTTGGTAAAAATTGTCTTACAGGTTGCGTTGCCATCCCGCTTTTTCTAAATTTTTACCATGGTGGTATAGCACAAAATTTTGTATAAATGTGCATAAAGAAAATTATTTTTTAATAATCGTTATGAAATTTACAAGAATTACTTACAATAGAGATAGTCAACTGGGAAAATGTTTTTGTATGTGTAGGAGTCCACCCTCGTGGGGAATAAATTTTCATGATGGGTGTCTTTCAAAAGAGCTCGCCAATACCTTTAAAATGAATAGTTGAACCATCGATCTGCGATAATTTAAAATAAAATTATCGATTTAATTTTCATTTTTAACAAAAAACTTTTTTTTTTTTTTTTTTTGTAATATCGAAAATAAAATGAACTTTTTTTTGGATATTTAGTGTTATACTACTTCTCTAATATGGAAATCGTATTGCATTATCATGGAAGATAATTTTATTAAGTAATGGTTAAAATAAGTTATTTTTACTGAGTGAATTTGCATAGGAAAGTATAGAAGAAAGTCATGTTTTGGCCACAACATTCTAATTTTTTTTAATTTGTAACTTGTCTTTGTAGCATTCAAATGCTGAGTTAGGGGAAGCTGATAAATACAAAACTTTGAACAAACACCATAAAATGCAATAAACTTGCAGCAATTGTTTCAAGACGAAAAAACACACGACCCTTCGTCAGGCGAACAAAGTAGGCACGAGTGCTGCAGTCGAAGCGGTAATGCACTGATTGCAACACTCGTGCCTACTTAGTTCGCCTGACGAAGGGTCATGTGTTTTTCCGGCCCGAAACAATTACTGCGAGTTTATTGCATTTTATAGTGTTTATTCAAAGTTTTGTACTTATTACTTTAAAATGCCAGTTCTATGGTGCTTTCTTATTATTAAATGAAGTTGTTTGAATAAGAGTACGCGAGTTTGTTTTTAATTGAAAAGGTACTACTAATTATAATCGAATGATGTTCTTTGAAAATTTTGGTGCTTTCAGCATGGAATATGAGGAAAATTAAAATTTATTTTCTTGAGAAAAATTTTAATTATGAAAATCTTTATAAGAATGCAGGAAAATATTCACAATTTCATTATTCAAGATGCATATACCAGGTACTTTCATTCGTGTTTTTTTTTTTTTATTGAAAAATCTTGATTCCATTTTAGAAAATGGGTTGGGGACAAAATCTCGCGGGGCAAAATATCGCGAGGACAAAATATCGCCGACGTAACTGAATACAAAGCAAAAATGAGTTCGTAATTATTAGTAATGTTGTATAAAATTTCATGACAACACATACCTTAGTCAGAGCACTGACATTCTGACAAACCTACAACAAAAATTTTTATAAATTTAACTTAAAATAGTTTAAAGACTATATTTATTAACTTTAGTCAAGATTAGTCATAATGAATTCAATCGTGCTTATCAATTTTAAAATTATTATTTAAGTTTGTGAATAGTGTTCAGTTTTAATGTCAGCAGTGATGTACACGATTTTTAAAATGTATTTTGAATAGTGAAAATAAAAAGATAAAATAACTTAAAAATAAACATAGATAAAATAATGAAATTCAACTCTATGATTTAATTAATTAATTAATTAATTATTTTAATTAATTAATTAATATTTATAAGGCCATGTGGCCCCCGCCAGAGATCACGCGTGACCCAAAACCAAATTTTCAAATAGATCATACTATTTTTTTGACGCGAGATTTTGTCCCGCGATATTATGTCCGGATCCTTTAGAAAATACAACTTCGTAGAAAAAATAAATTCAAACGTTCTCAGCAGATGGCGCTATAATCGTAAAAATTAAGTTCCCCCAGACGGCAGCTGTTTCATGAATGAACTGCGGATGCTGAATATTGCGTGTATTTTGCGATTTGATGCAATTTCCTGGTTGTGTAATCTATCGATGTAGTAAATTACATAATCTGATGTCAACTACGTACGGAACCTGAATATATATTAAAGGATTCAGATTCAGAGGAAGTTATTTTTGAACGTATTTGGCCTTGATCTTACACGAAGGAAATGTAATTATTCATTTACTCTGTTAATTATTCAAAGCAAAAATATCAATAATTGATACAATGAAAAATATCTTTGTTCAGTTCAAAAATGAAGCTTCGAACAATTACACAAGCTAGTCGTTTTTTCTTTCTTTTTTATGTATAATTTAGTCCACCTTTTTAATTAATTAATTAATTAATTTTAATAACGACGTTTTAAAATATTTTTTTATTACATAAATGAAAAAGTATGATTCAGTAATAATACTATCACAGCAGAAAGCTGATGGTTATGTAGTAGTGAATAATTAAAATTTCCTCAACTTGCATTAATTGATATATATTGTTATTTGTAACGATTAACATTTTCAAAATGATTATTGCGTTGCATATAAAAATGTCTTGGTTTTTGAAGCAGTAAGATAGTTAATGATTTTTATGAAACTAAATATTCAAAATTTATTTCGCAACAAAAAGGTAAAGAAATTAATATAAGAAAAAGTCTATCATAAAACATAATATATTCATGTACTAAAAATTTAATGTGTGCAATTGGAACATAACATCAAATTTTAATAGTATAAAATTGAAATTTATCTCCTGTTAATCCAATTTTGATTTCTACTGGATCATAAATTCTAGTAGAATTTTTCTTTATTTTGTTCTAATTCAGTATGGCAGCAAAAGGACTTTATTAAGCGGCTGATTTTTATTTCCGACGAACATACCTGCACTCAAGAAAAAGGTATCCTTGAATTTTGAAAAAAAAAATAAAATAAAAAAATAAATAAATAAAATTGAAAAGTTAAAGAATAATGAAATTAATAAACAATATTAATTAATTATTACAGATAATTAATTAATTGTTCCTACAAAAATATGTTAATTAAACACACATTCCAAGTTCTGTTGCGCTTTATTTTGAAGAAAATCATCATTATTTTGCCAAAAGTTCACGCTTTTCTTTTAAATTTAAAACCTTTAAACCATTTGCTTCTTAGTTATTCCAAAATAAGAACTAGAAATTGTCTTTTAATAGTTAAAAAATATATATATCGCTTGCGAATCAATTAAAATTTGTAACTTATTACATCCCTCGAAATTGTTAAATGTTACAAGTTATAGGGCATGGTCTGTAACAATACAAGTTATGCAGCATATTTGTAACTATGTAATTTGTAACTATGTATTTGTAACTATATAAAATTCCAACAAAAAGAGATAACGGAAGGATTATTGTTTTATTTTCTTTTTTGTTTCAAAAATTAAAAAAAAAAAAATTCCAGTGTAAATAAAAAATTGTTTAGCGTTCATAAATGATATTATTGCTGCTAAAGAGGTTTTGAGTTTATTAACCGGCGATGCTGATTTCATTAAGCGGCGGTTTTAAAAGTATTTTGTATTGATTTAATTCTGGCCCTGACAATTTAATCAGAATGGACGGCTGATTTAATTAACCAGTGAACGTATTCAGCGGCGGTTACGGTATTTTCAAAAACAATTTCTTTGAGTTTCTTGTATCATTTGTTGTTTTCCTGTTTTTGAAAATCAACAATAATTTATGTTTCAGCATGAAACAAATTTAATTTGTTATATTTTAAAGTCTTTTACACATATATACCAAGGGTGTAATAGAAATAAACATTCTTTAAATAGTGAGTGGGGGATTAAACTATATTCCGAGGGACTACATTGTCTGCGTTTTACGCCTGCTAGCAGAGTCTGATTAGTGATATTAACGCCGGGGCACAATACCATCACTATTTTTTAATAATAATTCCGCGCTTATTTATGGACAGAAATTCTGTTCATTAGTCGGAAAATGTTTATTATTAGCAAATGGCGGTGTCTAAGAATCTAGTAAATGCAAAGTCAAACAAATAACATTATTTTCTGCAGATAATTGTCCCTTTTTTTTAACGAAGAATTTCTTTGCATCATAAATCAAAAATTATTATTAAAAAATAGTGATGACAGTGTGTCTCAGGTTTGACCAGGCTCTGTCTGCTACTAGTCAAACTCCGAACTTCTGAATATTTATTATTATTTTTCCCCACCTGAACGAACTACTGCAATCGAAGAATATTGCATATACAAATAATTTGAATCCATCAACAGTCGAAGAAACTTCCTAATTTTTACCATTAAAAGTGAGCAACCTACTACCGCTTCCTATCTCCTATCACTAAGATCAAAGAGCACATTACATTCCAGAAAACAAAAACCGCAGCTATATAATCTACAATAACGAAGAGAAAAAAAATCTGTACCATAATCCAAGGACAATTAGCAAGCGAAAGCGAGGATCATCTCCCATATGCCCCTAGGGCAGAGACGAGCCAAAAGTCGTTACGTCACAAGGAGGTTAGAGGGAGGGTAGAGCTCCTTCCAGGGGGACCAAGAACACCCCTAGAAGATGGCGAGCAAAGAAAACCAGTCTTTTTTCGACTATACGTAATGACCGTTAGCGGTAGATAAAGCAGAAGCAAGCAGGGCCAAAGATCATTAAAGACGAGCGTCTTCAGAAGAAAGTGGGACAGGTCTACCGGCGGCTTGACATTCGATACTTTCTCGGTTCAGGGAACATTTCCCGCGGAATTTAGACCCTTGGATGATTAACAATACAAATCGATGAGGTCAATACTTCTAATATGTTGGTATTAAAACGAATAAGGAGTTGATAATTCTGAAATAAAACAATATTAAAAGAAATCTTAGAGACATTTGTTAGATTTTCGTTTTAACAAAGACAGAAGAACAAGGACTTTTCCAAGAGACTGATAATTTTGACTACAAGAATATATCATAAGATTAACTTCAAATTATGGCTTACTACTCTTTCACGTAGAATTTAAAGAAAAAACTGTTTGTTTTATTCTAAAATACTAATGATTTAGGCAACAATTAATAATCATAATTTTTAAAAATAGATTTGATTTCACTTAAATACTCGTGAACTATGGAATTCAGTTCCTCAGCAGAAGTTACAAGGTTGCTGCAAGAGCAACTTATCGATTCTACCTCTAATGATATTACCTCAATAGCAAATGGAAACATTTCAGATTTACCATCAAACCAGTCTGCCGATCCGCCCACGCACAAGGACTTGATCCCATTGGAGCGCGTGGGCGTCAGTCAAGATCCAATTGGACCCCGCCGACGCGCCAGAAGAGGGCCCACGCCCCGTACGCCCCAGCAGCAGGCTCGTTCAGTTGCCCGAAGAAACGCTCGCGAACGCAAGCGTGTGCGATTGGTGAATCTAGGTTTCGCAACGCTGCGTGACCATATTCCACCTCATTTCGGTACAACTGCTCCTACTAAAAATTCCAAAACAAATAATAGCAACCGCTCAAATTCAAATAGCAATAACAAAAAGCTTAGCAAAGTAGAGACTCTGAGATGTGCCATAGAGTACATAAAGCAGCTTAGAGAAGCCATAGGATTCGACGATAAAGACAGTACAGGGGGCTCAATGGAAGGATTCTCATCTTCCTCATCACCTCCTGAGTTTTCATCTTCCCCTTCCTACTGCACTACACCGTCTCCGGTCATGATGTTGATGACAGAATCGAGGAGTCCTCCGATGTTTCAAGAGGAGACAGACGATTTCCTAGACATTATGGATTGGACAACTTTATAGCATCATTAAGCAATTAATTTGTAAATAGCGGGTAAGTCTAGTTTATTTAGCATAATATTTTTTTGTGTTAAAATGTATATATATATATATATATATATATATATATATATATATATTTATACAACTTATTTGATAAAAATGTATCCTTATATTTATTAAATAACAAACTAAAATATTTGTGTATTTCATAAAAAATTATTAATGCTATCATTATTATCATTATCAGTAATCTACTATTGAACGGTGCACAAAAGGGAACTTATTTATTATTCGTAGAAGCAAAGTGTTATGTTTTCCATTAGGCAATATCAAAGTGTTATTTCAATAAATATAGATGATTATAAGTCAGTGTTACGAAAATATTATAAGTTTTAATTTTCTGTTGAAAACATTAAAATGTAGTTCATCTTCAAAATTTATATTTTTGTTATATTTCGAATTATAAAAGATCAAAGACGCGTTCTTCTTCGTCTTTTTCTTTCTTTCTTTTTATTTTTTTAACGTTTAAATGTAAGTGAATTTTAAATATTTTAATATTTTAATTTGTTTATTTTAATGTTTAAGGTTTCATTTAAAAAAAAAAAAAAAAAAGTATGAAAACTTTACGTGTTTCAAATATCGACGTATAGCATTATATACTGCCACAATTACAACACATTTTAAGAGCCTAACTAATAATATAAAATATGTTTATATGTATATAAATTATTGTATTTGAAAGAGGATTCGCAATTTTAAATTTTAATCTTAGGAAATTCAGTGCATAAGTAAAACCTATTTATAGGTGAGTTTTAAAAACATTTTTATTATTTTTGCGATTACTTATTTTATCATTTTAAAGCTGTGATATGAAGGCTATTTCTTTGTACGGTATAACGCACATTCTAATAATATTCAGCACAAGTATATATTTCCTATTTTCTGATGAGGGAAAAAAAAACTTTTATAATTTAAATGTAACATCTCAATCATGTATTTTTAACTGACAGTGTAGTAATTAATTTTATTAAAATCTATTTAGAAATTAGTTTTTGTAATTATAATGAAAATTACAATGTTAGTATATTTTACAAGAAAACAAAAACTTTAAAGTGTTTTTAAGTATATAATTTAATTACATTTTGAAATTGTAGATAAATAAATTTTATAAATAGCATTTAATTTCCCTTTATTGTAACGCATTTACTAACTTTTAATTTAAGTAGAGTTTTCTACTGATTGTGGTCAAAATATGAAAAAGACAAAGAATTTTGTTAATATTGCTTAAATATCGATTTTTTAAATATTAATTATTCATAATCTTATAGGTTTTAATAAATTTGTGATTTACACCACAAAAAATTCTTGTTTTAGATAAAAAATAAATAAATAAATAAGAATAAAAAATATTATTTTTAATTTAAAATACTTACCTTTAAGTATGTAACTTTATTGCCTTTAAAATGTAACTTTATCATTGAATTACAGTTTAACTTTACATAAGTATGAAATCTGTGCCCACTGAATATTTATATTTACAACTTCGATATTTATATTAATATATCGATGAAAAGTAATTACAATTACAATTATTAATATTATTATCATTTCCATCATGATCATCATCCGTGAAAAATTCCTATATAAAAGAAAATATAAATCGTGTTTTGTTCTTTCAAACGAAAAACTACATAAATACTTTTTTTGGCAACAGATAAATATCTAAATTTTTAAGTTTTATTTTCGTTACTGGACATTTTACAATTTAGTTTTTCTTTACGTTTATCCATATTTATTTTTGAAACTGGAATCTACCTTATTATGTACTAAGGGGGAAAAGTTTGTTTTGTAGATAAATATTTTATTTTTTAATATTTCACGATTTTTATCAATATTATTATTTATTATTTAATATAGAATTCTAATATTACCGATACTGTCGTGCAATAATATTCCTCAAAATATATTTATTGTGTTCTATTTTATTCTGTGTTATACATGTATTATATATTTAAATATTAAAACAACGAACAGTAAAAGAAAGAAAAAAATAAAAACTTCCTCGATTTTTTCTCGTAAAAATAAATATAATTATTATTTCTGGTTTATATAAATAAATAAATAATAATAATTAGCTTCTTGCTACTGGAGTTTGTTTGTCATTATGATTTTCAAATTATATTTACAAGATATGAGAAAATGCTTAATAATATAAAGCTGAAGGATAATTGAAAAATATTTGTTAAAGTATAAATATTTTTATTTGATATTTAATATGTTTGTTAAGGTTTCAACATTGAGATAGAAATAAAGAAAATATCTTCCATGATTGCGAATTTTTTCATAAGTTATTTATACAAATATAATTGAATTTATGTTGTATTATAAGAATTTATTTATTCTTTTATAAGAGATAACGATAAATTATAAAAATAAAATTCTATGCAGTAATAAAAGTCGTACATTATTATGGTGATAGACAAAATAATTAAAACAATATTTGCTACTTTTGTTATATCTTAATAACAGTATAGTTTTCTTTACATTTTATTGTGACTAAAAATTTTTGTTATAAAGAATAAGTGAAGTAATATATATATATATATATATATATATATATATATATTAGTCATTTCAATTATCTTCAATAAAGCTGCACAGATTTTTATGAAATTTAAGTCGATATTTAAAAGTAAAAACAAAAAATTTTACAATTACCCATTTTAAATTCACTGTTTCACTATATTATATTTGTTTGTTTATTTAATTTTAAGAAAGTTGTAATTATTAAAAAAAAAAAAGTTTTCAACTTTTTTATAGTTTTACTGTAAAGTAAAATCCACGAGCTAACAGAAGAAATCATTGACGATTTCTGATGTTAATTTAATTGATATTCTGTTTTATCTAAAGAATTAAGAGACATAAATGTAATGAGATAGAATAGTTTTACTTTATAATTTAAAGCACAAAATTTACATTGTTATAAAAAAAATTATATTCTTTTACATTATTATCTTGCTTAAAACTACACACCAAAGTCAAAATTTTAGAATAGCTTTAATAGCACTTTTGTTTTTACAAAGATCTATTTAAATTTTAAACTGCCCTTTTTAGCAAATAAAACCAGTGTATTCTTATGTTGAGTGATTTAATTATATTAAATTAAATATTATTAAGTATATGTCTAAAATCACATTTTTTGTTTACTAAAATACGTCATATTCCAAGTATATTACAAATCATTTTATTATTTAACGTTTAACTTTATAATAACAACTTTAACTTAACAACCAGTGTATTCTTATGTTAAGTGATTTAATTATATTAAATTAAATATTATTAAGTATATGTCTAAAATCACATTTTTTGTTTACTGAAATACGTCATATTCCAAGTATATTACAAATCATTTTATTATTTAACGTTTAACTTTATAATAACAACTTTAACTTAACAACCAGTGTATTCTTATGTTGAGTGATTTAATTATATTAAATTAAATATTATTAAGTATATGTCTAAAATCACATTTTTTGTTTACTGAAATACGTCATATTCCAAGTATATTACAAATCATTTTATTATTTAACGTTTAACTTTATAATAACAACTTTAACTTAACAACCAGTGTATTCTTATGTTGAGTGATTTAATTATATTAAATTAAATATTATTAAGTATATGTCTAAAATCACATTTTTTGTTTACTGAAATACGTCATATTCCAAGTATATTACAAATCATTTTATTATTTAACGTTTAACTTTACAAAAGATTAACAAGCGAACGTTTTACTTTAAAAAAAAAAAAAAAAAAAAAAAAAAATTTTTTTTTTTTTCATTCATTAAATATCAAATAAGAAATTCCTTTTGAAAAATAAACCGAAATTGCACTTTCCTTTTGGCAGTATAAAACTGGTTCATCGTTCAACTGGTTCATCCTTGATCTTTGAAAACTAAACTTAATTTTCCTTAAAGAAAAAAACCATTCCATAACTTCCATAATAAAGATGCATATCATTCGTTTCTAATCGTTTTATATAAAGTAAATGGCTCCAGGCAACTATTTGGTTCAATTATAAATTCGTTAGATAGCTGAAGAAGTTTACGGAGCGAATCGTTGCTGGGAATCTATCTAATTTGTTTTGAAACACGATGCTTGTTGATTATAATTACAAATTTAGATAACGTGATAAACATGTATACTAATCCTTATATTTACTATTACTTTGATGTTACTAGTTTTTAATGTTAACAAATTACTGATTCAGTATTAGATTAACTATTAAAATTAAAATATTAATACAAAATAGTTTGCAAAAATATTTTAATTTTACAAAAATAAAATATTTTTATAAAATTGAATAATTTTATCATATCTTATCTTTATATGACACATTTGTTTATCGTATTATTGCACCATATATCATCATATTGCATTATTATAGTGTGGTAAAATGCACCAAAATTCTGGTGTCGAAGAATGATGGATAAAAATTTCCTAAGCGAATAACATAAACTGTAAGATATAAACAACAGCTGTTTTGGGTCGAAATAACCAAGCAGGATAAGGAACAAATGCAGTTGCGAAATTCACGTTATGATGCACTCGTACATGAATTTTTTTTTTTTTTTTTTTTTTTTTCTATTGATAAAGGTTGTGTTTAATTGTTTCGACACGTAATAATTGTTATTTGTTTTGCAATTTATGGCGTTTGCTTAAAAAGTATTATTCTTGTCATTAAAATAACCTGACTACATTTTATACAAATAATGTTTAGGATAAATAAATAAATAAATGAATAAAAAAAAGGAAAAAAATACCGATTTAAATTTTTCTAACGTTTTCCAATTTGTTATATTTTTGATAAAATATATAAATTACGTAAAAGTTTATTATTTACGTAAAAGTTTATTATTATTACGAAATAAGTGGAATTTTATTTTATAATTTTATTTTTTTTAACTTTAAGCTCAAATTTGAACAATAATTAATATACCAAAGGCATTTGGTAACTTTGTTCAATGATATTGTGGTATATGATATTATACACTCATGCTCTTTTCAGCACTGCTGCTATAAGTCTGGCCTGTTTCTGCTATAAGAATTTAAAAAAAAAAAAACTGTTCAAATATACCTAAAATGAACCAGCAATGATCTTCGCAATAATTGTCTGATGTATACTGTTTGATGCAATCTCATGTATTAGAAAGTGAGATATAGTTATCACAAAAGTTAGGAAAAGGAATCACTGCAGCACTACCTTATTTATGCATTAAATTGATTCAGTAAATCTTCACATAAAAAGTATCTTATGTGTTTAAATTTATAAGCTTGCTCGACATCAGCTGAGGTACAGTCATCAAATGCTCGTTTAAAATCCATAATAGCAGTACTGCCCTATAAGACAATTTATACAAAAAGTAATTGGAAAACTTTCTCATAATGAGCATCTTATATGTCAAATTTAAGATAATTCCATGCTATAGAGGCTCAGATATTGCAATCAGAAAAATGACAAAAAGTATGACAAAGTAGCACCATGTTGCTTGCAATATGTTAGAATCTAATGAGCCCCAATTTATGTGAAAATAGAATTTAATCTACGGTATTATGGATTGCTGGGAATTAGATCTTTAATTAAAACTATCATGCACAATCTAAATTTCTATCATGCACAATTATAAATATTTGCATTTTATGAAAGTGGTTTGAAATATATATATATAATATTAAAAATAATTTAATACTAGAAAATGCATAATGTATTAAAATTATTTTATAAAATCAAATAAAGTTATTTCAAAGTAAAAATATATAACAGGACTAAAAGATATTTAAAAATAATTAAATAAAAGGAAATACATTTATAAACTTTAGTTATTAACTTCATTAAAAATTTCCTTGCACAACAACGTAAAACTTACTGAGATTGACAGAATAATGCCAAATCTGTTAAATTTTGTGCAAATTAATAGAATGACAGCGGTTTTTTACTACTATCGATCAAAATATGAACCATTTTTTCTCCCAGGAATCAAAACGACGTACTCCAACAAGTTCGTAGTCTGACGTACCCTCCTTAACAGAATTTTACAAATTTCTCGAAAAGCATCTATTTTACACATAATTTTAAACACTTTTTTTCCCATAGACTCAGCCCCATCTACCTAATTTGAAAACTGCAATTTAATTGAGTGAATAGCAATAGTTATCGTGTTTCTGAAAAGGAAATGCCCATGTTTAACTTAGAGTTCTGCACGCGTTCCCCAAATTTTGAAGTCAACCTGAAACTCGGAAAATAATTTTATCGATCCAAACCCGCAAAAAGAGGCATTTGTCCTCCTGAATCTTAACCAAACTTGATTTGAAACCCGAAAGAAAAGAAAATTAATAATTTAGAAGGATCGAAAGAGTCAGTCGGGTATGGGGGGTTTACAGTACATCACTTCTATAATAATTTGGGTATATGCTTATATTTAGTTATCGGCATACATGGCATGTTTATATCAATTATGAAGCTATATTTCTATCAGAAAAATTTCAACTTATTATTGTATTTTTATTTATTTATCTATTATTATTATTATTATTTTGTTAACATCGTCTCAACTCTGCCCGGCTCGAACTCAAACTGGACACACAGTAAAAATATTCAGCCAACCCAGTGAAAACAAGGCCCAAGAAGTCAGTTAACCTGACCCAAAAGGGAAAAATATATTTTTCCCCTGCATTTATCATGTACCGTACTAAAGCTTATCCCCCCCCCCCCCCCCCACACACACACACGCACTTCATTGGTTAAGGGTGAAAAAAAAAAATCGACAGCCTTGTACTTAGGTGACTTTATTAAAAAGATGGCTGTGATCGAGCTATTAAATTTTGCACAAGGAAATGCGTAATCGTCTCCTTTTCAATTTAGCTCATTCGGTATATGAGAGCACTCGCACAATTTAACAGATTTTAACAAGCATGATCAGAAACAGTTCACCAATTCTTCATGTTGGGAATATGAAATATCAAACAAATATATTTTAAATCTAAATTATAAATCATTCCTTCATTTCATTTTTTTTTATTACCAGTCTCTTTTAAGCTGGCGTTTTTTGATTGATTGCATAAGCAAAAGGATATCCTGAAACGTAATTTTAGTTATTACTTTTTAGAGCAAGACAAAGATAGATAGATTTCATAGTTTATTTAAAATATATTTATGGTAAAACGAATGAATTCTTAAGATAAAGCTTTCTTTTAAAAAAAAAAGAAAAAAAAAAAAAATCTGTTTCTTAAATTTTGACTTACCACAGTTGGCAAAAGAAATGCATCATCCCTTTTATTTTTGTGAATTTTAATAAGTAAAACGTAGACAAGCAGACATTTCTATATATATATTATGAATACGAAATGGCTTACAAATGAATTTTAAGCGATAAACTTTTTTTTTTCTTCGAAAAAAGATCGAGTTTAAAAAGATAAGCAAGAAGTAAAAAAGACCACCTTATTTTGAATAACAACTTGATATTAACTGCATTCAATATTTCATCTTTTCTTTGGAAATAAAAATAGAAACGAATATTAGTTTTCGAATTATTTTTCTAGATTAATTTTCTGTCTCAACAAACTATATATATCAGGCACATTATCCCCGGTAGTCTAGAAAAGGTTATAAGCTATCTCATTCCTGCCTAAACTATTAATCATGTATCATTGGTGTAAAAAGTAGCCTGGAATTCTTAGTATAAAGTTTGCCTTTCGGCAACCGAAACAGGTCCGTAAGCTTTTAACTAGGAAAAAAAAAAAAAAAAAAAAAAACATATTTGCATATATGACTTCTAATGTTATAAAATTCTAATGTAAAAATGGAAAGTAGATAAATGTGTTCTATTTTCGTCCGGCATTATGCAAGTATGGTTGTAATTTCATTATCTCGTTGTAGAATTTCACACACGTTCTTAAGTGCACTCAAACTTATTCTAATGTAATAGAACACGTGAGCGATGGATTTTGGTGATAATGTTGACTTACTAAGTGAGACGGACAGGTTGATTGTTGACAATGACCTTTGGTTAATAGGATATTCAGAGCACACACTCTTTAACATTTATAGGTAATTAGATTTAATGCATAACGTTAATTTTTTAAATCTTTATTTAATTTTAGTTACATGTTAGATTTTGGTATTAAAAGGATACTTTACCTAATTTTGACAGCACGGCAGTCTAACCCTACACTGTTAAAAAAAATGCAATTTTTCTGCCAGAAATTCTCTGTAATTACAGAAAAATACGTTTTGTCAACGTAATTTTTCCAGAATTTAAGACATTTTTTCTCAAATTACAGAGAATTTCTAGCAACAAAGTTGCATTTTTTTTTTTTTTTTTTTTTTTTTTTTTTTTTAACAGTGTATGTTATTCTGCAGAAGAATTTGTTTTCAAAGTTACTCATTGCCTAATGTATTTATTTAAATTTCGTTTTGAGATTTAGAAACACCGAAGCAAAGGAGCCATCCCCTCAGTAGAGGATCAAAATTGTGATGTCATGTCTAATGAAATAATAAAAAAATAAAAAAATAATTATTAAAAATGGGAATCAATTTATTGGTTATGAATTTTTTAAATCTGAAAACAGTATCAAATAAATATTTAAGTAAAAATAAAAAATAAAATAACATAAAATAAATTAGAAGCTTTTTATTTTGAAGCCCTAAAACGCATAAATAAAAATTTATTGTGGCAAAGACATTCTATAAAGAAATGAAAGTTTTAACACTAAGGAAATTTTAGAAAAAATTTATAGATAATTCACTTTTACAAGAGATGAATATTTTTAAATATTCAAAATATTTTAAAAAACATTCAAGACTAAAATTCTTAGTTGTAAGCCATAAATTTCAAAGGTCTCGAAAGCTTTTTAAAATATTTTGAATATTTAAAAATATTCATCTCTTGCAAAAGTGAATTATCTATATTTTTCTCTAAAATTTCCTTAGTGTTAAAACTCTGATACCTTTATAGAATCTCATTGCCACAATAAATTTTTATTTTATGCATTTTAGGACTTCAAAAAAAAAAAAAAAAAAAAAAAAAAGCTTCTAATTTTGAAAAATGTTTTTTTACTTAAATATTTATTTTGTGCTTTTTAGTTATAAAAATACCTTCCTAAAAACTAATCAAAATTTCTTAGGATACTGTGTAGAAAACTAAAGATTTTCTTTCATCAACTGACATCTTTTCTTTTAACTATCTGCAAAAAACTAGCACATCGGCCTTCGAGGATAGAACCCACGACTATCGCGTTATCAGCATGACGCTCTAACCAGAAGTCAATGAACAGTCAAGAAAAGCCATAGAACATGCTAGAAAAATCTAACAAACGCAAAAAAATATTATTCTTGAATATTTTTAAAAATATTTTGAATATTTAAAATTTTATGCGCTTTAAAATTTGAAATATTTATACCTCTCTCTCTCTCTCTCTATATATATATATATATATATATATATACATTTTAACTTTTCCTATTGTTGAAACTTTTATGTTTTTATAGCATACTTGAGCAAGAAAAAAGAATTATTTTATGCTGTTTAGAACTCCACAATAAAAAGCTTCCAGCAAATTTGCCCCCCCCCCCCTTTTTTTTTACTTAAATTTATTACAAAAAAAAGGTTCTTAACAAAACTAATCAAAATTTCTTAGGATATTGTGCAGACCATGAAAAAAAACTTTTAACAAATTGCATCTCTTCTATTAATTATCGGCACAAAAGCAACACATCGGCGTTCAAGGACCGAACCCACCACCATCGCTCTATCAATATGACGCTCTAATCAACTGGGCCAACGAGCGACACATAATTATGCTTATATTTACTTTAAAGTGGAATCGCCTTGTTTTTAGGGTGACACGAAGCGCGATGACAAAATCCAATTCAATGAAAAGCTTCTAATAAAAAACTCCTAAAAAATGTATTTATTTATTTATTTTTACTTAAATTTTTATTTTGTGCTTTTTAATAACCAGATAAAAAGCTGTTTAAAAAACTCTTCAAAAGTTATTAGGATACTGTGTACACAACGAAATATTTTCTTTTATCAATTGACAACTTTTCTTTTAATTATTTGCAAAAATTAACACCTCGGCCCGGCGAAGATCGAACCCTCGACTCTTTCGTTGTCAACATGACGCTCTAATCATTTTTTCCCCCTTAAGTGGAAACGTCTTGTTTTTTAACGTGACAGAAATCGCGATGACAAATCCAATTTCATATAATATATATGTATATATATATATATACAAAAATATTTATTTACTGACAACTTTTCTTTTAATTATTTGCAAAAATTAACACCTCGGCCCGGCGAAGATCGAACCCTCGACTCTTTCGTTGTCAACATGACGCTCTAATCATTTTTTCCCCCTTAAGTGGAAACGTCTTGTTTTTTAACGTGACAGAAATCGCGATGACAAATCCAATTTCATATAATATATATGTATATATATATATATACAAAAATATTTATTTATGTATTTTTTACTTAAAACTTTTTTATTTGTGCTTTTTCAATATCTAAAATATTTTGTATTTCTTAATATCTAAAAAAAAAAAAAAAAAAAAAACTTCTTAAAAGATCTTAAAAAATTCTTAGAATACTGTGTAGTCAACGAAAAATATTCTTTTATCAATTGACACCTTTTCTACAAATTATCTGCAAAAATCAACATGCCAGACCTTTGGGGATCGAACTCTCGACCACCGCGTTATTCACGTGACGCTATAACCACCTAAGCTATGAAGCGACAAACTGGACATCTTATATTTACTTTAAAATGGTGGCGCCTTGTTTATCAGCGTGACATGAAGACGCGACGACAAAGTCAATTTCATATAAAAAGCTTCTAATAAAAAATATATGTAATAGGTAATGAGTAATTTTAAAAACAAATATCTCCATAGAATAACGTTAGGTTAGGTTATGTATACGTTCAGTAGTAATTGATACGTATTTTGTAACAAATCGCCGAAAAAAAAAATAAGTGAGCAGCAACATCAATCAAAACTTTTTTTAAACGATCTTAGGAAATAAGATATGAAAATGAAGTAGATCTGCATTATTATTTATATATATCAACATAAATAAATAATAAATTGTTATACTTACTTACAAGGAAACATTCAATAGGTGTCGTCTTCAAAAAATATTGAAAAAAATTAATGTGATTCTACTCTTCATAAAAAACCAGAAAGGAAAAAAATTATAGTCTAAAATGAATTATAGCGACCACAAAAAATTATCAAAATGAAGCATATTTGGCGATTTCACACTGTCAGGCGATTGATTTTGAGTACTTGGCGGAGAAGCAAAATACGGTTCTGTTCGTACACGGCAATCTCCGTGCTGGCGAACTTATCACCTAACAGCGCTAAATCGCCAAAAATGCTTAATTTTGATAATTTTTTAAGGTCGCTGTAATTCATTTCAGCCGATAATGTTTTCACTTTCTGGTGTTTTATAAAGAGTAGAATAACATATGTTTTTTTTCAATATTTTTTGAAGACGACACCTTTTGAATGTTTCCTTGTTAGATAAATAGATAACTGTTTTATTGATAAATAGATACAGTAAAACCTCTCTAAGTTGGACACCTACGGCTCCAAGAAAAAGAGTCCAACTTAGAGAGGTGGCCAACTTAGGGGGGTGCTTACTTTTTTTGATTTAATTAAACTGTATCTATGCATGTTTTTTTAACTTTTGATCACATCTACATATAATTAAGTATCCACGACTTATATACAAAAAATAATTAATTTGAAGATTTAAAACTTAAATGTAAATTATGTTGTGGCCATTACAATACTTTATTCTATAATTTTTTATATAATAGACAGTTAACCTGCAAGACACCTACCTACCAGTTAACATGCAAGAAAGTTTAATCAATATAGCTTCTCACAATAACGATTTTGCACATGCATTTTGGTGCAATTTTATCCAATAAACGCTGAGGTAGTTATTACGAAAATCAAAGTGTGAGTAAAAGTAGCACCACCTGTATGCTGATCTAAACCCAAATTAAGCTAATATTCATTTTCATAACGGTAATCTCACATATAAAGTTTGGTGAATTTATTCACTCAGGAAACTGAGATATAGTTTTCCGGTGAATGGGGAAAACTGAAGCATAGCAGCAACACCAGTCAGCTGATATGTATCCAAATTGAATCAGCATCATTTTTCACAATAGATCTCTCTCATATTAAGTTTAGTGCAATTATACATTCAAGTTAAACTTGGTAGGAAAAATAAAAGGGGTAAATGAAGAGGACCCCTACCAACCAAAATGTATTTTCTAATGCCAATTTTTAAACAGTCTAAGTCAAAACATGCCTGTAAGCTCTGTGGAATATTAAAAATAATAATAATAATGCAAAGATAATTTATGCATTTCAATAAAAAGAAAGATTCTTGCATTATGCACTAATTTACAGTAAGAGGTAAATATAGTGACAGAGGTAAATATAGTGTGACAAGAAACGTTGTTTTTTTTATATATATATTTACAGTTTTTTCTACAAGGGATAAGTAAAATTTCTAAAAAAAGAAGTGAGAAAGTAGAAGTTTTATTTCGTTTTTTTCTGTCTCATCGGGTAAAAGTGTCCAACTTAGGACTGTATTTCACTGTCCAACTTCCAAGTTAAAGGGGTGTCCAACTTACTGAGGTTGGACATAATGTTAATCCTATGGATAGATTCCGATCCGAGAAAAAATGTCCAACTTAGAGGGGTGTCCCACTTGAGAGGTTTCACTGTAACTGTATTATTGTTTTTTGACATTTGCAAAAACAAGGAAAAAATTCTATAAATATGATATTTGTTTTAAGAATGTTGTACAAAATATAAAATAATTTTCTATATGAAAAATGTTTTTATTCACGTGAAATAATGTTTCATTCTTGAAATTTAGAATCAACCAAACTATAATATATATATTATATATATATATATATAATAAAATAATAAATAAAATAAATAAAAGATTTAAAATGACTTTTATACCATAAAAGTTGTAAGTGCATGTAAGTAAAATAATTAAACCACTATAATCATAATGAACACAAAATGGAGTTGTGAAAATTTTCAAATTACCACTGGTGGTATAAAAAATTCTGATAAGGAATTTAGTACTAAAAAAAAACTCCTTTCGCTAAAGTTACATTAACAAAAACAAATATTCTGGTGTGGTTCAACTGTGGAAAGATCAGCACAGCAAAAATATCTCCCTATCACAATTTAAAATGTACTTCGATTTATTTTCAAATGTAGATCTACTACATCCGTTTACTTTATTTATTTATTTCCTGCGTCCCTTTACAGAAAGGTTGAATGCTTTTCATATCGTATTTTATATGAAATATAAATTTGTGCATAAAAATTGTATGCTAATTTAATCTAGTTTAGTGCAGTCTAAAGGTATTTCTCGTAGATATCTACGAGAAATTTCACCTGTAGACATAATGCATTTGAATTCTTTTGTATGTCTTTTTGCATGAACCATTTGTAAAACCTCTATAAAAGTCTTCATATGATACAGTTTTAAAGTACTTCTTTTGGATTTCCTGCTAATATCTGTTTTGCAGCGATACTGATAATAGACACACAAACTAACCAATAAAATCGGACTTTTCGATTCAAGGTGTAATTCAAAGATGTAATTATAGAAAAAAACCCAGCTTCGAAGTTTTCACCCTAAAACAACATTTCCCCTACCATATATAGGTACGAGAAAGTAAAATCTGTTTAGAATAATTTTTTCAAATGAGAGTGATATCATCAGAGTAAAATATTTTGTTTTCTTTTATTAAATATGCATTTAAGCATAATTGCTGAACTTACACTTCAGTGTGCTTTGATATATTGTTGTCTGACTGAGTAGGACCTTTCTTTAAATTCTCTTCGTATTGCCTTATTCCTTCTTATTTCTTTGTACTAGCAGGCTTTGCCCGCTTCGCTGGGCACTATTTAAATGAGTTGTCAAAATCCCATATCATTATTAATAACCTAAGTTGAAGTTCCCGTTGTGTTCGGTAGAGGTTTTTCCCGCTCGCAACGTGAGGATTCCGGGTCCCCACTGCCTTCGGCACCAACTTGCCCGCTTCTTACTTCCCCTTCCCCAGCGGGTAAGTTCAAAAGTTCGAAGTTTTGCGAAATCCCGCAGACCCCATAGATTTCCCAAGACAAATTTAGTGCTAAAAGGGGGTTTCGAATTTGCTCCTTCGTAACGCCCCCCCCCCCCCCCCCCAAAAAAAAAAAAAAAAAAAAAAAAAAAAACGAAAATCTGTTTTTGGAAATATTCTAAAGAAGACACAGTTGTTTTCAATACTTTAGTATCATTTTTAGTAGAGCTCTACTCAAAAGTCCGGAACTTTTAAAAATCCCCCCTCGAAAAACGATTATTTTCTCTTTCCTGTAAGAATCAAAAATTGCAAAATCGTACATAATGTTTTATTTCTCATGTCTAGTCTCCTCATGTGCAATTTGTTCACCGTGAAATAATTTGGGCCCGAGTTTTACTTACAAACGGTTTTTTGCTTCCTGCTTTCCAGAGGGTAAGGGGGGGGGGGGGTTTCAACAAATCCCGTTACTTTAGGGGTCGGATAAATATAAACAACCCAAAAGCACCAAACTTTATGACCGCAGCTCTCATAAATTTCCCAGGACAAATTTAACGCTAAAAGAAGTGTCTTGAATTTGCCCTTCGTAACACATCCCCCCCCCCCAAAAAAAAAAAAAAAAAAAAAAAAGAAGGCAGATCGTAAAAAAATAAAATCGTGTTTTGTAAATATTCTAAGGAAGACGCATGGCTGTTTTCAACATCGTTGTTCCATTTTTGGTAGACTTTTACTCTAAATTTCGGAATTTGCAAAATTTCCCGCCAAAAATCGGTTTTCCCCCTTCCTCCTCTTAAAAATCAAAATTTCGTAAATCGCAGATAGTGATTCATTTGTAATGATGTCTAGTCTCCCCATGTGCATTTTTTGAACTGTGAAGTAATTTGGAGCCGAGTTATGCTTAGAAACGTGTTTTTGACGTACCCCACGAAGGGCGGGGGGAGGGACGAAAGGAAGTTGCGAAAAAGTTGATAGATATAACTTTAAGTTGGGTAAAGATCTATATTCTTGCCAAGCGCCGTTGAATATCGTCCAGCCGTTCTCACGTGATACCCGGACAAAAATAGCGTTACAAACAAACAGACACGATGACACATACACTCACACACACAGAAAAAATTTTCTGAAGTCATTTTTGGCTTTCATGGTGTGTGAAATGTGAAGATATCGCAAAATTCTTTGATTCTGACAAATTTACAGACAAAAGTCTGATTTTATTAATATAGATAGTAGCTATATAAAATTCATTATTTAAATAAAATTTTAAAAAATAGCGATGGATTATGAATTAAAAAAAAAATATCCCAATTTGTTGACTCTGTTTATTTATGGTTTTGTGAATCCAGTTATCCATTTATAAATTCTGGGTTAAAAACCATACCTTGCGTTGCAGAAACTTGGTTTCTGTATTGATATCAATGTTAGATAGTTCGAATTTGTTTTTCTTCCCCACTACCCGTTCTGCCTTTTCTTAATTTTTTTCGTTAATTATTATATTATGATATAATTGTATGCATTTATAAAAATAAAACACTAAATTGCTTAAGAAAGTACAATCATATTCTCAAAAAACTTATTTAAATCAAGAAATTAAACATTTTTTCGGAACAATTTAAAAGGTTGTAGAACCTATTTTAAGACAATAAATAACTTATCAATACATAAAATTAATTGTGTACTTGATACTATTTAAAATTTGAACAATGGTTAGACTGTTCAAAATTCTAAATGACCCAAATTACATACTTAAGAAGTTAAATGGGTTCAAATTAAATTAAGTAGCAGACATACGAAGTTCAATTTGACAGCGTCTATTGAGAAGAAAAAAGTTTATTAGGCGTACCGGAAAGACTGTCATCTTGAAGTAGTAAAATTGCACCGGATTTTTTTTTAAAACAATATCTATATGATAATTTACCGAACTCTTTGTAAAATTTATGTAAATGTTGTCTAGGAAAACTTACGGTGTCAAGTTTTTAAATTAAAACGACAGAACATTTCGGTACACCTAATAATTAGTTACATGAACTTGATAAATCGTTTCGAAAGAATACTTATAATAAAGTTACTGACGATACAAAATTTAAAACTGACGATTTGTTCGTATTATAAATTATTTAACTTAATGGCAATATGTTAATTCAATCATTATGATCCGGCATAATACTTGGTTTGGCTCTACACTATTTCATTATTGATGATATATTTATATGCAACTAAATTCCTATACAAGTAAATTTTTGGCGGCCTTAAAAGGTTAAACACAAGGTAAAAAATAAAAATGAAAGTAAAAGACAAACTTCCATTAGAATGGATGTCGAGTTTCAAGACGATATAATGAGAAAATGATTAAGTTATCTAGTTCAATTTTCTGAGCATGATAAATGATTTTGGAAAACACTTTAAATGTATGCTAAATCGATGCTACATTTGAATTTGACGATTTGTGACTACCATAAATCGTTGAACTTACAGGCGTCGTGTTTAATACTTTTTAACTTCATCTCCGATATTACTTGGTCCTCTAAACGATCTTTCATTACTATAGACAGAAAATTTACTTGTAACTCTAGCAATAACTAGCAGCAACAAATTTCATCTAATTTGTCAGAATGATAAATTAAAACCTATCTACTCTAGAAATAAATCTATATGTATATTTTGAGTTTCAATATATTGGCTTTATAATAATCAGCTAAGAAGGGGAGAAAAGAGCTGAAAAATGGCAATTTTGCGTGTATCTTGTGCTGAGATAAGTTGTTTCAAAACATCATTTGATGCTGCAGAATGAGTCGATGGTAGGGAATTTGCTAATTAAGAAGAAAGAGGGAATTCTTTTGAAATGTATCGTGTGATTATTTTTCTAAATACAAAATTAGATGAAATGATTTAGGTTTTACTTTTCCAGTATTTAATTTGTGTATTCTAATCTAAAATTTCAACACCTAATTTTTACTTTACAAATTATGGGATACATTTTGCTTGTATTTCAGTTTTGTTAATATATGTTTACGAAGATTCATTTCGGCCTTATATAACTAATTTAAAATTTTAACTTGGCGAATATTCTGTTAATTTTATTTAAATGTTCAGTTTTACATTGAGTTAGAAATAACAGATTAGAAATTGTAAACCAATTAAAAAAAAAAAAAAAAAAAAGAAAGAAAAGAAAAAGAAACTGTAAACTTTTTTATGAAAGTGTAATAAAACTTATTTAAAACCAAGTTTAAGAATTCAAAATATACATCATAAAAAAATATGTTTTATGTTAATTTAACAGACGGCTTTCATTGAATTCCAAAATATTTTAGCTTATGAAAAATCTGCATCCTTTATCCAAGGGAAAAACTGCAGCCTCACTAGACTTAATGAATCTCATATAATAGAACAAAAAAGTCTAAGTTATCATTGGGACATTATTAAATTTTTGTTTAATGAACGGTACAAATTTTATATAACATAAGCTTATTTAACTATACAATGAAATGAAATTAACAAATAACAAAAATATTGAAATAAACAGTCAATTCTATTTTTAATATAATAAAAATTATGTGAAATGTTTCCTTGATGCATCTATGAAATCTTATTTACAATTTGGCATTTATTATTTTTTTTATACACACATATATATATATATATATATTTATTTAATGACATATATAAAAATTTCTTATAATGAACATTCTATCATAGAATTTGTTCAAAGCAATAGAAGAATTTATATTTAAATACAATTTATATTTATTTATATATTTTTTTCAAATGATTATCGCTAAAATCCCTTTTAACAATCGTTTACTTCAATATACAATCACTTAATAAAGTACCATATGTATATGAATTTTATATTCATGAATAATAATGCAATTTTAATATTCCATATTCACTACTATTAATTAAAAAAAAAAATGGAAATTGTTTTACTTTCTTGGGGAATTTTAAATCGATTTAAATAAGAAAATAAAAATGGAATTTAATATAATTTTAAATTATTCAATTTGTAACGGAAATTATTCTGACCTATCATCCCTAAAAGGTCGTTGTAGAAAAAATACATCGAAGAAAGTTTAAGAAGACAGCAAGTTTTATGAGAATTTTAATAAAAATGCAAGTACTACTACTTAAAATTTATGTCCAAATTTGAAATTATAAATAGAAACATATAATTAATAAAGTACATAAAACTAAACTCTTATTAAGAAAAAAAAAAAAAAAAAAAAAAAGAAGCATAAATGTAAATTAACCCGCATAAATGAGAACTGTAAGAACTTTGAGGATAACTTCATAAGCAAAATATATTATTAATATTCTTATCACGTACCATTCCGTTTTGACCATTTTTTTCTGATCGTGACTTTCATTTCTTTACATTTTTTTTTTTTTTTTCTAGCTTCAATGATTTATTTAAGATACTTTTTAACAATTTATCTGATTAATTTAGATCTCATCTATTTTATAATTAACAGAAACAATACGATAGATAAAATAATCTATTTCCCTTTATAGACTCGGGATTCCCGTCGATAAATAAATATTTTTTTTATGTCAGAAACCTACATTTGTTTCTCATTTTCTACTATATGCGTAAAATAACATGTTGAATTTATAAAAATTATCGTCTGATGGTTTTCGATATATTTACGCATTTTGAGAAGTTCCAAAAAGGACCAGTCTATCTGTGTGTATGATCAAAATATTCTGGCAGCTCTAGATCCCCAAAATAATGTACAGAAGTTCGTAAAAATAAATTTTTAGTTGCACCTTGACATAAATCGGTGCCTATCAACTTTTGAGGCATTATCCCCTAATAGGTAATGCTGCTATGCTGCTATTTTCACCATTTATTAGAACGCTATATCTCAACTTTTACAGATTTTATAAATTAACCAAACTTGGTAATTGAGATGGCTATTATGAAAAACAATAATGATTTAATTTGTATGAATATCGGTTGACAGTTTGTGCTGCTATACTCCCATCTTCTATTTTCCCTATAACTATATTTCAGCATCTATTGGTTAAAACTGCACTAAAATATATAGGTAAAATATTAATAGTGAGAAGCAATGTTGATTTTTTTTTTCATGTTAATCGGTACGTAGCCTTGTTATATAGAATGATATATAAGAAAGTTTTGCGATGACCACAACCTACTAATTTTAAGGTTATTTTATTCCTTAAGACAAGATAAGAAAAAAGTTATTATTTTTGTTATTTTTAGGGGGGGGGGATCAAATGATTTGTGCTGTTTATTAAATATGGCAAAATTAAAAAAGGCAAAATTAAAAATTTCTTTCGTTATTGAATAAATTTAGTATCCTTAAACAAGCTGAGAAAAAAAATTGGTAAAAATTGCTTATTAGGAGTATCTTAGTTAAGCAATCTGATAAAATACCACTGACTGTTACATTTGAATTTTTTTAGTCGTTATATTAAGATTGTTTGACAAAGTTTAGATAAAAATATTTGCCCGAAGTTTAAAAAAAAAAAAAAAAAAAAAAGTGAACAATTGTTAAATTATTTGATTATTTTATAATTCAAACTTTATGGTGCCCAATCTATACTTAAAGAATTACTTTGAAATTTTAAGCACCGATCCTGGTGAGGAAAATGTTTCTTCTCCTGAAAAACGAAGCAAACTTTTATCAATATTACACAGCTCATCTGGTGGCCGAATGGCTAGCGCTCTCGACATTGATTGTTAAATGCCAAGTTTGAATTCCAGTTTAAATATAAATGTTCGTACGATTTTGGAACCCACTTTAAGCCGTAGATTCTAGTGAGCCTTAATGTAGAAAAAATGATTTTAGAGTGAGACTCCAATCCCAATAATAATATTGCACAAATAATTCATGTTACTACTTTCTTTAAATTACATATTTCGGATCTATTTTAAAATTCTCTTTTTTTATCTTTACAGGTTTAAAATGTTTTATTGTGTGAATTAGTATATAGATGAGCAATTAGTTTTCTGGTACAGCCCCATTTGTGTTCGAGAAAGAGTTCTAGTCTCAGCAACTGCAATAATTTCTGTTTTTAAAGTTAAAAGCCCGTGAACAACCTATGAATGGTAAGAAATATCACAATACATTAAAATGATATTAAATGGTTATATTTAAAAAATAAATAAATTGTGTTGGTATTAAGGACGATGTGAAGGACCATGGCTTGTGTGATATGCCCTCCGTGGGGATCTTATTAAGGAGTTCTCGGTTGCATTCGCGCAAGTTTTGGCGAAAAAACACAAAGAACTCCGAACTGCTAGGCCGAAGATTATCACTTGAGTTCGAACCCAGCACCTCCACTCTACCAGCTTTGAAGAGATGAAAGAAATAATGCTCAGAATTGAAAAGTAACTCTGCATTCTAAATAAAAACCATTCAAAATTTTTCTGGGTCATACGAAAAGAGGCTACTAAAAAATTCCCCATGTAGGGCACTTCACCCAGACTAGATTATTAGCACCGACTAGTGTTGGACGATATCAGAAATTAAATATCGCGATATATCACCAAGTTAATATCGATATTAGTGATATATTGCGATATTTCTTTCAAGATAGGAAAAAATAGACATTTGTTATTTTTTAACAACATGTGCACACGAATTTTAAAGTATACAAGTATAGAGTGTTTTCCATGTATTTTCTGGTATATTACTATCATAACTTTATCATAAAAAAAAAAAAAAAAAAAAAATCATAAAAAGTGAATCAATATTTTGTGTTTCTTATAACTTATACTATTGCTTTTTAGTATACCTCTGTATAGTTTATCCTCTATTCTTCCCATTTTAAGCTTTAATTATTTTAAAATCATATTTTAACACAGCTTATGTGATCTGTGTTTTATTTGTACCAAGTATATCAAAATTCATAATTCTACTAAAAATAAAGCTTAAGAAAATTTGTCTTAAGATGTAGGTATTAAATAAAAAGGAAAATCAATTTAAATAGTTAAGAAATGCCATTGGAATTGGATACACCTTTTTTGGTCGTAGAGAGTAATATTTTTTACTTAAAACTCTTATATGCATCCTAAATGTCAGTTGCTTGTCATTTTTATTTTTGTTTCTGCTTACCAAATCATTACAATATTTTTTAAATGTATATGTGTTCAATTCACATTCGTAATAGTTTCACAACAATTGAAAATTGAATTATATATATCTATATATATTATATATATATATATATATATATATATATATATATATGTATGTATACATTGTCAGTATAAAAATTATATTATTTAAACAAAATTATGTTAAAGTTTCATTTTGTTACTTAAAGTAACTCATTTTGCATTTAAACCAATTTCATTTAACATGTACGGCTTAAAAAAAAAAAAAGAAAGAAAGAAAGAAAGAAAGAAGGAAGGAAAAGGAAAGAGAAAAAATAAATGCTACATAAAAAAAGTAATAAACTATCCAATATTATATATTTCTATAAAGAAACTGTCACTGTAAAATTACTGAAGATAAAACTGTATTTTACATCAGTCAGATAGCACCCTTTCTCCCTTCCCATGTTATCCAATGGGATTTTTGTCGCGTCGTTTTATAAAAATATTTTATTAAAAAATGAACTTTTTCGAATTCTGTTTTTTGAATATTACTCTTTGAACAGGTCGTCTTTTAGCTTAAATTCTGTTTTTTGAATATTACTCTTTGAACAGGTCGTCTTTTAGCTTAGTGAGCAATTCTTCGAAAAAATAAATTTAAATATTTTACTTAGAGATCCACACTTAGAGTCCATAATTTACTTATTGAAATAAAATATTTAAACGATTTTTTTCGAAAAATTGTTCCCCAAGCTAAAAGGGTTCAAGTAGTAAACCAAGTTCAAAGACTAATATTCAAAAAACAGAATTCGAAAAACTTCATTTTTGAATGAGATATTTTTATAAAACGAAGCAACGAAAATCCCATTGGATAACATGGGAAAGGAGAAAGGGAGCTAGGCTATCTGACTGAAATACAGCCCAAAGCAGTGATGCCAGATGGTCGAAAATTATTTCCCCAAACAGGTCTTAAAATTTCCCCAAATCAAGGGTTTTTTTCGAAAACATCCCCAACAGGTTTTCCACTAAAAAGAGGAAAAAAAAAACATTTTTTTTCAAAAAAGAATATCTAGCAGATTTTTCTGATTTGAGCTCAGATTTTTCCCCAAATGAACTCAATTTTTGAAAAAAATCCCCAAAGAACAACAAAGCTATTGAAAGTCTCTAGTCGTAGGGATAAATCATTACGTTGCCAACATTGACAGAAAGTTGAAGAAATCCCCAGATTTGTCCCCAAACATTTTAGAATTCCCCAAAAAAGTCCTCAAAATTGTCCCCATAAGCTTCACAAATCCCCCAAAATGGGGACAAAATCCCCAATCTGGCATCACTGAGCCAGAGTGAGTGAAACACATTGAACGTCACATCTTATTGACCAGAAGTTATCGATACTTTGAAATAAACCAATATTAATGAACCAATAGCAGGAAATGAGCTAAAACAAAAGATATTGTTTGGTTACTGTGGTAATACACCTACGATCCATGAGTGGTGATATGGAATATTATCAAATACTAACAGTAGTATAAATTATTTCATATTATCGTTTAGGGTTTTATCGTTTAGTCAATATACTGCGGGAAAAGCAGATGGCTTTCAATAAATACTGTTTATTTTTTTATTATGCGGTGGACTTATTAAAGCAGTGATATTTTAGATTTGAGGATGCGCACGCAGGAATAAAGGAAGAGGAAGTATATGCATTGTGTTGCAGTGATCGTTTGGGGTGGGGTTATATTTTTTTATTTTATCAGTGAGGGATGGGAGAAAAATAATTGGAGAATGGGTATTAGTATACGATATTGCGCGCTCTTTTTATTCGGGTTTCATTCGCTGATGGGATCGTTCGCTCGCTCGGGTTTCATTCGGGAATTCGGGTTTCATTCGCTGATGGGATCGTTCGCTCGCTCGGGTTTCATTCGGGAATTCGGGTTTCATTCGTGATGCATGCTAGCGCGGAATCGCAATTCTATTAATCCGTCGTTGACGTTTAACGGTACTTATCAGCATATCAATTGATCGCGCTCTGCGCTCTAGGTAATATCGTTAAAGGGATATATTGACAGAGCAAAATCTTAAATATTGTTATCGGGATATTTAAAAAATATCGATACTTGGGGATATATTGATAAATAATCCAGCCCTAGCACCGACAACTTGCATTAGTTCCAACACTCATAATAGCACCTTCTTCTAATGTGCCATGTATACATACTTATTTATAATAGAAGAGTTTTGATAATTAATTATGTTATAATTTATGACTGCCAATCATAAAATTATTTCCTTAAAGAGAAATATAAACGAATCATATCTATCTTAATTATACTTTATCTCAAATTTTATAAGACTTTTACCTTCGTAACTTATTTATATATTTCTTATCTATATAAGATAATCAAATATAGATGTCAAAATCAGAAACTAATTCAGAGTAAACCTAATTCATTTTTTTTATCTTTTACTGTGAATTTTTTGAAAAACGTAGATAAGTTTCGAAGAAATTAGAAATAATACAAATAAAACTAAACCTTGAAGGTATGCTTGGTAAACTATAAGCCAACAGTTCTTTAATCCATTAGGCGCCAAAGCTCCCGCTGCAGGAACAATTTTTTAAGATTTTTTTTTCTCTGTAACTAATTAAGGTATTAAGGTAATATTTTTTATTTTTTACATTAAATTTTGAAACTCCTAGATTCGTTGGTAATTTTTCTTTTAAAGTTTGTAATGTAACTTCTATTTTTATTTTCAATTATTCAAACAAAGATGTTTGTTTTTCTGCAAAACATCAGCAAAGAAAAAAATCAGCAAAAATAACTCATTCGAGTACAACGTTTAAAACAATGGATACGAAATGAAATAATTCTTTTCTTAAACTATAACAAACAGGCATCAAGAAAACTAATTTTAAAGGGTTTTGCAGTTTTTCAACATCGGTACTACCCCAGTTAGGTGTCAAATCTTCCATTTTGGAAACATATCATATCTTTTAACAAATTACATATTTTTTTTAATTATTTAAACTAGATATGATTAGAAATGCACATTGAAACCCAAAATACACGAAAATTCATAAATTTTCAGTGGGATTCATATAGCAGCGTTTAATGAGTTAATATTAGTTGTAAGTACTTGACAAAAGTATAAACACCCAGCCTCTGCAATTCACGAATTCAAATTTGCAAATTTCTTGCAAGATGGTTATGGAAAACTTTCACAGGGAGATAAAAAAAAAAAAAAAAAAAAAAAAAAAAAAAAGAAAGAAAGAAAGAAAGATAAAGAAAAAGGTTTTATTTTCTTTAAAACACACACACACACACAACAGAAACATTAAAATAACTTCTACGCTGTCAAAAAAAAAGTTCTGTTTGCTGCCAGAAATTTTCTGTAATTCAGAAAAATACGTTCTATCAACGTAATTTTTCCGTTGATAGAACGTATTTTTCTCAATTACAGAAAATTTCTGGCAGCAAACTGCAGCAAACAGGACTTTTTTTGACAGTGTATGTTAGAAGTAAAAGTTGGCTAAAATATTGCCTCGTGTAACCGTTGTTAAGAAAACTAAAACAAAAATTCCCAATTTTAGTATAGATATTCCTTGTACACAAAATCAAGTATTTTGTGATGAGGGGGGAAAAAAATCTAAATTTCATTTTTACTGAGATTTTTTCCTATTAACAGATTTTGTTAGGAAATTTTCACAAGTTTAAAAGAAAACTTTCGAGAACTAGGATAAATTTTCTACTCGTTATTATCAGTTCATCTTCTAATGAAAGCAAGGTCACTAAAATATGTGTACAAGGTCGATACGAGTGTTTCTAACATTGCATAACACCACGATAAATGTTTCTTAATTAATCGCTTTATAAATGCGGGTGCTTTAAATGTTTCATTGATAGGGGTAACATGTGATATGTTTCCGAAAAGATTTAAATTTAATTTTTGCATTCTTATACCCGTATAAATTTTGAAGGTAAAAATTCCGTTGTATTATGCATTCAACATTTAAAAAAGAGGAAATTATGTTTATCTATTTATATTCAGTGCTTATACATGTATAAATGATGTTCTTACTAATTTTACTAAATTAAACGTAATATAAATTAACACTTTTGCGACCGCTGACGTGAATTCACGTCATTTGAAAATCTGTAACTCCGCCAGTGGGCGTTTCTTTAGGTTACATATGTTACATTATTTCTTAACAATATACCCAATATGCACATTTGTGCAATCAACTCACTATGGATACAAATATTTTGATTAGAAACAGTATAATTGAAGCGTATATTTTTTTATATTATAAATATCAATACAGAAAACATAGTTTTAAAATAATGTAATGTAAAAAAAATAACGCCCTCAGGCGGAACTTACTGTCAAAAAGGCAAAAACATGCGGTCGCGAAAGTGTTGAGTTATAGGAATTTACGTTATGTTTATTCCGGCATGTGATATCCAATATATTGACAAATTATTGTCAGCAATGTATTGTAGTATAAAGTTTATGACGTCAAAAAAAAAATTCCAATACGCGATAGAAAACGTTAAAGTATAAATTAATGTTTGCCTCCTAGAAATCTCTTTAAAAATTGTGCCAAATAAAAAAATTTCTCAAGATGGTTATACTTTCAATAACTTATATTTTCTAGCGAATATCAAACTGAACTTAGGTATGAAAGAAATAAATGACGATTTTATAATTCCGTTTCGTTCATCTTATGACTCCACAAAAAGATGCATTTCATATTAAATGACCATCTACACTGTTAAAAATTTCAACAGAAAACTCTGTGTAATCTATTATCTTAAGTCTTACGTAAAATTACAGAGAAAAATAAACGGAGATGTTAAAAAACTTATTATATAAACTCATTTTAATAACTAATATTAATTTAATTGATTACTGATGAGAATATATTTCGGACTTGGAATGCTTTTTCTAAAGTAGAAACAGTCATTTTCTATTTTAATTAAAAATTTAAATAATAAAATTACGTAAAAATACAAAATAAAGATCGAGAATCTCAGTTATTCACTTTTAACTAAGAATTACTGTAAATTTACAGAGATTCAGGATAAATACTTACATTAAATTTACAGAAATTTTTAACAGTGTACAGTATCTAAGAAAAGCGCAGGAATTAAATGTTTGTACAAGCAACCCGTTTCTAAGTTTAAAATATTTTCAATTACATCAAAATACCTTTAAAACATTTATATTTTCTATATTTCAGTCTGATGAGAAGTTTTCATCAAATATAGGTAAATAATAGTATATATTCTAAAATTAAAGTATTGATGGTATAAAATGTAGTATTTGAGTACTACATGAAAAGTTAAAAATTATATGATTTAAAAATAAATATGTATATTTATGAATTAAGATGAATAGGCTAGCATCATGGTCATATCTGTTTATAACAGTTTATTCATTAAAATATTAACAAATATTATTTATTTTATTTTATTTTATTTTCACCCTTTAATTATTTATTTATTTTTTAAGAAAGGTACATTGCCAAAAATTTTATTACAGTAGACAGAAAATGTGGTTTAAAATGGCAATAAAATTTCAATACAATAACGATTCTTGAAGCAATATTTATTTTTATTTTTAAATAAAATCGCAAAAATGATCGCTTCTGTAAATTTATGTTTAAGAAATAATGTTTGTTCAGGAAGAGGTGAAATTCCTTTCGGATTGTTCATTTAAACTTAAAGGGGTGCTTTACAGTTGTAAGGAGAACTGTGCACACAGAAAGTAGTAGCAGTAGTAGTAATTATAATTATTGTTATTTTAAATAAATAAGCAGCAAAAAATAAAATCGATTCCGTATTTTGTAAAAATAACACTTTGTACTTAGAAATGATCATATGTAATACATAATGAAAAATTTGGTTCAGCCTATCATCAAATTCTTAAATGTACATGTAAAAATTAATATCGAAATGAATTATGTATATATCATATGCATTCATATCATGCATTAAGATAGATTATAATAAAAAATAACATTGAAACTGATATAACACGAAAAGCAAATTATTAAATTTTATCTGTATTAAATAAAATAATAAGCATATTTTATTCTTACTTGGATTCTATCAAAAACTATATATATAAAACTCCTATAAAGCTATTAAAATTCCCAAATTAATCTGGAAAATCAATTGAAAGATTTTATTGTTCTATGCATGTCTTGTTTTAAATTTTCAAAGAACGATAACAATGCAGTGCTTCAATTATTTTTGCTTTGTTTTACTTGTGCATTCCATTATTCACAATCTGTGCTATTATAAAATATAATATAGTATATGCAATTACCTTATAATAATGTATATAAAAATGTTTTTGTTAATTATATATATTTTATTTCATGTTTTTAAATTTAATATTATTTTTTTCTTACAGTTAAAATCTTCACCTATGAAGGAACAGAAGATGTTGGTGGCCTGGAAATCATTTATAATTGTAAATAAAACAAATGAATATGTGAAAATGAATTTTTGTAAATAGGTGCATGTGTGTATTTAATAAAATATATGATTTTTGAAGGAAAAGTTTGGTTTATTTCTAAATGTTACTCCTCACATAGTTTTACGTTATTATTAAAGTACAGCATTATCAGTGATTTTATTATTATTATTATTATTATTATTATTATTATTTTGACACTTACCAGAAGAGGTCATGACATGGATAATTCAATACGGAACGAGCGTGTGTAAAATTATAGTATACTCTGAAGGTAAAAACATATTAAAGTAATTGCGCGCACTACACAAACAATCTAGAGAAAAAATACTTTAAACTTTCAGTTATTATTGCTTAGTGTAAGATAGTTTGCCAGTGCCGTACTTGGTAGCGTGCACGGCTATTGCCTGGAAGTTTTCAGTTCGATGCTGCCTAACAGTAACTATTTTCATTTATTTAAACTTGTTTTCCTTATTTTTAATTTTATTTTATATTTAAAACAATTCTAAAATTTGTTTTTAAAATTCTAGAAAATTATAAATGTTCTAATTAGGAAAATCTAACTATGATACAAACAAAGATTCTTTTTTATTTATTTATTTATTTTTTTTTTTTTATGCGTAGGGTGGGTGCACCAGTGATTGACATGCTCCAGTAATTGACATCTATCCCGAAATAATTAATAAATAAGAAAAATAATAAAAGCATATATTTTACATATAGGAATTTTAACATTTTATGTCAAACACTGGAGCATATGGTGTTAATAACTGGTAAAATGAATAACTAGCAATGTCAAACACTGGTGCATAGGGTGCCAATTACTGGTAAAAGGAAAAAGTGGCCGTGTAATTTACTGGAACATTGAGTGGGTGTAAAATAAAAATTCCTAAAAAAAAAAAAATAATTATTATCAAATGTATATATTTTCACATATATGTGGTTCTGAATGTCTTTCATACCATATATACTAAATTAAGATTTCTAAAAATATTTTCTGATGACTAGAACATTAAAAATATCAGAGATTGTTCTAAAAGTGTCAATCACTGGGAGCACTTACCATACATTACGTTTATTTTACATAACCACTTTCCATTGATGATGTCCCTTCATAGTATACTATAAATCTGTGCATGCTTATCCCGAACTGAATTTTCCATGTTTTAATCTCTCTTTATTGGTGTACTTCTGTTAATCTGTTATTTTTTTATGTATATTTAAAGCATACACCAACATAAAATTTTCAATATCTGTTGCAGGATATTTTTGCTAGTCTTCTTAGTTAGTTTATTTTTTGGAAAAAAAGAAAGAAAGAAAAGAAACTCTGTTAATTTTCGTATTTAAAATGCAAATAGTAGCTATGTATTATGCATAATATGGAAAATTTTAACTGGAATTTAAAAAGTACTTCATACTAAAGGATTTCTTAAAATATTATTTAGTTATGTGCGTACATCTTGATAATTTAAAATAAATAATCGTAATGTTTTCTTATATTTTAATTCCAATTTTTTTCATTTTACTCCAATTGAATTTTGTAGTTTTGTTTTTCAATAATCCTTCTTCAATGGAAATTCGTTACATCTGACTTTATGTAGTTGCAATCCAAACAAAAAGATATTTTCAATCATTAAACTGTTTAAATTTATCGTTAATAACGTCACGTAGAATTTAAGAAGAATGTGCGTGGGAAAAGTGTTAATATTATTCGTGTCCAAACAACTGAGTTGAGTAGATTTTACGTTGCACTAGTGTTATGCTATGGACAATTGGCAACGGTTTGGGATTCTATTTTGTAGAACAAAAGAAGTTTTAGAGTTTTATTTTAAATTGTATTTTTAAATGATTTTATATATTTTTATTTTATATGGGCAATAACGGTCCATTAATGGTATTGTTACTAAATACGTAGGTTTGTTAAATATACCATGTTATAGCTTATATACCGTATTAGCAAAAACTTTTTTTTTCCCTTGTATGATTTGTTATACCACTTTAATGAAAATGGCAAAGTATTCAGGGGAAAAGTAGCCAATCCTTAAAACATATAGAAAAGGTTTGATTTAAAGATGACGAAACTTATCGATGCTTCATAATTTAAGGTAAAAAAATGGCAAATAAAAACTTGACATAAATATAGAATGATTAATAAACTTAAACATTTTTAATCAGTTTCCATGACCAGAGTTTCACAAAATGAATAAATAAAGCAAATATATAAGAAAGTATTAAAAAAAAGGGGGGGGGGGTTGCGATTTTAAATAGGGTTAAAAAAAATTTATACGAATAAAAATGCACAAAATAAATAAATAAAATAAAAGTAATGAAATCCATACACGTGAAATAAAGCAATCTGGTGCATAATATTGATAATATATATATATATATATATATATATATATATTTAACACGTTGAAGGCCAAGGTGGGGATCTCCCGCAGAGATCTCGCACCTGTTATCTCGTAGCTTGCCAGTCAATATATTAAATTCGAATAGTAAAGATGATAAATGTAAATTAAATGAATATGATTTACAAATGAAATAGAAATCAAATAATTAATTTATTTGTAAGTGGATTCTCTGGATGTGGAATCAAGCTATACTTGATTACCAAAACATTTTTTAATATACTTAAAGCTCTGTTTTTAATTTCATGCAACTTCATAAAATCAAATAAAGTGCAAGTAAACAATTAAAGAATAGGTAAAATGCTTATAATTATAAGCAAAATTGAGCATTAGTAACAATTTTCAATTCCTTTCATAATACTACCACATTTTCGTACACTTTTTTTTTTTAATTCATTACTCTATATATTTTTAACTTATCTAAAATAAGGGTATTATTTTCGCATTGATGTTTCATTTTAATAATTAACATATCGCATATGTTATAGATCTACACTCACACGATATTTTGTATGCGTTCATATTTTACATTCATTCACGTAACTAATAGACTTCAAAAAGAAGGAGGTTCTCAATTCGCCACCCAGGTGTTTGCAACCCGTAAAATTTGCACCAGTGTTCACCACCCTCACAAAAGACATGTTAAAATAAGTGTTTAATAACATCTATGAATTTGAATTCGCTCGCGCTAGAACCGGAGAATCTAGCTCGAGCGGATTAAAATTCATAAATGTTAATTAACGGTTATTTTAACAAGTCTTTTGCGAGGGTGGCGAACACTGGTGCAAATTTTAGAGGTGGCGAACACTGATGTCTTTACCTTATGAATTTGTTTAAGTTGTTGTTGTTAGCTCATAACTTCTTAAAAATTGCTTCGATTTTGATTTTGATTTTGATTTCTTCATGTATTTATTAATTAATATTAATTTTATTATTGTTGTCGTTCTAAAAATATTGGTCTGAAATAGATCCCATTATGATATTTTTAAGATCTAAACAAAATACAGGGTGCACACTAAAGTCAGTCCCAACTTTTTAAACTGCTGAATGGATGCAGCTGTAGTCATAAAAGTAGTATGTAGGTATAGTAAAGTCTGAAAAGAAAAAAAATAATAATAAAAACTTACAAAAAAAAAAAAAAAAGTATTAACTCCAGAAAACAATACTAAAAATAAACTGAAAATTGGTATAAAATTGAATTATAAATTACGCCTAAAAATATAAAATAAATTCGTTCTTTAGACAAGATAAACACTACTATTAATCCTAATCTTTGAAGTCGGTACAAAATTAAATATAAATCAATACGTATTACTCATTACACAAATTAAATTTTATTCGAAACATACTTTTCACTATCTCACTTTGGCATTTGCAAAACTCAACAGAAAACTACTTACAAGGAAACATTCAAAAGGTGTCATCGTCAAAAAGTATTGAAAAAAATATATGTGATTCTACTCTTCATGAAACACCAGAAAATGAAAAAATTATCGGAAATTAATTACAGCGACCACAAAAAATTATCAAAATTAAGCATATTTGGCAATTTAGCGCTGTTAGGCGATAAGTTAGCTAGCACTGAGATTGCCGTGAACGAACAGAACTGTGTTTTGCTTTTTCGCCAAGTACTCAAAATCAATCGCCTGGCAGTGTGAAATCGGCAAATATGCTTAATTTTGATAATTTTTTATGGTCGCTGTAATTAATTTCAGCCGATATTTTTTTTCATTTTCTGGTGTTTTATGAAGATTAGAATCATATATATTTTTTTCAATACTTTTTGAAGATGACAGCTTTTGAATGTTTCCTTGTTAGATTCAAATGAAACAATTAAGATTTCTCAAGCAGCTAAAGTTCGCAATGAAAACTCTAGTGACTTCGCAATAACATATATCCCGAATTGCGAAGGATGTTTACTGCTATACAAGGATGTTACTAGGGGCCTAATTTTATACAGTGATGACACAATAAAGGAAACTATGAAGTTGGATTATTCGAGAGTTATTGGTGAGGGCAGTTATCGGTCTCAAATCAAATTTGCAAAAAAGCATCAAATCTTATACAATTTTATGCCGACTTCAAAGGTATGATGTTTATGTTGTCTAGTGAGGGAATTTATTTTATACTTTAAGTGCAATTTATAATTTCATTCTATATCAGTTTTGGTTTATTTTTAGTAGTCTGAATATTAATTGCTTTTTGGAGTAGGTTTTATTATTGTATTTTTTTCAAAACAGTAATTTTATAAATTAATAATACTTATGACAGAAACTTTATCAATACGAGAATTCGTCATTTTATATGACATATAATAATCAACACGAAATATATGTCATATAAAATGAAAAATAATGAAACTAGTTGGCGTAGGTGGACTCTGCTCAGTTCCCAATCATTTATATGTTCTCATAAATTTCTAGTGCAAGACATATTATAAGCTTGTTAAGAGAAATAAATCTGACCAAACGCTTGACACAATAACAGAATAAAATCCTCGCCTTATAGGCTATCCATTGCTCACTTCGATATATATTTATCTTATTCTAATCTATTACTTTATTTTATTAAGGTTTCGTAGTTAGTTTTCATGCTACTATTTCCAATGCAACAATCCTCAAAATGCATATTTATGTGGAATATCGCCCAATTTTGCTATGTTGATAAAATTTTAAATTACGAATAACTTACGAAATTTTCGTATTAGAATATTTGTAGTCAATCATGCTCAAACAAGTATCATAAATGTTATTTTCAAGTTGTCTGATATATTTATGATCCTCAAAATGGAAGTTTATGCTCAATTTTGTCCTTTCTGCCATGTTAAGTAAATCGTAAATTCCAAATAACTTACGAAATTTTTAAATTAAAAAATTCATAGTCAGAAATGTTCCTGCCAGTATCCTAAATGATATTTTAAAAGTAGTCTGACAACTTTACGATGAAAATATCCCTCAAGAAGGAACATTTATGCCATGTTAAGAAATTCGCAAATTTCGAATAAATTGGGAAATTTTCTAAGTAGCATGTTTATAGTTAACGATGTTCATCACGGCATCAATTGATATTTAAAAACTGTTCTTACATCTTTACGATAAAAATATTTCTTTTCATGCACGTTTAAATGAAATTTTGCCCTATTCTTCCATGTTAAGAAAATCGTAAATTTCGAATAACTTCTGAAGTTTTTTAATTATAATGTTGCAAATGAATAGGGTTCTTGCCAGTGTCATAAATAATATTTTAAAACTGGTCTGACTTCTCTGCGATCATTTGTTTGTGAGATATCGTGTGCACAGACTGAGAAACTAACGGACTAACAGGAACCCTACAAACAGACACCATACCCATTTTGATATTTTCGGATTCCTCACACCTGAAAACGTGTAAAAATGTAAAAAAAAACAAGATCGAAAAATTTCACGATTACCTCAGTTCCCCATACCTGTAGTATGATGGGGATATTATATTTATTATACGTAAATAATTAAAGGTCAAAAGCTGTTGGTAAAAAATAATGACTAAAATGCATTTTATCTGTAGCATACGATTACGATGCTTCCTTTAATAATTTTATTTAAATGTATGAAAATAGAATGTGTATTTACGGAGATATAAAGGTATGTTTAACACCGTCGAAATAACATGTAGGGTTTTTAACCAACGCAGTGTTATTTTTCAGAAAACTTCACATAGTACTGTAGAAACAACAACTCTGCTATCAGAATTATAAAATATAAAATATATTTGGTTAAAAAAAAAAAAAAAAAAAAAAAAAAAAGAACATTTTTACTAAATAAATACAGGCTGTCCAGTAAGTCTGTAGACATTTTAAAAATTCCTAACTATTGAGTTAATTGATAGAACTGAACGCGGTTTGCGAAAAAATTCTTCTCGTGAAGGTCTTTTTTTTGGGGGGGGGGAGGGGGGGGGTTAAAGAAAAAATAATAATTGAGCTGTTTGTCGATAGAGGGCGATGTGCTTGACCAGATCACACATTTTCATGAAAAACTGTACTTATTCGCATGCAAATCTATACAGGTATATATAAATCCTTTTCTATGTGTCCGTCGTCTCCACAAATTACAATTTGCAAACGAGTTATAATACTGCTAACTGCAACTTCAGTCGGCGATTCTTACCTGAGGGAAAATATCTTCACCAAAAAGCTTTATCCATCAAATCAGCATTGCAATTAAAACTTCATGTATGCACAAGTAGGACGCAAAATAAGAAATAAGCTGTTATTATAGCAAAATTGTGCAATTTATAGGACTTTCATTTTCATACTCTTTGTCTAATTATCGTCGATAAAAAATTTAACTATATTTTTTTTTTACCCCCCTCCCCCTCCCTTCCTATCAATTAATTCAATAGATATGAATTTTTAGAATGTCTACAGACTTATGAGACACCCTGTATATAATTGCACAGGCTTTTGCATAATTTATTTGCGAAATGTATAGAGTTACTCTTATGCAAAACTCAAGCAAATGTCGTAAAAATTCGGAAAAATATCGGTGACAGAAAATGTTGAATTTCAAATATTCCTAAAACGAAGGAAATCTACAATGGATATTTTTCAAAATGTTTATTTTGAATCAATTAATGCTAATATGGTGTCCGTTGATTCAAAATTGAAACAAATAACGTGCGATTTTTTTTTTTTTATGCTTATAAACAAAAACCTTATTTCTTATGAATATACGTTGTCTTCTCATACAAATAAATATGGATAGTTAAAGGAAGCATCATAATTATATGATACAGCTACAACTAATTTTAATCATTATCTTCATTTTATTTTATTTTATTTTACTTTGTTATGGGGGGGGGGGATGGGTTGATCAATTTGTTTTTCCATTCATTCATTTCTGGTCCGCCTTTGCCTTCGGGACCAAACTATATAAATTAAGCTATATAAACTATATAAACTATATAAAATAAGCATAACATGCTTATATAACAGAACTTGTATTAAAAACATATTAGACATAAGATGCTTATATAAGGAATTTCTATGTAATTGTATTAGAAGTATAACATCCCCGAATATTCCTGACGTTCCAGGAGAACCCATCAAGTATTTCTCTGTAAATATTCTAAAAAAATACCTAAATTCAAAGGGTCTAAATATACACTAAGTTTTGAAAATTAAATTAAAATAAAATACTGGCGTGAGTACGGTTAATTCGCTCTTATTTCAATTTTGAAATATTATTCAGTTAAATGTAACATATGAAACATAGATGTAGGTAAGTAAAATTTAAATCTTCTTCTGTAAATCTTCTTACCGGAAGATTGTTTTCATCTTATGTCTCAAAGCTTTTATTAAACCTCTCCACCACAGCACTTTGACTGGAATTGATCACTGATTATTCTGAAAATAAATCTAAACATTTTTTCAGGTTATTCATTTGTTTTATATTATTGAGTAATCAATTAATTTTGAACGTGAGTTTATCTTGGGTATTTATTAAAATATATTCTATTTTCATAGAGCGAGCCAAAAGGCTCGTCCTTCTTTTCATAGCACGTAAACATACATTACTGAATTCTCTTTTCAGAGGTGAAAAATACAAGAGTGGATACATCTACATTTAGAAAACCGCAGGGTGTGACAACAACGCGGAACATAAGTTTGATACTTCTACATATACGCATACAGTAAATTAGAGTCTTAAAATGAAAGAGTCTAGATTAATTATTAAATATGAATTTCGGAGTCGATAATATTCTAACACTAAGCGACAAAAAAAAAAAAAAAAAAAAAAAAAAAAAAGAGGCCGCACTGAGGAAAAATGACATACCTTTTTTATTAGTAATAACTTTAAAATTAAGGGTTGAAATAAATAAAACTGTCTTGTTTGCATAATACCAAAGGGATGAAGTGATACCTATGTACATTTTCGATATAATAATTCGCTTCATTACACTCTACGAAGTACTTTATAAGAATCTGCATGAAACTTTCGCTTTAAACATAATGCAATAACCATACACTTTGTATTCTATTATGATTTATTATCTATACATATAAAAGAGTACTTCCACTCACTCACTCACTGACTCATCAACGCACAGCAAAATCTACTGGAGCCACTGACTCGAAACTGGGTCAGATTATAGAACATATAGTGAAAGCACCCACTAAGAAGCGATTTTACGAAATTCGCCCCCCAAGGGGGAGTAGGGGGCAAAGTGTGATTTCACAAAAAACTCCATATCTCAAAGAAAAAAATAGATATCCGTAAAAATTTTGCTTTAAAATATAGCTAACACAAATATGTAAAAACCAATTTCTGGAATTTTAGAAATTCGGTCCTCAAGGGGGGAAAGAGGGCAAAACGTGATTTCACATGCTCAAAACGTGGTTTCACATACTCCTATATAACTCAAACAAAAAAACAGATATACGTGAAACTTTTGCTCTAATATATAGCTAATACAAATACCTAAAAACCAATTTCTGGAATTTTAGAAATTCAGCCCCCAAGAGGGGAAGAAAGAGGGGGCAAAACGTGATTTGAAATAATCTTTTATATCGCAAACAGAAAAAAAGATATATGTGAGATATTTGCTCTAAAATATAGCTCTCACAAATACATAACAATTAATTTCTTTAATTTTAGAAATTCATATCAGGTGGGGCGGGAAAGGGGGCTATGGGGCAAAAAAAAAAAAAAAAAAAATACACTTAGATTGTTCAAAATTGGTACAGATAGGTTTTACAAGCCTGGAAGTCGAATGAGGATATTTTCGAAAGTGTAAAGTTATTAGGAAGGTCAGAAAGGGGGAGGGGGGAGGGGCGAAGGAGCCAAAAAATAAAAATACAGTTAGACCGTTCAAAATTGGTACATAGAGGTTTTTGATACTTACAAATCGATTACGGATATTTTCGAATTTGTAAAGTTATTAGGAGGGGTGGGAAGGTGAGGGTGGAGCGACAGAAAATAAAAATAGAGTTATGTTGCTCAAAATTGGTACATGGAGGTTTTTGAAACTTACAAATTGATTGCGAATATTTTTGAATTTGTAAAATTATTAGGATAGACGGGAAGGGGTGTAAGGAGCAAAAACATATAAATAACGGTTAGAGCGCTGAAAATTAGTGTTACTAGGTTTTGAGGCCGGATAAATATATTGCGGATATTTTCGAAAGTACAGAATTATTACGAGGGGCAGGAAGGGGGACGGACGCAGGGGTAAAAAGAAAGAAATTCAGATAGAATGTTAGAAATTAGTATTATTAGGTTTAAAAGACCGAGAGAATGATTGCAAGTATTTTTAAAGTCTAAAATAATTTGGAGGGGCGGGAACGGTAGGTGAAGGACTATGCACGGCGCGCAGGAAGTGCGGGCCCGGACCGATTATTCAACAATGGGAGAATATTATATATATATATATATACACATATATATATATATATATGTTTTTCCCTTACGAGAATATAGTCATGCATTAAGAGTGTCGAACATAAATGCACGCGCGCAGCACACAAAGGCCTGCGTTGCCGAAGGCAGTGGGGACCATGTGTGACATTTTTTCCAATCAGAATTTTTTTTTCACAGTGTTACGAAATTGTAAATAATTGTGTTTATTTTTGTATAAATTCTTTCAAAGAGGCTTAGTAAGTTGATAAAGTGCTAATTTTGTGCATTTCTAGTCGTTTTAGCGTTGAAATAGCCTTATTTTCCCTTAAAAACGCATTAAAAAGCCCCAGTAATGCACGTAATGGATTTGGCGCCAAATTTGGCGACTTTTTCCCACCTTGGCGATTTTTTTGGCGACCTTGGCGAGAAAATCCTTATATGGGATATACCAAATATGGAAGCTGTAAGTTGATTGGTTGACCACTTTCTAGAGTTTTCTCGAAAAATCTGGGCTCCATGGAACAGCATATAAGGAGCGCTTCCTCGCCAAGGGCAGTCAGTTCAGTTCAGATCTCAGCCAGCGTCGCTAGTGATTGCATTGCTCTTAAGCCTCTTTGAGAGAGACTTGCTTCAAGTGTTATTGGTATACAGTTTGTACTGTGGATTTGCTATTGACAGCTGTTGTTTAAGCTGTGGTTACTGCTTGAATTGAAGCTGATAATTGGTTTATTGACCTGTATTTTTCTGGAACTTTCTGTGAATAAATTACTGAATTTTTGTACGTTTGGCCTTTCATTCTCAGACAACTCACGAACCCCCAAGTACGCAACATTTCTGGTGTCAGGAGTGGGGTTGTCTGTGAATGGTGATAACGAGGGCTATGGAGCAAGAGATGAAAAAACTTCTAGAAGCCTTAGCTACCCAGATAAATGAAATGAAAGCCGGACAGGAAAAGATGGAAACCGGATTGATAGAGAAAATGGAAACAGGACTGGAAAAGATGGAAACTGGACAAAAAGAGTTGAAAGACGGTTTGACTGAAGAAATGAAAGTAGCACAAGAGAAAATGGAAACATCGCAAAGAGAATTGAAAGACGGTTTGACTGAAGAAATGAAGCATATGAAAAGCAGTTTGGGTGAAGTTCAGGAAGAAATTAAATCTAATCAAGATGAGATGAAGAGAGAGCTTTCAACGGTGAAAGAATCAATCGAGGGTAAATTAACGGTGATGGAAAATAGAATGGATGGAATAGAAGAGGAAGTTATAAAGATAGAAGAAAATTTTGAAGAGAAAGTTATAAAGATAGAAGAAAATTTTGAAGAGAAAGTTTTGAAAATTGAAGAGAGTTTTGAAGAGAAAGCTATGAAGATAGAAGAAAATGTTATGAAAGTAGAAAGGAATTTTGAAGAGAGTGTTACGAAAATAGAACGGAGTTTCGGGGAGAAAGTTAAAGAAAATTTTGATCAGGAACTGAAAGGAAGGTTTTCAGAGATAGAAGGTAAACTGAAGAGAATGGAGGAAGATCTTGAGAGAAAAATGAGAGAAGAGTGGAGCGGAGAGGTAATAGGGAATGAACTGCAGAGCAAGATTCGGAATCTCGAAGAAAAGTTAGAATCCAAGCCCCAGGAAACTGAAAAGAAAGAGAGAAGAAGCCAGAATCACGAATTTATTAAGCTATCTACCTACGACGGCAGTTCCTCCTGGCATGTATATAAGACGCAGTTTTCCATCGTAGCTGAAGCTAACGGCTGGGACTCTACCGCCAAGTCGGTCCACTTAGCAGCAGCATTACGGGGAGATGCAGCCGAGATACTGAGAAATGTTTCTAAAGAAGAAAGGAACGACTTCGAGGCCTTGACTAGAGCACTGGAGCTACGGTTTGGAGAGAAGTGTTCTAAGGACTATAGTCGCCTCCAGCTAAAGTCCCGTTACCAGAAAACGGGCGAAAGTTTGCAAGAGCTGGCAGCGGACATTCAGAGATTGTCACACCTAGCATTCTCAGACTGCCAAGCTGACACTCGAAACGACTTAGCTCTTCAGTACTTTATCGATGCTGTTCGGGATCCAGAAATTCAAAAAGCGCTGAGACTCTCCAACATCAGAGACGTAGAATCAGCTTTAGGCTATGCACTTAGGATAGAGGCAGCCCAACAAGCCTCCCGTAAAGACCGCCATACCATAAGAGCAGTCTCATTAAATGATACGCCTGCTGATGAGAATGAAATGAAGAGAAGTTTCGCAGAGATCTTAAAGAGATTGCGCAACCTGGAAAATAACATAGAAATAAAGGATCGGAAGATAAAGTGCTGGGGCTGTGGAGGGGATGGTCATGTGAAGAGGAACTGCCCCGTACGACCAACTATAGGAAATCACCCGGCTTCACCATCACTGCAGGGAAACTAAGAGGAGGCCATCTCGCGGGGCGGAGGTTGCCTAAAATTAAAGAGCCCCAATTTACAGTATTTCATGTTTCATCGATGAGTGGCGGCGATAATGGACTTCACGTCTATGGCCAAGTCAACAACACCGCCTGCCGGATGATTCTGGACACGGGAGCCAACGTGACTATCATTAGAGCGGATTTGGCTAAAGAACTAAAAAAGAAGATCATCTGGACGCCGCCCTGCGTTAAACTCCAGACTGTGACCGGAGACGAAATCAAAATATATGGAAAAATGAACTTGGCCATCACTTTTGGAAATGCCAGTTACCATCATATGGCATATGTGGCTGACATAAGAGATCCTCTAATCATTGGAATTGATTTCCTAAGAAAATTTAACTTCAAATTGGACTTCAAGAATAATGAACTGCATTCGAGTTCGGAAGACATAGCTGTGTTCAATACTGAAAATCAAGACATTCAGCAAATTTGCCAGATAACAGCCAAGTCGGAAGTTTCCATCCCCCCACACACAGAGACAATAGTTTCAGGAACCCCTCCTACCAAGCAATTCTTCCGCTATGGACTGATTGAATATCCGAATATAGACAATAGCCCAAGAGGAGTTCTGGTAGCTTCATCTCTGGTGGATCTCTCCAAGAGTACTATTCCTGTGAGAGTCGCAAACATCAGCGATAAGGTCCGGACAGTGAAGAAGGATGAGGTGTTAGCAACCTGCACTCCTGTTACATGCATCAACCGTCCCACGCAATCAACAGCATCCAAGTCTTCAGAACAATTAATAACGGAATTACTAAAGAATGCAGAGTTGGGAAAGGAACAGAGATGTGCTGCGGAGAAGCTACTCCAAGAATTTAAAGACCTGTTTTCTCGAACACCTGAAGACGTCGGAAGAACGAACATCACCCAGCACAGAATTGATACAGGAAATCATCCTCCAATCAAACAACATCCAAGAAGACTTCCATTTGCTAAACAGGAAGAGGTCACTGAACTTCTAAGTGAAATGCAGCACAATGATGTCATCGAGCCATCAACGAGTCCTTGGGCCTCTCCCATAGTACTGGTGCGGAAAAAGGATGGTTCAACAAGATTTTGTGTGGATTATCGTCGTTTGAATGACATCACGAAGAAAGACAGTTACCCTCTTCCCAGAATTGACGACACATTAGACACACTTGCTGGCAATAAATGGTTCTCGACTTTGGATCTGAAGAGCGGTTACTGGCAAGTAGAATTACATCCTGATGATCGTGAGAAGACTGCATTCACCACGGGACAAGGACTGTGGCAATTTAAAGTTATGCCATTCGGATTATGTAATGCACCTGCCACCTTCGAACGCCTGATGGAGACAGTGCTAAAAGGACTTTCCTATGAAGCCTGTCTGGTGTATTTGGATGATATTATCATTGTGGGGCGCACTTTTGAAGACCATCTACGAAACATCCGAAAGGCGCTAGAGAAACTCAGAATGGCTAACCTCAAATTGAATCCAGGCAAGTGTAACTTGTTCCGTCGTGAAGTGAGCTACCTCGGCCATATCATTTCTGCCGAAGGTGTGAGAACTGATCCTGAGAAGATCTCTGCAGTCGAGAACTGGAGTCGCCCTGAAAATGTACACCAACTACGAAGTTTCCTGGGGTTATGCACTTACTACAGGAAGTTTGTCAAGGGTTTCTCAAATATTGCCAGACCACTGCATAAGCTGACGGAAGCCAAACAGAAGTTCCTGTGGACGGATGAATGTGAAAAAGCGTTCAAGCGACTTAAAGAGGCCTTAACATCTTCGCCTATCTTGACATATCCACAGCCCGACAGACAGTTCATACTTGATACAGATGCCAGCCATGAGAGTGTCGGTGCTGTTCTGTCGCAGGAAATTGATGGTCAAGAACATGTCATTGCCTATTGGAGTAAATGCCTGTCTAAACCGGAGCGAAATTACTGTACCACCAGGAAAGAGCTACTCGCCATCGTAAAAGCCATAGAACATTTCCATCATTACCTCTATGGCAGAAGATTTCTGCTCCGGACTGACCATGCATCTTTAACGTGGTTGCTCCAGTTCAAGAACCCGGAAGGACAGATTGCCAGGTGGATACAACGCCTGCAGGAATATGACTTCGAGATACGTCATCGTAAAGGGACTCTACATGGTAATGCTGATGCCTTGTCACGGAAGCCCTGCTCGGAAAGCTGCAAGTACTGCTCTAGAGCCGAACAGAAATACCTGCCGATAAATCCGGTTGCCTGCCAAGTTACTGTCTCAACACCATCAGATCAAGATCCCGATCCATGGAGTGACGAAGAACTAAAAAAAGCCCAGTTGGAAGATCCTGACATAAAGCCTATATTACAGCTGAAGGAGACGACCAGCAACAGACCTACCTGGCAGGATATTTCCAGATTTAGTCCCATTACGAAAAGTTATTGGGCACTTTGGGACTCTCTTCATATCAGAAACGGCGTATTATACAGAAAGTGGGAATCTGATGATGGGAAAAGCTTCAGATGGCAGATTTTATTACCAAGATCAAAAATTCCAGCTGTTTTAGAACAACTGCATAGTAACTCTACCGGAGGCCATTTTGGGGTAATGAAGACTCTGCAGAAAGTTCGGGAACGCTTCTACTGGTGCAAGGCAAAGGAGGATGTGGAGAAATGGTGTAAATCCTGTGATGCTTGTGCGGCACGTAAAGGCCCGCAGAAACGAAGTCGAGGAAGACTGCAACGGTATAACGTGGGAGCACCATTTGAACGGATTGCAATCGATATCTTGGGTCCTTTGCCACGGACCTCCAGTGGGAATAAATACATCCTCGTCGTGATGGACTATTTCACCAAGTGGCCTGAGGCATATCCCATTCCCAATCAAGAGGCATGCACAGTCGCAGAAGTCCTAGTGCAGCAATGGGTGTCAAGGTACGGCACGCCCCTACAACTTCATACCGACCAAGGTAGGAACTTTACCTCTGATGTTTTCAAAGGACTGTGTGAACTACTCGGCATAGACAAAACCCGGACAACACCCTTACATCCCCAGTCGGACGGCATGGTCGAGAGGTTCAATCGTACCATCCTGAATAACCTCTCCCTTCTAGTATCAAGGAACCAGCAAGATTGGGACTTGAAGTTGCCATTGTTCCTGCTGGCTTATCGAAGTGCTGTCCATGAAACCACCGGCTATACTCCAGCCCAAATGCTGTTTGGACGTGAACTTCGTCTCCCTTGTGATCTCCTGTTTGGTTGTCCACCCGATGCGCCTTCATCGCCCGAGGAGTACATCCAAGATCTCCAGGCACGATTTGAGGACGTTCACAACTTTGCTCGGGAGCGAATTCACATTGCATCGGAGAAAATGAAGACAAGGTACGATCTAAAGGCTACGCAACATGAGTTTCAGGAAGGAGAGAAGGTCTGGTTGTGGAATCCTGTTCGACGCAAAGGACTCTCTCCCAAGCTACAGTGCAACTGGGACGGACCATACACAGTCTTAAAAAGGCTGAATGATGTAGTGGTGCGGATCACTAAAACACCTTCATCAAAACCGAAGGTGGTGCACTATAATAGGCTAGCCAAGTACCACAAGTAACGGTAAAATTAAAATTTAAAATGTAAATACTTGTAAAATTTGCGCATGCGCACTGTAAATATTTGTATATAAATATTTGTACATATTTGTGAATTTTGTAAATATTTCCCACTTAATTTATATTTCTATGTTATCTTTATGTGCAACTTAGTTTTTGTGTTTTAGATTGTGTAAATTTGTTTAGTTTCGCCTCTTGACCAAGGGTTGCACTGCCCGGGACGTGCAGTCCTTGGGAGGGGGGCAGTGTTACGAAATTGTAAATAATTGTGTTTATTTTTGTATAAATTCTTTCAAAGAGGCTTAGTAAGTTGATAAAGTGCTAATTTTGTGCATTTCTAGTCGTTTTAGCGTTGAAATAGCCTTATTTTCCCTTAAAAACGCATTAAAAAGCCCCAGTAATGCACGTAATGGATTTGGCGCCAAATTTGGCGACTTTTTCCCACCTTGGCGATTTTTTTGGCGACCTTGGCGAGAAAATCCTTATATGGGATATACCAAATATGGAAGCTGTAAGTTGATTGGTTGACCACTTTCTAGAGTTTTCTCGAAAAATCTGGGCTCCATGGAACAGCATATAAGGAGCGCTTCCTCGCCAAGGGCAGTCAGTTCAGTTCAGATCTCAGCCAGCGTCGCTAGTGATTGCATTGCTCTTAAGCCTCTTTGAGAGAGACTTGCTTCAAGTGTTATTGGTATACAGTTTGTACTGTGGATTTGCTATTGACAGCTGTTGTTTAAGCTGTGGTTACTGCTTGAATTGAAGCTGATAATTGGTTTATTGACCTGTATTTTTCTGGAACTTTCTGTGAATAAATTACTGAATTTTTGTACGTTTGGCCTTTCATTCTCAGACAACTCACGAACCCCCAAGTACGCAACAACATGATAAAAATTAATGCAATTTTGAGAATTCATTAACTACAGTGATTCATTTTTAAATAGTGACCAGCGAAGCGGGCGTATCCTGCTAGTGTGAAATAAACAAGTTATATTTTAATATATGAAATAAAACTATATATTTGTTAGATCTAAGTAATTTTCTATTAAAAATATGTATTCTGTGTTGGGTTAATTCCACCTTTATATGGAATTACTGCTTTAATGCACAATGGCATAGTATTATACAGTGTTTTAATATAAATCTCAGAAATTTCAATGTGCCAAATATCACAAATAATTTTTTCTAGTTCTGACAGAGTTGTTGGCTGCAAATTTCGAATCCTCTCCCCTCTCCCCCGCCTTTTTATAGACGAAACATTTTCGAGCGGATCGTGATTAGGACTATTTCCATGTCTGGCAAAGAAGAAATTCTACTGTATCTTTTGTGGGATGTAACTTAAAGCGGAAAAAGTTATGATTACTTACAGAATTATAGGTTCTTATGGAAATGGATAGGAAATTTTGACAATTTGAAATGAATAAACTTACCACAGACGCCGCGTAGTAAGGTGCATTATAATCTTGAAATATTGTTTGCGGAACTATCCAAAGACACCTCCAAAATAATCGGTCAGCCACCACTTTTATAAAAACTGTGTTTTATTTCGAGTTAATTGATCCATTGAGCATAAAAATTTGCTCGACTATTTGAAAAGTTCTGCACCTCCGTACCATAAGGTACGGAGAATGTGTCACTGTTTTAAAAGTGCGATTTTCATTAAGTCGGTCATATTTTCGTTGTCAGATCTGCTTGTTTTTTTTTTTTATAGCTCGAAATAAGTTAAACTTGACTCATCAGAGAGAACCAGCTCAGCCCAATAATTATCTAATCATTTTTTAATTTGTTTTAGCTATCTGAGGTCTTGCTTTTCTAATTCTCTTCACTAAGAATGGAATTTTTTCAAATTTTCTGTCATTTAAACCTGCTTTGTTTAATAGTTGCTGCACTGTAGTTAAAACAATTATGCTGCTAAACACTTTTTCTGAATCTGTTTTATGTTTTAAATGTAATACAAACCGATTTTATAAGCAATGGCTTTTTAACTTACGGTCATCTCGCTTGGATGAGAAACATGGCCGCCTAAAGCCAAATTTCCAGTTTCATCGGCCAAAAATTTTTATATCTTGCTAAAAACCATTTTACCAGTATTTCGTTAACATTTAATTATTTTGCCATCTCACGTATTAAAATATTTTTTGATTTTCATTCAAAAATTAATACTTTTTGTGGCATCATTAACTGCCTTATTCTTACAATTTTTAAAATAATTTCTAAAATTACGATTTTCCTGACAATTGCAATTTATTTTTAACACTGGAGTCAATGCTGAAAGGTATGTGGAGGACAACATAATAAAATCTATTCGAAAATTTGCTTTTTAAACAATAAAATTGTCGGTTGTAGAAGGTGAAAAGGAAAATATCTAAGTTCGGCTTTTTTTTGTCGCTTAGTGTATATAGTGTCCATATAATGCATAGATGTGTGTGTAAACGTGAGACAGAATTAAAATATGTATGTAAGTTACTTTCATGTTTATTTATATGTATATATATTTAAATGAATAAATATTTAATTTCATGAATGCATACACTTATTAGACGATTATTATTATTATTATCTACATATTAATAGGCAAATATGAGATTTGTGGCACACTTTTAACATATTAAGTATGGGATTAGAGGGTTGAGAGTGGTATCATTCGAAAGTTATAATTAGCCAGATTTGCAGAATACAAAAATTATTTTCTCTCGATGTCACGAAGGTATTTAAAAATATTTTTATTTTTAATGAGCCTTCATTTATTTATACACGTAATCTTTTCTATTTAAATTCCTTTCATTTCAATCGCCTGCGTTTTTATACCAACGGCTCGAAATTTTATACTATAGAACATATACGCAAATTTAGATAGGATTTGCTTTATGAAAGTTTTATTATTATTTTTTTAATGATCTAATTTCTTTCGTCTTTTCTGCTTATCTTCCTTTCTGTACTTTTTTTTTTTTTTAAGCTTTACTGATTACATCAGCTCAAATTTAAAGAGATATTAGCCATACGAGAAATTTCATGTTTGTGCGTTAATATGTAAATGATATATCAGCTCGTGATTGAGTCTATTTTTGTGGCTTTATTTTACGTATTTATCTTTTATATGTTTGGAACCAGAAGTGAGTATAGTTTCATTTATTTACAAACTGCTGTAGACATATTGTTTAGATATTAAAAATTTTCTTTGCTGTTGAAATGCCCAGACGAAAAGCTTTTTAATCAGTCGGATTAAGGCAAATTAAGTTAAATAGATAGGGAAGTTCATACGGACATGAATCATCATGTAAATAAAAATGCATTTAATTATTTTTTTTTTTTTTCAAGTGTAGATTTAATTGCTGCGAATACTTTTTACCTTGAAATTTTGAATTTTTGCATTTATTATTCAAATGCTTACTTAAAAAAACTTCTCGAGTTTCAACCGCTGGGCGATACTAGTTATTATAACTATGCATTTATTATTACTAAATACTTATTATCCGATTTTTACATGTTATGCAACATGCAAAAATACCATGCATTGCTGAGGGATAATACGAATTTAAGGTTGAAATTTATTGAAGCACCGCTGCACGTTTATTTGATAAGATATACATGCATTTTGTATCATAATAAACAGTAGTCTAAAGAAAAAACATCAAGTATTTCATAAAAGTACCTATGGTACATACTTTGAAAAATATAAGTGCATGTAAACGATTATATATATTAGCAAGTTTTCATTTCTGAATTAGAAGAGTCCTTAGTACTTTTACCAGTATTCATTTAATTCCTACTTATATACATTTATTAAATGAAGATAAAAACCCTATCAGTCGTTATACGAGATTGCAAGAATCAAACCCAGCAATCAAAGCTCTGTATTTAAGGTTTAGTGAATAGTAATTCCTCTGTGACTGGAGCCACTGGAATGATCTTTGCTTAGGAAAGAATAACGATCTTCTTTATTAAGTGGTTTGTTCCTTCGACGGCACATAATTTGGTGAATGTTTCCATTAACATTATCTAAATAATAATAGGAATCTGAAGATGTTTTAGGAATGATGCTAAGTCGAGTGTACAGCTAATTGAAGCAAAACTAATTCTAAATATGTATCACACTGCCTTAATCTATTATTTAAAAATAAATTGAAGGTTTACAAGAATGCTTTAAATATCCATATTTTGGTCTTATTAGCAAACTTTCAATATTTTCTTTTTTGTTTGGTTATTGATAGACTGCGTATTGATAGATCTATCAATACGCAATATTTTGTAAAGAACATTTCTTTACAAAACTGTAAAGAAATGTTCCTTGAACAAGTAGTGTAGATAAATGCCTTAAGCAATGCATAAGGTTGTTTGCATACTAATAATTTAAGCTACGCTATGCAAAGAAAATATAATAATAATTCTCAAAAAGAAAAAATAAATCAATTCGTTTCTAAGCTATGCATTTATTTTTTATATTTTATAAAACATTTTGAAACCTTTAATGAAAATTACTTTGATTGCAATAGTTTAACAAAAAAATAAAAACCTCCAGCAAATGACAGTTTATATTCTTTTGTTGACGATTTGAATGTCACCAAAATTCGCATTATTGTTGTTAAAGAGGTATTTGGGTCTATTTTTTTTTTTTAGCATATTCTTAAAATTTAGACCTTTGGGAATCGCCGATCAACAAAATGTAAATATAACATACCATTATATAACTGAGACTACTACCGCTGCCTGAAACTTTTTATTACTCAAAATTTTAAACGCATTTTTATCAAAACTACTCTTTTCAACATGGTTCTCATGGTACCTCAAGTTCTATTTAACCAATTTACTTCAAATTTGGCATCAGATTTCAATAAATAATTTTCTATCGCTCCTGCTACTTTTGTATATATATATATTATACTATTTAATATATATCATCATTATCATCATCATCATCATCATCATCATCATCAATTTGAGCCTTTGTCAATCCAATGCAGGATAAAGGCCTCTCCTAGGTGATTCCAAACTGCCCTGTTTTCTGCAATCCTTTTCCATTCTGCTCGTCCAAAATTCATCCAAAATTCATCCAAAATTCATCCAAATGTCATCTCTCCAACGACACAGTGGTCTCTTCCTCGGTCTTTTCTTATGTCTTGGTATCCAAAATAAAATCCATCTATCATAATTTTTTTTCGCGAGGTGCCCAACCCAGCTTCATGTTAACTTCTTGACTCCAGAAATAACATCAGTAACTTTGGTCTGTTTTGTAATCCATGTATTTCACTTTCTGTCTCTTCGGGTGAATCCTAACATGCGTGTCTCCATGCTTCTCTGGGTTGTTTGAAGTTCTTGTATAGCTTTACATATTAATATCCAAGTTTCTGAAGCATAAGTTAAAACAGGCAAAATGCACTGATCAAACACTTTTCTTTTCAAACAAATTTGAGGTCGCTTTAGAATATAGCGTTGTTTGCGCATGGGCGTTTTAGTGTAAAAATTAAAGAAATTGTCATTGCGAATATGTAACATGGATCATTCGAGACAAAAGTCATTGTTACTATAAATCTCAAAGCTATAAATAAATAAAAAAAGGTGTTAAGAGAGAGCGCCATCTTGTGTCCAGGTTTGCGTTTGCTTTCCTATCTTTACTTGCGCACTCATCGGCTGAATTTTCGACGATTTTACATTTCATTACGCTTACTTAGTTTTCGTAGTTAGTGAGATCTTTAACGTTCTCAAAATCAATGTTTATTTGACGGACTATGGCTAGAAAATTTTTAAACCGTCAAATGTTGGCCAATGGGCTTGCATGCTTGCATGTAATGATGTGAAACCAAAAGCAAACCTGAACTGAAGATCGCGCTTTCTCTAAACTCCTAGGAAGAAAATTAAACAAAGATCATTAAATGAACTGTTCTGAAAATGACCATGTACCTGGTTGAAAACATCAAGCAAAAATTGAGAGGTATTTTCATTCACTCAATGCTTTTAAAATTTTAATTCCCTTATTCAGTCAAAATAATGTAATTTTCTGCCTTTTACATGATTTTAGGTTTGAAATTAATTATGGACTAAAGAGCTTATACCTGTGGTGAATATAAAACGTGCTTCAAAGAAGGCTTTATTTTTATTTATAAAACTTTATATCTGTACTGATAAGTATAAAGGATTTAAGTCCATATTCTTGATTTTTCAGGAGACGAAAAACAAAATTAAACTAACTAAAAATTAATCAGAAGAATCGATTACGAAAAGGGGATTATGTTGATTTATACCCTTTATACCGTTCAGTGATTGTCAACCTTCATTTAATAAAGGGAAAAAATTGAATTAAATATTTTATACAAAGATTAATGCTAAATTTCTGACTTGAATCTTTTTTTTACCAATGGATTTTCTCAAAGACTAAATGACATGGATTTAAATCCTTTATACCAATCGATAGAGAATTTTTTTCTGGGTCTGACTATGTACTTAACTCAAAATCGACATTTTTTGACTTAAATCCTTTATACTTATCAGTACAGATATATATATATATATATTAACTGCTCCATGTTACACTCTACTGATGTTACATTCATTAAATTTTCATTCCAGTCACATATGGATTTAAACACAAACTTATAATAAATAAAACTCTATTTTTATGTCTTTCTTTTCGTTTCTTTTCTTTTTTACCTTATTACAAATAGACTTTATACTTTATACAATCGGTTTCCTCTCAGCCCGCGATCTCGCATTAATACACTACAAATAAAACATTAAAACTTTTTTTCTCCTTAAATTTTAAAAATCATACTTTTTTTCTTTACTTTCTTTTATCCGCAAATGATAGGAAAAGTATTGTTTTTTCATAAAATATTTGAAATTAAATATTTACTATAATTACACTTTTTGTGGCGCCCTGAATACAAAAATTAGGTTTTTATCGTTTGGTCAGTGTGTCTGTCGTTATGTGCGTGTGTTTTTGAGTCTGTTATCAGCATAATTCAAGAGAAAATTTAAGCATAAATTCGAAACTCGAGATTATAAATTTGTATCATATGTGGATATTACTTGAAATTGGAACGAATGATTCATATGTACGGACATACAAGAATTTCAAATACACTACGTCTATGAGCGAAATTTCCGATTGGTACACTTAACCATCTATAGAATGCTCTAAGCAAATTAAAATTATCATATAGGTTTTATACGAGCAGAAGTTTGTTTCATATAGAATAAGGTAAAAAAAGCATTTATTTTTTATTTACAGGGTGACGCAAAAGAATTTGTATATATTACTTCAGGTTGTTTTATTATATATACATATATATATATATATATATATATATATATATATCATATTATTATAAAAGGAAGTTCACTTTTATTGCGTATATACTGTATAGATGATATACAAAGCTATTTAATATTAGTCGAATATATATCAATAAGTGATGCGGGCGGAAGTACTTTGGATAATTCAAAATATATTTTTTAATTTAATATCTGTTTTTATATCAGTGCAACAACAATATTGAAACATAGGATAGGGCAGGCATCTTACACATTAATTATACGTAATAAAATTTTCGAATTTTTAAATCAATATAAAAATATTTTAAAAACATTTGGGAAGAATTCTTATATAGCATGCCTTATCTTGTTTCTTAAATTATAATAGTTTTATTTTTACTTTTTTATTTCTTTAAAAATAGAAAAATGCAGAGCAAGAGAACGTATTGTGAGTGCCACACCATATTTTTTAAATTTATGTTTGACTTCTATGAGGCATCATTTTTTATACATGATTTAAATCCGAATACATGTCGCAAAAATAATAAATCAATCAGTTGATGCTACCTATTCTCTATAAATTATGTACCTTCCATAAAACATCCATCACGTATCTTATGAAAGCATAATAAAGAGAAGCATCTAAATAGCCAGATTTTAATAACTAAGGTGTAAATCGAAATAGTTAAAGAAAAAATCATTCAAACTAATATTTCTCTCTAACCGAACCGGACTTTCAATTTGTATGTTAATACAGTCAGTTAACCCTCAATATCAAATCGATCCAATAAAACTACTTCTGCGAACTTAGTCGGCATGATCACATGGAAGTTGAGAACCGTCGCCATTTTTCCTGTAATTGACATTATGAAGAAAATGAGACAGGTGAAGAAAAAAGACTCTTTCCACGAGATAATCGATTGCAAAAGCTCAACGTTTCGTTTAATCACTATTATTTTCACTGTAGAACGTTTTTCCATTATTGGCTACTGTCTTTTGTAATTTTAAGCGCGCTTCAATAGCCCTTTTCGTAAATGCTTGTTCACACTTTGTTCAAATTATTTTCAGTTCGAAAGGGTGATATCCTTATTTCGAAGACGTTGTTAATAATGATTATCATTACACTTGAAAGAGGTTTTTACGATTTCTTTACTGTTATTTCATTAATGTTCGGTAATTTGTTGTTTCATTCTATTGCGGAACTTATATTTTTACGGCAAAAAAATTAACTTTTATTCGTAGAATTGGTTTTGAATATTTTTACGATGTATTGACTTTTTTTCAAAGAGCGATTTTTTCAAAGATTTATTTTTTTTACTGTTGAGTTATATTAAAATTATTTTTATGATTTGTCTGATGTGAGATGTACTAAATTTATTATCATTTATCTATTCTTATTTATACATTTTACATTGGATTGTATTTTTTTTTTATTTTTTTTCAATCCACACAGCTCATTTTCTAATAGAATCTAATGCTGTTTTATTTATGGAATAGTTAAGTATTATTTCAACAATACTTAATTTTTGCATGGATGTTCCCATTTTATTTTATATTAATATATATTTACTAGTATGATAAAAAAAAAAAAAAAAGAAAGAAAGAAAGAAAGAAAGAAAGAAAGAAAATAAAAACTATTACAACTGGTACGTTTGTTCAAAAATCGATAAAAATTTTTTCCTTATGAATTCATCGAATTACAGCAACAGTTCACACTGTATGTTTATTAATCACTGAAGAGTAAATTTATTTCTCTTGAGTGAAAGATTTTTGCTATGTCGATTTTATAAAATAACGTTTCCAATCAAGCAAAAGAAGAAGAAGAAGAAGAAGAAAAAAAAAAGTTACATCAAATTATTTTGTTCTTTTTGAATTTCGTCCACGAGGACAATTAAAACATTAAATAAAGTTAAAAGTGAAACATTTTATAAAACAAAATAAATTTTTACATAGTTTTTTACGTTCAAAGAAGACAAAAATTGTAACAAAAATTAACCACGTTTATAAGGCATCTAAGCCAATTAATGAAAAATATATTAATAACAAGCTATTTAAATAAAAACCTGATTGAAGAAGTCCCTACATTTGGTTTGTATCTTGCAATTTCAAATGATTATTTGGGTTTGATCAACTTCGTAACTCGAGTTGCTCCAAAACATTTAAGGATGCTCCAAAAACAGCAACATGTTCAAGAGAAAAGGAAATTTGCAATTTATTTTCCCTTCTTCACAGTTCAGACTCTTTGCTTAGAATTATTGAAAAATCCTTGTACATATTTTATATAATAGTTTATCCCACGAGAGGGAAGGTTAAACCACGTATGAACTTAGTCCGAACTAAAAGATATTAAAAAAATGTCGTAACTCAATTTATTGATATGTACTTGCTTAAACAACAAGAAAATTGCATAAAACTTTTACGAATTATATTTTAGAACCAGTATGGTGTAAATTTAAGGACTTCATGCAGTTATTTTATTATAAAAAGTATTGAACTTTTATATATTTTTTAAAATGAATTTTATATAGTTCTGAAGAAAATAATATACTCTGATAGAAACTCCACAAAAAATGTTCTATTGTGTGCGATATTATTTAGAAAGAAAAAAAACATTGAAAGTACTGGATTTTCAACCATTCAAGCATGTTCTCATTTAAACTTTTAAGGATTATAACATTTCAAAACAAGTATGGATTTGAAATTGAAGGACCTTGAATATTCACTATTGATAAATGCTTTTGAACTTGTATGTATATTTTTAGAATCGAATTCAGTTTTAACCACTTCGCTCCAGAGGTCCGCATATGCGGACCTCTGTTCCTTGCTTTATAAAATATAAACTATTTCATATTTTTACATTTGAATTAGAATAATAAAAAGCTGAATAAATTGGCTTTAAAATGATATCAGTATATAGCAGCATAAACCAAGTTAATTTCTCAAAATATAATGTTATTTTGTCTAGTTTTGTAAAATGGCTTCAACAGAGCGTTGTCGAAAAAAGTATGTAATTTTAAAAATTATTTAAACAACTTAGGCACTTGTCAGAATAAAAAAAACTGTTATTGATTGATTTACTTAAGGGCATCAAATTTTAAATTGTGTTATACTTAGGAAGATTTATGTAACTTAATAATTTAGAGTTTAGTTGTTTAAAGCCATACACTTGTATCGTACATTACTAACCCCCTAAGTTATAAATGTAAGAAAATTATACTTTTTTGTAATGTACAATGTGAACGTACTTCTCTAAAAGCCTTCAAGTGTAACTTATTTTGTTATTATAGCTTCGGGTGAGAAGAGGATAAAGAAACTAATAAATTCAAATGAAGACTCCACGATATAGAGAGTCGAAAGCTAGTATGAACTGTAACTAATGGAAATACTTTAACATATATGTATGTGAATATTTTAATAAGTATTTATACTTGATAAAGAGTTTTACATTATAATATTGTCGAGGTGTTGCATATTTTTATGTAACTATAGTTACATAAAAATGATAAATTGTTAAGTAAATGAATTATAATTAATGTTGAAGTGGCCTAAGAAATTATTTCTATTAACGAGTCTTTATTAACATGCATTATATTGGCAAGTAAATATGTATACATGCTTTTCATGCAGAAAAAGCTAAATAATTATGTCAATGGGAGTAGAAAGTTAACACAACGGTGAAAGACCAATTCAAAATCAGGAGAAAAAAAAAGTGATGATATGTACTGTGGACAGCTAGAATAATTCTGATATTTATTATTCAAAGTTTTAAGTTTTTGAATACATTGATAATCACTTCCATGAGCAGTTATATGATAGCACAATTGTTAGTTCAGACGTAGTTTATAGAAAAATATTTTTTTATGGAAAAAAAAAAAATGATTTGCTTTTAATGGCGATATTGGGCTCTTTCACTTCTAGTTTTAAAATAAAAATAATAAATGACAGGTTTGAAATGACAGGTACTTTGAAAGTTACTTTTGATTTGCTTAGTTTATAAATTATCAGTATAATGTACATAAAGTTGCAAGGGGCTTTCATGGATACATAGCAGGAATGACTTTCCTGGTCAAATTACTAAAAATAAAAGTAGAGCTGTGTGCTGTATTGACAAAGTTGAAGCCATATATAAATCTAATAGACACTAATGTACAATTCTTAAGGGAAAAAAAAAAAAAAAAAAAAAAAAACAGCTCTTCTAGGAAGCAGAGTCAATCTTTCTTTTTATCTGAGATTTAAGCCTTATCATACACAAGGACTGTTATCAAACATAAAGATTACTTTTATTATTTTAGATTTTATTTTATCGTGGTTTTACATGTATTTTTATGAAACATATTATACTGTCCCATCAAAAAGTTATCTTGACCACAGTACATAGCCCCATGTTACAGGGCCAGAGTGGGCAAAAATATCTTTTTTTATCATTTTTAAAAAATTTATATTGTCAAATAGTTTGATTTATTAACTAAAATAAAGACAGATATACATATTATAGTAAAAAAATATTTGACATGTTAAATATGCTAGTTAATATACTTTTTTTGGAAAAAAAATATAAAAAAGTTTCCATTTAGCCGCATTCTTTTCTAATTCTTTTCGTGGTTGAGAGATTCTGCTCTCAAAGATGGTTGACAAGTGTGTGCATAGATCGATCCCAAGATGTGCTCATCCGGCATAACCATTCGGAGTTTTCCGTGAGTTTCCTGGAGTTTTCACACACAGGCAGAGTCCAAGGAAATCGCTTAGCCTTTTTAAGCGTGACAGAGTCAGTCAGTGATGAGCGTAACTATTTATATATGCTGATTGAGATTTATTATTCATATATGTTCTAAAAAAGTTTTCGGTAGAATATGATATGTTTAGCATTAAAATTTGCCTGGAGACACTAAAGTATTCAGATATATTAAAGGCTGCCATTGGAAATTGCATTTCCGTTTGTGCTAGGTGTTTTTACACTTTCCAACAATGTTTAAGAGTGATTATGAATTTAATTAAAGTGTCTGTCTTTCTGTTATTTTAAGTGTCCGTTGTATGATCCCGTAGATAGAGTTGATTGAATGTTAAACGAGAAACATTTGAAAAATGTTAATATTCTATGCAAACCACAACATTTTCCGTTCTTGTTTTTTACTACTGTGGTTTATAATAATTTACGGGGTAAAAAAAAACCAAACACAGAAACACACACACACACACACACACACACACACACATATATATATACAAGTTAAAATTCTTTTACCACATTTACCTTCAAAAAGAAGAATGCTTTTTCTCATATATAAATATGTCTGACTTAGAAAATTGAATAATTTTTTCAGTAATGTGCAAACTATAAATGTCGAATTTATCCTTAAAAGAGCTTAGCTGCAATTTGAAATAAAAAAATAAATTAATTAAATTACCCTGTTATTATCCCATATATATTTTTGCAAAAATTGTGTCTTGAAGAGGAAAAGAGGGCGAAAAAATAAAGTTCAACAAAACTCAAAATGTTTTGGATCATTCTGTAAAACGTAATACTTGAAATTTGTTTTGGCTGTAGCATGTGATTATGAGCATTCTTATCATTATATGTATAAATTTTTATGAAGCTACCTCATATATTAAGTATGTATATATGTGTGTATATATGTATATACATAAGGTAAAGCTAGGAGAGATTGCGCACATAGGGGATCGGCAGGAAGGAGTGTAATGTGTGTCCTGAAACTTCAAATAATTCTACAATATCGATAGTTGAGTGCCCACTTAAATGTGCATGTTCATTGCTTGAACAGTGTAAAAGTAAACGTGGATATTTTGTCTCATTTTCAAAAATGTTTGCTTAAATTTTCAAAACCCTTTCTAAGAATTTTTATAGAATGGTAGTATTACAAAATATTTTTAAATGAATTGATTTCCCATGGACTCGTTTATAAATTTTACTTGCGGCAGGTGGTTTCATGCAAGTTGCATCATTTATGACAACGGGTGCAATGGTTATAGACAACGACAGATTAGGTCAACAAACAAGAAACCATTCAAACTATAAAGGAACTTTTTTAATTTTAAGTTAAACATATTATCTAATAACTAAATGTTACTTTTTATTATCTGGTCTTGTTTTTTGTATCTGCTTCTTTAATTTATTTTCTTTAAATAAAAAATTTTGTTTGATTTTCTGCTTTTTTTCACATATTAACTTGAAATACCTACATGTAATACAAAAATATTTGTTTACAAAAACCGTATACCAATGTCATTTAAGTGCAATTATCATTGTTAACAATTCCATTGTAGTTAAAATTAAACACAATCTCTCCTACCCTATAAGGAGAGATTGCGCAAAATGGCTCTCTTGGTTTTATTACTGCTGTTGCTTTAAATCATAGTATAACAACAAAATAGCAATGGGAAAGCGTAGAAGAAGAATCATTTCCAAACTATGCACCAACATTTTAGCAAAAATAAATAAATAAATAAATAAAATAAAATAAAAAAAAATAGATTTTTTATAGCGTTTTGTTGAATTGTGCACAATCTCTCCAAGCTTTACCATATATATATATATATATATACAGGGTGGTTATAATTAAACTTCCCTTATAAACAGCATCCTACAGCGCAAACGGGTGAACGGAATGCAACGAAATTTGGTATATAGACTATACACGAGATGCGCTCATGGAATTTCGAGAAAAAAAAAATTAGCTCCAAAATGTCCACCATAGGGCGCCTTTTTTGGAAAATCATTAAATTTAACACAATAAGCGACCAAAACGGAATACAGAAACAATATTAACAATCCAGAACAAGAATTATGAGTAATAAAATGTAAAACCGGATATCTTAACCGGATAAGCTGTCCTAATCTGTTCTTGTTTCTGCAAACTGAACTGTTTTGTTTTACTCAAACAGCGTGCTGTTATTTTTTCCTTACCTTTACTTAATGTGGTTCGATGACAAGGTGATTAAAAACTAGTCAATAAATAGCATTGTTTCAGTATTACGTTTTGGTCGTTTATTGTGTTAAATTTAATGTTTTTCTGGAAAAGCCCCCCCCCCTTTTTTTTTTCGAAATTCCGTGAGCGCATCTCGTGTGTAGTCTATATACCAAATTTCGTTGCATTCCGTTCACTCGTTTGCGCTGTAGGATGCTGTTTATAGGGAAGTTTAATTATAATCACCCTGTATATATATCCATCAACAAATTCACATTTCTTTACTGTAATATCGGATGTGTGATTTAAAAAAAAAAAAAAAAAAAAAAAAAAAAAAAAGAATATTTTATTCATAATTCCCATGAGCACATTTCAAACAAGTAAAATAACTTTTTTAATCACAGAGAACTTTTGCAAAATTTTATAAATCACTACTGTTAAAAATTACTTTATATATATATATATATATATATATATATATATATATATATATTGTGATAAGAAATGCTAAATAATGCACAAAAATTTCATATTAAGTGTTTATTAAATAATGCCATAATATTTTTCAGAGTTAAAAATTAATACTATTTTTTTCTGTAACTAATAGTAATTTAAATCAATTTAAAAAAGAAAAAAAAAAAAAAAAAAAAAAAAATAGAAATTTATAACTTCTAATCTTTCATTAAATTATTTATTTTAATTTATAATTGTTGCCAAAAAAATTAAACTTTAAAATTTACATCTACTTTTTAAGATAGCACGCGATCTTGTTTTATATAAAAATTAAACCATTAAATTAATTTTTTTTACTTATTTTTATTTCATATTGCTCGCGCACTTCTTATTTCCTAATTCAAAATTATAAAAAAAAAAAAAAAAAAAAAAAACTTTTTCGATATCCCTTGTAACGATACTGTTTATTATTCATTTTCTTTTCTTTTTCTTTCAATAATAATAATAATAATAATAAAAAGATTTTGATGAAATTCTGGCAAAAGCAGATTTTAGTTTAGGACGGAGGACTAGTTTTTTTTTTTTTTTTCTCTTTTTTCAAATTATAACAACGTTTTCAAATTATTCAATTATATTTTCGATAAATTTTAGATTTCGACAAATGTCCAACTATCGAAAACCACAACGCAAAAATCCCAGATTGAGACTAATAGGCCCTCAGTCCTAAAAAAAAAAAAAAAAAAAAAAAAGTGAGGGAGAGAGAGTGTGTGTGTGTTCCTGTATTAATATTTTCAAGTACCTCAGCGTGACCTTTTTAAGATATATTTTTTCAAGAATACACGATTTGAAAATAAATAAATAAATAACCCGTATTTAAAAATATTTCTTCGAAACAGAAAAAATAATGTAGATTAAGCAAACTTGTTTTTAGCAACACATCATAGTTTTAATCCTTAACCAGTAAGCATTAACTTGTCTAATAGTATACTAAAGATATATACACATCCCCTTTCTGGAATTTTAAAAGGTTCTGTTTTTAACAACTTAAATGTAACCGTCGCTCTGTTGGTTCATTAACTGTTTTCTAAATTATCTCACGTTTTCTTCTGAAGCAATTAGTCCAAAACAAAACCAAGACCAGAAAAGCTGTAAAGTTGCGGTCACTAATAAATTAAAGTCTTTCGGGTTTAATATATTTTACTAAGAACAAAAGAACTCGTGAGAATTGTTTGAGTGCTTTAAACAGTAATAGTTGATGTGGAGATAAGATAATTTCAGCATATCCTCTTGCAACCGAAGACATTCTTCTTCTTTTCTTTCTTTCTTTTCTTTTCTTTTTTTTTTTTTTTTTGAAAGCAGACAAACTTAACATGTCTTAATAATGTGTAATTATTCAAGTTATACATAGGTCATGAAACATAAAACCGTAAATTATATTTTACAGAGAAAATAACTCAATGATAAAAAAAGATTTACTAGCTTCATTAAATTTGAAATAATTAAACCGAGTATTTGATTTTCATCATAACATTTTGTAATTTTATCTTCTAGCAGGCAAATAATACGTATTTTTTTCTTCCTTTCGTTTTTCTTCTACTTTTTTTTTTTTTTTTTTTTTTTTGTAATACACAAAAATTTAAATTGAAAGTTTTTATAGAATGATTTTTGTAAAAAACAAAATTTTAAATCCTTAATCCGAAAATTATCTTTCTTATCAATCGTAACAATATCAAACTTTTCCTTTCTATGGTGTTTACTCTCTCTCTCTCTCTTTTTTTTTTCCCTACCCCTTCTCCCTATTTTAATCTCCTATCTGTCTCACTACATAAATTACTTTTGAAAACTAGAATTTTAAATATTATGAAAAAATGCAATATGTCAAACATTAAGCTTATTACACTTTTGAAAACTAAAATTTTAAATGTTATGATACACACAAAATATCAAGCAACAGCACTGCCATCTTATAAAGTTTAAGAAAAACTTATTCTTGAATAATTTTTACATTTTTCTATCTTATTGTTCATAAAATCTTTAATTTCGCAGAAAGTTTTCTTTCTAATTGTTTAATTAATTTACTTAAGAAGATTTCCGCAAAACATGAGTAATGTTTTATGTTCAATAACTTTAAAAATTTGCTAAAATTCTGAAATATTCTTTCTTCTTCCTGTTTTTTTTTTTTTTTTTTTTTTTTTTTTAAATCTGAATCTGAAAAGTACACCCCTTGAATGATAAGTTTTATATTATTATTATTATTATTATTATTATTATTATTATTATAAGCATTTAAATAAATTTACTTAAGTGAATGATTCTTGTTTATTTTTTAAGTTCCAAATATTTATTGATAATGTTACCTGTTTTATTCCTATAATCTTAATATAAATAAAAGTTATTGTATTCACATATATATGCAAGGGTGGGGAAATGCTTGGTTTACTCGCTACTGGTGAGTAATTTCTCAGGCATGGCGAACCGATTTTAAGTCAGCATTTAGTTTCCTTGTCGATATTCAGTATAGGTAAATAGCTAAAAAACTAATCCCAAGATATGTATGCATATGTGTGCGTTTTGCGTACGCCTTACATGTCCTCCTAAACCCCTGGGCCGATTTGAACCAAACTTGACACAGTTGCTGCTAATTACACTGCTCTAATTTTTTTTTCGAGTTTTCATACCATTCTTGCTGATTCTTATGAAAAATGACCTCCTGAATTCAACTATGACTCCCATTTTGCCCAGTCACCCACCGTTTTCTAGAAGCACCGCCCTCTCCCTCAATTTTTTTTCCTGTTCGATAATTTTATGACCATGAATTTGATTTGCAGAATGAAAAAGGATTAATTTAACACCTAAAAACACAAATGTATAAAAAAAAAAAAAAAAAAAAACATTATTAAAAGATTAAAAAAATATAAGATATGTTATATAATACATAATTTCAGTGACAAATCCCCCCCACCCCCCACCCCACCCCTCCAAAAAAAAGCCCTTGTTGCAAATGTCCATGTTTTAGAATTTTCCAACTCTGTAGCCCCCCAGGAGATATTTAACGGTAAAAATAATCCTCCCTCCTCCTAAAAATCAAATCTATAGCCATAAAATCTCCGAAAAATGATAAAAATAGTGAGCCGTTCCTAAAAAACGGTGGGTGATAGGTCAAATTGGGCGTCATATAGGATTCAGGAGGTCATTTTACATAAGAATATGCTGAAATGGTGTCAGAAGCAATTTTCATTCTTAGCAGTATTACCAGGGTTGAAATACTGTAGGAGTTTAACATCTTTAGTGCATGTGCAATAAGCGGGAATGAGGAAAAAACCTTTCGAAAATAACCTTTTTGTATGATTTCTAAAGTAGTAATGTAGCTAACTATTTCAAATTTGATATGTAGGCTGCTTCTTATGCCTACGTTCTCCCTAAGTAGAGATTTTTTAACATTAAAAATTAAGAAATGGTGAAAGGATTATAAAAAACGTTCTTGTCAAAATTTCATTCTTGCGATTCAAACTCTTTAGTGTAAATACGTCAAAATGACACAGTGACTTAATAAAATTAAAATATAAATAATTTTTATAATATATTAGAATGACGCTACTTTCGAAAGATCTCCGAAATGAAGTACTACACTGTAAAAAAATACGGTAGTTTTATAGCAGAATGTGTTGGCACTCATATAGCCAGCACATTCTGCTATTAAATAAGGCAGTTTACAGCGGAAACATCTGTAAGGAGAGACACTTTTACCGTTGTTTCTGCTGTAAAAACTACCGTTATTTTTTATTGTGTACCATTTATGAAAACTATATAATTTCTCAAAAACGATTCTATAGAAAACTTGTACTTTCATATAGCAAGCTACTACACTTTAATATGATAGTGCGGGGTTTTTATTTACTTATGATAAAAATAAGTACTAAGAAATAATAATCTTCATTATTCAAAATTACAACATTGCATCAGAAAGCTTTTAAAAATTACAGATAAATATTTTATTCGTCTGCATAACAAAATAAACTATTTTCTTAGAAGAACATTTTTTTCTTTTTTAATAGTGTTGTCATTCCAGGTTAACAACACCTTAAAAACACGTAAAATAAATTTTTATTTAAAAAATTAAAAATATTATCCTAAGCTTTTCGCTTTGATATTCCAAAGCATTATCAGGGTTTTTATTACTGAATTAAATGAGCAGTTTTTTAAAATAATTTTTCCTTTCACAGTCAACAGAAGTCTTCTAATAACGTGAATAGCACCAAAGTCAATTTGGGGGGCCGCGGTAGCCCAGTCGGTAGAGCGCCGGCCTCGTAATTGGAAGATTGCGGGTTCGGTACTCGAGCCGGCCAAAGACTGTCGTGTACAGTAATGGTGGCTGGTGCACGTAAAATCTATCGTGGCCGCCATGCTCCCATCAAAAATTATACCTCTGGGGGTTACCGAAGTGGGAGAGCCATCCCTTCCGTGGAGGATCGAAATTGCGATGGCATGTCTCCGGACCACCTCTAGGGGTGTGTCCCAGACCGTCGTCAATTGCCCATCTGCGCAGCACTAATGAGACGTAAAACCCAACCAACCAACCAACCAATTTGATGTCCTGTGAAGGTTGGACCAAGGAGCTAAATTTCTTGGATAGTAGGTGGTGCTGTGAAATTTTTTACGTTATCCCACATAGGGATAGCGTTTGGGTTAGTGTAAATGATACCAGACCAGAGAAGAACTATTTCCTACTTTGATATTACGCATATGTTCTTGTATTCTTTTGTTTAATGTCCTCTTAGTTTGTCCAATATAATAGAAAAGTTCTTTATTGTTTTCAATGGGAATTTGATTGGATACATATTGACAACAATGGATACAAATTGACATCAATGAAAAGCTTGTTTTTCAATAATTTTCTTCCGTGTAATTAATGTTCGTCATCTGGGATTGGCGTATCTTCTGTTCTTAGGTGTTTTTATCTTGAGTTAATTTGCAGAAAAGTTTCTCATATGGCTTATTAACTTTACGAGTTTAATCCTATAGCTGATGTTCGCGAAAGTTGTGTGTCCCCCAGCTACTGTCACCTTTTCTGGACGTGTTTTTAGGTCTGTTTCAAATCGAAGTGAACTCAGTTTTTTTCTCCGGTGAACTTTTACGCTCCTTAAAAATGAAACAATTCCTGCTTCACTGCTCGATTCCGTTACTCACAAATCTCTGTCTCAAATAGAAGTGGTAGCGCAGCACTACTGCGACGTAAAACCCAACCAATCAACCAAATGATCAAATCGAAGTGGAATCGATTCTTTCTAAGGCAGTGGACACAGTTAATCAAAGCCATTTAGTTTCTATTTCTTTACAATTTCATAAAAGAAAGGGAAAAGAAAAAAGTAAAAAAGAAATTCCGAAAATTGAGGAAATTTTTAAGAATATGTTGTCACTGGTGTTTTTTTATTCCTCGTGAAAAACATTAAACTCCTTTGGACAGACATGGGAGCCTGCATAATCAAAATTCCCTTGGCAGCAAGAAAGTGGATCTGCCTTAGCGAAATTCCCCTGGCAATAGGGGTTCTACTGCCCTATCAAAATTCCTCTGGCAGTATGCAAGGAGGCCTGATTTATCAAACCTTCCCTGGCAGTAGGTAAGGGATCTGCTTTATCAAAACTCCCCATGGGAAATGATGCATGGCGACTTCCACCTGGTGTTTCTGGAGTTATGCTTGCATATTTTAATTTCATACATTTTAAAGCGAAATTAAATTCCCACATTATACTTTTACATGGCAAAAAAAAAAAAAAGTAACTGTGAAGAGAGAGAGAGAGAGGAAAAAAAAAAAGGAAACAGCCGTAATGTCATCAGGATATTTAAGAGTTATGACTTTTAGGGTGAATAAAATAACATTGTTTCTGTAGTGCTGAAGACTTTTCTCAAGAACTCAACATCAATATCCGATAATGTTGTCAAATTAACAAAAGAGAAGTATTTTTCGACAAAATAAAAATTATTAAACTTATAAATTACATAAATTGAAAAAAAAAACGAGATAAATCATAGTATTAATGCATATAAACATGCGGTATTAGGAAGACCGGAAAGTAACGTCGTTTTAGCGCATATCGATATTCGATTGTCATTTATGAGCTCACAGTGTGCCTTGAACTCAAGCCAAAGACATTTCAAAGTTAGAGTGACTTGTTTATTCGTAAACTACTTATTCGTAAACTACTTTAAGTTATACAAGCTTATTTTATTTATTTATTTATTTACTTATTTTTTTTCAAATTTATAGTGAAATTCCTAGCCAATTAAAAAGAAGAGGTACATATCGAGTATTGCATGCTTTTTGAGTTTCGAAAGGGTAATAAGGCAACATTTGCTACAAAAATCCTTTATTATATTTATTCAAATGTATTAAACCTTTGTAAATGCTAAATGTGGTTTTTAAGTTCAAATTCGGTAATTTTGATCGTTTAGGCTCGCGTCTATCAAGAAGACAAAAAACTTTAGACAATCACATGTTAAGGGCGGAAGTGGAAGAAAATTCGTGTCAAACAATCGAGCAGCTGTCAAACACTCTTAACCAACCTCCGTCTACCATCCAAGAATATTTGTAGCAAACTGACAGAGCAAGTGTTTGGGTCTCGCACAATCTGTCGAAGGAAACAAAGCTAACCGATCCAGCACATGGAACTTATTGCTTCAACGGTACGATGCAGAAGCGTTTTCTGATCTCCTGATCATTGAAGATTAAAAATGGGTCCTTCATGGTAATTCAAAATACAAAAGGCAGTGGCTCTCTTTGAATGAATCACGACAAAGTACAGCTAAGCCAGGTTTATACCAAAAACAGGAACTTTTGTGTATTTGGTGGAGTATTCGCGAGGTATCTCATTTTGAAGTGCTGTAATCTGGACAAACTGTGAACAATTGGATCGAGTATAAATCTATAATTGAATTAAAGTTTCCAGCGATTGTCGACAGAAAAGGTATTATTCTGAAAAACGATAATGAGTGTGATTACATAATTGATTGAAAATAAAAACTTCTAAAAAAAATTTGTATTTGAATTTATTGTAAAAGATCATTACTTCTCAGTCCCTATAATATTTACAAACAAACGCTAAAATGTATTAAGGAACAAATATATATCCAAGAAGAATAGTTATATAAGATATAACTACCTATAATAAGTATTTTCTTTCTCTCGTTGCAAATCTATCAACTATGACAAACTATCCTGGAGGCTAACATTCAAGTTTGAAAAGTGTCGGTGACCACCTTGTAACATGATTGATATCATATAAATCACAAGCTTTATCTAATAATTATTGATAGAGTTGAGATATGAAATGACATTAATAATACTCCACTTATTTGTTTCAATAATTAATCAGTATTTATGGAACTTATATTTTTTTACGATAATTAATTCTTAGTGCTCATGTATATTTCAAAAGAGAGCATTGCTGTTAATACGGCATTTCACAAAGTTAGTGCCTTTAAATTTAAGTTATACAAGCAATATCAGATTAAATATTTTCTGAAGCGATTTACATCCTGGATGGAATGATACATATTGATCAATTCGTCATATTTATTCTAACAATGTAGCACATTCAGTCAAACCTGTCACTGGATTCACTGTAATTACTGTGCAATCGGTAAAACATAGTTCTATGTCATTATGGAGTTATATCGTTGATGTTGCTGCATGATTCAAATCGCTAGATGATGTATTTTCCTTATTTAACTTTTGTGTTAGCTTACATTCCTGTCATATGCTGTTCGAATGGAAGAAATTATAGTTTACTTTCCATCGTTGACGGTAATGAATTCCATATGACTGATAGTTTATTCCTTTGGGTCTTGAATGGGAGTAAGTGAGAACAGGTCACTGCAATACTGATTAAAATTATGCGCGTATTTATGCATCTAGTCATTATTCATCAGGAACTGTAGAATGTCTTCTAAGAATAACATTTGAATATGAAATGGGAGGGTTGAGGATTGATTGTCACTCTACGATCATTTTTTGAACATTAGGACACATTATAAAAGGACCTAAGGCTTGAAAAGGATTCCGAACCAGTATAAACATCCATCCTTTCCTTGAACAGGATCGTGAATCCGGCACCTGGAAACTGGATATAGAGCGTTAACCATTCCGCCGCTAGATGGTTCATAAAATGAGAGGAAAACTTCGGAAAACTGTACTCTAATGAATACAGGGTTAAGACACCTTAATAACAGTTATTTGGCATAATTTTATTTCATTTCATAAACATTAGTAAATTTGAAAATTAAAATATATATATATATATTATGGGTTATATATATATAAATAAATATATATATATACATATGTATCACTGTGTAATTTGGATCTCAATCCATCATGCTTAAATATTTCATTCTTTTGTGTAAAAGTTTTACTTTAGAGAAAAATATTTTGATCTTATCTTATTAATGTATTTCATACTTGATCCTAATTTAAAGTTTTTGAGTTTCTTCTGGCTGAGGAATTTGATGAACTGATTTCAATGAATTTTGTTTATTCTTACAAGGGAATACTATGTCTCAAGTAAGCACATGCACCAGGAATCAAATAATATTAAATCAAACATTTCTGAACTCAGCAGTTTTAAATAAATCTCAATTAAGCTTAAATTAAGAAAAAAAATGCTACTTTACAAATAAGTGTAGGTATGTTGACTATAAATTAAATGCCTCACAATTTTTTTAGAATTTTATTTTTGAAAATAAATCTTGTACATATCCTCATTGTGTAGTAAGAATTGATATGTCTATAATATTAAAACACAAAGCATTTTCTGTAAGACCAAAATCGTACGATCTGGGCATGCGCGAGAAAATTTTGAACCAATTCGGCACGGGACTATTCATTCTCTTTATGTAGTGCAATACGAATGCCGATGATGAAGTTTGAGCAGACGACATTAATACGTATTTCATATGTCTTTCGCAGACGCTAATTAAAACTCAATCATAAAAATAATTCACTGAATCATACTTCCCAAGGAAGTATTTTAAAAACAAAGCAATTCGCGAATACTTATCGGTTACATTTATCTATGATCGGTTATCATCGTATGCTTTTTCGACGAAAATTTCTTTACACAGGATGTGGCGCCATCTCTATTTTTTTCCATTTCTTAAAAGAAAAAAAAAAAAAAAAAAAAAAAAAAAAAAAAAAATCTTTTAAATTTAACAAATTGTCAGAGTTTATTGTTCTGTAAAAGTTAACTTTTATCAATTAAAAACTTTGTTTAGAAAAGATGGAGATAGATATTTAAAATCAAAGGAGGTTTTATTTTATTTTATTTATGTATATTTTTTTTACTCTAACTATTATAATTTCTGATACTTCATTTTGATACCATATTACAGTAAAAATAATTTAAAAGAATAACATTAAAATATTGAAATTTTATACGAGTAAAAATTTTACTGTATAGTTTATTATTAAAAATTTAATGAGCAAATTAACTTGCTAAAGTATTAAATTCATTCTTATTTATTTATTTATTTTTAACAGTACACTTTTGTTGAAATATACTATTTTGATAGAATAAAGTGTTATAATACTATTCCAGTAAAAACAAATTTTAACTGTATTCCGATTTGCAGTTTATTTTTACAATACAATGAATTAATATTTTGGATTATATCCAAGTGGTTTTACAAATATGGGAAGGAAAAATCAGAATCAAAACTATTATTTTATACTTAAAATACACTTATTGTTTTGGAAAATTAGAATTAATGATATATTTTACAAGTGAATGAAATCTTTGTCTTTCATGTATGTCTTTTATTAAAAAACTGTGACCGGTTATCGTTGATAGTAAGTTAACCCGGCAGGACGGGCACGGGGTGTTTTGTTTTGGCACCCCATGCACAGAAATATTCATCTGCTCTCTCTCTCTGAAAACAGAAGTGACCGGGTCCTTCAGTACCTGCCTCCAAGGTAATCCTCCATGCGGAGAGTATGAAAACGACGAATTCAGACTCTTTTTCATTCTTATAGGACACTCAGAAATTGAAACTATATGTAAAAACTGCAAAAAATCTAGAGTTTCTGATCCATGTACACCCTAATTATTATGAAAATTAATGTCTCAGTATTCTTATCAATATTCTTATTAAAGTCTCAGTATTCAAGTAATGTATCATTTTTATTATAAGTAAATATTGTAAAGAAAATAATTAAGTGCGCCACATGGGAAAAATTAAGTTTTTCGAACAAGGAGGAAAAAGATGAGTGCTTTTAATTTATTTTTTTATTAATTTTTAAAGTTACCGATAATTGAACATTTCAGTTATTTATTTTCACGAGAAAGCGTTTAATTATCATAAATTTCATTTACAGATTGAATTCTAAAGTTTTTTTTTTCGTATTTATGTTATTTAATATGTTTGGGGTGTGCTGATACCCCATGCCCGTTCTCGTGTTACGTTTCACGGCATCCGTTCTGCCGGGTTAATATAATTATAATCTGGTAGTAAATCTTTGTATTCATTCATTTTGCGTGAAAAGCAACGAATAAATTTCACAGTAAACATAAAACGAGTGCAGTTCTATATATTATTAATTGATTTGGTGTGACAGGCAGGAATTCTATTGTTGGATTAATTTACATGCTTGATGCATTGATAAGTATTATCACAAATATTGATACTATCTCATTAAGAAATATTTATTCTTTCGATAATTTATATAAATTCTGCCTTTCTTTTAATTACTCTTAACATTCTTTTGGTCATATTTAGGGTAAAATTAGGAAAACCTTGGGATTTTATTTTTAATATATGGAGTATGCTTAAATTTTGTATATTGAAATTTCATGAAATTTATTTCTCCTCCCCCCCAACCAAAAGATGATTGATTAAAGAAACCGGTTAAGAGCAATGCGAAATATTAAAGCAAGGATGTTTTAAACTTTATGCCGTGAAAAGATTTTAGTTGCACATCATCCGTCAAATTTTGACGGGTATTAACTAGTTATTATTATTATTTTAGAAGCTTTATAGAGATACTCTGTATACAGTGTGGGTCAAAAGTCATTGGTACATTTTAAACTTTAATTAAAAATGGAGTAAGTGGCGTAATTGAGTGCGATTTGCACTATAATGCTTCTATGGTGAAAATTTGGTTTACAGGGGTGATTGTAGCTTAAAGTTAGAAATTAATGTATCTAATGTTTTCACCTAACGTATCTAATGTTTTTTGATAGGCTGATTTCAGAAATGCTTGTCTTTTCATCTTATTACATAAGATTTTTTCACAAAGTAAGGATGAAGATCTGAAAAATTCATACAGAAGCAATAAGAAATTCGAAATTATTTATGTTTAAAATACATTGAAATATTCTATTATTTACACATTACCAGGCTTGTGAAATACGGTCGCTGGTTGCCACTAGGCAACCAATATATTTTAGCTGGCGACTGTGTTTTCAACAAAAACTCAACATTTTTAATATTTTAGTGAAAAAATTGGGCCCAGAATCGAATGCCGAAACCTATCCTAAACTGCAGGGTAAATTCATATCATTTCGTGTGAGAAGCAAGTAGAAGGAAAACAGCAAATCATGGCTATCCCTGCGTGTTTTGCACACCGTCCTGTTGAATTGAGACACAATATTGAATCAATATACCAATAGGAATTCACTCCGCGCTCCACTGTGCAGCTTTACACCACTCTCGTTCGCTCGCTTTGCGACCTTGTGCTGAATCATTGCACCGGTGTAATGATGTGTCAATCACTACAAACCTTTAAATAAACACCATAAAATACAAGACCTCGCAACAATTGTTTCGGGTCGAAAGAAGACACGACCCTTCGTCTGGCGAGCAAAGTAGGTACGAATGCTGCAAACAAAGCGGCAACGCAGAGTATTTATTCAAAGTTTTGTATTTATTACGCCAGTTCTGAGGTGCTTTTTTTTATATATAGATGGTGTGTCTATGCCAACTGTCTATCGAATTAGAGGAAATAATAAAACCCGTTTGATGATGTGAAATTTAAACAGCTGTATCCTGATGGTTAATCCAGTCCTAGTTAGTATTTGATTTTTATATACAGAATTTTAATTTCTATATTCAAGTAAATTATAAAATTGAAAAAAAAAAGCAATAAAATATAAATAAATAATAATAATTAATTAAAGGCGAAAGGCTACTGGCTTTTACTGGCTACCAAAATTTTTTTTTTTTTTCTGGCAACCAGTTATTTTCAAATTCCTGGAGCTCTGCACATTATCTTTTAAATGTGTTTCATTACATCAAAGCTCCGTTTAGAGTTTTTTCTTTTGTGCATGTCTTGAGACCTTTGAGGGGGGAGGATTTTCTGTTCTCTATGCAGCATCAACAATAATCTGCTAACATATTCACTCATCGTCCTTGATACCTTCTTGACGTCGAGATGAAATAGCTCTTCTTGTTTTTCACTCACAACGCCTAGATTTACTGCGAAATAACTTAGACGAAAGTTGAAAAAGTGGAGCTTCAAGCTCAATAAACTCATTTTTTGTCAAAACTGTACGTGTTGGAAAATTTTGAATATTTTTTCCTTTATCAGCAACCATAAATACACCAGAGAAACACATTATCTTGAAGATTTTTTTTTTTTTTTTTTTTTCAGACCAGTTTATTGAAAAATTTTTTATGCTTACTGTACAAAGGATTTTTATAGTGTCTTTTCTTACAATATTGTTATAAAGTAAAATAATAAATAAATAAATTACAATAAAATGTTAATATATTCTAATATATTTATTTTAATGAGCCTTAATTATTATATATGTTTATATTTTTAAAATATACATCAAATTTAAAAATGCCTTAATCTCTGCGTATTTTATTTTAAGGTATTATACCAGAATTTATTAAGTTTTTTTTGCTTTATAAATCGTTCAAAGCAACAGTTTCTTCTTTCACATATTTATTGATGTATTTTTAAAGCGTTGAAAGCTACTTACCCCTTTTACATCTTCATTATTTGCTTACACATAGAAATAAATAACCTGAAAAATATATTGCTTTTAATTTACCCCCGACATAAACACTGAACCTCCTTTATATGAGATATTAAAATTAGAGTTTAAAGAAGCATCAAAGAAATGATATTTTATACCCTTTTATCTTTCAGATAATCTCATTTCAAAATATTAATAGCTCTCTCTGACACAAACATCAAAGAGATAGATTTGTAATCCCAGGTTCCAACGTAGCTATTGGATTCAAATATATATCTATCATGTCCTCCTCCTTGTTAACCTTTTAGAAGCATACTGACAGTATTAAATGTTTAAAGCAAGGGAAATTAAACTCAAAACTAAACTTTCTCTGAAGATTATTAGAGGGCTCGACAGAAAAACAAGGTGCGGCATCAAAGGAAAATCAAGTTACACTGGATAATTTCTAGTTGATTCATCCATCACGGGTGCAACTATTTGCGACGCTCAAATGAGAGAATCGTTATGGACCATGTTACAGACGTGGAACTATTTAACAACCTACGCAGAGAATCACAGGGGTTAAATGAATCTCAGTAAGACGTTATCGGTTCCAACAAATTGCTGCCCACGCTGAAGTAGCCATGGAGATTTTTGATGTCGAGGGAAAGACAGTTAATACGCGATCCTCAATTTCCCTGGTAATTGCTCACCCTAGGCGTCTGAACCCACCACTCTGGGTATGAGATTCAGCGCCTGGAAGATGCTTGCGTGCAAAGATGATATGATAACAGAGTTCTTAGGTGACCGAGCACCCTGTTTGAAGACAGTGATGGGTCGGGAGGAAATGTTACAGGGCTTGTCTTCTGAAATATGTATGATGGTTTCAGTTTAAATTGGCATGAAACCTTCAGTGAAATATCCCTTATCAAAGGCGGGGAGATATAATGTCCAATAATGATTAATGTTTGTTTGATGATTTTAAATATCGTTTATACCCAGCATGATAAAATCAAGATATACTAAATGATCAAAAGGTAGGGTTATATTAAACAGAATTATATTTATTTGAGGCTGTTTAGATTTTCAGATAAAACATTTGATCTTCGTCTAAAAAATGCCGGCCATTTTACGCATTCACTATAATTTATGGGCGAAGTTATATATTCTGTGTGTAATATGAGAGCTGCTGTTTATTGCATCATATTATTGATTTGCCGCCCTTCCTTTTATATCATTACTAAGTGAATGTATTAAATGATATATATCAACGGAAAGGATTGAGATATTATTATATATTTTGTCAATGTTGAAAGCAATTATGTATAATAATTCTAATGATAATTTAAAATTATAGGGTGTGATAATAACCAAATTTCAAGTTTATCGTTATACACATCAAATTTCAGCACCGAGAAATACAATGAGTATGTAACATACATTTATATGATGTTAACCTCAGGAGAAGCACATTTGGTAAATTGGGAATTTAGATTTATTATTGATGTCTTCTAAATATTCGTATGCAATATATTTCACGGTATCTAGATCCCTTTCTTTTCTCAAGACGGACAAAGAAAATGGATTACAGTAAGAGAACAATTAAAAAAAAGAAAAAAAAATATATATATATATATATATTTATAACAGATATGTAAATTATTAGTAATGCATCTTTCGTTATCAGAAGTAAAAAAATGCTACGTTTTTTATGTATTTCAAACACATATCAATGTATTTGAAATTTCTTTAATTTGATTCAGAATTACCTACTTCTACTCATCTACAGCAGTGATTTTTAAAGAGTGTGCCAAGGCACACTGGATGTTCATGGTACATTTTCTGGTGTATCTTGAGATGTTAAAGGGAAACGTGTGTCCAAATAGAACAAGAATGAAAGATCATGCGGAACGTATTGATTATTAACACATTCCAACAGTAATTACTTGTTGTATTGTATAAATTTCAATGTTATTTTCATATGTTATCACACAACGGACAAACAGAAGGACTGAAAGGCATACAGATGAACTAAGTTATTTCATAATCACTCTTAAACATTGTTGAAAAATGTTTAAAATGCCTAAAACAAAAGAAAAGGCATACAGATGAATTAAGTTATTTCATAATCACTCTTAAACATTGTTGAAAAATGTTTTTAAAATGCCTAAAACAAAAGAAAAGGCATACAGATGAACTAAGTTATTTCATAATCACTCTTAAACATTGTTGAAAAATGTTAAAAATGTCTAAAACAAAAGAAAAGGCATACAGATGAACTAAGTTATTTCTTAATCACTCTTAAACATTGTTGAAAAATGCTTAAAATGCCTAAAACAAAAGAAAAGGCATACAGATGAACTAAGTTATTTCATAATCACTCTTAAACATTGTTGAAAAATGTTTAAAATGCCTAAAACAAAAAAAAAAAGGCATACAGATGAACTAAGTTATTTCATAATCACTCTTCAGCATTGTTGAAAAATGTTAAAAATGCCTAAAACAAAAGAAAATGCAACACTTAGATTATATCGTAAATCTGAAGGTTAAACCATATCATATTCTATACTAAACATTATTTCAGCATATCAACAATAAATTTCAACTTCTTTATGTTTTTTACAGTAGAAAATTATTTAAATGTGATTTATAGAAATGTCTGTCGTAAAACGCAATGCGTTGGCATTTTTTTGGGTGTCCCTGTACATAAACTAGTTATACAGGAACTATTAATGCCATTTTAAAAATGGAACATTCCATAGTGAACTTCAATAACACATATCATTTTTTAAAAATTCTGAAAATATTCAGGAAGGTTGGGGGAGGGCAGACTGGCAGATAGACAGATGGACAGTCGGAGAGACACATACACAAATTGAAATAATATTCACATTTAAAAATTGTTAGGAAGAATTAAAAACGCTTAATGTAAACGAAAATGCAATTCCAGCAAATTTCCAATAATAGCCCTTAATGCAACAGAATATTTTTGTGTGGCCCTCTAAATCTAATGCTAATTATACTGCACTACCTTTCCATAAATGACCGGACACTTTCGATTTCAGATGTTTAATGAAATATCTGAAAAAGTTCTAGACATATCATCTTAAAACTTCAACAGTGAGAAGAACATGTTACACCTCATATATTTCAGTGAAAGTTTTGACCCGAAAGTGAAATGAGGATCATTAAAAAGAAAAAGAAAAATGAAAGTGTTTGGCATCACCCTGTAAAAAGTAACACTTGAAATGCGATCTGGCTGTAGCATGTGATTATTGGGCCATTTCTTATTATCTGTATGAATTTTTATGTCTCTACCACATGTAATCAGGAAAATATAAAGGTTTCTTTAAAAAATTGCATAAAAAAAAAAAAAAAAAAAAATCATTTTTTTAACTATAACACGCATGGTATTAAACCCAGTCCAAGTCATTTTCAGGAAACTTGACATACAATATTAGACACAGCATAATGCAATCAGAATGAAAAAATAATAAATATCCTACGAAATATGAGTATTTTTACTAAATAATTTTTAACGGCGCATGCGTAAGATTCAGCGAAATTTTATTCGCATAATTTAATAGTCAAATGTATTGAGCTACTTATACAAAAACCGCAAACATATGATGTATCGTGTAAACTCAAAAAGTTATACGCAATAGAATGAACTGCTATTCAGTTTCTCTCGAAAACAAGCTAAACTATAAGGGGTTTTACTCATATTGTAATTTTGATTAAAGAACGTAATACAGTTTTCGATGATTGGAAATAAATATTTAACAAACCCTCTTATCACACATTTTCTTAATTTTGGGAACAGCTGAAATTCAGTTCATTCTATCGCGTATAATTTTTTGGGTTTACATGATACCTGTTTGGGGTTTTTATATAAGTAGCGCAATGCATTTATTTGTCAATTAAATTATGCAAATGAAATTTCACTAAATCTTGCGCATGCGCAGTTAAAAATTATTTAGTAAAAATGCGCATATTTCATCAGATATTCAATATTTTTCTTCATTCTGATTGCAGTATGCTTTGTTTAATATTATATGTCAAATTTACTGAAAATAGGATTGCACTGTGTTGAATACCTTGCGTAGTATAGCTAAAAGAGTAACAATGTTTTTTGCAATTTTTTAAAGAAACCTCTATATCTCTCTGATTAGATGCGGTAGAGGCATGAAAATTTATACACATAATAAGTAAGAGCACCATAAACACATGCTACAGTCAGATTGCAGTTCAAGTACTACTTTTTACAGGGTGATGCCAAACACTTTAAATTTTCTTTAATTTTTTACTGATCTTCTTTTCACTTTTGGCAGAAAATTTTCACTGAAATATTTGAAGTATAATGTGTTCTTCACACTCCCGGAGTTTCGAGATGGTTTGTTTAGAACTTTTTGAGATATTTCAAAAAAGTTTGAAATGGAAAGTGTCCGGTCATTTACGGAAAAGTAGTGTAAATTCTATAGAAAGCATTCTTTTGTGCGTATGAATAACATATTTCAATTTCATTAAAATTTGTGCAATATAAAGTTATTAAAATTAGGTTTATAGAAATACCTCTCATGGAAGGCAATGCTTCAGAATACTTACGGGTGTTATTGTACACAAACCAGGTGTGGTATTTATTTCATTTTCTATACAAAACATCCGATAGTGAACTTGAATAACATATTTCAATTTCATTGAGATTTGTGTTAAGTAAAGGTGTTAAAGAAGTAAAGGTTTATAGAAATACTTCTCATTAATAGAAGTATTAAGATTAAGATTAAGTAAATCTTAGATTAAGTAAATCTTAGATTAAGTAAATCTTAGCATCTCTAGATTAAGTAAAGGTTTATAGAAATACTTCTCATAGAAAACAATGCTTTGGAATACTTTCGGGTGTCCCTGTACACAAACCAATAAAAGTATTTACTCCATTTTCAATAGAGAACATCTGACAGTGAACTAGAACAACTTATATAAATTTCAAGAAATTTCATGGATATTTGCGGGAGTTAGAGCGCGAACAGACAAACAGACAAACCGAAGTCATTAACATTTTTCAACTTTGTTGGAAAGTGTTAAAAATAAAAATATTTACTCATACATATAATTTTATTCCGGAAACATCGTTCATTTTGTCAACACATCATTATTATGTTAATTAACAGCTGTTTTTTCATTGAAAAAAAAGCAGCCTTTTCTTTGTGAATGATACTTATATTAAAAGTAAAAAAAGAAAAAAAAAACTTGTCATGTGCATAAATAGCACTTATTTTCAGGCAAATACATCCAAATAAAGTGCATAGATATTTCAAAATGAAGCAGTATATTGAACAATTTTATACTGGAAGCGAACAAAAATTATGTGTCAGTGAGATAGCAAAAATCCCAGCCTATTCTGGCTAGTAATTATTTTCAATGTCAATTAGGATTTTCTACAATCTCTACGATTAAATGCAAAAGGAAATTGATTTTTCTGTGTTATTAACGAGAAATGAGAGTTTACCTGTCAAATATTTAACTTTAAGGAACTTTTACTTTAAGGGACAAGCGACACGATGAAAGTTGTCAAAATCTATGAAATTAAAAAATACCCATATAGTTAGAAAATGTAGGAAGCAATGTAATGTATTTAAAATAATATCATTTTAGAAAATTTTAAACACTGAATTTACTTTTCTCCGGTTCTGAATTTTGGGAATAACCAGTTATTTATAATGTTTCACTCTAATTTGTTTTAATTAATCCTTTCAAAAAAAATTCATGAATACCAACCACAAAACTGAGTATTTCATTTTGAAAAAAAAAAAAAAAAAAAAAAAAAATACCTGTATTACAAACTATCGAATTCAATCGTACAACAAATATTCATGAAAAATTAAAATTTTACACTTTTTTTTTTTTTTTTTTTTTTTAGTAACTGATTCTGTAAATCATTGTAAAAATTTTGTGTAAGAATACACAACATTATTGAGGGAATTTATTTTCCTCAACCATGTTGAGAAATGTTATCAGCTACAGCTGTGTAACAAAGGCATACAGTGGAATGTTACGCAGTTACAACTGGTAACATTTCTTTGCGTGGTTGTGGCAAGTAAGCTGCCTCAATTACGCAATTACAAATGGTAACATGAAAGAACAGAAAAATAAAACTAAGTTAATAAAAGTTAACTCAAAATAAAAGTATTATTTAAAGAAAAAAAAATCTATTTTCAGAAAACGAGTACTAATTTTACGGATGTGAATTTTCTGAATCTCAAAACGGAATTAAAAAATATTCATTAGGCGATGAGTAGTTCTGGCAAAATTTTTTCCCGTACAGTAACATAGGCTTTTTCTGCCGGCGAAGATCGATACTGTGTAGGTTCTTAATTACCATAAAATTAATTAGAAATTTGTAAATAGCACGCCTGTACTTAACTGAACCACGATTTCAAAAAGTTCGTGAACCAGTGACTTAAGGAACATTCAAATTGTGATCTTGACGAAAATTTCTTCTGTATCAATCTAATACTACATCAATAATTTTTACACCGCAGAACAAAAAAAATAAAAAAATTTGCGGCATTAATTTTGTTAATGGTTTTTGTAAACACTTGTATTAGACATACACAGTATGCATTTACTTTTTTTGGATTGACTCTGGTTCTTGAGATAAACGAAACACAAGAAATCAATGAAAAAATTTAGACTACCCTCCTAAAGATCTATTAATTTGATTAACACCACTAAATTTATTATCATTTCACGTATATAGGTACAACAATTTTACGAATCAGCTATAAGACCTTAAAATTATCAGTTCGTGTCTTACTGTAAGTTTAAAAGTGCTTTTTGTCTTGAAAAATATGAGTTCGTTACGAAAACCTTGTGTTAACAACCCCAACAGTTTTTGTTATATATGTGGCAAATTTTGTTTACAAAAGTAAAGAAAAAAGATCACGGAGTTTGTGATAAAAACCTACAAAGCATACTTTGGGAGAAAGCTTGCACAAAAGAATAAATATTCGGTGTCCAATATCGTCTGTAAGCCTTGTGTAGAATCTTTACGATACTGGAGTAAAGGAAGCCGTAAAGGGCTTCATTTTGGAGTGCCGATGATATGGACAGATCCTACTAATCACTTAAATGACTGTTACTTTTGTGCAGTGAATGTAAAAGGTATCAACCGGTATAAAAAACGTACTTCGGTTTATCCTAATGTGGAATCGGCTAAATTCCCAGTATTGCACAGTGATGATTTGCCAATTCCAGTGTTTTCAGGACCATCTACTGCAAACTGTGATGTTGAAATGTTAGAGGGATCAAACAATCAGACGAGCAGCAGTGAAAGAGTAAGTTCGAAGAAAGTAGTTCTACAAAACAGGGACTTTCTCAAGAGAAGCTCAATGACTTGGTTCGTGATTTGAATTTATAAAAAAAAAATTGGCTGAAATTCTTGCTTCGAGATTAAAAGAGAAACACTGTCTTCAACCTGGTGTTACCATTACATCCTTTAGGACCAGAGAGCAAGACCTTCTTCCTTACTTTACCGAAGAAGATAAGCTTGTATTTTGTAACAATGTTTCTGGACTCTTAAATTGTATGGACCTTCCCCAATATAAGCCTGAACATCGGAGGCTTTTTATAGATAGCTCAAAAAGAAGTCTGAAATGTGTATTGCTGCACAATGGAAATAAATTTGCTTCAGTTCCAATCGGTCATACTACCAAACTAAAAGAGGAATACCAAAATATTAAAATTGTTTTAGAAAAGATTTCGTACACAATACATCCAGTGCTCAGTATGCGTCGACTTGAAGATGGTGAATTTTTTATTAGGCCAGCAAGGTGGGTATACTAAATATCCCTGTTTCATATGTCTATGGGATAGTCGCGCAAAAACAGAACATTAGATTAGAAAGGTCTGGCCTTTGAGGGAAAATATGGAGGTAGGAAGAGAAAACGTGATTCATGAACCCCTGATAAGCCGAGATGATATCCTTCTTCCACCACTTCACATCAAGCTTGGGCTAATGAAACAGTTCATCATAGCCCTTGATATGACTGGTGACTGTCTTAAATATGTGTGTCAAAAATTTCCAGCCCTGAGTATGAAAAAATTAAAAGCAGGCATCTTCGATGGACCGCAAATCCATACTCTTATAAAAGACACTGTATTTGTAAACCATATGACACAAATTGAATCTGAAGCATGGATAAGCTTTGTTTTAGTAGTCAAACATTTTTTGGGGAATCATAAAGCACCAGACTATGCAGAATTGGTTGCTAAACTGCTTCAAAATTTTCACACATTAGGGGTTACTATGAGCATTAAATTGCATTTTTTGCATAGCCATTTGGACAGATTCCCAGATAATCTGGGTGATTACAGTGAGGAACAAGGAGAACGGTTCCACCAGGACATCAGGATAATGGAAGAAAGATACCAAGGTCGATGGGATCGCCACATGCTGGCAAACTACTGTTGGACTTTAATAAGGGATTGTCCTGAGCAAAACCATGACAAAAAAGCTTACAGAAAAAGTTTTTTGTAATTTTTGTTTTAATGATTTGATAAACAGCATGTATATTTTTTGTTTTTATATCGTTCTTGTAAAGGATATTAATAAAAATATTTTTTCAATACATATTGGTATTTTTATTTAGGTTTTTTCAGGGAAATAGCTAACAGTCTTTTTCTCAAAAACTAGAGCCAATTTGACAAACCTAATAATTTTCTAGTATTCAGCACACTAGTCTTATACAGAATTGACTTTAAACTACCATGCCGCAAAATGACTGTTCCTCAGTGTTATATAAGTGCTACTACTAAAGATTCTGCCCGCTATTTTGTTAACTGTTTTTAAATGAGGATAATAGGCAATTACAATTTAAATTACATATTTTTACTGTCCCTTACGCATATATATCGTAGAAAAGGTATTGTTTTTAGGTCAAATTTTCGAAATTGAGTTTTTTTTTTTTTTTTTTTTTTCAAACATTGAATCCAAAAAATATGTTTTCAGCGGTTGGTTTGTGTGTGTGTGTGTGTGTGTGTGTGTGTGTGTGTGTGTGTGTGTGTGTGTTTGTGCCATTGTGTCCGTCAGCATACCTCAAAAACAAATAGTAGTAGGAAATCCATACTCGGTATTCTAAATATATATCATAAGTGATGCTATACTAAACTTTTCGTTGAGATCAAGCAAATGGTTTGTGTACAGGGCTATCCAACAGAATTCAAATACATTACATCTATGGGGAAATTTCTGGTAAGTACACTGTAACATCTATAGGCCGCTTTAAACAAAATAAAATGAACATATTTTTTTTAGATGCATAGAAGCATATTTTATGTAGATTGTGGTATGGAAATCATTCATCATTCATTTAAAGTGATATCCAATGTATTGGGATATATTAGGGCTATATTTCGAAATTGTTGGAAGTGCATTTGGTTTTCAGTTATGTGCGTTTCGTATAAGACTAAATTTAAGTACACAATGTGAGGTGCGTATGGTTTATAAACAACATACAGGGCTACCCAAAATTAAGCTAAAGGTTCTTTTCTATTGAATGTAATTGATGGAAGTGCTTTGCTCCATTTTATTATGTCGATAAGCATTGCTCTGGAAAGAAAAATCATTTTTCGAACCCGTACTGTAAACAAAGTATTTTTTGAAGTTCTATTTTCAACTATTTATCAACTTTTTTTTTTTATTATTTTTTTTTTAAATAATATCACGTTTTGAAGTACACTGAATACGAGACCTTAATTTTTAGCGGTTGATCTGTAGATGTATCTGTTAAGAGCATAACTTAAAAACAAATAACTGCAGAAAATTTAAATTTGGTATTCTGAAATGCGTATTAGGTTGCCACTTGAAAATTTTGATCAAGATTGGCAAATTTGAAAGTAAATTAACTATAGGCTTATATTTATATTTTTATTATATTTTTTAAATGTATGTTGGCATTATAACTGAATGGGGGTTTGAATTATATGTCAAATAAAACTGTTTATAAACCTATTTTGTACTATTTTCAAAGTAGATTGAACTTTATTGTCTTAGATTTTAGATGTTACGATTTAATCTGCGATAAATCTTTAGAATATTGATATGCAGGGTAAGAGAAAGTCGTGTAAGTGACACACCAGGTTATTAATTTAAGCAATCTTCCTAAGTAGTAATTCTAAATACATTAATCAGGTAATTTATTTTCAGTTGAACGACTGAAGCTGATATCACATTGTAATTTACTTCTATTTCTATATATATTCTATAAGGTCCAATAATAACTTAGTGCAAAAACCTATTTATACATAGATTATTTCACGCATATTATCTTCAGACCCCTTTCATAATAGAGGCCTTTTTCTGCGGCGTTTTATATCTCCAGAAAAAAAAAACATAAACGACATTCCAATCATTTTGTCACATTGATTACAATTCTTCAGATGTCAAAAATAAGATATGCTTTAATTGCTTAGTCTCTACGATTCAAGATGCGATAAAATTAATGACTTTCATAGATTATTCATTTATTTGGGTAATTTTGAGTTCGAAGATGCCGTCAAAGTATCGAAATAATTTTATTAGTACAACAGTATGTGACTAAGTAAGCGACTCGAATTCAGGGAGCAAACTGGGTCATTAAACTCCTTTATCTTTGTAATTGTTCGTTATAAGGGCATATTTCAAACTGAAAATTTTACAGAAAAAAAAAAAAAAATGTTAGTTTAATGTAAAAAAAAAAAAAAAAAAAAAGAAAAGAAAAAAAAAAAAAAAGGAAGAAAATACCTTTTAGTTACTGTTAGTGTATTGCTCTTCAGTTTTTAAACAATTACAATTTACACTTTATGCAAAATAAATAGATCGATTAGATATTCTTTAAAATACGATTAGCACTTTGATCAAATACTAGAGGATCTCCAAGAAAAAGAAAGAGAGAGAGGGGGGAAAATGACTATAAAAATAATGAAAAATTTGTAATATTAGACGAGTGGTAAAAGGTTAATGCATTCTTTCTTGATGAAATATTTTTACAAAGGCTTCAATATACAGCTTCATAGATTATAAATTGCTAAATTGTGTAAAATGAAGTAGACTATTATAAAACCAATTGAAAATATCATAGGACTCCCATATAAGAATTAAAAAACACTTCTATATGATTTTCCAATAATGTTTTTAATAAAAGCTATTTACCTCATACATTATTAAAATTATGTACAAAATATCACCTTAACATTGCAAGATATGTAAATAAAACAAAACAAAACAAAACAAAAAATTAAAAAATAATAAAATAAATAACGGATTTAAACCACTTTCAATGTTTCGACATAAGTACATTTGCATTCCAATTTTCCTTAAGTACCTCAACAACTTTAATAGACATATTTCTAAGGCTTTTTTTTTTTTTTTTTTTTTTTTTTTTTTTTCATGCGTGAAAAGTAACTTCTTATTCTTTTAATATGGAAAAAGTGTAAAAGCATAAATTTTGAAATTATTAAAATTGAATCTCCTGAAATTTTAAATTATTTTATAAAATTCGGTATATTTTGTACTCTTTTACGAAATTTGGATCTAAGATTAACATTTAAACTGGTATGTTGTGGCCACCACAAGATTTTCTTATACACAGGGTTTAAAGCAAAGTGGCGAGGAGGCCTTTATCTCCGTAGCCATTAATCGTAGACATATATTTTTAACTACAAAATATTTTTTAAATGTAAACATTTACGATATGGCATGTTTAAATTTAAGAAATCATTTTTTGAGTAATAAATAACCAACATTTTATACAGTCCGACAGTTAATGTAATCATATTTAGTAAAATTTGACATTTATCCTAATAAATATAACACAAAAAATTCACTTTTGTCTATCCAAACTTGTATCACACATGTATCCAAACTTGACCGAGATATTTAGTTTCAAAGTTTAGAATTTTGTAGCATTTTCTCAAACTTTATTAAGGATTTTTTAACCGAATCCTTAATGAAGGCCGGAAAAAACTTTGAAGCTAAATGTCTCGGTCAATTTTGGGCGCTCTGAAGTGAAATTTTTTGTGTTATGTTCGTTAGGTTGAGTGTCAGCTTTTAATAAATATGACTATAAAGACTTCGGACTGTATAAAAAGTTAGTTTTTGTAATTTTCAAAAAAATTGTTTTTTTTTTTTTATTTAAACATGACATATCATAACTGCTTATATTTTTAAAAGACATTTTGTATTTGATTGGTTAGTTGGTTGGGTTTTACGTCGCGCTAATGCTGCGCAATGGGCAATTCCCGGTGGTCTGGGACTCACCCCTACAGCTGGTCCGGAGACATGCCATCACAATTTTGATCCTCCACGGAATGGATCATTTTTGTATTTGGAAGTATACGTATGCGACCATTCGTTGCGGAGGCAATGGCCTCCTCGCAACTTGGCTTTGCACTCTGTATTTACCTATAAATCTTTACACAGCCCAAATTGTTTTTCAAATTACATTCCATGATGAATGCAGATGATTTTCATCTCAGAGAAGTATGACACTGAATGTCCAAAGAAAGTCAATTTTGTGCAATTATCTGAGGAAACATTTTTTCTTTTTCCAAAAATGAAAAAATCGATTAAATTATCACAGGTCTGTGGTTTCACCATATGTTTTAAAGATATTGACGACTTCTTTTGAAAAATACATGTGATGAAAATTTACCCCACCCCACCTAGGAACATGTAAATTTTGAGAACGATTTGGATTCAAATATATTTTGATAATGTCGAAGAACACTATTTTATAAAGTAAAATTGTGTATTTCAATCAAGGTACTCATTCTAATTATTATTATTAATAGTAGCAGTAGCATACATATATAGTTTTTATCCCCTGCAGTACATTAGAACTACACAACACGTACTACGGCATGAGCGTGCGACACGGGACGTAGCTCAAGACGGTATGCATTAGGAGATCTCTCCTAAAAAAAAAAATGTGGGGATGGCGAAAGAGGCTTAATAGCAAAAATTAAATTCACCTAACTTTCTTATGATAAAAATTAATTTTTTAAACAAATAATAATGAGTTTCAATATGGAGCCATGGTCTTAATATGGAGTGTTGTTTTCGCATAATTTTATTCGTAACAACAATTTGGGACAAAAAAAAAAAAAAAAAAAGCCGCGTTGTCCTCCACGTACACTTTAGGATTGAGCCCAGTGTTAAAAACAAAGTGCAGTTGACAAGAAAATTGTAATTAAAGAAAGCATTTCAAAAATGGCAAGAATAAAGCAATTAACGGTGCTACAAAAAGTATTAATTTTAGAATGAAAATAAAAAAAATATTTTGTTACGCGAGATGGCAAAATAATTAAATGTTTGCGAAATATTAGTGAGATGGTGTTTAGCAATATATAAAAATTTTTAGCTCTTTAAACTGGAAATTTAACTTTAAGCGGCCACGATGCTCAAACAAGCGAAATAACAGCAAGTTAAATACTTACGTTTAAAAAATCGATTTCTATCATGTTCAGAACTTAGAAAAGATTAAATAAAAAGTGTTTAACAAAATAATTTCTTCAAAAGCAGTGCAGAAACAATTAAGAAACAATTAAGAAAAGTAGATTAAAAACCAAATGATCTGAAAAAAAAAAAAAAAAAAAAAAAAAAAAAAAAAAAAGCCATTATTAAGTAAAAAAAATTAAGAAAAACAAGACTTCAGTTTAATTTATTTCGCGCTGACAGCAAAAGCTAGTAAGACGACGGAAACGTGACCGACTTAATGAAAATTGTACTCTTAAAACAGTGACACATTCTCCGTACATTATGGTACGGAAGTGCATAACTTTTCAAGGAGATGGACAAATTTTCATGCTCAAGAGATCAATTAACTCGAAATGAAACACAGCCATTATAAAAATGGCACCTAGCCGACTATTTTGAAGATGTCTGTCAGCAGCTCAAGATGAAAACGCATCTTGCTACAGGTCGACTGTGATACGTTTATTTGACTGAAATTATTAAAATTACCTATCCGTTCCCATGAAAACTTATAATTCTGTAATTAATCTTGATTTTTTTCATTTGAAGTTAAATGCCACAAAGAATATCGTAGAATTTCTTCTTTACCAGATCTGGAAATAGTCCTAAAATATCTATGCTCGAAAATGCTTAGTCTTTAAAAAAGTTGAGGGACTCGAAATTTATAGCCTACAATTTTGCAAGAACTAGAAAAAATCATTTATGATATTTGGCACAGTAAAATTTCTGAGATTTATATTAAAAAGTTGTATAATACTATGCCATTGTACATTAAAGCACTAATTCCGCATAAAGGGGATATTACCCAATGCAGAATATATACACTACCGCTCAAAAGTATTTGCCCACCTTGTTTTTTTTTAATATTTTTACCATATTATTTTTTAGACATATAATTTTTATTAATTAATAAAATACACATCTAATCATTACTAAATATTATAAATTAATTAAGATATAATTATTTTTCAAGAAGTAAATTGATTTTATTAAAAACACCAATGAAAATGAAAATTTCATAGACGTTGTTTTTGGCTTATATTTTTAATTTGGAGATCTTAATTAACTATTTTATTATTTAATAATGATAATAATATACTATGTGTCTGACATATATATTTTGTTTTATAGGTTATCGCCATATTTGTGCTTTAATCCATTAATAATTGAGTAAATTGACAGTGTTCAATTAATACAAGTAGAAATTGAAATTATGCCAAAAAGAAAGGAACTTTCTACTCAGAAACGAGCTATGATTATTGGTCTACATCAGAGTGGTAAATCTAATCGCCAAATTGCGAAAGATTTACGAATTCCACGCCGAACTGTAGATTATAATGTAAAAAAATTTCAAGTATCAAATAGTTTTGCTAATAAAAAACGCAGTGGAAGGCCCCGCAATACAACTTCTACTGATGATAGATATTTAGTTACAACATCTAAACGTAACCGTAGACTCACGGCACCTGAAATCACTGCCCACGTAAATTTAAATAGAGATGTACCCATTAGCGTTTCTACAGTTAAACGAAGACTTCAAGCTGCTGGTCTTCATGGTCGTATTGCTGTAAGGAAACCTTTGTTACGAGCTGTAAATAAGAAAAAGAGACTCCAATGGGCCAAAATACATAAAGACTGGACAACCAAAGAATGGGAAAAAGTATTATGGAGTGATGAATCTAAATTCGAGATTTTCGGATCTAAGAGAAGAATATTTGTTCGCAGATCAGCTGGAGAAAAAATATTAGATCAATGCGTAGTACCTTCAGTAAAGTTCGGCGGTGGTTCCGTAATGGTATGGGGATGTTTTGGAGGTGGTTCTGTTGGAGATCTGGTTAAAATAGATGGAATATTGAAGAAAGAGGGGTACAAGAGAATTCTTCAAAAGAATGCTATTCCATCAGGGAAAAAATTAATTGGAAAGGAATTCATTTTTATGCATGACAATGACCCAAAACATTCTTCAAAGCTATGCAAAGCGTATTTGGAAACACAAGAACGAAAGAATGTCTTAAAAGTAATGCAGTGGCCTCCACAGTCTCCCGATCTAAATCCGATCGAATTGATGTGGGATGAATTAGACAGAAAAGTCAGAAAATCATGCCCGACATCAATTACCCATTTGTGGAGCCTTTTGCAAACAGAATGGAAGAAAATCGGCAAGGAATGCTTGGAAAAACTAATCAAGAGAATGCCAAGAATATGTGCTGCATTAATAAGAAATAAAGGAAACCATATTGATGAATCAAAAATATGATTTAAATATTTATTTTGTTTATCTTTCAGTTTACTTACATCTGTATTTTTGAATAAAATATAAATTATTATGAATTGTCACAATAAATTATTATTAAATCGTCTTACAGCATTATTTGGATGGTGGGCAAATACTTTTGAGCGGTAGTGTATTTTTATTTAGTAATTGTTTAGAGCTAACAAATAAATAGTTTTATTTCATACATTAAAATATAAGGTGTTTACTTCATAAAATAAATCACAATAGAAATCAAAGTAAATGTTTTATCATATTAAGTTTAAAAAGAATGTTTTATGCAGGTTTTTATTAAGTACTTCGTAGAGTGTAATAAAGCAGATTACTAAATCAAAAATGAATATAAGTATCATTTTATCTCTTTGATATTATATAAACATATCAGTTTCATTTGTTTCAATTATTATTTTTGAAGTTCGTGAGGTTTGCGTTGATGCGAACTCCATCTTAATTAATTACTTAGATACTTAAATGGATAAGTAAAGAGAGCACGAGACTTGAATTAAACTATAAATAAGAGTTTTATTTCAACAGATTAATGGTAGGGCGGTCTGGCAATCAAGATAGCTCAGTTAGCGTATTTAATTACTTTATCAAAATATATGTATCAGAAATTAAATTAGATAATTTTAAATATCTCACCCCAGCAACAGTCGAAGGTGTAGAGACGGATGTACTCTTTAACTCCGCTTCTGTGTCTCCACTGTGGATCAGAGGATTCCCGTCTGATCCAACTTTACCTTTACGAATGCTAGTAGATACGCGCACCAACACTCATCACTACTTAATCCTCACACAACTAAATCTCCACTACTCCACACCTCAATACTCGCCAAAATAAGAATCTTTACAATCTACACCACAATCTCCTATAGTATACACCACCATCCACACTAATCTACAAAAACCATCTCCATCTTATACTACTTCCTACTATCTTCATTTCAATCAATACTTTTAAAATCACTTCACATTCATCAAACTCTCAGAACCTAATTCTTTCGTTGCAGCACCATGCCGACACGAAACTAATCCGACCAAAACTTTCGCCGAGTAAATAGCGTCGAAGCGATTTTAACCGTCCCAACTGTATACTTTGCTGCATCCAGCTTAATTTCAAACAACTGTGGAGACGTTCTGTAGTCTCAACCTCACAAGTTAACAAATAAAAAAGATATAAGTCAATTTTTCTGCAGTGCGGCTTCTTTTTTTTTTTTTTTTTTTTTTTCGTCCCACACTGTACAATAAAACCATTTTAAAAGGGTGTGCACTCGTATATAATAATTCTTTATATTTTGCCTGCTATTCTATAATTTAAGACTACTAAATCATTACCCAAGAGATCCTTATGGACCGCTGTGATTTTATTGCTGTTCTGAACACTAATAATAATAATAATAACAATAATAATAATACGAATGAAGATAAGTAAAACGAACAACACAACAGGGATAAAATAAAAAATTAAAACATATTGAAATATCTTTTAAGACGATATCGATAAAGTTTAAGCCTTCCTTCAATTTTCGCTGAAATTAAGAAAATTATGCTGCATGACATAGAAAATGCAACGCCATGAAAGAGTGGGTAGAATGTGATGACAATTTATGCACAGACAGCTGATGCATATCTAAAAAAGTGATGCTATTTACATAAAGATAATTAGATACAACGGCGTAATACGGGGGTGATCATGGTGTTGCATTTGTATGTCGGGCAGTGAGTGTATTAATATTTAGAAGCTAAAGATCTGACATTCTAGTCATTTTAGTCTTAATTTGTCGGTCATGATAAAAGCAAGTTTGTTATTTATAATTTTACTTGTCTAATTATATTGTCAATACCACTGCTTTTTTTTTTTTTTTTTTTCATTTGTTTCAATTGCCTACATCTTACATAGTCTTCAGAGTTAGGCTATTTATTATTTCATTCGAGTGAAGAAAGATATTTCGTTAATTTTCAGCTTTGTGTCAGGATCTGACAACGGTGTGGAAAGAAAAAGAAGAAAATATCAGAAAATTCCGCGTTCGGAATACTCAAAAGGAGACTTTCAAATTTTATTAATACATACAAATTACTCTCCTTGAAGAATAAATGATCGTGTGAAAAAATCGTTGTCCTACATAGAATCCATTCATATTTATAATGTACTCTTATAAAAAGTCGCAGATTTCCACGCGACCCGCTCGCGAACGCTGCAACTTGTTGCATCGCGTAATTAAGGGGAGCAGATTCTTAGGAAAGAGGTTCCGGCGAAATTCATCCCTTCATAAGAGGCACCAATTGCAAATGGGGAGAGGTCGCATGTGATATGCCTATCAATGAGGGACATTGAGGGACGTACTGGGGGTCCAACGATTGTCTTCAAACGGGAATAAATCTGAAGGTGGTGGTCAAATAAGGATTTTCGGCACACGAATAGATATATTAAGGTTATCTCCTCTTTAGGTTATTTTATGACCAACGAGATGATTTACTTCGTTATGTCTAGAATACTTAAAGTAAAACCAATGTCCTCATTTTTATTCTTTTCTGGTTGTTATTGTTAAATTTATGGATCAAATGTAGCTGATAAGGAAAAAAAATTAGTTAAGCATAAATTTAAATTGTAAGTCCGGTGATTCTAAACTTTTTAAGTTAAATCATTTGGAAGGGGGGGGGGGGGGAAATGTAGACGAAAGTCGAAGAACGTTGTAAGAAAATGAATCAGTTCTTCACTAATTATTAATTTAGAAATTATACAGATAAGATATTTAAGATAATTTTAGATATACATACAATTTAATCAAATTTTTGTGTATTCATGTAATCACTTTATATGCTTTATCTATTTAGAATAATCTGTCATGTATCTTGAAGTAACCATAGGAATTTCTCTGTAGAAATTACATCTCCATGTTAACGTTTTATTTATTCTCACTGAAAGGCAATAATCGTCTTTCTATTAAATAATCATAATATAAGATACTCATTTTATCTCCTCATTAATTTATTTATATATTTTGAACGACATTCGACATGTGCGATTCTTCTTAAATTATCCATAGAACTAAAAAAAAAAAAAAAAAAAAGTAGGTTTGGCGAAAGATCTACGTAATTAGATTGATAAATTAATGAATTATAATTAATAATAATAATAATAACTTGTTACTTGAATTGTATATTTAAAGTAAATGCTGCATATAGCGCTTTAATTGGAAAAGAAGCTTTTTGTTTTTGTTTCTAAACTATTTTTTTAACCGACTTCAAAAAAGAAGGAAGGTTCTCAATTCAAACCGTATGTTTTTTTTTTTATGTTTGTTAGCTCATAACTTCTGAACGGATGTTCCGATTTCGACACTTTTTGTTTTGTTGAAAAGGTCTTGGTCTGAAATAGGTCCCATTGTAATATCTTTACAATCTAAAGAAAATACAGAATGCCCAAAAAAATCAGTCCCAACTCTTTTAACTGCTAAACGGCTGCAGCTATAGAGTTAAAAATGGTATGTAAATATAGCAAAGTGGCCATGCAGTAAAGGTTAAACCGCTTGCAGTGCCACCTGGTGGAAAATAGCGGAGTTAGTGTTACTATCTCAAAAACGGTTCTAGAGAAAAAAGGGAATTACAAAGTTGAAATGTATCATCGATTTAGTACTTTAAAATTTTGCTTTAAAAATTTACTTCTAAAATCCTTACTACTAAGTAGTAATATCTAATTACAAAGTAAAATCATATTACTCTGATAAACTGTATAACTTCACCAAAATCTCTTAATACAATTGTTATGCTTACAATTGCTTGGATCTTGTGAAGTGCATACAGTTTATTTACCATGTATGACTTTACTTGAAAGTTTAAAATTTCCCTTTAATTTAAAACTTAGAAAGGAATAAAAGATGCATATTTTGCTCTTTGTTTGAACTTTGCGCTGCGCAATTTTCAGCGCAGGGAGTGACACTTATTCACTGTAAAGTTCAATATATATGCCTAACAGAATTTTTGGTTACGAATACAGCGTATCCGTTCTTTACATTTCTAAAGACTTTTTAACTTAACGTATGTTCATTCAATAGATAGTTTTTTGTTCATATCCGATAAAGGCAAGAAAAGTGACACAACTTAAAAATGCAGCATTTGAGAAAAATCAATTTAAAAATAACTTGACTAGAATAAAACTGGCACAACTGTCTCTCGAGTGGATAACTTTCTAGATAGAGATGTAACTTTTTTGTTCACATTGGGTGCATTTCATGTATTTTTCAGTGACATAAATCATTTTTTGAGTTATGTCACTTTTCTTGGAAGTTGTGATTTGTGAAACTGCCTTCGAACGTCTTTTGATGTTCTGCTATATGAATAAGTTTTCACTGAAAAGAGAAAAATAAAATCTTTTTGTAAAAAATAGAACCGACTCCAAAAAGCAACTTCTGTTAAAAAAAAAAAAAGTATGAAATTAAACTAAATTACCTCTAAAAGTATAAAATAATTTCCTTCGCCAAATAACCTATAACACTACAGTTAATCATAACTTTTGAAGTCGGCGCAAAATTAAATAAAAACTGATACCTTTATTCAATACAAAAATCAAATCCCATTCAAAATACACATCTCACGTTGTCACCTGCAAAACGCAGCCGAAAACAATTTTGATTCAAGAAAACAAATAAGATTGCGTAAGCAGCAAAAGTTGGCGAAGATGCTGGTATCTGACGTCCTTGGTGAAAGAAAAATCGCAAAATTATCTGGCAAACATATTTAATTTCTTTGGGATATCATGATTAATTTGATAAGGTATATTAAGAGAGTAATCAATAATATGAAACAGTACTTCGTACAAAATATATTATGAAAATATACATCTTGCGTGTATATTTTTGCAATACGTTTTGAACGCCAAATCCAAAAGCCACCAAGGATGATAGTTATCAAAGTTAATCCAAATTTGCAAAGGAAACTCTAACTTCGTAGAAACATAAATATCGCATTGTGAAGAATGTTTACTGTTCTGTGTAGATGCTACAAATGGGCCAATTGTATACAGCGATAAAATAATAAAGGAAACGTGAAAATGGATCATTCGTGACGACAGCATTTGTTGCTACCGATCTAAAAACAAACCTTTAAAAACTAATTAAATTTTTTTAATTTTGCGCCGACTTCAAAAGTTATGATTAATTGTAGTGTTATAGGTTGTTTGCCGAAGGAAATTATTTTATACTTTTAGAGGCAATTTAGTTTAATTTCATACTTTTTTTTTTTTTAAACAGAAGTTGCTTTTTGGAGTCGGTTCTATTTTTTTACAAAAAGATTTTATTATGTCATAATGTTGTGCACAATTTTTGCTATTACTTAAGCACATTTTTAATTTCAAAAATTTTTTTGAAATGCATCATTATTGCTACAATTTGCGCATTTTATATGCTGTATTAGTATTATTATTACTATTATCATTCAGTGTTTTGCAATTTCATGATCATTACGAACTACTTTTATCACTTAATTAGCAAGATTTCTATGTATTTAGAAATTTATTCATCTACCCTAAAAGTTCATTTCAGAAAATTTTGGAGTGGAAGGCTGATCCTAACTATGTGCAAAATACCAGAGCCGGGAATCGAACCCGGGCCTTCCGCTTTACGTGCAGATGCTCAAACGATTGAGCTACCCTGGTTGATTACCAGCTAGGCATTTCTCACATAACATTCGTTGGCAAAGTCACCGAGTCTGTAAACACAGCTATATCAAGTGACATTATTAATCATGGCACAACTCCAATAGACCACGAAATTTTAATTTAGTTTAGAAATTTATTCATCAACTCTCAAAACTTTCAGGGTTGCAGTAAAAAGCTATAAATTAAAAATGTTTTTTCATCTATTTCAACTGCCACTCAATTTAAAGGAAAATTTCTATACTACTTAATTGCATTGCTAGCTAATAAGTTCAGAAGTTAATTTAATTTTAAATGAAGACAATTTATACTTTATAAATTAAAATAAAATGCTTTTGAAAAGATTTCTGTTAGCTTTATCTTATGAATAAAATTTATCATTATAACATTTTTTTTTACTGTATGTGAAAATAAAACCTTCACAGAGACAAAAACAAAAATTTATAAAGTGAAATTCTTCCAAAATATACATTTACTTTATTTTGCTTAGCTTTTTAAACTTTTCTGAACCTTTTACCTTCAGAAAAAAATGATACATTACATAAATAGACATGATACTTTTCCATTAACACCTGTGACTGTTAGGTATGGTACAACTTGGAATTCACTAAAGATGCTTTTAACGGGCTACTTGAATTTGGTATCATAGGAAGTTGTATAATTTTTACAGTTTACACTTTTTTATCGACTAATGTATTAACATTATTAATGTTCTAATTGATTTTATAAAAGTATTCTTTTAAAAAGAATAAAGCTGAAATAGAAATGTCTTTGTTGAGGGACTTTCTTTTTGACTTTACACTTATGTTTCATTTTTACTTTCTTCTACATGTATGTATAGCGAAGGTATTGGATTCGTGAAAATTTTCAAACTCCAGTTCTCGATGGATTTACGCGTTTTGGGATGACTTGAACACGATTTGACTATTTTTAGAAAATGTCTGTCTGTGTGTTTGTGTGTATCTATCACAAATTTTGTGGACACTGTAACTCACGAACCAATGAACGAAATTTAACCAAACTTGGTATTTAGTTGGACCCTAATGTAAACTGGTGCTGGTTAGATTTGATGATCATTTGTTAAAATGGTGGCGCTGTGATCCCATTTTTCTAAATTTTTAACATGGCAGTATAGGACAAAATTTCGTATAAATGTACATAATGAGAGTTATTACTTTCTTCTTTTTTCAATACAAGAAAGTATTGGATTCATAAAAATTTTTGACCTCGGGTTTTTGATGGATTTACCCGTTTTGAGAGCTGTAGAACACAATTTGATCATTTTTATAAAAATGTCTGTCTGTCCATCTGTCTGTTTGTGTGTGTGTGTGTGTGTGTGACAAAATTTTGTGGCAACTGTATCTCAGAACTACTGCACAGAATTTCATACAAATTGTTATATAGTTACACCTTGGCATAAATTAGTTCCTATCAACTTCTGGTAAAAATTGTCTAGCAGGTCGCGTTGCCATCCCGCTTTTTCTAAATTTTTTAACATGGTAGTATAGGAGAAAATTTTGTATAAATGTGCATACAGAGAATTAATTTTTAATAATCATTATGAAATTTACAAGATGAATTTTTAATAGAGATAGTCAACTGTGAAAAAATTTTGTATATGTAGGAGCATCGCCTCCCCCCCTCTGGGGAGGAAGTCCCCCCTCGAGGGGAATAAATTTTTATGATGGGTATCTTTCAAAAGAACTCGCCGATGCCTTTAAAATGAATGGTTCAACCAACGATCTGAGATAATTTAAAATAAAATTATCGATTTTTTTTTTTTTTTTTTTTTTTATGTAATAGCGAGAATAAAATGAATTTTTTTTTTTTGGATATTTAGTATTATACTACTTCTCTAATATGGAAATCGTACTGCATTATCATGGAAGATAATTTTATTAAATAATGAACTGCTATCTACAGAAATGGACTTCTGGCGACGATCGGCTAGAACTTCAAGACTTGAAAAAAAGATCAATATTGAAATAAGAGCAAGGATGGGTCTTAAGATGAAAATCATAACAAAAATAGACAAGAAGAGGCTACAATGGTACGGACATGTACAACGGATGAATGTGAATGGTGTACTGAACCAGAAACCTGAAGGGGAAAAACATGAGGGGAAGACCGTGGAAAAGGTGGAAAGAAAAGCTTATGAGGAACATGGCAAAGAATGGAATCGATGATGAAGATGCTCAGGACAGAGAAAGATGGAGACAAAAACTAAAGGCTATTTTTGGTTGAAAGAAAACCTCAGCATTGAGGAAATTCCTAAAAAAAAAAAAGATTTTAATAAATTATTTTTGCTGAGTGAATTTGCATAGGAAAATATAGAAGAAAGTCATGTGGTGGCCAGAACTTTCTAGTTTTTAATATGTGATTTTAAAATTAATATGAATTATTGATAATAGCAGTGGTAAAGTAGGAAAAAAGTTTTTGCATAAGCAAGCATCGCATACCCCCCCCACCCCGGGTAAATTTTCAATATGGGTATCTTTCAAACGAATGGTTGAACCATAGATCTGTGATAATTTAAAACAAAGTTATGGATTTTTTTCCTTTTTTTTAACGAAAAAAAAAAAAAAATCTTTTGATATTGGCAAAAAATGGGCTTTCTTTCGGCATTTAGTGATATAAGTCTGTTAGATAAAAATCGTCTGCATTTATGATGGAAAATAATTTAATAATTTAATAAATAATTTGCATTGCATGAATTTTGTGTAAAATTATATAGAAGAAAGTCTTGTAGTAGCCACATCATACTAGTTTTTCCTTAAGCATTTCTATAATTTTTTTTTTTTTTTTTTTTTTTACTATTTTCTTTCATTATTTTTGCATTCCACAGATATACATTCTTAGGAGATGCAATCATGAAAGAATTCGACTGAGATTTTGTATACTTACAAATTTTTAAGCAGTAGTGGCACCAGAAATTCCCCGACGGGGGGACACTACCTCCCCGACAAGGGGACACTATAGAGAGAGAGTTTATTGTATGATTATTCATCAAAAATAGCAACATTATTAATAATATTACTGTTAATATTAGTACCATTCCATTTGTTAGTACTCCTCGTGGTTTTGGAGATCATCGTGCCTTTTTCGGAGTGCATACTATTTGCTTTCCATAGAACGAAATATGTACAGGGTACATGACGGAAAATTCTTAAAAAATTAATCTTCGTATCCGTTGATCACGGATATATATGCAGTCAAATTTTCCTAAAAGGGCCACTCATCGTGCCATAGAAAAGTGGCTCTCCAGAGAGGAAACTTTTTAATAGAAGTTGTATTCCTATTCTCTGAGTAAATTACATAACAGCAGCTCCACCTATCAGACCATATGCCCCGAAATTGAATAAGCATATTGTTTTAAAATGCCTCTCTATGCAATTATATACAATAGAATCTGATATATAGCCTTCACGTTTGCGAGAAAAATTGAAGCACAGGAGCGCCGTCTATCTCGCTGTAGCGCTCAAACTGATATCACATAGTGTTTCATAACTTCCCTGCCATATACAAAGTTATTTGAAATATTGTACAGTAGAAACTGAGATATAGCCTTCTTGTTCTCGGAGAAAATGGCAGCAGAGCAGCGCAACTTTCTTTCCGATATGCACCTAAATTAAATCAGCGTAATGTTTCATAATGGCCCTCTCACATATCAAGTTTAGTTCTATTATACAAAATAGAAACTGAGATACAGCCTTCTCTTAAATAAAAGAAATTGCAGTAAGGCAGCCACCATCTGTTGAGCGATATGAACCAAAAGTTAACAGACACCAATTTATGTCATGGTGCAGCTACATACAAATCTATATGTAATTCTGTTCAGTAGTTCTTGAGATACAATTGGAACAAAATTTTTCTCACACATAGACAGACAGACAGACATTTTCTAAAAATGTCATGGTCAAAATGTGTTCTGAACCTCTGAAAACGTGTAATGTAATATCATAGAAAACCAGAAACCGACAATTTTTACGAATCCAATACTTTCTTCTATTGAATATACCCATGGGTGTTTGCGTTCCGGATTTTTTATTTTATCTCCCACCAGTAATTACGAATTGTGTTTTTGGCTATATTTATTTGCTAAACATTACTAGAAAACTACTAATAGTATCATTATTAAAAAAATAGTGGTGGGAAATAAAACAAAAAATCTGGAACGCAAACACCCCTGATATAGGAAGTAAAAACTGGAATAATCCAAATTTTTAAAAGGAAAAAAAAAGCTGCTAACAGGAGAAAAACTGAAAATTTTGTAATTCCCCACCTCCCCCCCGACAGATTTTAGTAATATGCCCCGATGGGGGGGGGTCACAGACTCCCCGACGGGGGGGCTGTGCCCCCCCGGCCCCTTAGCTGGCGCCACCCCTGTTTTTAAGTGTTTTAAATCTGTTTCTGATAATTTACAGTAATGTACGTATGTATACATGTGTGAGTGAATACGATACCATCTGAATTCTACATTTGATTAAAATAAAACTGGTTAGGCATGTTATAGGTCATTGTCGCAAGAATTATATAGATTTTCATGAATGTAGGAATAATACTTCTTGAACGAGGTTGAAATTGAGTAGGTTATACGTTAAGCTAGCAAATGTCACTATGCAATGTCAAATTGTCAACGGTTTGAAATTCAACTCTAGGGATAATTCGAGACATACCATCAATGTTTTGATCTTTCGCGTAGAGGATGGATTCTGGGCTTTCATGACTTACAACGGTATTAATTTTACGAAACATGGAGAACATTGCAATCACGACAAATTTTACGTGCACCAGCCACCAAAAAATATACAAGACGGTCTTTGGCTGGCTCGAGTATCGAACCTGCAACCCTCCGATTACTTGCTGAAGTATGACCAGCATGAGAAATGATGTGAATAATTGCAATTACTTATAGTTCTTTTAGGAGAAACTGTAAAAGAATTTACATCCAATCTGATGAACATAAAAGTATTTAAAAATGAAAGAAACAAATATAGGTTTTAGAATTTTGCTACAGCAGGATCGTTACTGTAAATAGCATACCATTTTTGTTCATATACAGGGACGCATAAAATAATTAAAATTCATTATTGTCCTTTGAGTAAATATTTAGAATTTGAGATTAACACTCAAAAAACCTATTCCACTTTTCACTTTTATTTATTTACTGAAATAATTCAAATTCGTTTGAAAGCCAGTGATTCAATTTGTTTGAACGCCTTGTGATAACTAAGTGTTCAAAATGTCGAGTAGAGTCACTAGAGGTCTGCACGGGCTGGAATTTCGAGGCCCGAGCCCGGCCCGTACGAAAGCTTTGCTTACCCGGCCCGGCCCGTTATGAAGTCGAAAAATGCGACCGAGGTCCGTTTATTTTATAACGTTGTGTGGCCCGGCCCGGTCTGGACAAAAAATGATAACTCAGGCCCGACCCGGCCCGATTCAAAAATATGTAAAAAAAAAAAAAAAAAAAATGAATGCCTTTCTGTGATAACGATTTTTAGTATGTGTTTTGCAGAGGTTTTATATAACCAAACAATAGTACGTTCTTTAACAAAACTGCTGAACTTTTACAAGATTATTATATATAAACAGAAATTCATTATTATAGACAAGGCACAAAGACAAACAGAAACTCAAATCGAAAATAGTATTAGCATTCATCAAACAATATAGGAAAGTATTTAAAATGGTTAATACTACTAAAAATGCAGTTTCGACCATTTCCTCTTATATACCGTAATGTATCTGAATCTTTCATGTGCTCCGGTAAATCCAACCACAATCAAATTGAAGTTACAGATACTTTTTAACAAAATAGAACTTTATGTGAGATAAAAGCCTGTAAAATTATGTAAAATAAATGACTGAAGAAATATTTTATAATTTTCCTTTTTCGTTGATTAACGAGAAAACCAGAAAAGGATTCGGGCCGACACGGCCCGGAGAAAATTTTATTCAGGCCCGGCCCGGCCCGAATATACACAAAAAACAGAGCCCGAGTCCGGCCCGAGCCTGAAAAAAAAATTTAAGCCCGAGCTCGGCCCGGCCAGATTGCAAATTCAAAAATTCGGCCCATGCAGACCTCTAAGAGTCACTCTATATTTTTTAATTTGGAGTTTATTCTTTTAACGCTAAAACCACAAAATTAGTAATTGCATCTGAAGTTCAACAAAAATAACATTAGGTATTAGTAGCATATTATATTAAAAATTATCATTTCATAGGATTTTCCAGAGAAGACCTGCAAACATCGTAGAATTAAAACAGATCATAACTGAAGAAATGTCGTCAATAATACCAACAATGCTGCGAAGTGTGTGAAAAACCTGGTTCGGCGTGATCATGTTTGCATTCAAAATGGTGGCGAACATTTTCAACATTTTCTGCGAGGAATGATAATGTAAAAAAAAAGAATTAAATTATGTTTATCAAAAATAAAATTATTACAGGATTAAAAATATTGTACGTCACCATTTCTGTTTTACCTCACAACTAATGTTGTAATGGTCCAACAGTGTTAGAAATTATCTCACACACTTAAACAAGGTTCAAAAAACCATACTTCAATGTTAGAATAGTTGCCACATCCGTCAGATTTAAGGGTTATAAGAAAAACCCACGGTACTCTTTTAAACTGATCACCCTGTTGCAGAGAATAACAAAGTATTGCAATAAATGTTTGTCAACGAAAAGATAATCTTTTCTCTTCACTTCCAATCTAATTATAAAAATGACGCGAGAAGGACAAGTAAAGTTGATCAAGAAGCATTCGCGAGCCGGTCGCGTGGACCAAAGTTGGACCGGTTCGTTTTTCGGTTAATAGCCGCGCCTCCGGCCGGTTGTCTAATCAAGGAGTCGATGCCTCCTCCCTTTGGAATGACATGGAAAAAACCGAAGGTATTTTCATTACTTTGACAGACACTGACTGCTAATGTCATCTCTTCCACGTGTATCAACTAAGCGATTAACTAATTTGATAACTAGTTATTTGGATTGTTTAGCATTCATGTCTCCAATTCCTTGGAGCATCACATTGAAAACTTTTTGAATCGAATTGATAAATTAAATTAAATATAACGTATTATTGAAATATTATTATTACTATATTCATTTCGAGGAAAAGGAGGATTGAGCATTACTCAAATAATTGTTTGGCTAAAAATAATTGTACGTGTTACAGTCATAATACGTTTCCAGGTATTACATTGAAAACTATATTTTTGAAATGCATCTTTAAATAATTGATGAAATGAGGACTCTTTGATTTAGATTATTAAATTAATTTAAATACTAACAATATTTTATTAGCACTACATTTATATAAAAATAAATATCGATTAAAAGAACTGTAACAATACAATTTTTACTGAAGAATAGTTTTTCTGCTTTTAGGGGACGCGGTAGATTGTTTGATACAGTGTCGAGCTCGTAGACAGAAGATTGCTGTTCTATACTGTAGCCGGCCAAAGACCATCGTGCACATTAATGGCGGCTGGTGGACGTAAAATCTGTCTTTACTGCAATATCCTCCATGTTGTGTAAAAATATGGAGAATTAATACCTCAAGGGTATTAATTCGCTCCAAAGCGGGCAGCCATCCTGTTCGCGAAGGATCAGAATTGAGATGGCATGTCTCCGATATTCTAGAGGGGTTACTTCCAGACCACTGCATGGCTCTTGTGCGAGGTAAAACCTATTCATCTCAACATGAACTTTTTTTGTTTTCAAAAGTTATTCAGTGAGCAATAAAAAGTTTTTTCACTAGTTCTTTATATTGTTAGTTTTCATAAATTTAACTCTTTGGAGAATTATAGAGAGGGTTTTTTCTGTATGAATTCTTTAATTATATGAATATATAATTGCTAAATTTTATTAAAAATCATATTTAAGAAAATCGTAAAATCATGTTATTGCACGAAAGTCTTATAAAAGCTTGTTTTAATACCATAATATATTTTAGAAAGCTAATTCAAGGAATTGATTAGAAGTCGTGTCTTGAAGCATTATCTTGAAAAATTGCTATATACAAGGTCTGTCCCGAAAGTAATGCGCGCATTTTTATTTTAAGAAATTTATTGAGCCGGTTCGTACAATTACTCAATATTCTTCGAAATACATCCCTCCTGCTTCAACACACTTGTTACAACGTGATTTCCATGCTTTATATGCGTCCTGGAAGACCGTCACAGGTATGACCTTTAGTAACCTCGTTGTAGCCGCCTTGATGTTCTCCAGGGTCCCCAATTGCTGCCCTTTGAGGTCGGGCGGGATCAAATCAGGATTGTAAGATGGCTGGGGGAACGTTGAGATGCCGGCCTTGGTCAGGGTGTCGGTCGTCATAAAGACGGTGTGTCTGGGAGCAATATGGTGCAGCTTCCAGGAATTCTTGATCTCGCGCTTGACGCGGTTGACCCGTTGCTTTATCCTTTTCAGTACTTCGATGTAGAATTTGGCGTTGACCGGTTGGCCAGGTGAAACAAATTCAAAATATACCACTCCCTTGGAATCGGAAAAAACAATGAACAACTCTTTGACCTGCGATTTGCTCATTCTTGCCTTTTTTCGGCGTGAGAACGACGTCGTGTGCCACTCTGCACACAGTCTTTTTGTTTCTGGGTCGTACAAGAAGATCCAAGATTCGTCACCACTTCCCACATTGTCCAAAAAAGACGGATCGTCCTCACAACACTGCAACAATTATGTTCGAGGGTTTTTTCCATCTTGATTTCGACCAAGCACTCACACAAGGGTTCACTGAAACAGGCACTGTAACTCTGCAAGAGCTCGGAGCCGACTGGCGCTGATGGCATTGTGTTCCCAAGACTGCACCCACCTTCCGTGAAAGCGGCAATGCTGTGCGACGGATAGTCGCGGCAGAAGAAAATGGGGCGCATTACTTTCGGGACAGACCTTGTATATATATATATATATATATACACACACACACACATATATATATAAATCTAGATTAAACTAAATCTAGCTTTAACTCAAAAATTTTATTGTTATTTGAAATCCTTTCAAAAAAGGAATAATTTTAGCACAAATCATATGTAGTATTCAAGAAAATAAAAAGAGCTTTAAGATGAAGTTATAATTTTAACTATTTAATTTCAATTATTAAATTTTTTACATTAACAAGGAACACTGGAAGTTAGTGCTATATACATCGATTTTTTTTTCTTTTTTTTTTTTGTCTAAATGATAAATTTGGTGACTAATTATTTTTATTATTATCAGTGCAATTTTTGTACAGTGCAAAACAAAATTTCAAAGCAACAGAATCTAATTACAAGTGTGAAAAGGATCTCCCTGAGACAGAGATGCAATTGCGAAAGCGTATGAATGCACCTCTGCAACATCTAAACGATGCTGCATTTTTTGTTTCAAATAGAGGACAATTCCATGTCTGTACAATATCCATGAGATGTTATATGGGGTAGTGTGATGTGTCTGCAATGTCGTAAAAGTGAAACAGCCATGTATTTTCCACGTTGTAATAAGGATCAAATTATGCTGTATGAGATGAGCCCTAATGGCGATCTGACAGATCCTAATTGTTACCAACTGATTCCAAGGTTTTAAGAATCTTGACAATTCTAAGAGTTGTCTTCCTTATATACTGGAGAATCAATTTAGTATTTTTCAAACTTCACTTAAACTTCATAAATTACATTTAAATCGTTTCCGACCTAACATCTCAGCAAAACTTCGCCTATTATCTAGCCTTTATTTAAAATTTGTAGAACACCTTTACTATCTGAATCTTTCTCTTTCGTAAACCGATTCAACATTAAATGTTTTCTGTCCGTTTACTTTCCTTTTTCGGCTTCATAATGTACTAAATCCAAACATGTAATAACAGTGCAACTCTGAAAAACTTCCCAACTTTCAAGGTTCTAAAGACGTGCAAGATTTCATATAATATCTTAAAAACTATTCTGTATTGCACTATAACTATTAATTATATTTAAATTACTTTTAATCTACATGAAATACTAAATTTTATTACTATATAAAATGAACACACAACTATTTTTTCTTTTAATAACTGAATTCTTGAAGAAAATATTGGTATAAATGTCCCATTATGATATCATTAATATCTAAACAAAATACAAGATGCCCACTAAACACTGTTTTCACCCCTTTAACCACTGAACAGCTACATCTATATTCAAAATAGTGGTGTCTAGCTATAGCAAGGTAGCTAAGCTTCAGAAGATGCGACCACTTGCAACGCCACCTAATGGAAAACGACGGATTTAGTGTTCCTATCTCGAAATCGATATAAGATAGCGGAAAAAGTGAAATACAAAGTTGGAGAGCATCATCGATTTAGTATGAAAAGACACTTTGTAGACATGAATACTAAATGCATAATGCTTAAAACGTTAATTTGTTTTTTCTCGATTTCCTGCCTTGTGGCGTAAGAACTTTGAAAGAAAAGCGTAACCTTTGAAAGAAAAAAGACAAAAATTAGTTTTCGCAAGAAAACTTTATTTTCGATGTTCAAACTTCTGTTCGTCAGTTGCAAATGTATATCTGGACTCTTGTTTGAACATTACGTTGCATATCACTGGCATGCAACTGTACCACTGACATGTAGAATTTAAAACAAACTATCGGAAAACATTCTTTTAAAAAGCATATAAAATATAAAGGTAAATAATAATGCAGCTATTTAATGCATGAATTCTTTGAAATCTATGACTGTGTGGCATTTTTACTATAATCGTTAAAATGTAACTTTTAAAATAGGGAAAAAAAAGTTAGCTGTAATAGTTCGTTAGGAACAATAGCAAGCAGGTTTCATAAACCTAAACAGATGAGCCAGGTATACTGCGTTTTCAACAAATAGTTATTTAAGAAATTCTGCAGGTCTGGTGTAAAAATTTTACTATTTTTCTAAACATACTAACTTGTATAGAATTAAATTCTTAAGTCTTTTCAAATTTCTACATATCACACAGAAGCCTTCCAGTATCTTTCAAGATTTAAAATGAATGAATATATTTTAATAAAGTTCGTTTTAATCCTACAACGTTATTTTTCAGAAAAATAAAATAAAAAACTAGTAAATAATAAGATTCAGCTCATTTGAAAATGATTAAAAGCATGTAATCTGTCAATCTATGCCCACGTAATTGCCGCTTCAGCATGAAATTATAAAGAAGTCGGTATCGAACAAACTGCTGAGATGACATAATTCGATTCCAGTAGCGGGCAAATCGTACTTTTTTATTTATTTATTTATTTATTTTTTCGCTTGAGTTGTAGAAAATTTACACCAGTACCATAAATTTACTGCACAAATAATTACAAAAGTTCTGTTAATTTTAGCGAAAAGCGCTGGCATCCAAATTGTCAGTGCTTTTTGCTGTAAACTTATATCAGTTTATTTATTTATTTATTTTTACAGCATAGAGAGCTATACAGATAATTTTTGTAAGTTTGGATGGATGGATGGATGGTTGGGTTTTACGTCGCACTAGTCCTGCGCAGATGGTCAATTGGCGACGGTCTGGGACACACTCCTAGATGTGGTGTGGAGACATGCCATCACAATTTTGATCCTCCACGGAAGGGATGGCTCTCCCGCTTCGGTGACCCCCATAGGTATTTTTTAATGGGAACATGGAGAACATTGCGGCCACGACAGATTTTACGTGCACCAGCCACCATTAGTTTACACAACGGTCTTTGGCCGACTCGAGTACCGAACCCGCAATCTTCCAGTTACGAGGCCGGCGCTTTACCGACTGGCTACCGCGGCCCTGTAAGTTTGGATAATTTAAACCATTTAATACTTACCATTTAATATGTAGAATTCGTTACAAAAATTAAGATTTCTCTCAAAAATCTCTGATAAAAAGCTACCTCAAGAAAGAGCCAATTTTTTATAGCACGGTAAATTAGATGTTTTTCTCTCTGTATAAAACAAATACTTACTCCAGAAGAATTAAAATAAAAGATATCGAAAAACAAATATTGTGAAACGAACAATAAAAGTTCTAAAACATGCTGTAGTTCGGTCAATCCAAAACAGAATGTGTGTTTGCATTTTAAAGCATACTTTTTAAGTTTTTTTTTGTTTGTTTGTTTGTTTTTTATTTTAGGACTGAGGACTATTAGTCTCAATCTACGGATTTTTACGATACCAATTTTACGATAGTTGGACATTTATCGAAATCGAAAAATTATCGAAAATATAATTGAATAATTTAAAAGTGATGTTATAATTTGAAAAAAAAAAAAAAAAAAAAAAAAAAAAATCATCAAAATCTTTTTTTTTTTTTTTAAGAAACAGAAAAGAAAATTAATAATAATCAATTTCGAAATAAACAGCATCGAAAAAGCTTTTTTTTTTTTAATAATTTTGAATTAGGAAATAAAATGCGCGCGTGCAAAATGAAATAAAAAATAAAATAAGATTTATAAATGGACAATATTTAAGCTCGTGGACTCAGTTCAATGATCATAGATATAGTAATTTATATAGATCTATCATCCCCCTGTTAACATGCAAAGATTTTTGAAGCTAATAAAGTTTTAATTTAATTAAGATCTAATTACTATTTTTCTTCCTTCCTTTCTTTTTTTTTTTTTTTTTTTTTTTTTTTATAATTTAATATCTTTTTATTAAGTTAAAGAAAGCAAATTTCGACTATTGTAAGCTTAGAACAACAAACTTTAAGCTGTTGGTATTCTACATAATAATAAGTAATAAAAATTATTCCGTATCATATGCACTAAGGAACAATATATATACATATATATATATATATATATATGATGGGAAACTGATCAAAGTTCACTTTAGAGGTCTGCACGGGCCGGAATTTAAAAAGTTCATTATTACAGATGTACAGAAGGCACAAAGATAGACAGAAAGTCAAATCGAAAATATTAGCACTCATCAAACAATATAGAACGGTATTTAAAAGGGATATTACTACTAAAAATGCACATTCAACCATTTCCTCTTATGTACCGTAATGTATACTAATCTTTCATGTTATCCGGTAAACAAAATTTTAATGGTAATCCAACCATATTATACAGAAAAGAGGCTTTTGTACATGCTAGAAATGATGCTACTTTCATTCAGTGCACTGGAGAAAATAAAAAGGAGTTTAGAGAAAGCGTTACAGCGGTAGGATTTTTATAGCCTTCATACCACCTAAACTCTACAGACCATAGGGCACAAAGCCTTATACACAGTAACGTATCTAATTTCTTTTGTTTGAACATGTGCGCAAGCCAGTAGTGACATGCATACTATTTTGATTAGAAAACCACTTAATATTACTTGAAATAAAATATATTAATTTTGAGACATGCTAAAAATATTTGCGGAAAATCAGATCGCGAACAGACAGATTGATAAGCAATTAAATCGAAATTACAGACATTTTTTAACAAAATAAAATTTTATGTGGTATACCAGCCTGTAAAATTATGTGAAATAAATGACTGAAGAAATATTTTATCATTTTCCTTTCTCGTTGATTAACGATGAAACCAGAAAAAGATTCGGGCCAACACGGCTCGAAAAAAATTTCATTCAGGGCCGGCCCGGCCCGAGTATACACAAAAAAACTGAGCATGAGCCCGACCCGGCCCGAGCTTTCAAAAAAATTTTACGCCCGAGTCGGCCCCGGCCCGAGAACAGATTGCTCGGGCCGTAAGCCCGGCCCGTGCAGACCTCTAGTTCACTTATTCCAACATTTTTTTTTTTTTTTTTTTTTTTAACTGCTTCAGACCTAAATTTATTTATTTATTTATTTATTTATTTTCATTTTGCACGCAAGCTTTTTATTTTCTAATTCACAATCATTAACAAAAAAAAAAAAAAAAAAAAAAAAAAAAAAACGATACTCTCCATTTCGAAACTGATTATTATTATTATTATTATTATTATTCAGCTTTAAAAGTTATTCGGGCGAATTATCTTGCTTTTAAATATTGGATAATAGGAAGGAATGCAAGAAATTTTATTTATAATATGCGTATTCAACTCTTTTAAAAGTGAGTAACAAAAAATTTAAAAAATAGAAAGTAGTAAATAACTTCTAAGTTATTAGATCCTTAATGGAGGTGAAAAAAAGGATTATACACAGCAATTAAAGTAAAGACAATAAATAAAAGATAATAAGTGTAGCAGACATCTAAACCTACCGAAGTCATTAATTTCGTTCATAAATCACTGTCAAAACATAAGTCATTTCTCTTTTTCATTTATTTTTACTGTGGAATAATAATAGTATAACTTTTCCAGATAATGACTCGAGATAATTTCACTCTTCCATTTCGAATTCATGTGCATTACTAGTATATCATTATGGTTTTGTCTGTAATATTAATCAAACGAATATTGAAAAATATCTGTAATTAGTCGTTAATTGGTATTCTTATATTTACTGCACGTGTTTTCTCCTTCAATGTGTCTTTCTCTATTTCAAAGGGGAAATAAAACATTTAAAAGAAACATAAATAATTGGATTGGGATTTCTTAGTTGAATTTTTTAAAGATCATATTTAAAGAATAACCACCACAATTTTCTAATAATGTTTTCAGAAAATCCTAACAGTAGACAATTAGTAGAAAACTGTTACTAAAAAATTTTATTAAAAATTTGTATTTATATATCTTCCGGGAAAAACGGAAAAGTTGGCAACTAAGTGAAAACGTAAAAATTAAGCAGAGTTACCAACCTTTCGATTTTTTCAGAGAATTAGTTGTACTCTTTTTTTTTTTCAACATTACACTTCCTTATACAAAGTATAAGGAAGTATAGTGATCCGGATTTGCGAAATGGATTTTGTATTTCGTATAACTCAAAAAAGAATGATCGTAGAATGTTAAAATTTTTTATACGTGTGACTGTCATGATTTATAACTGCAACTTTGGTTTTAATATGAGCTCCCGTTTCAGAGATATCAACGATTTTACACGAATTTTCATGACATCTCTATGTAAGTATGTGTATGTGTGTATATCTCGCGTAGCTCAAAAACGGTTGGACGTAGAACGTTGCAAATTGGTATATAGGTTTGTTATAACATCTAGTTGTGCACCTCCTTTTTTGGACTTTGTGTGAATTTTCGTTTTGGAGATATTTAGGAAAATTGTATTCATAAGGACCAAAAATACAAAGGTTTCGGCCATTATATATGAGCTACTATCATAGAGATTTCAAAAGAAGCTAATGATAAAGCCAGTACTGATATTGTTATGAAAATTGAAGACATTTTCGCGTGCAGAAAGTAATTTCTTAAACACATAAGCAGGTTCTTGTCGTCGAATGCATTTCTTTTAATGAATATTCAGCACGTAGATAGAGAACGTAATGTTATTGTTGCGAAAGTTGTCGACATTTTAGCGCGTTGAAATTTATTCTTTATAACAGAAATAGGTTCCAGTCGACGAATGCACTTCATTTAATGAATACTCAGCCAGTAGTTAGAGCTTGTAAAGATACTGACCAAAAAAAAAAAAAAAGTTGTCGACATTTTAACGTGTAGAAAGTATTTTTTAAAGACACAAGCAATTTCTAGTCGACGAATACACTTCATTTATGAATATTCAGCGCTTAGATAGGACCCGTAATGATATTGTTATGAAAGTTAGTGACATTTTTGTGTGCAAGATATAAGCAGGTTCTAGTCGACGAATGAATATTCAGCCCGTAGATAGAGCTTGTAATGATATTGATAAAAAAACGTTGTCGACGTTTCAGCGTGTAGAAAGTAATTCTTAAAGAAATAAGTAGGTTCTAGTTGACGAATGCACTTTATTTAATTAATATTCAGTAAACTGTTGAATAAATCTCTTTTTTTTTTTTTTTCTTTTTTTTTTTGGCTACAAAAATTAATATTCTTGAAACAATGTAATGAAATCGTCGTCATTTTTAGTACAGAAATCTAAAAAACATTGTTAAATACACTATAGAACATAAATTTTGCTAAATCAGGAACAAACAAATACTTCGAAGTCTAAATGGAATTTGCATTCAACATAAAATACTATTAGTGGTTTATGGAATTTTCAAGGTAGTCATGTGCAAGAAACCAGCGCATCATTACAAAATTTCCCGAACTAGACTCCTACTGAGGTTAGAGTTTCCAAATTTTGTGAATGCCTTACTACCATTTTTCGCCACATTTGAATGCCTAATTTCACGCTAAGTCAAAGCCCACCTTCGTGGAAATGAAAAAGCCTTAATCTGTTTTCATTTTTACTGTAATATCGTGTAGAAAGTAACACATAAAGATATAAGTAAGTTCTAGTACACAATCATAAACAATTACTTTTTTTTTTTTTTGTAATAGTCTTGTGAGTCATTTATAGAACTTTCGAAGAATTTAGTTCTGCGCTATAAACTAATGAATTTTTTCGGAATTCTTATTGAAATTAGAGCTTCCAAACTTTGGCAACCCTAAACTACAAAGGCCAAGTCGCCAAATTCGACGCCGAATCATCAAATTCGATACCAAGACCAAATATCTACGCTGGCTACTAATTTGCGGCTTGGCGAGATTAGCGATAAAATTTTGCACCAAATATTGTTTCAGGAGAGCCAGAAAATTTTTCTCTATTTTAACTGAGTTAATTATTTTGGTAAAATTTATTGTTTCTCGCCACTAATTTTTGCCAAAGAGAACAAAACTGGGTCATTTATACTCGAACCATTTTCATTGTACTCTAAGCTGCGCATTTGCCAATGAGAAATTCTGTAATAAGCCGTGGAGTATTATTCCTGAAAAAAAATACTATATTTTCCTCGGTGGAATATATAATCGTATTATCGTGGCTTTTTTGGTTGGAGTAAAAGTTTTTTTTTTTCTTGTTTTGTTTTTGTTTTAAGGAATGTTCGTGGACTGGAATCTTTACGAATCGGTTTTTTTATTTACGAATCGTTTACCTCACACGAATCTGTCTATGATTTCATAACAATATGTATATTCCTATGGTTGTATAAGGAAGTCATATGGTGTCCAAATCATGTTTTTTTAAAAGTAGTTTTCTCTTTATTCATTCGTAGTTATACGATGGAAAAAATTATTCTGGAAAAAAGTAATATTAAAAATAAAGTGAGTATTGCCAATGCTCCTTAAGAAATCAGAAAACGTGGTAATGCTGCATTAGATATAGAGTACTGCTAAAATGAAATATATGCATAAATTAAATATAACAGTACTGGACACTATACCAGTAGACCACACTTTTAAATTTAAAATCGAAATATAATCTTACAAACTGTATAGTTTCACTGTAAAAAAAAAAAAAAAAAAAAAAAAAAAAACCTAATTATTGGGGATAAAGTTGCCAGAAATATCCGATTACTATGCAAAAAATACGTTGATAAAAATTTTCTATACAAAACAATACAGAAAATATTTGTATACAAAAGAATTTTTCTGTAGTGGCTCACCGTAAAACAGTTCTACCAACCGGGATTGAACCAGACCCCACCGCATATGCGACGAAATTACCTCTCAGTCATATAAGCACAATTTGTTCTGCTACTTGCTACTTCTAAATGCTGCTTTGATGGTAAGTTCTCGGTATGCAAAACACAAAAATATGTAAACACCTGATAAGATGTGTATCAGCGGTTACAGACTTTATTTGGTCACAGAAAAAATGTTTCTTTTCACAGATTGAGGTGCAATTTTAAACTAAATTTGAGTGGTTTTAGAAAACCTAAATAATATGTAAAAAAATGTCTATTTTTAATAAATTTTTCTAAAGTGTTTACTTTGTATTCAAGATTGGTTTTACTCAATCCAGCACTATAAAGTCTTGAACCTCCAACATTTCACACTACCAGTTCTATAATAAGATTAAAAAAAAAAAAAAAAAAGTACAACATTTTTATCATTTTATTATAATTTCTTGTTTTTGGTGGAGGTGGTGGGTAGGTGGGTGGAGCGTTGCTTTGAGACAATTATTTCTTGTTATTTTGAAAGCCATGTCTTGTTTAATTTGCATCTGCTTATTTCGAGCTTGTTTCTTATGACATCGGCTCTCAAATGACTAAAATAAGTATGCAATATTAATTTGTAATGATGAATTTTTGATTTTGTAATAGCCTATATAATCTTTATGGGCATTACTGCTGGTACTAAAATACGTTATCACTAACAGTAGTGGACAACCCTATGTACTACTGGGTCATTTAATTCTGAGAGGGAGATCTAGTAGTAAACAGCGAGCCGTATGTTCCCAAATTTGCTATGTGAAACGCAACATGAATTCATTTCTCACAAACTCAGATTGGATAGCTCGAAACATTCATATGAGATTTATTTTCCCCCAGATTTTGAGAGATTTCCTTTTTTTTTCAAATTGAGACTCAGAATCCCAAAGCAAGAATCTGAAAGCAAGAATGATTAACATGAGCATAAGATATAAGATCATCCATCACATTTGTACATGATTATATATATATATATATATATATATATTAACTGATAATCAATTTAAATAAAACAATATGATTGGACTTCAGGAAATGAAATGTGTCAATGAAGCCGTTACATTTTTCAGCAATAGTTAGTTTTCATTTTATGATATAATTTACTATTTGTTTTCCTTTTTTATTTAATGTATTAATTCAACTGAAAATACCTTTTATTTATTAAATATATGTTTTCAATCGCGGTACATTTTAATTTTTCAGCAAAACTTGAATAGTGTCCACTATTGAAATATAAAAGTGTTCAGTACTGGCGCATTTTAGGCTATCCATAAAAATATTTGAATACAAAAAATATTTGGATATAAAAATATTTGAATATAAAAATGCATTAATTAGCATCTTCTGGAATGGAATCGTATAGTCGTACAACAGAAAATTTAATCGAGGTATTGGATATTATACCTGAGAGATCGAGTTCCAGTTATATACAGGTTGTAGTAATAATAAATTTCTAAACAGCTAACTCTGACCGTATTCTTTGATTTTTTTATTTGAAAATAATTTAAATTTACCTTATTACATTTTGCAAAATATTTCCCCCCCCCCCCCCCCCTAAGATATAGTTTTTTGATACAGTTTATAGCATACTTCTTACAAGGTAAGATTCAAAATGTGTCGTCTTAAAAAAAATATTGAAAAAAAAAATGTAATTCTACTCTTCATGAAACACCAGAAAGTGGAAAAATTATCGGCTAAAATTTATTACAGCAATCACAAAAAATTATCAAAATTAAGCATATTTGGTGATTTCACACTTTTAAGCGATTGATTTTAAGTACTTGGCGGAGAAGCAAAACACGGTTCTGTTCGTACACGGCAATCTCGGAGCTAGCAAACTTATCACCTAACAGTGCTAAATCGCCAAATATGCTTAATTTTAATATTTTTTTGTGGTCTCTGTAATTCATTTCAGCCGATAATTTTTTCACTTTCTGGTGTTTCATGAAGTTTAGTATCGCACATATTTTTTCAATATTACTTTCTTCTATATGTAATACAGAGAAAGTATTGATTCATGAAAATTTTCGACTTCCGTTTATTGATGAATTTACACGTTTTGGGATGTCCTGAACACGAATAGATAGTTTTTTGAAAATGTCTGTGTGTCTGTCTGTGTGTGTGTGTATCACGAATTTTGTGTCCACTGTATCTCACGAACCAATGAATGAAATTTAACCAAACTTGGTATTTAGTTGCACTTTGACATAAATTGGTGCTGATTAGATTTGGGGATAAATCGCTCAACAGGTGGCACTGTGATCGCATTTTTTGTAAACTTTTAACATGGCAGTATAGGACAAAATTTCGTATAAATGGGCATAATGAGAGTTATTTTAAACTTGTCATTGTGAAATTAATACGAATTATTGATAATAGTAATAGTTAACTAAGAAAAAAAAATTGCGCATGTTGGGGGGATTAAATTTTCAAGAGGGGTACCTTTCGATAGGTCTCGTCAATACCTTTAAAACGAATGGTTGAACTATAAATCTGTGATAATTTAAAACCAAGTTGTAGATTTTTTTTTTACTTTTAATGAAAAAAAAAGGTAATTTTTTTAAACTTATTATTATTATTTTTTAATGAAATTTAACTAAACATGGTATTTAGTTGGCCCCTGACATAAACTGTTGCTGATTAGATTTGGGGATAAATCGCTCAATAGGTGGCGCTGTGATCGTATTTTTTCTAAATTTTTAACATGGCAGTATAGGACAAAATTTCGTATAAATGTACATAATGAGAGTTATTCTTTACTTGTGATTGTAAAATTAATATGAATTATTGATAATAGTAGTAGTTAAGTAAGAAAAAAAATTTGTTCATATGGGGGCATCGCTTCCCCCCCTTAAATTTTCAAGATGGTTATCTTTCGAAAGTCTCGTCAATACCTTTTTAAAACGAATGGTTGAACTGTAAATATGTGATAATTTTTAAGTTATCGATTTTTTTTAAACTTTTAACGGAAAGAAAAAAATTAGAAGAAAAAAAAATCGTTTTTTTTTTTTGTAATATTTTTACTTATTAAATTTGTATAGGAAAATATAGAAGAAAGTCTTTTGGTGGCCACAAAATACTAGTTTTTGGAAGACGACGCCTTTTGAATGTTTCCTTGTTAGATATTTTTTGTTGTTGCTTAATCCACAAGTGTTTAATCAATTTAAGTTTTGGATAATTGAACGGGCTATTTTTTAGTCTGAATTAAAAATTGTCTGTTTTTATTTAACAAACTCTCCTAATCGACCGCATTTTCTGCTTTATTAGTGTTATTAATTGCAGAAGTATGCAAAGTGTTATCGACTTTTGGTTATTAAGAGAACAAATTTATTGAGAAGACTGATAATGATTAATTATAATCTTCAAAGAACCAACTCATTAAAAAGATGCCATCTCTAGAGGACAGTGATCACGAGCCGGTCGTGTGGACCTATCTGGACCGGTCGCTCTTCGATTAAAATATGCCCTTCGGTAAAGCTTCTGTCGAGACGATACGTTTAACTATGCTATGATCACATAATTATTTTTTTTCTATTCTGTTATTACTATTTTTTTTTATTTTTCGTCATTTCTTAGAATATCACTCATTGCCAGCTTTGAGATGCAAATAGATTTTGAAATCAAAGGCCATTAAGATGCCTTTGGAGAACTGATTTTCTGAATATATACTTCATTATGTGAGTTACTTAGTAGAAAAAGGATTGAAAATAAAGAATATTTTAGTTTAAGGTTTTTTTTTTTTTTTACCTTGTTGCTTTTATATATATATATATATATATATATATATATATATATATATATATGTATGTATTATTAAAATTTTAAGAAAATGCTTTTAAGTGTGTTTAAAAGTGTGAATTTCATTAGTGTATGAACTTATTTCATAATTTAAAATTTCAATGAAAAAGTTTATATATTAAATTACATTTAAATCATTCTATGACTATGACCGTTAATTTAATTGATTTTAAAAACTGGCATAAAACTTTAACATTAGGAGATTATTATTATTATTATTATTATTATTATTATTATTATTTTAAGGTATGAAATTTTTGTACAGACTTAAAAAAAAAAATTTAAAAGCTTCAGATGATTCCTATGTAAAAATCTCTGATAACTTGTTCTTTATTATTGTTATTCTAATCTTCACGCTTATAGCTTATTTAATGTAGTTACTTTCTAATTCCCTAGTGAGTGTCACATATATTTATTAACAGAACATTTTGATCGCTGTTCCAAATCATAAATTTTTATAACTGCTTTTTTATTCGTTTGTTTATTTATTTAGGAATTTTCTAATGGAAAAAGTGTGTCGAAATTTTGTTGAATTATTTTCCCAAAACTTAAATACATATATATTTTTTTTTTATTTAAACATATTTAAAATTTAGAAATATATATATATATTTTTTTTCAAAAGAATATTAAATACATCAAATTTATAACCTACTAGCTGACCCGTCCGGCTTCGCACTGATGAACAAATTTTAGTTAAAGATGGATTGATATGTAAAAAATCAAGAAATATATCAGTTTATATGTTATAGTCAGGCAATATTATTAACTGGAAAGTCAAAATATAATTTTACAATTATTTTTTTTATTAGTTGTTAAATGTTGGCAATTTTTACTTAATGCTATTTATTTATTTATTTATTTATTTCATAAAAAGAAACATTTCTTTACTCATGAATAAAAAATATTGAAAAATAAACCTATGACATGAAAATGTTTTTGATAAAATTGACGTCATAATAGCTTTAATTATTATTTATTTTTTCATTTCGCAAATATATTTAATTTTTTCCATAATTGATTATTATTTTAATAATGTATATTAAAGGAGAAATCAATAATATGAAACAATATTCGTACAATATATACTATTACAGAATCTGGTGTGAAACAACCACACGACTTCCATTACCCACTATTACACGTAATATATACAATTTTTTGGAGATATTACTTGCATTTTTTGAGATTTTCGAGTAAGAGAAACTTGATACACGTATAAAGACACATACAACAGAGTTTGCATAGCGAGTTAAAAAATAAGGGGAAAAAAATAGATAGTTATTTTTTTAAACACGAATTTCCGAGATCTAAAACTGAACTACCTAATCAGGATGACCGTTAATATTCCTGTAATAAGCACGTAATACTTGAGAAAGGTTATCTAAATTGGATTAAAGAAAAAATTTTCAAGAATACGTTAGAGCCGTTTTTGAGATACCAACTTTTACCAAAACTTAACATACTCAATTATTGACCTAAAAACAATAATTACATACAAAAGGATATTTAATAGGAAGTTAACATGGCGAGTTTGAAAAAAAATCCGTACAGGCGTTTTTAAAGGAACGCACTTGCGAAGTCTGAAATTGAGCTGTTTATAGAGGACGCCTATCAATTTTCCTGAACTAAGCAACTTTTCAATCGAAAGGGCATCTAATATATTATTTATATAGCAACTTTGAAGAAAATCATTAGAGGTGTTTTTGAATATGGGCTTAGGGTCCCATTTCTGGTTTTCGATGACCCAATTCCGGTTTTTCAATTTTCACGAAAATTTGGAAAATTTATCTGTACACCAGACCTGAATCACTTGTGAAGTTTAGTAGTTCTATTTTTATTAGTTTTGGAGATATGACAGCCAGAAGATTACACACACACGTGCACATATACACACACACTGACCAATTGCCAAAACCTATACAATACTTCCACTACCTACGGTAGTAGGGTAATTGAAGTAAACACATCTCGTATTTACTACGATAATATACAGATTTTCGTATTACGTTTTCGATCGCCAAATACAAAAATCGCCAATGACGATAGATATCAAATCTATGCTTTGTTTTCAATTAAAATATTGAAAATTTTAATTAAAAATTTATTTTACCAAAATTTATTATAGCTTCTAGCACTTAGAGAGAGACAGTGTAACTTTTGATTATTGAAAGAAAAAAAAAAAAAGCAATCGGCTTTTTAGTTCTAGCGATCGTTCTCTGCATATGCATATAAACCTTTCTTTTTTTTATATTAGTATAGCTATAGAGCATAGGTATATTAAATAGGTTTCCAGTCAACATAATGTAACTCAAATAATTAAATGCTATTTACATTTCAGTAATGGCTGTATGCGCTATATATATTGAGCTACTTGCCATAACTGTTAGTTGCTAAAAATAGTCGCTAAATAAATTTAAACATCTCAATACGCAAGCGAAGTATGACATCACTGACCGCCCGTGGATGCAAGAAAAAGATTTTCCATGTTAATCGCTCATTGGATTTTTTATTATTATTATTTTTTTTTTTATTAAAATTCTAGAAGAATTATTTCCCGATTTTAATCCTCATATTTGGGTATAGATATGTATTAGTTATTGTATGCATGCGTTAGATTGAGTTATTTTGCTGTCAAATTGACAAAATTTTAATTTTAAATTTCAAAACTGTCACCCTTGGCGTTTTTTGTATTTGGCGATCAAAAACGTAATACGAAAATATACATGCCAGATGTATATTTTCGTAATATGTATTGTACGAAATATTGTTTCATATTATTCGTTACACTCTTAATGTAAGTTTTTAAAATAACCATGATTTTTGAAAGGAATTAAATTATATTCGCCAGATAATTTGGCGATATTTTTTTTTTTTTTCTGCCAAGGATGACGGATATCAAATCTATTCCGCTGCAACATATTAGTATATTATATCAGATACTTTATTTAGACATTTGAAAACAAATTTGACTTCAAATTATGATAGAATATTTATCCTTTCCCTTTTAATTAGTTTATTAGTTGGATGTTTATTGTGTAAATATCATCCTTTGAAATGAAATGTTTATGTTTTCAATCGAATATGGAAAATTGCCATTTTTTTTCTAGAGTTTTGAAATTTAAAATTCCAATTTTATCAATTTTACAACAAAAACAATTTAATCTAACGGATGCACATGATAACTAATACATATCTATATCCAAATATGGGGATTAAAATGGGGAAATAATTTTCCTCGATCTTTATTATTTTTTTACAAAAAATCCAGTTCACTTTTTATATTATTGTTCGCGTGAAAATATATTTTATTATATGTCTAAAAATAAATTAATTCGTAAATCTTTTTGGCAACAATTATAAATTAAAATAAATAATATTATAAAATAGAATTTCTTATTTTGTTTTATTTATTTATTTATTTTTAAATTCCAATTTCGTTTACACCGTTTACACCTCCGTGGTTTACACACATCAGTTTAAACCACGGAATAATAAAGACTCCGTGGTTTAAACATTGATGCTTAGATATTATATCATATCATATCAAATTAAATTATTAGAAAAATAAACACTTTTAATTCTATAATGACGTCAGATTTAACGTGTAAGTTTAACAATTAAAAAAGCTTTATATGAATTTCAATTTAATGCACGTGCAAATATATTTCTTTTCTTTTCACGTCAAGATATTTTAAAAACGAAATGAATATGTAAATGTTTCTTTTATGTTGGCAGCAGCTAATTTTTTTAATATTTCATTATTTCCATTTCTATTACGGCTTCTATGGGGATTTTAATTAAAATGCTCAGATTTTAAACTAAAATTTATTTTATCAAAATTAAATATAGCCTATAACAATATGGCATACTGTAGCTTTCGGTCAGTGAAAGAAGTTTTTAAATCGGTTCAGTAGTTTCAGAGATTACCCTCCACAAACAAACAATTTTTTGCGCTTTATATAATGACTAGCTGACCCGTCCTACTTCGCACGGATGAACAAATTTTAGTTAACGATGAATTGATATGCAAAAAATAAAAAAAATATATCAGTTTATATGTTATAGTCAGGCAATATTATCAACTGAAAAGTCAAAATATAATTTTACAATTATTTTTTTCAATCAGTTGTTAAATGTTGGTAATTTTTACTTTATGTTATTTATTTATCTATTTCATAAAAAGAAGCATGTCTTTACTCATGAATAAAAAATATTGAAAAATAAACCTATAACATGAATATGTGTTTGATAAAGTTGACGTCATAATTGCTTTAATTATTATTTATTTGTTCTTATAATATTAATTTCTATTAAACACAGAGCTTATGTGTTTTTAATTTTCTTAAATTTAACGTCCGTAAAGTAATCTGGTTATTGTTTTAGAAATGGTTCTCCATTAGTGATCGTTAATATTTTTTGTGATTTTGGCGGTGAATTAAAAAGGTTATCGCAAATACGTAAAGTCCTTCGAGTAAAACGTCCTAGCTATTGCGTTGCCAAATTTTAAATATCGCCAAAGAAGCCCTATACAAAAGTAGATTTCTAACGCGAATGCACATTTAATTTATTTTAAATGAACCGTGTTTCCAATCAACATAATGAAACTTGCATAATCAAATGTCATTTGCAATTCCCTAGCGGCTGTATATTGCGCTACTTGCTTTCGGAAAAGATTTTATATCAATCATCCTTGGCGGGAAAAAAAAAAAAAAAAAAAAAATGATTGCCAAGTTATCTCGCAAATATATTTAATTTTTTCCATAACTGATGGTTTTTAATAATGTATATTAAGGGAAAAATCAATAATATGAAACAATATTCGTATAATATATACTATTACAAAATCTGGTGTGAAACAACCACACGACTTCCATTACCCACTATTAAACGTATTATATACATTTCTTGGAGATATTAAGTACATGCATTTTTTTTTTTTAGATTTTCCAGTAAGAGAAACTTGATACACGTATAAAGACACCTACAACAAAGTTTACATAGAGAGTTAAAAAATAAGGGGAAAAAATAGATAGTTATTTTTTTAAACACGAATTACCGAGATCTAAAACTGAACTTCCTAATCAGAATGACCGTTAGTATTCCTGTAATATGCACGTAATACTTGAGAAAGGTTATCTAAATTGAATTAATGAAACAATTTTCAAGAAAATCGTTAGAGCCGTTTTTGAGATACCAACTTTTACCAAAACTTGGCATACTCAATTATTGACCGGAAAACAATAATTACATACAAAAGGATATTTAGTATTAAGTTAACATGGCGAGTTTGAAAAAAATTCGTACAGCCGTTTTTAAAGGAAGGCACTGATGAGATCTGAAATTGAGCTGTTTATAGAGGACGCCTATCAATTTTCCTGAACTAACCAATTATATCATTCGAGCGGACATCTAATAGATTGTTTATATAGCAACTTTGAAGAAAATCGTTAGGGTGTTTATGAGGTACGGGCTTACGGTCCCATTTCCGGTTTTCGATGACCCAGTTCCGGTTTTTCAATTTTCACCAAAATTTGGAAAATTCATCTGTACATCAGACCTGAATCAATTGTGAAGATTTGTAGTTCTATCTTTATTAATTTTGGAGATATGACACCCGGAAAATTTCACACATTCGTACACACACACACACACACTGACCAATTGCCAAAAACTACTTTTTTGGACTCAGGAGGCCTTAAAACATATAAATCAGGTGAAACTCTATATCGAATTTTTGGACCGAATACAATACTTCCACTACCTACGGTAGTACGGTAATTGAAGTAAAAACATAGATCTCGTATTTAATACGAAAATATACAGATTTTCGTATTACGTTTTCGATCTCGAAATACAAAAATCGCCAAGGACGACCGATATCAAATCTATGCTTTGTTTTCAATTAAAATATTGAAAATTTGAATTAAAAATGTATTTTACCAAAATTTATTATAGCCTCTAGCACTTAGAGACAGTGTAACTTTTGATTAGTATAAAAGAAGAAAGAAATAGAAATCGGCTTTTTAGTTCTAGCGATCGTTCTATACATATACATATAAACCTTTCCTCTTTATATATTAGTATAGAACATAGATAGATCAAACAGGTTTCTAATCAACATAATGTAACTCAAATAATTAAATGCTATTTGCATTGCAGTAATGGTTGTATGCGCTATGTATATTGAGCTACTTGTCATAACTGTTAGTTGCTAAAAATAGTCGTCAAATAAATTTAAACTTCTCAATTATTCTTTTAACAAATGCATAATGAAATGCAGACGATATTTTTTTAATTCACTTTTTATATTATTATTCGCGAGAAAATATATTTTATTATATGTCGAAAAATGAATTAACCCGTAAATTTTTTGGGCAACAATTATAAAATAAATAATTTAATAAAAGTTTAGAAGTGACGCTTAGATCATTACATTATATCATATCATATCATATCAAATTATATTATTAGAAAAATAAACACTTTTAATTCTATAATGACGTCAGATTTAACGTGTAAGTTTAACAATTATAAAAGCTTTATATGAATTTCAATTTAATGCACGTGCAAATATATTTCTTTTCTTTTCACGTCAAGATATTTTAAAAACGAAATGAATATGTAAATGTTTCTTTTATGTTGGCAGCAGCTAATTTTTTTAATATTTCATTATTTCCATTTCTTTTACGGCTTCTATGGGGATTTTAATTAAAATGCTCAGATTTTAAACTAAAATTTATTTTATCAAAATTAAATATAGCCTATAACAATATGGCATACTGTAGCTTTCGGTCAGTGAAAGAAGTTTTTAAATCGGTTCAGTAGTTTCAGAGATTACCCTCCACAAACAAACAATTTTTTGCGCTTTATATAATGATATAGATATAGATTAAGATTAAACAGTGGAATGTATTTTTCGTTGTACATGCTTAAAACTCATAACATTTGCAATGGTATAAAATGATTTGGGCTTTTAAATAGACAAACGCTCTCTATGGAGTACATTATGAAATTATTTTGCTCAAAGAAAAAAACTCCAAATTAGTTGAACGTTGTGAAAGTGATTTTTTCCCAGATTTGTTGGTCAGCTTTTAAATTACTACAGGAAATAAATGGTACGTAAGTATTTTTCCGTCTGCTATACAATAGCGTGGACCGAAAAATGGATATTTTCGATAAGCAATTTCTAATAGCAAAAAAAAGTTGTACTTTGGCATCCTGAATTTGGGAAAAATAATTAAAAATAATTAAATATTTATAACTTTAGTTCACGCATGACCTTCAAAGTTCGAAAAAATGATGAAAAAAGGTCAAATTTCAAAAATGTTTATTGAAATACAAATATTATTACTTTTCATTCTAATACCTTTCAAATGCTTCCCTTTAACAATATTTCCGTATATCTTTTTAAAAAAATGTATATTATTTAACAGTTTTTAGATTACGTATAAGTCGTAAAGTTTCGTAAAATTATACCAAAATTGGACTTTTTATTGTTTTTTAAATAATACATCCAGCTTGCTAAGAAAACCTAATGAATCGAATATTTCGTTAGGGGAAGGGTGGGCAAAATGGGGTGGTAGGGCGAAACGGTGTTTTTGATAACCCCGCTCATACAATGTTGTCATCTGTATGTCATTGCTATAGGTTATGCGCGCCGTATCTGATATTCATTTCCACGTGAGATACCGCTTGCAGAGTCACAGACAGATAAGCTCCCAAGATTTGTGTACTTTTTTATTACCATGATATAAGGTAAGCGTGATGTTTCGATATTTTAATTGTTAGGTTAGCTTGCAGATAAGAACGCGACAGTTTGTATTAGCTAAAAGGAATGTTTTTTAAGTGAATTGCATGAAAGAGTAGAACTAGATTCAGTGTGATGTATTATGTAGGCCTAGTTGTTTTGCATGGCTGCTTGTAGGGCAAAACGGGGTATCTCGAGGTGGGGTCAAAAGATATGGTCAAAAGGTCAAATGGCAAAAAAGTCGGGTGTCGGACAGTTCACAAACCACATAGAAGTCGCGTTCCTACCCTAACAACAGACGACATATCTAGTTAGACAGTGATCCAGACGATGTAGATGTTACATGCTTGTACTGTCACAAAATATGTGCAAGATCAGCACAAGGAGAAGGATGGATCAAGTGCAATGAATGCAACAAATGGGTTCATGACTTGTGCGCCGGTGTTGATCAGGACGATGACAGGTTCGTATATGAAATGTGTCAGAAAAGTTTGTTAAGTTGGAAGGTACCCCATTTTGCCCTATCTCATAGCGCAAAATGGGAAGTTTGCAGCTTTGAATATATTCATATGCAGATCATAAAATATCCGGCGTATTTCAAATTCCAATACTGCAGAATAACCGCTAAGATTTTAAAATTGAAATAAATGTTACTTATTGCATTTCTTTCTATTTGTCACAGAGTTATTGCCCAGAATAACCTTAAGTACCACATTCTGCCCACCCTTCCCTTACATATGTAGGCATTTCTACCTTTATAGTTAATAAAAGCTCGTGATAGTAACTTAGAGTACCTAAATTTGGTTAGCAAATCATCAGACTCGATGAAACCGTATCTGGCTTCATCCACCGAGCCACGCGAATTCTCTTTTCAATTTCATTCTCTATTCTCGTTCTAATATATATCAGTCTGCTGTCAGCAAGTAGTGTGATTAGATCATTATGTTTTGGTTTTATCATATTTAAGTAGGGTTGTGTTAAAATAATATATTGAATTGTGAATTTACAATAGTGCTTTAAAAACTATTTGTTGTAGTATTTGCATTATTTTACCCTTACCGTCATTAGTAATGGCGGCTACCAGACAATCCTATGCGTATTATTAGGTTGATTTCTTTAAAAATCGACCTATTGCAATCACTTCGTTTATCTATATCTATCTATCTATCCATCTATAATGAAAATTTTGTCATCACGATAACTCCCGAAATAATATTCCAAATCAAATGAAATTAGGACAGTAAACTGTTCTTATAAATATTTTCGACGAGTTCGTTAACCAAGTTGCTCCGACTTTTTGTTTTCAAGTGGCAGCCACTTGAAAATTTCGAACCCACAATGTAAAAAGCAGATTTCAAGCAAGATTTGCTTAAATTTTGATGTAAATACAGGCCACATAAAGGTCTCAATGAAGTTTATTAGTGAAGTTTATCCGCCATTTTTAATAAAGTGGCAGATATTTAAAGTTAAGCGGGGCACTTAAAACCAGGCTACCACTTGAAAATTTAAAATCACTATAACTTTCGAAATAATACTCGAAATAGAACCAAATTCGGACAGTCTCTTAACTTATTTTATAAATATCTTAGATGAGTTTGTTAACCAAGTTGCTCCGCCATTTTGATTTCAAGTGGAGACCACTTGAAAATTTAAATTGCAAAAAGCGTATTCCGAATTTGTTTGAATTTTGGTGTAAATACAGACCACATAAGGATCTCAATGAAGTTTATTAATGAACTATATCCGCCACTTTTAATAAAGTGGCAGATATCATAAGTTAAGCGGTGCCACTTGAAATCAGGCTACCACTTGAAAATTTAAAATCGTAATAACTTCTGAAATAATACTCCAAATCGAATAAAATTTGGACAGTATCTTAACTTATCTTATAAATATCTTAGATGAGTTTTTTAACCAAGTTGCTTCGCCATTTTGATTTCAAGTGGAGAACACTTGAAAATTTCAAATTCAAATTGTAAAAAGCGTATGCAGAATTTGTTTGAATTTTGATGTATATATATATTACATAAGTGTGTCAATGAACTTTATCCGCCATTTTTAATAAAGTGGCGGATATCTTAAGTTAAGCGGGGCCACTTGAAATCAGGATACCACTTAAAAATTTAAGATCACGTTAACTTCTGAAATAATACTCCAAATCGAACCAAATTTGTGACAGTGATATTATCATATAATTGTCTTGAACGTGTTCACTGGGATCTTGTTTCTAAGTTGCAGTCTCTTGAAATCACACTGCCACTTGAAAATATGGCATCACGATAACTTTTAAAATACTAAACTAATTCAAATAAAAGTTGTATAGTGAACTTATGGTTCAAATATCTAAGATAAGTTCACTTGGTGACTTGATCCGCAATTTTATTTCCGGCCACTTGAAAATTTGTCATTATGGTAACTTTAGTAATACTGAATCAATTCGCATCAAATTTGGATAGTGGATTTATCATTCAAATATCTCCGATAAGTTCGCTGGGCATCTCACTCCGCTTTTTTTACCAAGTGGTGCCACATGAAAATTTCTTATGGCGATAATTTTTGAAATACGGATTTAGTTTAAACTAGAACTGGACAATGAACTTATCATACAAATATATTGGATGATTTCGCTGGACAAGTTGTTTCGCCATTTTGTTTCCAAGTCGCAGCCATTCAGACTGCCACTTGAAAATTTGCCATAATAATAACTTTTGAAACATGGCACTGATTTGAACCACAGTTGGTCAGTTAACCAACGTTTCAAATATCTTGGATGTGTTTGCTGGGCAACTTGTTCCACTATATTGTTTCCAAGTAGCGGCCACTTGAATATTTGTTATCACGGTAACTTTTGAAATACTTAATCAATTCAAATCAAAGTTGAAAAATGAATTTATCATTCAAACAACAAAAATCTAGAAATTTCACGTAACTCGTGAACCAATCACGTTATTACGTCTATCTTTGGTACATCGATAATAAGTATTTTCTCGCCAAAAGTTGCCAAATTAGGCGCCAAATCCATTACCTGCCTTATTGGATATTTTTAATGCGTTTTTAAGGGAAAATTAGGCTATTTTAATGCTAAAACAAACTTGAAATGTAGAAAACTAACATTTTATCAACTTACTAAGCCTCTTTGAAAGAATTTCTACAAAAAAAAAATTATTTTCAAATTTACAACGATATCTTAGATGAGCAACTTTCTCACTGCCATTTTGATCCAAGTGGCAGCCACTTAATTTTTCAACACGATGACTTTTGAGATTTTGAATTTATTCGAACTATATGTGTACAGTAGACTTATCTCACAAATGCATTTGATATATTTGTCAGCTTAACCCATCATTTTATATCCAAGCGCCGGCCACTTGAAAATTTTAAATTCACCTAAAAAAGGATTTATGAACTGATTTGCTTAAAACTCCATATGTGCATAGCCTACATCAATATTTCTACCAAGTGCATTAATAATTTGTAGCCGCCATTTTGAAACAAAATTTCAGATTTGACCGAGGAGTTTTAGTATCAAAATAATTTAAACGTTAAAATCGAGAGAAAAATTTAATGGAATAAAAGGAAAGCAGTAAAATGAATAACTACGTATGTTCTATGTCAATAAAATCCTAATTATATAAGAACTTAAACTCTTTGTGAGAACTTAAATGAATAAAACTAGAAATAAACAATTAATTAAAATTAAAAACAAAATGTTTGCATGTTAATTTTTTTTCCGACATAAAAAGAAATATATTTATTCTTTAACCATATTTATTGCGACCATGGAAGCCTCTGCGCAATTGTGGACTAAACGACCAGTGTTAAAATAGGTGTAATAACCCGTTGTTGAGAGAAAATAAGCGATAAGGGAACGCCAAATGACTGAACGTTTACCAAATTCCAATCTGCCAATCAATTTGGCACCCCTCCAAGCCTTTGGATTCGTCCTCACTGCTAGTCTTAGAAAACGCCGTTACACTATGCATATTTTGGCATATATTTTTTTCTTTTAATAATTTAAAGTTAAAATCGAGTTTTTATTTAATATACAGGGTGATTCAAAAGTCACAGAAAAAAAATATATATATGTATATAATTTGAATTGTTTAGTACCGTTGTAACACTCAGCTGACAAAAGATAGATGAAGATACCAACATAAAATTAATTTTAATTGAGATTTATTTTGATTAAAATTAGTTACAGTATTAATTTAATTTGAGTACCAGTGATTAGTAAAAACAAGTTAAAGTACTTACGCAGAAGAGAAATGACACTAACATAACATATAAGCCTAACGATGAGAGAATATGCAAAAACTATGAATTATTAGTAACAGTCAACATTTGAGAGAAAAGAGAAAGGATAAAATCGCCAAAGAATTTCGTTGAAAGGGGAAAAAAAAAAAAAAAAATGGAATTCATGAATTGAAAATAGGAATTTTAAATGCTGAAAAATAGAAATGTACTCATCAGGAAACTTGCATTTCTATCAGCACATGCAAGATTTCGCAAAACTGTATAGTTAATTCCAGCAATATCCAGCTCAAGTCTCTATCTTGCAACAAAACAAAAAAGAAAAAAAAAGAAAATTGAATTAAATTAAATAAAAAATTTAAATTAATCATTAACACAAACCAAAATTTAAACAAGGAATAAGTAATTTAAGCAATCCACATGTTAAACGTTACTTACGGAGATAGTAGAAATAAACAGGTTGCCAAACGAACATTAGTAAAAAGAAAAGATTAAAAGTTTAGAAACGATTAATCGATTTAGGTGCTTTTTAAATACTTTAATTGATTGCATTATTTGTTAGTTATTTTTCTCTAAAAGCTTTTAACAATTTTTAAAAAGGTGATTTTTAATTTCAACGTTAACCTTTTTAAAGATCAGTTCATTTTTAACTTTCAAATATATAATATATTGACCGTAGCATTATGCGGTTTTCACTAAAATGCATAGAAAGGCATGAGTTTTTTTTTTTTTTTTTTTTTTTTTTTTTAAGTTAGCAAAAGATTTATTGGCAAATTAGTTTAAATTTTCTTAATCGTGTGGCGTTTAGTTATAAAATTAACGTTTTTACAGTCCTGCAGAACATTCAACAGTGACTACAAATGCTCAGTGTAACGGCCATCATTCGTTAGAATTAATGCCAGGCATTGCGCGTTGGAAATTCTTTAAAAAAAAAACTTCAGTATTTGCAGTATGTCGTTATTCTATCAGACAGATCTGTTTAAAATGTCAGAGAATACCGCAAAAAGAGCGGTATATGTTGATTTAAATTGTAACTATTATATATATATATATATATATATATATATATATATATATATATATATATATAGTCCCATGCTTTTCTGTACATTTTAGGGAAAACTGCATAGACCTACAGTTAGTAGATTTTTAATAATATATTTTTTATTTTTTTCTGTGACTTTTGTATCACCCGGTATTTTGTACGAATTATATGACTGAACAACAAAATGTTAGCTCAGATTTTGTCCAAATTAATAAGTGTACCACTTTTCTTAGCAGTCGTTTGAATGGTGTATAGCTTTGTATAGTGAACAGCTTATAGACAATTTTTTAGCGTTATATATATATAGATTATTCATGGCTAATATTCAGGTGTTTTTTCATTTGCCTCCAGACTAACGATTATAAATAAAGTTGTTCGCATAATTTTGAACAATATTTTTTTTCTAATAAAATAGTATATATCGTATGATAAGAAAGTCTTTTGTTCCCTAACAGCACAGTTAGGCTTAACTTATCCACAGTACATCTTAAGGACGTTTCTGGGATGTCTTTTCATCCAGAAGACATCTTGAAGATATCCTGGGGAGGCGATGTGTTGTCTGGGTTAAGACCTTTTTTATAATATTCATTTAATATTTTATATAATACACTGTAATTCATTTTCATGTGTCTAAAGCTTCAAAATTAAAAAAATTATTTGCATGGTAATGGGTAGTTTATGCTCTGGATAAGAATTACTAGTACATGTTCTGGCTGTTATAAAGCTTTTTTCTCTGTTATTCTATATAAAAGAGTAACCCACTGGATAACATGCACAAAATTTTAATGTACACAGCTTCTCACGATAAAAATTTTAGATATGCAGTTTGGTGCAATTTTAAAACCAATAGTAACTAAAATATAGCCATCTAAAAAATTGCAGAAAGTTAATAACATCAGCGCCACCTATGAACCGATATATACCCAAGTTAAGAAAAGCTTAATGTTTTACAATATCTATCTCATATACCAAGTTTGGTGAATTTATAAATAATAGAAACTGAGATATTACGTTTTCTTAAACTGGGTTAAAATGCAATGTAGCAGCGCTATCTCTCGACCGATATGCACCCAAATTGAATCAAAATAGATTTTTGATTCAATTATGATAAAAAATAGATTTTTTATCATAAAGGTCCTTATGCATATCAACTTCTGTGCATTTGCATACTATATAATCTGAGATATATCTTTCTTATAAATGGGAGTAGTTACAGCGTAATAGCGCCACCTGGTGGGCTATATATGCTAAATTTTAATCGACACAAGCGATAAAGTTATATCAAAATCTAACCAAACATAGAGTTTTGTTGGATTAAGTTCATTATTTCGTGAAACACAGCTTCCAAAAATTTTTGGTGCAAAAATCCACACTTTCACGAATCTAATATTTTATTTTTGTATACAGAAAAAAAAAGTAAAATATAACTCTTTTATATCAGCTATGTTATTTTCTTTCAGAGAAACAAAGCAACTTTAATCGTTTTTTAATAGAAACATGATAGTTATTCACAAAATCTTCGATATTTTTATCAGAATGAATGATGCATTTTTTATCATACCATTATCTTTATCAGTTATATCAGAAAAATACATACGATATGCTTCTAGGCTTGAAAGTTAAACTACTTGATCGAAGTAATCATGGGGAAATGCTCCACAGTATTAATTTAAAAAGGTAATTTTCAAAATTATGTGAACCACCTACTAACCATTTGCTTCCACTCTGCGCATTCTATGTGAAATTTTAAGTCAGCAAGTGTCTAGATCCTTAGTGATACGCTTAATTTCATAAAGAAAAAGATATACTTATTCCACCTATTTGGTTTTAAAATGCAATATTTATTGCATGGACAACTATAGGGTATCAAATAAATGCTAGAATATTTTAAAGTAAATTCTCAATATATCGATTGATAAAAATCAAGTAACGTCAGAAATTACTCAATTATATATCTCTTAAATACTTTTTGATTTTCTACCGTGCCCTTTTTTTACCATATTTATTTGTTTATTTGTGAACAAAACCCTTTGTTCGTTTCATCTCAAACGAATAATTCTTTCGGTAATAACACGTGTTCAATATATTTTTTGAGACACTATTTCTACCCGAGGCAGAACTGATAGCATATAATAAGAACTTTTTCTTCTGATATTGGTAGCACGAGAACACTTATTTTTACAGAAAAGAACAAGAGGCACACCCTAATTTCAAGTCGATTTTTCTTTCTTTCGTTCCTCTGTTATATGGTTTATGAGAAATACATAGTTACGAGTCATTAGAGGGATAAAATATTGTATAGATTTGGTCTAGATCTAAATAAAATCTAAAGGAGGAGGAATTTATAAACCAATTTACATGTTATTTGGTCATTTTGGGTTGTATTATGTATAAAATGATGAGTAATCATCTCTTAAAGACTATATTTATGTACAAATATCCTGTTTTGACTGGAGGAAGAGATAAGGTGTAACAAACTACGTTAACGAATACATTTATTAGAATTTTTATAATTTTGTTAAAATTTCCTTATCTAATAGAGGGTAAAAGGGCATGGAAAAATTATAATACACTTGGAAAATTATATAAGAAAGGACTGTAAAATTTTTCTTTTTTTCTTTAAAGTTTTATTACAATTAAAATAGATATTATACATAAGAGAATATCTTGATGACATAAATATTTGAGCTTAGAATTGAAATTACTATTTTTAAATATTTTTTTTTCTTCATTGTAATTTTAGTTTTATATATTTGAGATATTGATTAGATCTGAAAAATTTCTCGACCATATTCATAAAAAAATATAGCTTCTTTACTATATGTAGCATTCGAACTATATACTGGAATTATTATTTGGTTTAGTCAGTATTAAAGCAGCTCTATATTGTAAAAATATTGTTTCATTCTACATTTTAATGCTTACTGCCCTAGTAATAATAATAATAATAATAATAAGTTTATAGGTAAAATTATGTTTAGTTTCTGACATCTACTTCTGACACGATTTCGTGTTGAAAAATCTCGTTAATTTAAACTGCATTCAATTAATTAATAGCAGATTTTCTTTTCTTTCTTTTCTTTCTTTCTTCTTTCTTCTTCTTCTTCTTCTTCTTTTTTTTTTTTTTTTGTAAGTAGCACTTGTATCAAATAAAAGTATTTTAATTTAGTTCAATGAAATCGTTGAGTTTACACAGCAATGATGGGAGAGGTAAATCAGACAGTTGTAATATATGCTAAGGAGCAAACATTCAAACCGTGCCTTCTCAAAAAAAAAAAAAAAAAAAAAAAAAAAAAAAGAGTTAATAATTTTTCTTTAATCTTAACATATCATAATATTTCTACATATCTTTCTAGATATGTCTGTATATCTCCCTAGTAACTAGTAGTACATCTGCACTGAGAAAAAAAATATACCGCTTTCATCTAGAACGAATAGGTGGTGCTTTTCTAAATCCTTAAACTAGAAATATAGATTTCCGAGATATGAGTATAAGGCACGCCAATACACTGAGAAAAAATTCTATGACTGACATCTAGAATCTAAATTGTGGCTCTAGAAAAAATAGTGCCATGTCATCCATATAAATTTATTATAAAAAAATTTCTAGTCCCCTTCGAAAGCGAATTCTAGAAACCGCTATCAGAATTCTTGAGCGTTTGCTTATACTATCGAGGACGCACCTATTTGGAAATACAGTAAAACCTCTCTAAGTTGGACACCTACGGTTCCAAGAAAAAGTGTCCAACTTACAGAGGTGTCTAACTTATAGGGGTGCTTACTTTTCTTGATTTAATTAAACTGTATCTATGCATGCTTTTTAACTTTTAATCACATCTTCATATAATATAATTAAGTATCCATGACTTATATAGAAAAAATAATTAATTTGCCGATTTAAAATTTAAATTTAAATTATGTCGTGGCCATTATAATACTTTATTCTATAATTTTTTATATAATAGCGCTACCTACCAGTTAACATGCAAGAAAATTTAATCAATATAGCTTCTCACAATAAAGATTTTGCACATGCATTTTGGTGAAATTTTATCCAATAGATGCTGAGATAGCCATGTGGAAAATCAGAGAATGTGAGTAAAAGTAGCACAACCTGTATGTTGATCTACACTCAAATTAAGCTTATATTCATTTTCATAACGGCCATCTCACATATGAAGTTTGATTAATTTATTCACTCTAGAAACTGAGATATAGTTTTCCGGTGAATGGGGAAAACTGAAGCACAGCAGCAACACCTGTCAGCTGATATGCATTCAAATTGAATCAGCATCGTTTTTTACAACAGATCTCTTTCACATTAAGTTGAGTGCAACTATACACTCAAGTTATACTTGGTAGAAAACATAAAAGGGGTAAATGAAGAGGAACTCTACCAAACAAAATGTATTTTCTAAAAGCCAATTTTTAAACAGTCTAAGTCAAAACATGCCTGTAAGCTCTCTGTGGAATATTTTCCAAAAGAAAAAAAAAATGCAAGGATAATTCATGCAATTCAATAAAAAGAAAGATTCTTGCATTATGCACTAAATTACAGTAATTTGTGAATGTTTCATTTCAACTGAAGAAAAGAAGTATTTTTTATAAGACAGAGGTAAATCTATTGTGACAAGAAATACTTTTTTTTAAAGCTATTTACAGTTTTTTCTACAAGGGATAAGTAAAATTTCTAAAATAAGAGTGAGAAAATGGAAAATTTATTTCTTTTTTTTCTGTCTCATCGGGTAAAAGTGTCCAACTTAAGACAGTAGTTCACTGTCCAACTTCCAAGTTAAAGGGGTGTCCAACTTATAAAGGTTGGACATAATGTTAATCCTATGGATACATTCCGTTCCGAGAAAAAGCGTCCGACTTAGAGGGGTGTCCAACTTAGAGGGGTGTCCAACTTGAGAGGTTTCACTGTATCTCCAAATAAATGAGAATACAAGAGGCGGGTTTCAGCAGCTATAATCTTGGTTTATGACCCAATTCTAGAAAATTAAGCGAGATTTTCTCGTAATACAAAAGATTCAGAATATTCAGAATTTTCATAATATTGTTTCACCGTTTAGAAATGTGTAGACTAGAAATTCTCAACCATTTCATCTATTCAGTTTATTAGCGTGCCTTATGCGCATAGCTCGGAACTCTATATTTCTAGTTTAAGGATTTAGAAAATGACCATTTATTCATTCTAGATGAAGGCGGTATATTTTTCTTCTCAATGTAAACAAATGATAAATTGGGTTTAAGTTTAGTTATTTTTTAATTAATTAGTTTTTTGTGTTTTCTGAAAAATTGTATCTGTAGGAGAAAACATGGTTTCAATATTTGTTCCACAGTTCTATGTTTGTATTTAACATTTCATATACTAACGCGAATTTTTGTTAAAAAATATAATAAATGTAAAATGCTTTTACATAAATTTAGGTGGTTGCTATGTATACAGCACTTCTGTAAAATATCGATACTTAATTTAATTTGAGCTTTGTAGAATGCCATTTGTATAAGGTTTCGATATTTACATTCTATAGGAATTAGAAAATAAATGGGAGATTTTATCAAATATTTCTATTTTTCACTGCTTAATATAAAGCAATAACGTATTAGTTTTGACGCTTCAAACAGTTCTAGCTCTGGTTTCGTAATTATTTTACAATAATCACATTCGACCGTGAGAAAAAATATATATATGGTGCGCTACTCACACGACTTTCTCTTATCCTGAAATATATATATATGGTGCGCTACTAACACAACTTTCTCTTATCCAGAAATTTAATGCTATAAATACAGATTGGAGATTAACGGGTCAGTTACCGAGTACTGTTATGTAAACCTATGTTAAAACAATTCAAATTAGTCATAGGAACAGCTTTATTTGACAAGTAATTCTGTGTGAGGGGGACTATTGCCTCCCTAACCCCCCCCCCTCCCCCGCTTCATTACTGTACCTACACCTATATACAATCCAAATCTGTTATTAAATTCAAAAGTTCATTTAAAAATATTCAGACAACTTTCCCCCGAAAATTTCTTATAACTTATCAATCTTGGTCCAACTTTTCTATTAACAAATATATTAACTTCAAAATACAACAGTTGGATCGCCTGGAATTATTTGTTATTAATTTCCTCTAACAGACACAAACAATGATCAAACGTTCAAAACTTGACTTCAGTTATCAGGAAGCCTCAAAATGTGTAAATATATAAATATACAAAAAAAAAAAAAAAAAAAAAAAAAAAAAAAACAAGCGATGAATATTTAGCTTTAAAAAATATATTATTTACTACATGGCTATGGGGAATCAATTCCTGAACAGCTTTCCTGGACATGGTAAAATATTACAGTAAAGCACTTCCATTAACAATAAAAAAGAATGTTATGGCTTAAATATTAGCAACCCTGTATATATTCTTAAAGGTAAGTACACATCACATGGTGGACATAAATATAATCCTATAGTAACAACATACGGCACAACCTGAAATACACTTCCCTCAATTTTCAGCTATTTTCGCACTATAATCTAGTTCTTGTGTGTAGCTCTAGTGAATTATTTCCCAACCATATTCTACATGAAACATGTTTTTACGCATATAAAATGTATATATTCGTTTCATTTGGTTTAGTGCAGTCTTTAAATATTAAACTCTACTTATATGCAATTTCCCCCATAGACGTAATGTATTTGAATTCTCTTGGGTGTCCCTGTACACGAACCATTTGCTTGATCTCAACGAAAAGTTTAGTGTAGCATCTCTACATCATACACATTTAGAATACCAATTTTGGACTTTCTGATATAATTTTTTTTTGAGATATGCTGATAACTTACAGACACACACAGAGACCAAATCAAAAACATGATTTTTGGATTCAGAGGACCTCAAAACATGTAAGTATAACAAAAGCTCAATTTCGAAAATTTGACCCAAAAGCAATATTTTCTCTACCTTACGGGTAAGAGAAAATAAAAATGTGAATATTCTAATTGCCAGATTTATAATAGTAAAATAAAAACTGAATAGAATAAAATGAAATGAAATCTTCAGTGATTATTTGTATAAAAATTTTAAACAGTTATAAAACTTGATTTTTTTTATTCAATGAAAAATAAATTTCCAATGTTATGCTATATTGAAATTTATTTATTTTTATATTTATTTATTAACGATAAAGACAAAAATGTAAAATATTATGATAAAGCATTTCTGATAACATAGGTTTCAATTTCTGCTTTTTAAAAAATTTAATTTTTTAGGTAATGAAAATAAATATAATAATACTTGCAAAAAAAAAAGAATTGCCAGTGTGTGGTATACATATTATAAATATGCATATAAAAAAAATCCATAAGACTTTTATAGTCATTAATTATAGCATGGGGAGGAACTGATGACAGGCAAAGGTGGCATTTTGAAGTAGTGATATTCTTTTTTCCTCGAATTTTTGCAAAGAGGATAGCTGTGGTAAGGCAGGCTACAAAAAAGGTTCTCATACCGTGGCATGGGGGCTTCGGAATAAATTTGGGCTTGTCATGTCTTTTTCGTTTATTTATGTTTTATTATTTTTTCGTTCAACAACTTGACATCCTCCGATGACGAAAATGAAGTAGAGCATACTGCCTGAAGATTATTACAAGGACAATTAACAATAATTACAGATTGTCTGAGCTCTTTTAACACTATTACTGTTATTAGAAGTATTTTGTAATTGAAATGTTCTTTCGCGTGGACACAAAAAGGAAATACATGAAGACAAAAATTTGTGATATATTTGGAATAACTATTGAATATTAATGTAACAAACTTCTAAATATGTTTTATCTTGGCGAAGTAATTAAGAGTAATTGCGCTAATTACAGCAAAGTAAATTACTAGAATTTGCTTTAAAAAAGAGCTTTTTAAACCAAAATTAAGTCAATCTTAAAGCAAAAGGTATAATTACTCGCTTGCCTATGATTAAGCACAGTGGTATTTTTTTTTAATAAGAAATTAGAAAAAGAGTAGACATACTTATTAAAATACTTTAGAAAAAAAAAAATTGGAACGTCAATCAGATTTTGTTGTCGTATAGCTACAATCGTAATAAAGACCTTCCAAGTCAGTCGGAAAAGTAGATTGATTCTTTTTTTTTTCCCCAAGAGAAAAAACCCTTTGAAGAGACCTTTTTTTTTTTTAAACAAGAGAATGGATTACGATGTTTAATAAACTTGGTTTCTACCTTCATATTCGCCATGTACAAATCTTATTTCAAGCAAATGGGTTCATAAATACTGTTTGTTTACGAGTTTGAAATTTAAAATGTCTGCCATTTTGAAACAAGAGGGATAATAGTTTACATTAATGAAATCTGATGAGACCATGGTATGGACTATGGAGTATGTATAAATCGAGTTTATGGCAAATCGGCACTTTTTTTTTTTTTTTTTTTTTTTTTTTTTGTGTGATGGCTGCCATTATGAAACAAACTGACAATTCATATATATGTATGATTTGGATGTTTATGAAAACTATGAAAGTTGAACTATTGAACTTTAAACTAAAACCAATAGTAAATTAAAGTTAAACTATTAAATTTTAAACCAATCCACAACCACATTGGGAAAAATACTTTTTACGAAAATCACCTTATGAACTCACAAATCTTAATGCATAAATAAAATTATGTTAGCAGTGCATGCCCATATGGAGCTCTTTAGAAAAAATGTTTTTTTCAATGTAACTGAAATAATTGGATATCCAAATTAAATATGTAGCATGTGAAACAGCCCTTGTCAAATTTCAAGCCTAGAAAGCATCTAAAATCTAGATCATTAATTTTGCTGATAATCTTCTTAATTTTTACTGTATTCAAACGAACTTTTGAAATAATTTCCCAATCTATTTAGCTTTCAATCTACGTAATAAAAAAAAGAGCTATCTATCGCGCAGGCGTAGTGCTACAAATATTCATATTTCAGAGAAAATCAAACGTGTACCTTTTATGATTTAGAATAATGTTTCTCTGGTGTTTTATAAATTTCTCTGGAAGTTTTGTAAAATTTCGTGAAAATTCATTCTTGTTATAAGCAAAAACCTTATTAAAAATTTAATGATTTCACAAAAGGAAAATTATATATGTCCAAATAATCGGGCAGTTATCATAAAAATAACTAATGTCGTAATGGAAGTCACATGTTAAAATTGCAAGTAATTTGCAGCACATTTGCAGCTTTTGTATATGATAAAGGATAATTAAAAATGTCTGCGTTTTTCTTCAACCTGTGATTGATACCGTACTTGCTCTCATAACTAAATCAATACTGTAAAATATGAATTTATAAATGTTCTTTGCATGTTCAAAGGCATTTTGTCCAGTATTTTTTTTAGAAAAAAAAAAAAAATAAAAAAAAAAAAAATAATAATAATAATATATATATATATATAAAGAAAAAAAAACCTGTTAATTTGATCACCCACTTTATGTCTAATGATTTAATAAAGAGATACGTTTCTGTATTACACACACACACACACACATATATATCATATTCTGTAAATAACATGTATTAGTGTTTTGGAGAGCTACGATCTTCCATGCTGAAAATTTATTTTCTTTACATTGTTTGAGTATAAAACTATTCACTATTCATATTCAGCAAATATTAGGCAAAATATATACCATATCCGATTTATTTTGTTTAGCACAGTAAAATAATTATTAATTTATACAAAAATTCCGCTTTTAAACGTCCTAATAATGTAATAAGAAAGCACCACAGAACTGGCGTTTTAAAGTATTACGTACAAAAGTTTGAATAAACACCATAAAATGCAATAATCTTGCAACAATTGTTTCGCGTCGAAAAAGCATACGACCCTTCGTCAGGCGAAAAACGTAGGCACGAGTGCTGCAGTCAAAGCGGCAACGCATCTGTATAAACTTTGAATAAACACCATAAAATGCGATAATCAAGCAACAATTGTTTCGGGTCAAAAAAGCACAAGACCCTTCGACAGGTGAGCAAAGGAAAACGATTTGGTTTTGATAAGAGACGATAATCAGCCCCCCTTGAAGTGGAAACTTGGAACAATAATTAAATTATTTCTTGGAGCAGTCGAGTTAAGAACTGTTTATGGGGGGTTGAAATGCTCCATTAGAAAACTCTCGCCTTTGCCCTTTAATTAGACTCTATAACTCTTGATTTAAATTTTTCCTCTCTATTTTTGTCTCTTTATTTTAATAACCTAATTACAATATATTAATTATGTATATTAATCTCTCTCTCTCTCTCTTTTTTTTTTTTTTAATCTATTTGCAGATTTTGAAGACTGAGCCTGAAAATCTTGTAGTAATTCGTTTTATTTTATTTAATTTAGCTTATGTATGTAAAACTGATATTGTTATTATTTTTTTTAAGGATATTTTCATGAACCTCTATTCATGGGGGCGGAGCATGTTTTAATGTAGATTTATTCATACAGTCATATTTTCTCTTGGCTCTAAAGTTAGTTCTTTGCTAAAGAGCAGTTGAGGTCTTGAAATAATTACTTTTATGTTTAATTTCTTGTTTCGCTTTGTATCATGAAGTTCGTTCCTTTTACCTGTGCTTGAAATATATATAAAATACGTTCTTCGTGGCTCCGATATTCGGAGAAAGAAAATGATTTAAGTTCATGACAAGCTGAAAGTTTCGTAAAAATATAAACTGTGGTGAATAATCATGTTAATGTGAATTAATATTTAAATATTATCTGTAAATAGAGCTTCTATTTAATGACTGTGTAATAATTTTTTTTAAATTGTTCCCAGCTTCTGATTTGACTTGTGTGAAAGATTAAGTGACTAAAATGAACGCACACACACACACACACACACACACATATATATATGTGTGTGTGCGTGTGCGTGTGTGTGTAATATGACAAATAAGACAGAATGCAAGAAAACATTATTTCAAATATGTAACATATGTAGTGTATATATTCAAATATCCACTATAATCAGAAAGAGATACTGAGTAATAGTAAAATTAAAAAACAAAGTACTCCTTGATAAGATAGGGAAAATAAAATCCTGAATACCCACTTTCAAAAGAAACAGATATAAGATACATGAATAAATATCCAAATGAAATTATTTATAAAATGAAAATGAGGTCATTATTTAAAAAATGAGATATGCCCAAAAAATTTAAAAAATACAGTATCAGAGCAGATTTTTTTAATAGGGCAATTGACACCAGATTTCGAACCATAAGCAGCTTTTAAGTTAAGGTCCATATGGCTAGATTCGGTCTTGGATGGAAATGAAATATCAATAAATAAAATTGAAAAACGAATAAAAATATAAATTAAATATAGAAGAAATAGGAATTTATCACCAAAATATTATGACAGGAGTATATAATTTTGTTTCCCAATAAATCTCTCGAATATATATTTTTATTTTTGATAGTCTGATTGCAGTAAAATCCAATCAAATCTAATGTCAAAATCAAAACAGAAGAAAAAAAAAAAAAAGCTTTATTTTTATAAAAATTTACTTGTTATAATTATTTTCCTTTTTCTTTTCTCACACTTTCGAAAATTTTCTCTTAAAAAAATCACAAAACACTGAAATTGATTATCGTTAAGCAGTTTTTGCGGGATAAAAATATTTCCAAGTCTCATTAGTTTTAAAACCCGAATAAACTATTACGCCAGAAACGCCAAAGAAAAATGTTTGAGATGCATACAGCTGTTTCGGTAGCCTTAAGCGTACCATCTTCAGTGCAAAAAGAGTTCTTTTTGCACTGAAGATGGTACGCTTAAGGCTACCGAAACAGCTGTATGCATCTCAAACATTTTTCTTTGGCGTTTCTGACGTAGTAGTTTATTCGGGTTTTAATATTCCAACGCCAAGTCTCCTGTTATTATTTCTCATTAGTTTTCTTATGTATGCTGTATCTAATAGAAACTAAAAGAGGTTCTTTATATAAACAATTTAAATAAATAAAATGTAACACCATTATCAAAAACTGTTATATTAACGAGGAATGCGCCTTTTTTTTTAAACCCAAGTAATATGCCCTTACAAATACTCGTTTTTATTTCTAGTCAATAAATTGTGCAATAGAATATATTACTCCTCGAATTATTTCTTCGTGTACAATTCTAATGCGTTTAATGTAGCACCGTGACCAAAAACTTTCACTGACAATACAAAATATATATTGTTAAAGCTTAAACAGCAAAACAATTTAAGGAATAAAAATTCAATTAATCTTGGGAATGTCTCGTGCGATTGTAAAGAAAAAACTTTCTGTAAATATCTCCTACGGCTGTTAATTAAAAATCATCTGTAACAGAATAATTCCGGTGTGAGACAGACAAGTTGATCCTAATCGGAATGTTTCAAATCATCGAAGGTGTGAGAAATACGCCTCCTGTCCTTAAAAATGTGGAAATATTGAACCATTCTGTTCAAGCATTCATTCCAAGACCTTAGGTACTATTTATAATACTGATGACGACGTCAAAAGATACCGAATATTACATGGACAGTGCTTCTGCTTCAAATTCATCATCAGTTTGTGAACGGTCAAAAAAGTGCAGTAATCGGATAATGTGACGCATTTGATTAACAATATTCTGACCGTAAAATTGATAAAGTGTTAGTACCACCGTAATGTTTAAAACATGTTATTGATAGAAGTGAATACATAGTTTTCTTTGAATGCACCCGCTTTTGACATCAGAAATGATATACGATTGGCGTGAAAACAATAATATATGTTTTCCTTTCGATTAATTTTCCAGTAAATATCATAAATAATTCAAAAATTAAATTATTAAGAGGCAGTTATGTGATATTGACTGTAAGAGAAATGAGAATTGCAAGATAAAATTAAAAAACTGTGAGTATATATTTATGCTGGAAGGTAAATACAAATAAATAAATAAATAAATAAAAGAGAAAAGGAATAATATTTCAATGCGAGGTACAAGCGAAAGTGTTTAATAACAAAGAACTGTTTAATAAGTGAAAGAACGTGATTCGAAATTTCCCATAGCCATTAAAAATATGTACGTTTTCCTAGAAATATATTTAAAATTAATAATTTGTATATTTTTAGAAATTAAGTTCTCTAAAATTCATTAAATCTATCAAAAATTAAACTCGTTTTCTGAAAGTACACTGTTAAAAATAATTTCTTAAAAATGAGCTAAATTGTCTCAAAATAGCTTCGAAACAATATATACTTAAATTTGAAAACCTATGTACTCATTTTTGAGTATATTGACATATAAAACATGCAGATATTGGGATTCTTATTGGCCAACCCCATTTTCGAGCAAGTCAATATACTCAAAAAAGAATACATGGGTTTTCAAATTTAAGTATATATTGTTTCGGAGCTGTTTTGAGACAATTTAGCTCGTTTTTAAGAAACCGTTTTTTACAGTGTACAGAAATCTGTGATGATTTTTTTTTTTTTTTTTAATCTATTTTTGGATTTCTGACAAAGGAAAAATATTCAAAAATTTCTATTCTGTAAAGTTTATGGCAAAAAAAATGGGATTTTTCGACAGAAAGGAGTTTAAAACTTCACTATCTTAATTCTCATCTCAATTATTTCCAGGAAAATCTAAGCGATGTGACTAAAGAACAAGGAGAGCGATTTCAACAAGACATCAAAGAAATAAAAAGAAGGTATCAGGGCCGATGGAATGTTAATATGTTAGCAGATTATTCTTGGATGCTGGATAGACAGTGTTCTCAAGCCGTGCACAAGTGAAAAAATTGTAAACGGAGCTTCGAACTAAAGAAACAGAGACATTTAAAAGCTAATGCTTAATTAACAGCCTATTTTAATGCATTTTATACATAAAAAATTTTCGATTCTGTTATAGATCCTATGTCAATTCTGTAGGTCTCCATCCTTACTTTGTGGAAAACTTTACGTGATCGGAAGAAAAGAAAAGCATTTTTGAATTCAGCTTATCAAAAAACACCCAAAGCAGTGAAAATAAAGAAAAAAAAAGTATGAATTCAAATATCTGTGATATAAACAATTCTCCCTTCTACCCATTAAAGAAAAAAATAATATCCTTATTTAATTAACTCTAAAAATATAAACTAATATAAACTAAATTATCTAATCAACATAGAAAATACAAAACTATAAAAACCAGCTACCTTATTAACTCTAGAAAAGCAAAAAATGCAAAAATATAAATAAACTAAACTTTCATTATAGAAGATTATGAAAAACTTTTATCCCTACGTTTCCCATTATCAGTCAATATGCATATAATCACCTTGAAAGCGTACTTTGAATGTATGTTATTCATATCTTTAGCAAGATATTATCAATATTCATTTTTAATTCAAATTTCCCATAGATAAATGTTGTGTTATGCAGACGTGTATTTTAAAACATCTTTTATTAGGCTGTAGTACGCCTTTTAACGACCACCCCACATTCACAGATAAGCATTAGGAAATGATGTAAACTATTATCTACTATTATATATACATGGTGATCAGTTTAAAAGAGTACCCGTGGGTTTTTCTTATAACCCTTAAATCTGACGGATGTGGCAACTATTCTAACATTGAAGTATGTTTTTTTTTTTTTTTTTTTAATCTTGTTTAAGTTTGTGAGATAATTTCTAACACTGCTGGACCATTACAACTTTAGTTGCGAGGTAAAACAGAAATGGAGACGTGCAATTTTTTTACATGATCTATTTTAAATCATCCATGTTTGCAGGACTTCTCTGGAAAAGCCTATGAAATGAAAATGTAAAAATGATAATGTAAATCTAATGTAGGAATGATAATGTAAAAATTTTTTACTAAATTTTGTTTTTCATAAATAAAATTATTACAGGATTAAAAAAAAATGTGTCTCCATTTCTGTTTTACCTCACAAATAAAGTCGTAACAGTCCAACAGTGCTGGAAATTGTCTCCCACACTTAAACAAGGTTCAAATAATTATAGTTCAGTGTTAGAATAGTTGCCACATCCGTCATATTTAAGGGTAATAAGAAAAAACAACGGGTACTCTTTTAAATTGATCACCCTGTATATATATTAACGCAGATAACATAATAATAATAGTAATAATAATAATAATAATTACATTCTAAAGCTTTTCAATTAGATAGCTGCCAACCGTTCCAATTTTTGAGTATCTGTATTTTTCTAATAGAAAATTTATATAAGTTTTTGAAGCAGCCTTCTGTGATTTAAAAAAAAAAAAAGGGCGAAAATTTTTATTTGATTAATATATATATATATATACACAAGCATCTATGAATCTAGTTACAACCAATAAAATATTCATTTAGTACGAAAATTACTTGTTTTGTATTTATCTAATAGCTCATAATTAACGCAGCTATATTATTAATATTATTATAGCGTCTATATTATTATAATGTCTGTTGACTGCTTTATATAACTTGATGTTTAACAACAACAGGAATACAAATAACAGTCATTTGGTGTTGTGTGTTGTAGATATCAGATATGAGCCAATGAAAAGGCGAGACGTAGTTAAATCAGAAGAAGCATATCATGTTAATTCCGAGCAACTGTGTTAAATGCATCTTAAACTCACAAAAATCATCTGTTCTACATTTAGGGGAAATATTTGTCTATCCGTTGCTATCTTTTAAAGTTAAAAAATACATTTGAGATATTTTAGCTTACTAATAACTTTAATAATATTATACTGCCTAAATTTAACTTCCCATCAGCCTATATAGTTACGCTCATGAGTACCTGACTCTGTCACCGGAAGCCCGAGCCAATGTTATTCTATGGGAAAATTTTCTTTACAAATAACTTATTAACTAATACATATTTTTAAATTCCGTTTTCACATTCAGAAAATTCCCAACTGTTAAATTGACGAACCTTTTTTAGAAATGTATTTTTTTAATTTTTAATATTTTATTTTGAAATTGCAAAATGAAAAAAAATCACATATTGAAAATTGGTACTTTGCAACCTCAAAATAAAATATAAAAAATTAAAAAAATATTTTTTTTAAAAAAGGTCCGTATATTTAACAGCTGGGAATTTTCAGTATGTGAAAACAGAATTTAAAAATATGTATTAGTTAATAAGTTATTCGTAAAGAAAAATTTCCCATAGAATAACATTAGCTTCGGCTTCCGGCGGCAGTGAGTGAAGAGGGCCCTTAAGAGATTTCCTTGGACTCCATCTCCTTATTTTTATACTTTAGTTTTTTAAAAAATCTAATTATCCGAGCGATGAGCTGTTTAATCCGACGGATTTAGAAAAATCACCCCCTTTCATTTGGTAACTTATTTGTTTCGAATTTTTGATTAGATTTTTTAAAATTAATTAAAATATGAAAATAACAGCTTAATAAACATTTAAATTTTTAATTGTTACTTTTTCTTTTTCCCCCAGCATAAAATAAAGTATGCTTTCACGTGAGAAAAAATAAAATAAAATAAAATAATTAATATTAAATTTGCTCATGCATATGAAAAAAATGACGTCTATAAAACAATAATAATTTTAAATTTTAAAGATAATGAAGAGATAAATAAAGTACGAAAATTTCGCACGGGCTTCCTAGCAAATGAATTATTTAAAGTGAGAAATAAATAAAATGAAATAACCATTTATCAACGGGCGCCTTAGCCGCCCTACAACTAAATAGTCCTTAATAGTTGAATTAATTTTATAATCTGAATAAGCCCTGCATTTTATAACAACTTAAGTCTATTTATTTTTCTACATTCTTTCTATTAATCATTAATGTACAAATAAATACAAATAAACATTTTTGAAGTATATTTAAAACGCATAAAATTTAAACTCACATAAGGCTTCATAAAGTAGAAATTATAACCATTTTATACAAGCGCTATTTAAAATAAAAAAATAAGTGTAGTATAATGCAAGTGTGTTTTTTAACGATCGTTTTTTTCTTCAGACTTACAGCATGGTAATTCAAAAATTAGCAATGAAACCATCAGTATAGTTTTCCGTTTAAAAATATTAATCTAATGATGCAAAGAAAAAAAAATCATTTTCGGTGTTTTTCAATTCTTATAAATTCTATATTAACTAAACAAGCTAATTACAGTTTAAAAGGAAAATGCATTATTTTATTTTAAGTCCTACAGTTTGTATAACTGAATTGCTAATATAAAATTTTAATATTTAAGTAATTTCAAATCTTTTATTAAAACAAATTGCAATTAGAGTAGAAAATATTTCGTTTTCTCTTGAAATGTTACTCTTTATAATGAATTGTAACATAAAATATTAATATTTAAAGATTTTTTTTTTTTCACATTTTTTAAATTTACAAAATATGTACTTTTATCAAATTTTTATAGCTATTTATTTTTATTGCTTATTAAAATTAACTATTATCTATTATTGCTTATTAAAATACCGTTTTAAGAAAAAGGAAAATTCCATATTATGCAGTTATGCATTTTAATTATATTAAAATTCTAATTGACAATTTTATAAACACATTAAAAAGCTGAACAAATTGAAAAAAAAAAAATCTTAACTAACATTAAATATTTTTTTAGATATCATTATTAACTACTTTAATATTTTTTTGTAATGTAATATTTTTCAGTCTAAATAAACAGCAGTTATTGAATCATCTATGATGTTCTTTTAATGAAATTCTGATATATACGCACTCTAACTGAGAACGCTTTAAACAGTCTAAGGGGATGATGAATGTTATAATTCCGTCTGTGAAATAACTGCCTTGTAAATATGGAAGTTTGCATACGTGTGTATTGAAATGTGTCAGACAGTATTAAATATATTAAAGTTTCTCGAAAACTAATAAAATTTAAAAATTAAGATTAAAAAAAAAAAATTATTTTATTTTATTTTATTTTATTTTATATTTTATTTTTTGAAATTTCATGCGATTGAGTTTTAAATTTTTCTCTCGATTTTACATTAATATAGTTTATTAATATATTCGAAGCATATTTGTGGATTGAATGATGGATTGATTGTGGATTGAATCAAATTTTTCAAAAATATTTTTATGTTTGAATGTTAAATATTTGCATGAAATTTTTGCTTTCAGACATAAATATATTTTTTTAATTAAAACTTATTAATAAATCCATTAATTAATTCACAAAAATGTTTAAAGTATTTTGATAAACTACAATAAACACTGAGAAAAAAAATATACCGCTTTCATCTAGAACGAATAGGTGGTCCTTTTCTAAATCCCTAAACTAGAAATATAGATTTCCGAGCTATGAATATAATGCAAGTCAATACATTGAGAAAAAATTCTATAATTGACATCTAGAATCTAAATTGTGGCTCTAGAAAAAATAATTCCATGTCATCCTTATAAATTCCTTATAAAAAAATTTCTAGTCCCTTTCGAAAGCGAATTCTAGAGACGTCTATTAGAATTCTTGAGCGTTTGCCTATACTATCGAGGACAAACCTATTTGAAAATATCTCCAAATAAATGTGAATACAAGAGGCGGGTTTCAGCAGCTATAATCTTGGTTTATGACCCAATTCTAGAAAATCAAGCGAGAATTTCTCGTAATACAAAAGATTCAAAATATTCAGAATATTGTTTCACCCTCTAGAAATGTGTAGATTAGAAATTGTCGACCATTTCGTCTATTCAGTTTGTTGGCGTGCCTTATGCGTATAGCTCGGAAATCTATATTTCTAGTTTAAGGATTTAGAAAATGACCATTTATTCATTCTAGATGAAGGCGATATATATTTTTTTCTCAGTGAAGTAAAATCGAGGGAGATATTTAAAAATTCAATCGCATGAAAAATTTTCGAATTTTCAAAAAAATTATAATTTTAAATTTTATTTTGAAAATTTTTTTAATAGTTTTTGAGAAATTTTATATTGGTATTTAATATTGATACATTCCAATGCACATGTAAGCAAACTTTCTTAATTATACAGTAATTTCAAAGACCAATTTTCAAAGATTTTCACCATCCACCATCCCCTTAAAAATCGTAACAAATGTAAAGTAACAAAGTTTAAAAATCGAAATTAATATAAAGTATCTTTTAACTGTTAAAATTAATTAAAGTTTTTAGTATACAAATTCCCTTTTGTAATATAAGTATTAGCTAATTGTTTATGAGATTATTTTTATCCTATAATTATATTATTTTTTTCTTTATAAATACGTACACAAATGATTATTCTTGAAGCATACTCAAGCTGCTCATTATTTACATCTAAATTAAGACATAAACATTCAGTTATAATAAAGTTTTACATAAGACCCATTTAAAGTCCGAAATAACTACTGTGTTATACGGGCGTGTATTTTAATAGCTTCTTGATCGGCCGATCCACCCTGTACTGGCCTCCCAACATACACGAATAAGCTGTGAAAAATGCGGTAACCTATCTAACCTATCCATCACTTTATTCTTCTTCTATTTGAAAACTTTGTACAGAGCCTGTTCTTTTACACTCGGTAAAAATGCTTTATTTTATCTTCTTCTGAAGTTTTACAATTAATATAGTCTTAAAAAATTAGTCATAATCTTGGGTGGTCGAAAGACAGATCGAGGTTATGCGATTATGAGGCAAGTTTTATAAGGAAGTGTATATACATGTCTATATACTTTCCTTTTGAACAATAATTATTCTGAATAGTTAAGCAATTAGTACGCAGAGTAAGTTGAGGAATAGTTCATGCTTCAAAATTATGCGTCCGTTAATCAATTATTTGATGGGTGTCCGGTATTTTTCTCTTTATTAATTGGGATAGTTAAAATAATAATCAAGTGATATCGAATAACAAAGAAGGATTTTTTTTTTTTCTTTTTAGAAGATGCTGAAAGATGAATAGTACAAAAATAGCTTTGTAACATAGCTATAATTAGATAATGTATGCAAATTGATGAGCACTCAATTATGTCTAGTTCATAAATATTAGCCAGACATCTTGTTCTGAAGCATTAATGATATACTAATTAACTATACAGAAGTCATTAAATTTGATGACTTATTGATGATTTTATTATTTATTGAAGATAATCGTTAAATATTAATTGTAGTAACTTTAAAATTTTCTTTCTTTCTAAAATAAAATAAAATAAATATAAATAAATAATTAAATTAAATAATTAAATAAAATAAAAAATAATTGATAATTAAATAAATTGTAAGCTTAATTAACAGTTAGACAGTGAGAAACACGAAAGTTTTATTCTGTGGTAAAAATGTTCAATTTTAAATGAATAACTGCAGTTTACAGAACAGTTAAACCTTAAAATAACTCTTATAAATGACTGAAAATTTTATGAAATATTGTCATAAAGATATAGAGAAAAAATACTAAAAGAGAAAAACTAGGAAAAGCTCTTCCTTTCGTATATATATATATATATATATATATATATATCTTCTTTAAAAAAAAAAAAATACAAGTCAAATGAATAAAATTTCAGTAAGACCTTAAACTATTATTATTATTATTAATTTTCTTCCTTAATTCAGTAAATTAGACTTTTCAAGAAATCTATAAGTAATTTTAGTGTAAAAGTTTAAGAAAACTTCGTAAATTATTATCTAAAAGGTAAAACTATTCTAGATATACATATTTATTTAACGAAAATAATATTTTATAGTTAAAAAAAATATCAGGGTAATATAAATAATTTTTTTAACTATTTATTTTATTTATTTTAAACATGAAAATGAATGCTCTACAAAAGGTAATATCACTCGAGACTGCACTGAATATTTTAAATGGATCATTAATCACATATATTTCACTATTTTCAATTTTTAAATGAAATTTGCATTTATTCTCTCAGAAGATATGCCATTTTTAAAAATAAATTGTAAAATAGAGGGGGGGGGGGGAGAGAGAGAGAGAGAGAGAGAGATATTAAGAAATTTAACCTCACTAGAAATCTAACTAACCATTAATACTTTATATATGATTTTTAATTTTTCAAAATTTGAAATCAATTTTATATATTTTATAACCTAAAAGCTAAATAAATGTTAATTTAATATTATATGAAAAAAAATATCTTCTCTAATGGATATTTAAAAACGGAAATTAAGAAAAATGCACTTCCTAATAAAACAGATAAGAAAATTAAGTAAAATTTCCTTTAAAATTAATCTTTGTGAATAATTACGATTAATAAAATAGAAACTTAATTGAGTTTTTACGACAAAACTCGTATTACTTGCTAGTGATGTTAGGTAATGAACCGATATCTCATTATGCTTTAATGATTATGAGCCCTAATTTAAGTTGCGATAAATACCGATTTAATTTTGAAATTTACTTATTACATTTGATTGCACTTAAAAAAGGGCAGACCACCCATCTATATGAGGAAACTGAGTAATTTCATGTTCACCATTAATCTCGCCTCTAATATTATCTAATTCTAATACTATCTGACTGAAAGAAAGAAAATATTACACACTCCCAAATATAAAAAGAAGTAGAAAGGCTTCCGAATTTACCAATGTCTTCATCAATGATACCTCAGACAAGGCCTCCCATTGAAAAATTCTCATTTGAGATCCGAATAGTTCCTAGATCGATGGTTTGGACAAGTTTATTGTCGATTTTTTGCGATTTATGACACTAGTTGGGGCAAATAAAGTCCCAGTGTGAGTCCAACAATGAATGTAAAAAGAAATCCAATGGAAATGTCCTGAAATACCCGCGTGAAGATCCGTCACGGTAATCAGCATGAGTGAAATTTCGTGGCTCTAGGTGTACGTGAGGGGCATCTTTTTTTCCCTTCACTGGGCTAATTCTGTCTATAGAGACGTAATATAGTAGTAAAAATCGAAGTACTTAGAGAGGCTTTTGGGTACTTGTGATTGAGTTATGATAGAAGACCGCTGGGCCTGATATTGATTATTGCCTGGAGGACCCCCATGGTTGTGATGAGTTAAAAACCCAAGCTTCTTTCTTCTCTACCTGTCTCTCTATTTTTTTTCATGTAAGTTATGAAATAATACCGTAACTGTAAAATAAATATTTCTAGTTGTGCAATATACTATCTTAATACACGCAATTTTTTAGATTAAAATTATCACCCGTCATAAATCTTAAAATTTAGAATATCCGGCTTAAAAATTTTTATATTCAGGATAGATTATGTATAAGCTGCTTTTGTAGGATTATTCCACATAAAGGATCAGAGTTACAATTAAGTAGATATTTAGACACTCATATATGTTTAGTGCACAAAATATTGCATACAAATGGGGGTAATAGGAACTACTTAACAAGCTAAATGTTAGGAATTCCCAGTGTATCCCCATTAATTTTATGGATATTCTCAAAAAGCTTATATTCTTGCTCAATTGTTTTAAACTTTTGAAGCTCTTACGGAGTCATTTTAAACAAAAATTTGCAAAATTTGCACATATTAATCTTGATGTAATAACAAATGATTTGTGTTTTCTGTCTCCCCCTCCCCCCTAAATGGGTTATATTTTAAGATAGAATTGGTTGCTTCTTCATGATTATATCTTCTAGATGCAATCACATGCGTAAAATAAAGAGATCAAAATGTCATCTTTTATACAATTATTATTATTATTATTATTATTGTGTACATTAAAATTTAATGAATAGTTAAAAAAAAAAAATAAATAAAAGGAAAGATTAAAAAGTTGGAATTAAGCGAAAATATATAATAATAATAGTAATAAAAGAACAGTACTTATTTCAATAATTACAACAGTAATTTCGAAAGAATTTTACATCAGAACTAACGGATTTTTTCCTCATAAAAATATATTGGCAAAGGCTTAGTTAGTTCTGATATAAAATTCTTTAGGTATATTAATGATCTTATATTGTTTACTTATAGTAATTTCTTAAAGGTTTCTGATGCTATTTATTCAATGGATTTAATTTTAAAACATACTAGTAATGAAGGTATAATTTCTTTTTTAGATTTAAAAATTAAGTTAGTTAAGGAGAATTGAATTATTAGTCTTTATGGTAAAAGATTAGTTTTCGATTTTAAGATTATAAATTTAACTAATTTCTTATCATATATAACTATAGAAGTTTTGAAAAATATTTTATTTTCGCAAATTGCTACGATTAAAAGAATATGTAGCAATTGCGATAGTTTTGAAGGTGCGTTTCGCAATTTTGTAAATAACTAAATATAATATTGAATGCTCAGTAGTACAAATTATTGCGCTGTCTTAAATAACTGATCTCATATAAAATTATATATATTTGCATAGAGATAGAGCGCTTCTATAATTTTTATTTATATTAAATAATATTAATAATGAAGAGGTAAGATTTCACTTACCTGGATAAGGCATACAGCACTGGTTCAGCATACGTCGATGTTGAATATTATCCAGTCAAGTATTTTAATCCTTCAGCTAGACACCATCTTGCTTCGCAATCAAGCTGAAAATAAACTTATAAACATTTAAATTATTAATTTACTTGTGTAAATTATGACTGATTGGAGGATTTTTTTCCTTTATGCACAACTTTAATTTTCTTGAGTAAGTATACATGTTTTTATAGTAAATGTGTAATATAATTATATATAAGAGCGTTTCAAACGCCCTGCTAAATTAGAGCTACATATTCTTAGTAAGGCAACACTACATCTAGATTAGAAATTGAAAACGAGCGAGAGAGAGTTCTATAAAAGTGATTAGTAATCAGTTTATGTTTTTCTTTTAACTAGGAGTGCCGCATATTTCTCTCTACATCTGCATTGAATGTTCTTTGGGATAAATGATAATCTTTAAAACACTTCTTGACTAAAATGAAAATATTGGTCATATAAAAGTTAATTTAATGTTGTTTTCTGACACCCCTACTTGACCGGTATTTTCAATGCTCTATTAATTTTAGTTTAGTTCTTAAAGTCTTAAAAACCGGCCCTGGTAGGGGTTTTGTAAAAATATCCGCTATCATTCTATTGCTGGGGATATATTCCAGTCTAATTGTCCCTTCTTCATACAAGTCTTTAATTAGATGAAATTTAACATCGACATGCTTAGTGCGCGCTTGATGTTTGTCAGATTCGATCAATTTAATCGTTGATTGGTTATCTTCAAATATCGTAATAGGTTTTATTTGACTTAGATCTAAGTCTCTTAATAGTCGAAGAATCCATAGGCTTTCTTGCGCAGCGCATCCTGCTGCTATGTAATCCGCTTCTGCGGTAGATTGACTGACACATTTTTGCTTCCTGGAATACCAATATATGGGATTTAATATGTAATAAAAAATATGTTTCCGTGATAGACTTTCGGTCCTGGGGGTCGTTCGCAAAGTCAGCATCCGCATATGCGGTTAGTATAGCAGGATGTTCATTGTCATATTTTAATTTTAAATTTATTGTATTTTTGAGGTACTTAATGACTTTCTTTGCACTTTCCCAGTCACACACTCTAGGTCTTTCGTTGTGACGAGATAAAAGGTTGACGGCAGCACTGATGTCTGGTCTGCTGACAGTGACTATATATAGAAGTGCCCCTACTGCTTTTCTATAATCAGTATTGTCAGTTAAATAATTTTCATTCTTGTAATTTTTCAAGTAATTTGTATCTATGGGAGTATTAGTGGGTTTCGCATTTTCTAGATTAAATTTATTTACTAATTGTTTAATCTTGTTTGACTGATCTATAAATAATGTATTGCTGTCTGGTCGTGTTATATTTATTCCCAGATAATTAGTAACGCTCCCAAGGTTGGTAATACTATATTCGCGCCTAAGTTCTTCTATTATATTGTTTATATCATGTTTGGTTCCAGCAATTAGTATGTCATCTACATACACTAGTATGTAGACGGTTTTGTTATTTGTGTTTCTTTTGTAAAGGCATTTGTCAGTGGAACTCTGTGTGAAATTCAATTTTGATAAAGTTTCGTTAATTTTAGAGTTCCAAGCCCTGGCTGACTGTTTCAGCCCGTAAATGGCTTTATTAAGTTTACACACTTTATGTTCTTCACCGGGATTTATGAATCCCTCCGGTTGTTGCATGTAAATTGTTTCTTCGAGCTCACCGTGTAAAAACGCGGTTTTTACATCCAAGTGGTTTAATTCTAGGTTTTTAAAAAAGGCCATTGCAAGAAAAGATCTAATTGTCGTATGAGACGCCACCGGGGCGAACGTCTCGTCATAATCTACCCCATACTTTTGGCTAAAGCCTTTGGCGACAAGCCTGGCTTTATATTTTTGGATTTCACCCTTATCATTATATTTCGCCTTGAATGCCCATTTTGAGCCTACTATGTGTGTGTTAGGGGGAGGGTCTACCAATTCCCGTGTTTTATTTTCGTTTAAAGAAGCAATTTCATCTTTTGCTGCTTTTAACCAATTTTCCCTTTCTATGGAATTTTCTATCTGCAATATTTCATTGAAGGTTTTGGGTTCGTTTACGTTCATAGTATTTGTCAATAAAGCAAATCTGTCAGGTGGTACACCTTTGTTAACTCTTTCCGACCTTCTCGGAATTGTTTGATCTGTCATGTCATGATTAACACCCTCAGTTTGGTCTGAATTTTGATTTATTTCATTTAATATCACCGGGAAGTTAATTTTATGATCGTTTGTTTCGCTAGAATTTCCTTCATTTGTATTATTGTTTGTCTCTAACAGTTCATCATCGACATACTCAAAATTATTATCTTTTGTTTTTGTTTCAACGAATTTTACTGTTCTACATATCCTAACATTATTATCTATATATACTCTATAACCTTTACTTCTAAGGTCATAACCAACAAGTATTCCTTCCTTTGCCCTGTAGTCAAGCTTCTCTCTTGTGGTTTTGTGAGTATACACATATGCCTTACAACCAAATGATTTTATATGCGAGAGATTTGGTTTATTTCCATTCCATTTTTCATATGGTGTTTTATCGCATGCACTCGTTAGCAATCTATTCTGTAGATAATTAGCAGTCATAAGGGCTTCACCCCAAAATTTATTCGGCAAGCTGCTTTGTCTTAACAAACATCTGGTCATTTCAACCAATGTTCTATTTTTTCTCTCCGCCACGCCATTTTGAGGAGAACAATGCGGTACTGTTAATTGGTGTTCGATTCCTTCATTCGCGAGAAAGTTTTCAAATACATTGCTTGTATACTCTCCGCCGTTATCGGTACGCAATATTTTTATTTTCCTGCCAAACTTGTTTAAAGTCAACGCATAATATTGTTTAAATTTATCAAACACCTCACTTTTATTTCGCAATAAGTATGTAAATGTGAAACGACTGTAGTCGTCGATAAACGTTAAAAAATAATTTTTCCCTCCTATTGTGGAAGTTTGAAAGGGTCCGCAAACATCTGAAACAACTAGATCTAATGGTTTTTCTGCCCTGAAAGTTGCCCTTTTCGGATATGTGTCATCCTCCAATTTTGAAATGATACAGATTTCGCATTCTGTGTTGTGTTTACATTTACTTAGCTATATTCCAGTTGCCATATTTTTGTCGACGAGTTCTTTTATTTGTTGTAAGTTTTTATGCCCTAGTCTTTCATGCCACAATTTAATACAATTTTTATTTTCGCAAGCTTCTACAATATTTACACTTTCGGAAAATTTTTCGCTCGTTTGTAGTTCATATAAATTATCTGTCAAGTTCGCCTCTATATAAGTTTTATTCCCGAATTTGATTTTACATTCACGATTTTTAAATATGGCAACACAACCATTCTCTGTTGCTTTCTTTACCGATATTAGATTTGTGGCTATATTGGGTATGTATAAAACCTCTTTTAAAGTAATGTTGTTTATTTCCTTATCCGAGTTAATTACTTTAAGATTTACGTCGCCGCAACCCTGTGAGACTACGGAGTGCCCGTTCGCTAGCATAACACTAACCTTTTCGTTGTCTTTCAGATTTGTAAATTGATTTATGTCGTTGCAGATATGCCTGCTGCTCCCACTGTCGACTATCCATGAGTTATGCTCAGTTTTATCTATGATAAACGTAACATTCTTTAATTTTTTTTCAGTTTCCTTTATGAGTTGTGTTTTATTTTTGTTTTTGTACTTGCTGGGATTGTTACCGCTGTTATGAAAATTATTATAACTCCTTTGGTTATGATTTGGTCTGGCGTTTAAATGCCAGCATTCGTTACGGGTGTGTGAATTCTTTCCGCAAAAATTGCAATGTTTACTTGGTGGTGTTTTACGCTTAATTTGAGTTTTATACGCGTTTTCACCTTTTGTTTGGTGATTTTCTGTCCTTTTAATATATTCGTCGAACAATTTGCTTTTAATGTACTCTGGTGTAAGTTCATCGTCATTTCTGGCTTCGATAGCCGTTATCAGGGTATCATAACTAGGGGGTAACGAGCACAACATTAACGCTGATAAGTGCTGCTCATTTACTTCTTCTCCTATCGCTAACAATTTGTCCCTTAACTTATAAATACTAGTTATGTGTTCTATCAGATTTCCCCCTTCTACTACTTTGGTGGAATATAATTTTCTGAGTAAGAATAATTTGCTGCTTAGATTTGCCCTCTCATGTATATTTTTAAGTGCATCCCATGTTTCCCTGGCTGTGGACAGGTGTTTTACATATACTATTTGTGTGTCTTCTATAGCTAAATTAATTATGGCGCGCACTTTGCGATCTTTAGATCGCCATTCATCAGTTAATGGCTCTGGGGGCGCTTCTATAATAACCTGGAAGAGATCCTCCTTCGTGAGGAGCATCTCGATTTTAAATTTCCAGTTATCATAGTTACTGGAGTTTAATTTCTCAATTAATGTTATTTCTTTTGCGGGAGCTGCCATTTTGTTTATTTATTATTTATTATTTTTTATTTATCAAAACATACTTTTATATACTACGTATATTTATTCTTGGAAAAGTTCAAATAATATTTGGAGAGAACATATTTACTGAGATAACAGTTATGAGTTTTTTTTTTTTATGTCTAGTTATGAGCACATACAAGTTGATTTCAGTATATAATAATTCACACTTATATTATTTGTATATATATATATACTTAATTGAATTTCTTCAAACATACAAATTAATTATATTTCATAATTTCTTTCCCTTTTTTTTTTTTTTTTAAGTCCCAGTGCTGTAATTTTATTTTATCGTTGCGCTCTTTTATTTAAGAGACCCTTTATTTAAGAGAATCGGTCTCGTAATCTTTTGTAAATAACTAAATATAATATTGAATGCTCAGTAGTACAAATTATTGCGCTGTCTTAAATAACTGATCTCATATAAAATTATATATATTTGCATACTGATAGAGCGCTTCTATAATTTTTATTTATATTAAATAATATTAATAATGAAGAGGTAAGATTTCACTTACCTGGATAAGGCATACAGCACTGGTTCAGCATACGTCGATGTTGAATATTATCCAGTCAAGTATTTTAATCCTTCAGCTAGACACCATCTTGCTTCGCAATCAAGCTGAAAATAAACTTATAAACATTTAAATTATTAATTTACTTGTGTAAATTATGACTGATTGGAGGATTTTTTTCCTTTATGCACAACTTTAATTTTCTTGAGTAAGTATACATGTTTTTATAGTAAATGTATAATATAATTATATATAAGAGCGTTTCAAACGCCCTGCTAAATTAGAGCTACATATTCTTAGTAAGGCAACACTACATCTAGATTAGAAATTGAAAACGAGCGAGAGAGAGTTCTATAAAAGTGATTAGTAATCAGTTTATGTTTTTCTTTTAACTAGGAGTGCCGCATATTTCTCTCTACATCTGCATTGAATGTTCTTTGGGATAAATGATAATCTTTAAAACACTTCTTGACTAAAATGAAAATATCGGTCATATAAAAGTTAATTTAATGTTGTTTTCTGACACGCAATTTGTCCGACACCGCAGCATCGAATGGATAACCTTTTATATTATCACTGCTATCTACTACTGTTAAAATATTGTAAATATTTTTCTATTTAAGTGTCTTGTTTTGTTTTGCATATGTGTAATTTTGTCATTTTTAGTAAGTGTTTTTTACGATCATTTTATAAATATTTATATTTGTATATACTATTGTATAATATTTTGTAATCTTTCTTCTCTGTCTAAATAGTTTTCATTTGGCATTCAAGCTGCAGTGTTTTTTTTTTTTTTTTTTTTTTTCTTTCTTTCTTTCTCTCTCTCTCTCTCTCGGAAAGGTGTAGGGAACCAAACTACTTTTTGTTTTTGCTAGTAGCTCTTGAAACCTCTCACTTTTTTCCACTCTGCATTGAGGAGGTCTCCTTGATGATAACTTTAATATTTGGGGGATTTAATTAATATCAGTTATCTGTGTGATTTCGTTGTTGCCTTCAAGTTGTATTTACTTTTAAAATATTTTACATTTTAAAGTATATTTAAATTTACATATCTTCTATTTGCTATGTGTGTGTGTCTGTAAAAGAGTAAGAGAGAGATAGACAGACAAAAAGATAGGTGTAGCATAGTTACCTGTCAACCGTTCCGTATTATTGATACAGTGTTTTTTTTATGGAAATTTTTTATAAGCTTAAATAGAAGATTTCTATGATTAAATAAGGTAAATGTTTCCATTAAAAAATGAAAATTTCGAACATTGGTCATTATGATACAGACATGGATATATATATATATATATATATATATATATATATATATATATATGTATGTATGTATGTATATACAGATAAGCTTTAAATTCCGACATTAATAGCTGTGAATATCAGTTCAGGTTTACTGACCTTACATCTATAAAATATTACATTTATTAAGAACGATTCCGAAAAGTGAAGGATGAATGCGTCAAGAATCATGCTCTAAAAAACGAAGATGCAATGCATTTAAACAATTGCAGTTAACTTCTATCAAATTAATTCGAAACGCAATACCTTTTGCTCCTCCCTTCTGATGTTATCTGAGAAGATTCCTCTCGTGATTTCTGCACTCAAAGAGGTGAGAAATTTTGATGAATGGCTTCTTCAATTTTCAAGCCGTGAAAGCATGCTTTGTAAGACAACATGATAGCTCATCGCCATAACAATGGCCTTAATTCGCCCTTTTTTTTTTTTTTTTTTTTTTTTTTTTCACGTTGTAGTGTAACAATTCTGAAACAACTAATGTAAAAAAGTAGCAGTAAAAGGTGTAAAAAAGGCCTGTCATTTATATTAATGGCTGAAGAGAATACTGAAGCGGATCCGTTAAATTAACTTCACTTTTTTAATGAGGCGGAAATTACCTTTGATTTGAAAATGAAATCTTTAAAGAGTATATTCTCAAAAAGAGGTTTTCTATGATTAACGTCGTGATCTTTACTGATTGCATTAAGAAAGAATTATTTGCAGTAGAAACAGAGAGAAATCGCAGGGATAGTTGTTGACATAATTTAGCACTATTTTCGGTTTTAACGCTATTTTTCGTAAAAATATTACCTTTGGATGTTATGTTACCATAGACCTTATATAGATAGACTACGCCACCAACAGGACTTCCCATTATAGTGAATGTCTTCAACATGAGGGTGTAATCTGATACCTTCATCCTTTGCGGTCAGTGCCGTATGTCACGTGACAGAGACTTGAGGGAGATTCTTCCATAAGAAAGCACTTATTTTTGTAAAAATCAAACAAAAAATTCTCCCCTTCAAAATGTTTTTTCACAAACTTTTTTATAATTAATTTTTGACATTTTAGCTTTCCAACGATGCGTAAATCTAAAGGCTTAAATAAAAAGTATGTGCACAATACAGAAATTAAAAAAACTCAAAACTACTTTATTTCCTATGGAAAAATAACATAATATTCATTCTCGTTTCTCTCTCCTGGTCCGCATCACGTGATAATTTAGCTGGGGAAGCTAGCTCATCTCGCGGACAGATAATGAGGGGGATGCGTGGTCTATCTATATAAGGTCTATGGATGTTACGGAAGTGGGGAAACCACCCCGACCGTGGATGATCAAAATTATGATGGTATCTGGAGCAACCCTACGAGTGAATCTCAGACTTCCAACAATTGCCCACTTTTTAGCTGAAGTGTGATGTTAAACCCACTCAAATTCAGCTTTAACCGTTTTTTAAAAAATGTTTTAAGTTTTGTTTAAGACTAGATTGGTTCTGAAAATGAAGCTCAGGACGAGAATTCAGAAAGTATTGATTCACGATACTCCCTTTTATATTTTCAAATAGCTCCATTACAAAAACAAACAAACAAGCAAAAAAAAAAAAAAAAAAAAAAAAAAAAAACCCAGAAATGTAGCATTCAGTTTTTTAATTTCTATCGTAAAATTACTACGTATTTTATGCCGAAAAGAAAAATCCATTCAAATGTGCAGGATTATGTGTTGATATTAATGTTACCCGGATCTAATAATGGATACCTTTTTCTTTTAAAAATAGTGGTGACAAAATAATAAAATGCGCGTAAAAATATAAGAACGCTGAGACTCCTATGTATTACTTTACACTTACTATCGTTGAGCTTAATTTTGCACGCACACACACACATATACATATATATATATATATATATATATATATATATATATATATATATATACATATGTATATATATATATATACATATACATATATATATATATATATACATATATACATACACATACACTAAGGGACAGAAAAAAAAAAAAAAGCTGCTTCGCAGAAAACTTGACTTACACTGAAGCTATTTGTTATAACTTCAAAACGAATGGTTGAAACAAATAAAGCTGTCACGTATCATAATACCAAAGAGATGAAAGATGAAATGATACCTATGTACATTTTCGATTTAGTGATTCGTTTTATTAGACTCTACGAAGTACTTAATAAAAATTTACATAAAACTGTCTTTTTCAACATAATATTATAAACATATATTTGGCATTCTCTATTATGATTTATTATATGAAATAAACAAGTTATATTTTAATATATGAAATAAAACAATTTTTTTTGTTAGATCTAAACAATTACTTAATAAAAATGCATATTCTGCATTAGGTTAATTCCCCCTTTATATGGAATTACTGCTTTAATACGCAATGACATAGTATTATATAGTGTTTTAATATAAATCTCAGAAATTTCACTGTGCCAAATATCATAAATATTTTTTTCTAGTTCTTGCAAAGTTGTTGCCTGCAAATTTCGAATCCTTCTCCCTCTCCCCCCATCTTTTTGTAGACTAAACATTTTCAAGAGGATTGAGATTGGGGCTATTTCCAGGTCTGGTAAAGAAGAAATTCTACGATATTCTTTGTGCGATTTAATTTAAAGTAAAAAAAAAAAAAAAAAGACATGAATACTTACAGAATTATAGATGCTCATGGGAATGGATGTGTAATTTTAACAATTTGAATTAAATAAACGTACCACAGGCGCCCTTTAGTAAGGTGCATTATCATCTTGGAATGCTGTTTGCGGAAATGTCCAAAATACCTCCAAAATAGTCAGTCAGGCACCACTTTTATGAAGATTGTGTTTTATTTCGAGTTAATTGATCCCTTGAGCATGAAAATTTACCCGACTCCTTGAAAAGTTATGCACCTACGTACCATAATGTACGGAGAATATGTTACTGTTTTAAAAGTGCAATTTTCACATTTACGTTGTCCTACTAACTTTTCTCATCAGCTTGAAATAAATTAAACTTGACTCATCAGAGAAAAACAGTCCAGCTCAATAATTAACTGATAATCTTTTTTAATTTTTGTACAACTGAAGTCTTGTTTTATTTTTATTTATTTATTTATTTATTTTTAATTATATTTCTTAATAATGGCTTTTTTTTTACAGATCTTCTGGTTTTTAGCTTTCTTTGTTTAATTGTGCCCACACTGTTTTAGAAGAAAGTATTTTGCTCCTACACTTTTTTAAAATCATTTCTAAGTTATGAACATGATACAAATCGTTTTTAAAAATTTTTGCTTTTTAACTTGCGGTGAGCTCGCTTGGATGAGCAACACAGCCGCTTAAAGCCAAATTTCCAGTTTAAATTGCCAAAAATTTTATATCTTGCTAAAAACCATCACACCAATATTTCTTTAACAATTAATTATTTTGTCATCTCAAAATATTAAAATTTAAAATATTAAAATATTTTTTTAATTTTCATTCTAAAATTAATGCTTTTTGTGACATCATTTATTACCATATCCTTGCCATTTTTGAAATACTTTCAAAAATTACAATTTCCCTGATTGTACTACAATTGTACTTTCTTTTTAATACTCGGTTCAAGTGTAATGGTTTTAATAAGTGTACGTGGAGGACGACGTAATAAAATCTGTACGAGAATTTGCTTTTTAAACGGTAAAATTGGCAGTTGCAGAAAGGGAAAAGGAAAATAGTCACGTGCACCTTTTTTTTTTTTTGTCTTTTAGAGTATATAATGTTACAAGAATGTAGAATACAATATATATATATAAGTGCGTGTATGTGTGTATTTCTAATTTACAAGTGAATTAAATGCATAACATTTTTCTTTATTGCAAATAAATTCACTGGTATAATTTGTCCGAATTTAACCGAAAAATATTCATTCTATCAGTCCCTAAAATTATCGTAAAAATACTATCGTAAAATTTATGTGCTTTGGCAACACTGTGGTATTATCAATTTTTCTCGGTTCCTTCCCAGTACAAAACTACTGAGAAAATTAAGACATTAGTAGTAACTTCTGAAAATGTTACTAATTCCTCTTTTTATTGTTCTGACTCAACTCTGAACAACCACCCGGAAGAATGACGAAAATCTCTTAATTGAGAAACTCCTGTTAGAGCCACGTTCGGATTAAGTTTCAAGCCCGAATACAGTTATTACGAATAATTACAAAAAATGCAAGGACCACCCAGTCTTTAACACTGAAAAACTCATATCAATTTTTAGGGTTCATTTATTTCAACGCGCTTTTACCCGTAGTTATTACCACGCTCATTGAAAATGAATCAAATAATTGGATTTCTGCCTTTTCTAGCAATTTTAGACGTATTTATTTGAACGTGATCTTAAATGTGCGTTTTCTTTTTTAGGATATTTAATGATTGGAAAGTGTTAGCTAACAGTTAGATAATAGAATAAATTTTATTTGACAGTCTATTGTTTTATTTTGACATATTTGATTGCTAACAGTGATGTTTCGTGAAATTATTATAATACCTGCGAGAATTAGATTCTTGTCATTTAGGATTTTGCGCAAAAAATATTAAAAATTATTGGTATATTCAAAAGTTTCTTTCTGTTTTCAAATGGAAGAATATGAAAATGATTCTATGTTAAGTAAATATTAGATGATTTAATCTAATTCAACGTAATGCAATATAAAGTAAGTTAACATAATGTATTGCACTCTTTTAATACTTAAGATTGCACATGAATCAGATTCATTCTTTGTCCTTACAGTAAGTATTAATTTATATTAACACGTTCACGCCGGCGCATTCTTCTCAAAAGTATCTGAGCACTAGCCAATAATTCCGATATCAAAAAAGTATACTTAAAACTGTTTTGTTCAATAAATCCTAGTCGAATCATGTTCTTAGACTGACTAAGATCATTATTCGACAAGGATTTATTTAACAAAGCAGTATTAAGTGTACTTTTTTTGGACAAGGAATATTGCTAGTGTTCGGATAATTTTGCTGTGAACCACCGGTGGCCCGCGCCGGCGTGAACGTTCCTTATTACATTCTGATATCTATGATGGCTGTAGATAAGAGTCGTGTAAAATTATTGAAAACAGTTTAGCTACTAATTAATGTTTACTTATAATTCCAAGGAAAAAAATATATATAAAATATTGAAAGAATATACATAATTTGACGGCAATGCATCTCTTTATTAATATACCGGGTGATCCATAAGTCTCTAGACATTTTAAAAATTCATAACTATTGAATGAATTGATAGAATTGAACACGTTTTGCGAAAACATCATTCTCGTAAAGGGGGATTTTTTTTTTTTTTTTTTTGGTAAAGAAAATATAATAATTAAGCTATTTGTCGATAGAGGGCGCTGTGCGTGACCAGATCACATATTTTCATGAAAAACTGTACTTATTTGCATGCTAATATTTACAGGTATAATCCTGTTCTATGAGTATGTCTTCACCACAAATTACAGTTTGCAAGAGAGTTATAACACTACTAACCGCAACTTTATTCGGCGGTTCTTACCTATTGGAAAACATCTTTACCAATAATGCTTTATCCACCAAGTCAGCATCGGGATTAAAACTTCATGTATGCACAAGTAGGAGACAAAATGAGAGATAAACTGTTCTAATCGCAAAATGGTGCAATTTATATGACTTTCGTTTGGATATTTTTCTTTCACATTCGTGCGAAAAATTTAACTATTTCTGTAAATATCGTCGATAAAAAATTTAACTATAATTTTTTCTTTACCAAAATAAAATCCCCCTTTACGAGAGTAATTTTTTCGCAAACTGCACTCAATTCTATCAATTCATTCAATAGTTATGAATTTTTAAAATGTCAAGAGTCTTAAGGATCACCCGGTATACTCTGTATTTTTAAATATGTTTGCACTATATTAATTAAATCTTTCACGGTTTTCTCGTTAATTTTTAATGTTTTTTGCTTAATTTTTTTCTTTTTTTGCAGTATTTATAATTTTTATTTTATTTTTTTACTTTGTTATTATATGGTCTTGCGGAGATTTTGGGAAAAGTTGGGCACCCGGAAAACTTGTTTAACTCGCTCCACTGGTCTTAAGCCATGGTGGCCTCTGCTACTGAAAATTTTTGTTTTATATTAGAATTAACGGTTAAATAAATTTGCAAGCTAATAATAAATTCGCCTTTATATTCACAATCTTGTAATGTATTTTTCTATTTACATTAGCTTTAAGTTGCGATATATTTAATTTTATGTTTTCAATTAGCTTCATTCTATCTCAAAAATTAATTTTATTAACAATATTAAATGGTTGTTTATGTAGTTTCCTGTTACAGATTAAAAACTAGTTTTAGTATTGGGTATTAAATGGAAAAATTAATAACATTAGTTTTTTAATCATTCTTTTAATAGGTTTATATCCCGTTTTTGAAAGTTTAACAATTGTAAAACCATACTTACCAATAATCTCATTATGAACCGTACAATTTTTAGTACCCGCCTTTTTATTCACACCAGTCATTTTTTAGATTAATTTTATTCTTATTTAATCGTAACAACATTTGGAGAGAATTACTCCAAAAAAAAGTGCTTTGAAAAAAACGGGCGCTTTTCAAGAGGCGTACAGTTATTAATGAGATGGTTGGCAAGTATGTAAAACGATTAAGCATAAAAATTTTACTTAATTAAAAATATTTTATAGTACATAGTTTTTTTTAATATATTATACATATGTTTACGATTCATGTTTGTTAAAATAATTTTATTTGCATATGATTTTGTTTTTAGGGCTTTCCTTAGTTTTGATTTGTTTGCTATTATTAGTTTTAAAATGTTCAAGGGAAAATTTTCTGTTTTGTATGCTTAAGAGGCAAAACTCATCACTTTCTGAATGCATTATGGAAATAAATAAATAAATAAATAAATGTTTTTAAAAATGTAAATTTTGTATTGAACGGGAAAATAAAAACCTTTACAAATATATATTTTTATATATATAAAGTGAAAAATCTTTCATTTAGTGCATTCATTAAAAAGTATCGATTTTCTTAATTATTCTTGAAAGAAACAAAACGTGTCAGAAAATAATAATGCTATTTATGAATTAGACGTTCTAAAAATACACTTTTGTATATTTAATTATTTTGGTTTTTCTATTAGTGCTATTTATCAAAAAGTGTCAACCTTTCGTACTTATTCTTTAAAGAAAGAACTTCTTAAGTATGATAAAATGCCTAATTTTACACTCAACGAACATGCTCTGCAAGTGTATTTTTAATGATTAAGGCGAAATTATTTAAGTGAAATCTAGTAAAAATTTTGGTAAGGTGAAATCTTATCAAAAATCATCGGTTTATCTAATTTATTTTTCTAAAAAAACAATATCTAAGGATATGTGACAGAAAATGGGTAATTTTGTACTTAACGTACACGATCTACTAGTGTATGTTTTTACTAATGTCAGCTTCAAACTAAAAGTTTTTAGGTTTTATTTTACTTTTATTTATGTCTTCTTCTACCTAACGGTCTACTTTTCTTTACCTATAATTTTCTGTAATTGTTTCTTCTCAGTCAAGTCTATCATTAATTCCCAAACATGCCGCTAGCAGATCTCCTGCTGATATTAAGTTAAAAATGACTTTTGACCGCTAAATTTTTCGAAAGGACAACTATAGATAAAAACAGAAACGATTTTCTCTGATAATGCCGATTTTGATGATCTTAGATTGATCTTCTTTTCATCTTAACAAATAAGTACGACAGATTTTGGTTAGATATGATATTCTCAACGATGGCAACTTTTGATAGGTAGCAGTTTGTCACATGTCATGTTGACAGAATATTCGAGATTTATATATGAATTACTGACGATGAAATGGTTATTATTTTACGTTGTAGATATTCATAATTGTAGGGAAATTTGTCAGGAATAGGTTAAATCCAAAAAGGAATGTCGAAATAGGGCATTTAAGCTGTTAAAACCTTAATTTTTTTTCGATGCCTTAAGACAAAAAAATGTCATGTTGCCCATTTAAGTCATTATAAATGGGGAATTATAAGATTTCTTTCATGAAATCACATGATTATTTGTCATCCACGTTGTAAGATTTTTATCAAAAATTTGAGTATTAAGGATTTGAAAATTACGTGTTTATATAATTACAATCTGTTCAGGGCAAAATGTAAAAGAAAAAAAAAAAAGAATAAAACTTATAAAATAATCTGAAATTCGATATGAGAAATAACTGCTATTAGAAAAAAACAACATTTGTGAGTTATACTAAAATATTAAAAAAGTATTTAAGTTTGTTTTCATATTCAAACTGTCACAATTTTGTCGCATTTTTTAATGTACTAGGGCAACCGTTAGTGAAATGTAAATCCCCTTTAATTATTTGTGTTTGATTACATTAAACCATTAAACGCTGCTATATGAATCCCACTAAAAATGTTTTAATTTTCGTATGTTTTGGGTTTTAATGTGCATCTCTAATAGTATGTAGTTTAAATAATTAAAAGAATTTTATTTTGTTAGAAGATATGACATGGTTTCAAAATGGGAGCCTTGACACATAATGAGGGTAAAATAGATGAAGCTAAACAGCAAAAAAAAAAAAAAAAACATTTTAAATTAGTTTACTTGAACCCTGTTAACATAAGAACTGTTTTCTTTCATCTTTAATGTTTTAAACCACTGCACTCGAATGAGTTCTTTTTGGGGATTTTTTTTTTCTTTTCTTATGCAGTAAAAACAAGCAAATTCTATCTGAATAATTAAAAAAATATATATATATTACAAATTTTATGAAAAAATTACCAACGAAGCGAGGCACTTCGATATTCAACGAAATAAGTAAAAAGCGTATAGCACTTAACTAGTATCACACAGTGGTCCAAACTCGACCACTTTTTTGCAAAGCAAGTGAAAGAAAAGTTGCAGCCTTCTCCTAAACAAAACTAAATTGCAAGCGGCAAATGTTTGTCGATATACACTCAAACTAAATCAGTAGGGTCTTACTAAATATATTTCCCAAAGTTTGGCACACTCTAGATATCTTTCCTGAAATGAGAGGAAGTCGCAACCTGGAAGCACTCCCTGTTGGATGATATAGCCAAAAAGATAATCGGCACCATGTTAAGCCAAGGTCCAACCAAATATCAAATTCAGTTAAATTAAGTCCATTGGTTCATTAAGTACAGTGTTCGAACTCAAAAAGATAGATATTTTCTAAATATGGTAGAATTGAATTCAGGACGTTTCAAAACGTGTAATTTCATCGAAAACCGAAAACCGAAAATCTAAAATTTTTCTGTATCTTTTACTTTCTTCTTATATATGCAGAGAATGGAATAATTATCCTCTTTTTTAAAAAAATAAGTAGACAATTTCAGTTAACTGAAATGCAAGTAAATCTAAAAGCATGTAAATACATCGAAAACCGGAAATCGAAATTTTTTTCTGTATCTTCTACTTTCTTCTTATACATGCATAAGCTAGTAATGAATCCACTTTTTAAAAAAATAAGTAGCCAATTTCAATTAATTGAAATGCAAGGAAATCTCAAACGTGTAAATTCATTGAAAATCGGAAGTCAAAAGTTTTTCCAAATCTAAAACTTTATTCTTATACAGAGTGTCCTAAAAGTTCCAGTACTGACACTGATGTATTTTTTATTTACAAAACAACAAATCTTAAAACGATTATTTTTATGCTAATGATAAAAGGCACATTTAAAATAACGGAGGAAAAAATACAGAACTTGCATTTATAATAAATGTTCAAAATGTCCACCTTTTTCTAGGAGGCAACGCTGAACTCGTTTGCGCATGCAGGGCTTGATTACCCAAAAGGCTCAGGAAGCACAAGATTCCCATCTAAAATTAAAGAGGGGACCCTAAAATGACTAAAAACAGGTTCTTGGAATTTCTGTTTTATATTTTCACCCTCAGATTGAATTTTTTCTGAGAAAGGTCGCCTACAGAAATGTAAAATACTCACTATTTTGGGAAAAATCTGTTATTTAGCCTCAAAAATCTGAATGTTCTTAATTAATAAGTTATACGATTTTAATGTTGTGTGTAGAAACTACCCAGGCATATGAATGAAAAAAAAAAATCCGAAATGAAAGGGGGGCCCAGAAATGATACTGAGCTTCCCCTAGCTTCAAAGCTTAATCGGGCCCTGTGCGCAAGTGTTTAGAAACGCGTTTTAACATGCTGGGAGTGACTTATTGTAGAGAAACTTGTACCCACCTGCACAAAACCTGTATTATGAAATTGTCGAATGAACTGATATAGCATATTTTTACTCGGTATTGCATCATCTGGATAATTATATCGCCAAACATCTTTGTATCTTTCATACGATTTACATTGCAAATAATCTTCAAACAGCGAAATTCTCTGAATGCGTGATAAAAACATTTCACTATGAAGAACAAAATAACATAAAACTTTATTCTCACACAACTTGAGCGAGAAAAGAAATAAACTATAAAAAATAAAGAACTGATGCAATAATAAGCAGTCGATAAAATTTAATATTAAAAAAAATCATGGACACAATGAGTTCTTTAAGTTGGAGTACTGGAACTTTTAGGACACCCTGTATATGTAGAAGATATTCGCAAGCGAAGTGTTACGTCACTGACCCTCGTTGGGGCCAAGTAAAAGATTTCCTATGTTAATCATCCATTGGATTTTTTGTAAAAAATTATTAAAAATTGAGGAAAAATTTTTCCCGATTTTAATCCCTACATTTTGTTGTAATTAAAAATTAGTCATCGTGCACATGTGTTAGATTAAGTTATTTTGCTGTCAAATTGACAAAATTTTAATTTTAAATTTCAAAACTCTAGAAAGAAAATGGGCATAGATTTGATATCTGTACGTCCTTGGTGTTTTGTGAATTTGACGATGAAAAACGTAATACGAATACATACATGCCGGATGTATATTTTCGTAATACATATATATTCTACGAAATATTGTTTCATACTATTTGTTGCTCGTTATTAATTTTGAATGGAATTAAATATATTCGGCAGATAATTTCGTGATCTTTTATTATTACTTCCATTATCATGCTACCGTAAGTAATGGTATTTGGTCCAAAAATTCGATATTGAGTTTTCACCTGATTTACACGTTTTAAGGCCTTATGAGTCCAAAAAAGTAGTTTTTGCCAATTGGTCACTATGTGTGTATGTATGTGCGGAATCTTCTGGCTATCATATCTCAGAAACTAATAAAGATAGTACTACGAAACTTCAGAATTGAGACAGGCTTGGTGTTCAGATGCATTTTCCAAATTTTGGTGAAAATTCAAAAACTATAAGTGAGACATCGGAAAGCGGAAGTGGGACCGTAAGTCAGTATCTCAAAAACGGCTATAATGATTTTCTTCAAAGTTGCTATATAAACACTCTATTAGACGTCCTTTCGAATGATATAGTTTGTTAATTTAGGAAAATTGATAGATGTCCTGTGAGCTCAATTTCAGGTCTCACAAGCGCGTTTCTTTAAAAACGACTGTACAGATTTTTTTTCAAACTCTCCATATTAACTCCCTTTTAAATATCCTTTTGCATGTAGTTATTGTTTTCCGGTCAATAATTGAGTATTCCAAGTTTTGGTAAAAGTTGGTATCTCAAAAACGGCTCTGACGATTTTCTTGAAAATTGTTACATAAATTCATCCTGCTTAGGTAGGTCAGTTTTAGATCTCGGAAATTGTTTAAAAACATAACTCTACCATTTTTTTTTCCTCTTATTTTTTTCTCGCTATGTAAGCTTTTTATTTTATTTATTTATTTATTTATTTTTTTAAATTCCGTCAAGGACAGCAGATATCAAATTTGTTCCTTTGAAATGAATCTCATTCCATTGAAATTAAATTTTTATGTTTATATTCGAAAATGGAAGTCTGTCGTTTTATTTTTCCAGCGTTTTGAAATTTAAAATTATAAATTTATAAATTTTACAGGAAAAAAAAAAAAAAAAACTCATTCTAACACACACAGGCAGTAACTTATGTATAACTATCTCTAAATATAGGGAGTGAAATCATGAGATAATTTTCCTTAATGTTAAAAAAAAAAAAAAAAAAAAAAAAAAAAAAAAAAAAAAAGAAATCCACACAAGCAAAGTGATGACGTCCGTTGGGCCAAGCAAAAGATATCCTATGTAAATCGTCTGTTGGATTTTTTGTCCAATTATTTTGTTTGGCCCGAAAAGACGGTCAGTGACGCCACACTTCACTTGCGTATATTAATAAATAAATAAATAAATATATATATATATATATATATATTAAATAAGTTGTCAATTTCAGTTAATTAGAATACATTATGTTTTTGCTTAAAACGTAAATAACACACACATACGAAAAAAAAAAAAAAAAAAAAAAAAAAAATGGGGGGGGGGGAAGGAAAGAAAGAAAAGAAAAAAGAAATTAGATCTTAAAAAAATTTAGAAAAAAAAAATAGAACTCTCCTAAATCAAATCTTTTTTTAACTTGCGTATATTATCAAATAAACTTTCGATCTACCACTCATTCACGCATAGCGCTGCTACATTATACAAATTATTGTGTCTATAGTATTATTCCATTTTTCAGAAATTGCCAGATTTAACAACTTTCTACTTTAGGTATTTTTCAATGTAAAAGAATACGTGTATAAAATGGGGTAAAATGCATAAAAAATAAAAGTATTTTAAATCCTTCTTGACATCGTACGAAAATAATTTTTGTATTTTGCACATCTGGCTAATCATAACTTTCGAATGATACCATTTTCAACCCTCTTCTACAATAATTAATATGTTAAAATTGTACCACAAATTTCATACTTGCTTATTAATATATAGACTACTTGTAGAGAAAAAAAATTCTTAATGAAATGTTTCCACAACGTGATCTTTGGCATTTAATGGGTTAATCAGAAACACAAATAATTAAAATAAATTAAACATGCATTCATATTTGTTTGAAGACGTTAAAATCAAGAAAAATAAAACATATAAGATCATTTGATTAATGGGCTTTTCCCAGCTTCGTCTGCTCAATCACGTGATATAGAAAAACAAAGAAGCGAATTCTGAGAAGCGAATTCAGTTAAATATTATTCTGAAGAACAAAATTTAATATAAAACTAGTATGTTGTGGCCACCACAAGACTTTCTTCTATATTTTCCTATACATATTCAATCAGTAACAATATTTAAAAAAAAAAAAAAAATGCGAATTTTTTTTCTAAGTTTTTTTTTTTTTTTTTTGGTTAAAAGTAAAAAAAAATCGATAACTTTGTTTTAAATTATCACAGATTAATAGTTCAACCATTCGTTTTAAAGGTATTGACGAGACCTTTCGAATGATATCCATCTTCAAAATTTAACCCCCCCGGGGGGTACTTCCCCCCCAGGGGGGAAGCGATGCCCCCCATGCACAAAATTTTTTTCCTAGTTACGTACTACTATTATCAATAATTCATATTAATTTTACAATCACAAGTGTAAAATAACTCTTATTATGCACATTTATACGAATTTTTGTCCTATTCTGCCATGTTAAAAATTTAGATAAAATGCTATCACAGCGCCTCCTGTTGAGCTATTGATCCCCAAATATAATCAGCACCAGTTTATGTCGGGGACCAACTAAATACCAAGTTTGGTTAAATTTCGTTAAAAAAAAAAAAAAAAAAAAAAAAAAAAAAAAATGCGATTTTTTTTTCCTAAGTTTTTTTTTGTTAAAAGTAAAAAAAATCGATAACTTTGTTTTAAATTATCACAGATTTATGGTTCAACCATTCGTTTTAAAGGTATTGACGAGATCTTTCGAATTATACCCATCTTCAAAATTTACCCCCCCCCCGGGGGGGTACTTCCCCCCCAGGGGGGGGGAACCGATGCCCCCCCATGCACAATTTTTTTTTCCTAGTTAACTACTATTATTATCAATAATTCATAATTATTTTACAATCACAAGTTTAAAATAACTCTCATTATGCCCATTTATACGGAATTTTGTCCTATGCTGCCATGTTAAAAATTTGCATAAAATGCGATCACAGCGCCACCTGTTGAGCTATTGATCCCCAAATCTAATGGGCTCCAGTTCATGTCAGGGTGCAACTAAATACCAAGTTTGGTTAAATTTCATTCATTGGTTCCACAAAAAAATGATACAGACAGACAGACAGACACACAGACAGACATTTTTTAAAAACTATCAATTCGTGTTCAGGACATCCTAAAACGTGTAGCTCCGTCAAAAAACGGAGGTCGAAAATTTTCGCGAATCCAATACTTTCTCTATATTACATATGGAAGAAAGTAATAAAATAAAAGTAATATTGTGCTTTTGGAAATAGTAGAATAATTGTATTTGTAAGTTTAATAATTAAAAAAAAAAAAAAAAAAAATACTTTATATGTTTATTTATTTTCACAAATAAGAATAAATTTTTGTATATTGTTGTGTAACTGCTACATTAACTGATCTACCAATAAATAGTGGAATGTTTAAGGATTATAATTTGAAATTAATTTAAAATGTTTTAAGTTAAATTTAATCGCGTAAAGGTGTTACAACAAGTTAATTAACTTAGCTACTGGCCGAAATGGCTTTACACCGTACGATGTTGCACTGTTAATGATATAAGTACCAAAAATCAGAGTACTTAACATGTTCTCCATCAACATTAAAAACAAATATAAACTAAATGATGATTGTAAATGTATACAGCAAACAAAAGATGATGAATAATAATATAAAATGGAGGATGTATAAAAAAATAACGGAGATTAAATCGGATTGATCAAAAATAAGAATAGAAAATGTGTTATTTTAACAATCGCTATAAATATAGAAGTCTTCGTCTACTCTTTGTTTAGCTACATCATGTGACCTCTGACATCAGGTGAGAAGAGCCCATTGAAATTAATATTTAAATGATGAATAAATCAAAATCAAAATTTTAAAGCTATTATGACATCAGTTTTATCAGAAATTGTAAATGATACAAGTTTTATTTTTTATTTTATTTTTTTAATTATCATGTAAGAAAATATTTCTTTTTATGTTTAAAAAGAAAAAAAGAAATAAAAAAACTAAATAAAATATAAAGTTGTACGCATTTTATTTTTTAGTGGCATCTTTTTGAAATGACAACTCGAAGAATAATGTCGGGAAAAAAAGCAAAAATCGTATAAAACACAAAACATGCAAAAATCAAAGTAAATATAAAAAATCAAAATGAATATAAGAAAATGTTTATGTTTTGCACACCACAATTAGCTCATGTTTACCTTAGCAAAATTTGATAAGGCTTCCATGAATAGCTTTTGAGTCTATAAAACTTTTATAACTGAAATGTTTTTTACTCAACACTAAAATCGCCTAAAACAATGTTTTGTGTTTAAACAATTTTTTTCATCATATTTATCCAATATGTATGCACAAAACTTTGCCAAATTTCATGTTTTTATGTTAAACAGTTCTTACAGTATTAGACAGTATAAGAAAGCAGAAAAGACATGATAAGTTGGAAAACAACAGCGGTAGTAATTTTTATTCTTTTATTCATTTATTTATTTTTAACAGAGAAAGTTTTATTTTATTTTTATTTATTTTGTTTTCCTTTATCTTTTTTTAATTATATAAACGCATGGGATTTTCTAATATCTTAATTTTCTTCTATATTCAATACAAGAAAGTATTGGTTTCGTAAAAATTTTCGAATTCAGGTTTCCGATGGATTTACACGTTTTTGAAAAGTAAAAAATACGATTTGACTATTTTCAGAAAATGTCTGTCTGTGTGACAAAAATCGAATGCTTAACAGATATCCTATCTACGTCTTGAATTTCGGTGACTGGCTGTTTGGGTTTAACGTCGGACTAGTACTGCGCAATGGGTAATTGGAGAGTTTCGGTGACTGGTAATTTTAATTGTACTAAGATTCTCATGCTTTTTGTACGTCTTTTTAGAGGCTCTTTGTGACTGGACCTCATATTTATGGACAACAACGCTACTCTTAATCGCAAGTGGCAGTCGTAAAGCTCTTTCAGATTGAAGATATTTAAAGGAGGTTGAGACTAAAGCAGAGTGAAATTTATATCGCACTAGAGCTGCGTAATGGGCAAATGGTGACGCTGTTGTTTATTGGTCTAATCTAAACCTGTAGATGGCGCTGCGCGCCGATATTAATGTTCTGTTTCTTCTTTTCTCTTTAGTGTGTTCTTCGTGTTCGTTTATGTAGTGTGTAATAAATGTATGTCTCAAATGATATCATTAATTTCGTTTTAAGACTTCAATCGACTCCAATGAATAGAAAGGAAACTACAGAGGCCGGCAGTCCCCACGAATCTGGACCGATAAGGTAAGATATTTACCTTATTTAAATTTAATATTCTGAAATGTTTATTAATAATTATATATGAAAGGATATATATGAAATGAGTCGCCAAAGTAGCGACATGTGCTTGAATGATGAATTTTATAAAGTCGTTAAGAATTTTAGCAACATAATTATTGGCGCCCGAACAGGGACTGCCAGGCCCTTAAATGTGATTTAAAGCTGTTACTTATACTATAGTCCAAATTTGTAAATTAAATCAATATGGCTACCGAACTTGAAAAATTGAAGAGAAAAAGATCTACCCTAAAAGGATTATGTACGAAATTGATTAATACGATAAATATAAAATTAAATGAACCCGACGAAGGGTTAAATGTTTTTGAATTAGAATCACAGTTAGAAAAACTGCAAGTAAAGAATAACGAAATTATAGAAGTTGAAGATCAAATTGAGGCCAAAATCACGGATCTCAACGAGCTACAAACGGAAATAGAAACGAGACAAGAGTACAGAGACTCAATTATTGATGTAAAAGCTCAAATTATCAATAAGATAGAGAAAATTAAAAATTTAAACGTTACTCCGATCTTATCGCAGCCAAGAAATGAGCAAACACCCAATCTGCATTTAGAAAGAATTAATGTTAGTTCTGTGAGACTACCCAAGTTATCAATTCCTGTTTATGACGGTTCTCCAGAAAACTGGATTGAATTTTGGAGCCAGTATGAGATTACAATACATAATAACAACAACATTTCTAATGTGCAGAAATTTGTGTATTTACGCAGCTTTTTAAAAGCCCAAGCTTTAACAGCTATTCAGGGTTTAGCACTTTCAGATCAAAATTACAATACTGCAATTGATTTATTAAAATCTAGATTCGGAAAAAAAGATATTATAATAAGATATAAAATTGACGCGTTATTAAATTTGAACCCTGTTAAATCTCCAAATCAAATTAAAGAATTACGCTTACTGCACGACGCCCTTGATATTAATATTAAATCTCTCGAAAATTTAGGTGTGGATTTAAAATCTTACGGAAATTTGTTATTTCCAATTGTTACAAAATTAATACCTACCAGTATTATGATAGACTATAATAAAATGAAAACAGAATCCGAGGAATGGGATGTACAAGATTTGTTAAAACATTTAAAATTAGAAGTTCAGACTAGGGAAAAAACCTTTTTATTTTTAAAACGCGAAGTAGAAACTCACAATAGCGGATATAAAAACTCAAATTCCAGATTTGATTCAAAATCATCGGAAAATAATAATAATAATAATGCTTACTACCGGAAATCTGGTTCGGGATATAAAAATTCTAACACAATGCAAAAGGCATCAGCCTTTAAATTAACTGTTAGTAAATGTATATTTTGTGTTGATGTAAATAACGATCATGACAGTAAAATGTGTAAATTAAATTTAGAGGATAAAAAATTGTCTTTACGCAAACAGGGAATCTTTTATTTATGTTTCAAAAGAGGTAAACATACCGCAAAATTCTGTTTATCGGGTCTCAAATGTGAGATATGTTCAGGAAAACACAATACATTAATTTGCTATAAGCAAAAATCGGAAACTCCAACGGCTCATATGAAAGATAAAAATCACATCGAACATACCCAAACAAATAATTCTGAGAACAGTGTTTGCGAAAATGATAATTCTGTATTGTCCTATAAGTGTCCTGTACAAAATCCGCTTGAGAATAATGAAATATATTTACAAACTTGCTTCGCAAGAATAACAAATAGTTCTAATTTAAACTCTCTAAAGTGTGCCGTATTATTCGATAATGCATCCCAAAGAAATTTCATAAACATATCACTCGCCCGTGAATTAAAATTGCCGGTGATTAGAAAAGAAACTGTGATAATATATCCGTTTTCGTGTAAACAACCCCAATCTAACGAATATTCAGTCGTAAATTTCGAATTGTCTCATTTAAAAAACCACAAACAGAAATGTTATGTAGAGGCATTGGTCGTAAATCAAATCTCTTTTACGAAGTTACAGATTCTGGATGACGCATCATTTCGAAAACTTTGGGTTTCGAGAGAGGGGGAAAGAAATAAAATTCCGCAATTGCATTCGAAGGCTCCAGACATTCTAATTGGCGGCGGGTTATTTTGGAAACTGCAAAAAAATAAAAAGAAAATTAATCGTTCGTTGTTTGCTGTAAATACATTATTCGGATGGACATTGTCAGGAAACAATAATTCAGGAAACGATTCAGACAACTTAATTACTGGCGCCAGCGTGTTAAAGATTGAATGTGGTAACTCTTTTTGTTTACATGAAAACCATCCATGCATGAAAAAAGATGAATCATCCGATTGTACGGGTAATGATTTGCAAAGGTTATGGTCTTTGGATTTTTTGGGAATAAATGATGATAAATTGATTTCTGCTTCCGATCAGGAAATAATAAATAAATTTGATAAACAGTTAGAATATAAACAGGGTCATTATGTTACTCATTTATTATGGAATGATCATAGTATTGACAAATTTGAGAATAATTTTGAAAACGCTAAACGCCAATTCAATTATTTGAGAAAAAGATTAAAAGCGGATAAATGGATTTTCGAGCAATATAGGCAGATAATCACAGAACAAAAACAATTGGGTATCGTTGAAGACTGCGGTCGCACAAAAAAGGAGTATTTCGCTCCACATAGAGAAATTGTAAGACGGGAAAAACAAACATCAAAGGTACGAATTGTTTTTAATTGTTCCAGTAGAGTATCGGGGTGTAAATCTTTAAATGATTGTCTCGTAAAAGGGCCATGTCTTACACCACCAATTTTGGATGTAATTAATAGATTTCGAATGTTTAAGATTGCGTTTTGCGCAGATATTGAAAAGGCGTTTTTAATGATAGAAATCGCGGAACCCGATAGAAATTTTCTAAAGTTTTTATGGTTTGACGAGGATACCGAGAATTATAAAATAATGCGAATGACCAGAGCTACATTTGGTTGTACAACTTCTCCTTTCTTTTTAACGGCAACAATTAAGAAACACATTAAGGAATATAAGGAAATTTATCCGGATAGTTATGAAATGTTAAATTCAGCTCTGTTTGTGGACGATTTGCTTTATGGCTCAGACACCGTAAACGGTGCCTATGAATTAACTTCTACTGCGGTAAATATTTTAGCAAAGGCTGGAATGAAATTAAGAAAGTTTAGTACGAATTCACAGAAATTAAAGAACATGTGGGATAAAAATGATTGTTTTTCGGAGGTAAATAATGAAAATGTAATAAATATTCTTGGATTGGTGTGGGATAAAGATAGTGATAAATTAGGATTAGCTTTGAAATCTATAGTTGAAAATTTGGATATATCGGTATGTACGAAGAGATATGTATTACATACAGCTGCAAAATTTTTTGATCCTATTGGGATTATATCTCCCTTTTTAATTAGGATAAAGTGTTTTCTTCAAAGAATGTGGGAAAGAGGTATGGATTGGGATCACGAATTGCCGGATGATCTTAAGGGAATTTGGATAAAGTGGTGTAACGAAATTAAGGATTTATTAGAAATTCGAATAGATAGATGCTATTTCACGTATGTTGATTTGAAAAATTCGCGTATAGAACTACACATTTTTTCAGATGCTTCACCACTTGCATATGGTTGCGTTGCATATTTTCGGGTTATCAGTATTGATAAAAAACGTTATGTAAGTATGATTATGTCAAAGGCTAGAGTTGCGCCGCTAAAGAAACTAACACTACCAAGATTGGAGTTAATGGGAGCGGTGATAGCAGCTAGAGTAGCGAAATATATTTGTGATATATTTAAGGAAATTAACATCGAGAAATTTTATTGGACAGATTCTACTATTGTTTTACACTGGGTGAAGGGATCGGCGAAACAATGGAAACCCTTTGTTAAAAATAGAGTAGTTGAAATTCAGGAATTGTCAGTACCCGAAAATTGGTCATATTGTAATACAAAGGATAATCCCGCAGATTTAGTTACTCGTGGTATTAGCGCAAATGCGTTAGTTAATAATGATTTTTGGTTTAAAGGTCCAAAATGGTTATCTGAGCTAAATGGTAAAGGTAATGATATTGGGGAAAAGGTAGACACGCAATATATTACCGAAGAAAAAAGGAAAACACCTGAAAAAATAATTCAGTTTAAAATCTGTATAGAAACAGTTGAACCAATATTGGATCTAGAAAAATATAGTAACATTTTAAGAGTCCTCAGAATTACGGCATGGATAAAGAGATTTCTTAACAACGCGAATCCTAAAAACGAGAAAGTTAGCGGTCCATTATCGGCAGAAGAAATTGGTAGTGCGCAAACAATATGGGTTAAATATACACAAAAAATTAGTTTTCCGAATGAATTAAACTATTTGGTAAATGGGGAACCTATTTCTAAAAATTCAACTTTAATTGAGTTCTCACCATTTTTGGATTCCGTAGGAATAATGCGCATCGGAGGAAGGCTTCAGAAATCAAATTATTCCTTTAACGAAAAACACCCGATCCTGTTGCCTTCAAAGGGTAAATTAATTGATTTGTTAATAAAAAATGCGCATGAAAAAGTTTTCCATTTTGGCATTAATGATACATTAGTACAATTACGGGAGGAATTTTGGGTAATCAAGGGCAGACAGGCAGTAAAAAGCGTATTAAGAAGACGCAGAATTTGCATAAAATTTAATTCTAGAGCTGGAGCCCAGATATCAGCTCCGTTACCTGCAGATCGTATCAATGAACAAAAGCCATTTGCAGTGATAGGCCTTGATTTTGCAGGCCCTTTATACATCCGAAATACGGATAGCAAAATATATATTTTGTTGTGCACATGCGCTATCACAAGAGCAGTGCACCTAGAATTGGTAGAGAACCTTTCTACAGAAACATTTTTATTGGCCTTCAGAAGAATAGTAGCAAGGCGGGGTCTTTGCCATACGGTTTACTCCGACAACGCACGAACTTTTCATCGAGCTGATATTGAGTTAAGGCACATCTGGAAAATAATCACCCATCCCGACGTTAAAGATTACTATAGTAGTAATAAAATAAAATGGAAGTTTATCATGGAAATGTCGCCATGGTGGGGAGGCTTTTATGAGAGACTAGTGCGATCTGTAAAATCTGCCTTAAGAAAGGTGGTTGGCAAAACCACTTTAACACACACACAACTACATACAGTTATATGTGAAATTGAAGGGTCAATTAATTCCCGACCCATTACATATACATATGCAGACTCAGGAGAACCTTCCCCAATCACGCCAGCACACTTCTTGGTAGGTCAGCGACTTACTACCCTACCTATCGTGCATATGAAACCACATGTGCTTCCTGGAACTTCGGCAACATATATCAAACGTTTTAATCAAAAGGAAAGAATATTGGACCAGTTCTGGTCAAGGTGGAAGAAGGAATACCTTCTACAGCTTAAAAACGCCATGACAAGTCGACACTCCAGTATTCGTGAATATACTCCAAATGATATTGTGTTAATCCACGATTCCAAATTGCCACGGCACTTGTGGAAATTGGGAGTAATAACACAAGTGTTTCCTGGTAGAGATGGAAAGGTTAGATCTTGTGAGATAAAAACCTCTACAGGAACATTGAGACGTCCTTTCCAGTTGATTTATCCAGTTGAAATTTTTGAAAAGGACTAAACAAACTTTAAAAACTTTCATTTAAACTATGACATTTGTGTGAACTTACAATTTGAAAATATATTGGATTTAGAAATGTCAGATATAATTACAATGGGAAAATGAACATAAAGTTAATGTTCATCCGGGGGCCAATGTGTTGTTTATTGGTCTAATCTAAACCTGTAGATGGCGCTGCGCGCCGATATTAATGTTCTGTTTCTTCTTTTCTCTTTAGTGTGTTCTTCGTGTTCGTTTATGTAGTGTGTAATAAATGTATGTCTCAAATGATATCATTAATTTCGTTTTAAGACTTCAATCGACTCCAATGAATAGAAAGGAAACTACAGAGGCCGGCAGTCCCCACGAATCTGGACCGATAAGGTAAGATATTTACCTTATTTAAATTTAATATTCTGAAATGTTTATTAATAATTATATATGAAAGGATATATATGAAATGAGTCGCCAAAGTAGCGACATGTGCTTGAATGATGAATTTTATAAAGTCGTTAAGAATTTTAGCAACAGACGCTCTGGGGTGCACGTTCTAAGGATGATCCGGAGAACTGCCTTCAATATTTTGTTCTTCGGTGGAATGGATGGCTCCCCCGATTCGTGAACCCCCAGAGACATTAATTATCGGAACATAGACGACATTGCGGCTGTGACGTATTTTACGTGCACCTGCCACCGATAATATATACTACGGTGGTTGACTGGATCGAGTATCGAACCCTCAATCATCCGGTTGTGAGCTCGACGCTCTCTTAACTAGACCACCGAAGCACGATACTTAGTGGAAATAAATCTATGAAACACCCACGGGAATTTTTCGCGAGTAGCTTGGCAAGACAATTCACTAGACCGATCAATCTATAGCTCGTGACTCCACAACAGCGATGACACTTCAAAAGTTACTAGTAGGTTTCGCTGGGCACTATATTTAAAGGATTTCTTTTTAATTGAATAATTGAAATTTATAAATAAATATTTTCGATTGGCGACTATTTTCTTCACAGTTTTAGTATGGGATCTCCTTGACAATATCAAACATTTTTTGAACTTCTCGAATTTGTGCAACAAAACTATTATTAAAACGAATATTCTCGGAAACAGTCAAATAGAAATGTTAATTCTTTGAAACAGTTGAAGCTGTTACTCCTGCAGTAAAAGTCCCTATTCGATGAATGGTCGAATCAGAGAACGCACGTAAGTCGTTTTCGCAGCAATCACTATAACGCACGTATGTATGCTTCACGCACATGGAAAAAAAAAAAAAAATCACTGCACAGCCCTACATCGCTAGTGCATGAATCTCAGAACACACGAAACTCGGTCCCGCGGCAATCACTATCACACATGTTAAAACCAAAAAACATCACTGGACACCGCTACCTCGCTGTGCATGAATCTGAAAACGCACGAAACTCGGTTCCTCAGCAATCACTATCACGCATGTTAAAACCAAAAAAACATCACTGGACACCCCTAACACGCTGTGCATGAATCTGAAAACGCATGAAACTCGGTTTTGCAGCAATCACTGTCAAGCATGTAAAAAAAAAAAAAAAAAAAAAAAAATCTCTGTACATCCCTACCTCAAATCAAGGAAAATCAAATAAAACAATCAAATCTCTCGTAATTCCTCATAGCGCAGCTCTAGCTCAACGTAAAATACACTCAAATCAAGGAAAATCAAACAAACCAATCAAATCTCTTGTAATTCCTCAAAACGTAGCTCTAGTTCAACGTAAAATACACTCAAATCAATGAAAATCAAATAAACCAATCAAATCTCTAATAATTTATGATAACGTAGCTGTAGTTCAATATAAAATACACTCAAATCAATCAAAGCAAATAAACCAATAAAATCTCAAATATAAATCTCAAAGCAAATAAACCAATAAGATTCTCCATTCTGCATCATTATAGAAATGGGAAGTTTTATTTTCATATTTTTATTAATTAAAAGAAAATCTCAAATCAAATAAACCAATAAGATTCTCCATTCTGCATCATTATAGAAATGGGAAGTTTTATTTTCATATTTTTATTAATTAAAAGAAAACTAATCAAAAATTCGAAAATCTGACTTCGATGTGCGCAATGACCCTTCGGAGGGCACCTTTATGTTAAATCACGTGACTGTCCGAGCTACCGTTTTCGAGAACAGTGAAATATACATATATGTATACAAATATTGCTCACTTAATAGTATAAGATGTGTGAAGATGCTTTCAGCTTCTTCGCATCCTTGTGCTCGGTATCGACAGGCATTGTAAATCCTGCATAGAAGACAATGACGTTTATGTCCTAAGCTAATGGCTATATTTCTATATTCAGGCAAATTAAACGTGGACATATCATCATTGACTTGTATGCAGATTTGCCCAGTTATACTCGATGCCCAAGTTATACTGGATGCCCGGTTATACTTGATGCCCAATTATACTCGATGCTGCCTTGTTATACTCGATGATGCTAATTTTTAATTAATGAAGGGCTTTTGTGTCCATTTATTTCTTATTTAGACTTTATTTTACATTAAAACAACCGCCGCATCCTTAATTTTTGTGTTAGTGTAAAGCATTATGTTTTAAATATAGTACGAAAAATTTTACTTAATTGGATTTTACTTCATTAATACTTTCCTGTAAATTTAAAAAAACAAAATTATTTATGTCTGTGAAAAAATATTAGTGTATTCAGTATTTCTTACACCTTGTACAATTTTATTGAATAAATTGCACAGATCAATTATGTTTCTGTTTTGTGAACAATTAGGATGTTTTCTTATTACTTTTCGAACATACATGTGCAAGGAAAGTATTGTAATCATGTAAAAAATTCGAATTTTAAATTTTGGTGTTTCTGCACGTTTTGAGGTCTCCTGAGCTCATTATTGCTATTTTTACGGTGATGTGTGTATGTATGTGTGTATGCATGTGAGTGAACACGATGTCTAAACGCTTTGTTCAAATGAACTGAAAGTTGGTACGTAGGTTGTAGGTTACCGTAGCACGAACTCTATTTTGGTGAATCTAGCACTTATAGTTTTTTTTTACAGGGACACAACGATTTTTTTTTTATCATTATGCCCTATGGTCTTAAATTCTTTAAAGTGTGATAGCGTATAAACGCCATATTCGATTGAACTGAAAATTTAAATGAACTGCATAGATTTTGGTGAATCTAGCACATACAGTTTTTTTTTTTTTTTTTTATTTTTTTTTTTACAGGGGGCACGGGAAAAAAAAAAAAAAAAAAAAAAAAAACTTTATTATTATGCCCTATAGTTTTAAATATTTTAAAGTGCGATAGCGTTCAAACACCTCATTCCATTGAGCTGAAAATTTATTCCCATATTATAAGTCATCGTTGCATGAACTGCATAGATTTCGGTGATTTTAGCACTTATAGTTATTTTACACGGATACAACGAAAAATTCTTTATTGCTGTGCCCTATAGCCTCAAATTCTTTAAAGTGCGATAGCGTCTAAATGCCTTATCCGATTGAACTGCGGATTTACATACATGTTATAGGTCACAAAAATTTGTTATAGGTCACGTCATGTTATACAACGAAAATTTCTTTATTATCTATGGCTTCTTATCTATGGGTTCAAATTGTTTGAAGGGCGGTAACGGTAAACTAAATAACGTAGTATATGGAGAAAAATACTCAAATATCCTATTAGAATTTTCACTTTTATTTATTTAACGAGTTCTCTTTATACAATCGTTAATTATTTAATGTTCGGAAAGTCGAGGGAAGTCACTCTTAAAATATTACTCTTAAAAATAGTAATCAACAATTTCCTAAAACGCGAGTTTTACTATTTGGCTTAGTAAGACGAAAATGAAAAGTTTTAATTATTTAGTAATACAAATATATTGATTTGATAATATTTTTAAATATTTATTGTATTTTTATTGTATTTTATTTATTTATTTATTTATTATTTGTAAGGATTTTTTTTTTTTTTTTAAATCTTTTTGTATTTTATATATGAATCAATAATTCAACAAATATATAACTTTATAATATTTTCTTCATTAAAACTACTGAATACCATTCTGAAGAAGCCGAATTCCCATTCAAAAATCAAACAGCATAACTAAATAACTATTTGGGGAATTCCGTTTAACGGTTGCTGCAAAAATTGAAATTAAATAATAAATAAAAACCAACTTCCCGTAAACAATAGAAAATTTTTAACAAAATGTCGTGTACAGAAAACTACATAATCACAAAACAACTCAATCTCTAGAAGAGAGAGGATGGAAACAAAAGATTTGACGTTAACAACCTCTTAAAATTTATGATTCTTTTATGTCTGTCTATAAAATAACCATTTGAAAAGGGTTCGAAAGATAATTTCAGTTATAAAGGATAATGTGGTATAGTGGTTATAACAAGTTCCTTCTAGTGGATTATCTCTTTTCTATAAGGATCATCAGTCCTCTTATATGTTTTTAAAAATTTAACACTATTCTAATACAATGTGAAAACCACGTTATGTGCATTTAACGTGCACTACAAGGTTACAGAAATACTTGATACTGCTTTTATAGTTTTTGTTGAAAAAGGGCATGATGTTGGCAAGTTTTTTCAGGGTAATAATTCTATTTATTTATTTATTTATTTATTTATTTATTACTTTTTTTTTTTTTTTTTTTTTTTTTTTTCGCTGGTTAAAACAGAATATGCAGTGTCAAGTAGAACACTGGTAATAGTTTTGTAGCAAATAGATTCCATTTCATTGTGATATATTCTCTCAATTAACTTATGAATCCGTTATTATTTTATAGTTAACAACGAACAACATATTTCTTAATGTATAATTTGTTATTTTCCACATACCAAAAATTTAAAAATATTGCAAATGTTTTGCTTTTAATATATAGTGCAGGATGGGGCCAAATCGGAGGTAAAAAAAAAAAAAAAAAAAAAAAAATTAATAATAAATAATAAAAGTTTAGCCCTTTTTATAATTTATTAAATAAGTTTTACTAACTAATGCCAAAATGCTGCTTACACAATAATAATAATAATAATAAAATATTTATGTTCAGATATCTATTACATGCAAAAAAAAAAAAAAAAAAAAAATGAAAAAGTTGGATTTATTATTATTATTATTATGACGAAACCTTAAATTCTGTTCGTTTTTAAAAAACAAAACATAGATTTTGAAAAAAAAAAAAAAATAATAATAAAATAATAATAATAATAATAAATGGTGAAGTATGTTATCGAAATAAAAAGGATATCCTAAGCTATAATTATCTATATGCAATTTTTTTTTTTTTTTTTTTTTTTTTTTTTTTTTTAATTTTAAATGGTATATGGGGATTGGGAAATGAAACATTTACCTCCAAATTTACCCCGATGTGAGGAAATTGGTGGAACATTTCATTTTTTATTTTCAATTAAATCTCATTTAAAATTATTTCAAAAATTTATAAACAACTTGCTTAAGGCATTGTTTTTGATCTTGTAGCTTAATTTGGACATTTGTCAAGTTGGTTCTAAGCACATCGGTTTTACTAAAGGTAAAGTAAAGGCATTATTGTATAGCAAACGTAAACAGCTTTAATGTTTATTTTAGAGCTTATGTAAATTTAAAATATGGCATGCCATTGTATTTTTAAGTTTTTTTTTTTTTTTTTTTTTTTTTTTTTTTAAGTACATTTTCTAATTTTAAAGCAATAAATTTTATTTCTTCAGGTCCAAAGACATCAAATTTGATACGTTTCTAATAAAAATTCTGTAAAAGTTGAGGGGGAAAAAAAGGTTTATTTTTCTTAATCCAATTCTACCAATTAGTAACGTATAGCAATATCAATTATTTACTTTATGTCCTTAAGTAGAGGACCTGCACAAAGTAAAAATGGCCAGCATTGGCAATTTTTATTTTTAACGATATATATATATATATATATTTACGAAATCGTTGCAGCTTTCACAGCTTTATGAAGTACTTGCCCCCTAATGAGTTATTTACTTCTACTTTTAAGCCTTTTTTATTCCAATTATTAGTCTGAATTCCTTTAATTACTTTCTCCGCCATTATGTTTAATCGTCCCCCCTTTTTTTTTCTTTTTTTTTTTTTTTGTTCAAGTGGGCGTAAGTAATTTAAATTGTTTTTGTCTCTTATTGGATCTTAACATGTATCGCAACCTTTTTGTGACAGTTTTAGCAATGTGTTACAATCAGTTTTATTTTTGTTGTGTTGGTATTGACATGTATCTATTAAATGCTAAAATATTAAGGTTAATGTTTATTTAAATATCTATCATTTATATATTTTTTATTAAATAAAAGTATGTTATCTGTAAAGGTTTTAGTTGTTGTTTGAGCACTACTTTACCTCTTATTTTTAACATTACTCTCAACAGAGTTTACACCCATACCTCTAAATTACACCACGTGGGGAAAATCGGATAAAACTTTTATTTTATTTTATTTTTATTGGTCTAAAACATTTTTTTAATTTATAAAACCATCTCAACTCTGCTGCTATAGCCATCTTTACAATGGGAAAAATGTTGAGCGTATGAGCACGATTAAAAAAAGGTAAATTTTCCTCCGATTTACCCCCATTCTACCCCGTGTGTTATAGCTGCTTAAGAACTTTTAAGATTTGAAATTCTTTTCTTTTCCTTATTCTTCCCTTTCATTCATTCATTCATTATTATTATTATTTTTTCAGATACCATATACTAGCTGTAGTTTTCTAGAAAGTACACTTCTATTTAATAACCAAAAAAAAAAAAAAAAAAAAAAAAACTGGAACGTCTTGAAAATGATTATTCAAGTTATTTCAAATTATTAATCAACTCATTCAAATCAAATCAAATAGAATATATGGTTTAATTAATATGGTTAACCAAATAGCATTTGAAGTCCTTAGGTTCTTTAATTAAGCTTTACAGTGTGTCATTCCTAAGAAATATGAGTGTGTAAAAGATAAAAATCTTATTATATTAAAGATACCTTGTATCACATTTAACAAATTGCTTTCGTGTCACGGAATGCAAATCACACTTCAGTAGATGCCCTCTAACTAAATATATCTAAACAGAAAAGATCTTTTAATTTTATGCAACATTTTTAAGTATCATCTGATTATTAGCCATTAATAGTTCATTTGTTGATTAAAAAATGGTTTTGCAAGAGAGTAAATCCGGTTAAATGTAGTGCTTAAAAACTCATTAAAATCATATAACGATGAAAAGAATGTTTAATTATTAAAGGGTCCAATTCATAAACGTAATTTTTCTTTGATTTCAGAACTGTTTCTATAATCATAAAGTAAAGCTAATGAGGTCTTTTCGTGCAGACATTGATAAAGATTTCTAAATGGCTAGACAGTCTCGAGACATCAAACAAACTTCTGTTTCCTGATTTAGAATAATCTTACTGATGATTCGACATGTCACGTTTTGGACGTCCATTTGTAAGCAAAGTGGTAAAAAAGACATTTCGTTAGAACGTCCCTAGTTGTTATGGACACTGTCAGTAAAATTTCCTGTTTCAATTAGATTCATAAGAAAAATCATTATTTTGCTTTGCAAATGCTCTTCCATTGCAGTTTTCGCTACTGTTTAATGATATACATTTGACATGAGACTTAATCATGTGGGCTAGAGAAAAAAAATCACTCTTACACCATATTTTTTTTTTCTTTTGAGACTAACCCAGTATAAAGAATTAATTTCTGTAGGATTTAATAGCAAGCCGGCTTCATAGAAAATATCACGAAGTCACGCATTCGCCGACTTGTAGTTGCCCCTGGTTTTCACGATTTGGTAAATTAATAGGAGTAACCGATGGAATCGGCTTTAAAATATGAATGCTAGAAATCTGAGTCAATTTCGTAGATTTTTTCCGAGTAAATTAATATTATTTAAGGATTTACAAATCTTGTTCGTGATGAAAGGCTTTCAATCATCATGCATGAGCGGAAATTGATAAAACTCAACCCTTCTCAATTCAGATATTTCTAATTTATTAAATAGATTATTTAAAGGTCTTTTTTTTATTTATTTTAACAAAAAAAAAAGTGTGAAAATATTATTAACTTATTGATCAGTGTTAGACCAAAACTAGTTGCCTAAAGTAAATATTTTCTAGTATGCGCAGTTTTGACTTAAATATTCATGCATTGAATTTGAATTATAATTAATGACAAAAGTTCACGACAGCACACGCAAAAAGACGATCTAGATCAAGGTCATTATTTCTTGATACAAAAATATAAAATATAAGAGTGAAATGTAAGTTTATTTTTTTTATATTTATATTTATATTTATATTTATATTTATTTATATTTTATTTTATTTTTATTTATTTATTTATTTCAGCATATCAAAGCATTTTTATGGAAACAGCACAAACATTTTAAATATTTATGATTTCAAATGTCTGTATGTTTATGTATGATTAATACTAATTTTCACAAAGGTAAAAAGTTTTGATTTTAGTAATTAATTTAAACCCAAAAAGTATGAAGTACAGGTTTCAACAACTTGCAGAAAAATGCATCAAAATAAGTAGTGTAAAAAGATGTAGAAATCGAGAAAACACCGTAAACTGGAAAAAAGAAAAAGAAAGAAAAGAAAAAAGAAAGAACGAATGAAAGAAAAAAAAAAATGTTTCACGTTAAAATATGCGCGCAGGATACTTCATCAAGCAAAATATAAATGGCAAAAATTTTGTTGGAAGCTTGCTTTGATTACTAAAAACATTTTCTTACCTGTATTTTGTGAATATTAAACTATGTTTTCCTTTTTTAAAATAGAAATAGAAATGTTAAAAAAAATAAAAAAAAAGTTTATACAATTATTTTAGGGTGAAAGCTAACTTGTGGTTCATGTATGTGGTTTTGGTGACATTTGTTGATACGATGGTGAGAAGTTCGTTATATCGCCATGCTGTCATGAATTCTAATCATAAGAACACACTGCTCCTCACGATATATTCAGTGGCTACAAAACTATTCCTTTCGATAATGTTAAGAGTTGATTGCAAGTTCTCTTTTCCTCTGCCCCTCCCCAAATTCTGCATAGTTCCATAATCGCTCGCTACTTTGAATCGTCTTTCAACCATGAATTCAATCCCATTCTTGTTGTGTCTTTTTCTTGTGTTCCTAGCATCAACGAAACCAGAGTTTCCAGTGAACAGACGATCACATACCATACTGGCCTTTATGCTTATAGATCCCGTTTGACCATGGTGAATTGTAATATAGAAAGTCCAGTAATCTGTTGTACGTGCTTTGGGCTTTCTCTCGCCGCTGTTTCACGTTTCCTTGAATGTAGCTCAAGGTACTGGTCAGAAGTCTCCGTCCCCCCCCCCCCTCACAACTGCTGAACATTCGAGAAATTATTCCTATCGTTTATAATATTCCCCAGGTTCGTGATATGATGCTTGGTTCAATACCGAACTTCTCTACAACACTAGCCGAACGTCGATCTTCTTCTAGTTTTCAATGACAAACCACATGTAAAATCATCGATATGACATATCCAGGATTGCCTTTTGAACACATTATACGGTAGCAGTAATTGGACATCATTGAAATATCTGTACACCGCGCATTTTTTTCCCTGAATTGCTGAATTTGCTCATGTTCTTTATATTTTTTCGACACACCTCTCGATACATTTTACGTTATTTATTCATATGGTCTACTACAAACTACAATAGATACCAGTCTATCTCCCCACAAATTTTTCGATTCGTTCTGTTGTTTCGTTCCGCTGTTACTTAAGTCTTTCATAATTTTGTATTGGCAAATACATTAAGTAATTAAATATTGGTAAAAATCGTGTTATTTGTAGATTAAATCAAGTGTAATTTAAACCCCAGAAAGAGCTTTTATAATGCATTTTAAATTGTATGTTTAAATTTATGTTTAGCAGTTAAGCTTTCAATAGAAAATAATAAGGTGACAAATTTTCGCTACATCACTTTTATTTTATTCCTTACTAGCAGGTACGCCCGCTTCGCTGGTCAGTATATTTAAATGATTTTTCAAAAGAATTGAACCACTGTTCATTTTTTATATCCCATTATAAATAAAAACTAAAAAAAAAAAAATAATAAATAAATAAAAATACCTACATTGAAATCGCCCTAAACCTTGCTTCGGGTACCTGCTGCCTACGGCAGTTCCTTTTCCGCTCGCACTGCATCGGGTCCAGGTTACCACTGCCTGTAGAAAGGTCCGGGTACTTCAATTTGGGTATTTATCGGCTAAAGGTAGATTTGTTATTATTTAGGAACTACGATTTCAAAGATGACTGTATCTCAACATCTATTATATATTTTAGTTTCATTATTCAGTAGCCAAATTTCATTATTCGCGTGAAAATATATTTCTTTTTTTGTCGAAAACAATGAACTGGAAAACTTTTTTAACAACAATTAAATTTAAAACTAATATTTAAATGGCTAATTTTCAAGCTATTGTGAGGAAATTATGTTCATATTTTAATTAATAATAATAATAAAAAAAAAAAAATCTAACAAATATAAAAGAATCTCGAATTTTGTTATCGAATGCTTTTTAAAATATTTTGATTTGTTAGACTATTTCATCGCTTGGAAAAGTGAAACATCTATATTTTTCTTTAAAATTTACTTATTGATGACACGTTGATTTTTTTATAGCCATACCTCTTCAAGAGTAAATATTTATTTTATGATTTTTAGGGCTGCAGTATTTTTTTTTCACTTAAATTTTTATTTTGTGCGTTTTAGTAGCTAAAAGAAAGCTTTTAAAAAATCTAATAAAAATTTCTTAGGATACCGTGTAGACAATGAAATGTTTTCTTTTACAATTGACATTTTATTTATTAATTATCTGCAAAAAAAAAAAAAGTGACACATCCGTCACCGAGTGTCGAACCCACAACCATCGCATTCACAACTTGACGCTTTAACCGACTGAGTCATTGATCAACAGAAGTAATTCCTCACATTTACTTTCAAATGGAAACGCCTTGTCTTTTAGCGTGACACGGAAACACTATGGCAAAATCCAATTTCAATAATATTAATTAAAAAAAACTGCTAATTAAAAGAAAACTAATCAAAAATTCGAAAATCGAGCTTCGAGGTGTATCAGGAGAGGTCATTACGAACCTCCATGAAAATTTTTGTAGTTCTGCAATCAGCCGTTTTCCTAAAATGCTCTGGACATACATACACAATGACATACACACACACAATCTTATTTTATTATATGTATAGATAAACTCTTTCTAAAAATGCATAAGAAACTTACAAATGTATATGAAACACAACAACAATAATGTAATGTACTCTGCAAAATAACGTGTTATAAAACATATAACTTTTTTCCTTGGAATGCATAATTGAATTATATATAAATGTATATATATATATATATATATATATATTTCATATCAAGAGAGAACTAAATAAATCAACTGCTAATAAGCCACTTATCTTTGTTCTTCTTTCGTTTTTTCTTCATATACATAATTTATTAATTTCTTCCTTAAGGTATCATTTAAATATTTCATAAGAAGCACTAATTTGAATCGCACATACTGAAATGTATTGCCTCTTATGGAATCTAATGAAAATGAATTTGCTCGCAGAATAAATTCGGAACAAAATGAAACATGTATATACAGTGGGTATATTTTAGACAATAAATTGTTACTCCACCAAAAGATATTGCAACATATATATAGTATTTGGTAGAAACACGAAGAAGGGAACGTAGAAGTTAACGGGGAATAATTCATTAAATGTTTAATTGCGAGCTAAAAACTTGTTTTTTAAGCCTGCAGAAATCGTCTGATAGTGAAAATGTTTATTATGTATTTTATTTTTATTTTTTAGAGCAAACGTCTTTATCTGTATTAGCAATTTATTATGTGCAGGATTTTAGCAGAGAAGAATCTATTCTAAATATCTTTCCATACAATTTGGAAAAATTGATTTTTGTCTAAATAAAATATTTTATTAAAAAATAAATAAAAGCACTTCTTTTCGTTATTTTATTTTTCCTTATTTCTTTAGTAAAACTGCTTTATAAACAAAGAAAACACACACACATTATCATTCTTTTTAGTATAATAATTTGTTTCTATGATAACTAAAATACTTTTTTTTTAATAAATACTAGTGGTCAAATCTCGACCACTTTTTTGCGAAGCTAAGTAATTGCGTTCTCGTAAACGGAATTAAATTGCCTTTCAGCTGCGCCAATTGTTTGTCGATATGCATTCAAAATGAATCAGCAGAGCTTTACTTAGTATATTCCTCTAAGTTTGGTACAATGTAGGCTGAGTCTTTCCTGAAATGAGAGGAAATCGCAACGTGGAATCAACCCCTGTTCGGTGATATAGCCCAAAAGCTAATCGGCACCAATTCAAACCAAGGTCAAACCAAATATCAAATTCGGTTAAATTATATCCGTTGGTTCATAAAGTACAGTGTTCGAATTCAATTAGACAGATATTTTCTAAAAATGGTCGAATTGAATTCAGGAAATCTAAAAATATGTAACTTCATCGAAAACTGAAAATGTAAACTTTTTCTGAATCTTATACTTTCTTCATGTATATGCAGAGGATAGAACAATAAATCCACTTCTTTAAAAATAAGTACTCAATTTCAGTTAATTCAAATGCAAGGAAACCTTAAAACATGTAAATTCATCGAAAACAGGAAATCACAATTTTTTTTCCTTTCTTCTATATTCTTTTTATATATGAAGAAGCTAGTAGTAAATTCACTTATTTAGCAGAAGCTAGTAAAAAATCCTTTTTTTTTTTTTTTCTAATAAGTAGTCAGTTTTAATTAATTGAAATGCATGTTAATCACAAAACGTGTAAATTCATCTAAAACCGGAAATGGAATTTTTTACTGTCTCTACTATTTTCTTCTTATACATGCAGCAACTAGTAGGAAATTCACTTTTTAAAAAATAAGTAGTCAATTTCAGTTATTTGAAGTGCAAGGGAATTTCAACACGTGTAAATTCATCGAAAACTGGAAATCGAAATTTTTTCCGTATCTTCTACTTTCTTCTTATCAGAAGCTAGTAATAAATCCACTTTTTTAAAAATAAGTAGTCAATTTCAGTTAATGGAAATGCAAAGAAATCTTAAAATGTGTAAATTCATCGAAAACCGGAAATCAAAAGTGTTTCCAAATCTTATACTTTCTTCTTATATATGCAGAAGATATACGCAAGCGAAGTGTGACGCCACTGACCGTTGTTGGAGACAAGTAAAAGATTTCCTATGTTAATCGTCCATTGGATTTTTTGTGAAAAATTATTAGAAATTGAGAAAAATTATTTCCCGATTTTAATCTCCATATTTGGGTATAATTACAAATTAGTTATCGTGCACATGTGTTAGATTAAGTTATTTTGCTATCAAATTGACAAAATTTTAATTTTAAATTTCAAAACTCTGGTTACAAAATGGGCATATATACTCTATAACAAAAAAAAAGCGACGCACCAAGAAGGAGTTATGCAAACTGGACACAAATTGACATACATACAGGTTTCTATGGAAAATGCGAAATTTTATAGTTTGGCTGCCATCGAATGAGCATGCGACGCCGCAGCCCATCTTAACTGCGCAATTGGCAGAATATTAAAAATGAGAAACTTTGATTTCAGGTAAAAAATTCTTCGAGAATTTTATTCCGTCTACTCAGAAAGACAGTAACTATTCCTCGCATACAGGTGCACAAACAACATGCCCGGACGTCAGCATTTGAGTGTGGTGTGTAGTTGGACTCAAAGAAGCCGGTTGGTCTAATCTGCGAATTTTTTGACAATTGGATAGGAGTGGTACTACTATTAGATGATATGGAGAGGAATGGGTGAACCATGGCCGAACACAGCGTCAGGGTGGAATTGGTCGGCCTAAAGGGAGGACAGAAAGTGAGAACCAGTCAATCGCAAAGTGGTACTCAAAATTCCAATTCATCATTATCGTCGGTCCTACCTGCAACTGGTACTTCAGTGACTTCAAAGACCCTTAATAGGCGGCTCAGTGAAATGTGGTTGAGTTCAGTTTTCGTATCTTTCTTTCATTGAGGACGTTAGGCGCATCATAAAGAGGGTTCTACAACCAGCTCGATACTTTGCAATCTAACGCACCGATTGGACACAATTTGGCACGATACTTCACAGGAGCACATCTGCCAACTCTATCAATTTATACCAAGCCGAATAACTGCGCACATAAGGACCAGAAGTGGACCAATGCGTTATTGACTTGTTTAATTTGTGAGGCCCTTTCTCTTGATCAAATAATTCAAATTTTCTGAAACTGTAATCACTCGTTTTTCTCCACATGTACATCACAGCTACCAATTTTTGTCCCATTCAGATAATTCCTTCTTGGTGAGTCGAATTTTTTGTTATATAGTATATTTCATTCTGTTCATCCTTTGCGTTTTGTGTATTTGGCGATCAAAAATGTAATACAAAACATACATGCTACATGTATATTTTAGTAATACATGTATATTGTACGAAATATTGCTTCATATTATTTATTGCTCTCTTAATATAATTACTAAAATTACCATGATTTTTGAAAGGAATAAAATATGTTCGAAAGATAATTTGGCGGTATTTTATTATTTATTTATTTTTCCGCCAAGGGCGGCAGATATCACATCTGTTCCTTTGAAATGAATTCATTCCTTTGAAATGAAATGTTTATGTTTATATTCGAAAACGGAACTCTGCCATTTTATTTTTCTAGAGTTTTGAAATTAAAATTAATATTTTATGAACTTTACAGAAAAAATAACTCAATCTAACATACGCAGACAGTAACTTATATATAACAATACACAAATATGGGGATAAAAATCGGGAGATGGCTTTCCTTACGGTTTAAAAAAAAAAAGTGCAGTGGACGATTAACATAGGAAATCTTTTGCTTGGCCCCGCGAGTGGACAGTGACGTCATCAATTCGCTTGCGTATAGTAATAAATCCATTTTTTTTTTTTTTTTTTTTTTTTTTTTAAATAAGCAGTGAATTTCAGTTACTTGGTATGCAATATGTCTTCCCTTAAAAATATGTCTTCAATGTAGAATTGGCTTGTAAATCACAAAAGAAAAAAAAATGAATTAGGTCTTAAAAAAAAAAAAAAAAAAAAAAAAAAAAAATCTGGAGTGACTCCACTTGACATTCCGAACATTGAGTAATTAACAGTTTTATAGATAAAGTAAAGAAAGAGGAGTTGTTACACAAACAAAAGAGAGAAAAACATAATAAAGTGTTTGAGAATTTTTCTCCATATATTACACGATGTTTTATTTAACGCTACTGAACTTTGAGTCTATAGATCATAAGGAAAAAGAATTTTTCGTTGTGTCCCTGTAAAACCTATAAATGCTAGATTCACCAAAATGCTTATAGTTAGTGCAACAGTGATTTATAATATTCATATAAATTTTCATCTCAATTGAATAAGGCGTTTAGATGCTATCGGATTTTTAAAAATTTGGTCCCATAGGCCATAATGATAAAGAATTTTTCTTTGTGTCCCTGTAAATAAACTGTAAGTGCTAAATTCACCGAGTATAGTGAGAGTATAGTAGTCGAGAGTATAGTGATGCTGCATCTATACAAATTACTATGTCTATTGTTTTATTTCAGTTTTAAGAAATTGCCAGATTTAACAACTTTCTATTTTAGGTATTTTTTAATATAAAATAATATGTGAATAAAATGGAAAAATGCGTAAAAATTAAAAGTACATTTAAATACCTTCTTGACATCGTCAGAAAAAAAAATTGTATGCTGAAAATGTGGTTTATCATATCTTTCGAATGATACCACTTTGAGCTCTCTATTCCCATAATTAATATGTTAAAAGTGTACCACAAATTTCATATTTGCTTATTAATATATAGATGATAAATATTAAACATAATAATAATGTAATTGGACATCAAAATCGAAATCTGTCTGCTATAGATTCTGGAGGTTTCATCCAAAATGGCTGCTTCTTTTTATGCATATATAAGAAAGGGCTTCATAATTTATGAGTGATCCATGATTTAAATGCGATTTGCGTCTGTGCAGGCAAGCATCTATGGTGTGTACGTGTGTGTGCGTATATGTGTGCAAGTGAGCATGCATAGTATATGCGTAGACTATAAATGCTTTTGAGTTATTTGGTATATCGCTGTAAATGATCGTAGAATATTATTTTCAAATAACTTGCAGTATGGAACTACAAAATATATCGTAAAAACGAATATATGTTATCTGACAAGATTTTATCCTATCGATTAAATATTGTTTAGTTTGAAAACATTGAATTTGTTTGATATCAACATGTCCCGTTTTTAAAAGCTTATTACAGACATGCATTTTTAATTTTTTTTTCCTAAAAAATAATTAATAAATTTCAAAATCATTTCCTAGTTCTTTTAAATAAATAATAAACCTCCAAAAAATTTATCACGTTTTTTCTTAAAAACTGAAGAAGTTTTAACATTTTGGAAATCATGAATTAATGAAAAAATGCAAACTGAGAAAACATAATTAAAAAAATTTCAAATCTATAAAAAATGTATCACAATCCTAAGAATTGTTGCCTGAATCTATATTTTATTGAACAAACTTAATATAGTTTAATTTATAAATATTAAATGGAAATATAAACTTTTATTTGAAACCTTCAGCCAAGTCAAAAGTGCCCAGTCCCTCTAACGGGATTCAGTGTCACTGAAATTGCAAAAATTCACAAAAATACCGATTATTATTATTATTATTTTAACTAAAAGTACATTCTTGCAAATTTTCATAAACGTACTTTAGATTTTTTTTTTTTCAAATTGCTAAGGTTGTGCCAAATATGCTTAAAATTCCTTGAAAAAATATTAAAATGGACGTTATATCATATTTAATATGTTTAAGGATCCGAATTTGCGTTAATTTAAATACTTCAAATCATATGCGAGATCATTTTAATCCCCAACCCCCCAAGAAAAGACAGATGTTATAAATCTAAAGCCTTTGTCTATGTATCTGTTTGTGGCACTGTAGCTTCCAAACAAACAGGTCGATTTCAGAGTTTTTTTTTTTTTTTTTTTTTTAATACCTTAAACGCTGATTTAATCGGGTGGCCCTTAGCTGTGATTGATGAAATTCTGTTTGAAAATTTGAAAGCTTACAATCTTCCAACTTCTAAAACATGTTACATAAAATCAGCGAGCTGGCTATCTTTGAACTTTTAAGCATTCTTAGATTATATATTCACGTGGCTTTTTAGATAAGAGCACAAAACCGCTTTTGAAAAATCTAGATTTTTAAACCAATTATAATAAAAGTTAAAAATTAGTTATAGGTAGAGATTATAAGTTAACAGTCCAAAAATCACTACATTTGGTTGAAAATTACAGATTTTATACAAGTTTTTTAAAATTAATTAATTAATTAAACTATGATTTTCTTTCAGGCCACTTTGCATCAATACTTAAAATTTTGCGGACTGTCAGTCATTTAGCTTCCAACTAATATTATTTAAAAATTCAGTCTTTATATTTTTAATTTAATTTTAAAGAAAATTAATATTTAATGATATCTAAGGCTAGCTCTGCGTTGATATTTTATAATTTTTAAGCTGGTGTTCTCCCAACTGAAAATTAGAGATTTCGTTGAAAAATATTTGATTAAATTCAAGATCAGCTTTTTTTATTATTTATTTATTTATTTATAGTAAAATTAGCTTTACACTCGTTTACTTTTTCATCTAAGATTATGGATTTTATTTTATTTTCTCAGAAACAATTAACATAAAAATATACATAATTTGGTCTTTTAATTTGTTTCAATTTATAACTACTGGCAGTATATAAAATGATTGAGACAAAATAAAAAATAAAAAAGAAAGAAAGAAAGAAAGAATATAATTTTTAAATTAGACGTAAAAATTCAAATTTTTGAAATAAATAAATAAAAGATTTAAAGTTTATTATTTATTTATTTATTTATTTATTTATTATTCAAACATTTGTATTTGCCCATTTATTTTCGTTTATTATTTATTTATTTATTGAGATTCCGAGTTTCCTTAAACTAGTTAAGCGGTTAAAATTTTACAGTAAACCTTCTGTTACTCATAGAGTTGTAACAAAAATTTGTTTCTGGTCAGTAATATAAATCTTAATTATCTTTCTTATTCAGAATTCCCCTTCTTTTCTTTTCGAATAAAACATTTTTAATGACTATCAGTATTCATTAGAACAATCATATCATCATAAAATATGCCTTACTCTATCTACATTCTTACATTTACCTATATTTTAATATACCTTGATATGATATTAAATAAATATTATAATATATTATAATATTTATTTAATATCATATCAAGGTATATTAAAATACCCTCTACTCACAATGATTGGTAGTTGGTATATCAAAGTAATTCTGAATATAAGATAATAAGAAAACTTATAATTAGGTTAAATGGATGGCATCTCCAGAAACATTTATAAACGCTTAAACTGTATTATTTCGCTAATCAACCACAACTATAATTAACCGCTTGATAATGAACATTTATGAATATGTATAATCTCCGTAGTTAATAAATTGCCTTAATTATGATTTATGGTATGTTGATATTCTATATTCTTCATAAAGAAATGGGTAGTATTTTAATCCTTAGTATCTTTACTAAATTACTTGCAGTCACTACAGTCACACATACATTAATCTCTTTATAACCTTTTTCCGCAATAAATAAATAATATAAAGTAAAGCCTTCCATAAAGAATCAGTAATTCTTAAGTACTCAAAGCAGATCTCAAAGACATAAAATAGGTATTGCAACCAAGCGATCATAAAACCTGCTACTGAAACTGACCACCTAGATGGACTTAAAAAACAAATAATATTCTTAAGACGCTTTTTATGACTTTAAGGGTTAACATGGTTTTGGGAAGAATGCAAATTTTAATGAGATCTTTTCTCAATATAGTTTTTAGCAATTCAAAAATATTTGCTCAGAGAATTAACTGTTAGGGTGATTATAAAAGCATTTTAATAACTATATTTATTGTAGGGTGTCATAATTACTTACGAACAAGGTTCTAAAATAACTGTGCAATTTTATTTTTAAAAAAGTTCCTGTTCTAACTTATACTTTTTCTTGGTAATTATTTTGAAACAGTTTATTCAAGAACTTTTCTGTAATACCTGTTATTATAAAGTTATTTCAAGAACTTTTACGTTAAGACTTTTAAAATAAAAGTTTTTTCAAAGCGCTTTTTTAAATAACATAAAACTACTTTTAAAATAAAAGTTCTTCCAAAAATTGTTTTGCCAGAACCTTTATATACAAGTTATATTAACGTAAAATGAAAAACAAAAAGTTTACAGACAACATTAAGGGGGAAAAAATGTTTTATTAAGTTTAATTAGTTTCCAGACATTTATTATGCTCAATATTGATATATTTTAATGAGTATGTGTATACCATTGATATATTTCAATGGTATGTTTCAATGAATATCACCTTTGTGACAAAAAATTAAAAATAATATTCATTGGCCTCTTAATTTATTAAAAAATATTTTTCTTAAATATTAAAATTCATATTCAATTATATTTATTAAATATTTTAAAAATTTATATTTGTTAAATATTTTACTTTACAAAATAAATAAATAAATTACTGTTTTTTTTTTTTTTTTTTTTTTTTTTTTTTTTTTTTTTTTATCAGGGTTCGTATCATTTTTCAAGGACTTTTCCCCCACTATTCATTTATCATAAAACTCTTATCATATAGGCATCTTATTTTGTGATAAAAATGACTTATAAAGTTAACGATATGAAAATTTAAGGACCGGGTCTACTCTGCGTAACTAATTTTAAACATGTCTTTTAAGATTTAAAATTTTATTGCAGTTATTACAGCATTCATCAATAATTAATCGTTATGATTTAAATGATTTGTACATAAATCCTTGAATATTTGTTGTAGTGCGGAAAAGGAAATTTATTAAATGAAATTCATCAAATTTTGTATATTGTTCTTGAATTACTAAAACTAATATATTTTTAAACAGTCTTATTCTTCTCTCTTCCTCCCCGTCGTCTTTCCAAATTTAAACTTTCAAAATAAAATTTACTAGCTGGAACCCGTCGAATTCGACGATCATTTTATTGACCGTAATGTTTCAAAACACATCGCATCATTATTTAAATGTATTTCAAGTTAAAACATCTAATATAATTTACGACATTTCACTTAAAAAAAAAAAAAAAGAAAGTCAGAAAAATGCTTATAAATAGAAATACTATATATGACATCACTTTCAACAAAGTACAGTCAATGTGACGTCAAACTGACTCCAAATAAACAGTTCCTATCTTTCATTTTCTATTTCGTTTAATACTAAGACTACATGTTAGCTGACCCGTCCGGCGTTTCCCGGGCCCATGGTAAAAACCTTAAATGAACCTTAAATTTGTATGGTTTTACATCTTTAACTCAATTCTGTTTGAATTTCTATTTTTAAATAAAAGCATCGTGAAAAAATAATCAGCTGTAACCAAAAAAATTACCTCGAACCAAACGAAACTCTGCCTTGTGAACTTGGTGCCTTCGGTAGCGCATACGCCGGCCGGTAATAACATAAAAATATTCCCAAAAATTAACATGGAACCCAACGAACCCGCTCGGTGTTGCCCAGACCCATGATACCTTAAATGAACCTTAAATTTGTATGATTTTATACCATTAATTCGATTTAGTTTGAATTTCTGTTTTTAAATGAAAGCATCACGAAAAAAATAATCAGCTGTAACAAAAAAAAAAATTACCTCGAACCAAACGAAACTCTGCCTTGTGACCCCGGTGCCTGCGGCAGCGCATACGCCGGCCGCTAATAACATAAAAATATTCCCAAAAATTAACCTGGAACCGAACGAACCCGCCAGGTGTTGCCCGGGCGCGTATCTCCGAAATGTTGGCGCGCGCAGAACAAATTCACAATTTTTCGCCAGAGAATGCGATTTTCGCCAAATCTGGAAGTGCAAAGAGAAACTTCACGCCGCTTAACCTGTATAAATAAACATCCGGCGTTTTTCTTTCTTTCTTTTTTCTTTTATTATTTTTTTTTCTGATGATGATTAATGTAGGATTTAAATCGCAAAACGAAACATATCTTGAAATTAAGAAATAGTTTTCCGAATAGAGAAGTAGGTAATAACAATGGTAATATATTAGCATTGAGATCCGATTTCATGTATAAGGTCAAAAAGTTTGTAAAAATTGTCCAAACAAATTACAAATTCTTAGTAAAATGCATGAAGAATGTTCATAAGTCCAAATCAGTAGTACGCCATTTTACATTTCAACTATTTTTATTATCATTTTGTATTTAATTTTTAAAATGTACGACTTTATAAAATATTTCTCTTACGATGCAGTGCTTGAATTTTCATAAATTATCACCTTATATTTATCTATTATGTATTTTTAAAGAACATCTTAATCATAATAAAATAGATATTTCGTGTTAAATTTTATGGTTGAAATTCATAAAATTTTCTACGTATAATTTCCTCCTCGGACATGTCCATTTCTCATTCTTTACCCCCCCCCCCCAACTCCAACATACAAAGTTATAAAATAAAACGTTAAACATTTTATTAATGCTATTCTATTTGTTTTTCAATAATCATAAACAATCTAACTTAATATGTTATACAAATCAATGTAATAATGATGCGCATAACCATTCTCATCCTATATTTATTGTTACTAATTTCTATTGAGAGCGAAATGTATTCATATTAAAAGGAATGAGTATGATAGAACACTCAACACAGTCGCAGACTGAAATGACGCACCTCATAGGCTATGAGGTGCGCCTATCGAATCTATCCGATTCGATACATTTGACTTATCGTAATTAAATGACTAATTTTATTAGGATTGTTTTCGTACATTAATTTCCAACACAACTGATCCCCATATTGCAAGTTCGTGGGAAGTATTGGCCTAATTTGTCAAATGAAGGAAACACAATTTTTAATTACTAAAGTTTCAAATTAAAATGTTCATATTTAATGAAGTGTATTAAAAAATATATTTTAAAATATTAGTCTGACATGTTTACGACAAAATATTGGCATAATGGACGTTTAAACGAAATTTTGCTCTATTTTGCCATGTTAAAAAGAAAACGTAAATTCTGAATAACATGCGAAGTTTTCAACTTACATTGTTCCAAATCAATACTGTCCTTATCAATAACATAAGTGATATTTAAAAACTGATGCACCCATTTTACAAACTCAATATCTATAATACACACAGACAAGTCACATAGACCAACCACTAAAAACATAATTTTTGGATTCAGGAAACCTCAAAACATATAAATGTAACAAAAATTCAATTTCGAAAACTTGATCCGAAAACAATACTTTCGCGACCTTTTACGGATAAGATAAGTAAATTAGAATAAGAGAATAATTTTAAATTAATTAAACTTTAATTGCATTTATTACATTGATTTTTATTTATAAAAAGAAATGCTTTAATTTAATTTGGGGTAGCCCTGTATATTTACTATATATTTTACAAACACAATATAGTGTACTAATTTAGCACAGAATTTAAAACACATAGCACGACATGAAATGACCTTTCAGCAATTCCATTGTATGAATATATCTGAATTCTTTTGTGGGGTTCTGTGTAAACATCTAATAAAGGATATACATTCTACATTGTATACGAAACATTCTTTCATGCACATAAAATATAAGTTCAATTTATTTTATTTTGTTTCATCCAAAAATATTAAATTGTATTTACCAGAAAATTCACACATAGATTTAATGAATTTGAATTCTTTTCTTAGTCACTGTACACGAATTACTTAATATTTCAACCGAGTCCCAATATCTATTCCTGAGGTATGGTGATAACAAACACACAGACACATTCAGGCAACCGCTAAAAACCTAATTTTTTGTTTCAGGATATTTAAGCAAATGTAGCAAAAACTCAATTTCGAAAATCTGAATCAAAAATAAAACTTTTCTTTCAATATATGGGTAAAATAAACTAAATAATGATCATAATAATGATAATCTGGTGTGTCACTCACACGACTTTCTTTTTTACCCTGCATTTCAATATTATAATGACAGATTGCACATTAAATCTTAAGATCAATAGCGTAAGAATGTAAAGTTTAATGTACTTTTCAAATAATCTAAAATAGGTTTAGAAACAATTTTATTTGACGAAGAGAAAGTAAATAATAATAATAAAAATAATAATAAAACAGAATAAAATAAAATAAAATAAATGTATTTCAAGGATAATTTTAAAAGCTTTAAAATCATAATATTACAAATATACTTCTTCATTAATCTTGATAAAATAAATTTAAAGGGTTTTCTAATAAATTTTGGTATTAAATTATATTATCTAAAAATAACGATACAAAGACTCCATTGGCACATTTTTAACAATTATGATTCAGGGAGCCTCAAAACGTGTATATATAACAAAAATTCAATTTCGAAAATTTGACCCCAAAACAATACTTTCTCTACCATATATGTTGGTAAGAGAAAGTAAAATAAATAAATAAATAAATGTATTTCAAGAACAATTTTAAAAGCTTTAAAATTAGAATATTACAATTTCATTTCTTCATTAATCTTGCAAAATTAAATTTAAAGGGTGGAGGATTTCTAATAAATTTTTGCATTAAATGTATTATTTAAGAATTACGATACTAAAACTCCATTGACACATTTTTAATAGTTTATTCTCTTGGGGAAAAAAAAAAAGATTGCTCGAATCCTTAACGAATCGTGAATGAAGTGGAAAGAAGGGTTGCTTTGCGGCAGAGAGGGTTTTGGCGCGAGCTACAAAAATTCGCCAGGTTCGCCTGTACGCGCCAACATTTCGGAGATACGCTGCCCGGGCCCATGATACCTTAAATGAACCTTAAATTTGTATGATTTTATACCTTTAACTCGATTTAGTTTGAATTTCTATTTTTAAATGAAAGCATCACGAAAAAAATAATCAGCTGTAAGAAAAAAAAATTACCTCGAATCGAACGAAACTCTGCCTTGTGACCCCGGTGTCTGCGGCAGCACATACGCGGGCCGCTAATAACATAAAAAAATTCCAAAAAATTAACCTGGAACCAAACGAACCCGCCCGGCAATGACCGGGCCCATGATAATAACCTTAAATGAACCTTAAATTTGTATGGTTTTATATCTTTAACTCGATTTTGTTTGAATTTCTATTTTTAAATAGAAGCATCACAAAAAAAAAAAAAAATCATCTGTAACAAAAAAAAAAAACAAAAAAAAACCTCAAACAGAACGGAACTCGGGCTCGTGACCCGGTGCCTGCGGCAGCGTATATACAGGCCGCTAATAACATGAAAAATTTCTCAAAAATTAACCTTGAACCAAGCGAACTTCTCACTCGTGTTACCTCTGTCTGTAACTGCTGCACTGTATAGCAGGCATGCATGCTACACACGCGTTGCAAATTCCACTTTCCTCCACCAAGGGGTGCAGTATGTTGTATACGAACATCACCAATCGCCTTGAATTTCCAAGACTTTTCAAATAAGGTGTCACTGGTGGTGTCAACTGCAAAATCCTTTAGTTGCCCTTTCCACCGCCATGGGGCACAGCGTGTTCTATACGAACAACACCAACGGTAAGGAAATACCAAGACCTTTAAAATAAGGTGTAACATGATATGGTCGACTGCAAAATCACCTAGTTCCATTTTTAACCACCAGGGGGTGCAGTATATTGTGTACGAACATCCCCAATCAACATGAAATTTCAAGACCTCTATCACCAATCGCCTTGGATATCCAAGACCTTTCAAATAAGGTGTCACATGGTTGTGTCAACTGCAAAATACTTTAGTTGCACTTTCCACCGCCAGGGGGCGCAGTGTGTTCTGTACGAACATCACCAACGGTCAGGAAATACCAAGACCTTTAAAATAAGATGTAACATGATAGGGTCTACAGCAAAATCACCTAGTTCCATTTTTCACCACCAGGAGTCGCACTATATTGTATACAAACATCCCCAATCAACATGAAATTTCAAGACCTCTATCACCAATCGCCTTGGATTTCCAAGACCTTTTAAATAAGGTGTCACATGGTGGTGTCAGCTGCAAAATCCTTTAGTTGCACTTTCCACCGCCATTAGGGCGCAGTGTGTTCTGTACGAACATCACCAACGGTCAGGAAATACCAAGACCTTTAAAATAAGATGTAACATGATAGGGTCTGCAGCAAAATCACCTAGTTCCATTTTTAACCACCAGGGGTCGCACTATATTTTATGCAAACATCCCCAGTCGACATGAAATTTCAAGACCTTTAAAATGAGGTGCTACATGCGTGGGTCTAGAACGGATTATTCCAAATTCGCAGAAAGTGATTTTTTAGTATTCGACTCTAGTCCCGATATGTACAATTTCTTCACCGTGATGTAATTTGAAGCTTAGTTAAGCTCGTAAACGTGTTTTTAACCCGGGGGGAAACGGGTGGAAAACGGTTTCCCACCCGGGGAGGGAAACCGTTCGACTTTTTTTTTATTTTTCTCTTCTCATAGCACATCTACAGACCAAGACCTTTTTTTAGACACCTCAACCAAATTTTTACACCAAGTAGTTCTCTCAATATAGTGGAGATAGACAAAAACACGTTTCAAATTAATATATAGATATAGATAAGCTGAAATTAGGTTTTTTTTTTTTTTTTTTTTTTTTTTTTTCGTCATTTCCCATATGTATTAAAAATGAATTTTTTAATAATGGAATATGGATTTTTTAAATTGATTCTTTATATTTATGATAAACTTTAATGAACATTTAATGAAACTGATAAGCAATGTTGTTTATTTTTTACAATAAATAAATAATTAAAACATAAATAAATAAATAAAATAATTGTGAAGAATGAATTGCGTTTTTGTGCTATGCATAGTTGCTATCATTTATAATTTGTTCCAGAGCATTTTTAGCCCAGCCTTTATTTTGCACCTCTTTATTTGTAGAATATTTTTATCCAATATATACGTACAATTAAAGAAGAAAATATTACTCTTTTAAAAAAGTGGTATGAAAAAAAGACGAAGCTTAAAATGCTCCAGAATAAATTAAAATGTTGGCAAATCTGGATATGGCATATTTTAAATACATAAATCAAGTTTTTAAAGCATTGCAAGGTATTCATGGTACAGTATTTCAAATCATAGCCTCATAAACTAGACGCCTGTCGCGTGGTTCGGAAACATGGCAACAGTTCAAGCGGTAGACAGTGCCACCTGGTACAGATTGCGCGACTTTTTTATTCAACTGACACCAATAATTTTAAGAAGTGATATATGATATACATAATCGACGTTTCTTCGCTTCCATTCGCCTTTTATATATATCAAATCCCGCTTTTAAAAATTTGTGGGGGCTGTTGAATGAAAAGTTGCGCAATCTATACCAAGTATCTCTGTCTACCGATTGAACTGTTGCCAAGTTTACGAGCCACGCGACAGGCATCTAGTCTAGGAGGCTATGTTCAAATGTAACATTTCAAATGAAAATTTCAAATGCAAGAAGATAACTGTCAACAAATAACACAAAAAAGTAATGAAAAAATAAATAAATAAATAAATTCATTTTTCAAAGACCACTTATATATCTAATCTGTAACAAAAGTAAAAAGGTGTTTAAAATCTAATATTAGGATTAAGAATAATCAAGATTGATTAACATTGTTGAAAATTGCCGAATGTTGTACTAGAAAATGTTATAAACTATTTGTTTTAAGATATATTGGTTGCTCTTATAGGAAACAGTTTCATAAATCATAACACGTGAAGCAGTTTTTAAAATAGTAGAAATATCACGTTTTTATCGAAAACCTTCAAAATGATATTGACACGTTTTGCTTGAAAACAGATTTTCAAGTTTTTCAGCAATAAATCACGGGTTATTTCTTCAAAATAAATTACGTGCAAGCACATATCTGAAAACTACATATCCCACTGGACTAATAGCAGTCCTAAATTACCCCTTTATCTCGATAAATAACTGCAAATCAAGTATTTAATAACTATAAACGCTTTAATAACATTAAATACATTACTTATCGATTCCATATCTGCGTGTCTCTGTGTGTGGCCCCACCCGTAAGCAACACTGGTAAAAATTTGTAACATGAGAAGTGATTTGGGCTTTTTCGTATTTTTAAGAACCAACGCCCGTTAGATAAGGCTGTTTCAGAAGACACGTTTTTGACAAAACAGGCTACTGGGAAGGGAAAAATTCGATAATTATGTCCGGTAATAACAGCCTGGCGGGTCATTATCAGGTTAGGTCGACAAAACTCTAAATCCATTATGATTGTGGGCATTGGTCCCATTTATATAATTATTTTGTGTAGATTTTTAAGATGAAAAGGAGTGATAATTACTATTCGAACTTTCTCAGGAATTTTTAACCTTTCTGAAGGGGCGTAACTTAGAAAGTGAAAGGTATTGTTATCAGCAGCCAACTTGTCCTGAAACAAAGGGTGAAAGCATCTGGACTAATTGTGTATAATTAATTATTATATTTTGGCACGAGAACTGCACATTTATCACTAAACTTTTTACGAGATACTATGCGGTTAATTAACGCTGTTTAATAGTTATAATTTTATCTGTACTTAAAAATGATCCCTGTAACCTCTAGAAAGGCGCGAATGAAAAGTGATATTGCTTTTGTTAAACAATTTTAATTGCGCGTTTCCCGATACGGTTATTGAAGAATAAATGTGTTTAGCTGTAATATATAGAGCTATTATATCATTTTTTTTTTTTATTTTATTTATTCAATTCCGCTTGAAGCATGGGAAAAAATCAGCCAAAAATAGTTTAAAACCTTTATCCATGCGGTAGGTATAATAATGGAATATGCATATACGTTTTCACTGAAGCATATTTAAGCTTTAAAAAAACCTCTTTACAATCCCTTTTCTGCATTACTTTTAACTTCATAATTATTCTAGCAACTATTCTATTCGATATTTCTATTTTTCTGAAAAAATATTTTCCTTGAATTAAGTAATTATATATTATAAATAATTGAAGATTGAAATATATCAAAAAGGTAAAAAACCAAAACTTAATAAAGTATGCAATATTAAAACTGAATTTACATAACTGAATGCGCAATAAAAATGAAGCAATTACAAGATATGTAGACTTAAATAAAAAGTAAATGACTATAATCAGAAAAAATAACAATGAATTTGTAAGGTAAAATGAAATAACCACCTTTCAAGTTGAGGAAGAGCAGTAAGATATTTTAAGAAATACTAGCAAAAACTAAAAGTATCTTGGTCCCCCTATCTTTATCCACTGCAGCTGAAAATTTCGGATGAAAAATTAATTAAATACATAGGAAAAATTAACAAAATTACACATCAATATATCTGAAGAGGTAACTTTTTGTTTAGTTTTACATATCTTCCAATTACTGCATTTAATTGCGCATTTAGTATATAAATTCAGTTTTATTATTGCTTATTTTATTAATTTTTGGATTTTTAACTTTTAGATCTTGAAGGTACACAATTTATCTGAAACCTAGATACAATAATTCAGTTAGGGGTGTTTATCTTAATCTGTGTATGTGTTTCATTCACATTGGTAACTTTACTTCACCCCGCCCAAAACAGCACAAATTTTCATTTTGAATACTCTAACACATGCGAAATTCTTAGAGTTGAACAAAATTTTAAAAAATAGTTTTTTTTTGTTTTCTTTCTCATAGACAGCGATCTGAAATCTACCGGACACTGGCATTATGCTCGTGACCAGCTATGTAATACATATATTTGAAATGCAAGTACGTTATTGACAATGTAAGCATTTATATATTAATTGAGGGTGAGTATGACAGATTTGTAGAGGATACATGCATAGCATGCGAAAAGGAGATATGTACGGTACTTTGCACGCATGATTTTGCGTTGTATGTTTCCGAAATTTTTGTGCATTAAAATCATGCTATATTTTTTCTAATTTATTTTCATTTTTCCTACATAGTTGTAAATGTTTGTGTAATTAGATAGATGGATGCTACAATCTTCTTTATAATAAAAGCCCAAGTTTACCGAATATAACGCCGAAACTAATGTCATGGCTACAAAAATGTATTGAAGTAAAGAAAATAAACTTTTATCCTTGGTTTACCAGAAATAAATAAAATAATGTAAGAAGGGAGGAGGATTTATCAGAAAAAATGACATCACATTTGCATCAATGTATTAAGAAAAATATTAATTTTACTTGTGATTTCAAACAAAAAGATAATTTCAAGAATAGATGTAATTCTTTTTAAGGACTGACTTGGTAGTTATCTTTCCCGGCCATCGCTACAACCTGCCAAATTTTGGTCAAAACATTTAGCTAAATAAGAATAAATCGTAAAAAATAAAAGATAGTTAAAATGATTATCAAAAAGAAAATAAATAATTAATAGCATGAATATTATTAAAAATAATATAAATGATGATAAATTCAAACTGAAAAAAATATATTTTTCTGCTATCGGGATCTGATTCAGGTAGAGTAAAGAAAAAGCAATAGAAATGAGATATTTATGTATCATCCCTTGGACAAATAAACTAGCGATAATTCTGATAATATTGCATTGAAGCTAATTTTCATAAATAATTTTTTAAAACTACATTTTATGACTCGATTTCTATTATTTTGACTAAAAAGTACAGTTAAATTTAAATATTCGTTATTGGCTATGTATCATGATATTTGGCCACTATTTCTGAATTGGTGAATATGTCATATTTTAAAATTGGTTAATTTGGAAATATCGACCATTAGGCGGCTAAAAACCGACTAGTAAATAAAGAAAAAAAATCCTTTATTACAATTCTTTTACCCTCTGATTATCTCAGAAAAAGAAAAAAATTGTGATGTATTTTTCACTGTATAATTTTTACTTTGCATTAGCTTAGTAAATAAATATATATGATTCCAGCGATCAGAAGTAAAGAATACAATTGTTTGCTTTAATAATTCTTGTTTTTAATACACTATCTTTTTATTATACTTCTGTTGTTGAGATATACTGTTTAATTATTTATTTTTTTTCTGTCTTCAAAATTCTCAATTGGAAACCGTTATTTTTTTAAATTGTTTCAAAACCATGATACGTTTTAAAATAACTATATTGAAAAATCTGTAATGACGTCACTTGACTTTCTGAGTGTTAAGTAATTAACGGTTGTACGAATAAATTAAAGGGATAGGGTGTTTGAGTACTTTCTCTACATAGTACAGTACGTTGTTTAATTTAACGCTATTGTATTTCAAATAATTTGAGCCCATAGATCATAATGATAAAAAATAAAAAATACTAAAAGCAGTCTTTGGGGACTGCCGATAGAAGTGAAAACTAAGTAACTTGTGAACTGTATCGTCAAGCTATTAGATTATTATTTTCGAATTATTTTTGGTTTGTAAAGAAGTGTTTATGATCTGTATTATATGATTCCGCACAATATTTGTAGCTACCCATATTAAATGAACTAAGCCTTATATTAGGTAAAAATATTGTAATATGACTAAAGTAATTTTCTTTTTATTATTATTTATTTGAAAATTTATATTGAAAGCAAAAAGAAGAATATAACAGTCTGTATCTTGTACTTTGTCAACTATGTATATACTGTGGAAAAAGTACATACATACATAGAGTATAGAACTAGAAAGAGACAGATGCCAGTAGCCAGTATACTACTCGTATTAGTATACATTTTATACATATATATATATATATATGTATATGAGGCATGCCGCGCCGTGCGCCACATATATGGGTATATATGTAGCTATCACACTTTAAATAATTTGAGTCCATATATTATAATGATAAAGAATTTTTCGTTGTGTCTCTGTAAAAATATATAAGTGCTAGATTCACCAAAATCTATAGAGTTCGGGAGACGGTGACTTGTAACAAATGCATTAATTTTTAGCTCAATCGAATAAGGCGTTTAGACGCTATCGCACTTTAAAAATTTGGCCCTTAGACCATGATGATAAAGAATTTTTCTTTGTGTCCCTGTAAAAAAACTACAAGTGTCAGATTCAGTAAAATCAGTAGATTTCGTGCTACGGTTACCTATAACATACGTTCCAACTTTCAGCTTATTCGAACAAAGCGTTTAGACGCTATCGTGTTTACTCACATACACACACACACACACATACACATACACACACAGCAAAAATGAACTCAGGAGACCTCAAAACATGTAGAAACCCCAAAATCACAAAGTCGGATTCTTGACATGATTATAATACTTTACTTGCATATGTATATTCAGAATATATATATATATATATATAGAGAGAGAGAGAGAGAGCTAAAACGTGTTCTGAAAGTAAAAACTTTATAAATAAAATAAATAAATAAATAAATTTACAAACTTAAACAAAAATAATTTTTTTACAAGATTAGGACAAAATTGATCACTCCACAAATTTATAAATTACAAGACTTCGTAGTACGATATGACAGAAAAATATTTTGTTGTTTGTAAAATTATTTAGATATAACATGATGTGCTCATCTTTTATGTGGGAAAAATATTATTTTACGACTATACAAAAAGTACCTTAATCCATTGATGCTTCCAGTATCCTTGAATAATCTTTTACGTTTTATATACAATATTATTTACCATTAAATACTATGTATGCATTATTATCACCGAATAAAGTAAAGATCGTTAAAGATCGTAACCATTTTAAGTTTTAACAGTTAAAGAAGAAAAAAAAAAGTTTTTGTTTACAGTATTTTATGCATTGATCTGTTAAATGCAGTTTTAATGAAAAATAATGTTTACTTTTAAGTGTACAAAATTTATCCTCTATTATGTAGTAAAGCAAATAGCTTTTCGGGAAAAACGATAGGTGTTTAGAATTGCTCTCTTTAAAAAACAGCTGATGAAGAGGAAGGCTTAAGATTTCACGGCACGTGCATAGAGATTCCACATCTGTCCTGAGAAAGATCACCTGCGCTTTGTTTTTATTGTTGTTGTGCTACACTTTAAGTCTTTTCATCCAATGGTCATGACCCCCGACTTTCATCCCAACTAAAATTACTTCTTTTCTTTTTTAAATGCTTATTTATAATCTTATCCCCATAATTCAGAAGCATTTAAAGATTGTCACGAAACTTAATTGATTAATTTTTCTTTAATTCAGATTATTACAAAATCTGTGGTAACCTAAGAACGTTTAGTGCAGTTTTTATACAACTAATTAATTAATTTTTACACCATGGTTTAATTTAAGGCACGTGATAACTCCAGAATATTTAATAATAATAGCAAGTGTTTTATAAACTGGTGTGCGTAAAGTTTTATTTGCTATTCTAGTTTAGAATTTTATGAGTTTTATTTTCCGTATTTATCAGTTCATTAAGGAAAAAAGTTGTTAAATATTTACTTGAATGTTGTCAGTTAAAAGTTAAATAAACCCTTGATGCATTGCATTATTTGGTTTTAAACACTTGTGTCTTAACTATTATGATAAACTATTGAAAATCTTGTAATATTTTCAAAATGTAAGAATAAGTATATAATATAATATTAAACATTAACTTGAAATAAGTGCAGTAAATTCGGAATAAAAATTTAAAATACACTGATTAGATAAATGTATTTTGTCAATTTTTGAAGTTTGTTGAAAATTTAAAAGTTAGACACCAATAATTAAGTTCTGCAGTTGAAACAAATCAAAAATTACAACTGCACACTGTAAAAATTTATCGTAAAATAATGATTTATTAACCTTTTATTTTACTCTCTCTTTACCATTTATTTAGAAAACAGTAGAAACATCATTACTTTGCAAAGATTTCCTTATATCATGCACACACACACACACACACAAAAAAAAAAACCTCTCGCACAGCCGTTTAATTGAAGTGAGGTCAGTTAATTATAATTTTGTTTCAAGTTTGACTGTTTGGCACGCCGACATTTTAAATATTTCTTTTGGTAAAATGGATTCAGAATTTTTGTAAAATGTAAAGTAATTCAGTACAGTCCTTGTATCCTAAATGAAAGAGTACAAGGACTGTTTTTGGAAGGTAAGTAGTAAGATTCTTATATTTTGTGTTACATTTACTGTATAATTTTCGCTGGAAAAAAAAAAAAAAAAAAAAAAAACGTTAAAAATACAGGAAAAATCTGGCAGCTGGGGTGCCAGTATTTCTCCGTCAAATATACAGGACAAAACTGTACTTTTAACAAAAAACCTGTTTGGTTTACAGGATTCCTGTGTAAAATATATGTCAGTGATACAATTTTACTGTTTTAAACTGTATATTTGACGGAGAAATACTGGCACCCCAGCTGCCAGATTTGATTTGTTTTACGTTCTCTTAACCATAAAGCCAAAATGTGGTTAAAAAATCGTTATTGTAAAAAAACGTTCAAACATACGGACAGAAAACTGCCGTTCAAATAACCGTTTCCTCATGGCGAAAAATTTTACAGTGCGTACATAACAATTTTAGATTCCCATCATAGCACAGGAATGTGAAATTTAGGTATTCTTGACTGTTCATCTATCTTTTGGTCATTTTTACATTTTTTGAGGCGTAAAGAATCCTAAAATTCCAAAATTGATGTAGGGTCGTCTGTATAGTCAGTTTGCTATTCATTAGTTTGGTAATTAGATAATCTGTATACACATCATCTGAAGAACAAATCATCTGAAAGTGGTCGGACCAATTTTAAAATATCAAGCATGAAATTGGCACGATACGTATTGTTTGCAACATTCTAACTTGAAAAATTTTTAAATTATTTGAAATTTACAAATTACTTGACATGGGAGAAATGGATAAAATTTCACATAAGCGTCTATTAAGAAGATTATTTTCCTCGTAAAGATATTGTGCTAATTTTAAAATATCATTTATGATACTGGAATGAACACCCTTGACCATGAACATTCTATTTTGAAAATTTCATAAATTATTTTAAATTAACGATTTTTTTTTTTTTTTTCAGAAGGAAATAGGAATAAATTTCATATAAATGTACATATGAGGATTTTTACATAGTAAAAATTTATATTATTTATGATATTTCTATGAAAAATATTAAATAAGAACATTCTACTTTAAAGTTTTTAATCCAAAAAGTAAAAATTTCTTATGGGCATTATTCCTTTGAAAATAGTGTTGAGATGCTTGAAAATTAAAATACAAAACCTACCCTAAGAAAACTAATCGACAAATTAGGATAAAGTAAATGTATCCAAATGAAGAGAAAGGTTTTGCTTACAATATTTTACAGTACCAACCAAATAGATTGGGTATTTTAATCTGCGTACACCTAGAGCAATCGACAGACTTAAAGTTTCTTTAACGTGAATATAGTGAGACCCTATTATAGATATTTATGAGAACAAATATGTGATTGGAAGCAGAGTCTACCTATGTCAATTAATTTTGTTGATGGCCTTTACGCAGGATTATGAAATAGACAAAAAAAAAAAAAAAAAAAAAAAAAAAAAAAAACAAGTATTTAAAATATATTTTGCTTTGCTACTTAAGAGTAATTTTTAGAGATATAAGCAATAAACATATGCATATCACCTTATCATAGTAATTAATGAGGATTTATTTTATTTTATTTTTTTTTTTTTTGGGGGGGGGGGGCGCTTTAGCTTACTATTGGTGTATACATGCCAAAAAAAGAAGTCTGGACTTAAAAAAAAAAAGTTTTAAAGTATTTACTTTTTAGCACAAGCCCTCTATAAAATCCTTTCTTGAACAAAAACGGCTGCATGTAGCGTCTAGTGTAATACACCGTGTCCCAAAAGTTTAGACAATCAACAAAATTTGCATTAACATAAAAAGTAATCAGGTACAATTACAATTCGTGAGACAGGTAATTAATAAAAACAGTTTTGCTGATATACACATATAAATTATGATCAAAGGTTTGAAATTATAAAACGTACATTAAATTATACAAAAATGTGATGCCCCATAAGTATAGACACCTGTAAGTGTTTTTGGTTTTACATTTATAAAAGTTACTAAAAACTTACTTTTAATATTGAATTGTATTGCCACGGCACTTTATAACATCAAATACATATTGTTCCATAGAATTAATTAAGCACTGCATTACAGAAGGAGATAGTTCATACCACGCTTTGCAATTGCAGTTTTAAAGTCATTTACACATTGTATTGCTTTCTATTTTCATATATTTTGCGAGATAAGATCTCCCATATGTTCTCCATGGGATCCAAATCCGGACTAAGTGCTGGCCAGTCTAATAGTGTGATATTGTTTTGCATAAACCACGTTTTCGCTGATCTGGAGGTATGGATGAATGCCCCATCTTTTTGGAAAACACAGTCCGGTCCTGCTAGGAAATCCATAATTGACAGTAAATTGGTACGTAAAATATCCTGATAATCCTCTGATTTCATTTTTCTGTCCGTAAATCCTAGAAATGTTTGCCCGTTGAAACAAAACCCTTCCCAGGTCACTACGGATCATGCGCCTTGTTTCCTGCTGAAAAAGTTCTTCGGTTATTTTCTTAGGTCATACCATTAAAATTTATAACCGTCAGGGCCGTCCAAATTCCATTTCTTTTCGTCACTGAAGATGACAGAAAGCCAATTTTCACCGTATGACATATGCTTTCTAGCCCACTTTAGACGTGCATCTTTATGTCTCTGCTTTAAGTAAAGTTTTGCTTTCATTCTCCTGTAAACAATGTGTTTTGAAGCTTTAATTCTTCTGTGTGCAGAACTTTTGAAATTCTGGAAATTGATGCAATTGCATGCACAGATAAATTATCAATTTAAGCCTTTTTTTAATAACATTCTATCATCACGTAATGTTGTTTTCTTTGGTCTTCCAACTCGCTTTCGAGTATTCCATGTTGTACCGGATCTCAAAAATCTAAAAATACTGCACAAGGATCTCTTTATTCTTCTCGATATTTGTACAGTATTTTGTCCTTGGGCTTTTAACTGTAAAATCTTAATAATTTCGTCTTTAGAAATTTCTATAGAACGTGGTATTTTTATCAGAATACGCAGGAAACATCTTTTCCGAATCACAAACAAAACAATAAATTGAAATCATTAAATTATTATGCTAAAAATATAACATACAATATTTCAATTAAAGGGAAAAATTATTCTGCATTTGTAGAAGCAAAGGACATTAAAAATAATTTATTCTTTGAATAAAAATGTAAAATAAAATATGTATCTATTGTGGCTATACTTTTGGGACAGCACATTTTTACATAATTTAATGTACATTTTATAATTTCAAACCTTTGATCATAATTCATATGTGTATATCAGCAAAACTGTTTTTTTTTTTTTATTTACCTATCTCACGAATTTTAATTGTACCTTATTAATTTTTATGTTAATGTAAATTTTATTCATTGTCTAAACTTTTGGTACACGGTGTACAGGGAGATTAAAGTGGGGTATATACATTCTATTCTTTTAATTATTTTTGATATTTCATTCGTATTTTTTAATATGTTATCTAATCCAGTGGGACTTTAAAGTACTTTCAGTAGATAAAGGGTTAAATTATAAACCACAGACCATATTAGAAACGTAATTTCAATTGGTGCCGTTTCCAAACAACACTCCGAAAGAACGAACCTTCTCCAGGCAAAGATAGTACAATCGAACCTCGTTAACGTGAACATGTTTAACATGAATTGTTGATTAGTTTCTGAGTTACGCATAGCACGAACTACTTATAACATGAACAAATTTTGTTGCTCCTCTTGTGATTCACGTTAACGAGGTTCGACTGTATTAAGCACGAATCCAGCAAGAAATTGACAACGTCATGCTTACTCTCGTGGCTATTAATTTCGACCATTGTTCATTTTTGTAACTTTTTAAACCTTTCTTTAAAAAAAAAAAAAAAAAAAAAAAGGCTAAAGCAGGATAAACAATATTGATTTTTTTTCCTTTCCCTTTTAGTTTTTTTTAAAATAACTATTGTTTCGTTTCTTAAAAAAATCATTTCTACTAATTTTGACGCAGTTATTAATATTTTACTTTAGAAATCGGTCTATTTGACCGCGACGCGACTAGTTAGGTGGATTAATGTTTCCCGCTATTTTGGTTTCTAGACAGCTTAGTGATGTGCGGAAAAAATGTCGCTTGAATTAGATGCAGATTGTATAATTTTATTTGCCTTTTATTGTTTTTTTGTCTCCCCCCCCCCCAAATTCTTATATACTTACTGTCATTCACTACGGTATGTTTGTGAATCTCAACCAAATAAAAAATGCGCCTCTATTTTAAGGTAAATACAAGCTTTTTTATTTGTCTCTCCGTGGCTCAGGTATTTAGAGCGCCATGTTAGTAACCCGGTGGTCCCGCGTTCGATACCCTGAAGGTCCGGAGTGTTAATTTTTGCAGACAATTAGTAGAAAAGTTGATAAAAGAAAACTTATCGTTGACTACACAGTATCCTAAGAATTTTTGAAGAGTATTTTTTAAGAAGCCTTTTTCTTACATCTCTTTTTAGAAGCAAAAAAGAGTTTTTTGTGGACTACAAGCGTCCACTATTGGGCAGTATATTCACTAAACTAAAATGTCAATGAAACAATTAACAATACAAAATAAAAATGATTAGGAAAAACACATAAACATTAACCAAATCAGTAAAATGTTAAACTACAATATAAAAAAAAAAATAATAATAAAATTAAATAATAATAAAAAGGTGCCTCAAACGAATAATTAAATTGCAGATATTGGCCATTAATCAGAAAATGAAATCACAAAACTTATAGGCAATCGTGTGGTGCTGCCATCTGTTGTTAATTTTAAGAAATAATTTCTCTTTTTTTAACACAGTTCAAATTTCCCCAATATTGGTTAATAAACAAAAAAGTTACTTTTTTTTTCTTTTTCGCAAATTAAATTTTATTCTAACTTCGAAAAGATTTATATGACACGCTATAATAAGAATTTGGGTTTTAAAAGTTCTTTTAAGTAGATTATTTTTTAAATATAGGTATGTTGAATATAGGTAGACATAGATATTTACCTATTTTATTTCATCAAATGATAGATTTTACTTCAATTTTATTAATTATTAAAGGGCGCCATTTAAACTAACACTATCACTTGTAACTATCAAGAAAAACATTAATACAGCTTTATTAGCAAAAAACTTTAGATCAAGGTTTTAATTAATTTTGAGAAATTAATCAACTTAAAAAAAAATAAAATAAATAAAAATAAATAAAAATAATTTATTTTATCATTGGCAGTATGTTTTTAGTTGAAAAGAAATAAATTTATGAAACTTTATATTATTTATTTATTTTGCTATTACAATATATTTCATTAAAAATATTTCACAATTAAAAACAAATATATAAATGTCCAAGAGAATATAAATTTAATTAATTTAAATCCCTTTCCGAATTTATAATTTTTAGAAAACATTATCAATAAATTAAAATTGTGTTAGAGATAAATTTGTCTTTAAACTTTTCTTGTAATCACTACACATCCCTTAAGCATTGTTATAAATATTTATAAGAAACAAAAATCGAAAGAACCAACACTACGGTCGAGCGGCTAATAGACCGAAACGCGACTACTAACGTTAGAGAAAATGACGCGATGACTCTCGGGTTAATAATTCATTATTTTCTAAATTCATGTTTGTCAGGTTTAATGAAAATGTGAATTTACGATAGATAAATATGCATTTAGGATTAGTAGATTAAATCCTTAAATAGGATCTTTGTGAAATAATTAGTTATTGTAAAATAAATCCTAGCCGTAACGTAATAATTTGTATTTTGGTCAGCCCAGATTATTTATTTTGTAAATTTCTGGCATTATTAATGGGATATGTTGATGAGATGGTTGTCTATTATAGATATAGACTCTAAATAAATTTTCCACTTTTAAATGATAGCAGACACTTGATTGATACTGAATTTTTCATTTGAAAAAAATTAATAATGAAAGTGCCATTTTTATTAAAGGTAGTGTGTAATAGGGACAATTTTAAGCTGGCTTACTCAATATTTAACTGTTCAATCTCATTAATTTTCCTTTCTAATGTAATGTCATTTACTTATTTCAATTCTCTATTTCAATTTTTTGTTTCCTTTTTAGAGGAGACAAAATATACATGATTAATTAATAAATTATTTTGTCTTTTAGTCCATCGCACAGTTTTTTGTTTTTGTTTTGTTTTTTTCCAGGATGTGCATTTTTTGGTGTTTAATCGTCAAGTAACGTCTGGATTAAACCGATCGATTTATAATTGTTACGCGTCTTTTGACAATAGACAGTTTATATATGTTGGAAAATCTCAATAGCGGTCTAACTATTTCGAAATATACACTACTGGCCATTAAAATTTCTACACCAAGAAAAATAATAATAACGGAATGAAATTTGTTGGACACATACATTATAGTAGGAAGAACAATTTATTAAATTTTCAGGAAATCTGGAGTAATATGTACTGAGCAAACAGTACATAAAGCAGCGACCTCTGTGAGCAATAACAGAACATATCTGCCTAGGCATTGAATCGAACAGCGATTGGATGACATGTTCGGGTAGAGCACTTCTTGAAGTTTTAACACGATGCCAGAATTCATCGATTGAAGTTACTGGCGAGTGGTGGGGGGCTATTCGCTTTTCAATGATGAAACAGTCATTTTCATAGGTGCGAGATCAGCAGAACGCGCTGGCCAGAGCAACAGTCGAAGACATTCTTTATCAACGAAGGTCCGGACAATACAAATAACTTGCGGTCGTGCATTATCTTGATTAAATTTTGCTCTACGGAGGCCTCTAATACAGAGCAGAGGGGCGGGCCTTAACTCATCAGAAATTTAATGGCCGCTGTTCAGAGTGCCAGGAATACGAACATGAAGTAATCGAGACGTGTATCCAATGGGAACCCATACCATCATTGCGAATGATAGACAGTATGATGATGTCGAATCCCAGCTGTCAATGTGCATTATTCATAATGCCGTTAAATATGGATAAGGCAATCTTGATGCTGTAAACAGGTTTGTGATTTGTCTGAAAAGTGACTTCACGCTATTCCTACGTCCAGGTTCATCATTGATCACACATTAATGACGCCCATATCCGTGAAGCAGTTTTGAGGGTAATCAGAATTTTGGTAGCCGCATACTGAGTCACCACCTGGATTGATGGTATGTGGTACCATTGGATACACGTCCAGGTCATCTCTTGTTTTTATTCCCGCCACTCTGAATACCAGTCATTACATTTCTGACGAGTTAAGGTCCATCACTCTGCCCTATGTTCAAGGCCTCCGAAGCGCAATATTTAAGCAGGACAATGCACGACCGAAAGTTGTCCATATTGTCTGGACCTTCATTGATGCTGAATGTGTTGGACTGTTGCTCTGGCCAGCGCGTTCTCCTGATCTCGCACCAATGAAAATGACTGTTTAATCGTTGAAAAGCGACTGGCCCACCACCACTCACCAGTAACTTCGATCGATGAATTGTAGCATCGTGTTAAAACGTCATGAAGTGCTCTACCCGTACATATCATCCAATCGCTGTTCGATTCAATGCCGAGGCAGATAAGGGCTGTTATTGCTCACAGAGGTAGCTGCTTTATGTACTGTTTTCTCAGTATACATTACTCCAAATTTCCTGAAATTTTAATTAATTGTTCTTCCTACTATAGTGTATGTGTCCAACAAATTTCATTCCGTTATTATTATTCCTTCATGGTGTAGCAATTTTAATGGCCAGTAGTATATATATCCTCTTAAATTTACATTTAGAAGAGTCCAATAATTCCATTATTACTTGATTTTTCTAAATGCAACTTAAAAGACTTAAAAAAAAAAAATTCAAATACAACCAAAACTTTCCTGAGATCGTCGACAAATCTGAGAACATATAATATTTCTCTAGAAGCACATTTTTCGTCTTATTTTTTATTTAGATGTTATGAGGAAGAATTAGTATTTTTAAAAATGCAGGTTTTCAAATAGTTTTTTCTTCCAGATTTACACATTTTTGGGTGTTGTAGGGTATAGCTTGTTGTAAATGTTCAGCAATTTCCATACAACAAGACAGAAATAACACCTATTTTACATGCAATATTCATTCTATACCCTTGAAAACGTAATGAATTTGCATGTTTCAATTTAAGGTTGCTTGATATTCGTAATCTTTTTTTGTATTTTTTCTGGTTTCATCTTATTCAATGTTTCTTGGTTTCATCTATTCAATGTTTGAAGAGGTTTTCAATATATATATATATATATATATATATATATATTGGGGTTTTATTTCATTTTATTCATTGATCATTTATTTTATTCATTGATAATCTATTCCTATATATATATATATATATTATTGGGTATAGCTTGTTGTAAATGTTCAGCAATTTGCATAAAACAAGACAGAAATAACACCTATTTTACATGCAATATTCATTCTATACCCTTGAAAACGTAATGAATTTGCATGTTTCAATTTAAGGTTGCTTGATATTCGTAATCTTTTTTTGTATTTTTTCTGGTTTCATCTTATTCAATGTTTCTTGGTTTCATCTATTCAATGTTTGAAAAGGTTTTCAATATATATATATATATATATATTGGGGTTTTATTTCATTTTATTCATTGATCATTTATTTTATTCATTGATAATCTATTCCTATATATATATATTATTGGGTATAGCTTGTTGTAAATGTTCAGCAATTTGCATAAAACAAGACAGAAATAACACCTATTTTACATGCAATATTCATTATATACCCTTGAAAACGTAATGAATTTGCATGTTTCAATTTAAAGTTGCTTGATATTCGTGATCTTTTTTTTTGTTGTTGTTGTTGTTTCATCTTATTCAATATTTCTTGGTTTCATCTACTCAATGTGTTTTCTATATATATATATATATATATATATATATGTTGAAAACCTTTCAAACATTGAATAAATGAAAACAAGAAACATTGAAAAAGATGAAACAGAAAAATTCGAAAAAAGATTGCGACTATCAAACATCCATAAATTGAAACATGCAAATTCATTATGTTTTCAAGGGTATATAATGAATGTTGCATGTAAAATAGGCGTTATTTCTGTCTCGTTGTATGCAAATTGCTAAACATCTACAACAAGCTATACCCTATACCCCCCCCCCCCCCAAAAAAAAAAAAAAAAAAAAAAAAAAAGAGAAAATTTAAACAGAAAAGATATGTGAAAAACCAAATGAGAATCAAACATATTTAAATTCATGCAGCATACTCAATATTATTAATTTAAATACTAATAATAATAGTTAAATGAAATACTAGTAATAATTAATACAACTAAAGTATAACATACATTACACATAAAAAACTTGTATAAGTAGCTTGCACGGAAAGCTAGATATTAATTACACTGTATTTTTTTATGAATACACATAAAACAAACAACTTAAATCAAGCAATTTTGAAATTGATTATTATTTAAGAAATCAAGAATTCCAATATCCAATATATCTATATATATATATATATATTCCATTCCAACGTTCAATGTCAGTTAAACTTGTTAGTTCAAAACCCTATGAAACTCGTTTTTGATCCTCAAAAACGGATCGATCATGTTGTCAAATGTTCAGATAACTCCAACGTTACATTTCTAACAACCTCTCTAGGAGCACGTAAATATCAGTTATTACATTTCATTTGTCAATAAAATTAGAATAACAGAGAAGGAATCCTGAACATGTAACGAGTAGGTTTATCTATTAGAAATGTAAAGAAAAATTCTATAATTTTCAATCATTATCAATGATACAAAAATATTTTTTATTTGACAGGTTTTTCATGCGGCTTAAGATAAGTTTAATCAGAAAAGAAATGGTTTTATAGTGATGAATATGATTATATATCCGCAAAGATGTTTCATCTTTTTTGTTACTTTTTTTTTTTTCATTACTATATTTGTTATTTATGTAAATTATATATAATTATTGAAATTTTCTTTTCTTTAAATAATTTTACGTTAAGTTAAAGTATGTAATGGAAGTGTATGATATCCCCGACAATCCTATTGGCAGGGCAGTTGGCAGCTTAAATCACTGCTAATAGAAGATATCCAAGATAGATGAACGGAGATATTGAAGCGTGCTTTGTGTACAACTAAAGAGATTGAAAACTTGGGATAGGTTCAATTCTTCCAATTACAGAACACAGAGTACACCAACAACAAAAATTTAACAAGCTTTTACAACCAGTTCTAATTCCATTTTAATTCCGTGTACGTGCTGTAATGTGCGAGTATAATTTGAAAAGATTGTCATATAGAATATTTGACGTTGAGATTCATCTATCTTTACATTTTTTTCTAAGAAATTTTAATTCATGATGATAAGCAGTTGAGAGCTATATAAACGCCGAATATCAAATAAGTCAAATGGTAAAAAAGAAAAAAAAAAAGATTTTCTATATTTATTATTAAAAATAAATAAATAAATAAATAAATAATAATATTTGAATGTTTTTTTCACGCGAAAAATATAATAATTCTACTGTCTATGTTATTTCGTGTCAGATATTTTTGCAAAATGGTTTTATATTTAGTAAAATTATATATATATTTAATATCGAGTAACCAGAAACTTTTTGTTTATTTTTTTAAATTCCTATTAGTTTGACAGAAAGTGATCATTGTTTTATGTGAGAAACTTTTCTCAACATGATGCAAGCTCAAGTATGCCGCTACTATGCAACGCCTAGATTTTAGAATCAAAGAACTGGGCTCCTTCAGATCTGTACAACATCGCAACCAAGTTTATCATTCATATATAAATGTACAGAGCTCCTATCAATTAATCGTCACTTGGTGCAGACATGTCTGGTAAATAGGTAGATAGGTTGGTACGCTGGGTTTAACTTCGCACTAATACTGCGCTATGGGTAATTGGCGACGGTCTAGTATGCACCCCTAGGGATGGTCCGGAGACATGCCATTACAATTTTGATCCTCAATGGAGGGGAGGGCTCCCCCGCTTCGGTGACCCCTAGAGGTATAATTTTGATGGGAACATGGAGGACATTGCGGCCACGATGGATTTTATGTGCACCAGACACCATTAGTATACACAGTGGTATTTGGCCGGTTCGAGTATAGAACCCGCATTCTTTCAATTACGAGCGTCTGGTAAATAGGAAAGATGAAGAAGAAGTTAGCACATTCCCGAATAGTAATCGCATTCAAAATCAGACTTGCAAGGTGTAGACTGACATTATTTTGAAAGAATTGAAATATTTTCTTTTTCATCAATACTAGTAGCTGCTGACGCAAAGAATCATGTGCATGCTCCGGCTGTTTTGTGGACAATGATAGATAACCGCTGAGCACCATACACACAGAAATATCTCCTTGGAATGAAGTGAAGCTTTTGAAATCCTGGAAATGAATATATCAGAGACAACCGATAATGCGAACACTTGTAGCTGACTACTGGATCTCTTTCTTTTCCGCACATGTCAGTACATTATTCAGAAACAGTTCCTTTATTTGGCGGAAAAGAAGTGATGAACTGATGGGTAACTCCTGAAGTTTACCGAAAATTTGTAAGACACCCATTTAGTGTGAGCTCGAATGACTCCGTTCAATACTTAAAACATATTTGCAATTTCCTGATTTGTTTGAGAAGAATGCTCTTCTACAGTTCTTTTGAATTCATTGTCACTTAAGACTGTGGGCGCTCGCTCCTGATCATAGAGTCTGTTTCAACTATTCTTCAAAGAATCGGAATTTGTGGTGCTGTCTTTGTTTGGCACATTTGTAAGGAATCATACGAAGTTCATAGAAATGTTGGAGTTTTGTCAAGAACTAATGAGTGAAGTCAATTTCAAGATTGAAGCAAGAGAGTTAGGTTCAAGAAGGGTGGACAAAAGTATGGAATTAGTATTTAGTTTGGTGTGGGGAAATAACCTTGTTTAAAAAGTACTCTACGAAGTTTGAGGATTTCATGGGAAATTTTTAGGAAATCGAGGATTTAAAGGGAATTTTGAAGATTTGGTGCTTGAAAGTAGGCAAATTGATTCTCCGCTGATAGAGCTTAAACGAAAGTAAATCTAATGTCGAGGCCTGTTGGAGAAAGTGTAAACTGAGAAAAGCCTGGTCTCTATCTAAAAATGCGAGTAAAAAAATCGTATGCTTGTTTTATTTTCATTGCTAGACTATATAATTAAAACGTACTAGACATTAAATCAACGAGTGAAAGTAGCTCTCCCCCCCCCCCCCACACACACACACTCTTAAAGCGAAAAGATTCTTATTTGGATTTTATACACGAGTCGAGTCTTTATTTCGTTAACTTTTTATAGAGCAAAAAAATGTCAAGAAGGAAAAATAATGTAAATGAACTAACCTCACATATTTTGTTTCTGCATCGTCTCCGAATGTCATCTTTCAGCCCCTCAGCAGCGTTTGTTTCCAAATATTCTTTAATAGCAACTTTAATTACGGCATTACCAAATATTTCTTCGAATTTAAAATCTAAACTGACATCTACAAAATTTCCTAGAAAACAAACTTACATACAACCTGTCAAAAAATTCTGATGCAAATTCTTTTTGCAAATTAAAGTGGAGAAATAGGATTTTTTAATTTGTCTTACTTAAAAGCGAAAGAACTTTTGTGGTAACCTGATATTTTGCAATTTGTATAATCAAAATATTTTTTTACGGATACATAATTTTCTAATGTATAACCATTAACACATAAAATCCTATTGCATGAACATCACTCTACATTCTATTTGAAACAATCTCACTATCTAAATATCTTATTTATAAATAACATCAAGCATGATATTTCTTCATGAATTTTGCATTTATTTTATTTTGTAAATTAAATCTTTCTGCAAAATGAATTTAAATTCAAAGATTAAATGCAGAGAAATTGGGATGAATTTTGCAGGAAGCTGAAAAAAATAATAAAAATTTAACATATGTGACTCTATAAAAATAAAATATTGTAACGAAAAAGCGAATTTTTGAAAATTGTCTATGTAACTGTAAAATATTTTATGACAGATTTACGTCACATTTTTAAAAGTGAGTTTTGAGATTTTTATAAAAATGGAACATGTAAGCAAAATTTGCATGAAAAGTGATTAAATATCTAATTTTTCAAAAATTTCAAAAGATTTTGGAAACTTGTTAATTTTTTATTCTTAAAAAAAAAAAAAAAAAAAAAAAAAAAATCATAATGTATGGAGTAAAGAATTTTTTCCAAATTTTAAAAGTGTTTTTTTTTTTTTTTTTTTTGAATTTTTGAATTATTATTATTTGAAATTTTAGAATTTTTTTTAATTAAAAAAAGAAAAGAAAAATTCAAATTTCTACATTTATTCTTAAAAGTATGATTTTCTCATTACTCATTAATTCCTCAAAACTGTTTAAAAAATAAAATAAAATTGTATACATTTTTAGCAACAGAAAAAAAAAAAAAAAACTATTCTATTTATAAGACAGCGTACTTGATTATTTACGTCTTTATTTACATTTTTTGCAACCAATATGAATAAAATTCTACATGAAATTCGCGCTACATAGTAAATTAAAATTTTGAACATTAAAACAATCTTCACATATATTATAATTATAAATGCATTTTGAAATATATCTGTGCAAGAACAAAAATTTGCTTTGATACTTTTGCGACACCCTGTTTGCTCAATTAACGCAATTAGTTTCTGTTTTTTCAAGTTCATACAACAGGCATATAAGAGTACAATATTTTTAAAATTTTTATGACTTCAAATGATATATTTTCATTAATAGTGCACATTAATGAAAATATATCGTTATTATTTTGTATTATCTTCAACCTTTACAAGAGACTTAAATTTTGAAATACTATCTGCGGTATTTCTGAAATATTTTTGAATAACTTATATTCATAAACAAAATTAATATATTAAATAGGATATGTTACATAATAGGAATGATACATCAATATATGTTAAAGACAGATTGTATATGTATATACATATATAGCTACTCTGGTTATAGCTGCGTTTTAAAAATTAATTTACTATATATGTATTCCCGCTTATAACTCATTTTAACAATTTTAACTGTGTATGTAGTTTAAATTTCGAGATTTAATTTGGAAATTTTAAGTATTTACGATAAAAATTATATTATTTTGCAAATGCATTTTTAACGTAGTTGAAAAAAAAAAAAAAAAAAAAGAAAAGAAAAGAAAAGAGGATATAAGCCTCTGTTAGAGGCTAAAGGTATTAAAATAATAATAATAATCTGGTGTGTCACTCATACGACTTTCTCTTACCCTGAAATTTAATACTATAAATACAGGTTGGAGATTAAGAGGTAAGATAACGAGTACTGTTATGTAAACCTATGTTAAACGATTCAAATTAGGCTTCGGAAGAGTTTTATATGATAATTAGTTCTATGTGAGGGAGACTACTGCCCCTCTCAACCCCCCGTTTCATTAATGCACCTACAATTATATAGAATTTAATTCGGTTATTAAAAAATAATTCTGTTTTTAAAAAATAATTTATTAAAATTATTATTTAAAAAAAATACCTTTTATGATAATACAGACGATTTCCATATTAGAGAAGTAGTATAAAACTAAATATCCAAAAAAAAGTTGAATTTATTCTCAGTATTACAGTAAAAAAAAAAAAAAAAAAAAAAAAAAAATTTTTTTTTTTTTTTTTTGTTAAAAATGACAAAAATCGGGGACTTTATTTTAAATTATCACAGATCGACGTTTCAACCATTCGTTTTAAAGGTATTGGCAGGCTATTTTGAAAGATACCCATCATGAAAATTTACTCCCCTCGACGGGAGACTTCTCCTGCAAGGGAGGGGGGGGGAGGCGGGGCTCCTACATACACAAAAAATTTTTCCCAGTTGACTATCTCTATTAAAAAAGATACATATATTCGTTTCATTTGGTGTAGTGCAGTCAGTGGCGGATCCAGAACTTTATTTATTTATTTTTTTTTTTTTGGGGGGGGGGAGGGGGGGGCTAAGATTTTTCAGTGTTATTCTAGACCAATAAAAGATTTACAATTGCAATATTCAGTTGTGAATGTCAGTGTTTTAGGGGGGGGGCTTCAGCCCCCTAGCCCCCCCTTAAATCCGCCACTGAGTGCAGTGTATAGATGATAAACTCTACTTACCTGCAATTTCCCTCATAGACGTAATGTATTTGAATAATTTTGAATGTCCCTCTACACGAACCATTTGCTTCATCTCAACGAAAAGCTTACTGTAGCATCCCTATACTATGCACATTTAGAATACCGAATTTGGAGTTTCTGATACTATTTGTTCTTGAGATATGCTGATAACAGACACACAGACAGACAGACACACAGACCATTCGCTAAAAACATGATTTTCGTATTCAGGGGACCTCAGAACATGTAAATATAACAAAAACTTACGTTCGAAAATTTGACCCTAAAAAAATACTTTCTCGACCCTATGGGTAAGAGAGTAATAACAATAACAATAATAAATACTGAAATTCACTATGCTAAATGACAGAGCTAAACCCCAACTATTAATTCGTACTCGTTTTTAGCAGCACAAGTTTTGCTTTGACCCTTAATGACAAAATTCGAGTTTTTAAAAATCAAAAGTAATTCTAGGGCAGAAAGACACATGAACTATACAGGAAAAACGAAAAAAAAAAAAAAAAAAAAAAAAAATCTTAAATTTTACTGGAAAATGTTAAATGCTAAAATACTGTTTTTTTTTTTTTTTTTTTTTTTTTTTAAAGGCAATTAAATTCTAAAGTGATACTAAAAAACATCTCCGGAAATATTTTACAGTGTATTTAATAACGTCAGTATTAATTTCGTGCTTACAAAATTTATTAGTAATTTTCTTTATGTGTTCTTAACAATACATCATTATATTAAACGCAATAAATAGGAATATATAATTGTAAGTTGTTTGTGTTCTATTTTTTAGTTGCTTTGAAATTCATGATTATCTTTCAAAATCTAAAGCTATTATTGTTATTATTATTATTGTTATTATTATTATATTGGAATGGAATGATAGTGGGTGGGTTTTATGTCTCACTGGTGCTATGCTACGGGCGACTGGCGATGGTCTAGGACCCCTCCCTAAAGGTAGTCCAGAGTCATACACCACAATTTTTATCCTCCACGGAAAGGATTATAAAATTCGAATTGTAGCATATAACAATGGCTTCAATCTTCGTGTATTCGAATTCAGTTACGTAAATCCGAATTTACTTGAAAAATATACTTTAAAGAATTACTTTTTTAAGCATTTAATATTCTTTCTTTTCACTAAGAAATATTTTCGCTTAAAATAAGTTTATTTGAATTGAAAAATTCCGGGAGAATGATTGCTATGTACGAAAAGAATAAAACTGCGTTTAATTTTGTTTCATTGGTGTATTTATTTGTCATACATTTGGTATTCCTATAAAGATATGATTTTAAATGTCTTTATTAATATTGCTTAATTATATGAACCATTTTTAAACATTCAACCTTACAGTTCATTCAATATATTTTATTGTGTTAAATCATATTATTCTGGTTAACAATAATAGCGACATAAAGAAAGAGAATTTGCATAATACAAATTATAAAGCATTTTAGGAAATGTAAAATTATTTATGACAAATATTTAATTACATAAAAGTTAAAAGTAGTCTTTAAAGATAAAATAGTATTCAAAATTTTGCTCATAAAGTGATCAATTTTACACAATTTCTAAATTGTTTTAAAGAATGAAAAAATGTAAAGAGCAGACTCTTTAAATTAAATGGGGGAAAAACTCCAAAAAAATAAATGACTGAACATCGTTGATTTTCACATTAACTTAATTTCCTTTCAAACACTTCCTTATTTAGAACTATAATCATATTAAAAAAGAAATAAAACTTATCCATTTAAAAAAAAATTTCTAATGTTACGAACATCCTGTTCAAAAAGAATGATTCTTCAGATTTAATTTGCACATTTTCAAATTGAACTAAGATTGCAAGAAATGTATATATTTTTTAAATTTTCTTTTATAACTTTTCGCACGAGAACTTCTCATCAAAGGGTGAATTGATTTCATACAGCATATTCTAGGAAAAAAATGTTTATTGGGAGGTCTTCGAACTCCTAATCGAATAGTACCACACCAAACATTCTGTCTGCAAAAAGAATAAAAAAGTGTCGAATGGAAACCTTGTCCATCTTCAGGGGGTTGTAATCTGCATATTGGCATCATCATTCAAAGAAAGGATATCGATATTTATCGATTAAAGAGGGATATGAATGTTTAATATTCGGGTGTACATTCCACTGCACAGAGTCGTGTGCCACAACACACGACTATCACGCGCTCTGCCCCTTGGCGGACCTGGTTGGTAGGCTTGATTTTTATTCTTTTAAACAGGTAATATCTAGATAGAAAACGTGTATTTTTCTTTTCATACCTTAATCGATTTCAGTCTTCTTGGGATTGTTTCTTCTTCTTTTCTTCTTCTTCGTTTCTTTTAAAGAAAATCTTAATTAAGATTATTCTGAACAAAGGACTATTTTCTTTTTATAATTAAGGAGATAAACAATTTTTATATCTTAAGAGTGGAAAAAAAAAAATCTTTAAACAATGAGAGAAAAAATATCTTTTTATAAGCAAGAACTGTAGTTAAGAAAAGGCTAAGAATAAGCTTATTTTTAGAATAGAAATGAAATATAGAACTTAAGTAAAAGCATTTCTTAAAATGCATTCCTCAAATTTAAAAATAAAAATAATTATACTAGAAAAAACGAAATATTTCAAATATTATTGCTGTCTTTATTTAAAACTAACGGCCAAAATTGTAAAAGGAGTATAGAAAAATCTTTTAAGTTTAAAGGTTGAACAATACAGTTTTTTACTTTCTCTTACCCATAGAGTCGAGAAAGTATTGTTTTAGGGTCAAATTTTCGAAAGTGAGTTTTTGTTATATTTACATGTTCTGAGGTCCCCTGAATACGAAAATCATGTTTTTAGCGACTGCTCTGTGTGTCTGTCTGTGTGTGTGTCTGTTATCAGCATATCTCAAGAACGAATAATAGCAGAAATTCCAAACTCGGTAATTTAAATGTGTATCATATAGGAATACTACACTAAGCTTTTCGTTGAGATGAAGCAAATGGTTCGTGTACAGGGAGGCTAAAAAGCATTCAAATACATTACGTATGTGGGGGAAATTGCAGATAAGTAGAGTTTAACATCTATAGACTGCACTAAACCAAATGAAACGAATATATATTTTGTGCAATAGAGATAGTCAACTGGGAAAAAAAAAAATTGTGTATGTAGGAGCCTCGCCTCCTCGAGGGGAGTAAATTTTTATGATGGGTATCATACAAAAGAGCTCGGCAATAACCTTGAAACGAATGGTTGAACTATCGATCTGCGATAACTAAAAATAAAGTTATCGATTTTTTTTTTTTTTTTTTTTAATGTAATTTTGAGAATAAATTCAACTTTTTTTTATATTTAGTGTTACACTACTTCTCTAATATGGAAACCGTGGGAATTATCAGGGAAAATATTTTTTTTTAAATAATGATTTAAATAAATTATTTTTACTGAGTGAATTTGTATAGGAAAATATAGAAGAAAATAGTGTGGTGGCCACAACTAGTTATTTGTTGTTAGTGGATGTGCTTTACTAATAATATTTTATCATTTCCAGGAAGGCTGTTCGGGAATTGAAATAAATTCCTTATAGAGATATGGTAAATAATGTGTGTTTTAAGCTAAATATTCATCGCTTGTTATTTGTACATTAATGAAACGGGTAGTTGAGGGGGGCGGTAGCACCCCCCCCCCCTCACACAGAACTAATTATCATATAAAACTCTTCCTAAGCCTAATTTTAATTGTTTAACACAGGTTTACATAACAATGCTCTTTATCTTACCTTTTAATCTTCAACCTGTATTTATAGTATTAAATTTCAGGGTAAGAGAAAGTAGTGTGAGTGACACACCAGATTATTCAATATCATAAAGAACAAATGAAATACAATTAACGAAGAATAAAATTTAAAATTATAGCCCAAATGGTCGAAAAACGGTTATGTTGGTGAGATTTATTTGTAAGAAGATAGTGATTTACATATTCACAAATTTATTAAATACCTAAAAATTAGGCTAGTTATTCAGCAGAATATAAAAAAAAGCAACTATTGGTAAATTGGCTTTTTACTAAAACTCAATCAATAAAGGCAATATTCAGTAAAAAAAAATGATTGTGTAAGATTTTTATTTATTTATTTATTTTTTTTTTTTTTTTTTAATTTTTTTAATTTTCTTTTAGGAAGGAGGACTATTAGTCTCAACCTACGGATGTTTACGGTACCAGTTTTACGACAGTTGGACACTTATCGAAATCGGAAATTAAATTTATCGAAAATTATAATTGAATAATTTGAAAGCGACGTTATAATTTAAAAAAAAAAAAAAAAAAAAAAAAACTAATAGTCCTCCACATTAAACTACTAGATTCTGCTTTTGCCAGAATCAAAACCTTTTTTTTTTTTTTATAGAAAAAGAAAAGATAATTAATAATAATCTGCATCGAAACGGACAATATCGAAAAGTTTTTGTTTTTTTTTTCTTTTTGTAAACTTTATCAATTAATGTTGTTAGAAATATTTTGTCGCAGATGAATGATAATTTATACATATTATGTTGGTAGAATGACAACATATATATTCTGTTCAACAAGTTTAGTTTAGAAAAATATTAGTACTATAAAATAAAAATAAAATAAAATAAAATAAAATAAAATAAATAAATAACGCAACTAAACGCGTTTTCTGAATTCTACGCGTAATTTCTATCATATTGTATAATATATCTATATATTTTTGTTTTGCCTTGTAAATCAGCATAATGCTAATTATATCATATTCTAGAAGGAACATGTTTTATAAATTTGAATAATCTATGCTAATTTTTGTTTCGTGCAAAGTCCTTAAAATATGATCAAAAGAAATATACTTCAGCGTGTTTAAGAAAATAATAAAAATAAAGAAAAATATAAATTAAAACTAGTAAGCTGTGGCCACCACATTCCATTCTTTTATATTTTCCTTATACAAATTCACTCAGTAAAAATAATTTATTAACATTATTATTTATTGAAACTTTCTTCCAAGATGAATGCAGACGATTTTCTTTCTAGAGAAGTAGTATAACCCTAAATATGCAAAGAAAATCAATTTTATTCTTTATATGACCACAGATATAGTAATTCATATAGATCTATCTATAGATATAGTAATAAGACATAGATTGATCAGCGAGAGGAAAAAAGTTATTCCTTTTTTCTCGGGAAAGACCACTCTGAAGGCTGTCTTTCCCCAAGTAAATTACACACAGGAATACACACCGATAATTTAGTAAATAAAATTTAAGAATAATTTATTAACTAAAGGTGAATGAAAAACTCCAGATACAGTTTCAAATTCATATTTCTTTTTTTTCTTTCTTTTTTTCAATACTCTCTAATGGCTGTTTTTAGAACTTTTTTTCGGCATAAAAAATTTTTGCTCCATGACGTGGGGTTAATAGATCTATATATATTGCTATATCTATGGATCTATCATCCACTGAGCTGAAGAACAACTGGAGCAAATGCTTCCAATACTTTTACACAGTATTCGTGCATGCCAGTTTTTCTGCAATCGTTCGCCTGCCTTGCATGGCAAGCAACATTTGTCGGGTCGTCTATTACTATTATAATCTTTAAAGAATTAAAATTTAAAATTGTAATGTCATGTTTAGCATATGGTTGTTCGAACAGACAACCTTTACACAATTTTACTTTGAAATATAAATATATCAAATGCTTTTTGCCATGCAACGCTCGGAAGACAAACCTTCAAAAAACGGCACGCTAAAACCGGTCTAGCATTTCCTCCAGTGGTTTTTCAGCTCAGTGCTATCATCTTCATGTTAACGAGCAAAGATTTTTGATGCCGAAAAAATTTTCTTGCATCAGCTATTAGAGAGTATAAAATTCGGAAATAGTAGTAGAATAGAATGATGATGAACTTTCAAAATGTCGAAATATTGCATGGCTTTTATTATTCTAATAAATATATGAAAAGAAATGGGATAAGTTTTCTTTAAAGTTTGATTTTTTTTTTTTTTTTTTTTTTTTTTTTTATTAGTAAGTAACATAGAATTTTCACGAGAAATAAAACCGCCATATCGACAAGTGGTGGTTTTTATATAGAACTACATCGTTTATTTTAAAATACCATATATATATATTTTTTTTTCAAATCACGTGTAAAAATTATTTTTTTAATTTTACAATGCTTTGTTGAAATTGTGATGCAATTTTTTTCCGGTAAATCTTCCTTCTTCCATTATTTTATTGATTCTTCTAAACCAAGGATTATTATTATTTTTTTTTTTTTTCCTAATCAGAATCAATGACTTTTTTAGGCTCCACAAATGTTATATTATGCAAATGCCATTTTATAATGAATCACAGAAACTGTAGATAAAGGACAAATAAATCACGTGAACTATGTGACGTTGCATTTATTGAAGATTATTTTAAACCGGACACTGTTTAGAACATGACAATCATTTCTACACAGTTTCGTTTGCAATCAGTTTGCGTCATCTTCTTCTCAGCATACCGAATTCTCCAGTCTTTTCAAATTTGATAACCATTTATTTTTTTTTAAATCTTGTCTCCACATAGGCCATTTTTGAAAGCTTTTTAAGCGTCGATATAATCGCAGTGCAGTTGAAGAATTACTATTATTGTTAAAAAACAACTTGATAAGTGAGATTCGATCTTTTTCCTTTAAAGACATGATAAAAAATGATTTTACGACATTGATTATTGTTTTTTATAAACGCTCCAAATTTGCAATACGCCTTGTTTTCGTTGAATGAAAAGCGCCATCAACCGACTGATATTTGAACTATTAATTTTTATTCTAGATTTCTTTTCCTTATGGTCCATCAAATGCGTATACCAAGTTTCAACGAAATGCATCAAATAGAACGGAATCTACTTTGGTGAAAACAGGATAACTTTAGTTATAATAACCACCCAGTATACTATATCGTAAAAACCAATCTAATCCATCGTACATCGTCCATCTAACTTAAATAATTAATTAATAAACTAAAAAATAAACTAATAAATACTCTTTCTTTGATCAGCTAGTTGAGATAGCTTAGATAATTAAAAAGCAAACGTATTAAATTACCGACCAAGGAACTATCATCTGTTCATCTTTTTTTCGTGGGTCATAGAGTCCAGTATGAAGTCGTGATTCATGAAAGGTCAAAGGTTGTTTTTAAACAATCGCTAAATACATCACTTATTGACATCGAAATCAGCTTTAAAGTACCGAGGAAGCATGTCTCAAAATTCAGAGACTGTTTCTGAATAATATTTATCCACTTATTAGAGTGAATAGTTATTTTTAGAAAAAGATGTCATTTTAGCCATATTGGGCTATCATTTTACTCACTGTATATTTTGTTCAATTTGTCTTTAGTGCATAAGCTTTACAAACTTTTCGTTTATTTTCAGTTTTCCTGTAAAACCTACTTTTGATTCGTCTATAAGCATTCCTAATCATCAATTTATATATGTATTAAGGTACCATATAAAATTTATCGTCTTAAGTGCTCATTGATTTAAAATATTTCGCAATTAGCAATTTATAAATTACTTATTTTTATATCTAAAATAATTATAAATTTCTTATAAAAAGAATATTTTACAAATTTTTAAGAAATTCTTTAGTAGAGTGAAAAAAAAAAAAAAAAAAAAAAAAAAAGATTAGAATCTCTAGTGAGTCTAACAGAAAGACTGTTTAATAATATATATATATGATATTTTGTCGATTATAAATAAGAGAAAATAATTATGCTTTTTTACTTTTATAACACATTACTTGCAATGAGCAAATACAGTTCCCACCACTTATTAAAATCACATTCGTTTTGAGCCAAAATGATTTTATTAAGTGGCTGATTTTTATATCCGGCGAACGTTCCTGCACTTAAGGGAAAGGTATTACTTTCCTGAATTTGGAAAGAAACTTCAAAAGGTAAGGAATAACAGAATTGGTAAACAATATTAATTAATTTTTGGTAGATAATTAATTAATTGCTTGTTCGACATAAATAAATTAAACGCACTCCAAGTTCCCATGCACTTTCATTTGAGAAAAATCGTCATTACTTTACCAAAAGTTCACATTGCTCTTATAACTTTAAAATTTCTTAGTTTAAACCTCACGAATTATAGTAATTTTAAAATAAGAACCAGAAATTGCCTTTTGATAATTAGAAATAAAAAAAATATATATATTATTTCAAGTCAAATTTGTAACTTATTACTGCGCTTTGAAGAATACGTTCCTTGAAATTGTTTCGGAGATAAGTGATTAATTTGTGGTAAGTGTTTAATTTGTAACGGTGCTGTAAGTGTAAAATCTTCGATAATGAGCGATAATATAGGGTTTGTTTTGCTTTAATTTCTTATTTTATAAAAAAAAAAAAAATCACAATGTAAATAAAAAAATTTTCAGTGTGCATAAATGTTATTTTTGGCTGCTGAGGAGATATTTTTGAGTTTATTAACCGGCGATACTGATTTCATTAAGCGGCAGCTTTAAACGTAATTTGTATTGATTTGATTCCGGTCCTGGCAACTTGATCAGATTAAGCGGCTGATTTTATTGACCAGGGAATTTATTAAGCGGCGGTTACTGTATATATATATATATATGTGTATATATGATGTTTTAAAAAAAAAAACTACTTTTTAATTTTAAAAAATTTACATGAAATGTTGTAAATTAGTATCTTTATGAATAAAAAATTAAATTGAATAACATGTTTGCTTTGAGGAATTCTAAATAAAAATCTTCAAGGAATAGAAATTTCCGTATTTTTTGCTGCCACTATTATTAAACGAAAACTTCTATGTTATTTAATCGCAGCAATTATTATAAAAATACCATAAATATTTCTGTGTAGAATTACTGATTATAAAAAATTCGGATATTTTTCATCCCTGTTTTTTCATCCATGTGGAATTTTTTAATAACTGTTTAAATGTGAAACCAAAATTAAATTTATGCTTCAATTAACTGTATCTTATAAAATAACGTTATTTTTAGGGGAGAAGGGGTTAGATTTTCAAATAATCTTTTTTATTATTTTTGAGCTATTAATATAATATAGAGCAGTTAGTTGAGTAAAAGGCACAGTTCCAATGCTTGACATTTTGCAAAGAACTGCTCGAAACTGTTTATGAATCTGTGATATCTTTGAAGCTTCAGTGAAGACAGAAATCTTATTGCATCAGTTTACCTTTCAAATATATATAGATGTGGTTCTTCCTGCTTCTATCACAGCGGCCTACGAGAACTTATATTTATTTTTAAATGTATAATATTTTTAATAATACTTTTAATTTTCTTTATTGTGTAATATTTTTATATTAACCCTCCTCCCCCCTCGCATTTTAGAATGTGGAGAAAGCGAGGAAAACAGTTGAAAATCCATAGGAAACAGCATGAAAAAAAAAAAAAAAAAAAAAAAAAATCCGCTCAATCACAAGTGTGTGAAAATTTTTATATTCCTTTAATGCTATATGATTATCCTGAAATCATTTCTTACCTATATCAGAAGCTTATATTAAGCTGAATCTTACTGAAGTAGAAATATTAATTTTGTTGTCTTGTCCCCATGCATAAAAAAACTACAGTTTAAGCGAAAATATCACATTCATCAATTTTTATACACATAAATTACCTTTATCCACTGCCCATACTTTTGATGTTTTATAACTCTACATTTACCAGATGTTTCTAGAAAAGTATAATAGAATTGAAATTTACTCTTACAATTTTTTAAATAAAATTTCTTCTTAAGAAAACAGGTCATTGACTGTCTGTATAAAGTTAGAAAATAAACTTTCCTGAGATATAGGCAAAATTACAAAGTGGCACGTGTAGCATACTCCCCTTTCCTCCTACCTTTAAAATAAAGATTCTGAACCCTAAAATTAACATTCGGCTTTGTAATTAAGTTCTTTCAGGCGCCAAATTTCTCACTGAACCTAAAATTGAAAGGTGCATTAACGTAAATTGTGGGCAACAGAACTGCACTCTAATAATAGTCATCAAGATTCGTTGTTAAATATAGCTTCCTGAGATAAACAGTAGCTTTCAAGAATACAATTTCTAGCATTTCCTCCATACCAAGTGACACCTGAATTAAGATGTCTCTTCAGGTAAACAAGATACTTAAAATAATAAATAAATAAATAATAAATGTAGTTCTTCTTTTTCTTTGGAGTATGTGTAGTTTTTTTCTTTCCTCTATATTCATATCTCCTTTGCTGCAACATATTTCGAGATTTAATGACTTTTTTGTTGCATTGTTCATTGTTGCATATTTGTATGTTTAAATAAAATAAATAACATAATAAACTCGGCTGTGTATATTCGTCCTTGTGAACATCCAGCAATTTTAAAACACTCAAAAACATTTTTTTTTTTCCAATAATTAATACAATTGTTACAAAAAAAAAAAAAAAATTAAATATTATTGATTACACTGAAAATAACTTGAGTAAAGTAATGTTGCTTTTATAATTATGAAAAAGTAATAAATAACTTTCAGCATATCTATCTTATAAACTTTAATAAATTTTAAATCCAACGTTTCGGCTAAATTCCTTCAATTTAATTTCTAAATTTAATTAAGAAGCATAATTGGCCCGATAATAAGAAAAAAGTCATTAAAGAAAATCTTTTTGCTTTTCCTCCTCAGCTAATTGGTAAATATAAAGATCATAAAGATATACCTTCAGTTAGACCCATTGTGGCGAAATATTCCAGCCCTACATATTTTATTGAGAAAGCTTTAGTTCCTGTACTAAAGAGCTTACTTCCTGAATCTACTTATTCAATTTCAGATCCGGCTAAATTTTTAGATGATCTATTTGAACAGAATATACAGCTGCATGATTCCCTTGCTAGTTTAGATATTGTGAACTTGTTTCCCTCAATAGATTTGGACTGTGTTTTTCATATAATAATTAATAGACTCAATTTATCTACTGAATATTCTCAATCTGAAAAAACTGCTATTAAAGAAGCCTTGAAATTGGTAATATATAATAATTATTTTAAATTTAACGATAAAATCTATAAACAACTTAACGGAGCACCTATGGGCTCAGCTATATCTGGACTTTTAAGCTGAGTTTGAATTAAGAGATTTTGAGAATAATTTTGTTCAAAAAAATATGCATTGTATTAAATTGTGGAAAAGATTTGTAGATGATGTTTTTATAATTTGGCAAGATCCATCTAGTTCCCCTAAGGATTTTTTAGATATAATCAATAACGTATAACCTAACCTTCAATATACTTTAGAAACTGAAAATAATGATAATATTTTAACCTTTTTGGATATTAAAATTAAACGATTTAATCAATATGTTGAAACTTCTGTTTATAGAAAGCCCAATATTATTCCATATACTTTTCATAGCAATTATCCTTTACCCTGGTCCTATAAAATAGCTAATTTTAGATTTTTGATTAAACGTGCTTTTAGTCATAGTTCTACCCTTGAAGCCTTAGACCATGAAATCGATTTTATTTATAATTTGGCTATTAATTATGGTTATAAAATCAAGACAATAAATAAATTAATTTATAAAATTATGTCCCCTCCTCCCCCTTCTTCATCTTCTAATGATAATAAATCTTCTAATAGTAAGTTTAAGAAAATTCAATATTTGCCCTCTCTTCATGAGGGAATTTCTAAATTATTTAAACATAAAAAAGTTAATTTGGTTGCTAAAGCTCCTTTAAAATTAAATTCATTAATTTCTAATAAACTTGATCCTCCTCCCCCCAAATTAAAATCTGGTGTTTATGAAATCCCATATAAAGTGGATAATAAAACTAACTACTATATAGGTATGACTAATAGACCTTTTTGTGATAGAATGAAGGAGCATATTGCAGATTTAAAATATAATAGACCCAACACAGCTTTTTCACGAAATTATAATACTAATCCCATTGACCCCGATTTTGAAAATGCCAAAATAATTTACAATACTGACAATAGAAACCAAGCACTTCTTTATGAATCATTCGAAATTATTAAAAGAAAATCAGAAATTTGTAACGATTCCTTATCCGTAAACCCCCCCTCAATTTGGCTTCATTTCTTGGGCTTAAATTAATTTATGGTTACCCTGCTTTAATTTAGTTCTGGTAACCCCGCAATTTTGATATTTTTAACCTTTGCTTTAGTAGCTCTTTATCCTTGTCTTGTAGTGATCATGTTTCATGTTCCTTTGAGTGTTTTAGCATATTTTTAAAAATGTATATAGTATATTTTTACAATTTGTGTAATCATCTGTTAAATGTTTTGAAGTTGTAATTGTGGTATCATGTACTTAAATTTTCTATGTTTATGTGTTTTTTAACATCATTCTTCCCTGAGGAAGGCTAATGAAGGAATTTAGCCGAAACGTTGGATTTAAAATTTATTAAAGTTTATAAGATAGATATGCTGAAAGTTATTTATTACTTTTTCATAAAGTAATGTGTCAAATAAAAAGAGTAAAATAAAAGCATATCTATGTCATCATATAGTTGCTTGCATAAATTATTAATAAAAATATCATTAGACCATAAAACTACATAATGGTAAATAAAAGAAACTTTTTTAGTATTTTATTGCTAAAATAATTTTAGTTTTAAAATTTCTGAAATGGAATGCCAGTATTTAACCCGTTAGTAGTCGCTAGTTGGTCGATTTGCCGCCCATCCTTCAGTATTGACAGATTATTTTATTCAATAGCCACCAAAAATTTTTTAAAGCGGCATTTGATATACATAAAACGCGAATAAAATCGAAGAATCGTCGGTCACATCACTTCTTAAAATTATTGGTGAGAGTTAAATAAAAAGTGCGTAATTTGTAATAGGTGGCGCTGTGCATAGCGACTACTAACGGGTTAATATCAGGAATTAATTAAAATTTTATGCAAATATGGTGTTTGTTTACTTTCTTCCTCTTTAAATACCGGTTGCTTCGTGCATTTTACTACCGATTATTAGAAAGTTCCCAACATTTACTTATATGCTCAAATTAATTAAGGTGAAGTGAGGCAAGTGCAACTAATGGGTGACTGTATCCTCGGCTTATAACTTAACTTATAAGCTGGATTTGACCGCTGTACTTCTGTCTGAAGTAAACTCCACATTTTTACTTTCTATTTATATATATATAGAGAGAGAGAAAGCATTGAGCTCGTGAAAATTTTCGAACTCCAGTTTTCGATGAATTTACACGCTTTGGGATATCCTGAATACGATGTGACTGTTTTTAGAAAATTCTGTCTGTCTGTGTGTGTGTGTATCACAAATTTTTTGACGGTGTATCTCACGAACCAATGAACGAAATTTAACCAAACTTGGTATTTAGTTGGACCCTGAGATAAACTGCTGCTGATTAGATTTGGGGACCAATCACTCAACAGATGGCGCTGTCATTCCATTTTTTTTTTTTTTTTTTTCTAATTTTTAACATGGCAGTATACAACAAAATTTCGTATAAATGTACATAATGAGAGTTATTTTTAACGTGCGATTGTAAAATTAATATGAATTATTGACAATAGTAGTAGTAAACTAGGAAAAAAAAATTGCGCATGTGGAAGCATCCCTTCCTCCCTGGGGGGAAAGCAAAACCCTGGGGGGAGTAAATTTTCAATATGGGTATCTTTCGAAAGACTCGTCAATACCTTTAAAACGAATGGTTGAACTATAGATCTGTGATAATTTAAAACAAACTTATCGATTTTTTCTACTTTTTAACGAAAAAAAAAAAAAATCGTTTCTTCTGATAATTGCAAAATACTGACTTTCTTTCGGCATTTAATGATATAATTTTGTGAGATAAAAATCATCTGCATCTATAATTTAAAATAATTTAATAATTTAATGAATAATATGTATTGAATGAATTTTCTGTAAAATTATATAGAAGAAAGTCATGTGGTGGCCACATCATACTAGTTTGGTAAGGAAACCCAGTTTTGTATGTAGATTTTGTGTGTAACTTCAGATTTGTTCTATTTTTTAAGTTATTTACTTTGTATCAGGTAGCTTCACAAATCACAGGAATTCTGTATGTCGGGCAAGTGTAACTAAGGTGTTTACGCTTGTCCCAAGCACCTGAACTGCATCACTTATATATATTTTTTAGACTTTGATTATTCAGTTTTGTCTTTTCATTTTTAATGAAATCTATTATACTGATCTTTTATTAGATTTTGTTGGGTTGATAAAAAGTTTAAATTGTGAAGTTCGAGTTTTAAGAGTACCGAAAATTCGGCAATCTGTAACAAGTTGAGATAATTTAAAAATTTAAATCTCTCAGATTCATTAAGGTTTTCATTATCTAAAAACTCAATTTAATTATTTCTTGGTGTATATAATTTTTGTATTTAGGTATATTTGGTTCAGGTTACACTTGTCCCAAGCCACTGGGCAAGTGGAATCACGAAACACAAAATTTTCATTATTACTTTCTTCTATCTATATATATAAAAGAAGACTTCCTGAGTGAGGGGGTGATCTATCAACGCCCAGACCAAACCCCTGGACCTAGAAGCATGAAATTTTGTGACAATGTTCTTTCCATGACGTAGGCATCCACTAAGAAGCGATTTTACAAAATTCGCCCCCCAAGGGGGGGAGGGGGGGAAAAACGTGATTTCACAAAATCCTTCATATCTCAAACAAAAAAAACAGATATCCGTAAAATTTTTGATTTAAAATATAGCTAACACAAATGTCTAAAAACCAATTTCTGGAATTTTCAAAATTCGGTCCCCAAGGGGGGCGGGGGGGCAAAACGTGATTTCACATGCGTAAAAACGTGATTTCGCATAATCCTATATATCTCAAACAAAAAAATAGATATGCGTGAAATTTTTGCTCTAAAATATAGCTAATGCAAATATCTAAAAACCATTTCTGGAATTTTAGAAATTCAGCCCCGAGGTGGGGCAGCAGGGGGGGGGGGAGAGGGGGGGCAAAAAATAAAAAGAGAGTTAGATCGTTCAAAATTGGTATATAGAGGTTTTCGATACCTGCAAATCGATTTCGGATATTTTCGAATTTATAAAATTATTAGGAGGTGCGGGAAGGGGGGGGGCGGCAAGGGGGGGCTATGGGGCAAAAACAAATAGAAATACAGTTAGGCCGTTCAAAATTGGTACAGTTAGGTTTTAGATGCCTGCAAGTCGAATGGGGATATTTTCGAAAGTGTAAAGTTATTAGGAGGGCCGGGAAAGGGGGAGGGGAGAGGGGGGGGGAGGGGGCAAAAAATAAAAATAGAGTTAGATCGTTCAAAACTGGTATATAGATGTTTTCGATACTTACAAATCGATTGCGGATACTTTCGAATTTTTAAAATTATTAGGTGGGGCGGGAAGGGGGGGGCGGTAAGGGGGGGGGCTATGGTAAAAAACAAATAGAAATACAGTTAGGCCGTTCAAAATTGGTACAGTTAGGTTTTAGATGCCTGCAAGTCGAATGGGGATATTTTCGAAAGTGTAAAGTTATTAGGAGGGCCGGGAAAGGGGGAGGGGAGGGGGAGGAGGGGGCAAAAAAATAAAAATAGAGTTAGATCGCTCAAAATTGGTATATAGATGTTTTCGATACTTACAAATCGATTGCGGATACTTTCGAATTTTTAAAATTATTAGGTGGGGCGGGAAGGGGGGGCGGTAAGGGGGGGGGTATGGTAAAAAACAAATAGAAATACAGTTAGGCCGTTCAAAATCGGTACAGATAGGTTTTAGAGGCCTGCAAGTCGAATGGGGATTTTTTTGAAAGTATAAAGTTATTAGGAGGGCCGGGAAGGGGGGGGGCAGAGGGGCAAAAAAAAAAAAAGAAAATAGAGTTAGATCATTCAAAATTGGTACATAGAGGTTTCCAATACCTACAATTCGATTGCAGATATTTTCGAATTTTAAAATTATTGGGAGGGCGGGAAGGGGGGGGAGTAGAGCGGTAAAAAAATAAAAATAGAGATATATCGTTCAAAACTGGTGCATAGATGTTTTTGATACTTACAAATCGATTGCGGATATTTCAAATTTGTAAAATTATTAGGATAGACAGGAGGGGGGGGGGCGAAGTGGGAAAATAATAGAAATAAGAGTTAGAGCATTTTGGGAATTTTTTCCGAAGGCAGTGAGAACCCGGTGCGACATTTTTCCTACTCAGATTTTGTTTCTCTTTTTTTTTCATGTGATAAAAATTAATGCAATTTTGAGAATTCATTATAGTGATTCATTTAAAAATAGGGACCAGCGAAGCGGGCGTTGCCTGCTAGTATGTAATATAGAGAAAAGTATTGGATTCGTGAAAATTTTCTGTTGAATTTTCCGTTGAAATTTTCCGTGAAATTTTTCCGAAAATTCTTCGTTTTTTGATGCATTTACATGTTTTGGGGTGTCCAGAACACGAATTAATAGTTTTTAGAAAATGTCTGTCTGTCTGTATCACTTTTTTGTGGACGCTGTATCTCACGAACCAATGAATGAAATTTAACCAAACTTGGTATTTAGTTGGTCCCCGACATAAACTGGTGCTGATTACATTTGGGGATTAATAGCTCAACAGGTGGCGCTGCGATCGCATTTTATCTAAATTTTTAACATGGCAGTATAGGACAAAATTTCGTATAAATATGCATAATAAGAGTTATTTTAAACTTGTGATTGTAAAATTAATATGAATTATTGATAATAGTAGTAGTTAACTAGGAAAAAAATTTTGTGCATGTGGGGGCATCGCTTCCCCCCCCCCGGGGGGAAGTACCCCCCCGGGGAAGTAAATTTTCACAATGGGTATCTTTCGAAAGATCTCGTTGCTAATAGTAGTAGTTAACTAGGAAAAAAAATTTGTGCATGTGGGGGCATCGGTTCCCCCCCCCCCACACACACACTGGGGGGGGAAGTACCCCCCCCCCCCCCCCGGGTGAAAAGTTTCAAGATGGGTATCTTTCGAAAGGTCTCGTCAATACCCTTAAAACGAATGGTTGAACCGTAAATCTGTGTTAATTTAAAACAAAGTTATCGATTTTTTTTACTTTTAACGAAAACAAACTTTTTTAAAAAATCGTATTTTTTTTTTAACGAAATTTAACCAAACTTGGTATTTAGTTGGTCCATGACATAAACTGGTGCTGAATACATTTGGGGATCAATCGCTCAACAGGTGGCGCTGTGATCTCATGTGTTCTAAATTTTTAACATGGCAGTATAGGACAAAATTTTCGTATAAATGTACATAATGAGAGTTATTTTTAACTTGTGATTGTAAAATTAATATGAGTTATTGATAATAGTAATAGTTAACTAGGAAAAAATTTCTGTGCATGTGGGGGTATCGCTTCCCCCCCCCCTCCGTTGGAAGTACACCCCCGAGGGGGGGGGGTAAATTTTCAAGATGGGTATCTTTCGAAAGGTCTCGTCAATACCTTTAAAACGAATGGTTGAACTATAAACCTGTGATAATTTAAAACAAAGTTATCTATTTTTTTTTTTACTTTTAACAAAAAAAAAAAAAAAAAAAAAAAAAAATCGTAATTTATTTTTTTCTTTCTTTTCTTTTTTTTTTTTTTAAATATTGTTACTGATTGAATATGTATTACTTTTAACAAAAAAAAAAACTTAGAAAAAAAATCGTATTTTTTTTTTTTTTTTTTTTTTGTATTGTTACTGATTGAATATGTATAGTATAGGAAAACATAGAAGAGAGTCTTGTGGTGGCCACAACATACTAGTTTTTTTTTTCTTTAGGTAGTAAATTGTTAAATTATTAAAAAAAAACAAAAAAAAAAAAACAGTAATTTTTAACTTTCTTTTTTACCCGTAAGTTAGAGAAAGCCTTGTTATTGTGTCAAATTTTCGAAAGCGAGTTTTTGTTATATTTACACGTTTTGAGGACCCTTGAATCGGAAAATCATATTTTTAGCGGTTGGTCTTTGTGTCTGGTTGTGTCTGCCTGTGTGTGTATCTGTCTGTCTGTCTGTATATGTGTCTGACTGTTATGACCATATTTCAAGAACAAATGGTAGCAGAAAGTCCAAACTTGGTATTCTAAATGTGTATGATGCTACACAAAACTTTTCGCTCAGTTGAAGCAAATGGTTCGTGTACAGGGACACCCAAGATAATTCAAATATATTACGTCTATGGGGGAAATTCCTGGTAAATAGAGTTTAACAAATATAGACTGCACTAAAACAAATGAAATGAGTATATATTTTCTATATGCGTAAAAGCATGTTTCATGTAAAATATGGTTGGAAAATCATTCACTGATCATTTACAGGGCTACACAAAAGAACTATATTATATTGCGACAATAGCGGAAAATTGATGGAAGTGTATTTCAGGTTGCGCCGCGTGTTATTACTATAGGATTATATTTAGGTGCACCATGTGGTCTGTACATATTATTCAAAAGATATACAGGGCTACAAATATTTAAGCGATAACATTCTTTTTTGTTGTTAGTGGATGTGTTTTACTATAATATTTTACCGTTTCCAGGAAAGCTGTTCAGGAATTGAAATGAATTCCTCATAGAGATATGTTAAATAATGTATGTTTTCAAGCTAAATATTCATCGCTTGTCTTTTGTACATTTACACTTTTTGAGACTTCCTGATTATCGAAGTCAAGTTTTGTAACGTTTGAGCTTTGTCTGTGTCTCTTAGAGTAACTTAAAAACGAATAATTTTAGGAGATCCAAATGTTGTATTTTGAAATTAATATAAGTTTGTTGCTGGAAAAGTTTGATCAAGATTGATAAGTATCTAGAAATGTTGCGTGTGAAAGTTGCTTGGATAATTTTAAGTGAGCTTTTAATTTTAATAACAGATTTAAATTTTATATAAATGTAGGTGCAGTAATGAAACGGGGGGGTTGAGGGGGACGGTAGCCCCTTCACACAGAACTAAGTATCATATAAAACTCTTCCAAAGCCTAATTTGAATTGTTTTAACACAGGTTTACATATCAGTTCTCGTTATCTTACCTCTCAATCTTCAATCTATATTTATAGTATTAAATTTCAGGATAAGAGAAAGTCATGTGAGTGATACACCAGATTATTTAAAAGCCAAATAGTTGCAGTTTAAGCCTAAATATTTTCATACCTGCAAGTACAATAGCAATTGAACAAAGTAATGTCAAATTTTGAACAATGCTAAAACTTTGTTTTATTTCCCCAAATTCTTCAAATGTTTTAATTTATAATTAAAACTTTGCGAAAATTATTTAATTGCGTTCCATATATCATTTAAACATACATTACACCATAAGGCAGTAAATTTAATTTCTACTACTTCTGTTATAGAGTTAGTATGTGAAGTACATCCGAGTTTTTATTAACCATAAGTAAAAATTATAATCTAAAAATTAACAATGATTAATTAGATTTTCGCTTGGATTTACTGAAGTATTTCATCATTATATTTGGTATGATGCAGGTTTTTTTTTTTTTTTTTTATCTGGAAACATTTATATTTTAGAATAGACACATTTACATAGAATTGAAATATATATATATATATATATAGATCTAAATATTGTATTCGATATGAATTTGTTATTGCTTCTCTCATTTCTCATATAATGATAACCAAATATAAATAAATTATTATCAGCAATTTTCACCTTTTTATACCATTGATATTTAAGATTAGAAGATTTTTTTTATTACATTCTCAGCCTGTTATCAAATAAGATTTTTTAATTATTTTTACTAGATTCACTGTATTTATATCTTAGAATATAATGGTGATTAGTAATGTTCATCCTTCAAACGATATACTTCCAAATATAACGGAAATAGATGTAACATTAAATCACTAACTTTCACAAACAAGGTAATTTGCCTCTGTAGCTTTTTACTCTAAAAATATTTCCAACTAGAAATTAAAATTAGTGTTTAAGTTAAATATTTACATCTTGGTAATATGTTATCAATGATGCGTATTTTGTCTCTAAAAATTCTAGTTTAATAATTCTTTAAGGTTGAAAATAATAATAATAATAATAATAATAATAATAATAATAATAAAGTTTTCAGAGGGTGAATCTATTGTGTTATTATAATCTACAATTTTGTATTTCGTTATTAGTACGGCGAAGATAATGGACATTACAACCTCCAGGAAAAAGTTTATTTTTATTTTTATTTTTTACTTGTTGCACATTTGAAAGAAATTTGGTCTAGGAAGATTCGTTTATATGAAATACCAAAAAATCAAGAAGTACGTTAACATGAATATTTAAAAAATTATAATATTATAATTTTATTTTGTGGATATTTCAATATTTTATTTTTAGTGTTATTTATTATTAGTGTTTTTATTATTAATATTATATTTTATTATTCCAATATTTTTTAGGGGTTTATTTGATCTTAATTGCAGTATTTTAAACTTTTTAAATATGTGTATTCATTGTAAACATTTAACATGAATTATGGAATGGGAGAATTTGTAATACAAATTGATAATGTTCTAGGATAAGTATAACTATCTATACAAAATCAATAATATATCAAATGAGCATAATTAATATATTCATTACTTTCTCTTATATTCATAGCTGATATGCTTTAATTTTTACGATTTACAGGAAAGCTATATCTTAGCTTCTTCAGTAAGTAAATTTACCAAACTTGAAATGCCATTACAAGACAAGAATTCTGCCTAAATTTGGGTGCATATACCCCAAACTTGATATGTGAGATGATCATGACGAGTAGCGTTGCTATTTACCTTCTGCATTTTTCGTTTGCTTACATATCAACTCTCAACATCTACTGGTTAAAATTATACTAAACTGCATAAGTTATTGTGAAAATCTTATTTGGTCAGGTTAAACGGTAGCAGGCGCTTTTATATACAATGATATCGAAGAAAGTTTTGTGATGATCACAACATATTACATTTTCTTTGCGATATTTTGATTTACTGCTATGATTTTCCATGCAATGTTGTGTATAATGAAATTAAATTTCTTGAGTGGATTCCGCATTTAAAATTAATATATAAAAGATAAAAAAAAAAAAAAAAAAAAAAAAAATGTAAGGTCTTTTTCTCATGGAAAGAAAACTAAAGAAAAAAAAAATAATTGTGTCCGGTGCAATCGTAAAAATTTCACTTTCATTTCAGCTAAGTATGTGCGTATGAGTGTAATGGCTATCTTCTTTCTCGGCTAAATTCAAGTAGCATTTTGACATATAATTTTCTTGAAGTGTAATTTTCAAAACTGTTTTTCTTCATGATAACTATATTAGAATTTTTTTTTTTTTTAAGTATACCCTTTTCAAGTGTTAAGACGAGGAATGCAAGAATCAATTATAGAATCGTGACGAGTAAATATCCCCAATTTTCTCTACTAAAACCATTTTCTATAGTATAGCCTCGTGTATACAGGTGAGAAAAAAGATTCCTAAATTAAAGCCTTTGTTGTGTTGATGTTTACAACACGTCTACGTGATAGTTAGAGATGTCAAGCTGGGCCTCTACCTTGCACGTGGCGAATGTAGTGAAAGCGAAAACCTTTGATTAGTGGCAACAAACTTCATACTAACTCAGCATTTTAACCACTTTTGTTAATTTAATGGAGGCGGGAACCTATGATTAAGAGATGCTACATATAATGAAAGACGTTTTGTCTGAAAGTTCATGGTTGTTTTCGAAAAAGTTTGAGCGGTGTACTGCAGACTTAACAATAATTTAATTTTATATTCCGAATTGCTCTTAGTGTTTTGCATTAAATGCAATAATACGATGCAAATTATTTCAGTGTAAATAAATACATTATATTAGTTTTTATGCCAGCTTGTTTGCATAGTGAATATTGTCGCCAAATCATCAAAAATGTTACCGAAATTACAGATATGGAAGACAAATTTGTTACCTAAATTATTTTTATACACTTTTCTTTTCTATTTTCTATTTAACTAAAAAGAAATATTGTAATTAATACATTTTGAAATACACAAAATATCGGGGAATTTAAATAAACCTACTTCAACGGATCTTCTAATTGTAAAATTTAATGTTTATTTGATTAGCATCGTTAATAGCTCAACAGTTGACTTCAGAGCTTTTGCTTCCATTACCCGACTACCGAAGGTAATAGGAGTATTGTGTTCGGTCAAAAATTTCGATATTGAGTTTTCATTGAGTCCAAAAAAGGTGGTTTTCCTCAATTGATCAGTGTGTGTGTATGTAATTGTGTATGTGTGTATGAGTGTGGGGAATCTTCTGACTATCATATATCCGAAACTAATAAAAATAGAACAAATAAAGGTAGAATCCGGAATTGGGACCGTAAATCCGTACCTAAAAAAGTCACGAACGATTTTCTTCAAAGTTGCTATATAAACACCCCATTAGATATCCTTTCTTATGTATTAATTGGTTAGCTCTATAAAATTGATAGATATGTCCTGTATAAGTAGGTGAATTTGATGTCTCACGAGAGCGCTCCTTTAAAAACGGCTGTGCGGATTTTTTTCAAATTTGCCATATTAGCTTTTTTTTTTAAAGAAAAAAAAATATATATCCTTTCTATGCAATTGTTATTTTTTAGTCAATAATTGAGCTTGTCAAGTTTTGGTGAAAGTCGGTATCTGGAAAAGGCTCTAACGATTTTCTTAAAAAAAAAAAAAAAAAAAAAAAGACACATAAACTCTTTCTTAGATATCCTTTCGCTATGAGCGATGTCTTAAACTAAGCAGGACAACTTGAAATCAGGATGCCACTTGAAAATTTATAATCATGATAAGTTTTTAAATACTAATTGAATTCGAACCAAAGTTGGACAGTCAACTTATACAAATATTGTAGGTGAGTTCACTGAGCAACTTGTTCCGACATTTTGTTTTCAAGTTGCGGCCACTTGAAATCAGGCTGTCACTTGGAAATATGCCATCACGATAACTTTTGAAATAATAAATAAATTCAAACCAAAATTGGATAGTGAACTTACGGTTCAAATATCCTGGATAAATTCGCTAAGCAACTTTCTCCGACATTTAATTTCAAAGTGGCGGCCACTTGCAAATTTGTCATTATAATAACTTTGGTAACACTGAACCAAATCGAATCAAATTTGGGTAGTGGGTATTATACTTCAAATACCTCAGATAAGTTCGCTGGGCAGCACTCTCCGCTTTTTTGTTTCAAAGTGGTGGCCACTTGAATTCACGGTTCCACTTGAAAATTTCTTATCACGATAATTTTTGAAATACTGGATTAATTTGAACCAAAGTTAGATATTGAATTAATCATACTAATATCTTGGATGATTTTGCTGGGAAGTTTCTCCGCTACTTTGTTTACAAGATGCGGCCACTTAAAATCAGGCTGTCACTTCAAAATTTATTATCACTGTAACTTGAAATAGTGAATTAAATTGAACCAAAATTGGACAGTGAACTTATGCTTCAAATTCCTTGGATGAATTTGCTGGTCAACTTTCTCCGCTATATTGTTTCCAAGAGGTGGCCACTAGAAAATTTGTTATCACGATAACTTTTGAAATACTTAATCAAATCGAACCTTGAGCAATGAATTATTATTCGAATAACCTATGATTTCGGTTGGCAAGTTTCTCCGCAACTTTTTTCCCAATTTGAGGCCACTTGAGAATTTGTTATCCCGATAACTTTAGAAATACTGAATTTATTCGAACCAAAATTAGACAGAGGAGTTATCTTACGAACATCTTGGATTAGTTCATTGAGCAATTTGCTCCGCCATTTTCGTCAAAGTGGCGTCCACTTAATTTGTCAACACGATAACTTTTGAAATTCTCAATTAATTCAAACTAAATTTGCAGAGTAGACTTAGCTCACAAACGCAATTGATATATTTGTCTGCCATCTTGGTCCGCTATCTTGTATCCCAGTGCTATCCACTTGAAAATTTCAAATTCATATAAAAATGTATTTATGAACCGATTTACTTAAAATTCCATATGTACACAGCCCACATCAATATTTCTACCAAGTTCATTAATAATTTGTAGTTCCATTTTGTTTTAAAATGGTGGCTACATGATTTAAAAAGAAAAAAAAAAAGGGGGGGGGGGAAAGAAATCTATTTTTCGAAATGAGCCGGAAGAACTTGTTTTTATGTTTAAATTATTAGGGGTAAGTGGAGTATATGTAACCAAGGGGTAAGTGTAGCCTCGGGCTCAAGTGATAAGCGGAATTACACTATTCATATTACCTTATATTCATCATATGTGTTTGTTTGAATCTTTTCTTGTTCTAGTATTTAGCGTAAGGAAGAAAATCAAATATTAAACAAATATGAAATCAAACATGTAAAATCAAATGCGAAGCAGTGATAGTTTTAGCAGCTTAAAAAAATTACTTACATTTCATTCTGCGAAAGCGATGCCTTACCAAAATTTAATGTTTTGGTTTATAACGTAAACTTCACATTTTTTTGTACAGTAGCATATTTATGTATGTAGATGTTGAATCTAACTTCAGATTTGTTCCATTTCTTAAGCTTTTTTATTTGTCGCCCGTGGTTACGCTTACCCTAGAAATGTTGCACGCCTATCCTGTGTAAACAGGGTGGTTTACACTTGTCCCAAACATCTCAATTGAATCAATAATAAAAAATGAGGTGGATGGTTGTACCGTTGAATGATTACAGAGGGTGGGTGGAGTTGTTTGACTTGGTTAGTTGGATGAGTTACTGAAAATATACTTTAAAAAAGTATATAAGGTAGGTGAGTCAAAGGTGGCCAGTATTCCTATGGTAGCCCCCCCCCCTCCCTGGAAAAAAAGAGGTTTAATTTAATGTTTAATCCCAAAATGATGCTACTACATTGTAAATCATGTATTTCCAATATACACGACTAAATTTGAAGAGATTGTCTTGATCGGCCGCTATTACTTAGAGGAATAGTTTGTTCTAATTTCTAGATAAGAAGATATTTTAATTTATATGCGTTTAAATTCTTAGAACTTTGAGTTATGTTTTCTGAAAGCTTATTTCTTTAACTTTAACCACAATAACTTCACGTCTAACAAATTAATCTAATTAACAGTTTAATGCCGTGCAAATGGTGACTCGGACCTTCTTGGTACTACGTTGGCCAACTTAGGAAACAATTATGCAAATTAATGTAGTAAGGGTAACTTTCAAAATTTCTGCTTAAATATCTCATAAAACTTATTAATATTTATTATCCAACAATTTACACACTATTGAGAACACTGGAGGACTCCCGAAAGAAGTCAGAGAACTCCTAGAAGAAAAGATCTGAGCTATTTTGCCAAAAAATGGTTGAACTTGTTTTTTTTTTTTTTTTTTTTTTTTTTTTGTCAAAGGATAACATGAATAAAAAGAAAAACCGGAAAGATAGCAAAAGAAAGAATCATCACAACATAGTAAGCAAATCAAAAACCAATCCAGTAGATTGTTAAAAGGAACTGTCAGACAAATTGATACTTTCATGCCTGGTACTAGTGGTTGTCAGCCAAAACCAAGCTGGTGTGTCCTTTATGCAAGATGAACAAAATAATGGATATGTGATTGTATAATCAGTGCTTGCGATATCTGCATGAAGAAGGTCCGAATCTTACTTAAAAAAAAAAAAAAAAAAAAAAAAAAAGATCCGATTAAAAAGGTATTATTTGACTAATGTTTATTGCGATTTTTTTCCATTCTAAGTTCTTTCTAATTAAATACTTCTGGAGGTAAAAATAGTTTGCCGTTTATTTATTTATTTTTTCACATTTTAAAAGTGCTTTCAATATATGGGCTACCTTTGGAAAACTGTGCACCATAAGCTACGATTTTTAAATTGAATTATAAAAATAACTACAATTACATTTTACAAAGAAAGTTATACTTGATATGTGTAAGAAGTAAGTGTAGCATTTTACAATAATAATAATAATAATAATAATAATAATAAGTACAGCCACGTACACCTACCAGAAAATTATTTAAAAAATCCCAAAGCTTAACTATGGCCATCTTTGGCTCACCTATGTTTTTCAGTTTTCAATGAAACTTAAACCCTGATCTTTTTATATATTTTGTTGGAGTGCTAAAAAATTTAAAGTGAAGTGCTAGTTAGAGGCGCATGAAAAAGTTTGCAACTACGTTACGAATTGAGATATTTTAAAAATTTAAAAGTTCCATATTCATGAAGGTTTTATTTAAGAGATTTAAAACCTCTTTAAAGTACAAATCATAGAAATAAATTTAAATAGTACATTTTAATAATAATAATAATAATAATAAATCTAAATCCTTCAAAATACTTATAATACAAAATTAGTTTTATTTTATATATATATACACTAAGCGACAAATGTGATGTTTCGAACAAACAGAGTAGACTGGAAGTCTCCTATTTTGACATTAGTTAACAAAGGATAGCCGCCCTGTAAACGCCCCTGGCATGTGTTGCACTTCCCGGAGAAATGTTGAAAGAGGGTTTGCAGGCGACGGATTTCTCCGCCCTGGCGCCACAAGTTACCAAATGAGAGATCAACGGATCACCTCCGTCTAAAAGGCTATTGGAGATTTAAAGGACAATTTCACCCCCCTCCAAAAACCAACTTTTCTTGGGAAGAGAAAGAAGACAGAGAGGAGTTAGTTTTTTGTGTGCGAGCCGAGGCTCGAGTTTCTCTTTTTGAAGTCAGAACTTTGCCGGGTAACGGTAAATAACTTTATAGTGTACTTAATAACTGATACTTAGCCTTGTGAAGGCCGACTCTCAAGATTTATTTTACTTGTTAACTACTAGTTCATGTAAAGCTTATCACCGACTTTCACTGTGAACCCATATTTACTCAAGATTACGACTAATTGTATTTTAAAAATAAATAAGTGTATGTTCAAGTTGTGATAGTCTCAATTTAACGCTACCTGAAGTGGAAACGTCACAAAAAAAAAAAAGCCGTACTGCAGAAAAAGTTATTTATACCTTTTTCATTTGTAATAACTTTAAAATTAATTTTGAAACAAATAAAATTGTCATGTTTGCATCATACCAAAGGGATGAAATGATACATATGTACATTTTCGAATTAATAAATCGTTTTATTACACTCTACGAAGTACTTTATAAAATTCTACACAAAACTTTTTTTTTAAACATAATGCAATAACCATACACTTTATATTCTGTTATGAATTATTATATAAAATAAACAAGTTATATTTTGATATGTGAAAAAAGATTATTTATTTGTTAGATCTAAACAATTTTTAAATAAAAATATGTATTCTGCATTGGGTTAAATCCACCTTTATATGGAATTACTGCTTCAATGCACAGTGACATAGTATTATACCATTTTTTTTTTTATATATATATATATATATATATATATATATATAAATTTCAAAAATCTCACTGTGCTAAATATTGTAAATAATTTTTCTAGTTCTTGCAAAGATGTAGGCAGCAAATTTCGAATCCTCCTCTCTCTCCCCGCGCCTTTTTATGACTAAACATTTTCGAGTGAATTGAGATTAGGATTGTTTCCAAGTCTAATAAAGAAGAAATTCTTCGGTATTCTTTGTGGGATTTAACTTAAAGTGAAAAAAATTATGAATATTTACAGATTTAAGGGTACTAATGAGAATCGATAGGTAATTTGAACAATTTGATTCAAACTGATGCACCACAGACGCCGTACAGCAAGGTGCATTATCATCTTGAAATGCTGTTTAAAGAAAAGTCTGAAATACTTCCAAAATAGTCGGTCAGGCGCCACTTTTATAATCACCGTGTATTATTTTGAGTTAATTGATCCCTTGAGCATGAAAATTTGTCATATTTTTTGAAAAAGTATGCACCTCCGTACCATAATGTACGGAGAATGTGTCACTGTTTTAAGACAGCAGTTTTCATTAAGTCAGTCCCATTTTTACCGTCCTAGTAGTTTTTTTTATCAACTCGAAATAAATTAAATTTGACTCATCAGATAAACTCAGTTCAGCCCGATAATTAACTGCTATTTTTTTTTAAATATTTGTTCTTAATAATGATTTTTCTGCAGATCTTCTGGTTTTTTAACCTGACTTGTTTAATTGCTTTCGGACTATTTTTGATGAAAGCATTTTGCTATACCCCTTTTTAAGTTCTGAATATGATACAAATCGATTTTTTAAACATTTGCTTTTTAACTTGCGGTTATCTTGCTTGGATGAGGAACGTGGCCGCCTAAAGCCAAATTTATAGTTTAAACGGCCAGAAAATTTTATTTTTTGCTAAAAACCACTTACGAATATTTCGTTAGAATTAATTATTTCGTTATCTCATGTATTAAAATATTTTTTTAATTTTCACTCAAAAATGGATAATTTTTGTGGCATCGTTAACGTCTTATTCTTACCACATTTGAAATAATTTCTAAAAATCACAGTTTTTCTGACAATTGCATTTTGTACAATTGCATTTTTTTTTAACACTGGCTTGAGTGTATGTGGAGTACAACATAATAAAATCTATTCGAAAATTAGCTTTTTAAACTATAAAAGAAAGTGAAAAGGAAAATATTCAAGTGCAGCTTTTATTTTTATTTTTATTTATTTATTTATTTATTTATTTATTTTTTTTGTTGCTTAGTGTGTGTGTGTGTGTATATATACACTGCATAAAAAAAGTAGACGGACACTTACTTGTAATACTTTAACTTTAAAGCCGTTTATTTCTTTAATTAGAGATATGAGGTTCATTTCTCTAATATTATTAGATTATTGAGACATCATATATTATTATTATTTGGATATAGACTCAATCCTTTTGAATTATGTAGTGGAAAAATTCAGGAAACAAAAATGATGCATATTTGCACTGTAATTTTTCTTAAAAAAAGTAGACGAACACATCTTGTATCTCTAAAATAAAACAATTTTAGTAAGGGGTTCGTCTCCCATTTGCTTTAATAAGATCGTATACTCTGTAAGGCATCGAATCAATGAGATTCTGAATCTTTTTTTGACAGAAAATTTCCCAAATGTTTGTAAGGGCTTCTTTGAGCTGGTGAATTGATTCATACTGGCGTCCACCCTCATAAATTTTATGAACAAGTATAGCCCAAATGTTTTCTACAGGATTAATATCCGGACTCTTGGCTGGCCAGGGTAAAACATTGAAGTTGTTCTCATAAAACCATTTTTTAATGTTGTTAGCGGTGTGTATTGGCGCTCCATCTTGTTGGAAAATCCAGTTTTCTCCTCCAAGGTCACACGCAAATGGCAAAAGCTCACTGCTTAGTGTTTCAATATAATCTTTGTGAGTCTGCTTCTTACTTAGGAGCACTAAATTTGTCCTTCCACCATAGCTAACAGCTAGCCACACCATCACGCCACCACCACCAATTTGCCGAGTAGGGCACACTTCGTCTTCTTTCTCCAAACTGTGCCAATAATATAATATTGATATTAATCTGGGCCGTCTAAATTAAACTTTTTCTCATCTGAAAAAACTGCTGATACCCATTATGTAGTCCAATACATATGGTTTTGAGCTAACTGTAGGCGTTCTGTCACGTGGTGATCCTTCTAGCATGGATGATGTTTTCTCTTCTTATATTGAAAGACCTCTGAGTGCTTAATGTAGTTATAAATTGTCTGAGAAGTTACGTTAGTAAATGCTTTACTTATTGGAACTCTGGGAATTGATGCTCCAGTTTTTTTCAGCTCAGTAAAAATTTTTCTTTGGTCTCTAAGCGAAAGTTTCTTTGGCCGGCCACTCTTTTTCTTTACGTCATGGGCTTCAGGAGCACGTAGAAAATCGCTGATGCCACTTTTCCTTATTAGAAGTAGCCTACTAATTTCTCAGACTCCTTTATTAACATTTTTCAGCGCTATAATTTGTCCTTTCTGGTAATCAGTTAGAGGAATTCCTCGTGGCATGACGCATTCATCTCCAAGAAATTTAACTACGTAAAACCATCTTGTGAAGCACGTTAGCAATTGGCAAAATACATGCAAACCTGGTATTCCGCAAGAAACACCCACTTAGATAATTGCAGTTTTTGACCAGTGTCCGTCTACTTTAAAAAAAAAAAAAAAGTATTGTGCAAATGTATATCTTTTCTCTTTTCTGCATTTCCCTACATTAAAATTATAAATAATTGAATATTTTTATTTGTCTGTCAAAAATATGAAGATTGATAAGTATAAACATGTTAAAGAATTTTAATTGACATTTCCTATTAAACAAAGAAAAAATTGTAAAGAAGTGTCCGTCTACTTTTTTTATGCAGTGTATATATATATATATATATATATATATATATATATTGTAAATAATAATTCATAATTTATTTATTTATTTATTTATTTATTTTAATAAATTTAATATTTTATCTATCATTCAAGAAACACAAAAGGAAAATCGGGAAAAAAGTGTTATTGAAACGAATGAAATTTCCATAGGTTTATGAAACAAAAATTATAGTTACCGAAACATCAGTGGAGGCCCTCTGTTGAGACTCAAAACGATTTTGGGCTGTGTCTGTGTGTCTGTCTGTCTGTCTGTCGTGCGATAGCGGCCGCAAAAACCACGCTATTGACTTGAAATTTTGTACACATGTTCATGATCCCCACGAAATTAGCTGTATAGTTTTAGCTGTGCATTCCATTTGTTGTTCGTGTACAGGGACACGCCAAAGTTTTTTTTATCATTACGGCTTATGGGAAGAATTTGTATGTACCGCGACAGCGGCCCCCAAATTAACGCTATTTACTTGCAATTTGGTACACATATTCATGAGCCCAACAGAATAAGCTGTATTGTGTTAGGTGTATGTTCCATTTGTCATTCATATACAGGGACACGCCAAAGTTTTTCTTATCTTTACGGCCTATGGGAAGAATTTGAATGTACCGCAATAGCGGCCGCAAAAATCCTTCTATTGACTTGCAAATTGGCGCACACGTTCCAGCTTTGCATATAAGTAGCTGTATAATTTTTATTGCTATATTTTTCATAAACCGTGTACAGGGACACGCCAAAATTCATAACATTACGGTGTATGGGGTGAATTTCGTTTAAACGCATTTTAATGTCATTACTTTGCAATGAAGAAAATGAAACTAGCGTACGTGAGTAAGATGCTTAAATTTATGTTGTTTGAAAAAGATACGTGCTCTTAAGCTTTCTAATTAATGTACAGGAGTGTTCTGACAATGCAACGTAGTCATCCAAACGATGTTAAATTTGGAACAATTATTAATTTTAAACGCAAAATAAGCTGAATAGTTTTTACTGGTGTATACAATGTTTATGTTTCGTTTACAAAGACACACGAAAGAATTTTGTAACATTAGAGCATATGAACAAGTTTTTAATTTAAGCGCGCACTTTAATGCGTTTATGCTGAATTGAACTTAATAAAGTTAACATACATTATAAAGATGCTTAAAATCATGTTTACTCTTAAAAAAGGTTAGGTATAGACTAAATAATTTATGGGACCACACAAAATAATTCCGAGTATGTACTGTAATTATCCAAATGATTTCAAATTAGTTTGAAAAATTAATGAGTTATAATTAATTAGGTTTATTCTTATTATTGGCGTTTATAATGAATGTGGCAACTTTTCCGGGATACATAAAGGAATTTCGTACTATTACGGTCTATAGTCGGTATTTCTTAAAAGTGTATTTTAACATGGTTACACCCCATCAAATATAATGAAATTTTATTAGAATTTTAAAAGCATGTTTTCCTGTTGAAAATTGTGGGCATAGAATTGATAATTAGTTTAAAGGTTACGCAAAATATTTCCGATATGCTATGTAATTCTTTTTGTATGAAATTTGATAGTTATGAAATTTGGTATTTACGAATTTCAAGGAAATAATACAAGACCGTAGTTTTTTAGAATACATATTGTTGCGTAGTTGGGGGTTCGTAAGTTGTCCGAGAATGAAAGGTGAAACTTGCAAAAATTCAGTGATTTTTTCACAGAAAGTTCCAGAAAAATACAGGTCTATTAACCAAGTATCAGCTTCAATTCAACCAGTAAACATAGCTTAAACAACAGCCGTTAACAGCAAAACAACAGTACAAACTGTTTATCAATAACACATAAAGCAAGTCTCGTTCAAAGAGGCTCAAAGCAAAGCAAGCATTTGACGAAATTGACACAGATCTGAGATTGGCCGCCTTGGCTAAAAAAATATATTTGGCATATCTCTAATAAGGATTTTCTCGCCAAGGTCGCCAAAAAATCTCCAAGGAGGGAAACAGTCGCCAAATTTGGCGCCAAATCCATTTTTTCCCTTATTGGAGCTTTTTAATGCGTTTTAAAAGGAAAATTAGGCTATTTTTGCGCTAAAACGACTAGAAATGCACAAAATTAGCATTTTATCGACTTACTAAGCCTCTTTGAAAGAATTTATGCAAAAATAAATGCAATTATATACAATTCCGTAACACTTTATATGATATACAAATAGGTATACAAAGAGAGGTACAGCAGGGGGTTGAGGGGGGCGGCAGCCCCCCTCAAGAATGTATCTGATTATGGTAATAAGTCGATCGAATCATTATGTACTATTATATAATAATGAATAAATAAAAGTACAAATAGGACGTTGAGGCTCCTGATCTGCAGATCCACTAGTTTAATTATTTTTATGAAACTAGCTCAAAAAATCAATTTAAAACTAATTCAAAACCAATTCAAAACAGAACAAATAAAATAAAATAAAATAAAATAAAAAGAGCAAAAATAAAATCAACACTTAGCCTCTGAAAAAAAAAAAAATAATAATAATAATATAATATAATATAATATAATATAATATAATATGCATAATATCTTACAGAAAATGCTATCTCCTTTTACGTCTATCTGAACTTTAAAATACACTACATATTTCCTTTTGAAAATTTTCTAAACTAATTTTAAAAACGACCATTGTACACAGAGCTGATTATGAATATGTAAAAAAAAAATTAAAGTATTTTTAATTTTCGAGAAATTTTTAGTTTTAAACATCTATATGTTAATCTGATTAAATTATAAAAATCAAACAATAATTAATTATTAAGTAAATAACTTTCTAAGTAAACACAATCAAATGAAAAAAAAAAATTCAATATTAGTTTCAGATTAAAATAATGTCCTGAACCTTCATCAGGTGAAAAAAACGAGGCACGAATGCATCATGGATGTACAGTCGGTAACAAAAGTGTCCGAACACTAGCAAAAATTTCTATGCAAAAAAAGTACACTTCATACGGTTTTGTTAAATAAATCCTTATCGAATTATGTTCTTACACTAACTAAGAATAGGATTCGACAAGGATTTATTTAATTAAACCGTACGTAGTGTACTTTTTTTACATAGGAATTTTTGCTAGTGTTCGGACACTTTTGTTACCGACTGTAGTTGGGTGTACCCACGCCTATAAAATTCAAAGTGACTTCTGCATCTGGCTTCCTTTGAAACGTCATTTGCTAAGTTTCGGAACGGTGCTACATATCTACCAAATAGGAAAGTAAGAAAAATTTACAAATCGATTAAAAAAGGGAAAAATAATTGTTTAAAAATATTGCATAAAAATCTTTATATGTTTGGTTTCAGTAGGAAACCAAAGAACATTAAAGTGTTAAAATGGACACTCAATTACATTTAGAATTTCGCTTTTTTATAGAAATGTCTTGTGATACGTTGCGAGAAAAATAAGTAACACCGCAGTGCTTTCCCATTGACCTAAGGCTGTTCTCAAATGAGAAATTGAATATCGGGCATACTTTCTGTCATTAGATTAAATTTTTTTTTTACTTTCACACAAGTAAAAAAAATTAGACATACTACCTACTTTCCAGAAAATCAATTGACTTTTTCATTTTTCCTTTAAAGCAAATAATTTTGTCAACTAAATAAAAAATAAATAAATAAAATAAATAAAAATTGACTTTTTCCATACTTGTAGTGTGAAGTTCTGACGTATTCCAGTACAGAAAAAAAAAAAAAAAAAAGAGTTAGGATTAAAAAAAATACATTCCATATATACGTATGTATTATTTTGATGGAATGACTTTTGAAAATTTTGATTTAAACTTTTTTTTTTAATATTATGTAAATGAACTACATAAATTTTAATTGTAATATTTATCTTGTTATATATATCTATTCTAATTTAGACTATATGTTTAATCTTGTAATCAGTACGCAAAGAACTTCATGTAGGGTAGTTTAGTGATATATATATATCTATATATATATATATATATTAATCAAAACTGGTTTAATGATAAATGAGTATTAAATTCTACCATAATTAAAGAAATTTCACAAAGCGGATTCTCGCCATCATGGTCACAAAGCAATGATTGTCGCCAATTCATCAGCAAATATTGCTAAAATCATAGTTGTGGGCGACAAAATTATCGCCAAAAATATATTTATAAATCTGTTTTTATTTTCAAATTACACTTTTTAAAAAATAAATAAAAAAATATATTTCGATGCTTATAAAATGTCAATAAAGAATTCTTTTAGAAATCAATATACGTGTATTTAAAACAAAATCCTTAATCAAATTTTTGCTGCTTATTTGAAAAATATCGTTATTTACTCTGTAGTCTACTTCAAGGTTTTTCAGCTGTACTTCTTTCAAACTGCTACAGTATGTTGTTGCTTTCACTTTACACTCGTTCCTGTTCGTGCCCGATAATGGGTCAAAAAGTAATTTCGACCTGAAATGACTGTTGCGTATTTTCGCAGCAGTTTTTCGGTAAATTGTTGAAAACATGTCTTCCATGATTTATTTCTTTGAATCAATTTCTAAAATGAAACATTTCTATCATTGCAGAAATTTATATAAATAAATCATGAACACAAAAACAAGAAACTTTTGTAACATTTTTAACCTTTTATCTACTGACGGTACTTTAAAGTACCATTTTTGACGGTACTTTAAAGTAGTTTAAAAAGTATATTGAATCGAATTTACTGATGAAATGCCAAAGATATCTATAATAATAGAATGCATTACCCCAATTTAATGTCATTACATGGCACTAGACGCTACATGTAACCGTTTTTGTTCAAAAAAGAAATTTATAGTGCACTGTCGCTGTTTTGGATTCGCATATTTCACAATCTTCCCGTTTATTAAAATTAATTTGTATATCACTTCAAGAATCTTCAATCTTAGAAAAAATGTAAAAAATACATAATGCTTTACATTGTTTAAGGTTTTGACATTTTTTTCGACCACTGTGTACTAACAGCACAATGCCACTTGACTAAATCTTTATTAAACACTAGGATGAGGTGAGATGTATAATTTTGCTTGCTTACATCTTTAAAGAATTACTCTTAAATAACTAGAAATAATGGATTTCAAGTAACGTTTTTATCTATTTTATAATGCAGTATAAATAAAGATGAAAATTAAAGGTTTGTGCTATTTTAACATACAGTCATTTGCAAAAGTTTAAGACCAGTAGCCGATTTTCAGTATTTTAACACATTGCATCACTTACGCAGATTATTGCGTCATCTCATGTGCTGATTGCATCAGGCGCATTCTACTGCTATAGGTGCCCGGCACGTTTATCGCCAGTTGTTTATTGGATTTTTTGTAGTAGTCAGTGCTGTTGTGTAATTATTGTAATGGGATAAAAACCTTCACTTACTGCTACAAAAAGGTCAGAAATATTTACTCTGCATAAAATTGGATTTTCTGAACGTCAAATAAATTCGAAGTTAAATGTGAGCAAGACAGCTGTGCATCAAGCTATTTGTAAATTTAAAATTTCGGGAGAATTTGTAGACCGTAAGAGAAGTGGTCGCCCTAGAAAAACAAGTACACGTGATGATCATGTGATAAGGATGGTCGTACGAGATCCAAGAACCTCCCGCAATACGATTAGATATTCTCTGGCTGCAAAAGGCACAAACGTCAGTTTGAACACTATTTCAAGACGTCTGGCGAAAGATTTTGGTTTATCATCCCATAAACCTGCAAGGAAACCTCGACTTACTCCAAGTATGAAAAAGGAAAGACTCTTAAGGTCCACAAATTTTCCCGAAATTTTAAATTTACCAATAGCTTGATGCACAGCTATCTTGCTCACATTTACCCTTGAACTTATTTGGCGTTCAGAAAATCCAATTTTATGCAGGGTCAATATTTCTGACTTTTTTGTTACACAGTAAGTGAAGGTTTTTACTAGGGCTGTGCCGATTAATCGATTAATCGGTTCGGTTAATAGATCAATGCTTAGTCCCGATCAATATTTTTAATCGAATTAATCGGATCGATTAATTCGATTAAAAATTTTCAAAATCCGATTAAAATTTTCAAACTATGAATTAAAGTAAAAATGCTGTTTTGCCTACAAAACATTTTTTCGCATATTTTCTAACAAATATTCTATGAAACATCCATCAAATAATGAAAAAATAAAATAAATAAAAAGTAAATAAATAAAACCTCTCAAAAGAAGTTGTTGCACTTTCGTTGACGGAGAAAAGGGAGAGGACAGTTATTAAAGAAAATGCCGCTCCATGTGCATGCTAGAGCAACACCACCTGTCTGTAGCCTTCTACAGAAAGTGTTGGCTAAGGTAATAGTTTTCTCAGAAACAAGAAGCTTTCAAAAAATAGAAATGCTAAAAATAAAAAAATAAAATAAAATAAGAAGAAGAAGAAGGAAAAGAAAAGAAGCGTTTGAGATTTCCATTATCGCTTTGATGGGGGAAATGTCAACAGAGTTTCACAATATCTTCAAGCGTTTATTGTCTGTTCAGAATTGCTGATAGTAACTATTGAAGTAGAAACAGGAAATATCATTCTGTGTTCTAGTCCGAAGTGACAAAGAAGTACTAAAATATAAGAATTTCAGTTTTTTATGTTAATGATATGGAATTTTGAGAATTCATTTAAAAATACTGACAAGCGAGGTGGACAAGGCCTGAAAATATAAAACTAATATCTGTGTAAATTCATTTAATGTTTCTTGCAAAATTAATTGAAAAATTAATTTAATAAAAAAAATGAATAAGGGAAAATATTTATATAAAATTAACACTTAAAGTCACCAATTATTACTCTGAAAATTGATTTAAATTTCCGCTATGAAACAGATATAATTAATTCGACAAAATTTTTTGAAAAAAAAAAAAAAATTGTCAGTCAAACTTATGAATCATATATATATATATATATATACACACACAATATGAGAGTTTTATTCATCATTGAAATAAAATCATATAAAGAAAAATGAAAAACGATTAAAAATCCGATTAATTGACTGATTAATCGATTAATGAACTACGATTAACCCAGTTAAAACTTTTAATCGATTTCCACCTCTAGTTTTTACTCATTACAATAATTACACAACAGCACTGTCTACTACAAAATCCAATAAACAACCGGTGATAAACTTGTCGGGCACTTTTATTTATAGCAGTAGAATGCGTCTGACGCAATCAGCACATCAGATGATGCAATAATCTGTGCAAATGTGTTAAAGTGCTGAAAAACGGCTTTTGATCTTAAACTTTTGCAAATGTAAAGGTATCAAAAGTTAAAAATTACATAATAAAATATGTGCACCAGATCATGTTATATATATATATATATTCTGTACCATCATATAGTTTTGGACCACTAAATTACCATCCATGTGGTCCATTTAGATCACTAAATTTCCATGGCTGGCATAAATCAGAACAATCCCTAAAATACAGACTTAAGAAATCTTTCCCATTTTTACTTTGGAACTTTCACTGAAATCGTAACAAATAATAAACAAAAATAAAAATAAGTGCATAAAAAAATAAAAGAACTCGCATGTTGTGACTTTAAGTAGGTGTTTAAAAAGATACTGGTCAACCTCGTGTTTGAACTTGGCTGATTGAAAAAGTTTATCTTTGAGGAATGCTGCAAGACACGGTACTTGCGCTTAGCCATATCAGCACAGTCCAGTAGTGAATGTTAATGAAGTGAATAACTTCGAAAAGAAATTCGATATGAATGTGATTAGATGTACAGATTAGTTTGTTTTTAGAAAATTTCCTGAGCCCACACTTCATTTTAATCATCTACGTTTCGTTATCATGCGTCATTAAAAACCTATTTTTAGTTCGAAAGAATGTATAAAACAAAATAATGCGCTTGAAATAGACATTATGATGATTGAAAACTTACTGAAGGCGACATTTTGATTTTTTTAATTAATGGACATGCTCGTCAGAACATCTTAAATGTTCTAAAAAGCCTCCGGAAATAAACAACTGTAAGAAAAATAAATATTCTGTGTGAGTATTAGGTTATTTTTAGAAACATATTTGATGGAAGTTAATGAGTAGACTAAAAAAAAAAAATAATAATAATAAAATTAACGCTATAGGAATAGAATTAACTGCCTGCATATTTATAAGAGTGGTGATATACTTTTTCCATTTAAACGGCATCTGCCAGATGTATTTATCGTTTTGCAGAGGTTATGAAAGGGCAATTTGTTATTATTATTTATATTTATCTATCTACATTGATTCCCCTTATATTAAAAAAAAAAAATCTGGAGTGACTCCACTCGACTTTCCGAACATTGAGTAATTAACAGTTTTGTAGATAAAGTAAAGAAAGAGGAGTTGTTAAACAAACAAAGAGAGAAAACCATAATAGAGTGTTTGAGTATTTTTCTCTATATATTACACGATGTTTTATTTAACTCTACTGAACTTTGAGCCCATGATCATAGTGATAAAGAATTTTTTGTTGTGTCCCTGTAGAAACCTATAAATGCTAGATTCACGAAAATGTTTATATTTAGTGCAACAGTGATTTATAATATTCATATAAATTTTCAGCTCAATTGAATAAGGCGTTTAGATGCTATCGCACTTTTTAAAATTTGGTCCCATAGGCCATAATGATAAAGAAATTTTCTTTGTGTCCCTGTAAAAAAACTGTAAGTGCTTAATTCACCAAAATCTATACAGTTGGTGCAACTGTGACCTATAACATGTGTACAAATTTTTTGCTCAGATTAATAAGGCGTTTAGACACTATCACACTTTTAAAAATTTGGCCCCATAGGCCAAAATGATAAAGATTTTTTCCTGGTGTCCCTATGAAAAAAAACTATAGTACTAGATTCACCAAAATCTATAGGGTTCGTACTATGGTGACTTACAATATACGGACCAACTTTCAGCTTATTCGAATAAAGCGTTTAGACGCTAGCGTGTTCACTCACAGACATACACACATATACACACAGACATACACACATATACACACAGACATATACACATACATACATCATCGTAAAAATAGTGGAAACGGACTCAGGGGACCTCGAAACGTATAGAAACATCAAAATCTCTAATTCGGATTTTTGACATCATTACAATACTTTCCTCACTATAGTGTTCGGAAAGTAATAAACTAATTAATTAATTGATAAAAGAAGAAGCAGAAGTATATGAATGTAGCTAGTAACATTTATGTACAGTCGGTAACAAAAGTGTCCGAACACTAACAAAAATTCCTATGTAAAAAAAGTACACTTCATACGGTTTTGTTAAATAAATCCTTGTCGAATCCTCTTCTCAGTCAGTTTAAGAACATGATTCGATAAGGATTTATTTAACAGAACTGTATGAAGTGTACTTTTTTTACATAGGAATTTTTGCTAGTGTTCGGACACTTTTGTTACCGACTGTATGACTAGTAGAATGTATGACTAGTAACATTATTAAAAGCTAAAATTTTTACGAAAACAACTATAATTTATCATACATTATGTATAGAGACTGCGTTATTTCAAGCCAGAAACGGAGTAATACATTGAAAATATATTTTTTTTAAAATAATTCTTCGATTAATTTTTATTATGTTTATAATTAAAGTTCTTTTTTTTTCTTCTAATTATAAATTTCATTGTCAACTAAATAAAACTGAATTTTTCTATCTTTATTTTATTTTATTTTATTTTTTCAGACTTTAATATTTCATAAAGTTACACTAATTAATCTCGAACTTCAGTACGATGCTCTATTTCAAAAGTTACCTGGCCCTTAAGGGGAAAAAAAAAAAAAAAAAAAAAAAACCTCCCTTCCCCCCCCCCCTCCCTAAGATTAATTTTACACAGAAATCTTTATCATATTTTTGAGAAAGGTTTTATTATTATTATTATTATTGTTATTGTTATTATTACTATTATTACTTCTACTATTACTACCATGGTTAGAATATGGTGATGGAAAAAGAACATAAAATGGGAAAATTTGATTACTGAAATAAAATCAGCTTTCTTGTCAGCAATGAAAATTCATTTATCCAAAAAAAAAAAAAAATCTTAAGTTATGGATGGATGGATGGATAGTTGGGTTTTACGTCGCACTAGTGCTGCGCAGATGGGCAATTGGCGACGGTCTGGAACACACCGCTAGAGGTGGGCCGGAGACATGCCATCACAATTTTGATCCTTCACGGAAGGGATGGCTCTCGCGCTTCGGTGACCCCCAGAGGTATAATTTTTTATGGGAACATGGAGGACATTGCGGCTGCGACAGATTTTACGTGCACCAGCCACCATTAGCTTAAGTCATGATTTAATGGTCTAAAAATATAAAATGGTAGGCAAACATATACAAATGCACACTTTTTTTTATTATTTATATTTAGCTACATATACCAATAGTTTTTTATGAAAACAGAGAACATATGAGATTCTCTTTTATTAAACTCATATCCGCAAGAGTAGGAAAATTTGATTTTAATAAATAATTTAAACCTATATAAATTACTTAAGGTTTTTTTAACGACTTGCCGTAAAATACCTTAAAAACCAAGTGATTAAAAAGATGGAAAGTAAGCGAACGACATTATATTCCAAAATCACACAACACCTTTCATCAAGTACAAATATAGGCAAGAATGAAGTATGAAAAATAAAACAATGCCATTCAGAAATTCTTTGATAATAGAAAATTAGTAACGTTGACTATTGAGTTATTAAAGATATCTATCAAATAAATGACGAAAATTGGAATTACAAGTTCGTGTTGAGCTAATTTCGATTATTACACTTTTCTTTCTTTTCTTTCTTCCCCCCTTTTTTTTTTTTTTTAGCCAATAATTTGTTAATATCAAGATATACTTATTTTCTTTTTTTTAAATAGAAATAGAAAAAAAAAAAAAAAAAAAAAAAAAATTGTAAACATATTTTAAGAGAAAATTTTGCCGTATTTAGCAACAAAAAAAAAGATTTGTAAACATATTTTAAGAGAAAATTTTGCCGTATTTAACAACAATAGTCGCCATATCGCCCTGGTGGCGTGAATCCTATTTGTAAGTTTTATTACGGTTAAAATATTACTACAAATTAAGGACACGTGTAAAAATTATGTAAAAGATTGTAATGTATGTATGTATATATATATATATATGTATATTATATTACACATATTATTATTATTATATACATTATATATATTATTACTATTTATTATATATTATATATATATATATATACATATATATATATATTATATATATATATATATATATATAAATATATATATATATATATATATATATATATATATATATATATACTATATGTATATATATGCGTTATATGATTATGTTATTTAGAGTGATACATTTTCTAATTTTTACAGAATATATTTTCATACTATTTTACAATACTTTAAAATACCATCACTCAGATTATATTTTTTACCTATTTTATCAATTATAATACTGATTAGTATAACAACTGAATTTGATTTTTAATTCCTTAATGTATTTTAGAAATCCTGTTATACATTTTTGTAACTTAAAAAAAAAAAAAAAAAAAAAAAAAAAAAAAAACATTTTTTAACATTTATAAAAATATAGAAATAAAAGCATTATACAGTAAGGTAAAGAAATAAAGAAATAAAGGAAAAAGATTATATATATATATATATATATATATATATATATATATGTGTGTGTGTGTGTGTGTATTAACATAAAACTTCCATGTTCTGGGTTTTAATTATGATAAAAATTTTGAAATTCAATATGAAAAACTCATGTAATGCGCTGATTCGACAATATAAAATAAACTAAAATTGTATACGATTAATTATAAACTGAAGTCACTTAATCCTTCCCTTATCATGATGTTGTTTAAAAAAAAAAAAAAAAAAAAGCCGCAAGGAATTAAAAGCTTCCCGAGAAAAAAATCAGCGATAAACAATAAATCTACGCATTTAAAACTGATTAAATATTAAACATCAAAAGTAAAAGGATATTAGTTATTATCTAGTTATTAATTTTTCCTAACAAAAGTTTATTATTTTTATGCAGCTAATCTTGTACTTTTTGCTACGTATCAATAGATTGCACACGACATCTCCTATCAGATATTCAAACCTCAAGCTATTATCAGTGACTGCTGCGGTGAATATAGTCATTAGAAGTAATTAAAGACTTGATTTAGCTCAAAACATAAGCATCAACAAGTACCCTGAAGCAAAAGATGGCGTGACAATAGACATGAAGCTAGAGTAATGAATAGTTCTTTTGCAAATGAATTCCGAATGTATATCTTGGCGCTGCGATCAGCAGCCGTTGTTACCAAGCGATGTAAGTTTTGTTAATGGATTGCTTTTATAAAAAGTTAATTGGACTACATGCTAATCATTGTATTGTCATGTAAGGGAAATGTAGAAATGTGTTTGATAGTATGTTTTTTTAAATATCATATGATTTTTAGAATGTCTGATGGATGTCTTGTTAAAATAATGGTCTTCCGTCCCGATGTCTTAATCAACGGTTATTTTTTAAATGTGACCAAATGACATTTAAGTCTAGTTGGATTTCTCGTTCGTTGGTTCTTTATTATATATATATATATATATATATATATACACTCTATAACAAAAAAAACTGACGCACCAAGAAGAAGTGGGGACAACAATTGGTATATGGGGTGGAATGGGTAGTTCGAATGGGACAAAAATTGGTAGATTTGATGTACATCTGGAGAAAGACAATTGATTACTGTTTCAGAAAATTTGAATGATTTAATCAAGAGAAAAAGGGCCTCACAAAGTAAACAAGTCAATAACGCGTTGGTCCACTTCTGGCCCTTATGTACGCAGTTATTCTGCTTGGTATTAATTGATATAGTTGGCAATGTGCTCCTGTGAAGTATCGTGCCAAATTCTGTCCAATCGGTGCGTTAGAATGGCAAAATCCCGAGCTGGTTGTTGGACCCTTTTTATGATGCTCCAAACGTTCTCAGTGGAAGAGAGATCCGGGGACTGGGCTCAACCCCATTTCACTGAGCCGCCTATTAAGGGCCCTCTTCACTCACCGCCGCCGGAAGCCGAAACTAATGCTATTCTATGGGAAATTTTTCTTTACAAATAACTTATTAACTAATACATATTTTTAAATTCTGTTTTCACATTCAGAAAATTCCCAACTGTTAAATTGACGGACCTTTTTTAAAAATGTATTTTTTTAATTTTTAATATTTTATTTCGAAATTGCAAAATGAAAAAAATTCACATATTGAAAATTTGTATTTTGAAGCTTCAAAATAAAATATAAAAAAATAAAAAATAATTTTTTAGAAAAGGTGCGTCAATTTTACAGCCGGGAACTTTCAGAATGTGAAAACAGAATTTAAAAATATGTATTAGTTAATAAGTTATTTATAAAGAAAATTTTCCCATAGAATAGCATTAGTTTCGGCTTCCGGCGGCGGTGAGTGAAGAGGGCCCTTAAGGGTCTTTGAAGTCACTGAAGTACCAGTGGATATTAAGGATTATTTTTGAGGATATTAAGGATTGTGTTAGGTAATATTTCATATTATTTAAAGATACTAATTAAAATTAATTTTAATTTGATATCATAGTTTAACTATTATCTTAAAGTCCTTCAAAAATAACATCATTTATTAAAAAATACAATTATTGTGATGTTAATTTGAACCCACATCATTTATCAATGACATTTATAATCCCCATTTTAAAACTGAAATATTTGTTTAAATTCATAAATGTTATATAGCAGTAGTAATTACTTATAGTAAAATTGTTACAATATATTTCAAATCAAATAAGTTTGCAGAATGAAATTACATACAGAAAAAATGAAAATGTAATCAAAATAAAGTGATTTCTTTAAATGTTGTTAAGTTCAGAAATACAACCAGCCAACCTAGCCGAACAACACCTATACACACGTACAGACTATCTTACAGCGCATAGATAAGTTATTATACTATTCTGATAATGATTACAATTCTTGCTTTATGAATAGTAAATTTCCCAGCTAAAAAATCTGCAGATAATCCAAAGGTAATTAGTACAAGAATTTGCAGAAAAACTACAGTTCGTATTCAAAATCTGCAGAATAACTGCAGTTTGGAAGAAAAAAATTGTGCCGATAAAAATATTTTTTACCTAAAACTGTTTACTGTCCCAAATACTTTCAGATTATCTACAGTTTTGTGCAGTTATCTTTCTTTTTTATAGTTTTTCTGCAGACTTTTTTTTAGCTGGTTCATACGCTATAATTTAGATTTTTACTGCTCGGCTTCAAAAATAATTATTTTTAGAAAGTTATTCATTGTTCTTTAATATAAGACTATTTTAGGTTTAATACTAGACTAATATTGGCTTCAAATAAAAGCTGGTGATCTCCTTAAAACAAAAGGACTCTCAAAACCGTTAATTTTTTGTGTGAGTTGTGAAACTGAAAAATTTCAAGGTAATATCTTTAAAACTAATAACTTAATGCATATGGTATTCATAGTTTTCCGAAAATAGCTTTTTTGAGAATTATTTTTAAAAAGCATAAAATCTACGCAGTATTTAAAGAAAAGAAAAAAAGTAATTTTTATTAAAAGAAGTCGACCCTTATTCAGAATGGCAATGTCCGGAATTGCTTTGTTTATATCCCACCAAACTCTTTGCTTTATTATAAGCTAGAAAAGCCCCGGTTCAGGAACGAATCGAATCCCAAATGCGGGAAAAATTTCAAAATCAAACTTGAAATGTACAAAACTCGACCTGATGCTGCTTGTGTGCCAATAGATCAAAGTTTGTTAACGAAACTATTTTTAAATTCATGAAATTAATGAAGGTAGTGAATCACCGAAGGCTTTGCTCACTTCGCTGGTCACTATATTTAAAAGAAACTCTTTTCTGTATCGCTTTATAAAAAAAATAAAAAAAATCCTGAAGTTGCTCTAAAGCCTGCTTTGGTTCCCTCTTTGGCCCACTCATTCGCAGACACTCGAGTGCGAATCTCGAGTGCAGGGAGTGTCTCCCTATTGCCTGTGGTGACAGCTTACCAGTGGGCTTTCATTTGAATGCTTAACAGATGACAGTATCGAAAAAATTGAAGTAGCAATTTCATACTTGAACCCCAGTTACATATGAACAACACTATACGTGGTGTACATAATATTTTCTTTCGCGTTATTTTCTATATTTATTTGAGTTATTCAATCAACCATAAAATGACAACAATATCACGCCAAATATTATGTAACAATGTGCTATGATCTGCTACGCTTTCGCAAGAGACAATTAATTTTTGTGGTTATAATAGTATTTGAGTTAGTTAACAACAGTTGGTATATAAAAATAAATAATGAAATATGTAAACCTGATCATTGTACAGCCTTAATACAGCTCCCCTTGGCGACATTTGAATTTTTATCGCCACTTTAGACAAAAATGCATAATTTATGTGATTATTATTATTATTTTTTTGTTTGTTTGTTTGTTTGTCTCTTTTCTTTTCTTTTTCCTTTCCTTTTCCCTTCCTTTCTTTTCCGTTTTTCAATATTTTATAATATATTTATATTTTTGATGCGCTACTTAGCTTAAAGTGGCTTTTGCAAAAATGAAGTCCTTGGCGAAAATTGTCCCCTCTATTTCAGCATCAAAATTTTAAAAATTACTCAGGATTATCAATAGGTAAAGCTCTTTAATACAATGCTGAATTAGCTTTTATGTCAAGCGCGATTCCCCGTGCCAAAAAAATACTATTTAAATAACAGAAAAAAAAAAAAAAAATCCTAGAATTGAGGTATATTAAAAAAGGTTATTATTTTTTAGGACTATTCTAAATCTACGAATTTTCACGATACCAGTTTTATGATAGTTGGACATTTATCGAAATCGAAAATTTATTGAAAATATAATTGAATAATTTAAAAGCTATGTTATAATTTGAAATGAAAAAATAAAATAAAACCTTATAAACATTAGTAAGCGATCAAATAGACTCATATGTAAACTATTAAAATAATAACAATAATTTGTATTTCATTTTGTACGCGCTTTTTATTCCCTAATTCAAGATTATTTAAAAAAAAAAAAAAAAAATCGGTACTGTCCATTTTGAAACTGATTGTTAATAATTTTTTTTTACTTTCAAGGAAAAAAAAAAAGATTTTCATGAAATTTTGACCAAAGCAGAATTTAGTTTAGTACGGCGGATTCTTGGTTCTTTTCTTCTTTTTCTTTTTTTCTTTTTTTTTAAATTTAATTATAACATCGCTTTCAAACTTCATTCAATTATATTTTCGATAAATGTCCAACAATCGTAAAACTGGTATCCGTAGATTGAGACTAATAGCCCTCAGTCCTAAAAAAAAAAAAAAAAAACTATGAGTTCTCAGTACCAAACTAAATTCTGTTTTTGCCAGAATTTCATAAAAAATCTTTTTTTTTTTAAAAAAAAAAAAGAAAAGAAAATTAATAATAGTCAGTTTCGAAATGGACAGTATCGAAAAAATTCTTTTAATAATTTTGAATTAGGAAGTAAAAAGCGCGTGTGCAAAATGAAGTAAAAAAATAAAATAAGATTTATAAATGGACGATATTTAAGCTCGTGGACTGATCAATGATATAATAAGAAATAATGACGACATTAGTCCAATAAAATTATCTTTTTTTACTTCCATTACCCTACTACAGTAAGTAATGGAAGTATTGTATTTTTTTTATTTTTTTTTTTTTTTAAGTTTGATCGCTAATTTTTATCACCAACTTACTTTTTTATAAACAGTATAAAGACTAAAATCAGTATTCGACAAATATTTACTTAACAAAACAGTATAAGGTGCAAATCTTTTAAATACGAATTATTAGTAAAGCTTTAATAATTTTGTTGCCAACTGTAAATAAATGAAATATTATATTTAAATAATTATATTAAAGACGTATTACTTTTGAGAAAAATAAAGAATTCCAACAATAAAATTACTCATTTGGACATACATTAAAAAAATATAGAAATGATTGAATGAATGAGTAAAACATGCATTACAAAATTAAAATATGTTTATAAGTTTTAAGTAAATAACTTATCATTTGTTTTCTTTTCTTTCTAAGAAAAGAATGAAACAGAAAAAAAAAAAAAAAAAAAAAAAAAAAATTGATGAAATTCTGGCAAAAGTAGAATTTAATTTAGTATGGAGGACTATTAGTTTTTTTTTTTTTTTCAAATTATAACATCGCTTTCGAATTATTCAATTATATTTTAGAATTTTAGATAAATTTTCGATTTCGATAAATGTCCAACTATCGTAAAACTGGTATCGTAAAAATCAGTAGATTGAGACTAATATTGTCCTCCGTCCTAATATCTGTAATTTCGACAATTAAAATATATGAAAGCAACACTACCCCCCTCCCCCCACAAAAAAAAGGGGGGATAGTAATTTAAAAAAAAATCGATACTGTCCGTTTCGATACTGATTATTATGAATTTTCTTTTTTTTTCTTTTCTTTTTTAATTAGATCACTGAACTGAGTCCGCGTGCTTAAATATTACTTGTGTGCTATTTTTTTTTTTTTTTTTTTTTTTTTAAATCAAAAGCGCATAGCTATAAGTATGCTAGTTGATAACATTTATGGGTTTCAGTTTTAACATTATACTACTTAGACAAAAAACAATTTATTATTATTATTATTATATAGTTTATCTCTAATTATGTGTCATTTCCATTTTCTTTAAAATTAATTCTTTCAGCTTAGGGGAAAAAAAAAAAAAACTTTCAGCAAAAAATGCGTTAAAATTCAATTGGTGGCACATTTTTTTTTTTTTAATTATTATTCTATTAAAAAATAACATGGGTAGAAACGTTAAATTTAGAAATCACTTTAATATCAAACGGAAAACCGATAAGTATTTATTTTACATAGATGTGAAATTGGTTAAGTGGTTAGAAACAAAAGCCTCAGTACATTTTTTATTTCTTTGTTATTATTTTACTGATATCTTAAAAAAATAATTATAAAATAAATAAGTAAATAAATAAAATAAAAAAATATCATAGAACAAAGTAAAGTTTATTTTTAGGACTGAGGACTATTAGTCTCAGTCTACGGGTTTTTATGATACCAGTTTTGCAATAGTTGGACATTTATCGAAATCGAAAATATAATTAAATAATTTGAAAGGGATGTTATAATTTGAAAAAAAAAAAAAAAAAAAAAAAAAAATCTAATTGTCCTCCGTATTAAACTAAATTCTGTTTTTGCCAAAATTTCATTAAAATAGTTTTTTTTTTTTTTTTTTTTTTTTTTTTTAAGGAAAAGAAAAGGAAATTAATAATAATTAATTTCGAAACGGACAGTATCGAAAAAGCTTTTTTTAGTGATTTTGAATTAGGGGATAAAAAGCGCGCGTGCAAAATGAAATAAAAAATAAAACAAGATCATTAAGTTTGAGTTTAAGTTTGAGTTGGTAATTTTTATGTAACATTTATTATAATTTATTTTTTGTTAGACTGGTTAGATAAAATGTACTAAATAACTTTTTTTTTTTTTTTTTAGAACTAAGGACCAGTGGCGTATGCAAGCCCCCCCCCCCCTCCCTTTGACAAAATGTATGATAAGAAAAATTAGGCTGTTCCTTCCTTACATTTTTTTTTTCACATTTCAGGCGGAAAAAATGTATGGCAAGCGTAGAATATTTTTTCCTACGAAGTGGTTTAAAATTATGACTAACTTTTTTTTTTCATTACTCTGCAATAAACACTCCTGAAAATAATTAAACCACTTTATTTGCGCGGCGCGAAACATGTTTCCCTGAAAACAATTCTCTGAAAGGATTTCACCTTTACGAATTCATACTTAAGGACAAGAGGGGTCGACCATATGAGGAAGGGGTGACCATTGAAGTAATGACTTTGAAGGAGTGACCCAAACAATACCCCAACAGTATAAGACATTTTAAATGAACTAGCGAAAACTTCTCGTCGATTAGACTTCGCTCTGTAAATAAAAAAATTCAATGAAATATTTTGCGCAACTATGTATTGAATTGTATGTTTTATGTAGCAGTTTGTACAGGCTCTACGTTATTCGTCGCTAATTAAAGATTTTTTAGTTTGATGAGTTTGTTTTACTATTTTTCATTTTCTTACTCTTATTTTCGGCAAGTAATTATGATATTTTAAAAGATTGTTAAACTTAATTAAAAATAGACTTAATTTAACTTAAATAAACTTAATTAAAAATTCGGAAGGACGAACCCCACCCCCCCCCCCCCTTCCCTCTGAAAAATCCTGGATACGCCACTGCTGAGGACTATTAGTCTTAATCTTCGGATTTTTACGATACCACGTTTACGATAGTTGGACATTTATCGAAATCGAAAATTTATCGAAAATATAATTGAATAATTTGAAAGCGATGTTATAATTTGAAAAGAAAAAAAAAACTAATAGTCCTCCGTACTAAACTAAATTCTGATTTTGCCAGAATTTCATCAAAATCTTTCTTTCTTTCTTTTTCTGTTCTGTTCTTTTTTTCTTTTTGATAGAAAAAAAAGAAATTTTTTGATAGAAAAAAAAAGAAAGAAAATATTTTTTTTTTTTTTTTTTTTTTTTTTTTTTATATATATATATAATTTTGAATAGGCAATAAAAAGCGCGCTTGCAAAAGGAAATAAAAAAATAAAACAAGATAATTAAGTTTGAGTTTGTGTTGGTAATTTTTTAAATATTAGTTTGAATTAATCAAACATTTATGTGCAACAGCGGGTAAGTGCAGTCACATATGGCATATATATAAAAAATAAATAAATAAGTAAACCTTATTATGCTACACAGTTTTTTTTATTATTATTATTATAATTATTATTATTTTATGACTGAGGACTCTACTACTGATTTACTACTGAGTCTCAATCTACTGATTTTTGCGATACCAGTTTTACGATAGTTGGACATTTATCGAAATTGAAAATATATCGACAATATAATTGAATAATTTGAAAACGACGTTATAATTTGGAAAAAAAAAAAAAAAATCTAATGGTCCTGTGTACTAAATTAAATTCTGCTTAATTTCATAAAATTTTTCTTTTATTTTTTCTTTCTTTTCTTTTCTTTTCTTTTTACCGAAAGAAAAAGAAAAGAAAAGAAATTTAATAATAATCAGTTTCGGAACGGAGAGTATCGAAAAAGATTTTATAATAATTTTGAATTAAGAAATAAAGAGCGGGTGTGCAAAATGAAATAAGAAATAAAACAAGATCATTAAATTTGAGTTTAAGTTTTTTCTTTTTTTTTTTTTTTTTTTTTTTTTTTTTTTTGAAAGAGAAAGAAAATTAATAATAATCAATTTCGAAATAAACATAATCGAAAAAGTTTATTTTAATAATTGTGATTTAGGAAATAAAAATCGCGCGTGCAAAATGAAATAATAAAAAAGAGGAAGCAAGATAATTAAGTTTGAATTTGAGTTGGTAATTTAAGGATGCCATTGATAGTAACTTTTTTTTTTTTTTTTTTTTTTTTTAACTCCATTTTCATATTTTCATTTTTTGATATGCATGAACAAATAAAATTTTCTATAATTTTTTTTTTTCCGCGTGAAAGCATATTTCATTTTATGCTGAAAAAAAAAAAAAAAAAAAAAAAAAAAAAAAAAACACCTCGTAATATATATATTTTTTTTTTTTTTTTTTTGGGGGGGGGGGAGGCAATAATTTAAACTTAAATGTGTAATTTTAAAGCTATTACCAGGTTATTATTTTCATATTTTAGTTAATTTGAAAAAAAAATCTAATCGAAATTTCGTTTTAAATAAGGTACCAAATGAAAGGGGTGATTTTTCTTAATCCGTCGGATTAAACAGCTTATCGATTGGACAAATAGTTTTTATAAAATTAAGTAAGGTAGGAAAATTACGTGGCAACTTGAATCCACACACAGACAGAGTCCAAGGAAATCTCTTAGCCATTTATACAGATAGATAGAAATCTAGAAAATTATTACAGTTTTTTTTTTTTTTTTAATCTTTACATGCACATTATTGGTATTAGCATTATTTAGTATCAATATTGAGAAAAACATTCGCATTTTTATAATTAAGTGCTTAATTAATAGAAAAACAAATCAAATACTGAAATGTATATTATTATTAGCATTATTTAGTATTAACATTGACGGAAATATTCGCACGTTGATCATTAGGTGTTTAATCATTAAAAAAAGAAAGAAAGAAAGAAAGAAACTGTAATGTATGTATGTATGTATTAGTAATATTTAGTACTAAAATTGACGAAAACATTCGCTTTTTGATCGTTGGTTGTTTTAGTGCCTAGAAAATAAATAAATAAATAAATAAAGGACACGAAAATGTTTATTAATATTAGCATTAGTTACTAGTAACCAGTGCTCGAAATCTCTGCTCTTGTTTCAAGACACTTTCATTGATGAAAAATTTCCCCCTTTTTTCCTTATCTCGATTTTGATACAGTGATATCTATCCTTTTTAATCACGACAAGTTACTATAAAAATACGGTAAAGATTTTTGTATAAAAATAGTGGTAACAAAAAAGGCGAAAACTTATCAGCCCTGAAAGTGTCCTGAAAAAAGGGTAGAGACTTCGAGCTTCCGTAGTAACATCTTGAAATATCTAGTTTAATTTGATTTTTATATGTAATGTATTATTACATTGTTTAATAATAAATATGTATTTTGTTTGCATAATATTAATGATATGGTACGGTATTTTTGTACATTAAAAATTTGGAGCTATGTTTCTTTACTGGAAAGCTCTGGATTTAGAAATTTTCATAATTTTACTAAAATAAATTTTTCTTTTAAATTTTAAAGATTTTACTCCTTTATTTTGTAAAACTTAAGTTGTTCTCTTCATTATGCTTTTTAGAATAAATGTAATACTTTCATGTCAAACATTTTTAGTATAAAACAAAGGTACATTAATTTTATATCCTAATTAAAAAAATAATAATTAATTTTAAAAATAAAAAATAAAATAAAAAATGATAACATGAAAAATATTTTTCAAAGGTGAAGCAGAAAAAAATGTTGAACTGCCAACGAAATAAAGTTGAACTTTTTTGGCAATTTTATATATCTCAAAATCCTATTTAATCTTATTTAAATTTCTTATGCGTAAAGCATTAATGATATGAATATAAAAATAGTCTTACCATGCAACATAAGTTGTTTGAAAAGTAAGTGATAAGGCTATAAAATTAAAGCCTTGTAAATTTACAACTTAAAGCCTGTAAGTAATGTCTCACAGCGTATATCATGATGTAAGGCACGTGGTAGAGGTGTTATCTATGAATGCGGGCGAAAAGAGTTTTGTAGAGAAGGCAAAAACTCATAAAATTTAGAAATTTATTTTACACATTCAAAGCAGAAGTACATTAACTGGATTTGTTACAATTCTGGTAACGAGTTATTCAACTGATTTTTTTTCTTTTCCCGTGATTTATTCAGTAGATGGAAATCAATTCGGGGCATAAACATGTCACCAACTTGAGAAAAATTCCAAAAAATAAAAATACATACGTATGGGATTTGTGGAATATTTCGATGTTTAATGCAATTAGAAAAAAGTAATGGTGCAAAATTGTATCTGTTTGTATCCTCAGGGATATATAAAATCATCACTCAGGATATTTTGTTAAAAAGAAAATAAAGGATTTTGTTCCTAGTGAGGCTTACCATATATATATAGATAGTAAATTTTATTTTTTATTTATTAGGACGGAGAACTATTAGTCTTAATCTACGGATTTTTACAAATCCAGCTTTACGATAGTTGGACATTTATCGTAATCGAAAATTTATTTAAAATATAATTGAATAATTTGAAAGCAATGTTATAATTTGAAAAAAAAAAAAAAAAAAAAAAACCTAGGAGTCCTCCGTACTAAACAAAATTCTGCTTTTAGCAGAATTTTGAAAGAAAAAGAAAAGAAAAGAAAATTAATAATAATCAATATCGATACGGACAGTATCGAAAAAGTTTAAAAAGCTCTTCTTTAGACAAAAATACATACATACATATACATATATATAAATTTCCTTTTTACATTTGTCTCTTTAGTCTCTTTTTATCATTATTATTATTTTACTAGTTAAGCAAAATAAATGACAACGTTAAAGTTTAGAATTGATGTCCGTATCCAGACAGATATGACAAAAGTTGCATATTTGTGTATATATATATATATATATATATATATTCATTTAGTAGCTGATAACCAGTTAGAAGATAAACGTTTCAAAAGATCAAAATGATAACTGGAAACAAAGTGGAAGGGATTTTTTGAATACATTTAAATATATTTGAAGGAATTATAAAAACTTTCATATCAAAGTTGTATCTGAATATATTATAGGGTCTTAAATAGTGTAGAGTGTTGTAAATCAGAAAACTTCATCATAAAAAAGAGAAAAAAAAAGTATGTAAAGGTAAAAAAAAGTAATTTTAAACAAATGTTATCACGGCCACGTTTAATCATGCTGTTTGTTTTCATTTTACAATCCCATCCGTGATATTGCGTATGCGTCAGACTTTCTGCTATTTTATAAAATGTTCAGCTGTGAGGGAATGTTTGGACGTTTACTTTCTATCAGTTGAGTTCTTTCATTGCCAAGTGCATTCTCAATCGTCAGCTCTTTTCAAAATGGAATTATCTCTGGATATTCGTATTTTTATACGTATCCGTAAATTTATTTATTATTTTATTTGTTTATTTATTCAGGAAACAGCTTAACTAAATCTTAAATTGGTTTTTCGTATTTAAATAAAAATATTAAATCAGTTTTTAGAGTAAATACGCAGTTTTTTTTTTTTTTTTTTTTTATCCCCCAGGAAAAGAAAAAGAAACACTCCCAAAACGAAAAAAAAAAGAGAGAGAGAGAGAGAGAGACAGACAGAACGATTGCTGTAAAATAATAGGAAACTATTGTTTCGAATCGAATTGGTTAAGCACAATCTTTCATCAGGCGTTCAGGCGAAAAAAAATGTGGGCACTAGTATAACATGAAAGTAAAAAAACGCAGTCTTTTTGAAATTTATGATGTTGCTTTAAATTCCTATTCATCAATTTGCATAGTTTACACATTTAAAAAAAAAAAAAGTTTCAATTATAGAACGTTTTAAGAAACTACATTTTTGATACTTTAACATTTTACCATTTTATTTATTTATTTATTGTTAGCTATTCTCTAAATAGATGTTCTGAGAAATTTACAAAATAATAATAATAATAATAATAATAATAATAATAAATAAATAAATAAATAACGGAAAAGCTTAATATACTACTGGCCATTAAAATTGCTACACCAAGAAGGAATAATAATAACGGAATGAAATTTGTTGGACACATACATTATAGTAGGAAGAACAATTGATTAAAATTTCAGAAAATGTGGAGTAATATGTACCGATAATAGAGTACATAAAGCAGCGACCTCTGTGAGCAATAACAGCACATATCTGCCTAGGCATTGAATCGAACAGCGATTGGATGACATGTACGGGTAGAGCACTTCATGAAGTTTTAACACGATGCCACAATTCATCGATGAAGCACTTCATGAAGTGCTCTACCCGTACATGTCATCCAATCGCTGTTCGATTCTATGCCTAGGCAGATAAGTGCTGTTATTGCTCACAGAGGTCACTGCTTTATGTACTGTTTTCTCAGTACATATTACTCCAAATTTCCTGAAATTTTAATCAATTGTTCTTCCTACTATAATGTATGTGTCCAACAAATTTCATTCCGTTATTATTATTCCTTCTTGGTGTAGCAATTTTAATGGCCAGTAGTGTATATACGAATATATATTCAGTAAAATAATATATACCTATATAGTATATGCTTATTTGTTGAGGGTTTTATATGCGTAATTTAAATTTAAATAACACTTATTTTAAAAAATAATAAAATGACCTTTTCTTAATGCACTAAAAAGAACAAAACAACTTTTTCAGCTCAGTACCGCTGATCTGAATACTTGCATTTTACTACTATTCCAATAAAATTGCACCTCAAACGAAGAAAAGGGCGTCTCAAACCACTTTATACCAAAATTTCCAATCTGGCTAATTTCAGATAATATTTTCATAAATACGTAATTTAAAATTTTCACGAAATTTTATTATAAAATGGTTTGAGCCGCCCTTTTCTTCGTTTAAGGTGCAATTTTATTGTAATAGTAGTAAAATGCAAATATTCAGATCGTCCGTAATGAGCTGAAAAAAGTTATTTTGTTCTTTTTAGTGCATTAAAAAAAGGGCTTTTTTTTTTTTTTTTTTTTTTTTTTAAGTGTTACTTTTTAATTTTTGATGCGCTACCTAGATTAAAATCACTTTTGCTAAATGAAATTTCTTGGCGAAAAATGTTCAGTGTACTTCAATGCAAAAATTTAAAAAATCGCCCACGAGGATCTCTAAATAAAACTTATTTTAGTATAACATATATTAGCATAGTAAACTATATTAGAATTTTATCAATGTGTAAAAAAATTTTTAAGTGATAATGACGTCAATTTTTGTGAGATGCATAATTTATTTTTTATAATTTTTTAATGATCACGTTTAGATAAATGTATTTATTTTCCTGTCGAAAAAAAAAGAAAAAAAAATGGACTCGTAAATGTTTTTTGACAACAATTAAATTATGGATAAAATTTAAATAGCTAATTTTTTTTATATTATTGGCTTATTATTTTCATATTTGTATTAATTAAAAGAAAACTCATCAAAAATTAAAAAATCTGACTGTGTTAAATTGCAGTGTTAGATATGACTAATATTTTAGTGAAAACCCGAAGTCTTTAGGTGGTCTGATTACTGAGATATAAGCAAAAAGATGTGACACATTCGGACAAATGCCAGTGCCAGGCAGAGTGGGTATAAGTAAAGTTCTTAAAAATACTATGCGATATTGGTTCTTTTTGTCTGTGTGTGTCTGTTGAATTATAGTCAGAAACTATTTATATATATATATATATATATATTCCGTTTAATAAAAATGTTCTGAGTTTCATACGATGATAGGTTTAGTATTTTCATTCTTATTATATGTTAAGAAAATTTTAGAATTTTACATTGAATTTTGGAATTTATTTCCTGGCTTTATAGTATAAAATCTGTAATATTTTTCTTTATTCATTTAATAGACGAAACTTAATGCACGTATTGATGAATAGAAATATATATATTTATATATATATATTCCAGCAGAATATATATATATATTTTTTTAAAACAAAACTATAACTTTTTTCGGCATTAAAAGATTACGTGCATTTTAGCATCATTATACTACTTTTCACATAACGAAACTAACATGCTTTTTTTCAAATGCCTTAAACTATGATTTTTGTATAAAGCAGCGTGGACAAAATTTATTATTAACACTTTCGTGACCGCATGTTTTTATCTTTTTGACAGTAAGGTCCGCCTGTGGGCGTTATTCTCCAAAGTACCATTATTTCAGAACAAAATTTTCTATATTCACATTTATATTACAAATGGAAATACATTATAATTATACTCTTTCTAATCAAAGTATTTGTATCCATAATATGTTGATTTTACAAATATGAATATTGCGTACATTCTTCAGAAATAAATGATATACAATTAGCAAAAGAAACGCAAACTGGCGGTGTTACACATTTTCAAACGACGTGAATCTATGTCAGCGGTCGCGGAAGTGTTAATTTATATTTCAAAGGCTAAAGAAAAGCATAATTTCTCTCATTATTTTATTTTCATTATTTTTACTTTCCGAACATACATATGTAACGAAAGTATTGTAATCAAGTCAAAAATCCGAATTTGAGATTTTGATGTTTCTATACGTTATGAGATATTCTGAGTCCATTTTCACTATTTTTACGTTGATGTGTGTGTGTATGTATGTGTGTGAGTGAACACGCTAGCATCTAAACGCTTTGCTCGAATGAGCTGAAAGTTGGTATGTATGTTGTAAGTCACCGTAGTACGAACACTATTGATTTTGATGAATCTAGCACTTATAGTCTTTTACAGGGACACCAAGAAAAATTCTTTATCATTATGGCCTATGGGGCCAAATTTTTAAAAGTGTGATAGCGTCTAAACGCTTTATTAAACTGAGAAAAAAAATTATACACATGTTAAAGGTCACAGTTGCACGAACTGTATAGATTTTGGTGAATTTAGCACTTACAGTTTTTTTACAGGGACACAAAGAAATATTCTTTATCATTATGGCCTATGGGACCAAATTTTTTAAAATGTGATAGCGTCTAAACGCCTTATTAAACAGAGCAAAAAATTTATACACATGTTATAGGTCATAGTTGCACGAACTATAGATTTTGGGGACTTTATCACTTACAGTTTTTTTACAGAGACACCAAGAAAAATTCTTTATCATTATGGCTTATGGGGCCAAATTTTTAAAATTGTGATAGCGTCTAAACACTTCATTAAACTGAGCAAAAAGCTTATACACATGTTATAGATCACAGGTGCACGAACTGTATAGATTTTGGTGAATTTAGAACTTACAGTTTTTTTACAGGGACGCAAAGAAATATTCTTTATCATTATGGCCTATGGGACCAAATTTTTAAAAGTGTGATAGCGTCTAAAACGTTACCGCCGTATTCAATTGAGCATAAAATTTTTATGAATATTATAAGTTACTATCGCACTAACTCTAAGCATTTTGGGGGATCTAGCATTTATAGGTTTTTTCAGGGACACAACGAAAAATTCTTTATCATTATGATCTATGGGCTCAAAGTTCAGTAGCGTTAAATTAAACATCGTGTACTATATCGAGAAAAATACTCAAACATCCTATTATAATTTTCTCTCTTTTGTTTATTTAACTACTCTCTTTTGCTATCTACAAAACCGTTAATTACTCAATGTTCGGAAAGTCGAGTGGAGTCACTTCAGATTTTTTTTTTTTTTTTTTTTTTTTTTTTTTTATATATAATAAATAGTTTTCTTAATTCAAAAATTTGAGCAATATTTAAACAATATTTTATAAAATTTTCTATAAATATTAGAAGGTTTTTAATTGAAATTGACTCGGTCATCGTGTCTTCGTGTCACGCTAGTAAACAAGGCGCCTTCATTTTAAAGTAAATATAAGCTGCGTCGTTTGTCGCTCTGTGGCGCAGTTGGTAAAAGCGTCCTGTTAATAGTTCGGTGGTCGTGAGTTCGGTCCCCGGAAGGTCCCGCGTGTTAGTTTTTGCTGATAATTAGTAGAAAAGGTGTCAATCGATACAAGAAAATTTTTCGTTGCTTACGCTAAGAATGTTTTGAGGAGTTTTTTTAAGAAGCATTTTTTTTTTTTTTAAGATATTGGAAAACACAAAACATTTTAGATATTAAAAAGCGCAAAATAAATTGTTTTAAGTAAAAAATACATAAAAAAATATTTTTAAAAGCTTTATGTATATTTATATATTATGTACTATTATATGAAATTGGATTTGTCATCGGCTTTTTGTCACGTTAAAACACCAAGACCCTTCCATTATATATATATTTAAAAAAAAAAAAAAAAATGTAAGCAACTCATTGTATCTTTTAACGAATGAGCTGGTTACAGCGTCATGTTGATAATGCGAGAGTCGTGTGTTCGATCCTCGCCGGGCCGAGGTGTTATTTTTTTGCAAATAAGTAATAGAAAAAGTGTCAATTGATTAAAAAAAAAAAATATATTTCGTTGTGTACACAGTATCCTAATAATGTTTAAAGATTTATTTAAAATAGCTTTTTATCTAGTAACTAAAAAGCACAAAATAAAAGTTTAAATAAAAATAAAGAAATCAATAAATATTTTTTAGAAGCTTTTTATTGAAATTGTATTTCGTTATCGAGTCTTCATGTCACGCTAATAAATAAGGCACCTCGACTTTAAAGTAAATGTCAGCAGTCTTTATAGTTGCTCGTTGACTCAGTTGGTTAGAGCATCAAGTTGCTAATACGATGGTGGGGAGTTCCATCCTCGAAGGATCGATGTGCTAAATTTTGCAGATGAAATGTGTAATAGAAAATGTGCCAATTGATAAAAGGAAATTTTTCATTGTCTACACAGTATTCTAAGAATTTTTGAAGAGCTTTTTTAAAGATTTTTTTTTTTTTTTTTTTTTAATACTAAAAAGCACGAAATATGAAGTTATATTTTTAATATATATATATATATATATATATATATATTCTTTTAGAAGCTTTTTATTGAAATTGGATTTTTATCATCGTGCTTTTGTGTCATTCTGAAAAAGAAGGCGCCTCTACTTTAACGTAAATTTAAACAACCTTTTTCGTCGCTTGTTAGCGCATTTGGTTAGAGCCCACCAGCGGCCGAGCGGTTCTGCGCTCAAAGCTGGTAGATGGGAGGTGCCGGGTTCGATCCCAGGTCGCGCTCATCGACCTAGCCGTTCGGAGTTTTCCGTGGTTTCCTCCGAAACTCGCGTAAATACGGGCTGGGACCCCTTAGAAAGACCCCCACGGAGGGCATTCCCCCTATAGGCCTAGGACACATGAAGAGTCAATCGGCCTTAATCCTCCAACCAACCAACCGCATTTGGTTAGAGCATCATGGTGATAACGCGATCTTCGCAACGTTCGATCCTCGCAAGCCGATGTGTTACTTTTCTGCAGATAATTAATAGAAACGATGTCAATTGATACAAGAAAATCATTCGTTGTTTACACAGTGTCCTAAGGAATTTTGATAGTTTTTTAAAGAAACTTCTTTTTGAGTTACTAAACGCACAAAATAAAAACTTCAGTAAAAATAAAAATAAAATAAATAATTAAATAAATAAGAATATTGGTAAGTAAATAAATAAATAAAAATAACACTGAAAGTTTTTTATTATTGTGGAACCCAAAAAAGCCTAAAATTAAAATTTATTCTTGCAGAGACATGCTATAAAACCAAAAAAGTTTCAACAACAAGAAAATTTTAAAGAAAAATATAGATATTTCAATTTTTCAAAACATGAAAAATTCCAAATATTTTAAAAATTCTTCGAGAGCAATATTTCTTTTGTATAAGTATTTGTTAGATTTTTCTAGAATGTTCTATGATTTTTCTTGACAGTTCTTAGATTTTTGGTTAGAGCGTCATGCTGATAACACGATGGTCCTGGATTCGGTCCTCGAAAGACGATATAGTACTTTTTTTTGCAGATAAATAATCGAAAAAAAAAAAAAAAAATGTCATTTGATAAACGGAAATCTTCCGTTGTCTACAAAATATCCTAAGAAATTTTAATTAATTTTCTTAAGAAGCTTTTTCCTTTTTTGTAACTAAAAAGCACAAAATAAAATTTAAGTAAAAAATCATTTTTTAAAGTAAGAAGCTTTTTATTGTGAAGCCCTAAAAAGCACAAAATAAAATGTATCCTGGCAAAGACATGCTACAAAGAAATGAAAGTTTCAACACTAAGAAAATTTTAGAGAAAAATATAGGTACTTTCCTTTTGCAAGAGATGGAAATTTTTTAATGTTCAAAATATTTTAAAAAGCTTTCGAGACATTTGAGATTTCTGGCCTAACGAATGATTTTACAAAAACTAATAACTAAGAATTTTGGTCTCGAAAGCTTTTTAAAATATTTTGAACATTAAAAAATTTCCATCTCTTGCAAAAGGAAAGTACCTATATTTTTCTCTAAAATTTTCTTAGTGTTGAAACTTTCATTTCTTTGTAGCATGTCTTTGCCAGGATACATTTTATTTTGTGCTTTTTAGGGCTTCACAATAAAAAGCTTCTTACTTTAAAAAATGATTTTTTACTTAAATTTTATTTTTGAAATTTAATCGGTGAGTCCTGAATTCGGGAGACCCTTCAGTAAAGCGGTGAACACGATTTCTCACAAATTAATGCAGCAATCTTACTGAAATTTCTCACATTTTTTCAAAACAGAATTAACTAGTGTTTGAACGAAATACTTTTTTTTTTCGATAATAACTAATCTTACAAGACTATTATATACTTGGAGTAAAATGTGTCGAAAATTGTATTGTTTATAGAAAAATTCAAATTTCAGTTTTTCTTAAAATTGTTTCTGTTCAAACACTAGTCAATTCTATTTTGAAAAAATATTTAAAATTTCAGTGAGATCGGTTCATTAGTTTTTGAGAAATGGTGTTCAACGTGTTTAATTGTTTCCAAAGAAATCGTGTCCAGCGTTCTCAAGGATCTTCAGAAACAGCCTCCCAACGGCTGAATTTTTCCAAATTTTTTAATGAAAATTTTATAAATATTGTTTAAATGTTGTTCTTTTATATAGTCAAAATTTTGAATAGAAAATTTTACTTATATTAATTTATAAATAGGCTTTTTTTAGCCTTTGAAATCCCTGTAACCTTTTAAAGTGGCTCAAAAATACACGTGAATAATTTCAGTACTCTGTCTTACGAAACGACTTAAAATGAAAATTGAAAATTTACATTTCCTAATGATCATTTTATAATCAATTCATAAAAAAGCACCAAATAACTGGCGTTTAAAAGTAAAAATTTTTAATAAACACCATAAAATGCAAAACTCGCAACAATTCTTTCAGATCGAAGGAAGACACGACCCTTCGACAGGCGAATAAAATAGGTACGAGTGCTGCAAACAAAGCGGCAATGCATGTTTGTTCCCCCGTTTGCACGTAGCCGCTTTGTGTACAACACTGGTGCCTACTTTGTCCGCCTGATGAAAGGGCATGTCTTCTTTCGACCCGAAACAATTGTTTCGAATTTTTGCATTTTATAGTATTTATTCAATGTTCACTTATTACCATGCATAATTTTTCCTTTCTGTTTCCTTTTTCCCTTTTTTTTTTTTTTACAATTATGACTTATTTTTACATTGTCAGTCACATAATGTAAATTGAAAATTCTGTTTGCTTATTTATTGAATATTATTATTTTTTTAAATACAGTCTATTTAATTCATAAATTATTTTTCAAAAGATCGAAAGTTTAAAAAGTTTAGTAATAATACTGTGCATTAATCTGTGACCAATAATACAAGAAATACTCCATAAAATTAATAATAATTTTTTTAAAAATGTTATGACATTTAAAACAAGATTAACTGCAAATTAAAATCTAATTTTGAGAATTTTTTTTTTTTTTTTTTTTTGTTCTTTTTTCTTTATAACAAAATATATTTCTATATTACAAAAGCTATTAGTTGCAACTAATGTTATTAACATAAACATACTCTAAAGCAAAAGGTTAAGCAGTTATTTAAAATTAAAAATCGATCAATATTCATTAAACTGTCATTCACTTAGGAATTTATCTTTAAATTTGCATTACGAAATTTTGATTAGAAGTCTTTTGAGCGATGAACTTCATTCTTTAATTATGACAGATAGTACTTGTTACCGGTCTATGGACGTAATTTGAATTTTTACTCTTCCTTGATGTTTTTCACGATTCTCGAATGAACTTTTTAACCGTTCATTTTCAAAAATGTGTGCTTCCGTCTTTGTTTCGCGCTTGTTTGGTTATTTATTATTAGCATCTTTTTTTAGTAATCGATCATGTTCTTTATTTTTAAAAGTGTAGTCCAAGTCCTTTGAAGATTCTTTTTGAATATGAATAAAATAAAATTTAATACTAGGAAATATGATAACAATAAAAGAACTATCATCAGTTGTTTTTTTCCTGATATGCTTAATAAATAAACAGATGATTGTTTGAATTTTGAAGAGATTTATACAAGAATGCTTTATCAGGTATTATAAACAGGTAATTATTTTCTGTTATAAGGAAAATAATTTACTGAATAGTTTAAGTTCAAATAAATAAATAAATGACAAATATATTGACATTTAAAAAAAGAACATGAAGCTTAATATTTTTTTCAGCCATAAAAATAAATAAATGAATAACAATTTTATTGCCTTCAAATTATATATATATATAAAAAAAAAAAAAAAAGGCAAAATGAATTTTAGGCTATTTTTTTTTTTTTTTTTTTTTTTTTAAGAGCTTTTTTTCCAATACAAATGACATAAGTAACTTTGATTTGCTCCTTAATTTATATGTTTCGCTTTCTGTCTCTTCAGGTGGATCCTAGCATGCATCTCTCCGTGTTTCTCTAGGGGAAAAAACTGCAGAAAAATCTGCAGATAATCTGAAAGTATTTGGAACAAAAATCATAAAATCTGCACAATAACTGCAGTTTAAAAGCAAAAAATTTGCATTTTGGAAGCAAGTAATTACCCCCCCCCCCTCCCCCCTTAAACTTGTTATTGTTCCAAATACCTCCAGATTATCTGCAGTTTTGTGCAGTTTTTTTTTTTTACTTTTTTAAAGTTTTTTTTTTTTTTTTTTTTTTTTTTTTTTTAAATATATATACACATATATACATATATATATGTGTGTGTGTGTGTCTCTGGGTTGTTTTAAGCTTTTGCATAGATTTACACATTAATAAATGAAGAAATAAATTAAATAAATAATGAATGAAAAATTAAATAGATAATGAAGAAATAAATTAAGAAGTTAAAATGGAGCTGGACTGGGCACCTTGTAGAAACAAATGGTGATAGATGGATCACTAAAGTTCTATTTTGGAAACTGAGAGATAAGAAAAGACCAAAGTAAAACAACAGTGTCGTTGGAGAGATAAAATTGCGAAGTTTGGAAGAGCAGAATGCAGAAGAATTGCTGAAAACAGGACAGATTGGAAAAACCTAGAAGAGGGCTTCATCCTGAGGTAAATTGATAAAGAAATTGGTAATGATTTTCCGATACATTACATTAAAATATATTTTATTATTTCACAAATATTTTTCAGGTATTCTGTTCTGTTAAAGTTCTGTTAAAGTTCATTCTACACTGAACTGAACTTCAGTAGTGAAAGTTCGTTATTTTATTTATGTCCTAATATCGACTGGAGATCAAACAAATAATTGCAACTTTTGAGCACAGAAATTTTGTTCAAACTATACAGAAGTTTTAATATGGGAGTGATCGCACGTTGGTCCTTTCGTCTCTTTTATTTATTATGCGAATCTTCCTTATGGCTACAATTGAGAAACTCTCAGTAACATAACTGTTTGTCCTTTAGTAGAATAAATGTACAAATTATTACCACTTTAGCAGAAAATTTCAGCCTAAATTTGAGATTGGTCGATTACACTGCTGCGATACCACTTACAAAAGACAATCCACAAGTTAATCCAGGAATTGAGTGTATGATACGAAAGCAATAGACAATTTGCTCGTTTTCTGATTTTATTCTTATATAATAGAAAATGAAAAGGTAAGAAAACAAATACATACATTTTATTTATTTGAAATCTAATGACTGATTTATAACAATTTTAACATTGCACTATTTACTCTATCAAAAAAAACGCAGTATAATATATCGTGACGTCACTCTTTATGACAACAAACGGAAGTAAAGGTTGTTTACATTCGATTTCGTGCTTTGCTTTGCTCTTGAATCAGTGAAATAGGTTTTGTATGTTATAATGATGACGGATATTAAAAAATCGTAGTATACATATTGTATTATACCATTTTGCATTAATACAACGGCTAATGCTTCTCAAAAGTTATTCTTTAGCGTTCCACAGGATCCTATTAAAAGAAAATATTGGACAACCGCCATGAAAAGAAAACAATTGAAAATAATGATAATGGAAAATGGTGATAATGATATTAAATGATTATAAAATGAAAACGAAATGCTCAGAAATCCCATAAACAATTGATAATTACGAAAGTTAAAACAAATTGCTGCTTGCTAACCAGGCTAAGAAAATGTAAACATTGAAGCATCATAAAGTGTGACGTCAGACAGCGTTTTGAAGTCACATGATTTTTAGTTATTTTTAAAGTTATTTTTAAAATTGATGGGAACTTCTTTTGCATTTTTCGAAATTTATGGGCTTAAAACTACCAGAAAAATAGGATTTTGTTCAAATCCGCCATGTGTGCAAATTCCTCATTACATTGGTCATTAGCTATTGGTCATTTGCATGCAAATAAATTGCATGAAAAATTTGTATGTAAGTAGGTTCGTATTGATAAATAGTAAAGTTTTATGATTCTGTTAAATAGTGTGATTGATGAGCGACATGAATTGTGTTGATTTTAATAATGTAGATGAAGTAATACAATTAAAATTATTTCACAAGATATTTATTTATTTTTTTTACATCTAATATGAACTTTTAAGGTAAACGCTTCCGTGATAGTATGATTTTAAGTTAAAATCCTGATTAATAACAGGAGACTTGGCGTTGGAATATTAAAACCCGAATAAACTACTACTTTAGAAACGCCAAAGAAAAATAGTTGAGATGCATACAGCTGTTTAGGTAGCCTTAAGCATACCGTCTTCAGTGCAAAAAGAATTCTGAATCTGGAGAAGTGCTCGTATATATAGGAGAGGGACCGAATTTAGTTCAACCATTAGGATTACGGGAAAGGTGGGGAGAGTGGTCAATAGGAATTTAGGAATGTTAGCTGTGTAAACAGTACAAAAAATAAGAAAATGTGGCCTGAATGTAAAATTTCCATTGTTTGTCTGATTGTTGGAAATTTTACATTCAGTCCACATTTTCTTAATTTTTCTACTGTTTACACAGCTAACATTCCTAAATTCCTATTTACCATTCTCCCCACCTTTCCCGTAATCCTAATGGTTGAACTAAATTCGGTCCCTCTCCTATATATACGAGCACTTCTCCAGATTCAGAATTCTTTTTGCACTGAAGACGGTATGCTTAAGGCTACCGAAACAGCTGTATGCATCTCAACTATTTTTCTTTGGTTTTTCTGACGTAGTAGTTTATTCGCGTTTTAAAATCGTGATTAATCTCAGTTTTTATGTGTTCAAAATCGTAGTGATTATGAACTGTGTAGGGCAAAGAAAAAATCGTTAATTCTTATGCCGATCTCGAGATGAAAGCTTGTATTTAAAAAATTATATTTTTGCATCTAATTGTAAGTACCAATTGTTTTATGCTTCTATTTAAAAATAGTCTTAACGTTTTGGGGAGTGAAATTCTGAAATATGCATTAAAATCTTGTTTGTTTTTACAAAACTTCATAATTTCTGAATAAAAATACGTATTGAAGACGCATTCTCCAGCAAACATGGGATCAAGATACAGGCTCTCAGAGATACAAAACAAAACCTAATTGCTATGGTAACATTTTATTAACGAATAAACTATTATCCAAGCACGAATTATTATTATGACTATTAAAAATAAAAAAGTAAGATTTAAAAAAAAAAAAATGAAAATTTTGTAAATACTTCTAAATTCTCCCTTTTAGACTGTGCTTTTAAACTTTTTAGACTGTGCCCTTTAATCTCTACCTTAACCCTTTAACTTTCATTGGTTTCGCAGCGAAACTAAACATTTGACATAATTTAAGAATTTTTATGCAGCAGTTTTTTTTTTTTTTTTTTTTTTTTTTTTTACATTTCCCTGCCCCCCCCCCCCCTCATTTTAATCAAGTTTTAAACTTTTGTTCCTTTTCTGTCTGTAGATATCAGCACTATTCCAAAATTTAACAAATAATGCTTCAAAGGAAGCTAAATGCATAAGTCACTTGAAGTTTGTTTGAGTGCGCCAGTGCGAATTGCTGGTTTGGTGATGCACTCAGGTCTAGTTTTTTTTTTTTTTTTTTTTTTTTTTTTTTTGATTTAATGAAGAGCTGGACGACTATTTTCCCCTGAAATAACTTTTACGAGTTTTTGTAGTCGATAATGTTTACTTACAAAGTGTTTTATTTATTCAGTTAAATAATACTGGAATTTAATAATGTTAACTTACAGATCTTTCAAACGAAAAATTTCTCAAAAAGGAACAATGCTACTTTTTTATTTTTTAAATATTTATGATCAGCTATGTGTCTAAAAGCCATTTTTATTTGTTTAGTAATTTTTTAAATAAATTAAGTAGTGAACGTTAAAGGGTTAAGCCCATTCCTCCTTATGCATCTCACCAGTGGCGGATCCAGAAGTTAACTTTTTTGGGGGTGGGGGGTGGGGGTGGGGGGCTAAGACTTTTCAAAATGTTATTCTAGACCAATAAAAAATTTACAATTGCAATATTCAGTTGTGAATGTCAGTGTTTTTTGGTAGGGGGGCTTCGGCCCCCTAGCCCCCCCCCCCCCCTTAAATCCGCCACTGCATCTCACAGTCAGATTACCAGCTACACCGCTACACCAGCAACATAGAGAACACAGAAACAGAGTTATTATTAAATTCAAGTTTACAAAAATCTGTGGTTAAAAATGGAATATCTTGTGCCCTTAGGCCCGATTTTCGAAATGAATCTTCTGCAAATGTCATCATGGATTAAGAACAGTTATCCTGACGGGTAGGAAAGCCGGATTGAAATAAAAAATGGCTCTTTAATCTCTCCTATCGTTCTGATTTGTATTTTATTTGTTGTTTTCTTTACGACTGAAGAGTAAGGTAGTGTGGGGAAAAAAAAAATCTAAGATCAAGCGTTGCCCACGCACAATTTTGGCCATCTTAAACACATGACTAGACTGAAACACTTGCGAATTCAGCGGAGAGATTCTAGACGTTCAATTTATTATATAATTCTAAATAATTGAGGAATGTGTTAATACATGTTTCATTGTTTATTTTAAATAATATCTTAGTTAATGCTGATTAATGATTGCTTTGAAATTTGGTGCGAAAGCTATAAAATTATCGGAATAGTTGCTTCTTAGAAGCTTTACCTTAATCTGATTTTGATAAATTTTGTAGACACTGGAACTGTCAATCTAGCTTTGTAATTGTGTTTTATCTGTCACTGATTCTGTCACTTTATTTTTACAAACGTTTATATGTTGTTAAAAAAAAAGTATGATATTTTCGAGTTTTTGTGAAATAGTACTTAATTTATTGGTGGTGATGTCTAATATATGCATGTTTACATAATGATGATAATATCGAAATCCTGATGAATGATATAATTTAACATTTACATACAACTTTTACACATGTGTCTATGTTTTAAAGTTAAAATTGTAAAATTAAATTTTTATATTTCAGTCTGGAGTTCTGCATTGGGTCGGACACCAGCGGTTACCCGCTTTGCGAGTCGAGGTAGCATGACCCACGGGTAAAACCGCGGGTCTACCCGCAAAATATTTTTCTTAGAAAAAAAACAAAAATGTTACTTTTCTATGAATAATAATCTTTTGAAAGCAAAAATTGGAGGACTTTATCTTTCATCATAGCAGTTTGAAGCAACATGACTCATAACATAAGTTTAATTCGTAAAGAAGGAATGTATAAATACTTAACGTTCGAAATGTTATATGAAAAAAATATTTGCATTCCAATGTTTATTTTCTTCTTTATTTTACTTTTTTATACGCTGTGAATATATATAAAAATGGATTTTTCAAATGTATGTGTAGTGCACATGAAATTTTCCCGTGTTATATACTGAGGCTTCGTTAATAATTAGACTAGTTATTTTTACTATAATTTTAACTATTCACTAGTTTTTGTCTAATTATATACTTATAATATTTTTGTAATAATTAATTCTCTGAATCAATAATATAACTGTATTTCGTGAAATGGATTTTTGTTTCTGTTTATTATATAATGTAAATTGTATATATATATATATATATATTTTTTTTTTTTTTTCCGGGTCTGCGGGTCGAAAATTTTCTTGCGGGCCGGGTCCGGGTCAAGTTTACTCGACCTGTGCAGGACTCTAGTTCAGCCTCGAATAATGCACCAATAGTGAAGAATTATTAAATTAAACTTGACCAGAATTTTACAATGTATTTGCGTGTGAATCTTTATATTGTTACCATCTAAGAATTGTTTATTAGAAAACGTGAAAACATTGCACTAACTTTTGTTTATCAATATTTGTTCAATACTTGTAAAGTAAAACAGTTTTTTCTATAACAAGCTTTAATTACTTGTTAAACAGATAAAGCTTTTTTTTTTTTTTTTTAAATAAAGCAGTAACTTATAAAACTAGTCGAACAAAATAAACATTTTTAATGTAATGGCAGATATTAATTTTGTATTATAACAACTTCTAATTCATAGCCATTAGAGCAACAATGGCTTTAACCCTAAAAAATGTGACATTTACTTCAGATTTTACTTCTCTGGGATAAAAGTGAACAATATCATTCGCTGTCGGGAAAAAATAAAAAGAGAAAAAATGAAAGAGAAAAAAAAAAAAATGTTTTTTTCAAGAGAAATAAATATATATTATTTGGTATGATCGTATCCGTATGTTTATTCTATTTAGCGACTATATTGTGATATTATTTTGTTATAAACAATAATAGCAGGCCTTTTTAATATAAATTTTAATTTTATCCGAGGAATGTATTTCATAAAATCACGTTTATACATGCAATCTACTTATGGTGAGCTTTTTTTTTATCTCGCTTATTCTGTGTAAGATGAAATTGTAGATATTTTGTTAGTTGCATTTATTCATCTGCAAATTAATAAACATTGATGCTGGATGTATTTAAGAAATTTACTGTATAGATAATTTCTGTAAAATAATAATAATAATAATAATAATAAAATAATAATAATAATAATTTGATTAATTTTTCCGATTTTTCATCATTATATATTTTTTATGTTTTGTTAACAGTTGACCTATTTGATAAATAACAAATATATTAAGTAGATTTCCTTCTTTTCGCTTTAAAAAGCAAATATTTTGAACTAACTTCGTTCTGTTTCAGAAATTTACAGTACAAAACGCTAATGACCGTTCTTCTATTGCATTTCATTTGCATTTAATGACTAACTAAAAAAAAAAAAAAAATCTTCGGGAACATTTAATGACGTGTGCACCCCCTCTTGGGTAATCGTGACAGCACTTCATTTTTTAGAACGTCACGCGGAGCTAAAAAATAGTTATAGTGGATCAGTC